>OV884058.1:40986298-42366362 GCA_930367215.1 Pollenia angustigena | reverse complement strand
AAATTAAAAAGGAAATGATGCGAAACACATGTTGATAAAGATAATGTTGCATTTAAACATATACCTTACAATAAAATAAAAACAATAAAACAATTTTAACGAGGTTTTTTACATATTTATATGTTTAATAAGATGGCCGTAGGTTGATATGAATAAGAGAGTAGCGGCCAACACTTCAAACTTAAAAGAATTTAAATTGGATTTTCATGACTGTTTCAGAAACAGCTTAATAAAAAACAGATGTTGTGTCAACCCCGCACAAAAAGCCATAAAAAAAAGAATTTTAATTAAATTATGTTGGTTTGGAAACAGCTTATAAAGAAGACTAAACTAAGAACACGATTCATTTTTGGCAAAGCATGTACCGGGATATGGAATCATTGATAAATTAGTTTTAAATTTGCCAAAGTTTCCGTTCAGCAAATGTAAGGAAACCACTACTGAGCAACATTATACATAGTGATCTATATAAGCAATAGAGTTTGTCATCCAAAGTCCGGCACTGTGAGCTCAAGTAGCTCACAATGTGTTCGAAAAAACTGTCATGCTCTGTTTCGGCTTACAAAATCTAAGACGACAAGGAAGGGATATAAACCCCAACAGGCAAGGATCGTTGGGAATACGCATCGAAAATCAACCACAAAGTCTTAAGAAGACCCTTCTTTGAACATCGGAGGAAAGCCTCACAGGGGTACTAGGCGCCAAGGCGTCTTCAGATTTGCTATGCCGTAGTTTACCACCAACCTCCAGGATAGTTGTTTCATCCAGGAACTATGGGTATAATCTAGGGCCATACATCGAACAAGGTACAATTATTTACAATCTCTGTATCTTCGAGGCCTAGAGCGGAAAGATTTTATCTATTTAACTCTCTTAGAATTTCTACACGGCGAGAATGAGTTGGTTATCGCCTTTGCCTATCTGTCAGGAGACACATACATTGCTGCTATACCTTAGAGTACTGAGTTGGTATCGTATTGCCAAAAGTGTGGCCACGATTGTTAAATTGGCTGTGATGCAAACGATTGCCACACTGTCTGAGTAGCTCAGACATCAACAAACGGGGCAAATGTTACTTGAATATATTTGTATGAATAACATATTTCAATAAAATAGGGGTGATGAGCATATCTTTACGAACGTTATCAGACAGGAGGTCATAGATTTTACTCTAACTAGTAACAATCTTTTTTATGCTATTAAAAACTTGCACGAAACGAAACGTCACTTCGTTATCAGAACGCCAATATCTGATCTTCATCATCAAATGCTTCTTGCCGTATGTTGAAACGTATCGCAATCTTAGGAATGCTAATTATGAAATTTTTCGTCATAACTTGACTCTTTGGATCCAATGTTCTTTTTATGGAGAAGAGCTGCCAACTCCGAATCCGTAAGCGAAAAATGTACGTTTCTTGGTGGATTGAGCATTTGCAGAAACTGAGGGTGGTGCCAGACGTTTAATCAACAAAGTCGAGGAAATTGGTGCATGCAACGTTTATAAAGCTGAACTCACTAAATACAGCAAGCAAATTAGGAATTCACAAAATTTACAACCTTCCTGAATCACTTCGGATGCAAAAGGCGCTATCTCAAGTTGAAACAGTCCTGTGTGGAAGGAGTCACAATTATTAAACGTTAACTGAATCACAAAAAGAGACCTGCGAGCTCCTACTAGGGGCTCACTTTCTCACTTTTTTGATTTAAAATGCTTGGAATGGGCTGTTTCCAAATTTAGTCCTTTCAAATCCCCTGTGCCAGATGGAGTCCTTTAATGCTGCCTACAACAAGGAGGAACAGTTATTAGCTCTCAAATGTCAAGCATTTTTAGATCTAGTTTACTGGCGAGTCACGTGTCGGTATCATGGCGAAAGGTTATAATGATCTTTATACCTAAGGCAGGGGGCAAGTCGGAACAATTGCCCAAGTCTCAAGCCTCAGCTCGTTTTCCTGAACACTATGGAGAAACATATTGATAAAATAATAAATAATGAATATTGAAAACTCAGTTTGCCCCTCCGTCGCGCAAGTCTACGGTAAGTGACATTCATCACGTCCTATTCAGGGAGCCTTTGGCAACACTTCTAACGACGTTATTCGCCTTGCTCTAACGAGAAAGAGAGTTCCAGTTATTATAAGAAACTGGATAAGAGAAAGGCTGCCATCCAGGGCAATCAAGTTGGATCTATGTGGCTCATCGAGGGCTATTGAGGCATACAAGAGTTGTCCATAGGGTGGTGTCCTATCGCCCCTGTTGTGGACCTTGTTCGCCGATGAATTATAAGAGACACTGAACGAAATGGACTTCCGTAGTTATGGCTATGCTGACGATGTAATGATTTATAAGACTGGATTTGATGGAGTAACTATTTGGAAAGGATGCAATACGCCCTGAATTTGACACTTTGTTGGTGCAGAGATATGGTGCTTAATATTAACCCCACAAAGACTACTCTGGAACCAATCGCCAGACGCAGAGTTCTGAGACATTAAGAACTTAGTTGTAGATAAAGTTAAAAGTTGTGTTCCAATTTAAATGAAAAACGTCTCAATGCCTTTGGAATAAAGGCATCTACATGCTACTGGACAAATATTTGGCCCGTTGTTGTATTTTTGTTATCATAGATTCTTTAAAACATAATATGCTTTATAAAATTGGGTCAAATTTCAATGATATCTCCGAAACTTCTTAGCAAATTTAGAAGCAATGTTTCCACGACCTAAAGATCATCAGGTATGTGATGAAAAACGATCATTTCCCGAATGATCGTTTTTAGCAGGTGTGATGAATTGCTACCGATTTTCAAATCAATTTCTGAAGTAAAGTTACAATTGGTTGTTCAAAATACAGTTCAATTAACTTGCATATATAATAAAGATTTAAAAAGAATATATACAGGAAAACTTAACATTCGCATAAGATCGTAACGAATCATTAAAATGAGCATAATTCTGTTTAATACGACTAGAAATCACACTTTAAAATTTTATAAGAATCCATTACAATTTTCCATGTATCCAAAAAACTCTTGAATACGCCTAAAATTCTGTCCAATAAAGATAATGCTATAAAATAGGTATAATACTGTTATTAGAGAATAGAAACGGCTTAAAAGAATTGGTTATTAACAACACTTTATTGAATTTAGACATTTCAAAACAATTTACATTAAAATACCACAATTTGAAACAACAATTTCTTTAGACATTTTACCGTTTTTGGTACCAAAATCCTCAATGCAATTCAAAACTTTGAAGCCCCGACAAACACGACCAAAACCAACGCGACAGCCATTACAAACACGCAAAGGTTTAAAGCTTAAGGTGAAATTAAAAATAGATTTCCGAATGCTTTTAAGATTTTTTAAATTAAACGACAATACACCCAAATATTGGCCATGATCAATAGAGCGTTTGTCATATTCAATGTTTTTCCTTATCAAAGTCTTATCATCTAGTAATATTTCTCCCTCCATCCAGAGACTTGAAAACAAACGTATAAAGTTTACACGATCATTTTGTTTGGCATGGCACAGGCGTACAAATTCCAAAACCACCTGAGGTGCAGCTTCTGTAAAAAGTTCTATTGTAATAAGACCCAAGGGACGTAAATTTTTTATTTCCAAATTAAACCATATTTTAGGCCTCAGACAAGCCTGCAATTGTAGGGGGCTTCGGGGTATTTCGATATGAGAATATTTACTCATTATTAATTCAGGATACTGAAATGGTGGTGGCTTCTTTTTCGGTACTTTCCTTTTGAATATGTCACTTAACCAAGTATCCAATTTGGGTTGAGCACACAACAGTTTTTTACCTATTCTACTATTTTCAAAATCTAATTTTTCCAGTAACTGGTATTTCTGTGGTAATTTGCAGTAATTGGGTGTCAGTGAATTTTCTGCAGTCCGAAATGAATCAATTTCTCCTCTTGTGCGCGCTACTTTATTTAAAGCGACCAGAAGTTGAGCGTTTTGTTTGAAACGTGTAGCTAAAGTTTCGATATCTTCTTTCATTTTTGTAAAGCGAGCAAAATTTCTTGCATGCAAAAGAGGTGGATGGTTATCGATTATCGCTTTAGCATTTTTTACATGACAACGATGATGCAAATGCGCGTTTTTAATGTCGAATTCTGTGGGTTTCATATTGACAGGAACAATTTAGTAACAACAATTAAAGGAAATAAAACAAAACACAATAGTTAAATTTTGAAATACAAAATAAAAATTTATTATTATTATTTTAAAAAAAAAAATGGGTTACCATATCAGTCATATTATCGAAATTGAGATTTTCTTAAGGTTAAAAAAATAACTCGAAACCGTAAACAACACAATTTGACGACAACTTAAATCATTTACTTATTCGATTTACAGCTACATTACTATTATGGTTGAAAAATAAAATCACAAACAAAGTTTATTAATAATTTTGTGTAAAAGCCTTTATGCTGAGGTATGTCATAAGTATTATTTAAGAAATATTCCCGCTATCAGAGAAATTATCATAAAATTTATTGATGGCACACAAATTTTTCGAAATGGACTAGAATTAATAAAATTTTATCTGTGAAATTTTCAGTAAATTTGCTTGTAAGATTTACGCTGCCTGTTTGAGTTATTGCCGAGTATAATATTTGAAATATATTTATATAGAATTAATTCCACCTTGAAGAAGGATCAAGAAAAATTAAATGGATAAACAATCCTTCAACTCTTCAGTGTTGGGATGCGTGTAATGTAGGGCTGCCATACGTCCTGCTTTTCCAGGATTTGTCCTGGTTTTAGGCAAATTGTCCTTGTGTCCTAGTCCACTCCTAAATTGTCCTTGTTTTTTGATACAGATCAATGCACACACAGAAAAAATACAAATGTTAAAATAACATGGCGAAATATTGATTGAGAATCATGGTAAATTTCTGCAAAAGTATGCCCTTTATTTATATTTATCATTGTTTCATATTAATTTAAAATGCAAAATATTAAAATAACCTTAAATCACGTTTATTTAATATTATTCACTGTTAAAATAACATTGTTCAATATTGAATCCATAAAAACCTGTTTTATATTAAAATCAAAAGTTTATCTTGTTAAATTAACATGCATACATACTTAAGTATGTAAATGTTTTTTATTTTCATGTTTAAAATATGTTATAAAAAGAAGGCAATTCCCGTATTCTTTTAATTTAAACTATTTAGTTAAATAGTACATCAAGTTTTCAAAGTAGAATGATGACGAAACCCATATCGGGCCATTCTGCTGATGCTTCTGTTAACAAAGGAGATACAAAGTTAGGGAAACATGTGTTACAGGGGTAAGCATTTTGAATTATTCTTAAATAAATGCATATGTTGTCTTCACACTGTTATATCACACTCCAACCAATTTGATTCTACATAAAATTCACGTTGTTTCAACTTGAAATAACTTTCAGTCAACGTGATTCGGATTGTTATTTCAATATAAATGACATTTTGCTCTCACTGTACTGCAATGTTAAATTAACATGAATTATAGTTATTTTAAAAGAAAAAAATGTTGTTCGCAAGTTATTGTAAAATCTTGTTAAATTAACATGAAACAACAATGAAGCAAAATCAGTACTGAAAAATGTAAAATCAACCTTGTTTTGAACGAATTTACATTGATTTTTTTCTGTGTGCAGACAAAAATTTACTTTAAGCTGGTTTTGTTACAATTTTACCAGCAACTGTTGCCTGGGGTAAACGTCGTTTTACTAATCGACTTCAATGAAGTTTAGTCAAAGTTTAAATTAATCTTTTATTTTTGTTAATTTTTTTTTTTTTTTTTTTTTTGTTAAGTTTTGTATCTGTTGTTTAATTGTTGGACTTAAATCTGAAATATATGGCTGATAAATGTATCAAAAAAATTTTATGGGGTTTATTTTTACAAGTATACGTTTAGTTCTTGGAATATATAATGTTTTGTTGCACGTTTGGTTGTGATTTGTATTATATGTCCTGGTCGAAGGGTTAAGACTTCTGGCAGCCCTATTGTAATGACTAAACGACTACTACTAAACGATGGCGGAAGGTTTACACTAGGATCCAATGGAAGATTTCGAAAACAAAATAACAGAAATTTCTTAGAGTAAATACCTAAATTCGAAACTGAATCAACAGAATTTTCTTAATACTCATTTAAAGGTTATAAATATCTAGAAAACGTCATCGATTTCCAATTGTATAAGTTCAATACCATTAGGTTTGCAGTCTAACATCATCTGCATACAATAGTATATTGCAACTGAAAGTGGCAATGGCGTTTCGGTAATTATTAATTAAGAGAAAAAATAAAAGAAGCCCAAGATGACTTGCCTGTGGAAGTCCAGACAGGATTTCTTTACATCTGAATTATTATTAGTAATTATTGATATAAAGCACATAATTAACCCAGTAAGGCCCTGCGTTGCGTTTTCGCAACGTTCACTTAAACCTCCCCTCAGGCATTTTCTTGTTACGTGATATTGTTATAAAGCACAGTGAAATTAAATTTAACTTAATATCTAATCGACCTGTTTTTGGATTTGTATCATACATAAGTTTTTTTGAAAAAAGTTAAAAAAATAAAGTAATATATAATATACCTATCTGAAACTTCGGAAGGAGATAGCTAACATACGAACATTATTATTTCTACTCAAAAATCCTATCATCGTAGACATTTGAGACTTTTTTTATGATTGGATACATCCGTGCTGCGAAAACGCAACACTGGGCCTAAACCATATACAAATTACATAAAATTATCAAATAAAATATATTATACAATCACTTGCTATTTAAATAAAACATGTAAATTATAAGTTGTTGTTATTACGCAGTAGGTAAATTCTCTATGTCAAGTGTGCTATTTTCCTAAAGGGAAGCGAACTTCCACCAAAGTAGTCCCGTGATAGGTCTTTGGGGGAAGAGACCGGTTCCACTTCTAACAGTTTATATGAATAAGATCTATCACTTTTACATGGGATTGTCATTGGTTAATTGACACCATTTGACCAGTCACACATCTATTCTCAATGAACGTGTTAAGTGTTAGTTAGAACAATGTAAGATTATTTCGATACAATGTAGTATGTACCATAATTCATTACTTTTTACCTTCTTGTTCTTTATGCACCAGTTAGATGATTAGTTCTCCTTTCACTGGTCATGAGCTCTATCTTTTTGAACTTGTTCTATTTTCACAAATCCAGGAACAATTGACACACATTTCCAGCAGGGTTACTTCAATATTTAATTCCATCCACAGACAGCTAGGTTATCTCAGGAGTGGGCATTATATTGAACCTGTGGTAAATTATGAACCGATCTTTACGGAAGTTGACAGTGTGA
Source organism: Pollenia angustigena (assembly GCA_930367215.1). NCBI lineage: Eukaryota > Metazoa > Arthropoda > Insecta > Diptera > Polleniidae > Pollenia > Pollenia angustigena. Next base: position 42,359,002 of record OV884058.1, on the reverse strand, counting down.
TTTCTAGTCATTTAAAACTCTGACAGAACAAAATTTATAACAATAGAATTATTTTTTATGGTTTTAGGCGTACCAAAGTGTTTTTCGAGAGTGGGTTTTATATGGGTCCTATGGTAAATTATGGACCGATCAATTTACAAATGTGAGAAATGTGACGTAGCAGTGCACCCAAAGTGCCTTGGAGCATATCATAATTGAATTAAAAATAAAATGTAAATGAATATCTTTTTTAATTTTTTTTTTTTCCTAAAGACGTGAATAAAATATTTTAATTTAAAATTTTTACAAATGCGCTAAATTTGTATATCGTTAAGGCCCAACGTTGCGTTTTCGCAACGGGAGTTATATGGGCTCTCACGTATCCGATTTGCCCAAAATTTGTTTTCTTTCATATTTAGGTATAAACAATTAAATTGTAAAAGTTTCATCATTATAACTCAATGGGATCATGGTTCGGGCCTTAATGGGTTAACGGCCGTTCAGATAAGTTTTTAACCATTTTTGGAAGGTAAGAGAAAATTCAAATTTAAATAGTTTACCGATCAATAAGACTGGCTAAAGTCAGCTTTTACACTTTCAGAAGGCAAAACTAATGCTTCCTCGGCAGCAGTTATTTTAGGGAGAATTTGCAGTGTAGCGCTTACACTTCTTTGAAATTTTACATGATTTTTGTTTGGAAATCCTGAAACCTCTACTTTAGTGAAATTCTCTTCTAGTATTTAGCACCCCATTTAAAAACTGTTGAATTGAATGCCTAATCTTAGATCAGTAGATTCAGGCAGTAATTTTTAGAAGCAAAAAGGAAGTGGTTAGGATGAAGTATTAAAAAACAATTTCTGGGCAGTTTGCAAACTGCTACGAAATCCCGTGTTGATATATGACGTTAATTCCAAAAGATTAGTTGAGGTTAATTTACCTTGGAAAACCATGTAAGTATGGAGAAAATATTTAAAATATATCGAGGGCTAAGATATCCGGAATCATTATCTCAAACAGCTAATTGAGAGCACTTGGTTTAGCTATAGCTTTATAGTTAGTGACAGGTGCCAGATTTACGAAAAGGTTTAATGAATGAATCTTTCACGGTGCCCTGGGGAAGATTTAAATAAAATTTTGGTGTTATTCTAATTTTTAAGCTGATTCTGTTTTAAGACGATGAAAGAACAAGAATGACGGGCAAAAATATTTAAAAAAAAAATTAATGAAAATATTATTCATTTATTATATATTAATGCTCATAATCCTGAGGCAAAGAAAAAAGTTTCAATCTTTTTATTTAACACTTTTTTTTTATTTAACCAATTATAAAGTCTAATAACAATATAATACAAACCAAAAATTATCAACAATATACAACATTGTTTTTTTTTAATTTCCCAAGACTTTGTTTCTCTCCTAAGTTTTTGAAAAATCTGCATGTACCCACACAGAAAAAAATTTTGCACCAGTAAAAGCATTAATCAAAAATAAAATCAGTTTTAATTAAAATATTAATTAAGTGAATAAAATGTTTAATCAAGTGAATTAAACCTTTAATCAAGCGAATTCAACGTTTAATTGATATTATTAATTTGTCATAAAAAATTTAATTTCAATACTTCTTTTGACCGTTAAAAAGGTAACGTTCGTTACTTTATAAATGTGCTGTTTTGAAATGTCGGAAACAAGTCAAGTAAAACATCTGATTAATCTCTTTGAAAGATTTTGTTTAAGGAATGGATTTATTTTCAAACCAAAGAAATTAGTTACCAAAAAAAAAATTTTTTTAAAGTAACGGCCGTTACATTTTAAAAAGTTAAAAGTTTTTGTGTCTAAATTCATTTATTATGGGTAACAAAAAAAATATTTTTGTTTGTATAAAGAAAATTAAAGTCAATCTTTCGAAAAATGACAGATACATATAATATTTATAATATTAGCGGAAAAATAAATTCAAAATAATGCTTTAATTTTTGAGCTATAAGGGGTCATTTTCTGTGGAGACACCCTTAAACGCTTAATTCACTTGATTAAATGTTTTATTAAAACTAATTTTATTTTTTGATAAATGCTTTTACTGGTGCAAAATTGTTTTCTGTGCACTCGGTGGACAATTTATTAAAATCTTTTTCAACAGTATTTACTTTGTTAGTAAAGTTGCACATATCGTCGTTCCGGAGTTATCTTGTCGTATATCACAATCGAAAAAAATGAGATAAGACTTTGGTAAATTTAACAGATCTATCGATCTGCACAATCCTTACGTCTCTATCTCTTATGGTTAATGAGATATTACGACGCCATTTTGTTGTATATCCATCGTATGTAGCATAATTGTGGATATACGACAAAAAACGTATGAAAACTTTCAATCAAAAAAATCTTGCGTTATCTTGTTGTATGTGAACAAAGTATATTAGGCATGTTACAAAAAAGAGACTCTCTTATGAAATAATAATTTTTTGTCTATTAACCGGCAAGCAATGATTGTGAGTTCTTGTTTCTGTTTAAAAAAAATAAAAAGAAAAAAACTAACCAGCAGAAATAAAAAACTATAGCTTATGTTTTATTTTGTATTTCCACAAGTGTAAACATGCGTTCACAAGTAAAATGTTTTTGTAAAATAATATTGAAATACGTTTTTAGTTTTAGTAGTGGTAAGTGTATAATGAGTATTTGCAACAATTAGGCTCTTTAGTGTTGATATTGTGCATAGTAACAAGGAGTCAACGCTCAAGAAAATACAGATAGCACAATTGTGATGATCAGACACAACATGACATTTTGTTTTATGCTCGCGTTTGTGCTACCTAATAATTTTACAGGAAAATTATGATGTTGGGGCAGTTTTAAAAATTTTCAACGATTCTGATGCTGACATCAGTGTTGATGATAATGTTACTAATGAAACATGGATCCCTTGTAATGTAAATACTGGTGCACAAGAAAGTTATGAAAGCTCATGTAATCCAAACACTTTCCCTAACACGATTGACCAAACAAGTACACCAGTTAAGCAATCATACTCCTCGGACCACCCAGATACAGCGTAACTATCATCAGTTTTTAGATCCAAAATACCAAACAGGCACGTTATATTGAAAAGTTTATCATTTCCGATAACTTTCATAGCACCATTACAATGTATGTATGTGTTGAGTAAACTGGTCATGGCGTGACGTACCAGCAGATATAAAAAGATTTGACTGGTGCGCGATCATGATGGGGTGTCTCAATTTTACCCTGTGATAAGAATGTACTGGGCGAGTGGAAGCAAAATGACTGCCGTTTATAACTCCATGTCCCGCGATAAGTTTTTACAGCTCCGTTCACATTTTGAAGATAACTCCACACCACACTCGACAAATAAGTTTTGGAGAGTTCAACCAAAATATGGTGTTATGATTTGGCAACAGAAATCTCGAATTACTTAATTGATGGGCAGATTATATTTTTTTGGGAAGATATCTTGTACTTGAAGTAATTAAGCCAAACCACAATCCGTTGGGCTGAGAAATCTTGTCTGTGCTACTGAACTTTTAAATATTGTAGATTAAAGATTGGGGTATTGATCATGGACCGTTTATATCCATTAATATATATTTCGGACCGGCTTTTTACACAAATACTACTGTTTGAAGCATTACACCAGATGGGTTGATAGCAACAGGTACAAGTATGGCAAATATAGTGTAAAATTCTCTTTGGACAAAGAAATGAGTCGGGGCGAATATCCCAATTTACCAATATCGAAATTGAAGCTGTTTTGAAATGGAAGAACACATAGGCAGTGGTAGTCAGTAAAATTGCTAGTAGTGAGATATGCTATCAGTGCGGGGGTTGCGATTAAAATTCCCGCCGGAGACTAGTCTCCTGCAGACAAGCGTAGAGCTCCTCGAGATTAGCATAGGGGGGGAAAGTAAATGTGGAAAGGATCCTGTAAGAAAAATTACTAGATAGAACAACAACTTGAAACTCCTTTGATTAAATTCTTTATTTCTTAAAAGGTAGTAAAGTATCCGCATTTTTTAAGTTTAATAACCGCTAGAAAAGTTCCAAGCTATGTTTTATCATTTCGAAGATTCTTTGCAGATATTGACCTAGACCGCACAATTGTGCGATGTCCTGTTTGCCAAAAAGGACCCTGTAGGAATATTTTATGGGTCTATCTTATACAAAATACAAAAATATTTTGTTTGATTTTTATGATTTAGGGTAATTTGAAAGCAATGTAATACTTGGGTCTGAAAGGGTTAATATTACTGTTATTTTAACATTTTTCGTTTAATATGTAAAGATATTTTTCGGAAGAAGTACACAACGGCTATTTATATTAATGGAATTATTGCTATATTGCCTAAATTCACTTTATTGTTAAGCAATTAAAGGTCAAATGTTCAGGGTGGTACACCCATAATGCACAATGTTAACCCTTTCGCTACATCTTTTTATTTAAGAATTTTAAAAATACAATTTTTACAAATATTGTATAGTTTTAATCAATAAAACCAAAATAATAAAAAAAAAAATTAAAAAAATTCAGAAATTTGGTTTTTCGGACTGTTGCCATATGGCAACAATTTTTTTTAATGTGTTAAGAAATTTTTTTTTTCATGTTGTTTTTAAAATTTTTTTTTCTAGTTTTAACAATTTTTTTTGGCGTTTTAGTCATACTTAACAAATAAAATATAAAAAAATAAACTTAAAATTTTATTTTTCATAACAGAAAAAGTAAAACTAATAAATATTTTTGAAAGTCAAAATCAATATTTTTTACAGAAATCAATACAAAACTTTAAAAATAGTAAAATTCATTCAAAATAAATTACATTACATAACAAAATTATATTATTTATTAAAATTGTGGTATTCTTTAAAACAATTTCGTTCCTTGTTTGGTATACACAAATGCACATTGCATTTTAAACATTTATATCTGGAATATCCATGGCAGCCTTTATGTTTGCATCTGCTTTTGTTTTCTATATATTCTGGCCAATGTTGATTTCCATCATATCGGACAGAATTTGCTGGTGCTGTTTCATATGTCTTTTTTGACGTCGATGGGCTGTCTAAGTCACCTGCACCTGTAGACGTTTTAGGTCTTCCTCTCTTGCGGTTGCAACAATGTGCATTTGATAGTGCCAAAAGTCCCTCCGCAATATCATTTCGAAAACGTAAGAGATCCATGTAATCTTTTGTTTTTCCATTATTTACTTCGTAGTCTTTTCGATATTCTAGCCAGGAGTTACATATTGCTAAGTCAATAAAATGGTCAAATAATTTGAGGGTCCATTTTCGGGATCTTATAGAGATTCTATATAACGAAAGTAAAAAATCTAGCTTATCAACTCCGCCCATACTTTTGTTATACGCTGAAATTATATATGGTTGTGGTATTTCAATTTGTTCTTTTTTTTCAGCGCAGAATCTTTTCACGGTATTTAATGGTTCATCACCATATATTGAAGACACGACTTGAACTATACCTCCGTCTAACCATCTGATAACATAAAGCTGGTTTTCTTTTTCCACACGGAAATCATAACTGCCTCTTCCTTCTTTTTTTAGCTCTTTTTCTGACTTCAGTGGCAACTTATTTATTCTATTGGCTCTTATGGTTCCGGTAGACCATATTCCCTTTTCGCTTAGTAAAATAATTAAATTAAGAGTTGAGAAATAGTTGTCGAAAAACAATTTGAAGTTTTTATTTTCTGGAATTGTTTTTGCTAAATGGATAACAATATCAGAGCAAAATCCTAATTGCGCACAACGTATAGCTGTATTTTTTCCCTGGTATATCTCAATGTCGTGCAAAATGCCGTTTGAACTACATAAACAGAAAACTTTTATGCCCCACTTAATGGGCTTTTTAGGCATATATTGTCTAAGTGCTGTTTTTCCTTTAAAAGGAATCATCATTTCATCGATGCAAAGGTTTTCTTCTTTTGAAAGAGTATATGACTTTTTTAGAAACATATTTATTAAAGGTCGGACTTTATAGAGTTTATCATCTGCTACTTCACTAACTGTAAGTTTTATACTGTTACGAATAGAATGAAATCGACTTCTTCCTATACTTTCGGAAAAACTTGGAATATTTGTGGGCTTCTTCCAATACATTTCTAATCGAGGATATCCAATTGATCCAGTCATTATCTCTAAAGCAATAAATTTTAAAAACTCTTCTCGTGTAAGATTGATCGAAGTTCCGGTTTTCATCATAGTTGATTGGTTTGTAGCTTGAACAACTTGGTCAATAAACTCTTCTGTGTAATATTCCAAAAAATATTTTACAGGAACTTTTTCGCGATGAGTAGAGTGCTCACAGCTAAATGGCGCTTCGGGTGTGGTCCAGGGACATTTTCTCCATCGAAAGTCATTAAATTTTTTAGCAACATATTTAGATTTTGGATTTTCAACAGGTATTTCTTCGATTTCATTATTGTTAACATTAACTTCGTAGTTCTCCCCTTGTAATATTTCTTGCCTTATAAAAGAATCATTTTGATCAAAAGTTTCTATTAAATCCTGTAAAACATTTGTTTCCTCTAAATCTTCTATATCTGATAAATCTGAGTCTTCAAAATTTATCAAGATTTTTTCGATTTCACTATCTTTTATACGTCTTGTCATGTTGGCAAATAAAATATAAATGAAATCGCACACAAAATAAAGTAACGTTTTTTTTGGTAAATTGTATATACACAAAAATGTTTTGTTGCCGTATGGCAACAAGCTTATTTGAAAAATTTGTTAAATTCTTATGCGTTATTAAAAAGCATAGTTTTAGGCTTATATGCATAATACAATGTGTTTTTGGTCTATTACTATTAATTTTTTTTTAAATATTGCAATATATTGTTAAAAAACATATTTTTAAAAAAATCCTTTTTTCAGAAAAAATGGTGAGGTCAATGGAAAGGTAGTTCAATATCAATTATTTTTCTGTGAGTTGTCTTACATATATATATTTTGATACATTCTTGTTTTTGATGTATACAAGTATTAAACACAACTTTTAAATTATGAATTTATTAAACCATACTAAAGCTACAGGTCAAAAAACTTGATGTTGCCATATGGCAACAAAATAGCGAAAGGGTTAATTGTGAATAAAACAAAAAGTTTTTAGAGAATTATCTGAATTTTTTTATTATTATAGAAGGATCTATAACAACTATGTGTGAGACAAAATATCGGCCAAATGCCCGTCGCGGATTTGGTAGCATACCTTTGTCCTATGGTCCATATTTTCAATGGCTATGAGACATAATTGAGGTTCAATGTCCTTAATGTGTCAAATTATCATATCCTATAACTCTTGAATTGTTCTTGGTTTATTGACGTACACTTTTAATTTTAAATATTACCAAAGAAAGAAGGCCAGCGGTGGCAAATCATATGATCGTGATGGCGAGTTAACATGGCCATTGAATATCTCGTGCAGAAGAGCCATTGTTTCGTTGGCCGTGTGGCACATTCTTTTGGAACTATTCCAGGTCCAAATCCTCAATTTCTGGCAAAAAGAAATCCGTTATCAGCTCGCGATAGCAAACAATATTCCCAGTAACTGCTTGGCATACCTCATTTTCGAAGAAGTTAGGCCCGATGATGCACCAAGCATGCATGCACAGACGTTTTCACATTTCCTACAGAGCCGGTTTGCTTAAATTTGCCCACAATTATCCCGATTGTGGACACATTTGATCGATTATGCTGACCAAAAAAATCAAGATGTGCACAAAATATATTTTTGATTTGAATGCCCATTTTAGTAAAAGGCTTCAGCAATCTTAACGCGCTGCTCAATGCTGCACATCTCCATGGTTGAATTTGGCACTAATACCAAGAAATGACAAATTAAGTTGGACAAAAATTTGACGTTACGGTGTGACTCACAGTTAACATCGTGCATTATCGTAAGACCACCCTTAAGTAATAATAAGCCTTAAAATTATTCATACTTAAGGAAATTCGATAATATAAAAACTATAACTATACGTAAATATATTTGTCACTTGCATAAATTTTCGTTTCGAAAATTATTATAACTTAATTTTCAATATTGGTAAAACACGTGAATCTAGGTTTTTAATACCTTATTTTGACTTATGTCCCATAAACTAAAAAATATATCGCAAAAAGTGGCGTATGCGACAAAATTGAAAATTTTTTTCGGACGTGATATTTTTTCCATTACTTTGCATATTTTGACATAAATCGATAAAGAACTTCAAACACAATATCTGACAAAAATATTGGACGACTTTTTTCACGTACATTTTTGTGCATGAAAATTTGAACCTTAAGATTCGATATCCCATAAAAAAAATGTTTGTGATATACGGCAAGATAACTTCGGCACGACTATATGCCTAATACCACGTCCAAGTAATCCTTAACATTCTGTGTATTTCTTTTCAAATTTAGGTTATTTGCCATGTTTACGTTTCTTAATTCCTATATTAACTTTAGATGCTTTAAAAGATTACAATTTAAATTTGAACTTTAATGTGTTGTCTGGCACCTGGAAACAGCACATACGTTTTGAGAAATTTGATTTTCCTCAGTCCTTAAGTTTAGTTCGGAGATAGCACAGGTAATGTTTACATGCCGTAGATGATGCGTTCTTTCTTTGATTGACGCGAACTAGCTAGAGTCTGTTAATTTAAAGTGGGTTTTATTTGCCATCGATATATTTAAAGATGTTTTACAAGCAAGGCATATCGTGCATTATTAGCGATTATATCGTTAGCGACAAAAAGCTTATTTAAGAGGACAAGGGCTTTTTATTGTTTTTCATTAGCAATGCAATACTTTATTTGCATTTATATGGGCTTTTTCTCCGCAACGGTACAAAAGTGCAAAATCAATGAATTTGTACGTCATTATAACGAGTACTATTTGCAAGAAAAATACCAAATTTCGATAAATTGTCGCTTACGATATAATCGAAAAAAAGGGCTCGATATAACAGGACATTTCTCGTCAGAAAAATCGAAATGTATCGCAATGATATTCAACTTGGACAGAATTTTTCCATGAACTATTAATATTCTCTTAATTTTGTTTAGACACAGCAAACAAATTTTGAACCGATTTTTAATATGGTTTTCCGATTTTTTATAGTTTGGCAAATACATTCTTAACAAGACGAACATTTACTTACAAGTTTATTTTAAAAAATTACATGCATTACTAACGTCTTAAGCGAGCCGACTTTGTGTTTTGCTGTCCGTCTGCATAGGACAGTGAGAACTATGAGAAATCTCTATACACGCAGAGAAAAAATATGTTTAAATATGGTCACCTCCAACAAAACTATTTTTGAAGAACATTTTTAACATATTACGTTTAATTTTACCATATTATTGTCACCGACAACCATATTATTGTTAGATTAGTCCTCCATCAAGAAGCCACAACCATTTTATGGTTGTCTCTAAACATGTTATGGTTAAATATGACAATAATTTGTACAAAAATTAACAATAGTATTTTCCTCTTTTTTTAAGAGCAACATGCTATGGTTAAAAACCAACCATTCTATTATAAGTTTTAAACATATTTTAGTTATTATTGACCATGACATGTTCGAAGACAACCGAAAAATGGTTCTGGCTTCCTGATGGAGGACTATTTTAACCTTAATATGGTAGTCGGTCACAATAATATGGTTAAATTAAACATAATATGTTAAGAAATTTCTTTAAAAATAGTGTTGTTGGAGATGATCATATTTAAACATGTTTTTTCTCTGGGTGTAGCAACTTACATTTTCAAGTTAATTAAAAAGTATAATGAAATTATTCTTTTAATTCTCACATCTCAAAATATTTTAATATAATTTTAATTCTAATTTATAGTTGAATTCGTGATGCTCTTTCACCTCTGTTAAGAAATTTAAATGCATTTGAGAGAATAAATTCTTGTTTGCCCGCCAAAAAAAAAAGCGTTTAGTACTTTTTTTTCTTTTTTGCTTATTATTGTACTTTTATTTTCTAAAAACAGATTTAACTTATAAATTGGAGAAACACAAAAATTGTATTTAAATCTTCCCCATTGCACCGTGCTTTCCAGCAATAAGGAAATAAACTATATATAAATAAAGCTTAGAGATAAATTTAACAAAAGCGTTATAGGAAAGGCCAATGCTTTAGCACAGTTTTTAATACAGCACTTGGAACTAAATCAGGTCTTACGAAATAATTCTATTGAACTCAAGACATTAAAAAAAGTTTTAAGGATAAATGTATACACAAAGTTTTATCCTAAAAAACAAAAAAAAAACACATCAAAAATCTTATTCATTTAATTTAACTTCCTTAAAAAAATTTATTTTGTTTCCTCTTAGATTTTATATTTAACAAAATCAAGACGTATTTGTGACATAAACAAATAATCCAACGCAAAAAATATCATCAATTGCACATAAAAAGGCCATAAATTTCAATATTTGCATTATCTGTTTGAAATTCTAACATAAATTCTATAAGAGTTTTTGCATTTGGTTTCCAAAACAATTTCCGCTGAACCATGTACAACTGTCTGTTCAATTCAAATTTTAGTTTGCCTACTTTTTTCCGTTTCCTGGTTGTGAAGAAGCAAAAAAGACACAAGCAATTTACTGCCTACAATTTTTCTTTATTTGTTTTTTTTTTTTTTTGAAACGGGGAGAATACAAAACAAACAAGAGTTCATGCCGAGCTGTCGGTTAAAAGTTAAAAAATGTAACGCAGGTCCATTCTGTCAGCATTTTATGTTGTTTGGTAACGAGGGTAACACGAAAATTCTTTTTTGTACCCTATGCCACTATGGATGGAAAGCAAATTATCCGTGTGTGCTGTTAATTGCACAAATTCGTTAAAAGCGTAGTTCTAAAAAACACTTTTAAACACATAAAGCGCTAACAAATTGGATTATTGTATTGAAATTTGGTCCAATTTAGGTTTTCTCATATAATAAATCGCTTTACCAAGTCACACTTTAAGGTCACTCCATAATTTGCCACAGGCCAAGTATTAAACTACCTTCTGAAAATCGATTTAATTCGAAAGAAATCAATAAATTTTATTTCAACTAGGCCCAATTAATTTTTGGATGACTTCAAAGAAAATCATAAGTCTTTGTGTTAACCGGCCCATAATTATTCATAGATCCTATATAAAGCGTATTGTCGGAATGTAACTAAAGGCTCAACCACAAAAAGTCTCTCAAATGTATTTAAGAAAACAAAAACAAAATAAAAATAAAAAAACATTTTATTCCGTACGGAATGTGCGATTTGATTCGCTCCTTGCTTAAGCAAATGACAGTTTCATTAAACTTAGCAAAAAGTTTCCTTAAGTTCAATGTGGATTGCCTCATATGATTTACATGTATTCGTTCATTCGCTTAAGCCAACTCAAGCACATTGTGGTTGGGCCTTTAATACGACTAAAACATTTCAATACTGGTGTTCATAAGTTTTCATTGATCCCATATAAAGCCTTTTTACTCTAACTCTCGTTGGAGGGTAGCAAAAATTCGGCACAACCCATTAAAGCACTTTAACTTGTTTACTCTTCACTCAACAGCCCTTGCACGAGTTTGTGTGGTTTGACATTTGAATTTTGTGCGAAAAGAACATGTTGTATGTGTATGAATATATGTACATATATATGTATGTGTATAATTGTATGTATCAAACCGTTATGTAGTCACTTATCGAAAATCGTTTATCATCTTTTTTCTTGCTTCTTTTACTAACTCTGTCACTGCTTCGAGGCATTAAAACCAACCATCATTTTTATTATTAAACCGAACTTTTTCTAACAAAACAGAGACAACAACAACAAAATGCCTCCCTTTCATTTTTTATTATTTTGTCTTCTATTTTATGGATGTCATGGTACAAGGAATCAATTTGTGTTCAGAAACTTGTCTTTTGTGCCAACAATAAATAAGTGCAAAACAAACAATAACGACAACTCTAAAAATCACAGCAAAACAAACAATAAAGTATTTTTTTTTTTTTTTATTCTCTGCCTTTATCTTTATATGATTTGTCTGGGTCGTTTTTTTTTTTTTATTATTTACATACATATGTATATGTGCGCGTGTGTGTGTGTGTGTGTGTGTGTTTAAGTTTCTCGTCTGTATGGGATGAGAATTTTAGTGTCAAGTGACAAGGTCAAAGTCAAAAAGAAACGTCCTATCGATATACTAAATAGAGCTTAAAATATTGTTAATAGAATATTGATTTGCTGTCAAGTTAATGCTATTTTTGGACATGTTTAAATGAATATGCTTGAATGTATTTTAATATTCATAATGTATTTTATGACAAATCCTATAAGCGTCAAAAGCTAGACATGCTTAGAATTAAGACACCACTACGTTTTAGTCAGTCGTTTTATTCGGTACAAAAAAAAAACATTGATTTACATAACATATTGTCATAGACTTACCGATTATGTCAGACTTACATTCTGGGTAGATTTTACAATATCCCTCCATCTGCGGGCTGTTTGTTAATAAAGGGTGGTTTTTTAAGAGCTATAGGAAAGTTTAAAAACAAACACATAAAATTCAGAAAAATTCATGAAATCTTTATTTGAATCGATAGTATGGTTCATATAATTTAATGTTTGAAGATTATTTCATGCAAATGTTGATCGTGACTGCCCCTCAAATGGTCTATCCGCTTAGTCCAATTTTGGCATACTCTTTCCAACATTTCGGCCGGTATCTCATGAATAAATGCTTCAATGTTCTCTTCCAATGCGTCAATTGAAGCGGACATGTGTGTATAGACATAAGCTTTAACATAGCCCCATCAAAAATAGTCTATAGGCGTTAAATCGTGCGATCTAGGGGGCCAATTGACCGGTCCCGAACGTGAAATAATATGTTCCCCGAACTTGCTTCTCAATAAGTCCATTGTTAAGCGTGCTGTGTGGCATGTGGCACCGTCTTGTTGAAACCACTTGTCATGCAAGTCAAGCTCTTGCATTTTGGGGAAAAAAAAAGTTGGATATCATCTCACGTTGTTGAAATAACAGAGGCCCAATTGCTGCGAACGGCGACGAATCGATAATTAATGGTCATCATTAACACTGGCCGATAAGCGTGTTGGTGGTTTAATGTCCAACAATGTAAATTTAGGGCGAAATTTAGTCACAATAGCCCGAATAGCCGCTTCAGTGTGTCGATTAAACTTACCATAAAATGGAAGAAGCGCGCGATGACAGAGCACGCATTTTGATTATAAAATTCAATAATTTGCAAGCGTTGTTCGTTTATAAGACGATTCATGGTAAATTATAGACCAAACTGAAGATGTTTGACAGTGAAACAAAACACGAAACGCGCGTCAGCTGTTTAAACCAGTGTTTCCAAAAAGATAATAGCTAAAAAATTACCCGATATTACCTTTGTGTTGAAAATTTGGCACTTCGCTTTAAAATTTTGTTAGGAAAGATCCTCTTGTAGAATTTATTTACTAGAATTCTTAAATCTACATAAATCTTTTAAGACTTAAGGCAAATAGCTATACCAAATTTCGTTAAGATAGTTCTACTGGATGCTTATTCAAACCCATTACCAATACTTCTAAGCCCATATACAATATCTCTTAGTTCGGTCGTTTAATTTTGCATGGTGGTGTAGCACGGTTTAATAAATAAAATCTATAAAAACAATAAAAAAATAAGAATAAACAAAAAAGTTATTAAATTTTTTCAAGAAGGCGTGACTTTTGGCCCACCCTGTATAACATCTTCAAATCAATAAATTCCCCAAATCAAATATATGTTGTTAGAATAAATCTTATTTCCACGAGAAAGATCTTAAATATAAAAACAACTAAAATAGAAAGAGAGATAAAAACACTACTCAGCTGCCAAACAAAATTAACTCTGTAATTATATATGTACATACATATATAAGTTTTATTATCAACATTAAAATTTACACTTGAATAAATCTAAGCTCCATGAGAACAATCATAAATATGGGCATTTCCTGGGGTCACGAACGTACGTTCGTACGCTTTTAATGTACAAATAATATAAAAAACAAAACTTTTCCTAGCATTTTTTTTTTCGATTCGATAGCATTTGGGTAGCTCTATGTTTAGTGCTAAAGATGGAATTCATCGAGTTTAAGTTTTCATAATAAGAGTTATAAACGTGTGGTCACGAACGTACGCAAAATAGAAGTCAACTTTGGCTCACAGTAGTGAAATGTATTAATCTGCGCAATGGAACGGAATATTCAAAAGTGATTAATATATTTTAAAAGTGTATTAATGTAGGTCTCCATCCACTATTTACAAAATAAAATATCTCTCATGGTTTTTGTTTAATTGGCTTATTTAACGGTCGCGAACGTACGGAACGCGAACGTACGATTTTTCCATATGTTTTTTTATTATTATCACCACGCATTTTCCCATAAATGTCTTCAAATTTCCTTAACAAAAAAAACTTAATACTCCTTTTGCAATTGATTGTAATGGAGAGATTATGAAGAAAGAGTGTAACATAACATATTTCTTGCATGTAAAATAAGTATATAAAAATGTCTTTAGAAGTAGAAAATACAGAAAAATATAAAACTTTCCAGTTTCCAGCCCAATTTCCTCAAGTGAAACAGCTGAGATATGCTATGAAACCATTCTTTTACAAGAACAAAGACTTTTTTGCAATAATAAAAAATAAAAGACGATGATAAAGGCCATTTTAGACTATAATACTTTGTGTTAAGACATGTCAAAAACTTACAAATAATTCATAATGTAAAATAGTGTAAAAACATTTTGTAATGAAATGTCAAAAAATACGTAAAGAAATTTGGCAGTCGTATGGTTCTCTCTATTTTTTGAAATTTTTCTAAACGATTAGATTTTTCATTTTATCAGAATTGTGTTTTTACAAAAGCACAAGAAGAAAATCAGGGATGGAAAATTAAAATTTTGTGCACAAATGTTCACTATTATTTTTTCTAATAAAAAATTGCAAAACGATAAAAAAAATATAAAATTTCAAGTAAATTCTTTTAAAATTTAAATAAATCACAAATATTTGTTGTAAAAAATCATTAAATACGGTACACAGACGAAAAAATAAATAATATGAATATGATTGTATCAACTTTTCCACCCTAGAAGAAAATATAAAAACAGCTGTTGAATAATTTGCCGGCCACATCAAAATAAAAATTATTAAATGTTAAAGAAATATTAAAAATAAAGCAAAAATATATCTGAGGACCAAGGTGCAAGTTTAACCCTTAAATGCATGATTTTTTCTTTTGGATTGAAAAAAATGTTTTTTAATAGAAACTTAGGCGTAGATTTCGTAAAAAATAATAAAAAAATTTAAGAAATTAGTTTTGAGTGTTATTTTCGATAAAAACGGTATGTAGACTTTTGGCAACAATATGCGTTTGGTACTTGAATTTTTAAGACATGAACAATAGTCACATATATATTTATATAACATACAGGTATTCAGAAATTTGTTTCTATTTATGAAACAATACAAAACAAATGCCATTTTTGATCTTGCACAAAGCAACTATACATTTAGTACACTCAGTCCGTGAAAATCCATTGCACTCTGGAAGTTTGCACCTGTTTTTAGTGGAACATCTCTTTTCAGTATGTCATATACCATCGGTTCTTATCTGGTGTCGGTATAGGTTTTGGAGGTCCTCGGGGCCTTTATCCACATCTGCCTCTCTGGTTGAAGGTCTTCCTCGTTTGTTTTCATATGATTTATAGGAGCACAATGTTTCCGCCAGATCTGGTTTAGAATCTGGCAATTTAATGTTTGGGTGGATTGTTTTTTAGAGTATTCATGAAATTATTACGTGATATGGTAAATAAATCTTAAGTACCACTTACGAATTTTCATGCTATTTAATACCTGCCTAAAAAGCAATCATAAGGTCAACTCCTCCCATATTGGCGTTATAATTTTCGACCGTTTTTGGACAAGCTATTAAAGTTTGTGTTTTTTGCGATTTTTCATATCTATTGGCATGTTCAACTGGTTCCGCGCCTACGTCATTTGAAGCTTACGTAACAAGCTTATTCTCCTTTCAGCATGTCACAGAGATAGCTATACTTTAATAATTTGTAACAAATTTCTCATAGAAACCCCGTGCAACAGACCGTTTCATAAATTTTTTGCGGCAGGTAATTTGCAGTTCTTTCCAATCCGATTTATGTGAATTGTGCCCAACAAGTATATTTCCTGAGTCCATAGGTAATACTTTAATGGAATTGACGTATAATAATTGTCGAAATAAATTATGTGGTTCGTTTAACGGGAAATTTAACGGCACAGTCTAACCACAGTCTACCCAAAACAAATTGTAACCGTCAAGTAATATTTATGTCACAAACGCATGTTGTAGACATTTGGCAACATACATTTTTTTTCAAAAATATTGCATTTATTCAGTAATATTGTTAAATTAAACATGACCAGGCCATAGCTAACCTGTCAACAGATGCAAATTTATTTTTTTCCGATGTGATAATACACGGTCCTTAGAAAACAAAAAAATACAAAATTTGATTTTAACTAAGAAACTGATCTTTATCAGCCACCTCAATGAAATGCCAAATAAATACAAATCAAAGCAACTAAAAACAAAGTAACGATTTATTTTTATTCATACTGCTTGTGTGTGCTTAGAAACGAACTTTTATAAATGCACTCACATTGCAACATAAAGAAAATTAGCTTGAACTGGTATGTAGCCAATTGGCAACAGTATGCATTTAAGGGTTAAATGTGCAAGTTAGTGAATAAAACGCCAGCTAAAAATGTTCCAATGCTTAATAAAATGTTTTTTCGTCTTTATTTTGTAATCTAAAGTGGATCTCATAAATCACAAAGATTTTACTTTTTATTTGAAGTGTGATAGTGTAGAAGCAAAATGTAATGAAAAAAAAATTTCTCTTTGATTTTTTGACAATCAGACCAAAAATCATTTCATTTTGTAAGACCAAAAGTCTTAAGACTTGTGTGATAGTGTAAAACAGCCTTATGGTGTTTTCTTTTCTACAAAAAATGTGACATTTTATTTAAAAAAATTAAATTTGGAGTCTGTTTCTTAAACATTTTTCTCCCGAAAAGGGTGGCTTGTGTTATTCCAAAAAACTCACCCTTTTTTGGAAGCAAAATTTTTATGAAACAGACACCAAATTGCATTTTTTTAAATAAAATGTCACACTTTTTTGTAGAAAAGAAAACACCATTAATCAACATTTTATTTTTTCATCCTGGTAGACCATTCTGGGGAAATGCCCATATACAAATAGTGAGCGTCAAAATAAAGCGTACAACTTAGGTTTAAAAATTAAAACTTTTACAGTTTTATGTGCAGTTAAGCCTAGATTACACTATCTCACAAGTCTTACGTATTCCATAATACTTTGTGAGATAGAAATCTAATGAGTTTTGTTGCGACTGTCAAAAAATCTAATGTAACATGACAGTTTGCGTTCACACCATCACACAAAGTATAAACACTCAATCATGAAATAAAATGCAACCCTGATCCAATGAAATGTATTATTGTTTCGAAATTTTTCAAAAAACGATGAAGTCGTATGGGATGTCAAACTTTTTTCATAATACTTGTCATTTTCGTGACACATTGCATTCACACTATCACACTTTGTCATATTACTTGAGTTTTTGACATGTATTAATTAATACAAAGTATAATCTAGCCTTTATAGTGATTAAAAGTGTAGGAAAATTTATATTAAAAGCACTTAACAAATTTAAGCACTCAAATTTACTAAACATTGAACAATGCACTATGACTCAGACGGCCACTTTCTCTGGGCAAACCAATTTTTTTATATTGTTGCATCTGTTATTGCAGTCTAGTAGTCCATACTTTAGACAAAGCAAAAATAAAACGTCGGCTTGAAATGCAAACCTGCTAACTCGCTTTAAGCACATTTTATAGGAGAGAAAAAAAAAGTTTTATATTTCAACTTAAAAGGAAAACCAAAAATAAAGTAGATTTATCACACTTAAAGAATAAAATTGAATGGGACGAGGCATATATTTCTCTACTACACGGCATCAAAATCTCAATTTACTTAAAATGTGAATATAGCAGGTTTGCATACTTAGCCGACGATAATAAACCCTTTAATTATATGTATAGTATTAAAAAAAAGTTAGAATTGTATTTGGACAACAAGATTCTTTAAACCTGTCGTTACTATTAGCTAAACAGGTACACAAATTAAACAAAAACAAGCAAGAGTGATAAGATATAAACCAATATTTTTTCTGCCACGCCCATTTTTACAAATGCTTATACCTAATTTGGAATTTTTTGCTCTTGCCGGATTACAGAAATTTATAATGTCTTCGTACGGGAAGTGCCACTCCAACTTGCAAAAGATCTGTCAGCAAGAACTTGGACTTGAGTTCTAAACGTTGTTGAAGAGATCTTCGAGGCTGTAGTGAAAGCGATTTTTCTATAGAAAAAGAAGTTTGTATGGACGGTATGTGAATTTATGAACCAACTTTCTATAGGCTTCGTTAAACTGGAACCTGTGCTCTGAACCTATACATTAGGTTAGGTTAGGTTAGAGTGGCCGGTCACAAAGACCCCGCATAGACCAAAAAGGTCCCTAGTGTTACCACGTTGTACGATAACCCGCAAGAAAGTTAGAAAAAGGTTATTCCGATATGATGGTACTCAGAGTACCCCACACTCTCTTGACGAATGCTAGGAGTCTTATTAACCCAATCCCAGAGACTTCTCCGAGACCCTGGAAGTAATGATCTCCCAGACAGTTCGCCCTGGAGCACATGAGTGCCGGACAGTAGCACAGTAAATGCTCTACTGTCTCCTTTTCCCCTGCTACCCCACAGAATCTACAATTGTCAATATTCAACCGCCCGCCCTCTGGGCGTATATCGCAGTCCAATAATGACCCGTTACAAAACCTACCAGATATCTACAGTCCCTTCTCGATAGCGACCAGCACCCAAAGAGGTGTGGGTATAAGAACCACTAGTGTATTGGAGAATGGATCTGTTATATGTGACCATAAACACTTTCTGACTTTTTATCTGCGTGGGTTGAACTTTAATCAATGGAATCTTCCGCCTTGTTCTGCAAGACTAGCCCTCATCAAGCTGCCAACTTTAAAGAGCCGTAATTATCCCAGCAAAAACTTTACTTACAATCCTACTTTTAATGACTTCAAGAATTCATTACTTTGTAGCTTTATTCGCCACTTTTCGGATTATTAGTTATATATTAAATAATAACTTTATTAGTATATCTTAAATATACAGAAAAATTAAAATTTTCATTATGACAATAAAAATGTCATTATAGTCATTATAGTCAAAAAACAGAGTTTTTTAATACAAAAACTACACTGCCCCGGTAGACTAGCTGGTAGCGAGCTAGTCTATCAGCACCGAGGTTGCGTGTTCGAATCCCCGCCAAAGACAGAAAAAAAATAAAAAATAAAAAATAAAATAAAGTAAAATAAAATAAGAAAAAATAAAAAAAAATAAAATAATTAAAAAAAAACAAACAAAAAAATAATTAAAAAAATTAAAAAAATAAAAAAAAATTTTTTTACTTTATTGACTTTGTGTAAGTAACTATATATTTTTATAAAAATTTTAAGTATAAAAAAAACTGATTATTTTTTAGATTATAATAGGCTAAATAATAAAGGATTACTTTTGGGACATCTCAAACAAAAATAAGTACTTTTTCTAGTAGAAAAGTAAGTAGTTGGCTCGTCAAATTCTCATTATTTTTCTGCTCATTTTGTAAGCAAAGTTTTTGCTGGGATGCTAATGGTGACCCGTAAAGAAGGATGTGTATTGAGTTTAACAAGTTTTATAAATTTATTGACTATTCTTCTAGTCCTACTGATATTAAACTAAATTATTACGACTGTATTCATAAAAATTTTTTAAATTTAATAAAGGTTTAAAGAAAAAATTTACTATAAAAACTGTCTTTAATAAACGTGTGTTAAATTTAATAATCGTTTATGAATACGGGGGTTAATCTTTTTACAACCAAGATGTTTGTAATTTTTTCTTTAACATTTGTAAATACATACCCAGTAAAAACTTCGCCTACTTTTTCAAAACGAATAGCTTCTTTAACTCATTATTTTGTAGCGTTCTTCTATAAATACATCTATAACAACTTCTATAACTACTTTTTTCTGGATGTATGCAGGTAAAAAAATAATGACTTACTTTTTAATGCGTTCATTTTGGGACATCCCTTGTTAAATTCATTGGTTCTTTCAGTAGAATTGTAAGTAGTGCTCTTATGTTTTTCTGATTACTCAACACATTATTTTGTAGGCGAAGTTTTTACTGGGTACATTAGACCGTCTCACTTTGGCTTCCCTTTTTTTGATCCAAAACATTCACTAAACACGTTGAACGAAATGGCATCCGCTTTAAATAGTCCAAGGGACCAGCAAAATTTGTTTCGTGTTTTTCAAATTATTTTTTTCGAAGAAGCCAAACTCAAAATCGTTGACCTGGTGTCAGAGATCACAAAAATGTGTTTCGATATTATTGGAATCAATTATAACTTTATTCAAAGTCCATCTTCTTGTTGGCGCGGAAATTAAAATTTCAAAAAAATTTAACAGTTTGCAATAAATTTTACAGTAGTTAATGACCCTGCAGAGCGTGCAATTGGCCTTCTAAAAACCGTCAACAACACACTAGTGATGGAAACATCTACAAGTAAAATACTTTTAAAAAAGTAACAATTTTACAATTTTTGTTTTTGTTTCAAATATATTTTACTTGTAGATTTGTAACTTGTAGTTTTGAGAAACAGGGCCCTGGTGCCGGGAGTAATTGCTTAGAATTATTCTAAAATAAACGCATACTATAAAATCAATAATTAAGTATGAAAAATTTGTTAGGGGAATTGAAAAAATTTAGTTTTGCTTTTGTAAGTACCTAAATTATTCATAGAATCTCCCCTATTGTGGATCAGATATTGCGTGGTGAGCAGGCTGGTTTTAGACAAGGTCGATCGTGTGCTGACCACATTAATACCTTGCGCATTATAATTGAACAGTCCGCTGAGTATAACACCCCTCTTTATTTAATTTTCGTCGATTTTGAACGTGCATTCAACACTATATCCCGAAACTCTATGTGGTCTGCATTAACCTACAAGGGAATTCCTGATAAAATAGTAAACATGATACGTGAGCTATGGACATTGTCTGATTTTCTATATGACATAGACTTTACCGATGACATATGTCTAATGGCCCATCGTTTCTCGGATATAGAAGCTAAACTTACAAGTCTGTCTGAAAACGCCAAAAAAGTTGGTTTAAAAATTGACATAAGTAAAACAAAACTTATGCGCATAGGTACAGATATCGTAACCCCATTAATAATAAATGACCAACGTATTGAAGATGTGGATGCTTTTTGTTATCTTGGTAGCAAGATAACTAAGGATGGTAGTTCAAATGCTGACGTTACCGATCGCATTAATAAAGCTCGAGTAGCCTTCTTTTCCTTATCTAAAATTTGGCGAAGAAATAATTTTTCTCGGAAAACCAAAATCCGCATTTTTAAATGCAGTGTGAAGTCAGTATTACTTTACGGCTGCACCACATGGAGCTTAACGCAAGCTACCACTAGAAAACTTCATCAACAAATGACTACGACAGATCTTTAACATCCACTGGCCAGATCGTATTTCAAATGAAGCTCTGCTCCAAAGAGCAAACTCCTTGCCAGTACACATTGATATTAGTAAACGGAAGTGGACGTGGATAGGTCACATATTGCGTAGACCACAAACAGAAATTGCAAGAACAGCCCTCGACTGGAACCCCCAAGGACAACGCCGCCAAAATAAGCCCCGTAACACCTGGGTTCGTTGCCTTAAACAAGAATGTTTATTTGCTCGAGTATCCTGGAATCAAACAAAAACAATTGCCAGAGATAGAATAAGATGGAGAGAATTTGTTGACGCCCTATGTTCACACTGAACTTTATTTAAGTATTTATGGTGTTCAGTACTGAAATTCTGTAACTTTTTAACGACAAAAAATTGTCGTTTAGTATTCAAAATTCGTTAGCTTACGAAAGTTGTCGTTAACAGCTATTCTGTAATGAAATTTTAATAATTTTTATCGGCATTTTTGTCGGTAGCTAACGACACAAAAAAAGTTCTTGTTAAATAATAACGACAATAAATGTACTGTTAACAGATTAAAAATATAGAGAAAGTAGCCAATTTTTAACACAAAAAAAAAGTAAGAAAGTATAGTCGATCAAGTCCGACTCTACATTGCAGTATTTGGGCGATCATGTTTCCGCCAAAAAGAGTATGTTGTGAGGTTAATATTCACATAAGACATTTTTTCGCCAAATATTATCTAAGTATCTACTACCATTATTAGTGTATTTGCATGAGAGCTGTGGTCAAATATGGACCGATTCTAAAAAAATTTGTTCTGGTGATTTATGTAGATTGCGACAAAATATTTTTGGGTCTTATTCAACTCAAATGTCTATAAAACAAGATGGCTATTAATAGGCACAAACCCCTATTCCGGAAAGAAGTTTTCATGTGGGCTATAAAATTAAATAAATGCTTCTCACCATTATAAAAAGGCTTCGACCTTGTGACAATAAACGCATATGTGCCAAATTTTATAAAATTATTTTTAAAATTGCTTCCTGTAATTTGCGCACAAGATTATCTTGTACAGACAACCATCCATCCTGATAGAAGGTCGGGCTTCGTTAAATGGATTCTGACATTGATTCTGAGTTAATCGGTATACTAAAAGTCAGGCCCAGAACCTTTATTTAAATATGTTACACACATTTGTACAAACACATAATATCCTCTTCACATACAGTAGTGTAGGTATACAAAGTAAGAGCAGATGTTGTGCTAGAGTGGCTCAGTCACCTGGAAATTTTTCCCTATGTATAAAAAGATTTAACACCAACATATTTGTTTAGAAATATAATCAATATTTACACGTTTTCATTCATGTTTTGTTAAAATAAATGCAATAAAGCAAATTAATTTTGTATTTTTTATTAATTTTAAAATATTTTTACTTTGACGTTCTTATATTTTTACCGATATTTGTCGTCAATATTTCTAAACAAAAATATTTCTTTATTTAAAATACAGAATAACAAATTCGTTAAAGTAACCGAGATTTCTCGTTAATTAACGATATCGGTAGTTAAATTCAAAAAGTTACAGAATTGAGGTACTGAAATGTAATTCTATTTATATTCAGATAAATAAAGGACATATATATATTAGAGCGACTCAAGTTGTATGGAAGCAAAATTCGTGCTCGATGTACCCTCCTAAAAATGAACCTTGACCTTTTTTAAGATGACATTTTAAATATTTCGGCTCCAGGGTTGACCTCTCGTGAGCTGGACCAGTTTGAAAAAGGGTCTATTTTTGCATGTTTTGTTAATTTAAGAATCTGTTTCCTTAACAACATATACAAGTTGGGTATCGTTACAAAGGTTTTTTTAAGGTGCGTCCAACTGTGTATAAAATTTTTCCAAGGCCGATCATCCATGTCCTTTTTTTAAGGATTTTCTGTAAAAAAAACCGATTTTTGAATTTTTTGTTCGGGGTTGTTTGTAATAAAAGTGCCAAATTAACATATTTTAATCTTTAGTCGATTTAATTAAATACGTGTCTCAGCTTTTTTTGAAATTCGTGCTAGTTCACGTTTTGACAAAAATGCAATGGGGTGGTAACCCTTCGTTTTAAATAGGGCAATATGGGTATCAAATTTTATCTTTTGCCAAGTATATCATCTTTGTACGTAAATAATTTAGATTTGTACAAATTAGATGCATTTTACACGGTGCTCTGGAATATATATAAATGCATTTTTTTAGTAACTCTTCTATGATAGCGGATTTTGTTTCTAGATCATGTATAGATGAAACTAGGACTAAAGAAAGAAAAAAGGAAATGATCCACGACTTCTTGGCGGAATATTTTTTCCGCAAATTAAAAAAAAATTCAGGTCGTGGATCAATTCTTTTTTTCTTTATTAAGTCCTATTTTCATCCATACATGATCTAGAAACAAAATCCGCTATCATATTAGAGTTACTACAAAATTGCATTTATATATATTCCAGAGCACAGTGTAAAATGCATCTAATTTGCACAAATCTAAATTATTTACATACAAAGATGATATACTTGGCAAAAAATAAAATTTGATACCCATATTGCCCTATTTAAAACGAAGGGTTACCACCCCATTGCATTTTTGTCAAAACGCGTACTAGCACGAATTTCAAAAAAAGCCGAGACACGTAATTAATTAAATCGACTAAAGATTAAAATATGTTAATTTGGCACTTTTATTACAACCAACCCCGAACAAAAAATTCAAAAACCGGTTTTTTTTACAAAAAATCCTTAAAAAAAAGGACATGGATGATCGTCCTTGGACAAATTTTATATACAGTTGGACGCACCTTAAAAAAACCTTTCTAACGATACCCAACTTGTATATGTTGGTAAGGAAACAGATTCTTAAATTAACAAAACATGCAAAAATAGACCCTTTTTCAAACTGGTCCAGCTCACGAGAGGTCAACCCTGGAGCCGAAATATTTAAAATGTCATCTTAAAAAAGTCCAAGGTTCATTTTTAGGAGGGTACATCGAGCACTTTTTTTGGTGAGTCGCTCTAATATATATATATATAAGTACCTAAAGCAACTAGTTTTAAACTACATATTATACAAATGTATTAGTTGGGTTCCCTTAGCAAACCAAACTTAAATAGGATATGAAAAAAAAACAAAAGTGCATCTAGCTTAAAGTAAAAACCAACCAGTATATTTCTAACTAAATACTAGTGACTTTTTCTGCATGGTTACTATAGAATTTTTTAAGCACGTCCATCATTATTTAACAGACAACTTAAAAATTCTTCAAATGTTTAATATTTCATAAATGAGCCAAAAAAAAAAACTTGTGTTCGGGGCAAAAAAAACCGTTATGAAATGTGTTAAACATACGCTGTTCAATAAAAGTACACTTATTGTACTAAACACAGATTGTGTTTAAAATCTTCTTACCTTTACAAGGTTCAAAAAAATTAAATTATAATTTACACTTTCACTAACTTTTTCAGCTCAAATTGAAGCATTTCTATATGTGGTACGGGGTAGTTTGGTGTAAGTTTTGAGGGTAAGAGTGTATAAGTGTACGTCCATGTGCGCTTAAAACTATCATTCAAATACCATCACATTGTAGTCATAGTCGTGCTCATGCCCAAGCCAATGCCCGTAGAAAACTTTGTACTTTATACACATATTGTACATAAATGTACTTATAAACACTTCAACACTTTGATAATGGCAGCTGTTGTTACGAGTTTATGTGAAGGAGAAACAATATAAGCGTAGCAATATTGTCTAACAACATCATCATCACCAACACTAGGACATTTATACTTGCAATGTTGGCTTGTAGGTTGACTGTGACTAGTTTGCTGGTCGTATGGCTGGTACGTGTATGATATATAACAGTTATTATACTGCTTTACCCTTATTGCCATTTGTGTGTTCTACATCTAGGGTTTTTTACTTTTTATTCATACACACACGAATTTACCTTTACAAATACTTTTAAAGATTTCGTGTGCAGCGAATGTTTTAGTGTCATTATTTTGTTTGGTTACCTGTGTATGTGTGTAAAAGGATACATTGATGTTATAATTTTGTACTTAGAACAAAAGACAAAGTGCCAGTTTTATCGCTTAGTTAATGGATTTATTATTCACCGTACTGAAAAAAGTGCATGTATGGTTTGAAAAATAATCAAGATTCTGCCCAATTTTTAAAACAAGTTCATAATCGGATGCATTTTAAAGTCGTGAACTATTGGTAACTATCAATTACGATATAATGAGATAATAATTAGATATGATTAGATATCATACAAGTAGATCATAGTTAAAAGGTTAAAATGTAGAAACTATTACGATATTCAAAATCTGATAGTTATTTTTAGAGATGTCGAAAAATGTTGTTATTTTATGAATCTGTTTCCATAGGTATTTGTACCAAACAACATCATAGACTAAAATTATTCTTCATCATTATAGCGTATTTTTAACGCTTTTTTTAATTATTTTCTGACATTTTGTTTTTAACCGATTTAGCGATTACAATAAAGTTTTTTGGTTTGTTTCCAATATTGAAACTTTTCGCAAATTCTACCCATGTTTGCGATAGACGCGATTTTTACTGAAAGTTTTATGATTTTTTTAGAGCTTTAATGATTTTTAATAAATGTTAGACTTTGCTATCATGCCGCTGTTCTTTTTCTGTGCTTTTTGTTATTCCTAATAGTTTTAAGGACTTTTTATCAATTTTATGGCTTGTTTGAAATATTAAAGATTTTAGCAATTATTCCCTTTTTTGCAGGACACTTGTAACTTGACGTTACATACTTAGCCTTCATATGAGGGGCTTAAAGCACAAGGGGTTCAAGTGACTTATGTTTAATAATGAGACAAAAGCGGTTGTTTCGCTTGTGATCCAAGCAAAGCAGGTATTTTAATGTCAAGTGCTTACATAGCTTAAGAATTAGTAAGCGATACGATCTTAATCAATTTATTACAAAGCATAACCCAGATATAGTGCTACTTAATGAAACAAAGCTAAACTACAAACATAAAATCCAATTTGAAAACTATATTGTAATCAACAACTTAAAACATTCGCATTACACAAACAGTGTCACAAACTCTTTCAAAATCTTAGAAACATGCATAATTCGAGTATATTTAGCTACAAATAAAATACTCTATATTATCTCCGCATATTACCCTTCGGGTAATAATGATACTCACTTTAAAAGGGAACTTACTAATCTTTTTGTATCGCTAGACTTGCAAAATGATAATTATTATTATATTTTAGCTGGGGATCTCAATTGTAAAGCATACATTGTGGGGCACCCTAATAACAACCAAAAGGGTAATTTATTAAATGAATGGCTATTAACCAATAAAATTCGTTTTAGATGTAGGCTATACGCTACGGATTTCCCATCTTACCCCCGTACAGGTTCCTATTTGGACATTTGTCTAGCGGACTGTAGACTACATATAGGTACTGAAAATAACACATTAAATTCACTTAAAACGTTGTACTACGACAGCGACCATACTGCGGTACTAATGATTACTACGATGAACAATAAACAGGAAAACTTTGTATTCTTAAGAGATGATCCTAAATTTAATGATAATTATGAAATAACGGACTGGAGAAAATTTCAAAAAAAAATAACACAAATACTTAATAGGGAAACTCAAATCCCTAATAACCGGAATTTAACTAACATGGAAATAGACCTTCACGTAGATAGACTAAATAACATTATTACTTCAACGATTCGTGAAATAGTTCCAAAATATAAAATAGAAAATTCGTTTCCGTTAACTAACCCAACTGTGAGGATGCTATATCGAGAAAAAAGTAGAGTTTTGACTATTATAAAAAGGCATAATAGATTGGAACAATCATTAACGACAGAGGACCTTATTTTGGCAAAAACTAGGTTGAAATTGATAAAAACCTTTATAAACGAAAATTTCGTTCTGTTTTTAACAAACGTATTAGGAATAAACTGACAAAAATAGACCCAAACCCTTAAATCTTCAGGAATTAAAAATTCCGGATAATTCTGTATCCTTGCTTAACAAAGCAGGAATAAACCCGCAATTTTTAAGGAAAGATGACTTAAATAACTTAAATAGTTAATGAGAAAATCCAAATGCTGGATATAACACAGAAAAAATTATTGCCGAATTATTTTCAAACAAACGCTTGTTTGAAAATTTTTTTGATTTCTACAAATTTTTTTACTGATTCAATCAATATTTTTGTTTGATTTTTATTTAACCAACAAAAATGTGGATAACTCTTCAAAAATTTAGTAAGCGCGCTATTGGTTTGAAGTTTTCATAATTTTGTATGAAATATTTAACGCTCTTTAATGTTGTCGTCTTTTTGCATTTTTTTTATTGATTGTAAGCAACACTTCTTTATGTGAAATATAAGAACTACAACAAAAAACACATGCAGTCTATTTTTGGACGCTTTAAAAAAGTACAGCAATAAGAAAAATGATAAAATAGCGTGACAAGGTTTGTAGTAAAAAAAACAACAAAAACAATAGCAGGTAAAAAAAACGTTTCATTTTTTTTAAACAACAGAAAAAACACATTATAAGAAACAAAATAAATTTTTGGTTGGTTTCAAAGTTGGTAAAAAAAAAAAAAACAAAATCCCGTATTCAAATTTTTCAAATAGTTTGCTTAAATACATCAAATACAAAAATAGAATGATGGCGGAAACATATCGAGTCGGTCTGCCGCCGTTTTTGGTTACATTACTTCTTCATTAGCAAAGGAGAGGATAAAGCAACAGTGAGCGATGAAGAAAAACACTGTGAGTATAAATATGACTTCGTTCAAAAATTATTCCAACAAAAAAATGTGTCTCAAAGCCAGCCGTCCGCTCTGCTCTGCTTCATCTTCGCCAACAGTGCTTGCTTGTGTGCGCGTCATTGCTTGTGCCAAAACTTTTTTGTTTGATTCAGCAAAATTATTTGTTTTGAAATTTATATGAATTTCAGTAAACTTTTTGTTTGATTCTGTAAAATTATTTGTTTGAAAAAATCGGCGTTTTTTTTCAATAAACAACATGCAAATAAATTATTTGAATATGCGAATTTGTTTGTAGGACCGATTTTAGACAAAAAATTGTTTGATTCTACAAAGTTTTTGCTTGAATTGGAAAAATAATTTTTTCTGTGTAATAGGAGCATATTTCGAGTCAATTCTCGTAAAGAAGGAAACTAATCAGAATAACGTTATACACCAACAAGTCAATCAATCCTTCAATACTTTCTTAGCAGTTAAAAAAAACTACGAGAGAGATAAAAAACGTTAATTAACTTCGGTGATACATTTCTATCTGATAATTTGGATGAGGAGCAAACTCAAGATTTTTTTATAACTAAGAATCACTTGTTAAATATTTTTAAAAGTTTAAGGAATAAATTATCGACAGGTATTGACAACATACCAAATATTGTACTATGATAACTGCAAATTATTCAACAATATGCTTAATAACTCTTATTTTCCAAGTACCTGGAAAATGGCTAAAATAGTTATCCTTACAAAGAAAGGTAAAGAACCAAATAGTCCCAAAAATTTACGCCCTTTTAGCTTATTGCCTAATATTAGCAAAATAAATGAAATTTGTATTAGTGACACTATAAACAAATTTTGCAAGAAGAAGGGAATTACTAGTGAGAAACAATTCGGGTTTAAATTTAAACATTCCACGGTAAACGCTATACAAAAACTTACCTCCGATATAAATTGGAATTGGCACAGAAATTACTGTACAGGAGCGTGTCTCATTGATATGGAAAAGGCTTTCGATAGCATATGGATTGCGGGTCTAATATTCAAACTAATTCAATACAATTTTCCAACTTACCAAATTATGTAAATATATAATATGATAAGTGATAAAAATTTCGCCATTTATTATCAGAATGTGAAAAGTCACAAATCTTTTAAGGTTATCAATGGTTTACAGCAAGGAACAATAAATTCTCCAATTTTATTTAATTTATATATTTTAGACCTATTAAAGCATATAGAAAACATAATTGCTTTTGCAGATGATATAGTTATTTATCATTCCGCAGACAATAGAAAAAATTAATTCGAACCTTCAAATAGCTTATAATTTTGTCGAACGCTATGTAATCAATTGGAACATGAAAATTAATGCACAAAAATGTGAAACTATTCTTTTTAGGCCCCCTGTCAATAAATGTTGTTACAACATTAGAAAGAACTGGAAATGGTTCGAAATTAAATCAATTCTTTATGATTGTACAATTCCCAAACGCTTGCAAAAGCAAGAAAAGCCTTCATAATTTATAGACCCCTTTTGTATTCAAAGTATATTAAAACAAGGGTTAAGACAACAATGTATCAATCCCTAATAAGACCAATTTTAACATACGCAGGTCCAATTTGGTTCAACATATCTCCCTCAAATATGGAAAAGTTAAGAATTTTTGAAAGGAAATGCTTAAGAGCTTGCACTTCGCTACATAGAAATCCACAAAGTGGTTATGTTAAATACATTTCAAATAAGAGGCTGTATAATAATGCAAATATTATACGTATAGATACCTTCATTATCAATTTAATTAGAAATTATATCTTAAGGTGCTCAAAGTGTTTAGAAAATAACCTTTTAATGGCTCCTTTTTATACAAACGAAGAATATATAGCAGAATCCTTAGTTAAAGGATTTGTTCCCCCTGAAGCCTGTCTTTACCTTGATAGCAAAAGCATTATCCAAGCTGAAAATGGCACGCCAGTCTTTTACCACAATCATAGACGTGCTAATACTAAAGCGGTTAACTGCAATTTAGAACAAATGGATATACGATTTAGTACAAGTATATCTAGCAAAGATTTGCACTTAGTGCAAAAGAATACAAGGTCCAAAAAATGTTGGTGGTTATTTGAGTAATAAAATATTTTTTTTTCTCTCTCTTCTATTTTCTCATTTTTATCCTTTGACACAACGTTTGCAAAATGTTTGTTTTGCTTTTTCTTTTTTTTTATTTTTATAAAAGCAATGTTTTTTAAAGTGTTAATATAATATACATATTATCCTTGTTAATAAAAAATTAATTCACATTTGTAAAAACCAAATTATAATAATATTAAAAATACTAGAGCGCTCGACTAGAGACATTGTATATACGTTTATATTAACTAGTGTTTATTTTAGTTTTAATATCTTTTTTGCTGGCTAATAAACAAATTAAAAAAAAAAATAAAAACAATATTACTACATAAATTTTTTTTTTTTTTTGCACAAAAAGCAACGTTTGTTGAACTAATGCATTTGTTTGTTTGTGGTAAAACTAAGATTGAATCAATCTCAAAATGCGCTTGATTCAAGTATTATTAAGTTGATTCAATCGCGAATTCGTACTGGAAATAAACCAAAAGTGGAATTAGGAGAATTTTATTATGATTGATTTACTTTCCCATTTTACACCTTACAGGGTCTCAATATTTTATCGGCATCATTCTTGATATGGTTTTAACATTAAAAACTTAACTCACATATATATCGAGCCCTAATAGCAAAAATGATGTAACCAATAAAAATAAAATTTTGGCGGTGCGCAAAATGACCCCAGGAAATATGGCCCCAAAAGGAAAATGAAAAACGGCCCCAAAATTTTACATGAGACACAACAACACGCAATTTTGGCGCAATTTTTTTGTTTTTTTTGGGGTTATTTTTCATTTTTTCGTTAGGGTGTTCTTGCATTTTAAGTGGAATGAAAAATGACCCCAATCTCAAGGAATGAAAAATGGCCCCAAATAAAATCACAATTTTTACTTTGGGGCTATTTTTCATCTACTAATAAAAAATGCAAGTTTAAAGAAATGAAGAATCACCCCAAACATTTTTACAAAAATTTTATAAAATTCTATGTAAAAGTTGCTAGGGATAACATAAAAAACCCGAATTCTTATACCAAAGTAGAGAAAATCCTTGCCGGTTATGCAGAGATGTTTTAGTTAGCGAAGCCGATGTTTGTTATACCATAGAGGAAAAAATCCTTGAGCCCGGCCGAAGGCCGGCTATTACGAGAAGAGTTCGTTATACCATAGAAAAGAAAATCCTTGCGCCCATCCAAAGGCCGGCTATGTTGTGAAGCTTTAGTGAGCGAAGCCAGTGTTCGTTATACCAAAGAGAAGAAAATTCTTTCACCCGGCCGAAGGCCGGCTATACAGAGAAGCTTTAGTTAGCGAAGCCAGTGTTCGTTATACCATAGAGAAAAAAATCGTTGCGCCCGGCCGAAGGCCGGCTATAACGTAGAGCTTTAGTAAGCAAAGCCAGTGTTCGTTATACCATAGAGAAAAAAATCCTTGTGCATGGCCGAAAGCCCAACCGTGCTATGAATCGTACGATTTTTAAAACCAAAACTGTGTAATTATCCGGATTTTGAAATCGGGATTCTAAATTTGGGATTTTTAGTTTTGGGCATATGAACTCAACCGAAAATGTTCAATGTCGCTTTCTTTGTGTTCTTCTTTGGGGTTAAAATTCATTATAAATTTTGAGGTGATTTTTCATAATGAAGAATAACCCCAAATTAAGGGTCATATTTCATTTTATTTTTAGGGTTATTTTTCATTTTTTTGGGGTAATTTTTCATTAAAAAAATGGGGCCATATTGCATTATGAAAAATAGCCCCAAGTTTGGGGTCAATTTTCATATATTTTTTGGGGCCATATTTCCTGGGGCCATATTTCGCAGCGCCTAAAATTTTACACGAGAAGGTTTTTTTAAAATATTTTTGCTTCAAGTCTAGGGTTTCGTTTGAAATTGTTTTTGCTCTTATTCTCAGAGATATGAGATTTTTAGAGATGATGCAAATGATCATAAATTATCGATTTTCATCAAAAAACAAAAATCTAAAATGTTGTTGGTTACATCACTTTATAAATCTACTCTCAGAGTGGCACTACCAACGAAAAGTTTAATTTTTTTTTTACTTTACTTTTTGAGAATATTGTACCTATTTTAAGAATTTTCGGGATTAATTTAAATTTAGGATGGTTTTAAGTACGTTCTATTGTTATTCGTACTTGAATTTTTGAGCAGGACTCATACTTAAAGGAAGTGGAAAAAACTTAATTTATTCCGAGTGTTTTTCTTTCTGTGTATGTTTCGTGGTTGGGAAGTATATGCTCATGCCATTCTTAATGTAAGGCGCGCTCGTCAACAAAATTAGTTAAACAAGAAAAATTTTTTAATATACAAGTTATGTATGTCTTTTTGATTGAAAGGTTGAGACACCATAAGATTAATTTTTTTAATGATTTTGAAACTTAAATATAAATTAACTGATAATTTTTTCTTAGTATACGCAGGATGGCGGTGAGAATGGGATCTGACTTGTCGGATAAATGTAGGTTGCGTGGGGACCTAGAGGAGTTGGAGAGAGTTGAGTACTTTCTGTGCCACTGTCCAAGGCTACAGATCAGCAGGCTGAGGTGGCTGGATACCAAATTCCTGTGCGAATTGGGTGATGTCTCGGGCTGCGGGCTCGAGAATATGACGAGATTCGTAATGGCAATAATCTGGCTAGAGACTGGGCACATGCTGGGCAGTTTTCTGTTTGGTAGGGTTGGTTTTGCTTGTGCTGTACGATTTTTTATCTTCCACTTTTTTCTCTTTTTCTTTTCCTATGCTTTCACTTTTTACTTCTTCTATTCTTTCATACTAGAATTATTTCACTTTATGTACCATATTGGTCTCTGGTCTAGGGTGTGAAGTTTACTTCGCGCCAGCCTTTCTAATCATACCTTAACCTTACTTACTTCAGTACACACAAGCAATAGGAATGAAAAAAAAAAGTTACTTAGTTTTTAGTTGCTTTGATTTATATTTAGTTGGCATTTAAAGCTATGGCCTGGCTTAATCATTTTATTGAATAAATGCAATATTTTTGAAAAAAAAACTGTATCTCGCCAAATGTCTACAACATGCGTTTGTGACATAAATATTAACAGACAGTTACAATTTGTTTTTACTTTATATACTTTGATTTCAAAAATGCCTAGAAGATTAGGAGACAAAGTTATAGTGGATTTTTTCTATTTTCTTGAGGACGGTGATATTTCAGAAGATGAAGAGGATATTGGTGATGAAAACGAATTTGAGTATTTTTCGTACAAAGATCTATTGGAAGCATCCTAACACATAAGCGATGATAGCAAAGAGCTAGGCAATGAAGAATTAGTTTTAGAAGAACAAATAGGCCAATCCATAATAAAAATAATCCAGCTCCTAGTATCTCGAGTATTCCTGGTGTTGCAGCCTGGAAGGCACGTAATAGATACCTAATATGGGAAAGAAGTTTTAATTACAATCATGATCGCATAGATTTTGTGGGAATACAAATCTTTCCAACCTATTAGTAACGCTTCAGACCCCGTTCCAATTGTTTTTTGAATTTATAAATGACGATATACTGACTATTTTTGTTGATCAAACGAATTTATATACATATAACTTTTATATATAAAATTTGGAACTGTAAATGCTTTGGAAATTCCGTAGACCTACCTGTTTTGGTAGATTAAAATAAAATATCAGACTGCGTTGTAAGAAACATAAACTAATTTATCCAGGCATAAGAAACATAAACTAATTTATACAGACATTGTTTTGTTATACGTGACTATTTTTTAAACTTTAAATTAAACAAATTTTCTTTTGCAATATTTAATTACAAAACTAATACTATTGCATTTTTCTCTTATTCCCTTTTAAAAACGTATTCTATGCTCTGGAATTCTTTTTTTTTTTTTTTTATTTTGTTTTAAACTAGTAGTTAACCCCTTTTACTTTGCTATTTTAATTAAGTTCAAATTATTTTAATTACTTTCCTTTGAGCTGAAAATTCTTTCTTGAAACATTTTATTTAAAAAGAAATTGCAAAATAGAAATACATACCTACATACACATTTACCAGTTGTTATCATGGCCAAGAAATACATTTGATCAGTAATGACGAGCATTGCGAATATAAAATAAGCTCAAAGCAAAATAAATTAATTGAAACAGAGGAAATACTACAGATTACATTTTTTTATTTGCATCTTTTAAATACAAGTGCCTTAATTAGCTGACGAAGTACAGCAAGCAAGTAATTTTATTCATTAAAGGATTAACAGGCAGAACTTAAGATGATTAAAGGAACGTACACACTGAAAGAACAATGGATAAATGACGCGGTCAGACAGATCAGATGAAGCTAAGAAAAATTTAATAATTACAAAGATCATGCACATAAGCGAAACTAATGGAGCTTAAATAAGATATTTAAATCTTAAAATGAAAATATGTTGTAGCTACAGATTAGTAGCTATCGGGTGTTTTTTTTTTTAGCTGCATAATAACTTTCAATATCGATAACTATGGTTTGAAAGCTCAGAATATCAAACTGAGGCGACATTTCTGTTCAGTATAGTTTGGCGAGCCGTCATGAATCGTTCAACGCTAGAACAAAGCTACCAAATTGTTCAAAAAGTAAATTCGTTCGCTAAGAGCACTTCGTCCATTTTACCGAGATGTGTTGTAGGTAAATAAATGACTACGGAAACAAGCAAAATTGTAATACTTGGAGCGAAGAAAATCCTTATGCGGTTAACAAAGAACCATTACATCCCTGCAAATAATAGGACCAGTCCAAATACGCGTGTAAGATGTAGCCCACAAGGGACTAGAACTAGTCCAAAAGTAACCCAAACATATGGAAAAAACATGGTCTATTTAACATTACGATGTCCTAGGGCAGGACCATAAAACCCAGCTTTGGATTACAAAGGAGCAGTTTTAAAACTACTCCATGATATACTCAAGAGGATTAGTTTTTAAGGTCGTTTAAAAATGAAAGCATGTCGTTAAAAAACGAAGACAGTTTTGTCTTCATATAACGAAGGGACATAAATAGAAGGAGTTGTCAGAAATTTAGTACACTAGCATAAAATAGCTTAGTTTAGAAAAATATGAATTTTTGGAGAAATCGGTCCAAGGACACGCCTACCTCCCATCAGAGAACTGCAAAATCACAATTTTTTCTTGATTTATTCATACGCTAAAATTTACATTCACTCTTTGCTTGCAAAACAAAGTTCAACGTTGGTAATTTTTACATCGTTTCGCACACATTTGATTTATTGAAAGTGCTTTATTTGCATTTTTGTTGCTCACGCAATATAACACAACTGTGTAAATTCAAAAGAACACATACTTATACTTTTGCAGTCAAGTAGTTTTTTTCCACTCGATGAGACGCTTGTTAACATTAACAACAATAACAACAATAAACCACTCTCATGCTTTGTTAAAATTAACAACAATAACAAGAATACATTGTACCTACATACAGAACTACTGTACTTTTTAAGATAAAAAAAGTCTGTTTCTATGGAAATTGTTTGTATGTATGTACCTATGTACATACATATGTGCGTTTAGTTTCATTTAAATTTTTTTTTCTTGTACTACATATACTTATGTAGTTAATGCTGAATGAATACATGAGTAATAATTGCTTCATTTCTGGCTTTTTTGTTTGTATTTTTTTTTGCTTTACCAAAACAATCATTGTCGCAAAGAACACACAAACATCTTTATTAAAAAACGAAGCTAACGATTGTATAAATAACAACAATATTTGAATGACTGCAAACCAGCAGCTATAATTTGCGGTTGCGCAAGTTTGATTTTATGACCGCAAGCGAGTGTATTTGTTGTTGTTGATTAAATCCGATTTTTTTCAATCGCATAAAGCTGTTCTCTGCCTCCCATGTGTCCTGAAATGGAAAAATGTAATTTTAGTAATTTTATTTAATAATGCCCACAAAACTACAAAGAATGGTCATGCTGATACACACACAACTAGCAACGTGTGTGTACATTTTCATTAAAATCTGAACAAGGACTTAAGGTCCTGCCATATATCCTTTTTCTTAAAAATGCTATAACACTTACAAAAATTATCCAATCTTAATAAAATTTGGTATGATATTTGTTAGAAATATATGTATGCCGAATTTTGGTAGAATCGGATTATTAATATGAAAAATACAAAAACATCATTTAATGAAAAAGGAGTTAAAAACGCTTAAAATGCTGTTGCAAAAATAAACAAGTAAGAAAGTATAATCGGTCAAACCCGACCATTTGATTCCCTATAGCATAGTATTTAAAAACAATACTATCTATTGGGCAATCATGGACCCGCCAGAACAAAATTATGTTATGAGGATAAGATTCGTTTAAAAGTTCTTTCTGCCGAATATTATTTAGATATCTTCAGCTACATATACGAGTTTTTTGAATGAGGATTTATATGGCTCCTTTGGTTTTTTTGCATCTACCTGGACAACATTTTGTCATGACATAGTAGCTATCGTAAAAGTCATTGTCGCCAATTTGTATGTAAATATTAATATTTTTAAGGAAGCTGGCATTAAAAGCTATTTTCGGGAGAATGATTTGAATGGGAGCTATGTTCAAAAATAGAAAGATTTCAATAAAATTTGATAAGCTGATTTTGATTGCAATAATATTAGTTTGGTTTGGACCAAATTTAATCTTGCCGATGTAATAAGATGGTTTTTGTAAAATTATGGATCGATTCGTTCCATTTTCAATAGGCTTGGTCC
This sequence comes from Pollenia angustigena, assembly GCA_930367215.1. Taxonomy (NCBI): domain Eukaryota; kingdom Metazoa; phylum Arthropoda; class Insecta; order Diptera; family Polleniidae; genus Pollenia; species Pollenia angustigena. The sequence continues at coordinate 42,321,634 of OV884058.1, read as the reverse complement.
CTGTACCAGTCAGAGCCTCTGGGACAAATTTCATCGAATTGTCTCCGAATTCGCGATCTGAATACACATGGTTGCATGGACAGCCAGCCGGCCGGACATCGTAAGATCGACTCAGAAAGTGATTCTGAGCCGATCTAACGAATTATTTGGCATTATTTCTTATTATATTCCTAATTTATTTTCTTTAAACTAATTTATTTATTATTTACATATGTTCATATTTTTTAATTACAATAAATCATCTTCAGTACAGGATTCTTCTAAAAAAAATATTGCCGCTCAACGAAACATTTGTTTCGTCATCTTTAACTGGCCTGGGTCATCAACATTTTCTCTCAGTATATATTTCTCAATTTCCTCAAAAAATACATTTTTTTTGTCCTTGGATTCCTTTTTGAAGACAACTACGGTTCTGAGGAAAGTATTAAATGAGTCATTAAATCTTTATGAGTGTCTCTTCGTGACGTTTTTCTCGTATGGGACAGTCTTGTTTTTCTCATGATTTTGTGGTTGCTTTCCAATGCTTCTTCGGACAAGCACCCTGAAATTTATTGTAGTTATAATTTACGTTTCATTATAATTACATAGAGCCACTTTAATACCTTAATAAAGGGTGGTAAATTTCAAGGGCCGATGTTGATTTTGAATAAAACACAAACTATTTAGGAAATTATTGTAATTTTATTTTATTATGATATATTGGTATTACTCAATTATGTATGGAACAAAATATCGGCCAAATGGGCGCCGCGACCACGGCGGCACACCTCCATCCGATAGTGCAAATTTTCGATGACGCTGAGGCATAATGGAGGTTCTATGCCGTTAATGTGCCGAATTATCTCATCCTTTAGCTCTTGAATTGTTGCTGGCTTATCGACGTACATCTTTTCTTTCAAATAACCCCAAAGAAAAAAGTCCAACGGTGTCAAATCACATGATCTTGGCGGCCAATTGACATCGCCATTACGTGAGATAACACGGCCATTGAATTTGTTGCGCAAAAGAGCCATTGTTTCGTTAGCTGTGTGGCAAGTGGCACCGTCCTGCTGAAACCACATATCGTCCACATCCATATCTTCCAATTCGGGCCATAAAAAGTTCGTTATCATCTCACGATAGCGAACACCATTCACAGTAACTGCCTGACGGGCCTCGTTTTGGAAAAAATACGGCCCGATGATGCCGCCAGCCCATAAACCGCACCAAACAGTCACTCTTTGTGGGTGCATTGGTTTTTCGACAATCACTCTTGGATTCTCATTCGCCCAAATGCGGCAATTCTGTTTATTGACGAATCCACTGAGGTGAAAATGTGCCTCATCACTGAAGATGATTTTCTTCGAAAATTGATCATCCACTGTTGCCATTTCTTGCCACCATTCTGCCCATTCACGACGTTTGGAATGGTCAAGAGGCTTTAGTTCTTGTAAGCGTGTAAATGCAAGTCTTTATGCATAATGTTCATCAACGACGAGCGTGAGAGGTGCAATTGTTGGGCACGACGACGAGTTGAGGTGGACGGCTCTTCAGCCACACTATCGCGAACAGCAGCAATATTTTCTGCAGTACGAGCTGTACGAGCATGCACTGGTGTTCTCACATCTTCTACAGACCCGGTTTGCTCGAATTTTTCCACGATTTTTGCGATTGTACGCACATTTGGACGATCAAATTGACCAAAAAAATCACGAAGTGCACGATATGCATTTTGATTTGAACGCCCATTTTCATAATAAGTCTGGATAACTTTAACACGTTGTTGGATTGTGTATCTCTCCATGGTTCAAATTGAGTAAGTCTGAAATAGAGAAATGTCAAATAAAATTCGGAAAAAAACTTGGCGTGTAGGTGTGGTTCACATTCAACATCGGCCCTTACAATTTAACCACCCTTTATTTCTTATTATTTTCCTAGTTTATTTTTTTTTTTTTAAACTAAACATTTTTTTCAAGTTATGGTAAAATTTTTTCAATTGTTTTTCTTGTAGTTATTAGAAAACAGTCTAAATATTCGAAATCAGAAAAAACCCCATAGACGGTATTTTTTCTTTTTTTTTAATATTTCATCAAAGTTAAGAAATTTTTAGAGCTTAAGTAAATAATAAGCATTTTTCAAACCATTAAAAAATATGTATTTATTTATTTATTTATTTGATTAAATCTATGGATATGAATCCTTACAGACTACAATATATTACAAAGTTTTATATAAAGGTATTATTAACGAAAAAATTTTTTTAAGACATATTAAGTATTTAAAAACACGATTAAGCTATACAATTCATTGAAATTTTTGCATCCTCAAAGGATCAGCATCAGCATAATTTGTTTGAACAACAGGAAGGTGCAGAGGTATTAGGTGTCGGGTAAAACGTCGTGGAATATTAAAATTTATGTTACGAAGAAGGAAGTCGGAGAGGACATCGCCATTAATCAAATTAATAAGAAATGCCACATTTAGCATAGTCCTTCGACTTTTTAAAGTAGGTAGTTTAATTAGTGATAGCCTCGCAGTATACGAAGTAAGATTCCCAGCATAACGACCAAATGAGCTCCTCAAGCAGAATAAGAGAAACTGCTTTTGAACAGATTCAATTCGGTCTATGTGCATGTTAACTTCAGGATCCCAGACAATAGACCCATACTCCAAAATTGGCCTTACAAGGGATGTGTATAGTTGTTTCGTTACATTAGGATCTGTAAACCCTTTAGACCATCGTTTTATATAAGCAAGCACACCACGAGCTTTATTAATCGTCATTGTAATATGTTTGCAGAAATCTAGCTTAGGATCAAGTAGAATACCAAGATCCAGAAATTCTCCAACTAACCCTAGTTGATACCCGTCCAGGAAATAGTGTAGCATTGATGTGCAATTTCTAGAAAATCGCATGTGCTTGCATTTTTTTAAATTAAGCTCCATTTGGTTATATCTACACCATGCGTAAAAACTATTTAAATGCTGCTGCAAATACGCCCCATCTGAAGATAATTTGTAGCTGAGAAACATCTTAAAATCATCAGCGTACATTAAAACATTACAAGCGGCAAGTCGTTTATGAAAATCGAAAACAGCAAAGGACCTAGGTGACTTCCTTGGGGGGACACCGGAGCTAACAGAAATTTCTTTGGATGTGGTATTATCAAAAAGAACACACTGTATCCTGCAGGTTAGGTAGGACCGTAACCAGCACAAAGCGTTGCTAGTAAACCCTAATAAATTCAGCTTAGTGAGAAGTAGGCTATGGTTGATTTTATCAAAAGCTTTGCTGAAGTCAGTATAAATAACGTCCATAAGGTGGCCATCCTTAAAAGCTCGATTTGTTAGAGTTGTTAGTTGTAAAATATTTGTTACCGCAGAACAACCTTTCCTGAAACCATGCTGGTACGGTGATATGATTGAGGATACACTGTGGCAGAGAGAGTCTGTTAAGCATTTTTCAAAAAGTTTGGGAATTGCACTCAATTTTGCAATGCCTCTATAATTCGTTATGTCCGACTTGTTTCCTGATTTAAATATCGGTATGATAAAGGATTTCCTCCAAAATTGGGGGAAATATCCGTATTTTAATGACACATTAAACATGATAGCCAAAGGAGTAGCCAAAGCATGAGCACAAGTTTTTAAAACGCAAGCAGGGATGCCATCAGGTCCACTACACAATGACGATTTTATTGTTTTCAAAGATAAAAGAACCTGAGAAGTATCAATAGATGAAAATGGTATTGCCTGATGTTCTATCAGACAAAACGGGTATTCAGTTGATGTATCGTACTGTTGCTTAGAATATGTTGTTGCAAAAAAATCGGCAAACATATTGCTTTTAATCAAATTAATATTAGACTCATTAATTAAATACTTCATAACTCTTGGATAGCCAGTAGATTTTCTTTTCGAATTTACAAAATTATAGAAAAAAATTTCAATCTCGTAATCCAGAAAATGAATTTTTTACAATTATTTTCTTGAAACAATAAAAAACCAAGGGCATTTGTGATTTCAGCGCCCTCTTATGCCGTAAAATGCAGACAACTACAAACAATTTTTTATACATATTTTGGTTTTTGTTGTTTTTTATTGAACGGTATAAGTTTGAATTTATATTTCACAGTATTTGTAGTTTATTGTCTTTTAAACTCCTGAAAACTATGAAATTTTGAGCGAAAATCATGAAAATAGACATTTGGAAAAATTTTCTTTTTTTCAAATTGTGGTACAATTGTTTCAATTGTTTTTCTTGTAGTTATTAGAAAACAGTCTAAATATTCGAAATCAGAAAAAAACCCATAGACGGTATTTTTCTTTTTTTTTAATATTCCATCAAAGTTAAGAGCTTAAGTAAATAATAAGCATTTTTCAAACCAACAAAAAAACACTAATGAGAAAAAAATTCAATAAAATGTTTTACAGTTTGTTCTAAATATAGCAAACTACTACAGAAAAAAATTTCAATCTCGTGCTTGAAAAAACAAAAGTTTAACAACAGTTTTCCTGAAGCATGTAAAACTCGAGTAGTTGTTTAGCCATTTTTACTTTAAATTCTCAAACTTTGGCGCCCTCTAGCGCCGCCAAAAAGAGTTAAATCTTAAAAATTCTTCAAAACTAATTTGAATTATTTTGTTATCTATCGATCTGTACATTTTTAAGTACAATATAAGACTTGCTTTTTTTTTATTTATGTCTATGGGCCAAAGCACTGTGTGTCGTCTCACTACAAACACTTTTTAACAATGACATGGTCCATGCTTGCATTACATTGGACCAGTCCATGGAGTAGTCCATTTTATCAAAATGGATCAGGTAGTCGAATATTATTTGCAGGGATCCATTAAAATGGACTGTTTGGGGCGATTAACACTGTCTTTCGAAATGAGGAAGGTGCTACCGTGACGGTGAATTTCGAGCGCTATCCATCTAACTTAACATCAATGACATTTGGTTCCAAAAAGACGGCGTAACTGCAATAGAGCGCGCTTAAAAATCGATTTATTACAAACCAATTTGCTGACAGGTTTTTTCCAGAAATTTTCCTGTTCACTCGCCCATTCGTTCGTTCGATTTAACGCCCCTGAATTACTTTTTATGGATTATACCGACAAAACAGCAACTTTTGAATCATTGGAAGCCAACAATCAAGCCATCATTGACGCTTTATGGCAGTGATAACCAAGCCCCGAACTAACCAAGCCTCGAACGCACGCACACAAAGATATTATGTACTTGTGTGCGGTCGCAGAGACTGATGATAGTCTAATGTATTGAAACGAACAAAGTTGTTGTATACATGTGAATTGCCGGCCGTGTCTGTGGGAAAAATACGATTATTGACTGACTCGCGAGCCTATGGAGTGGTTATCACTGCTTTATGGCCAGAATTGTTGGAAAATTTAGTAACAAATTGCACTGATAGAATAGACCAAGTAACTTGTAGCCACGGCAGACACATGTAAGACTTTCTTTGTTACAAGATTTATAAGCAGTTCATAATGATTCATTTGAAAGTTTCACAATTAAGGGTTGTGAACAACCTCTCCACCGGAGATGCCAGAAATCTTAATAAAAAAAAAAATTCATTCCAACAATATTTCTGCCTTGTACCATCATTTTAAATTCTCATGCAGCTAAAAAAACACCCTATATTATAGAAAATAAAAAAATGAAAACTCCAATCCTTAGCAAAAAAGATTAAAAAAAAAACAAAGCTTTTGCATGGTCACTACCAGCGAGAAGAAAACATAGATTAATAAAGAAACAGTAATCAAACAGTAAAAACTAAAGAGCTACAATTAAATTGGTAGTCTTTAACAAAATTCAACAGTTGCAAAGAATTGTGGTTGAAATTCAATTCTGTTTCCTTTGTTTTTTTTTTTAAGCCTCTACTCACTACAGTTCCTGATTCCCAATTTTCATTGAATTGTGCAGCGGACATAAAACTAAAAAAAGTATACATTTCACAAAGCCTCACATGTTTAAAAACACATGCGAATATATACCCTGTATTTCTTGTGAGAAATGGTTAACAAATCAGTATTAGAAAGTTATTACTTTACTGGAGGAGTTGAAAGCCCGAACCCGAAGTTGAAGGATACGGGGCAGAGTGAAACTTTTCAACAGAGTTTACGACAAATGTATTTTTTAAGAAAACGACTAGAACAATAAAGCTGCCCACACTCGAGTGTTTTGAGTGCGTTATTTGTTCGTGTTCGACGTCTTGTAACTTGTTAATGGGGCTGTGCGCGCAAAAAGAAATAAAAAAATGTCCATTGTGATTTGTTCGATGTCTTTTTAATGGGCTTTGCACGCACAAATCACAAGTAATTGAAAATTTTCTATTTCTTGTGATTAGTTCTTGTGATTGTGCGCGAACAATTTAAAATTTTTTTTATTTGGTTTAGAAAGAAACATCAAATTATTTCTATTGCGAAGTCGTTTAGCATACAAACATTTTTTGTATTCTTGTTCAATTATGTTCGTTTTTTAACTAACTTTTTTTTTTTTGTTGTGTACACAAATAAATTGTCAAAAGTGCATTTGTATCATCTGCTTCACAATGCATGTTCTCTTTGACGTTTTAGGTTATAGTGATCTGTTCGACATGTGTGGAGAATAGGAATGCTTTAGTAGGCTTGTGCGCGAACATTTTTAATTTTTTCCTTTTAGTGTACACTGAAACGTCGAATTGTATCTATTTCAGAGTTGTAATTTCCATTTGTTTAATAAACTTACATGTTAACGCCTATTTCGTCTAAAAAGCCAGTCACTCGTCTATTTGCTTCTTTTTTATAACTTTTTTGTTTGTTTGTTGTGTGCGCAAATCAATTATCAAAAGTATAATTGCAGCATCCGCTTCACAATTCATGTTTTCTTTCTGACGTTTAAGTTTGTTGTGTCGTGTGTGGAGAAAATGGTATGCGAACGAAATAAGAGAGATAGAGAGAGAAAAATCCAAACTCTATGACTGTGTTATTTAAAGGAGTAATAAACCACACAAACAGTAATACAACAATATAAAAAAAGTATGGAGCATGTTTGTGTGAATATTAAAAATTTTTTGTGCTTTCAAACTGTTTATGTCGTTTATTTTGTTCCCTAGAAATGTGTATTCTTCGTTTTCGTAAGTTAACCTGCTCAAAATCTTGGATGTAATTATACCCACACCACGAAAGTGGAGGGTAAAATGCGCTTATACTGATGTGCATAACACCATAAAATATTGGTCCTTTACCCACCTTTTAGCATACCAATCGACTTAGATTCACTTTTTGAATCGATCTAACGATGTCCGTTTATCCGGCTGGCTAGCTCTACACAAATTAAAGTTCATAATTTGGTACATGGATTCTTCCCAAGGACTTAGCTATAGGCATAATTTCACAGAGCCACCATTATTATTTCGCCACTACTTCGTTTCACAATTTAACACATCGAACAAATCACGATGTAACATAAATTTTTGGGGTGGCTTGGTGATAAAAGGGCTAATGTCAACATTTAGCTGTTTTGAGTTAATCGTTGCATTAAGTGTATTTTCATACTTTCTTTTATTTTACAGAAACAGCCAACATCTAAGTTTATCTAGCACAGCTTCTTGAGGGTTTTGCTAGCTTTGAAGTCTTCTATAAAAAAAACATGTAAGAAAGTATAGTCGGTCAAGCCCGACCATATGATACCGTTCACCACAGTATTTAAAAACACATCATACTTATGTGTCCATATTAATATGGATTTATCTATGTATATAAACTTTGAAAGTTTGTGAGAGACAGTAATTGCACCTTACCTCCCCTTGTGGTCCTATTTTTGAAAAACTACATAGCTTATGTGTCCATATAGATAAATTTGTATATATGATTTAAATTTCATTAAAATCGGTTTGATAATTTCTGAGAGGCAGAAATTTCCCCCTATCTTCCCTCGTGGTCCTACAATTCGGCGCATTTTTAAAAAGTTTAGAACTTGTGTCAATAAGAATATTTGTTCCGAATTTGATCAAATAATCTTCAAAATTGCGACCTGGACTTTGCGCACAATGTAACTAGGACAGACAGCCAGCCGGACAGACATCGTTATATCGACTTAGAAAGTAATTCTGAGTCGGTGTGTATACTTTAAGGTTTAATGTTTAAAGGTTTATATACATCAGCACAAATGCATAATACACTATTGTGGTGTGGATATAATTAATTATTTTTTTTATAACTTTATATTTATATAATTTTATTCTTGACGTGGCTCGGGCTCGAACCCTGGCCGGCAGGTTACCATGACATGTTTCGATCGCAACCACTCGATCTCCTCAGATGGATTTGCCGTCTTACACTCGCAGCCATCGACGACTGCTGACGTCACTAGTCAAACATCAATCCTTAAACCAAATTGTATTTTAACATTTGGTAGATCGAAATTTGCTTTCCTGAATGATTATCCATTTTAATCAATTTTAATTGATCAATTAAAAAAAATTGATCAATTAAAAAATTGATCAATTAAAAAATTGATCAATTAAAATGGATAATCATTCAGGAAAGCAAATTTCGATCTACCAAATGTTAAAATACAATTTGGTTTAAGGATTGATGTTTGACTAGTGACGTCAGCAGTCGTCGATGGCTGCGAGTGTAAGACGGCAAATCCATCTGAGTAGATCGAGTGGTTGCGATCGAAACATGTCATGGTCACCTGCCGGCCAGGGTTCGAGCCCGAGCCACGTCAAGAATGAAAGATTATCAATAACAATTTTAATTGATTTTCATGTTGTAAAATTCGTTTCTTCATAAAAATAATTTAATAAAAATTAAATTTCATGAACTTAAGCCTAATTAAAAATATTAAAAATTTGGATTAAAAACCATAAATAGTTCAACAAAATAACCACAATACTAATTATATAATTTTATATTTATTAAATATTTTGACATTGGCCTTTTTAGCAGCAAGCCACAGAAATATCATGTGTGCAATTAATTTTTAAATATTTTGCATTGCTAATGCTTTTAAGAAATGCTGGCACCACATGAACCATCGGGCAATAACAAGAGAAATGCACAATGTACATACCATGTGAGCCTTAATAGTGGTAGCTATAGTATTTATTCATGAAGTTGTAGAAAATGATTTCATCTGTAGAACTATTTAACGGAAATGAATGTTGCTGTTATACTGGCGGCTAAATGAAATTTAGTCTAGTTGGTCTTAATGGCTTTGCTTTTACCGTGCTGCCACATTTTCTTTATCTTCATAAGCAGGGAAACCAGAAATATGATCTAAAAAATGCGTTTTATGCGCATTAAATATGCAGTAAAAACTGGAAAATATGCCCTGAAAAATGTTAAAAATATGCCCTAAAAATCATAAATTGGTCATTTTAAGACACAATATTCAACAGTTTAATAACAAAATTTAAAAAAACCTAAAAATATTATCGATTAAGCCTATATTAGGTTTAAATTCATATAAGAGATGTTTGCGCCGAATATTATCTAGATATTAACATCCATATCGGTTTTTGTCTTAAAGGGATTTTAGGTACGGTCCCTAAATTGTTTTTACGTTTAAAAGGAAGTTAAAGCTTTTTAAGGACGGGAGCTTTGAGCAAATGTGAAGCGATTCGAAAACAATTTTAATTTGCAGTAAAATATTTTTGGGACGAATTTAATTTAAACCCCATCATAGTTAGATAGCTTGCGGACACGAAGAGTCTAATTTGGATGTGAATTTATAGACCGATTCTCACTTTTTGCATAGGCTTCGTCCATATTTGGTCAAATTATCTACAAAATTGAAACTTGAACTTTGCGCACATGGCTTACATGGACAGACAACCAGCCAGACGGATGGACATCGTTAGATCACTTTAAAAAGTGGTTCTGAGTCGATCGGAATACCAAAAGATTGGTCTAGATACAAATTGTCTAACATTGATCATTAATGACAACCTGCTTTGTCTTACAATTTAAGAGTAAAAATTAAATGTAGATGTCGAAATTGAAGTAACAGATGTTTGAAAAAAAATATTTGCTGCGAAAGCTATTGTAGGCATCTAAAAAATTGAATACGTATCAAAATATGCCCTAAAAAGGCAAAATATTCGGTATAAACCCAAAAAATGCTGCAAAAATGCTCTTTTAACTAAATTACGCAAAAAACGGTAAAATATGCAAAATATATGCACTAACAAATCGATGTCAAAATTTATAAAAAGCTCTAACGACCATTTTCGCCAAGTTCGGTAAAAACTAACTTTCAATTAAAGTTCCGGTTACCGGTGCCATTTCTCAAACACTGCTGTTAAATTAATTTCGTCATATCTTTATAACAGAACTCAATTTGTATGCTCAGGCTCTGAAAAATCTGACATTTGTTTGACTACAAGAGGTGTACCGCAAGGCTCAATTCTGGGTCCTCTTCTATATTCAATTTATTCCAACGGCCTACCGTCTAGAGTCAGCTATTGTGGAATTCACATGTACGCTGATGATGTACAGCTTTACATTAGCTGTTCGCCATCTAGTATTAATGAATGCATCGAAAAGTTAAACCATGATCTTGATAATATTTATAGATTAAATGCAAAGAAATCCAAGGCAATATTGGTAAGCAAAAGCAGCTATGTACACTCAAATCTACCACCAATACTCGTTGGGCAATCCGTAATTGAAATAGTTGATACTGCAAAAAACCTTGGAATTGTAACTAATAATAAACTAACCTGGTCAAGTCACGTAAACTTCATTTGCGGGAAAACTTACTCAATGCTAAGAAATCTTTGGACCACGCAATATTTCACTCCATTTAATATACGCATGCTTCTTGCCAGGACATTTTTACTGCCGACACTTCTCTATGGTTGCGAAATATTTTCTAGCTGCAATTCACTATGCCAAACTAACTTGGCGTTTACATTTGCCAGTACTGGCAAGACAGCACACTTTTCCAACTGTCTTGTCTACTGTCTAGCAAATTTTGCAGACAGTAAAATTGGACAGTGATTTGACATTTGCTAACAGTAATCTGAAGTTTTGTTAGCAAAAGGGAAAAAAATCAAAGTGTAAAAAAAATTACTCATATTTTGCTTTGATTTTTTTATATTTTAGTTAAGTGTTATGTTTGTTAACACAATATAAGTATTTTAAGCTGTTTTTAAGTTTGTTTAGTTCATGTAAAACACATTTAGCTGGACTTGAACAGCAACATTCACGTTTGACTTATTTTTAAAAGTGAACTGTCTTAACTACTGTCTGGACGCCTATGTCACGAAGACAGTTAGTAGTGTTTTTGGAAACTAATATGTATTTTCTTACTGTCTTGCCAGTACTGTCAAATGTAAACGTACTGTAAGCTCAAAGTTACATTTAATAATGTTGCAAGATATATTTATGGTAGAACTAGATACAGTAGAATATCACAATTTTCTTATCAAATCTTTAATGTACCTTTTGAAAACCTACTAAAATGCCGCACTATACTATTTTTGCACAAAATTATTTATAGTAAACAACCTGAGTATCTTTACAAAAGAATAACGTTTTCAAAATCCAATAGAGGATACAAAATAAACTCCATTCGATACCGTAAACTAATATCAGAAAGACACTTCTTCGTTAATGCCATCCGTCTCTGGAATGAACTCCCGTCTAATATACAAGTCCTAGGCAATGCTAAGCACTTTAACAATGCAATACTTTCTCATTTTGCTTAAAATTGTAACTTATATTAAAATTTTTTTGTCTACTTTTACTTATTATTAATATCAATAATTTCTCTAATCTCTAAGTAAATTCAAATAAATCTGCCATTGTATCAGCAGTACTATTATATAAGATTAAAAGTCTTGTTGTACTGTAATTATTCTAATTAAATAAAAAAATAAATAAATATATTTTGACAGCTATAACCGATAATTAATTATAGCCGAACTTGGTGGAAATTGCCGTAAAACGGATAAATATATTGCTTCTGCTTCATTGGTCGCACAAGGAAAAACATGCAATTGCATATTTATGGTTTCCCTGTTCATAAGGTTAAGGTTTGATCAGAAGTACCAACCAGGTTGCTATTTAGAAGAATAAATTTCAAATTGAGAAAAAAAAATCTCACCAGCGCACAGTGGCCAATTTGGCTTCGCTAGCGGCATTTAATTCAAATTTTCAAATTTGAAAAACCGTAAATTTTTTTTTAACAATCGATAACAAATACATTCACTAGATTTGTATCGATTTTTAAAAGCTCAGCTTACAGCTGATGAACAGCTGTGAGCTGTCAAAGTCAGCATATGTTTCTGCAAGTGTTGTGCAAAATATTTCCGCCTTTTTGATCATCGTTTTGCTATTCGTGTTAAACTTGCAAATTTTATTATTTTCATTAAAAGTTTTGTTATATACTAATGCCAAGGTATGTATTATATAAAAAAAACTGTGGTTGTGATCTGTGTATACTTATGTTATTTATAAAACGTAATCGTGTTTAAGTGTATTAGCAACTCGCCCACTGTAACGTACACCTGTCTTTCGTGGAGTAGAACTTACAAAATTCACCTGCATTCAGTGTAATTGTAAATTTTCCTATATGTGTAAACCATTGTGTGTCCAAAATGTCCAAAATTTACTGCGAGTACCTGCGAGCCTTCAATTTATTGTACTTTTTAGGCAAAATGTCAGTGACAAAACGCACCCTTTTTATAATATGGTTTCTCTTTGAGTTGACAATTTTTTTTTTATTTTATATATGAATATATCGTGTAAATGTTTATTGAATTAAAAACAAAATAAAAAATTAAAAATAAAAAATTTAAAATTAAAAAAAAAAATAAAAATAAAAAATTTTAAATTAAAAAAAAAATTAAAAATAAAAAAAAAAAAAAAATTTAATTTTTTTCCAAAAATTGTTTAATTTTTTTCTGAATTGAGAAAAAAAAATTTTTTGAAGATATCTTCTTTACTTTGGAAGCTATGAATAAAATGCCGCTAGCGAAGCCAAATTGGCCACTGTGCAGCGGTATCTAGAAAAGAACACCTAATTTAAAGGCCATATTTTTAACATCATCTGTTTTTTTTTTTTTTTTTTTTTTTTTTTTTTGTGAAGAGATTAAAAAACAAGCTTCAAAAGACATTAAAAACTTATTTTCGATTTTCTTAATTCATGTTAACTGACTGGTGTTACAATTAAAATTTAAAAATTGAAATACTCTGAAAATTTAAACCAAAACATATTTATTTCTCCCGGGGAGCTGGCAGCATAGTCTATACTTTCGTGCCTTCCTAAATGACTCATCACCATGGAAACATAAATTTTTAGTTTTCTTAAATAACCGATTATGTCTTAAAATCTAATTTTTAAATTTCATGATTTTCTTTTCGAAAAATATGCATGCAGAAAAAAATTTTTTTCAATATGGTCACCTCCAACAAAACTGTTATTGTCACCAGCAACCATGTTGTTTTTATGTTTGCCTTTTATCATGTTATGCTTTAATATGACAATAGTTTGTTAACCACTAACGATTATTTAGTTTTGAATAAACAATAGTATATTACTCTTTTCCCAGAGTAACTCGCTAAGGTGAAAAAATAACAACGCTATTACCCAGTAAAAAATGGTGCTTACTGGTAAGCAGGTTTGTAAGAGAGAGAAGCACAATTCCCCCTTACAAACCTGCTTACAAGAGGCATGATTTTTATATGGCGAATTCCCACTTGGAAGCACTACTTTTTTTGTAAAATCACTGCGTTTTTCATGGCTTACATTATTCCGTGAAGGAATATCTTCCAAAAACCGCAGCTTTCATACCTTTGATTAATTGCTTCTATACTGTATACAAGAAGCGCAACACAAAAACTTATGCAAAAGAACAAAAAGCAAAACAAACACACAACTCAGTTAATATGTAATTTTTAAAATAGAACGAAACTGTACGCAAATTAAAAAGAAAACAACAACAAATCTAGTAATTGACCACACAAAAATTTGCTTGCGTCCTCTCTGCTCAAAAACAATTTGCTGACTGATTGCGTAATTAAAAAGAAGTAATTTTAAGCATCTCTTGTTTTCGATTACATGTCGGGAATAATCGTTAACACATTTTGAAATCATTGCAATACAACGTGCTTCCATGTAAGGAATTAACAGAAGCACTTCGAACTTTGGTCGTAAATTTTTTCTTTAAAATAATCATTTCAACTACTCCCTTACAACCTGCTTACTTATAAGGGATTATGCGAAGCTATTAAATAATTTTCATTTACTTATATTAAAAATTGACTTCAATGGTTTTCGCTTCCCTGTTGCTTCTAAGTAGTATGTAATAGCCAGCACATATATCAGCGCTCTTGTACTTTTCTTGCTTCCGAAAACCTTAAAATTTTTTACTGGGTATGAGTGTTTAATATGATATTTTCATTATATTAACGATAACATGTTCAATAGCAACCATAATATGGTTGTGGCTACATTATAAAGTTTTAATTTAACCGTTAAATGCACAGAAAAAAATAAAAGTTGTCTCTAATGAGCAAATTCACACAAAATTTATAGAATTAAGTCAACAATTTTTTGATTTTACACCCATTACCCAAATGATTATATTGATTACTAAAAATTGTAAAATTTAAAATTTTGAATATTGTTTTTTTAAGTAAATGATATTTTTAATTTAAATTAAAGAAATTATCAAAAACTTTGTCGTTTCAAACAATGTGTTAATTGATTTAATTAAATATAGCTCAGGTGTTAGCAATTCCCAACAACAATTCTACAAGTTTAAGATATTTTGTTATTTAAATAATATTTTAATTAAAAAATTTATTTCAAAACAACTTAAATGTTAATTAAATCAAATATTATTTAAAGTTTTCTTTTAACAACATTGCCTGAAGACTGCTATCATCCTACAATTGAATTAGTTTCTTCTATTCTGTCTAAAACTGCATGTAAATTGCCGATTAATCATGAGAAAGTCTTTTCTTTTGAACGCACTGACTACAACACGTTAACCAAACTTTTCACGGACACGAATTGGTACGCTGTATTATCGTGCTATGCTGACGTAAATCAAATGTGCAAATTATTTTACGATAAAATTTATTATTTTTTGAATTTAAGTATTCCAAAAAAAAAAATATCTAAACAATTATCTGGTCCACCATAGAGTAATAAACAAGAATAAAAAAAAAAAATAAATGTTATAAAAAATTTAAACAGTCTGGAGCTGCTGTTGACTATCAGAGATATTCTGTTAGCCGTGCTGAATATACATCACTTAATTAATCATGTTATCAAAACTATATTAACAAAATGAAATATAATTTTAAACGCAATCCAAAATCGTTTTACAAGTTAATTCTAATAAAAAAAGCAACAGGCTTCCCTTCTTCTATGAGGTTTAGACAGAATGAATCCAGGGATTATGCAACTATAGGCAACTTATTTGCGGATTTTTTCTCAACAACATATTCAGATTCTACTTACGATGATTCGGCGGCATGAAATAACCCCCCAAAATATAACCCCCCAAAAAAATAATGAAATAACCCCCCAAAAGTTTGTACAGAGAACAACAAAAACCATTTTTGGGGGGTTATTTCATTGTCTTTGGGGTGTTATTTCATTGTTTTAATTGGGGTATTATTTCATATGAAATTATCCCCCAAAAAATCATTATGAAATAAAGCCCCAATATATTTTTTGGGGGATTATTTCATTTTCAAATTTATAATGAAAACGTTTTTGGGCGCAAGGATTTATCCACTTTGGTATACAGAACACCGGCTTCGATAAAAAAAAAGCTGACCTGCATAGCCGGCCTTCGGCCGGGCTCAATGGTTTTCTTCTATATGGTATACCAAATACCGGCTTCGCTAACTAAAGCATCTCTGCGTAGCCGGGTCGAGTCGGTATTTTAATACTATAGAGGAGAAAATCCTGGCGCTATGCAGAGAAGCTTTAGCTAGCGAAGCCGGTGTTTGTTATACCATAAAGGAAAAAGTCATTGCGCCCGGCCGAAGGCCGGCTATGCAGAAAAGCCTTAGTTGGCGAAGCTTGTGTTTGGTGAATCATACCATGGTATATATCGCGTGATTCTTTAAAGCAAAACTGTATAATTAATTGTATTTCATATATTGGGCCTTTATTTCAATTCAGAAATTGAGGATTTATTTCATATGAAATAAGCCCCCAAAAATTAGGGAATTATCTCATTTATGCTTGGGGCGTTATTTCATTTCGTTGGGGGCTAATTTCATTTTCAAAAATGGGGCTTTATTGCATATGAAATAAGGCCCCACGCTTTGGGGGGTTATTTCATTATTTTTTTGGGGGGTTATATTTTGGGGGGTTATTTCATTCCGCCTGATGATTCTGGTAATTACCCATTCGAAATAACTGCAAAGCAAACAATAAATATACCATTTCTAGATATTTCTACAATAACTGTGGAACTAAGAAATCTAAAATGTGCCGACGATGTTGCCATCCCTTTAGAAATTATATTCAATGCATCAATAAAATATGGTTATTTTCCTGACGTTTGGAAAGATTATTTCATAGTGCCTTTTTATAAATCAGGAAAAAAGTCTGAAGTGGAAACTACCGTGGAATCGCCAAACTCTGTATTATACCTAAATTGTTTGAAAATCATCACTGAATATTTATCCTATAAAGTGTCCAATTTAATATCCCCTTATTAGCATGGATTTCAAAACAGGTGCTCTACTACGACAAACCTTCTTCAACTCACAACCGTAATAAATCGTGGATTTCTGAAACAAGAACAAACTGATTTTATATACACTGACTTCAGTCAAGCTTTTGATAAAGTCAACCATTTACTCATTAAAAAGAAATTATATTTTTTGTGGTTGACAGTGTAACGACTTCACTATGCAATGCAGACTTTTAAGGGACGGGTCTACCTATTATACCGGCTATGCTCGTCGTTGGGGTGTGTTCTTGTCCCTTGTAAAATTATGTTCATTACTCGCTACTTGGAATTTTACTTTAGGTAGCTTAACTCAAACAAATGATATTAATAAGTAAAGTAACGGAATATTGATGATAAATTGGGAATGGTTTAAGGTTTAACGCCCCATTCCATTTCTAACCCACCCTCCATACTGGCAATATAACAAAATTTAAATGCCAGCCCATAAAATATACTCGAACTACCTAACCGACATCACTGTTCATAAAAATGACAAATAAAAGATATTTAATTTTTCATTTTATGGTATTTCCAATTTAGCATATACACAATTTATTATTTGTCATCTTTTGATGAAATTATAAAAAGAATAAATAAAATTTAAAGTCAACTGTACAAAATTTCTAGTATGAATATAAATACTATATGGTCACTCTAATTTTTATTTAATTTTAATTATTTGTTATTAAATTTATTTAAATAATGTTGTTTATATGTATCCTAGTTTTGATTTAAACATGAATATCTCCGAATTTACGATTACCAAGATTTTATGGAAACTCTAATCTAATGAACAATGATGTTACTGAACCACCAAATAAAAATAACTCAACATAATAGCTTTATGATTTCTTCTAACATTTAATGATATTCATGTTTTACTACAAGAGTGTATCAAACCAAAATAAACAAATATATTCTTCAACTTACATACACATTTAATCCCACGTTGTCTGCAAGCGCTCGAAGACGGCTGTGAAATTTTCTTTTTATATAGTCAAAATTAATTATACGTGTATGTAAATGTAGTTGTGAAATATATGTTCAGTATAGTTTTATAACTGAGTATACATTTTAATATTTCATAGAGTTTAAGTTAAAATTCGCAAATAAAAAAAAATTATTGGTGAGACCACTCAATTAGATTGTTTTAAGCAAACCAAAATCTAAAATTAAGGTGACCATATTTTATTTTTACATGGTATATAAAAAAAAAAAAAAATATGAGAATTTAAATCATAATGAAATCAATTTTAAATTAGAAATAGAAACAAAAAAAAATATTTTAACTACATAAGTGAAGTTTTTAAGTTAAAGTAAGTTGAAAGAGAAAAATATATTATAATTAATTATTTTAATTCAAGATTATTTGTATGAATAAATTATGGTTTATTACCAAACTATTTTATTAGAGAAGATTAGGGTTAAATTAAGAGTGTTAGTTAAATATTTAGATTCATTATTTAAATTAAGAGTTAATAATTATTTTAGGATTTTCACCGGGATAAATTATAGCGATTAAAAAAAATTTTTCTTTTTATTTTAAGTTAAAATATATAATTTCATGAATAAAAATTATAAATAGGTACGTATGTAGGTAAATATTTGTTTATAGGTATATAAAAAAAGTTTATTATTTTATTTTCCCATTAGTTAATAAGAAAAGGCCGGACATCACCATAAATTAAAAAAAAAATTCAAACCTTCCTTTCTTAATAATCCAGATCTTGAGATTTAATCAAGTTGATGTTCGCCACGGAATTCCCCCTTTTTTTAACCGTATCCAAACTAAGGGAAGTTTTTGTTTCTTCTTTTCCTTGAATTCCAAAAGTTAATTATTCTGCATCCACACACACACAGAATTCAATGCTTTTTCCCAATTCAAAACTTTTCTTTCCCAATATAGTACATAGGTTTCAATAAAATTCAAAATTTGTATTTTTCCCGATCAGTCTTATTTTAAGCTTTATTTTCTTCAGACAACAAACTTTTTTTTTTTTTTTTCCGGTTCGTTTTTCTTTAAACAAAATTTATATCAATAATGAAAATTTTCCTTCCAAAATTTTCATTTTTCAATATAAAATTCAAAGCAATCTAAAACCTTAAAAATTTAAAAAAAAAACTCAAATTACACTCACAACAAAAAAATCGACACCACAACAGACCGCAGTATTAAATGGATTTATTCATATTTAACTAATAGAAAACAAACCTTTCTTTTTAAAAACACCTGTTCCAGACGAATTTATGTTCTCTCTGGAGTACCACGGGGAAGCCACCTTGGTCCGCTTCTTTTTCACTTTTCATTAACGACTTGTCTAATGCAATTCAATCTTCTAATATTTTAATGTTTGCTGATGATTTCAAAGTTTTTTTAAGTTATTGTCAAGTATCTGACCAACAACGTCTCCAAAATTACTTAAACTCGTTTTATTCATGGTGCCTAACAAATCTTATGGAGTTAAATCTTAATAAATGTAAATATATGCGATTTGTCAGAAAGAATCCAATACCTGCACAATATCATCTTGGTGATAGTCAGCTGGAATTGGCCGTCAATTTCTTACACCATGGAATTCTGCTTGATCCCAAACTTAATTTTATTTCACATATTACTATGATAGTAAATAAAGCTAGGGGTGTACTTGGTTTCATCAAACGCTGGGCTAAAGAGTTTAATGATCCTTATGTTACAAAAACTTTGTTTACTGCGCTTGTAAGACCTATTCTAGAGTATGGATCTATAATATGGGACCCTATTTATAAAAAACATTCCGATGCTACCGAATCCGTCCAAAAGCAATTCCAGCTCTTTTGTCTTCTTGGACTAAACTTTAATCCAGTAAACTTGCCTTCGTGTTCTGCTAGACTTTCTCTTATTAAGCTGCCCACCCTGAAAAGTCGTTGGACTATATTAAACATATCGTTTATTTTCAACATCATTTCTGGCGAAGTAAGCTCTGGTTTTGTAATCCACAATATTTTGTTCAATGTTTCCAACGCCCATCACGTCATTTTATTCCATTATCAGTTCGATGTTTTAGAGCTAATTATACTAATGCGGATCCTCTTATTAGAATGTGTAATGAATGAATGAATGATAAATGTCGAAAAACTTATTCAAGTATACCATATTGTTCCTTATGCACTTGTCAATGATAAAATATATTCTAAATAGTTGTTATAGTTTTCTATATACAGGCTTTCAAGGTCATTAATTTAATGTAAATAAAATATTATTTATTTCATTATCAATAAAATCCGACGTTTCGTTGGTATTCTTTCCAACTTCTTCAGGGATTGAGTTTTATTAAAATAATAATCTTTTTCGTCAGTTTACTTCATTTATAAAATATATCACAGTATTTTGTATAGGTGGAAAACACAACACAAAACTTAAAATATTAAAATAAATATATGTAAATTTAAAAATTATCACAGAAAATTTGTCCTTTTTAGATCACAGTTGGTATTATTACTCCTATATTGATTTTTATAATTTTGATTTTTATATAAAAATCAAAAATTAACAGTTATTTTTTGATATTTATTTTTTTGAACAAAAATAACTGTTTTTTTTTTGATTTTTATTTTTTCGAACAAAAATAACAGTTATTTTTTGATTTTTATTTTTTTGAGCAAAAATAACAGTTATTTTTTGATGTTAATTTTTCGAGCAAAAATAAAAGTTATTCTCTAAATAAATGTACGTTATTTAATAATTTAGTTGACTTGAAATTTTTATTTTAGCGTTTAATTATCATTGGAATTCCTTATGCACATTAAAATAATTATTAAAGTCATCTAAATTATTAAAACACGTAAATTTATTAAAAGAATAACTTTTATTTTTGCTCGAAAAAATAAAAATCTAAAAATAACTGTTAAATTTGTTCAAAAAAATAAAAATCAAAAAATAACTGTTAAATTTGTTCAAAAAAATAAAAATCAAAAAATAACTGTTATTTTTGCTCAAAAAAATAAAAATCAAAAAATAGCTGTTTTCATCTGACTTTTATGAAAAAAGGCATAACTGTTACGGTCCCTGATTTTTCTTCAAGTCCTAATGTAATTAAGAACAAAATAATTATTTTATTTAATTCATAATTTTTTAAGTAAATATTTTATATATTTTGTATTTTATGTTTAATGTACACTTAATTAATATTATTAAATTTAAAATGTCTGTAAGGATTATCATCCATAGACAAAATAAATAAATAAAAAAAATATATTATTTCAATTATTACATTATTTGATTAATTAAATGTTTAAACAATTTTTTTTTAACTGATAAAACACTAATGATAATTTTTTCTGTGTTGTTACCGGTGACAACAGCACGGTTAAATTAAGGAAAATATGTTGAAAGAAGGTCTTTCAAAATAGTTTTGTTTGAGGTGGCCACAGTGAAAAATGTTTTTTATCTCGAGTGGACTTGTAACGAAATTCGAGACTTTTCTGTGCATTTTAAATAATAAACAACTCAAAATTTACAAAAATAGACATAAGCTATTATTTAAAAAAACCACATATCTATTGTGTGTAAAACCAGCAGATACAATTCCTATAAAGATAAATAGTACTTGTATCCACTAGATGAATGTACACATACACCAGGCGCGGACTCAGCTTGAGCCTTAGGGGGGGGGGGGGAAATTTTGTATGATACAAAAAAGTAAAAAATATGTTGTTTTTTTATATTTATCGACCTTTTGCTACTATATTAATGTTTTTTGGGATTACCAAACAGGCTTTCAAGGTCTAATTATTTTCGATATGTAAATAAAAGATTTATTTCATATTTTCCTCCGACGTTTCGTAGGCTGTTTTCCTACTTCTTCAGGGATTATATTTTTAAAAGTTTATTAAAAACAATATGTGTATTAGGGTAAGTACTTTTTGATATTTTTCGAATATCAAATTCTTCATCGTATAGCCGTATAGACCGTGAAAAAATATTAAGAAATGATGTATTACTTTTTCGCGATCGTGAAGAAAGTTTCCGTACCAAACGCGATAAAGTTTTGAATTTAAATGTTTCTCCTTACTATACAAAATTAACATTTAATTACATAATTTTAATTTTCTAATAATTTCATGAATATAACAAGATCTTAACATTTGTAAGGAAGAAGGGCGCAAAAAAATCGCCACTCTATTTCGCGGTTTTTTTAATAAACTTAATTTTAATGGTAAATGATATTTGTTGTGATAGATGAGTTGCTTAGCGGATAAATGAAACAGTGATAATGTTCAGCAGCTTAGTAATATATGCGCGGAACGAGCTATTAAAGTTGCAAAAGATATTTTTCCATTATGTAAATCACCTCGCACTTTAAACTTAAAATTTATTTCATTAAACCCAAAAAACTAGCTTTACATTTTTGTTATACAGTTGCTTATTTTATGTATTTATACATGTATTCATAAAAATATTTAAAATGTAATAAAGGCTTGAAAACCAAATTTTCTATGAAAATTTTCCTAAATAAACGTTTATAAAATTTTATGATAATTTATGAATATGGGGGCTAAAATATAAAGCATATACATATACACAATAAATGTACCATATATAATGTGTATGGAAAAAAAATGTTTTTGAGGAGCTTTAGAAATTGCATTTGGTGCGGCAACTTTTTTGGCCAAAATGGCCTAAAAAATTATTTTCATTATCAATACTAAATTGCCCATCGCATGGTGGGATGAAGAAATTTTGTCCAAAAAAAAGACATTGCCCCAATTAAAAAAACTCAACAAAAATGTTAAATAAAATATAAGATCAGTTCAATATACATTTATCTTTTTAAATAAGCAATTTATGATTTCCTTGTGAGGCAAATTTAGACAGTACAGTCTATCTTCTGTCATTGTTGATCCGAGCCATGTTTTTATTCGACGAAGGGTAGGAAATGACCTCCCGGTCGTAGCTTTACTGACGAGCATTGAAACGAAAATTTAAAATATTTTTCTTAGATTTGGGTAGATATCTTCATCACAATTTATTAAAGCATCTACAGCGTTATCTGATAGATCAGGCTCAAGTATAGATCTTAGTAGGTGTTTATCTCTTTTATCAAATATAATCAGCTCATCAGCTTGGTGTGGTTCTAACAGTTTTGTATATGTATATGACTTGATTACAATTAGAAGTTTAGGTATGTTCAATACATTTAGGATATCTATTGGGAAAACTGTTTTAAGATCTTCAAAAATAAATTCAATAAGAGGATTGTAACTACAACTCGGTAGTAATCTTCAACATTTGGGATGTGATAATTTCGTTCAAATCTTGTCTTTTCGATTGGAACCGCGATTTGAACGCAAATAACTTTATCTTTTTCAAAAATTGCTTTAAATTGTTCTTCGGCTTTATTTCTTTTCTCTTCAAGGCACATGATTAAAGTTTTGATGAGGCTTGATCCTTTTTGAAGATCTATATCGTGCTTTTGTAAAATGATACTAAGTGGCTGTGTTACAATAGGTATCACACTTAATATGTATATTCCGCAAATAAATTCAAAAGTACTAAGTGAGTTCCTTAATGTAAAGGTAGAGATGCTACCTTTCCACTCATATATTTTTTCCAAAGCTTCTACTATATGATGTACACTTGTTTCAAAGACGCAAAATGAAGAGAGTTTGGCTCCCAAATACTTTGCTAAAACTGTTTTTCGCTTAGGATGATTTTATTTAAAAAATTTTGTCGTTTCTTTAGCAAATGATACAACTTATTGTATTAATGGCACTTTATTGCTTTTAGAAATTGAGTTGTTCGATTTATGGGAATAGCAAGGCTTTTGTTCGCATTTGTCGCTTTTCCAGAAATTATGAACAGCTCCATTTTCTGCTGACAATAGAGGACGCCCATCTGTTCCATATCCTACACAATTTTTTAGGTCAGGAGCAAATTTTGTCAAAGCTTTAAGAACTATTGATGATAGTGCCTTCGCATCAATTGACACATCAACGTCATCAATATCTTTGGAAGCCTCTTCAAATGCGTTAACAACAAAGCCAATAAATTCTTCCCTAAAAACTTTTTGTTGTATGTTGAAATAACTTAAAGATAAGGAAATCTGGCTTTTGGAAGGAAATCTGGCTTGGAATAGAATTTTGATTCATATAACACATACATACATAAATATTGCATTTACTAAGGCTTATTAATAATTCAACCGCACGCATTATCAAGTCAAACGTTTAGTCTTTGGATATAGATGGCACCTGCTCGGATTGAATGTAATAAACAATTGAATACGGTAAACTAGATGTTTCTTTGGAAATATCTAATAAATAACTATAAGGATTAAGAATTTCGTTAAAAATTTCCATAAAAAAAAAAACATAAAAAAAAAAAAAAAACTTGCTGGGATTTCCAAAAATTTTGTACATTTAAAAAAAATATTATTATTGGAAATTCTTGTATTATCGAAATCAAGGCGAATTTACTTCAGGTGGCGGCGAGACTACAACAAGTCAACAACACAAAAAACAACATGTATTTTGTTTTTATTTTTCGGTCATGTAATGTCAAAAACAAGGCGAATTAATATATATATGAATTCGCTTTGTATAAAACAGTTGACTAAAGCAGGGCTACCAGATTTGGGGTTCTTATCTCAAATTAGTTTAAAACAATTAATTTCGGGCATATATTGAGAATGTAAAAAAAACATTTTTCTTTTTAGGGAAATTATTGATAGATTTGTTTCTGTTACAATCCGTCATACATATATAAAATCTGTAAGACTTTTTATGTACAAAACTCATTTTAATACAATATATATGAAACAAATTATAGCGCAAATACAATATCGGACGGCTGAAAAATCTGATTTGCTGATCAGTAGATATCAGTTTTTTATTTAAAATTAATCAGCAGCATATTTTTCTCATCTAAAAAACGTTTGCCCCATTTGTTTAGGTTGACCTGTTAAAACTCTATGAAGTAAAAATACTTTTAAACGTATTCAGGGGTGTTCTGAAAATCGAAAACAAAAAACCCAAAAATTGTATATGTAATTTTTTAATAAGATTTCCGTGATAAAAGAATTTTACGACAAATATTAAACAATTATTTCTTTGTTAAACTGAATTTTATAATAAAAATTATACAAATTAGTTTAAAAGAGTATAACAAACAACTGAACAATTTTATTGTTTTGCTTTTTCGATTTAAAGAACACTCTTGAATGGCTAAGCCAATTAATATTTTACGCGTTAAATGGATGAGTTTGTGGGTCGTTATTATAGCCCTAATACTCCACATTTGGAATTTTCTGAAGTTGTGAACATTTCAAGTTCTTAAACGATATAAAATGGTGTAACATGGATTTCCAGGCAGACTCCATTAATGCTAGAAGCATGTTTGCCAATGTTCTCATGATGCTTTAAGGTTTATATTTTTACCACTAGTCATAGGAACAAGAAATTTAAAATCTATTAATTATATCTTAGATTAACTGATCACAACTTCCACTTCTTTTAATAACGTAGATTTTTGGTCAGAATTTGTAAGATAATTACCAAATTGTAAAATTGGTTACATGACATTATGGTTTTAGTGTGCTTATCTATGCTAAACTAAATAATTTTTTTTTAAAGAATTATTTAGTGGCTTTTTATTTTTAGATGAGATATTTTA
Organism: Pollenia angustigena; assembly: GCA_930367215.1. Taxonomy (NCBI): domain Eukaryota; kingdom Metazoa; phylum Arthropoda; class Insecta; order Diptera; family Polleniidae; genus Pollenia; species Pollenia angustigena. Next base: position 42,296,288 of record OV884058.1, on the reverse strand, counting down.
AGTAATTTTTATTTTAAATTTGGGATTGAAGAAAAAATTTATCTGGCATCCCTAAACTAAAATTAACAAAAATAATTGAGAAAAAAAAATGAAAAAAAATAAAATTATTTTTGGAATTAAGAAAATAATAGTTTTTCTAACATAAACTTGTGCAATTTTTGTGAGCATTAATTCCCAAATTCGGTTGAATTTAATGTTGTATTTAAAATAATCTAAGCCGCTTCTTTTCTGTGTTCATTTTATACATTTAAATATTAAACTGCACATAATCATAGAAATAGCTTTAAGCTATAGTTATAATGGTAAAAATTAGTTTTGGTGATATAAAAAAGATTTTAACTTAATTTTTATACATAGTTTAATTTATCATTTCTTTATTGTTTAATTTTTTCATTTATAAGTTGTAAAGCAAAATGTTAATTTAAAAACTCAATTTTAAAAAGCAGATGTAAACAAACTTTTGACACATCTGGCCTGTACAAAAAAAAAACCGGCTGTCTTTTCGACACCACCTGAAGTAAATTCGCCTTGATCGAAATTAACAAAACATATTTTTATAATTTTTCGGGGGGGAAATTTCCCTATTTCCCCCCCCCCCCTGAATTCGCGCCTGACATACACACACACATACACTCACATACATATATGTTTATCGTTTACCATACATGAAGCATTTCTATCTGTATTTACTTTAAACCATGATTTCTAACTATTTACTGGGATTTGTAATTCTGGACAAGAAGAAGTAGAAGAATCCTTTTGCTCGATTTCTGTATGTATATATTAATGAATACGTAAATTTTGTAAATTTTAAGTTAAATCTCAAAAATCTATTCATGTGTTTTAAACACAATTCAAGTGCAAATGTTTGCAATTTTGAAAGGTGTTCGAGTGTAGAACTTTTCGTTTTTGCTAATTCAGGGTAATTGAATTATATTGAGTTACTGACTGAGCAAAAAGATAAATGTTGAAAATTTTCTAGTAAAAACATAAAGACTAGTTTCGTATTTCTTACAATTAATTTTGTATTATGGAAATACGTATTTTTATTTATTTATTTTTTTTTTTTTTTTGCTAAAATGTTAAATTTAAGGAACTACAATATTTGATTAAAGTTTTTAACGACCTGTCTTTAAAAGGTATTAAATATTGTTAAACAAACTTAAGTCATTAGAAATTTATTTAAAACATCATCATCATCAATCATCTTTGTTTCTGTATCTCTTAAATTAGGAATATATAAATTTTTATTCTATTTTTTTTAAAGAAATCATTTTAAATATTTTAATATTTAGGGGACTTAGAAACTTTTCAGTTTCAAATGAACGCATTTTCGTATTTTTATTTTCAATTGAAAGATTAAATGAAACTGAATTTAACTATTTGAATATTTTGCGGAAAACTTTATCTTCAAACTACGAGACATTTGTTGCGCATATTTTAGGGGAAACCCTTGATATTGTGATCTGAAAGAAACCAGCCAATTTCAACTTCTGGATACATCGTTTTAAATTAAAGAAACCTAGAAAATCAGCATCTGAAAAGGTGCATGTATAAAATGCCTTGCCAACCCTGCAATACTTCTATTTGTTATTTCACGTGAACAAAACACAAATTATGAAAATGTGGAATGCCCTATTTTTAACACTTGACAAGAAGTTTCTCCTTCATCATTAAAGGTCACTTTTTAATGACTTTTAATCAATTGTATATATAGTTTGTTTCAATTATATATTAAAAATTTTCCCAAACTTTCGCTATTTTTGCAAAATTTTCCGAATTTTTGCAACTTTCCAGTAGCTTTGTTTCTCTCTAAGGTAATCGTCAGCGGTTTAAAAAAAACCGCATATATAAGCCGAAGTCAACAGTTTTACAGGGCACTATCAACACTGTCGATCTGTACAGGGCGAAAAGTGCAATTCCTTTTATAAAATAAAAAAAAAAACATGCTACTCTTTTAAAAAAGCAAAACATTTTTAAGAAACGAATACCAAATTTAATTTTTTTTTATTAATAAGATTTCTGTATGACGTGCTAAGTTCCCAAATTTGCATGTATAATAAATTCACTGAGATTTATTGTTTGGGGAAAGATAGCTTCTATGCGCATTTCACTAGTTGCTTAGGACAGCTCATCAGGAAACCTTAACGCAATTAAAATACAAAAGGGCACATTTTCTAAAAATATGCAGATATTTCTAAAAAGATGCAGAAGTTTTGATAGAATGTCGAAGAAAATTTTACCCATATGTTAAAATCGCTTTAAATCGAAAAAAAGCGCTAGTTGGTAGTGAGCTAGTCTATCAGTGCGGGGTTCGCTTCCCGCCAGCGACTCTGGTTTCCTGCACATAAGCGAAGAGCTTCGCAGGATTAAAATAAGAAAGCAATAAATTGTAAAATTTCACAAATTTCTTTAATATCAGAAAATTAAGAAAAATTTTCTAATAATTTTAACAAGGGCGATTTTTTTATTTCTAGAAAAATTTGAATTTTTATTACGCTACAATAACGTCTGATTTTAATCGAAAACTGCCAAATCGATGTTGCAGAAAATATTTACATATTTATAAACCATCTTAATTTAAATTTAAAAAGTTGAAAAAATGTTGTTAATCATACGAATTTTCATTTAAAAAACATTTTTGTTTCCGTTTTTTAAATTTTTTTATTATAAACGAAATGTTTCTTTAATTTTGTTTTATTTTATTAAATATTTAATAAAAATTAGTTACAGATTTCTCGGGAGATGAGGTGCATTAAAAATTGACAAATCTCTTGTTGAGATCGCTGCTGGACTGATATCCTATCTGATACAAGGGGAATCAGTTGCCCTCGGACTGATACCTAGGCTTCGGACTATTGATGCATCCTCCCGGGAATCACGTCCCAATAAAAAAATTTATCATTTTGCGAAGAACTAATGGTATGTAAATAAAAAAAAAAAATAAGCTCACAGTAATGCTAGGAACACAACTGGGATGAACGACGAATTTCGCCCTACACGACGAATTTTTTAGTAAAAATTCGCTGAGTAAATAACTAATTAAGAAAGTTGTTTACTGTTTGTGTAAAGAGAGAGAAATAGTGTGACCATATGAAAAAAAATTTACTTAAAAAACACAAACATTAACAAAAACACAATTAAAAACTATTCTTGTAGTTATCTACTTTGTATATTAATTTTAAATGCGAAAAAAAACAATTATTAAAGTAAAAAAGTAACTTTATATCAGGGTTGCCGAACATGGTCTTTTCCAACCAAATTTGGTCGGATATTTTTGGTTTGGTCGGATGGTAGGCCAAACCTAATTTTGGTCTGTTTTAGAAAATTGGACGGATTTCAGACAATTTCAAATCTCATAGCTTTTTTACCAAACACAAAAATTTTTTTTGGATTGTTGATTAAACTATAGATATGGCATTGATATTATGTTAGGAGCAAGTTACTTTGACGGTGTTAGTTATACAAAGGATAGCTTTGTCATCTTATTCGAGCTTACCAAGTCAGATGCCGTTTAAATGTTTATTCTTATAAAAAACTTTTTTCAACAAACAATATTCCTATACAAAATTTGATCGGATTGGCAACAAACGGCGCTCACACCATGACTGGAACTGTTGGTAAGCTTATAGCCTATTCGTCGATGTCAAATGTAGACTTCGTTCGCTTAAATTACATGTAAAACAAAGACAATATTGTATAATTTGTTTTCGTTTTAAATATAAATTCATCGAACGAAGTCTGCATTCAGAAATAGATGAACAGGTAGTTAATCTTACTTAGTAATGCAACAAATATTAAGGTTCTTTGTGGTAATATTTAAAGTTTCTTTCACATAGTCCTAAAAGAATAACATAAATTAAAGAATTTCAGGAATTCTGTTCTGTATTAGGTGTTTCTTTTACAAGATGGACTTCTTAAAGGAAGATGTTGTAAGAATCGTAGAACAGCGGGATGCTTTGATACTGTATTTTGAAACGTAGTTTTATAAAGGCAATGGTATAAGAACTGCAGAACTTGCAGAAAGTATGGATGAGTTCCAAAACAGAGCAAGTTATCAACGCATGTACAATAAGCCAACTATGCATTGTTAAACTCTTTGATACATTTTTTACGTTCTCTGCAAGGTATTAGGATATATTGGAGCTCAGCCTATGTCTTATAAAGTTTAATTTTTTTTTTTAAATTGTACAAACTTAAGTTAATAAATTTTGATTCATATTTTATTAGTGGTCTTTAGGTGTTATTGCATACGATCAATGAATTATTCCAGTTTATAAGCGTTATTAAATGAATTTGTATATACCGCAAATAAACTTTTAATAAAACTAGGGGTTACGTGTATGACGTTAAATATTTAATAGGTGTGCACATAGGCTTACTTTTTGTTTTTACTATAATTGCATATGACAAAAAAAAAAAAAAAATAATAATATGTAGATTTATAGCTTTATCCAATAAAAATTATACTTTTTATCAAAAATACATTTACATTCATATCGTCATATAAAATGCAAAAGGGCCTGTGTTCATTTTAAGAAAAAGAGAGATAACTTAATAAAAAGGCAGCTATTGTGATTATAACAACGGGGGTTTCTGGTTAATATCGTTACCACATTACGCATGATTGACACTATCCTGAAAAACTGTTTTAGTCGTATCGCTACTGAAAATTTTTTAAAATTTATGATAGGCCCTTCTGCATTTTTATGACAACATAATTGTTTTTAAATATTTCAAAAATTTGGTCGGTTTCAAAGGATTTTGGTAGGTTTTGCAGACAATTTTGGTCGGATAAAAATTTTTCAAACGGCAACCCTGCTTTATATACTCAAATAAGTACTTGAAAACTAACATCCAACATGGTCACCTGTTACTAATTTGTTCGTCGTTCGCCGGCGTATGAAATAGAAATAAATCTATTGAAAGGTCGCCGCGTGTGACGAATTTCGGCCGACGCCTTGATTGTGTGTACTTACATATACACAAATATGTTTTAGTTTTGTCGACGAATATTCGCGGCCAAAAATTCGTCGTTAGTCCCAGTTGTATTCCTAGCATTATGAGCTACGCAGTAAAGTAAGTGAAGGAACCCATGAAAAGTTTTATAAAAGAAAAAATAACATTTCAAGAGCGTTGAAGGGAGAAAATTAAAAACTTGCTGTAAAAATACATTCAGTGTGTAAAGCTGATAGCTACGTTCACCAGTTTTTATATGCATGGAATAAAGCACTTTTTGTGTCAAAGATGTATTACCTCAAAGTGAGAACTCACCATATAAAATTCATGCCTTCCGTAAGCGGGATGGTAAGCGAAATTCTTACATATCTCCCTTACAAACCTGCTTGGCTGAAAGCTCAATTTTTTATTAATAATATCTGACAGAACGTCAACAGAATTAGAGAACATATTTTTTCATGTTAATCTTATAGTCGTACCTAAAAGAGAGCGGAGAACGGAACGTTTTCTTCCGCTCAGCTTTTACTTTGATATGCCATACCCATAGCCGACGTTGCGTCGCGAACAGTAGTTTCAACTCTGTTGTTAAATAAAACCCACCTAATAGAAGAAATAATGGAGATAAAACCGCTAGATTGACCAAAAATAGCTTTATTTATTAAAAATTGCGGACAAGTTCACTATTAAACGCGCTGTCAAAATCGGGTTTTCCAATTGCAGCGCTTTTTATTGATGCTTCATGCAAATTGTTTAGGCATGATTTTTGACAACTAGAAAATACGTGAAGCTTTTGTTTAGGTGTCTTAAAAGATTTCATAATTAACCGGCTCTAGTACAATAACTTGTTTCGTTTTTATTCTTTTTTTAGTTTTTTTCTTTGTTTTTTAGTTATAAATATGGTTTTTTTAAACAAATTTCACAAAATTGTACATATCGTCATCTTTAAGACCAAATAACCTATCTGCAAAAATTTCAAAATTGAGTTTTTTATGGATTTTTATTCCCTATATCATAACGCATATGTGTGCAAAATTTTGAACATGTAATATTACAAATGGCAAAGTTTTTGTACCTAGAGGACCGTTACGCACAAAAAAAGAGAAAAATAAATCATCAAAAATCACGATAAAAGTATGATTTTGTTGCATAGTGTAATTTAAACAAACATGAAGTACATGTTTTTGCTTAAACCAGTACAAGAAACTACTGCTGTAACTATTTAATGTATATAATATTCATGTGTATAAATACATTTTTATTTATTCATACTAACTAGTACTGCAGATAGGTTATCTGGATTCAGATTTTTACAATTCCAAAAGACCTAAGTGTCATAACATAAGCTGTGATTATAAAAACCAAATTTTCTCAACTGATATATGTTACTGGTTTCATTTTAATCAAAATGTGTAATTTTCGTTTCAATATCGTTGATAGTAAAACTTTTGAAAACTGCAGATAGGTTATTTCGTCTTTTAGGTGACGATATACATTTTAATGATGCCCAGCTAGCATTTTCAATCGCCTGGGAGTCTACTGGGAATCTCATAAAGAGTGTTTTTTTATCGTCAACGAGCTCATTTTTTAATCGTAGACGATTCCTCGCACGGAAGAAACAGTTTCACGTGCTGATTCGTGTGAGAGATTCTTCCATAACACATCGAAAGACGCTTATACATATTAATCATAAAGGGAATTATTTAAAATGCATGCAGAGATTATCTAACGAGTCTTTAAAAAAGCATGCCGAGAGTCGTATGAGACTCATGTAAGGATTATTTTACAATTCGTGACATGATCGCAAAAGAGTCGCAAAAAGTTTATACCGCTCATTATAAGACGAGCGTGTCAAAAATAAAAATAACAATAAAATAAAAAAAAAATTTTATGTTTTTGTTGCTTGTCTGATTATCATCAGAAAATTCTTTTAGGAGTTGTAAATTAAACACAATCATCTAAAAAAAACTGCCTTTGCTAGCTGGGTGTTATTATTGCTCTATATGTATGTAGGTATGTGTATTTTTGACAGATAGTTTGTATGCGATTTCTTATAAGAACTGCCATTAACATATGGGCATTTCCATGACATCGTACGTGACATTTGTACGCCTTCAGAGCGATAGATATTTGGCAAAAATAGTAGTAACTGGAAAATTTTTTTTATCATTATGTTTCATTTAGAGGGAACTTTAAATATAAAAAAAAAATTTTTTCTAATTCGGAACCTTGTTGTCCAAAATATCGGGCAAAATAAGTGCATATCGTACGTGACATAAAACGGATGTGATATTTGTGTGAATGTAAAATAATACGAAAATCTCCGAATTGTGGGAGGTTTTTCTCCTTTTTTTAATTTCATACATTTTACCAAATTTTTTTCTTTATAATCCGTAATTGGCAAAAAAATGTTTTTTTTTGATGGTTTTATAATGAACCAAATGTAATATCGTACGTGACATACCGTACGTGACAAATTTTTCTCTTATAGTATTTTCAAGGTATGAAATATATTTTTTGTAAATATATGTATATTAAAACTTAAAACAAACAAGTAAGAAAGTATAGTCGGGCAAGCCCGACCATATGATACCCTACACCATTATATTGAAAAAAAATTTTTTTGAGAGGGTACCCTATTTGGGACCCATGGTCAATCAAGGTCGCCAAAACAGAATTATGCTATGAGGTTAAGAATTATATAAAAGTTATTTGTGCCGAATATTATTTAGTTGTCTTCATTTATATGAGATTTGTTTGCCCCTAACCGATTTAAAGAAGGGGGTTTATTTGGGACCTATGGCTAATTTTGGATCTAACAGCATAACGTTTTGTGATGACATAGTACCTATCGTAAAAGTCATTGTCGCCAATTTTTATGTAAATACCAACATTTTTAAAGAAATGACATTAAAAGCTATTTTCGGGAGTAGTACTTGTATGGGAGCTATGGTCAAATATGGACCGATTCCAATAAAATTTGGTAAGATGATATTGATTGTAATCAAATAAGGTTTGACCAAATTTTAGCTAAATACCAACATAATAAGATGACGCATTTAGTTGCATTTTAGTACTTACAATATCGTACGTGACGAACTTTAAAAGCTTATAAATTTTTTTTTATACCAATTTAAAAAAAATTTCGTTCAATATTTTTTTGCAACAAATATCTTGCTTTGAACTTTTATTTTGAAACTCCTTAGACTGATCAATTTCAAATGATAAAGACAAATGATGTTTTTCACCACGTACGTGACTTTAGAATAGCATCCAAAACAAACACAAAAATATACCGCTAATCGAACTATATATTTGGTCTTTCCTCGTGGATATTGTTCATTGTTGTTGTAACATTAATTTCAAAGCATAATTCCGGGGTTGCCAGTATCTGTATTAATTCGGCAGAATATTGAAAATTGTCAATTGCAGTTGCTAAAAATGAATTAATAAGAAAGTGAGTTAAAACTTTTATTTTTTGCTTTTTAAAAATTGTAATAAGCTATAAATACCTCGGCATAGTAAAATTTGGGTGTTTTTTTCCTTTCTCCCATATTTGAAGTATATATATTTTTGAGTCGTGGTTGACATTCTCATGGAAATGCCTATATATTATTATACTAAGGCTAGTTTACACCTATCAAACATAAAATTAACCACTAGTGTGCTTTTGCAAAACGTTTGCTGGATCAAACATTATTTAACAGTTTCTAAATTACATTAAGTAAATCAATAATTTTTTTGTTTTAAATAAAGTTAAAGTTTGATAAATTGATTAGTTACGTTTTTTTGGATTCTTTCGTCAAATATCTGGTCTGAACATACCTTAATACCAACACTCTTTTTAGGTCATACGTAAGACAATACTCTCTGCTATAACATTGGACGTTTGCTGATATAAAAATCGTATATCTAATCTCACCCCATGTTAAGGTTTTGGACCGTTTTACTTTCATTTGTTTAAGGTATACCCTAAAATGTCAACATAAAAACTTGATTTTACATGCATAAGTTTTTTTTAACAAACTATTTTTTTACATTTATGTAGCTTTTTATCCATATTTATGCATGTTCGCTTCCAAATACATACATTCAAGCTCCTTTACATACTAATATGTATTTCAATATATGCATGAATATGTTAACATGAAAAAGTGTTCGTATGTAGTCCTGGTTATATGTATGTATGTATGTACGTGTACCGCCGCATATTAAACTTTTTACAGTATAAATTAAAATATTTCTGTGGCAAAAAGAAAAAAGTGCTTAAGTTGTCTTAAGGTAAATTTAAGATCTTCACGTTCAGAAGTACACATGGGCAAAGTTTTTAGCAAAATTAAGTTTTGCTAATCTTTTTTCAATTTGCAATAACATTTGAAATAATAGTTACTTTTCCTTCTAATCTGTGACAATTGGAATATTTAGAAATAAAAATAAAACTATAACTCCAAAGAGTTGATAATTATAATAGAAATAGCAATAAATTTTAAAAAATCAACTTTAAAATTTAAAATGGCTATCCTACAAAATTAAAAAAATAGACTTAAGCACTTTTTCCGTATTGCCACAGATTTGTTAAAAGTAAAAATTTATAAAATCAAAAATATACGCAGACTCTCGTGCTTGTTTTACTGGCATAAAAGAAATAAGAGCATTTAAGTTCTAATTTAATTTAGTAACTAAATTGAATTTCATAAATGAATTTAATAAATGAATTAAACTTAATTGTACATTATTTTGTTCTTCCACATCGTCATATCAGAAAAGTATGTGAATTCCTAAATAAGTATGACATGTGTAAAATGCATGTCTGTATGTTGAAAATAAAAATGTGGCATATAAACGGAGCCATAAATTTTTCTTTCATACCATATAAGTAGACCATGAAAAAAGGACATTCCATATTCACACACATCTACAGATTCGCATGCAGGACAATTGCACAATAAGAACATCAAAGGCCAAGTGACAAAATTAATAAAGTATTTACAGCAGGGGGAAACAACCTGGGGGCAAATTTTTTTTTTCTTTTTTAATTCATTTATTTAAAAAAATTTTTAAATTATTTGCATTTCACTTGAAAAATATTCCCGCGAAGCCATGTGGCTTTTCAGCAGGATTATGGCAGTCGTGATCGAATACTTTTTCGATTCGAAAGCAATTTTATTTCTTATTCTTTCTGTTCAAGGCGAATTTACCAAGGTGACCTTATCTTGCTACGTAAGCAACAGCTGATAACTAACTTTGTGTCAAAATGGTATACCGTTCTGGTTCTGGGGAATCTTAACTATATTCTTTAATTTTCGCTTAAAATTATGAAATTTAAAATTTTTTTAAGTTATTACACTTCAAAACACACAATTTAAAATAATAAACAAAATGAAATATTTGTTGGAATTTTTGATACAACGTTGAACTATTTTACAGTGTTGTAAACGTTTTCAAAATAAGAGCACTTTGTATGAATTCGCCTTGTTTCTGTTCATACTAAACGGATCGAAATTTTTTTTGTAGTGTTGTAAAGTATTTATTTGAGTTTTCACAACACTAAACTAATAAGTACGATTCGTTCAGTATCGACTGAAATAAAATTGGTTTCGAATCGAAAAAGTATTCGATCACGACTGACATAAATTGCCCGCTGTCATGCAATTCACTAATCTTTAGAGAACCGAGAATCGTTATATTTGTCTACATAAATAAATAACGAAAAAGGACTGCTTAAAGTAACAGCTGGTTTCAACCGACAGCGAATATCATTTAAAATGTAACTGAATAGCCAACTCGATAACTTTTTCGTTATATTTATTTTAACGATACGGTTATCGTTTAAAAAGTTAGTGAATCGCGCTACTGGAAGTAGTAAGCGTACATGAAGCAGGCCAGGGTTGCATATTGAGCAATAGGTTTATGTAAACACTTAATTTTTATTACAGCGGGTAATTGAAGGGTTTTTAACTGTAGCATCAAAATCTATATGTCTAAACCTTACAATTATCTCTACTGATTTCAACGTTTATTTGGCTTTGTGTTTTTACCTTCTGTTTTATTTTAAAACATGGCAGCTTTTACACCATAGATCTCTATGCATAGCTAGATTCCTTTTTTTTTTGAAATTACGGGCATATAATCCCTTAACTATATCCATAGGATTGGCTCTCTGCAGAACGCAGAACTGTCTGCGATAAGTAATTAGCAAAAGCTTTGTGCTAATAATAAAACTATTGCGGAACTATTACTACTCTCTTAACGAATTCACAAAGTTAATAGACCAACCCCGAAAATCTCCAAATAGGTTTTGAAAAGTTTTTAAAAAAAATTTGACTTTTATACTCTACACCACAAGCGGAAAATGAGGGTATATTGCTCTAGGCTCACTATGCGCCAATTGTCAGACGACATTGCAAATCACGCTTTAGACTGGAATCAACAAACGCACAGCTGAAAATGCTAATTAATTATTGAAATGTCCAAACACAAACATGAATTGAAATGAAATAAAAGACCGAGTAAATTATTGAGAATATTTAAATCAACATGTTACGGCCCAATGTTCCTTGCAAGAGTAAAAGAAACAAACATTTTGTCAGAATGATAATAAAAAAAACTAAAAATCTATTTTTAAAGGCAGAACAAAAAATATATAAATCGCGAACTTTATGATTTTTTTGGTCAGCATCATCGACAAAATTTGACCACAATCGGGAAAATTGTGCACAAATTGTATCAAACTGGGTCTGTAGGAAATGGAATCCACAAAGAGTAACTATTAATTGCGGTTTAAGGTCTGGCGGCGTCATCGTGTCCGTGAATAGTGTTCGCTATCGCGAGATTACAACGGAATTCTTGTTTCCAGAAATTAAGGTTATTGACCTAGACGATATGTGCGTGCAAAAGGATATTGCCACTTGCCACACAGCCAACGAAACAATGGCTCTTTTGCGCGAGAAATTCAATGGTCATGTTATTGGCCGCCACGATCATTTGATTTGACACCGTTGGACTTCTTTCTTTGGGAATGTTTAGAAGAAAATTTGTACTCCAATAAACCAAGAACAAATCAAGAGCTAAACAATGAGATAATTCGGCACATTTATTATTAACTTTACTGTGGGGTATTCCACCACTTAAACTTCATTGAGCCACAAACTATCGGCAATTATAAACTCTGTTTTAATCAGTGCGATGATTGCAGGGTCGATTCTCGCCTGTTACTCTGAAGATTTCAGTTATTAAAATATCCCAAAAGATCTGGGAAAATATTATTATATACATATTGGTTCCCCTTCTTTAAATAATTTGAAGTTTAACTTTTAAGCTTAGTGAGTGAGACCATTTTTCTTGCATTAAAGGTTGTTTATCGCTGCTCATAAAGATACAAGAATTGCAATACATACTTACAATGTGCAACAAGGCCAACTACTAAATGGAATAATAACAACACTTGCAACGCATACACTTTTACACAAACGCGCACTTTAAAGGTAGCAGTGATGGGTAAAAGTAAACCACCAAGTTATAGCGCATATCCTGAAAACAACAACAATATTCAGATATTTAAGTTGCACAATTTTCGCAAGCTTCGATTGAACGATAGGAAATATTTTGTAGGGCAAACAAAAAGTTAAAAACTTTAAAGAATTGACAACGATGCGTAGAATTCAAAACAATATGAACCGAACTACCCAAAACATTTTTAAGTCATATTAAAAGAGTTCTTTGATCAAGCATATTTTATAGTGTGAAATCGTGATTAATTTTCAATTTGCTCTAAATTCCCGTAAAATCTTATTTTAAGTTATATAAAACAAAAAAAAAAAAACAAAATTTATTACTTTGATTAAAAAAAATATATATGTTTAATTTAAAAGGTTGTGCGACACTAATAACTAGAGAACTGTAAGGAATTAAGTTCCAAGGAAGGGTTGCATTGATATAGAACTACCATTCTAACATGAGTCTGTGGTGTCTAATTAATATTAATCTTCGTCTTCTGGTTGATCCTGAAAAAACCAGTCGATCATAAAGATGCTCTGGTTGTTTGGGTGCAAATGGAGTTACCTGGTTCTGGATGAATGTGATGAGTGGACTGTGGCACAATCGAGCGTTGTCTGGGGACCTCAAGCAATAACTTGTTGAGGTAGCTCTTGTCTCATTTGCACACACACAAACTTTGATAGTATTCAAAAACCAACCCTAATTTTTTGTTGCGCAAAATGAACTTGGCTCTTTTTTAATAAAAACACTTTTTGTTTTAGTTTTTATGTGAACTTCTTAATTTCCCATCTTTTACAATTTGTTTTAATTTTCTTTTTGCCGGCGTTTGTCTGGTTTGAAGTTTTACCAACAAGTGAAGATGACAAGTATAAAAATATGATAAGTCAGGGCGGAGCCACTATCCACACGATCAAATTGCCCCTGTTCACACGGGCAAACAAAAAGAATAATGATTTATAGAAAACACAATGTCCACACCAGCCAGACGCCAACATATATTGTATATAAATATAAAGCAGTGCTGCTACATAATGAAAATGTAAATATCCTTCCGTACCATTTTTAGCTCATGTCGTCAATATGAAAAAGACCAACTCAAACCGTTAGTTATTGGTTACTGGTTATTTGTGAAATGTAGGAGCCGACTTATAAGTAGTGGCTATGCTAGTGGCATAGCAAGCGGAACAAATTGTTGCTTCTTATGTGAGTGGGGCAGCATATCAAAAGCTTGTCATTTCATACAACAAAAGTGGCCTCTAAGATCACATACGATTCCGGGAAGCAAAAACATCGCAAATGAGCCTTAAGTTTGCCGAAAAAAAAATTTGTTGCCATCACTACATATCAAATTAGGCTTAATAAAAAATGTTCTTAAAGCTGTAAATAGAAATAGAGGGTTTAAACGCCTAAAAATTATATTACCACGCGTAAGTGAGGCCAAATTAAAGGAAGGAATATTTATTGGTCCCCAAAAAATTAACAATGGATTAAGTTGGTTAACCGAGAAAGAAAAGTGTGGGTAGGTTTTAAAAATATTAGTCACAAATTTCTTGAAAATATATGGGCTGCAAGTTACAAAGAACTGGAAACAAGAATTTCCTTCTTCATATCAACAGCTCGGATGCAATGACATAAAAATAAACTTCTTGCATTCGCATTTGGATTCTTTCCTTGAAAGTCATGAAGCCGTGTCCGATGAATATGGTAGGAGGTTTCACCAAGATATTGCACATATGGAAAACAGATATGGCGGCAAGTGCTCCACAACAATGTTAACAGGTAACTGCTGTAAAAATCAATCGTGAAACAGCAGATAAAACTTATAAAATAAATTCAACTACCAAATATTTGTTCAGTTATTATGTTATATAATAGAAGTAATTTATGTGTGAGAGTTTTTACTTTAGGTATTTAATATTTCAATATCATTAGTTTATTTAAGTAAGAAAAAAAGATTTAGACTCAGTACGTTAAGGGCAACTAAAATCAGTGTTAAAGTTGCTTTCTTTCAAATAGCAACTGCGCTAAAATTACTGCTTTCCTTAAATTGTTTGCAGCAGATTAAAAAACTATATTTCTGAGTGCTAAGGCAAAACAAGAAAAAGTAAGAGTTCTCTGCTTAAGCACTCAGCAAAGCAATTACTTTTAAAAGATTTGCTGTTGCTGTTAGTAAAACATTTTTGTATACTTCTGTATTGTTGCTTGCAGTTAAAAATAAAAAAATAAGTGAAATAAATATCGATGAATCAATTTCTAATAGAATAAAATAAATGTCACTGAAATCTAATTATATTAGATATTTTACCCTCAAAAGAAAAATCAATCCATCAGTACTCAAAACAATCCGAAGTGAAAGTAATAGCACGGTGAGTACGGATTTTCTTGAATCAAGAACAGCAAGATTGATTCAAGCCGCGTTGCTAGAAGATTTGGATGGAAAATCTTTATTTGGCGAAAAAATAATCTTAGTTTGAAGAGAAAAATCTTTAAATTGTTTATAACAAGGGCCAAAAATTATATATTAATAATTTTGAGAACCATTTTGATTTGAGTTGAATTGTTAACTTTAAATTTTTTGATATTCTTAAATTAGGCTTGAGTTCATCAAATTTAATTTTCATTAATTTATTTTCACTGAGGGAAGGAATTTTACAACTTGGAATTTGTATTAAAATTTATAGATCATTTTTCTTGGCTGAGCGGGGATTTGAAACCGGGTTGATCTTTACATGTTTCAAGAATCACCACATTCTTTCCTCAGAAGATCTTTCCCAGTTGGCCACGTCTTTAAGGCATTCTCGAAGGCGGATGCACGACAATGTTAATACCTGCACGACATGTGAGGGACAGCAGGAACAAATCGTCAACGACATTTTCGAACAAGTGTCGCGAAAATCGTGCACGACACAAAGAAAGACAATGTCGTCTAATTTATCATTAACGACTACCTGCGTGACCATGTCGTCTATTTCGACGTCCACGACAAAAATTATTAAATGGTTATCTAATTCAGACAGTTTTTTAGTAAAGTTGGAATTTTAATTTCTGTTATATGTTTTATATTCCACTCCTATTAGCAATCCTAAAGTTGACAGTCAAGTACTAACTGCATGTAATCCATTTTCCAGCCCGCTGTTTAGAACTAATTTGTAAATTTTTTGTAGGTATTTAAATCAAAAATTAAAAAAAAGAATGTGGGACTTTTAAGAACACCAAGCAAGTGATTGAATAGCATTCAAGAAAACTTTGTCTTCAGTAGCTTTTATACAAGACAACTTATAAGACAGTGTCGCTCATACTGTCCCACATAGAGTCTAATAGAGGACAACTTATAAGACAAAGTCGATCATACTGTCCCATATAAAGCTAAATAGAAGACAACTTACAAGACAACGTCGCTCAAACTGTCGTGCACGACGATTTCCTGTAAATTGTCTTTTAGAAAACCTAAACAATAGGGGACAAGTCGTGCATACATCATTGACGACAATGTCGGCAACGGCAATCTGGCCAACTGGGTTGAGTTCTACTCACTGCACCACTGAATCACTGCGGTGCCCGTTAGCCAACAGTCAAATATCAATCTTTAAGCAGTAGTACTGGTGGTTCCAAATTTGCTGTTATTATCACTTAAATTTCAAATTACTTGTTGGCTCCTTTCTTCTGTTTTTTTCGTATTCTTTCTGCCTAGACTTTGTCTTGAACTACTGAATACATTTGTTAATTATGTTTTTTGGTCCACTTCTGTACTACTGGTTAAAGATTGATGTTGGACTGTTGGCTAACGGGCACCGCAGTGGTTCAGTGGTAGAATAAAAACATATATAGGTACTTCTTGTAATGGAAACTATTTAAATTATAATGCATACATACTTTTTTGAATTTTGTTGAAATATGCTTTTATTAAACTTTATTTCTACAGCATGCTCCAGTTAAATGGGAATTTGTAAGCAAGTGTATAGTAGTAAAATATTTTTAAACTTAAACAGCACTTAAAAATACGTTTGAACTCAAGTTTATTTCCAGTTAAATTTTAAGCACATGGTACTACCAACGAAAAGTTCAATCTTTTTTTTACTTGCTTTAAGAATTGTATGCTTATTTTAAGAAATTCCGGGATTGATTTTCGGAAGTTATCCCATTTAGGATTGTTTTGAGTACGTTTGAGTGTTATTCGTACTTGAATTTTTGAGTACGACTCGTTCTTAAAGTAACTATAAAAAACTTAATTTATCCCGGGTGTTTTTCTTTCTGTGTATGTCCTTATTTTGAGTGTAATTAAAAACATTTGCGTTTTTAGTAATAAAATCTTGTTAATCCACTTTTTATCCACTAGTTATCCATTTTTTTGTTAGTAAACCTTTAGCCATTTTTAACGGAGAAGAGTTGGCAGTACTGATTCTTTAATAAGTCTTCGGTAATCGACTTCCCAGCTAGCATTTTATATCGTAATCGAAGATTTTAAGAATCAGCTTCACGGCCAAATCACCGCATATGAGTTCTATCATATATAATACTCTTGTTGTGAAAAAAATAGTTCCCTACCGATGAATCACCTCAAAAAATCATTTGACATAACATTTTCTACCTTCTTTTTGATAAATTTTTAATTGAAAATATTTAGAAATCATTATTTGTACATATCAATGAATCATATGGGTAGTTCCATGTCAAATCGACCAAGAGTGGGACACGACCCCTTTCAATTTTAATGAAATTTGGTGAGAAGGTTCCTGTTATCTTATAAGAAACATATATGAACGAAAAAAAATTAAAAATTTTTTTTTTTCGAAAGTTATCTCATACTCAAAATGTCAAAATGTCAATATCACAAAAACTATTTTACATACGGATATGATTTTAATGTCATTTTAAAAAGAATACTTGGGACCAACCCCACTTTATTATTTATTGCGCAATTTCGGTTTTTTTTTAGTTATTTTAATTAAGTGATCCGTTTTTTAGTTATGGGAATATATTCAGTGCAACCTCATACATTTTCGAATATGTATTTCGTGTATGTATTTTGTATTAAATTATATATTTTAATATATGGTTTGTAGCCCCAAAACTAAATCATCTTCGTATGTAAAGTAATTTTCGAGATATTGAAGAAATAAACTCAACGCATTCGGCTAATTCGGCGAAATTATGACATTTTGAAAATGACATTACTTTCAAAAAAAAAATTTTTTTAATTTTTTTCGTTCATATTTGTTCCTTATAAGATAAAAGGAACCTTCTCACCAAATTTCATTAATTTAGGAAGGTCGCGTCCTACTCTTGATCGATTTGACATGGAATTACCCATATATAAATCCTTTTTTAATCATTCAAGTGATAAATCAGTTTTTAATCATCAAATCTGATCTGAGAAAACTCATTTAGGTTATTTTACAAAAACACTATCACCCAAATGCTAGATGAGTAGAAACAAATAAAGCTAAGCCAGTTTGAAAAATCTAACTTTTTCGTAAGCTATCAACTGTGTATCGACTTTTACTCAAACTGTACAAGTTTCTACAGTTCTAGTCAACTATGTAGATGTTATTAAATAAAATCGTATAAAATACTAAAATTATTGAAAGAATGTTAAAAGTATATTTGTCGCGTGTGTGTTTGCAATTGTATTGAATATTTCCCTGTTCGTTTATTACACATTTTACAATAAAAAAAATTAAAAAAAAAGAAAGTAAAGATCCAATAATAAAGACTCCGTTTTATGTGGATGGATGCTTTTGTAATACATTGCAATACACGCATAGTCTCATTTAACAGGACAATCCAACTGACTCATGTATGTCTGGGTCCTTTTTTTTTTTTGTTTGTCAACAATAACAATCAGTTGTGTTTTGTAGTAGGGAACAGATTCATGCAGTCAGTCTGTTACAACAATAAAACTGTGATTTCCAAAAATAAAAATCGCAATAACATTGTCTGAATTGCTGCTGGTATTGTTGCTGCCTTGTAACATTTTGAATTGTTTTTTTACCAAAGTTGTACTTCCGGTTAAATAGTCGTACAATAAAAATAAGTTAATAACAATTTCACTTGTTTTGTTCCTATTTATTTGTGACTTTAATTCAGTTTTAAGTACAGACGCTTGGTTTATGCGAATTAAAGTTACAAACAAAAGCATAAAAAATATATGGTGTGTACATATATAGCAGTGTTCGAAAATTAACCGAATATTATTTAGTGTACGGTACACACAACCAGAAACGATATCTATTTTTTTAGTGTTACAGTACACAACCCGTAATCCCGTTCAGAACTATTTCAGCAAGTAACAAACATTTTGTAGTGTTGTGTTTTTCATTATAAAACAGTACAATTTGAGTGATTCTGTAGACATACATTACATTTTTATGTTCTGTAGTGTTTTTTCACATTGTTATTCCTTCAAACAAAAAATGTTATCTCTTCGCACAAGTGCTGTTGTTGCTTGGCAATTTGCTCTACCGTAGCACGAATAGCCTGTGTCTTTAGTTTGTACATGTTTTGTTTTTATAAGATTTTTTGCTGGCTTTTTTATCGTATTAAACACGTGTATTTTGTATTTGTAAAAATATTTTATTGTCTCACAGCCAAAACGGCGCTGAGCATAACTGAAACGAAAGAACATTAATGTGTTGAGCCGAAGACAACGAACTTTCTGGTTTTTTAGGAAAAATTAAATGTTCTCATCTTTATGTTGAGTTGGTTTGGTACAGTAATCTTATTGTGTACAAAGGTCAGAAACAGAGAAAAACTTTTTTTGAGGTATTTGCTACACAAATAATATTAGCATTTGTATATTCCATATTTCTATCGTAAAGAAGTAAAGAACTCATAAGTACAGTATAAAATGTTTATTTCCGAACTCTGGTATATGATGCGGCTTTTTAAAAGCAAGTCATTTAAATAATGAAAGACCCCAGTAAAAAATGGTGCTTACTGGTAAGCAGGTTTGTAAGGGAGAGAAGCACAATTCCCCCTTACAAACCTGCTTACAAGAGGCATGATTTTTATATGGCGAATTCCCACTTGGAAGCACTACTTTTTTGTAAAATCACTGCGTTTTTCATGGATTACATTATTCCGTGAAGGAATAGCTTCCAAAAACCGCAGCTTTCATAATTGCTTTCATAATTGCATGATTAATTGCTTCTATACTGTATACAACAGTATAGAAGCAAAAACTTATGCAAAATAACAAAAAGCAAAACAAACACACAACACAGTTAATATGTAATTTTTAAAATAGAACGAAACTGTACGCAAATTAAAAAGAAAAAAACAACAAATCTTGTAATTGACCACACAAAAATTTGCTTGCGTCCTCTCTGCTCAAAAACAATTTGCCGACTGATTGCATAATAAAAAAGAAGTAATTTTAAGCATCTGTTGTTTTCGATTACAAGTCGGGAATAATCGTAAACACATTTTGAAATCATTGCAATACAACGTGCTTCCATGTAAGGGATTAACAGAAGCACTTTGAACTTTGGTCGTAAATTTTTTCTTTTAAATAATCATTTCAACTACTCCCTTACAACCTGCTTACTTATAAGGGATTATGTGAAGCTATTAAATAATTTTCATTTACTTATATTAAAAATTTACTTCAATGGGTTTCGCTTCCCTGTTGCTTCTAAGTAGTATGTAATAGGCAGCGCATATATCAGCGCTCTTGTACTTTTCTTGCTTCCGAAAACCTTAAAATTTTTTACTGGGACCTTAAATTTTTATTTGTAGGTTATTAAATTAAAACTTAAGTATAATTTTTATTTGGTAAGAAATTAAAAAGGTTTTTGAAACGAATAGTAGATATAAGAAAGTCAGTAATTGGGCGTTAAGTGAGCAGTTCAAAACGTTAATTTCAATACAGATTGCAAGATCTACAAATTTGACTCACGTTAATGTTAAGGGACTATTAATCCTTGCACACACTCAAAGAATTTCAACGTCAATACATCGCAACTTTCCGATTACTGTAGCGCGTTTTTCAGGTGAAGATACTTGCAATCGAGAAACTTGCTCAGAATATTTACTGTGTCGACGACTGCTGTGGATATTTACAATGATAGCCGTGCCGCCATAATGGTCTTGAATTCCCCCTCCCTGAGTAAGATAACAGCCTTGACTTACGCTCACCTGCTTATCTTGTCTTACGTTGCTGCACAAAAGATCTTCTAAATCGTGGTGCAAATGGCCTTCTATGTACATACATACATACATACATACGCTGATCTATCGGAATCATATGGGTACCACAGCATTGACATATACTGGGAAAAAAAATGGCGAATGAGCTTGCTAGACTTGGTACTACTTAACGAGTTGAACTGGACTTGGAAGGCGTTGGGGTACCTTTGCTGTTCTGTAAGCACGAACTCCGGCGATCGAATATCGGTATTGCTAATAACAAATGAGCCGAGTTTACTAACTGCAGGATTGCGTGGCAATTGTGGTCCCGTATGGATAACGGGCGAACCATGTCTCTATTATGGATGACTTAATGGGACGTATCACTTTTGATGTTTGTTGTACCGGATACTGTCTTATAGTTGAGCATGCACAGCGTCTGGGAGCCAGGCACTATGAGAACTGCCGTAGTTGCAATGACGAAAATGAGGAGGTTGAGGAACACCTTCACTGCCCTTGTCCTGCACTGGGAACGGCCATCTTTTACAGATTATTTGGTATCGCTGGCGTTGAACTCGAGCGCAGTTTAAACTTCGTTAGAAGTTCCGGTTGGTTTTACGGTTAGAGTTATGTTTAGTGGAACTCCACGCTGTTACAGCAGGGCATTAGGTCGAAGTGTGTCGGAGAAACGCTGAATGCCATATCTACCTAACCCACATGATGATTTCTGCATCTTTATAAAATTATCAGTGACGATTAAAACTACAAACTTTTACCTGATATTTTTTATGTTTAAGATTTGAAAAACAATCAGCCTAATTCCGGTTGGCGTTGTCGTATCGATCAAGTCGAATTTATAAGAAATTAAAGAACACTGGTTGAGTGTTAGATAAATCTCTTACAAAAAGCAACTTGATCGATTAAGTAAAAGCACTTTTTGTGATTAAAATGTTCCATAAGAATCAAAAACGATTTTTTTTAATGAATTATAATTTTAAATAAAATTGTAGTAGTCTTTCAGGGTTGCTTTAATTGTCCTCGATTCTTTTAGATAAAAATGTGCAAAACTTTTCTTTATAATAAATAAAGTGCAAAAATCAAGTCCAGTTCAGATTGTAATAAAAAAATTTCAACTGCGACAAACAAAGAGCTTTTCGAAGAAAAGACAAGTTATCAAACAAGTTCCAAAAGAACCGGATCATATTTATAAAGAATCGCTTTAGCTGAATTACAGTGTCATTTACAGCTTAAGCATAACTTCATTTAAAAGGCAAATAAAATGGACACAAGCATTCATTACGTTTCATTTAATTTCAATTCAATTCAGTTTCATTCAACTTCATCTCCGCCACTATTGAGTGCATTTTTATGTCATAAAAATCGGCAAATAAAGTTTTCTTTTCCAACCAAATTTTTCGCTCTATATAAATTTATTTTTTTTTTATCAACAACAAACAAAATATTTTCCAAATAATTTAAATTGCAAGTTAAATTGTTCAGTATAAAATTTTTCTGTTCTGTTTATTATAGTTCAATTCAATTTTGTGTTCTCTCGTTTTTATATTCGTTCATCTAAATAAAATGAATTTTTTGCTGGAGTTTTCGTTTACGGCGAAAAAAATTGTTTGTTGACTGTTTATGCTGCTTGTTGCCTGCATCCGTTTCCGCTTAAATGGCGTTTCAGTCAATGGCTCTCTTGTCATGGTTAGCAGGAGCATAAAACGTTAAAAATTTAACAAATTACGAACGGAATGAAAGGAAAAAGAGTAAAATCAAAATTAAAAGATTTGAAAGAAATGTGGAGTTGAAAAGAGTATCTTGTTCACACAGTAAGTCAAACTTCATTTTAAACAATGAGTTTGTGAATTTCGACAAGGTATTTTTTAATGCTTTAAGTGAAATTTAAAAATGTAATGAAAAAATATACACGTTTTGTGTTGTGATAAGTGTATTTAATATGAAATTGTTATTATCTTAATTAAATTAAAGAATATACCCAGCGATAAATATTGAAAGGGCCGTCTTTCTGAAGGCCTCTATACTCCTTTCTAAAAGATTCGCTTCTTATGATATCCTGCCTTTAGAAGTATGCCTTCTGGAAGGTATACATTTCTTTTTAAAACTCCTTCCTAAATATTCAGTAGACATTCGCTACTCCCTTTTTTAAGAAGGTAGGAAGGAAGCTGTTCAGTTTTATTTCCAGCAGTTAAACTTCAAGCCTTTTTAAAGGCCTGCTTAAAAATTGAAATGAATTTTTGATTCAATTACTATTCGTATCTAACTGCTAAAGAATGCCTCATAGAAGGCCTCGGCTTATTGGTATAAACGATAAGATTCACCTTCCACACTCGCTTCTATAAGAAGGGAGTATAGAAGGAGTAACATTTTTTGTATTGCGGAAGGCTACTCTTCAATGACAATGTGTGTAAAAAAGATATGAGTATGGAATGGAGCGAGCAGGCCTTGTTAATCCAAAAGAAGGAGTACAGAGGCCTTCTAGAAGGCATTCGTACTCCTCCTTTTTCCAGCTGGGCTTATTTTTTAATAACCTTCCTTACTCCCTTCGTTGGGAAAGAAACGAACTTGTTATTAAAGGAAAAGTGGAAGGGCTTGCTCCAAATGACAACCTGTGTAAAAAATAAATAAGTATGTAATGCGGCTTGGAGGAATTGTGTCTGCTAAATAAGGCCTTCTATTAGGCCTTTTTACTCATTGTAGTTACCGCTAATAAATGGCGACAAGTTGAATTTGAATTGAATTAATTTAATAATTTCATCACGTTCAGCTCTACAATTTGATTTTTCTTACAATAACTTTGACGTATTTAAAGAAAAATTTCAATTTTGTTTTTAATGTTTTATTTGTTGCCCTAGTGTTCATTCTGGGAAATGCTCGGATATTTTTAAGCAATAAAGTTTAATAAAATAAAAGCAACCATGTGGCTTATACTGTTTGAAATCTTTTCAGACATAAAAATTCCAACAAAATTCCTTTTTTTCGATCTGTTCTAAAATTTGTCACAGAAGCGGGGCATTGCTGCTTGCGCCAAAAAAAAAACTCTAAAAAAAAAACTGTGGTAAATATTAAACGAATTAGGTATAAAATAAATTTGAAATTTGACTGAAACCGATATCATGTTCTCCTCGGTGATATAGTTTTTAAATTTTTGGGAATTTAAGCAGCTTTTCTATCTTCATGCTTTAATTTCTTAAAATAACCTCAAATTCGTAATTGCAATAATCCGAAGTGAGATTTTGGTTCTAACCTAAATACTTACCCCAGATAATCAGAGAGAGAGAGAGAGAGAATATTAAAATTCACTTATCCCGTTACACATATGTTTATTTCTCATTTGGTTTGTTGTATCACACCCTTTGTTTGCAGAAGAACTCATCAGACACCAGCAGAATGTCCGATGTGGTTTTCGTAATTATTCTGCTTTGAATATTTTATATATTTAACTAAATTATTTTAGCAAATATAATTCGGGAATTTTCGCATCTTATTTTACTTTTTAAACATGTATTTTTTTCTTCTTGTAGTGTTGCTGTTTTTTCTACACAAAACAAGCTAATCGTACTTTTAACTACTTTTGAAGTGTTGTTGTTTTTTCTTCAACAAACTTTACTGACACATACGTATGCACTAGAGCCACTTTACAAGGAAAAAAAGTGCGCCGTAAACCCTCTTATATGAAGTTTTTTTGCAAGGAGGTTTCGATGGAATCATCGAATTATGTACTCCTTAGCAAAAGCTTAATAGTTTCTTGCGAACTTTAGTTTTCTGACATTAGAGTAGTACGAACAGAGATCTGCTAAATAGATACTATAACGATATACTTGGCCCCTAAGGGCAAACATTGGTCTTCTCGAGACAATGTTAATCTCTTTTTGCATTGTTTTAAGTACTTTTTGGTGTTATTGATACTAACATTTTTATGTGCGACTCGTGCTAAAAGTAAGTGGAAAAAACTTAAATCTAGTACGAGTTGTTTCTTTCAGTATGCATATGCTAATCGCAGGATAGCTCGTCTAAAGATACAACTCATAAACATATCAAACAAGGACTTGTGGTGAAGAATAGAAGAAACACCCATTTGAACAGTAAAATCCAAAAGCAAATAATAACTATTCGATGGGTCATATTTTCAGAAGACTTCGGTCAAATAATGACATAGCTAAGATGACTATTGAATCGAACATGCATGCAGAGGTAGTGCACGTCCCGCCAATATTTGAAGTAGACACACTGAATCCGAAGAAAGATTGGTTAAAGTGAACTGTATTGACACAAAGTCGATGGCACAACAGAGACCGCTACATTTCATTTCACACACTTTACGCAGCAATTTCTATTCTTTTTATGTCCGTTTGTCATTTTAAGGGAATTGGAATTTGCGTTAATGTGGCGTAATTAACATGCTCTATGTATTTAAACCACTTATGATTTTGATAATTTTCAGATTTATGGCAAGAAATTTCAAGAAGTAAATGCTTAATTTAAGTGTCAGTCTCAAAAATTGTTATATTTGCTAATTTTTGGAAATAAAATGGATAGAAATACATAATTAAGTTTTCTGCTTACTTTTATCTTTCAACCAATATGTTTATAAGACTTTTAGAAATGATAGTGATTGGGTAGTCCAGCTTATTTTGGAGTTATGGGTTATTATCGACTCACAACTTAAAGAGTGACTATAAGTTTATTGGTCTAACAACAATTAGGTCTATGACCATTAGTTCTTCATGTGGGTTATAAAAGTTAGGGTCCGTGACGATGTCTGGTTTACGAACCTCTCAAAATTTAATGCACCAATTAATTTGACTTTTAAAAAGCTTATCAATAAATTCAACATATCGAGCCCTTACCGCAAAAAAAAAGCTTAAGCGAGAAAAATGCAATTTAACAAGAGAAAGTTTTTTTTTTTTGTGTTATTTTATAAAACTTCTGTATGAAGATTGTTTTCTAATGCCTGTAATTTCTACAAAAAGTAAGCTGGTCGCGTTCGTACTTAACAGGTATCTTTACCTATTACAACGTGTATATGGCCTACGTGTTTTTACCATCAGGTTTCTTTTATAATATTACCGTTTTTCACCATAGATTTCTAAAGACAGCAAGATTTCAAGGTCATAAGCTAAAATAGTTTTTGCTATAAAATCGTAGCGATATCTTATGTGAGCCCGACATTTAAGGAGAAGATGCAAGTGTTGCCAATAAATTCATTTATTAAAGAAAAACAGAATTAAAAATTTTTCCGCTTAAGCTATTTTTACATTAAGGGCTGTTTATCGTTAGCTGAAATGCAAAAAAGGCAGCACTAAGAAATATATAATTTAACAGGAGAAGCAAAAAGCTTTATAAAATTTAAACTAGAAGCATTGTTAGAAAAAAATGTGTTATTACGTCGTGTTGCATTTATCAAATAAACTTACTTGTAAGTAGTAACGTCCATATGGTTTTTTTGGTTAAAAAAAGCGTCACGTTTGATCGCAGAAGTGTAAAATTTTGTCAAGCCATGTAGTTTAATGGCATTCATATTAATCAATCAAAAACTCCATTTTGAATTTTTTGTTAGTTACGTCTTTTTGCCTTTTAGCTAACGTAATGCATGTTGTGTTTTTGAAGCTCTATAAAGAAATTTCAAAAATTTTAAGGGAAATAATTTGTGAATCCTATTTTGCGGACGTCCTGCAGTGGACCGTCATTTGGACACCATTGTTGTATAGTATTTTAGACGATGTCTTTAAGCAAACTTACAAACCTTGCAAATTATTCCAGTAAATTACAATGTTCTGCTTTAAATACATCACGCGTTAGCATGTATTTAACATTGTGCCGTAAATTCCATCATTTGCATGTAGTATGAGTATATGAAAATGCATATTTTTAATTAAATCCTGCAACCACTCAAATTTGCCACTATGTCTATTTATTGTTTGCATAAATCCGAATTTAATCTAGATACATATGTACGTCCTCCTTTACACCAGCATGCGTATAAATATTCAAATGTCATTAGCATATTCCTGGCAATATGCAATTATTTTCCCACACACATCTACACAGGGTAGTAGAGTTTTATATGCCAATTAAAAAACTGTTTGCATTTTTTTTTTTTTTTTTTTTCTTTGGGTTCTGCTTACTTTCCAACTCATATTTGATATCTGATTTTGCAGAAGGCATCAGAGAGTAGCATCTGCATCATTGTCATCGTCATCATATGGGAACCCTCAATGCATGGTTAAGTGCATTGGAATAGTAAAATGTTATTTTTAGACTATTTTTCTGACATATTCAAACTGTAATGGCTTGCAATTTCATTTAATTTTTGGGTACATTGGCGTAAAATTTACATTAATGTAAATGATGCCATGACAGATGTCATCATTGGGGTTAACAACATGCTAAAGCAGCAAGAGGTGTTAGATAAACTTAAGATGTCTTTAAAGTTGATAAGAATTTGGAAAGATAAACAGCACGTTAAATTAGAAAATTTTGATATGACGAATTTTTAGTGACTTTAATAAAGAATTAGAATAAATTTTAAGTATTACATCTGACTTAAGCTTTTTCGGAATTCCTGTTAAACCGGGATTAACCGAAATATTAAGTTAATTGTTCTATTCCTGTAAGAATAAACACAATTAAATTGAGTTGAATTCAATAGTTTTCAATCGTGCATTCCGAAGTTTTTCGAGAGAGTTAAAATCAGAGTAAAAAACTTTACTGTACCTACACTGAAAAGAAAAATTAAATCCAACCAAAACGGTGTCTATAGTACGGTTAGTACGGATTTCCTTTGATCAAGTACAGCATACCTGGTTCAAGTAAAATAATCCAATAGCGGGACTGACTTAATAAAAAGTGAGCTAAAAGTAAATTTAGACTGAGCTTGATTCCAGAATTTCTTAGATTTTTCAATTCCGACTTTGTACTTAAGATAAAACAAAAGTGAGAAATTTATTATTTCTAACTTAAACATTTGACCCAGAGAACCAGAAATAAAGAGTACTATTCGAAAATAAACACTTTATATCGCTCTGTAGTGTTCGGTCGGTAGATTTGTGGAAAACACAAACGCTAAAAAATAACGTTTCCCTGGTTGTCATCTTTCGTAAACAAAAATAATACTGTTCTTTTCCAACTCAACAAAAAGATAGGAACATTTAATTCCGTTAGTTTTCTTTTAACCCACAAACTTCATTACGTTCGGTTCAGCTCATTAATGTTCGCTCATTTCTGTTGTGCGAAGCTGCCTTTTGGCTGGCAAAAAAACCAAACATTTTTACAAAAACAAAATACACATACGAAAAAAAACAAAAAGCCAACAAAATAATTTTACACAAACAAAACGTTACACAATACGCACACAAGCTGTTCGTGCTGCGGTCGTTGCTAAAATGTTTTGTTTGTTAATTTCTGTATCAATGTAAAAAATAAAACATTATCGAACAATAAAATATAATTTTTGTTTACAGCATCACTACAATTGTTCTTATTTTTAACGAAGAACAGAACACTATATAATGTTCGGCTCTCTCTCTTGATAATAGGAAGGTTGTGCTCGCCTACACAATCATTAAAATAATAGATATCATTCCTGGGTGTGAGAGCCGAACGCTAAATAATGTTCTGTTTGTTTTCGAACACTGCTATTATTTACTAACCGGTTCGTTATCCATGTTTACAAAAGCACACACAATTATAAGACGCCAGCCACATGCCTGATAAGGTTTTCGAAATCATTCTAATTTTGTTAAATTATTTTAACAAATTGAATATGTGAATTTTTGCTTCCTCTTTTATCTTTTTAATATTAAAATAATGTATGTTTTTCGTCTTGTAGTGCTGTTGTTGTTTCCACACAAACCTACCAAATCGTTTTTTATCGTTTTGTAGTGTAGTTGTCGTTGTTTCAAGAACAAACTTCTACAAACTCACGCGTATGCACTTATCTTGTCTTTCAAAAGTTATTCCATTTTGTATTATTTTAAGTACTTTTCAGTATTATTCGTACTTTTATTTTCGAGTACGACTCGTACTGAAAGTAAATAGAAAAATCTTCAGTTTAGTACGAGTTTTTTCTTTCTGTGTACATATTTTTACAAAAAATTTGGTAAATTTCCCTCAGCTTTTAGAATTATTGATTTATGCCCGTAATTTCTACAAAAAGAAATCAAGCTGTATATAGAAATCTATGGTTTAAAAGAAAACTGAAGGTTAAAACACGTTGGGCACATGTTGGCTGTAATAGGTAAATTTAACCGTCAAATACAAACACGGCCAGTTTTAGTTTTGTAGAAATAACGGTCATAAGACTATTTCGAAAATTGGGGTTTTACAATACATTCATTTACTTATCATATATTGATTTTTATAGAACTCAATATCGATACTATAACATTATGTGTGGTTAATATATTACTGTTATAATTAACCGTAACATATTCGGAGGCAGGTGGAATATGGTTCTCGCTTAATGATAAAGTCCCCCATAATAATTATAATAACTTTTCGTTTAAAAAGAAATTTTTTGCTGGAGGTGTCCATATAGAAAAATGTGTTCTTTCTGCATGTAGCTGCGATATAGATTTTCGTCACGGTTTCCATGCTTTAACTTTCGTGGTTTTAGGAGAAAAAGAATGAAGAAAGCGGGTTGATACACGCAGAGAAAAAATATGGTTGGGCATGGTTACGGCAACAACACTATGTTTAATGTAACAATATATTGTTGTCGTACACAAATAATTGCTATTTTTATTTAATATCAACAATATTATAGTTACTGTAAACATATCAATGTTTATCGCAATTATGAATTTGAGTATTGTTGACCGAAAAATAATTATTTTTATAACAACTTAATTATGATAACTTTCTAAACATATTATATTTCTCACAACCATATCATGATATTTAATAGCCATAACATGATAACTTTCTATGCATTTATCATATTATGTTAAAGATGCAATCAAACTATTTTTACTCTAATCATATTATGTTAGCGCCATTTGTAAAATAATTTTGAAGCAGTTGTGTCGTTTTTTTATTTGTGAGCGGTTAAACAATTAAAAGATAAAATTCCATAAAAAAATAAGTTTAAAGAATTAAAAAATTAAAATATTAGCGGAGTTCATTCAAGTATTAGTAATGTAATAGTGCAAATGCAAAAAAACATAATTTTTTTGTAAAATCTAACAACAAAACACACAGAGATTTCGTTATATTTTATAAAAGTGCTACGATATTTCATCAACATCTTAAAATCGAAAAAACGGACACACGCTGTTGACCATGAAAACCACAGATTTTTCTTTTGCTCTTTTGCAAGCCTTAAATTGAACTCCACTATTTGATTAACATTAAGAAAAATTGTAAAAAGCCACAAAATAAAAAAATCGATGCAAAAATATTTTAATTTATTTTGTATTTTTATGACAGCTATGAAAGGTGCTGTATCATAATATGATTGCTTCTAAATTTATTATGATTAACATGATGATAATATGATTACTTCTTAGCTTATTATGATTAACATGACAATAATATGATTAATTTCTTATCTTATTATGATTAACATGACAATAATTTGATTACTTCTTAACTTAATATGATTAACAGAATAATAATATGATTAAGGGGAAAATATTATGATGATATATTACGAGTATATTTAGTCATAATATGATTCAATAATAATCTTAATATGGTGACTACAATCATAATTCTTATCATAATATGTTGCTCTTAGAATATGTTTACCACAACCATGTTTTTTCTTTGCGTGTACTAGAGTTGTCAACCGATTAAGAATAATTCGATTAATCGATCAAACAAAACCAAAATCTTGTTCGAATAATTTTAAAATGGCGACTTGCAAATAACGAATAAATCGATTAAATTATGTCGATTACTCGAACAAAAAAAAAAAGCTTACAATTTGATTTATTCTTATACCTTTTTAGTGATTTTATAAAGGGTGGTCCAACCAAAACGCACGATGTTAACTGTAAATAAAACTAAAAGTTTTCTATGACAAATATGGGTGAAAGAAAATATATTTGGCCGATATTTTCTTTCACCCATCGCCACGGCTTCGGTGGCATACCTCTTTCCGATGGTCATATTTTCGATGACTGAGAAATAATTAAGGTTAAATATCCTGAATAGGCAGAATAATCTCATCCTTTAGCTCTTGAATTGTTCTTCGCTTATTGACGTACACTTTTTCTTTTAACACGGCCATTGAATTTCTCGCGCAAAAGTGCATTGCTTCGTTGACTACGTGGCAAGTGGCACCATTCTGCTGGAACCACATATCTTTCATGTCCATATCCTCAATGTCTGGCTACAATAAGTCCGGGTATGCTCGTAAATGTATCACTGCACTGGATAAGTTTTTTCAAATGTTTATATATTTATATCAGTGAAGTAGATTTGGGTCAACAAATTGTCAAATACTCCACAAAAATTATAGTCACACAATAAAAAAAAAAAATTATATTTATTGTTTTATCGGATCGTGCCCTATGTTATCATCTCGCGAAAGTCAATTTCGTCAATTTCGAAAAGATGCGGCCCGAGGATGCCGCCAGCCTAAAAACAGTCACTCTTTGTGGAAGCATCCTCTTTCTCAACTTGTGGATTCTCATTTGCCCAAATGCGGTAATTCTGCATGTGAAAGAATATACTGAGGTAAATGTGTGTGCCACGAAGTGCACGAAATTTGAAGGCCCATTTTCGTAAAAGTCTTCAACAATCTTAATACGCTGCTCAATTATGTACATCTGGTCAAATTTGTTCAACACAGAAACAAAGAAAGTTGGACAAAAATCTTAAGTTAAGTTACGTTAAGTTAAGTTACGACTTACAATTAACATCGTGCATTATGGTTTTACCTCCGTTTACATAATGTAGGAAAGCTAAAAAATATTGTAGCCATAGCCCTGATTATATTTAATCTCCGTGTGTAGTAAGCAAAACCCGTGTTTAGTACTCATAGTATTTCAAAAATATATTTTATCTTTTCCAAAGACATCAAAAATGGCCGAACTTGGTCCAGTGGAAAAATACATGGAGAGACAGTAATTGTTATATAGAAGAAACTGTATGCAGAAGTTTGAAGATGGAACGTCTGCAAAGGCTTTTCGAAAATCCAAAATGTTATCGGAGTTAACATGAAAAGTTTTACGCATTAAAAAAGCAAAAGTCAAAGCGGATTTGAGAAAAAATAAAGTAGAAAATGGACGATTTTCCATAGTTGTAGACGAGGGACGGATGTATCTATTAAAAATACGGAATATCTCATCGATTTAACGAATAATTTTTAATATTTAATCGTTTGATCGAACGAACAAAAACAATTATTTGAATTATTCCAACGAAGTTTAAAGTCGAATAATTGACAACTCTAGTTGATACAGAGATTCTTGTACTCGTCGTCAAGCTTTGGTTTTTTTCACACATCCGAAATTTTTTAGAACAATTTTTTCTTTATTGCTTAAGATAGTTGAATCTCCAGGATAGGCGCCTGCGTGTAACCTTTGAGGCTCCATAAAAAGTTAATTGGAAAAGATTTTAATAGCAAAAGTTGAAGCGAGTGAACCGTAACTTAAGGCTCAGTTAGGCGAACGTTGCTGTACCCGTAATATACCGCACCGTACTGTAAGCACGTTGGTGCACTTATAGAACGATTAAAAACGTGTCATATGTTTTCCCATACATAAACAAAAAGCAATAGTATACATAAAACAAAACGCACAGTGATGGGAATCAAAAATGTGCAAACGGTGACCATTGTGCAGAAAAAGTACCACGTGATTTAAATGGTATTAAAATAGTATTATGTGTATGTAAAAAATGTTAATAATTTAATATTTATATTATAGATTTACAATAAATAAATTTGTATTTTAGCATATTTAAATTTTAAGCATACAGATATTGTAAATGTGCATACACCAAACAAGGTTTTGATACCATTTAAAGTCTTTTATATGTTTCACATTTCCATTGTATGTGTATATGCATTTGTTTACTTTAAACATTTAAACATATACATATATATTTGGAAATATGTTGTATTGTAAGTTGTTTTGTCGCAACTCCATAGATATACTGAAAAAAGGACCAAAAAAAGAGCAAAATTACCCGCATTCAATGTAACATACAAGCCGCCCATCACTGTCTTACAAATGTCACGTAACAACGGCATGAAATTCTATTTTATACAGATTGGTACGTTGCAACTACGGTACATTGCATTTCGGTAAGCTTTTGTATTGGTTTTCATATAACAAAAAGCGAACAGCTGATGGATACAGTACAGCAACGTTCGCCTAACTGTGCCTGTAGACTTTACATCAACTTTTGTCAAACCCTTTATTTCACAAAATAAATATATGTAATGCCTGCATGTACGTACATTGGATAAAATTAGTATTAATAGAGTTTACTTTACATATTCTTTCTGTATTTCTCCAAATAGTTCTCAAATGAATGTGAATATGCTTCACATTTAAGCAACACATTGGGAATTATAGCCTTTAAATTATCTTTGATGGCCTACAGTCAAATTTTACTAATTGCAGCATGATTTATTATGGGATCAATAAAAATGAGTTGTATTCAAGAAAATTTTATGAACAAATCACTTATGTAAAGTTGTAGTAGGTATCATAAAACATAAGCCAGTTTACTTTAGGGCAACTTAAAATTTGCTTTAGATTTTTGAAAAACTTTA
The DNA here is from genome assembly GCA_930367215.1 of Pollenia angustigena. Lineage (NCBI taxonomy): Eukaryota > Metazoa > Arthropoda > Insecta > Diptera > Polleniidae > Pollenia > Pollenia angustigena. The sequence continues at coordinate 42,262,960 of OV884058.1, read as the reverse complement.
ACTTTAAAAAATTAGAAAATATTTATTTGCGGATTAACAAATATTACTGAAGATTAAATTAACAAATTTTAAGATTCCAAATTAAGGCTATAAATAAAATTTAACTAAGCTGAATAAATTATATTAAAGATATTATGCAAAAACGCTACGAAACAATTATTCTGCTTTAAACAAAAAAGTTTAAGGATTATTTAAGAAAATTATGTTTAATTAAAAAACCAATTGTTAAATAGCAAATTTAGCTGGCTGAATCTACAATAAAAGAGCAAGAAAAATGTAAAAAAAAATAAGAAAATTAGATTAAAGAATTTTAGATTTTATTAAATACTATATTCATTACACTCAAGTGTATGAAATTTGGTACATATTTTTCTATTTCAATCCTATCGAAGCTTTTCGAAAAAATATTCGTTTTAAGTAGACCTCCTCATCTAAATGAACACGACATCATCCCGGATCACCAGTTCGGATTCAGAGCGAAACATGGTACAATAGAACAAGTGCATAGAATTGTCACCCTTATTAGATTGGCGTTTGAGAAAAAGCAATACTGCTCAGCCCTGTTTATAGACATTTCCCAAGCATTTGACAAAGTTTGGCATGATGGGCTACTCATCAAAATAACACGAATGCTTCCTCAAAACACTCACAAGCTTCTGGAGAGCTATCTAACAGGCAGAACATTCATAGTAAGGTCGCAAGATAAACACTCCCCCCTCAAGAAAATCACTGCACTTGCATATATAATATACACAGCGGATATGCCAACAAACCTGAGCACGCATACCTTTACATTTGCAGACGACACAGCATTTATTAGCGTTAATCATGACCCAAAAGTCGCATCGCAAAATCTGCAGTCCCTCATCAATGAACTAGAGGCCTGGCTAGAAAAATGGAGAATAAAGGTTAACCCGGCTAAATGTGCTCACTTAACTTTCACGCTCAGAAGACAAACGGGCCCAGCTGTAAAAATAAATAACATCACTGTTCCGGTAGAAAACCATGTTAAGTACTTGGGAATTCATATAGATAGACGCTTGACCTGGTCGCGTCATATTGAAGCGAAAATAACGGCTATGAAACTTAAAGCAGCTCAACTGCATTGGCTTCTCGGTCGAAACTCAAACTTGTCCTTAGACAACAAAATTCTCTTATACGAGTCCATCATAAAACCAATATGGACATATGGCATCCAATTATGGGGTACTGCATGCGCATCTAACATCCAAAATCTTCAAAGAAGACAGTCTAGAATATTACGACAAATTGTCTGCGCCCCATGGTATATACGTAATGATATTATCCACAGAGATCTCAACGTACCCACTATCCAGGAGGAAATTAAAAAATATTAAATAAGTTACATCGATAAACTAATGGCCCAACCTAACTACCTCGCTCGGGGTCTGCTTCAGTTCGAAGGTCACCAGAGGCTAAAAAGAACCGATACTTTGAGCCTAACTAGAAGACATTTTTAAAATTTGAATACAGCAGTTAGTGGTTACACTGGTAACAACTAATAAACAGCAAGTAGAATTAAGATTTGAATACATATTGTAAATTTCGATAAGAAAGATTCAATAATAAAAATAAATTTAAAAAAAAAAAATATTTTTCTATTAACCCTTTTAAAAATGGAGAATATTGGTTCATAATTTATCAGAGCCGCAATGCAAGTCGTATTGTATTTTTTTAAAAGCGAAAAGTTTTAATTTTAATAATCAAGCAGAGGAAAACATTTCTAATATCCATCTAACTAGCTTTTTAATTAAGATCACATTATGTTGGGCATGTATACAGGGTTGTTATGCTTTTTTATTCAAAAATCGTCAAAAGTTTTAACAAAATTCGTCAAAATCGTCACTTACATTTAACAACAAATCAACAAATCGTCAAATATTTAAATTTTACAAATTAGAGACAATTTATTGCATTGACTCTTTTAAATATATAAATTTTTAGCAAGAAATTCTATTTATGATAAAGAAAGTGATATGGTTAAGTTTTATTTTATTTATTTCAGCGAGTGGACTGAAATATATTACCATTTGAAAAGAAATACATAAGAAAAAATATATTTTAATTTTTTTTTAGTTTTAATTCCGTATGCTAATCAGAGACCTGCGCCGTCAAGTTTTGTCGGCGGCGGCGGCTTACAAAAATATTGCCGGCGGCGGCTCAAAGCCGGGTTAAGCCGACTTAACTTAGGCCAATTTAAAATTAATTTTTTTTACCAACTTTCATATTTTAGTTTGAATAATAAAATAAATTTGTATATATACTTATTTTAATGCTTGTGGACACTGATTTAACCACTTCTTCAGTTGAGAGATATTTAATATATGCATCCTATGGAAGGTTTTTCCCCCCTGCGCCTTCTCGCTTTATTTTTATTTTCAAAGTTTAGTATACCAAAAGAGTGACTTCTACAAAGTTTGAACATTCTCACTATTACAGTTCTTAAGATATGCGATATTAAACATTGGCGTCCTATGGGGGGTAACATTTCTCCGCTGCTATTTTATTTCAATTTTGGGGTTCAGAGGATCATACTACAAAAAGTTCAACCAAATGTGTGCAGTGGCTCTAAATTATATTTCCATCTATGAGGGGAACTGCTCCTCCTCTGTTCACCCCGCCCATTACTATATTGAAATTTAAAGTTTGCTATAATAGTAGCTTTAACCACGTTTGAAGACTCTCCCTTTAACAGTTCTTCAGTTGAGCGATATTTAATATATGCATCATATGAGAGGTATTTCCCCCCCCCCCTCCTGCGCCTACCCGCTTTACTTTTATTTTCAATAGTGTAGTATACCATAAGAGTGACTTCTACAAAGTTTGAACATTCTCACTATAACAGTTCTTAAGATATGCGAAATTAAACATTGGCGTCCTATGGGGAAAACCACTTCCACCGCTGCTACTTTATTTCAATTTAAGGGCTCGGAAGATTTTACTACCAAAAGTTCAACAAAATGCGTGAAGCGGCTCTTAAGATATGCGATATTTAATATTGGCATCCAATGGGGGGTACCAATTCCCCTGCCCCTATCGAAAAAATAAGTAGCCTATTTTATTTTTAGGGCTCACGTGATGCTACTGTAAAAATTTCTGGAAAATCGGTTTAGTAGTTTAGGAGTATATAAGCCAACATACAAACATTTTTCATTTTTAGATTAAAAATAAAAAGAATGGAAAATTTTTTTTCTAGTTTTCGTTATGCATTTCTTGTAGGGAATATTCGATTAAATGACTGTGACCGGCGGCTGATTTTAAGCCGACTTTAGTCGATAAATTTTCGGCGGCGGCGGCTGTTAAAAATAATCAGCGGCGCGGCTCAGCCGGCTTAAGCCGTCAAGGCGCAGGTCTCTGAGGCTAATCCCGCAAAGCACTACGCTTGTCTGCAGCAAAGAAACCAGAAATTTATTTATTTCATTTATCCATATTCAAAAAAACATTAAATAAAAAATAAAATCCCATTTGCTTTTAACTCGAGCTATCTTTAAATGATTAATTTTTGGCGCTATCACTATTGCAAGCTGTTGAAGGTGCTAAGCCAAGGGTTCTGTCCATATCAAAAGTCTTTTTACCCGACTTGAAACGTTTTATTACGTCCAATTTTAGTTCCAAACTAATGCATTTTCTTCTCTTTGCACTCATTTTTCTACACAACTTCTTATTAAGAACAAACTTCTTAACTTACCCAACAGAATTAAATGGGAATTCACATGTGATTATGACTTCAGCGCAAAAATCATAAAACCGCAAAGCGGATTTAACCAATTTTTAAAAAGCGGACCAAAAACGACCGACGTAAATCAGGGCTCTAGTGTTTATTTTGTGCAGTATCGATGGCATTCATATAATTGTAGAATTCGAATTACAAATGCTTCTAATGAAAGCCATTGATGGGGGAAGAATTTTGTTGTTTAATTTCCAATAACTTTTTTTTGTATTTCGAAAAATTGATTTATACATTTTGGACTGTTCCCAATATAATTGTAAATATTTCTTGTAAGTGTTTTATTGGTGCCGGAAAATCGTCATAGCACTATTACATTTAGTAAAAAAAATCGTCAATCTTCATTTTACTGTATTTTCTCAAAAAAAATCGTCAAAATTATATATGTATACACCGCAGCTAGAGCGTACCTGATGTAATTTTGGGGTCTGAAATTCGCGTCGTCGAAAGTTCGCTTCCAACTTATCAGTTTTCATAGATGTCGTAATGTTTCGACAATGTCTTAACGAATAACAATATCGCTGCAACTGTGGCAACTTTGTTCATTGACATAGCCATTAACGTTATACGCAACGAGTTTGAACCGTGGAAGTGACCACGGATAAAGATTTTGATGGAATATGCAGATATCACAAATTAACATAATTTTCCAGATAAGAGCTTTATTTAAAAAACACGATTTTTGTAAAAAAAAATCTGTCACATGTATCTGTTCTTTTGTTGATTCCTTCATTCCAAGTCGCAATCTCATGAATGATTTCATCACGCTGCTTTAAAACCAAACTGAACTGTCGCCTGTGTTACTTTTAAAATGTTGCAAATAAATTTGCATTTGATATTGATCTTTATGTAATGTTTTGAATTCTGCCTTCTTAACTTCTCAAAATGGCCAATTTTGAAGCGTCTTAATCAAGCTATTGAATTAGTTTAAAAGAACTTTACTTAAAAAATAATTCGGTTAGTATGGATTTCTTTTAATCAAGTGCAGAATGCTTAATTAAAGTATGGATTTTTTAAGTGCCCCTGACTTATAATAATCCGAAAATCATTTAAATTTCAAGTTTTATTTTCCCATATTTTCTTTTCTTACAACATTTAAATGTGCTTACTATCTAAACATAAAATATATTACATTTTCTAATTGATTTGACGGCCCTATGCTTCTTGCAGGAGTTTAAAGCACTTCAAAATACAAAATCTTTGAATTTCGAATTATCCGATTCATTATACTATTCTATTACATAAAATTGTTTTCTCAAAAAAAAAGGGATTAAAAGAGGACACTCTATATCAAAGGTACTTACAAGCTAAAATAACAAACTTAAAGCTACCTAAAATTAAGACCTAAAACTTTTTACGGAAAATATTTATAAAAGATATTTACAAAACTGATAACGGAACACATTTACAACAGGACAGATAACGGTCTTCTGCGAGTATTATACACAGTATTATAATTTTATTTTAATTTCTTCGACCTTTCTTTAAATATTATTTTTCTTTATTAATACTTGAGTTTAATGTCACTGTTATTTCAAATAGTTCGTTTATTTTTCATATCGATATTTCGATTTCCTTTGGAAATCTTCTTCAGGATATAATATTTATAAAATTTAATAAAAATTAACAAAAAATTGTGTTTGACAATTAATAAAAATTAAAATTAAATTTAAAAATTTTTTCAACGTTGAACAATAACATTTCATAAAATCAAAATATTAAAAAATTAAAAAGAGCAAACAAAAAACAATTTTAAAATATTTCCCTTTTTCGTCAAAAAATTTTTATTTCTACAAATCTAACTGAGCTACCTAAATAAGAGCGAAAGCGTTTTTTGTATGTCAAAACTTCTCATTTGCATACATTTTATACGAAACAAACCATTAGAATGCGAATTAGAAACCACCCGGCTGATAAATCTTATTTGACAGATCGCTATGTCGGTTTGTTTTATTAAAATTGTATTTAAATAAAATTTTAATTTTTAAAAAAACGCTTGCCGCTTTTGTTTAGGTTGTTCAGTAACTCTAATCTAAGCCATCTAAACTTAATTTTAGAAAACAACCTTAGATCTAAACCTATTTCCCTTTTCGTCTACCTATTTATTCTTATTCAATAAATATCTATAAATCTGAGCTAAACCTTCAGTATCTTTTTTAAAATTAATCCTTTTTTCAAATGGAACATTATTTATTTGTAACATTTCTATCATATATCTTCTTTTCTTAAAACCTTCCACGTTTAAAACGGATGTGCTCTCAAAATCTGGATAATGATTTAAATCACTGCAATGAGTCGATAAAGCTGTACCATGTGCTGAATTATAATTTCTATATTTTTGGTCATGTTTATATCCTGCTATTCTAGTTTTCAGTTTCGTCCCAGTTGTTCCTACATATATTTTCGCACATTGTTCATTATTGTTGCCACCACAAGGTATTTTATAAACTAAATTTGACATATCTTACATTATTATTTACCTTGTGTGCTATTCTATATTTCCCTTTGTCATAAATATTTGAGTTTTCTAACCTTTCTGAAAATCCAGGTACATAAGTTAAAGATTTATATATTTTAGGTGCTAAGATCTCACTAATATTTCGAGATTTTCTTATATCTTATTGTCTTAGAAATTTGTGAATTAGTTTGTTAGGAAAACTATTATCTTGTTAAATATTTCCAATAACTCTTTTATTTTTCCAATGAAATCTATAGTCACTTATTGTCAATATTCTATCTATTAGATTTTTAGCTGCACGCAAAGAAAAAACATGGTTGTGGTAAACATATTCTAAGAGCAACATATTTTGATAAGATTCATGATTGTAGTCACCATATTAAGATTATTATTGAATCATATAATGGCTAAATATATTCGTAATATTACATCATAATATTTTTCCCTTAATCTGTTAATCATAATAAGTTAAGAAGGAATCATATTATTATCATGTTAATCATAATAAGCTAAGAAATTAATCATATTATTGTCATGTTAATCATAATAAGCTAAGAAGTAATCATATTATCATCATGTTAATCATAATAAATTTAGAAGCAACCATATTATGATACAGCTCCTTTAATAACTGTTATAACAATACAAAATAAATTAAAACTTTAATGTATCGATTTTTTATTTTGTGACTTTTTACAATTTTTCTTGATGTAAATAAAATAGCGAAGTTCAATATTCGTTGTTGGATTTTACTACGATATTTTGCACTATTAATTTTTAATTATTTTAATTTCTTTAAATTTATTATTTTTTATGATAATTTATCTTGTTTAACCGCTCACATATAACACAAACGACACAACTGATTCCAAATAATTTTACAAATGGCGCTAGCATAGTATTATTAGAGTAAAAATAGTTTGATTGCATCTTAAACATAATATGATATATGTATAGAAAGTTATCATGTTATGGCTATTAAATATTATGATATAGTTGTGGGTAATATAATATATTTTAAAAGTTATCATAATTTAGTTGTTTGAAAAATAATTATTTTTCGGTCAACAATACTCAAATTTATAATTGCGATAAACATTGATATGTTTATAGTAACAATAATATTGTTGATATTAAATAAAAATTACAATTATTTGTGTACGACAACAATATATTGTTACAATAAACATAGTGTTGTTGCCGTACCCATGCCCAACCATATTTTTTCTCTGCGTGTGTGTTAATAATAATCCTCTAAGGATGCTTAGAAAAATAACTTAAGACTCTACAATAATATCAATAACCTATTTTCTTTCCTTATTACCAGTGTCTCCAAATATGGAATCGAATAATTTAATTCCCTTTCAATAGTTAACCTGATATTCTGATCAAAAGAATTAAACGTTGATAATAAAATATCTATCTCATTTTCATTAACTATAACAAATAAGTCATCTACATATTTTGTTATGATTTTTGGTTTGTTAGTCAATTTTCCTAAACATGTATCTAATAATTTCTCCATCACAATATCAGCAGTTATTGGAGATGCTGGTGAACCCATTGGAAGCCCCTTTTCCTGTGCATATATTTTCTTATCAAACTGAAAATATCTATTATCAACTACACAGAATTTTATAATTCTAAAAAAAAATCTTTATTATCCCCTAAATTGTATCCCAATTTTCCTCTATAATTCTTATAGCCAAGTCAACTGGGATACTAGGAAATAACGAAACAACATCAAGTGATATTAATTTTTTATTATCTTGAATAGAAACATTTTTTATCCTATCTTTAAATTGTACACAATTCATAAAATTATACTTAGAATTTTCTGTAAACTTCTTAAGTATATTCGAAATATATTTACATAAATCATGTGAAGGTGAATTTATAAACGAACAAATTGGTCTTAATGGAAAATTTTCCTTATGAATTTTTGGTAATCCAAATAATCTTGGTGCTACAGATATGGAAGTTTTTAATTTGACTTTTTCTACTATTGTTATTATTTTCAATTTAAAAAGTTCTTCAACAAAATTATTGTTAATTTTCTGAAATCTGCTCGTAGGATCCTTTTCTAATATGCGAAAAGTAGTATTTTCACCTCAAATGTTTTCAATTTTGGATATATAATCCCTATTATTAATTGCTGCCGTTGTGTTACCCTTATCCGCTTTTAAAATCATTATTTCCCTATTATTTCTAAGAAATTTTTTACTAAATTTTACTATATTTAATGTAAATCTTTCTCTATTATCCAATGACATTTTATTTAAATGATTATCTATCACTGTTACAAAATTAGATCTTTGAATTTTCTGTTGTTCTTTATTATCTACAGTCTCAATAAAATCTTCACCATCACAAATAACTTTCATTATTGGAAAATCTTCCGTTTTTACTGGAAGCGCATGCTTATGTCCCAATGACAAAATCCACTGAACATCCTCTGGTATATCCCTATCTGTTTTATTGACAAACCACTTTTTATTTAACCTTATTCCTAATTCTCTTCTGCGCAAATTAATAAGACAATCAAACTTTTTCTGATGTACCTGTTTTTCTTTCTTCATCAATTTATTTGATATTCTGTCCTCATATTTTAAATATTTTTTATCTCCTCATTATTTAGTAATCTACTTATAATATAATTTAAATATTTTAATTCATCTTGATTATCCTTCAATTGCTGATACTTCTGTTTAATAGATGAATTAAGAATCCTGTTATGTAATCCTTGAACATAGTTTCCAATTTGATAAGATATTGAAGGAGCTAATTTTCCATTAAAAATTTTGATGGCTTAAGTTAGATTTGTAGAAATAAAAATTTTTTGACGAAAAAGGGAAATATTTTAAAATTGTTTTTTGTTTAATCTTTTTAATTTTTTAATATTTTGATTTTATGAAATGTTATTGTTCAATGTTGAAAAAATTTTTAAATTTAATTTTAATTTTTATTAATTGCCAAACACAATTTTTTGTTAATTTTTATTTAATTTTATAAATATAATATCCTAAAGAAGATTTTCAAAGGAAATCGAAATATCGATTTAAAAAATAAACGAACTATTTGAAATAAAAGTGACCTTAAGCTCAAGTATTAATGAAAAATAGCACAGTATTATACAAATCAAGAGTATAAATTCTCCTATGGTAAAATAGAAGATCTGCACCCTCGTAAAGAAGAGCCGCCCCCAAGAGTTAAAAGGTCCACAGGGGGCAATTATCTTGAACTCTTAATGACCTCTAGATTTCTATTCTCCTCAAAACATTTCGCTATCAGCTGATTACCCAACGTACGCGCATTTTCTAGTTTCATAAAGTATCAATCTTTCGTAAATCGATTCCACACCCACTTCGGGTCTCATAACAAGACAAGCTGTCAGAACTGATCGCTCCCATCTCCTAAGCATCTCAATTCGGTCGGAAATCCTAAACCAAGATGGAAATGCATAGGAGATCAAAGGACGAATCACCTGTCGGTAAAGCAACAGATGTATACGCTCGCTGAGACCACGCCTAAGTTTAAGTACGAACTGATACGCAGAGTATACTCGCTTCGCCTTAGCCAATACCCGGTCGATATGACGTTAGTACTCAACATTTTCATGAAAATTCACCCCAAGATATTTCATCCACCGCATCTGAATTCCTACATTCAAGTGCTGCTTCTTTTATAGCAGTTCTAAATGCTTACATTATCTTAGTTGTAAAAATTCTTTGAAAGTTTGATGTTTTTAACAAAATAATTTTTAAATAGAATATGGGAATTATTTTACTTTTAAAATATGAAAATAATCTATACTATGTCATCACCTTAAATGCAAACAGACGTAATTACACTTTAAGTGATCTTAAAATTTGCGTGAACAAGCAGTTCAATAAAACGGACAAAATTCAATCAAAGTCAATTTCGAATTTTTGTATAGTTACGTCCGATTACATTTTAGGTGACGATATATACTCTTACTGATATTTGTAAGTGAATAAGAAGATTTGGACGACTTTTTCCGCAATATTTTACGAGTTTTTACAAATTTTATGTGGCAACTTTGTGTCCATAGAAAAACAATATGTATGAATAATGCAGATTTATATTATACAGGGTGGGGCAGAATGAGCTATGTATATGGTTCAAATGGTTATAATATTTTTATTTATGCGAATATTATTATTTTTTAACAATTTTCTGTAAGTAATGCCCATTTTCTGCTTCGCAAATAAGTGCTCTTTTAAAAATATTTTCCACAGCTCTTCGCAAAATTGTGGCTGTAATTATTTTTTAATTCATTTGTACCTAAAGTTATTCATAATTAATTCCCCAAATCTTCTTCACAAAATGAAAAAATGAAACTGAAAAAACCAGAAAAAATAATAATTAAAAAAGTTCTAAAGAATTTAAGCCATATAGATCAATTTAAGCCACCCTGTATTTCATATACCCAAGACAACTCATTTTTAGAATATACTAATTTGGTTCAATTATTTCATGTTCTTGATTCGTGTAAATAGTTATTAATAATTAATTTATTTACTAAAATGCTGAAAAAAGCAAAGAAAAATTAATAATTAAAAAAGAAATAAATAATTAAAACCATATACCAGCTTATTCTGCACCAACCTCTATTAACCAGTTTTATGCCCTTCCTTAATTCATTTGCTATTTACACATGATACACTTTCTTCATCCAGCGCTTAACCTTTTCGCATGACATTGGATTGATTACCGGCAGTTGACTCTACTCCCTTTAGTCCACATCCCATGTTTTTTTCCTTTTTGCATGCATATATTGCACGAATAGGGGTTATTCCCAGATTGGTAGTCTATTATAAAACACAAATCATATTCATTTACAAGAACGATAAAATCTTCTATAAGATGGTTTTTCCAATTCAAATTTTCTTTAAACTTTTTTATGTATGTGCTCATATTTCTCAAATTTAATTTATTTTATTTTCTAAGTTTTACTGCTTTTAAGTATAAAAAAATAAGTTTGACAACAAAAGTAATAATAAAGTGACCAAATTATAAAATACCCACAGTCATTAAAATAAATATACCTCAAGTAATTATTTTACATTAAAAAATTCATAACTTTTACGTACCCAATCCCAAATGTGTTCAACACAGTAAATTCATGCACATACGTAAAAATAAAACAAAATAAATGAAGGTTCTTTAGTCAGTCCAAATAACTACAATCTGTTTTCTGTTTTAGCAATACATATTTAGAAAATATTATACATGAGTGTACACTAATACCTACAAAACCATAACTATTAAGAGTATAAATACATGTGCATATAGTTAGTTAGATACAGAATAGAGGTAACAAGAAGTTGTAAAAAGGCCTTTCTGAGGGCCTTATATTTTAAAAGGGTCCATTCTAAACTTAAGAATTACGGAATTTTTCACTTTCATTTATTTCATAGCTTTAATGACTTTTAAACAAGAAATGCATCTATAAAAACTAGCTTAGTCTGAGTTCATACGGCTCATGTCTTATTGACAAGATTCTTCCTTTTTCTTCTTTGAACATGAATTGGCATTCGAATGATTCATGTCATGTTGACGACATGTTTTTTATTTTGTATAGTCGTGCGTATGCATGTGTGCTTTTTTGATATTGAAAACAATAACAATATTAAACAACGAATGAAAAAGCAAAACGTAAAGACAGTACATGCATCTGTGTACTCGTTTCTTTTCCCCTCGTCCCTCTCGCCTATAAAGTAGCAATCATGTCAATAAGACATGAGCCGTATGATCACAGACTTATATGCACATGCAGTGCTTAAATAAAAAAGCCCGCCTACACGCAGAGAAAAAATATGGTTGGGCATGGTTACGGCAACAACACTATGTTTAATGTAACAATATATTGTTGTCGTACACAAATAATTGTTATTTTTATTTAATATCAACAATATTATAGTTACTGTAAACATATCAATGTTTATCGCAATTATGAATTTGAGTATTGTTGACCGAAAAATAATTATTTTTCTAACAACTTAATTATGATAACTTTCTAAACATATTATATTTCTCACAACCATATCATATTTAATAGCCATAACATGATAACTTTCTATACATTTATCATATTATGTTAAAGAAGCAACCAAACTATTTTTACTCTAATCATATTATGTTAGCGCCATTTGTAAAATAATTTTGAAGCAGTGGTGTTGTTTTTTTTTTTGTGAGCGGTTAAACAATTAAAAGATAAAATTCCAAAAAAAAAAAAAAATAAGTTTAAAGTAATTAAAAAATTAAAATATTAGCGGAGTTCATTCCAGTATTAGTGATGTAATAGTGCAAATCCAAAATATCATAGTTTTTTTGTAAAATCCAACAACAAAACACACAGAGATTTCGTTATATATTATAAAAGTGCTACGATATTTCATCAACATCTTAAAATCGAAAAAATGGACACACGCGGTTGCCCATGAAAACCACAGATTTTTCATTTGCTCTTTTGCAAGCCTTATATTGAACTCCGCTATTTGATTAACATTAAGAAAAATTGTAAAATGCCTCAAAATAAAAAATCGAAGCAAAAATACTTTAATTTTTTTTTTGTATTTTTATGACAGCTATGAAAGGTGCTGTATCATAATATGATTGCTTCTAAATTTATTATGATTAACATGATGATAATATGATTACTTCTTAGCTTATTATGATTAACATGACAATAATATGATTAAGTTCTTAGCTTATTATGATTAGCATGATAATAATATGATTGCTTTTTAACTTAGTATGATTAATAGAATAATAATATGATTAAGGGAAAACTATTATGATGACATATTACGAGTATTTTTAGTCATAATATGATTCAATAATAATCTTAATATGGTGACTACAATCATAATTCTTATAATAATATATTGCTCTTAGAATATGTTTACCACAACCATGTATTTTCTTTGCGTGTATCGACGCGAATGTAAAACAATCACAGAATGATGCAAACTTGTTAAGCTTAGTCTTTTATAGACTACTATTTTAGCGTTTAGCCTTTTTGCAGGCCAATGCACATTGGTCTCCAAGACCCATTTTTTTGGCCAAAACTCAGAACTTGTTTTCTTCAGATAAACAAAAAAAAATAACTTGTTTTTGCAAACTTCAATTAACCGTTATTCTATGAAGTGAGAAAGTTCAATGCTTTAAGTGCAGTGGTAAACTGAAACACGTGGTGTACTTTTTTGTTTTATTTGAGTCACAGGTTACACGAAAATAAAAAAAACTTTTCAAATCTATTAATTATAGATATTAATGACGATGGTAAGTATTTAAATTTTTAATAGTGAAATATTTAATAAAGATTATGGTAATAAGAAATTACACAAAAAACTTTCATAACCTCAAAATCAGTTTTTTAGCGTTTTATAAAAAAAAAAATATAGTATATAACATAAAAATTTCAAGTGATTTCAACGAAACAAAAGCACACAAAAGTACAGTGATATTTGGTGCTTACAAATCATCAATAACTTTTTGCTAGTTATTGCTTGTTTTTAAGAAATCAATTTTTGTTTCACGAAACTTTTGCTTCAAAAATTGTGATTTATTCAGAGTTTGGCAGAGTGGAAGTAAAAAACAGGAAAAAACCGAACGTGTTTTTAATTATATTTTGGAAAAAATCGGAGAAACAAATGTTTCTAATGAATATAAGAAATATCTTATTAAAAAAATTCGGGTGTATTGCATGAGACTGGATGTGAAATGGCAGAAATCTGCTAGATCAATTTTATAAACAAAATGATATCTGGCTTCAAAATGACATTCTATTTAAAAATACCAAAACATGTGACTCAAGTCAGGAAAACAAACCTTCATCATTGTGTGGACGTCCTCGTATGCATTTTTCGGGCCTGTCTCAACTCAGTAAAAGAAGAGCGGCGGCGGAGCTATCAAAGTCTAAAGCAAATGAAACTGAATTATTAATATTTTTTTTGCTGAAGATTGCTATTGAATTAAGGTGCAATTCAAGTATTACTTAAGCATGGACTGGAAATCTTCAGTGGTTTATTAGGTAAAAAGTACTTTTATAACACAAATTAGTCAATAAGTTTGTTTTTTGGTTTTTGACATAGTTTATGTAAGAAAATAATTTTTAAATTAAAATATATATATTTTAAATATATCATTATAATGAACAAAAAAGTACAAATACTGCCTATTTCACGATGTCACTCGAACGTTTACGTTCGCACAAATAACATATAAAACAAAAACAAAATTAAAAAATTTGTTTTTGGTTTACATGTTATTTGTGCGAACGTTAACGTTCGAGTGACATCGTGAAATAGGCAGATAATATTATTTAATTATAGTTAAAAAATAGTAAAACATGAAGTAAATAAAATGTTTCTTTGGCTCTAGATGGGTTGAAAAATTGATTTAAATTATTAAAAACTTAATAAAATTTATGTTTTTTTTGTTATTAATTATGTCTTTTATTTGAATTCATGTATGTATATAAGTGAATATTTTAGTTTTGGCCAAAAAATGTGGCTCGCAAGACCAATGTGCAATGGATGGATTACCAGACTACAGGGAAGTTAAATACCACCCCCTTTCGCCCGCTTCCCATAATCAAGTTTGTATTTTGCATGCATTGCACGAATAGCGATCCGTTTATAGCTGACATATTTATGAACAAAAAAAAAACGTAGCCTTTTGAAATATCCGTAAATTTTTTAAGTTTTCGTTCACATTATGCAACATTTGCTGAAAAAACTTCCTTTAAATCTTTTTTGAAACTCCAGTCGTGTCCCTTAAATAAAATATTTTGTTTTGCAACATTCTAAGTATTATGAATGCCTTTCCTCATCCTAAGTCTACTTTTTCAATTGGTCTTTATACCAAGGTCTGCCCCAAACAAGAATTTCGATACAACAGCGGCCTTTGAACCTGAACAATAAAATATGTCTCAGACATTTTTTATGGGTTGTTTAGTATTAAAAAATAGGGAAGATCGCTTTACTATTTAATTCGCCGATTTTAATTGATCTTATACAAACGTCATTCTGTTATTTGATATATCGACCCCTTTGCGCGAAATTATCGTATGTTAGAATAACCAAATTTTACAGGAGAGCCATTTTTCTACTTTTCTCTGCGATCACTTGCAATATAAAAATGAAAATATACATTCAATTTTTGGAGCAACGAAGTGGAATTCGCCTACAATATTTTGTCAGGCGACGTCTATTTGAATGTAGAACAAGATTGTATCAAAAACTCAATTTCAAAAAAATTGGCATATACGATAATTTCGCGCAAATGGGTCGATATAAAAGCGGACGCAGACAAGTTTATGTATAGAATATACTGTGCATTTCTTAATTCTGAAGATCTCGTGGCATTACTACTCGCACGAGGAACAATGTTAAGAGACCTGAAACCTTTCAAATCACGGATCCCATAACGTACAAGCTTTTGTCAGCCCATGACTCAGACGTATTCTCGGCATTTTTGGCCAAATACTATGAGCAATATCTACTAATATCTAGTGAACCCGATAAACGCCTTCAGAAGTAGATATACGCCTCCGCCTTCATCGAATATAATCTTCAGCGATCCAGAAGACCCCACAGACATACTTACACGTGGAGACGCCAAATCAAGAAGGAGCTTCGTAACCATAACTTTGTGAGATGCGAAATGAAGCGACACTTAACCAGAAATCTAGAGCATCCTTTTTAAGCCCATACCACCCTAGTGAAAAGGGTTTTATTTGTGCGTATGTGCTGATGTGTGAAATACAAAAAAATATTTTCCTCAGACCCATATTTTAGTATACCGATTGACTAAGAATCACCTTCTTAGTTGAGCTAACATTGTCTATCCGTCTGAGTGACTGGTAGTTTGTCCATGTAAAATTTTTGCGCAAACTACAATTCGCAATTTCAAAAGAAATGCGATAAAATTTGAAACAGGCATTTCACGGGTCACTTGCATGTAACCTGTTGAAAATATTGAGTAGCGGTACATTTTTTAAAATGCATGCATAAACTGTCTTATTATGTTGGTATTAAGATTAAATTTAGCTCAAAAATATCCAATTGCAAGCTAAATAATCTTTTTTATTTTTAGTAACATCGGTTCATATTTGTTTTTACTCCCACACAAATACAACTCTTAAAAATTGCTTTAAATGCCAAATCAAATGTAAGTTTTCATGCGACGAAAAAAATGTGTTCGTACTTGTAGGTCTAGACCATGGGTCCCATATAAACCCCCACTTCAAAATCGCTTTAAGACGGAAATATATCTTTTAGAAGTTTATATCTAAATAATATTAATCACAAAGAATATTTTTATAAATTTTAACCTCATACGATAATCTTGTTTTGCCACGACCATGACTATCCACGGGTCCCAGATATGATACACTCTCGAAAAAATTTCTATATATACTGCGATGTATGGTTTGAAATATTCCGGGTTGATCGACTATATTTTCTTAATTGTTACAAATAAGTTTATATGAAAGGTTAAACATTTGACAATTAGTCTTAAAACAGACGTGAGTCTTCAACTTCAGGCAAAAATCTTAAAGCCCATAATTGAATTGTCGGCAATAATTTTAAAATCTCCCATTTCTTTCATTTGTTTTGTTCTGATTTTACTTAATTAAAAAAATGTATGAAATTTAATGAAAGTATGGAAGCATTGTTAAGAGAATAGTCGTATTCCATCGGAATCCTTGTTCAGAGCTGCTATTCGATACAGGCAAAGTGAAACAACGATTCCATTAGCTTCTTTATCAGCTAGAATTTTTAAATAGAAACTATTTTTGTTTTCAATACATAGCTTTATTCTTATGCTACATAGAATACATATTTTAATAGCTCTTATGTATTTCTTATGGGAAGATGTTAACATTATCGCAAACTTGAGGCTATCAGCGCAGAATTGGTGTAAACCACAATTTAATTTGGTTACGGTTCTGGTGTTTGATATGTTCTTTGAACAGTTCTTTACAGTGCAATAGTCGAGTAAGCCAACTGTTTGTATCCAAAACAGATGGCGCTAGAAATAAGTTTTTGCACGGGCCCTTACAACCAAGTACAATAGTGCAAGAGTAGTCTTAACTCCTCATTATATCGTAGTAAGTAGTCTGGGGACACCACTTCTGCGCTGAAAGCCTCATTTATGGTTGATGTTGATCAATGTTAAATGCTATAAAACCGTTTTTTGTTTAGAAAACTTAACTCGATGTAATTTCATTTAATCCTTTTTAAAAATAAGCATATTTATGCACAGCATTTAATTTGGGGAAAAACTTGAAAAATATTTTAATGCAAATTTTTCTCGCAAGTAGCAATAAAAACTTACACCTTTAACAGGGCATACAAAAGTGAAGGCCTGGCTTTTTTTCCCACAGGTTACTAACTAACACATACACACACTACTATGTAAATATACAAACCCAGATATATATATATTTATATATATATATTTATATAATTGTAAAAACTATTAAAATATTTTCACATTTAAACATTAAAAAGTATGTCTATAAATATTTGAATACAGTGAGTAATAAAGTGAATGCCTTTAAATTCTGACCACTTAGGAAAACATCGTCATGTGCAGTGTTCGAAAATAGACACAAAATATCGCTCCTTAGCGTTCGGTTACGTAGATTTGTGGAAACAAACGTTAATAGTGTTTGTGTAGAAAATCATTAAAAAAAAACATTTTCCCTGTTTGCCATCTTTCGAACAAAAAATTATTCTGTTTTTATCAAGCTCAACAAAAATATCATAATATTTAATTCCGTTCCGTTTTTTTTAAATCCATAAACTTTATTGTTTTCGGTTCAGCTCACTCATTTCTGTTGTGCTTAGCGCCCTTTTGGCTGGAAAAAAAACCAAACATTTATTACAAAAACAAAATACAGATACGAAAAAAAAAACAAAAAGGCAGCAAAATAATTTTACACAGCCAAAACATATACACAATACACACACAAGCTGTTCGTGCAGCGGTCGTTGCTAAAATTTTTTGTTTGGTAATTTCTTTATCAATGTAAATAAAGAAATATTAAAGAACATTAAAATATAATGTTTGTCTACAGTTTCATTACAATTGTTCTGTTTTTTAACAAAGAACAGTACACTATATAATTTTCGGCTCTTTATTGAATATAGTTACGAACGGTATTTAGGTTTGTGTTGGTCTACACAAACACTAAAAAAAATAGATATCGTTCCTAGGTCTGTGCGCCGAATGCTAATAAATGTTCTGTTTGTTTTCGAACACTGGTCATGTGCTACTCACAACAACAAAAACTGTATAATGTTCAATATTTATTTGGATACCATCAGTTGCACATGGCAGATACATTTTTGGATTTAAGAGTTTTATTTAAGAGTCTTGCTTCATCCTAAATTAACATTTATTACTCACATTCATAAGACGGTTTACAAGGCCAGAGATTTATTCGCGTTCATAAAGCGGTGGGAAAATTAGTTTACCGATCCATACATAACAAAGCATCACTTGCGGGGCCAATTTTAAATATGGTTTTATAAAATATGGGACTTACAATGTAATCTTCACAGTAAGCATATTGAATCTGTACAAAAACTAAGTCTGGGTTCAAATAAATAAATAAATACCTTTCAAATGGTGTATATTTTGCTCAAATCGGTTGACATACAGGATAGTGTTCTTAACTGTTTTGCCTTTGCCGATTTATATATAGATTTACTATCTTTTGGGAGTGAAAGCGAAAAAGAATTACCACCCTGAAATACTTTTAAGGTGCTTTGATTTGCATAAAACTTAAGGCCCAACTATAATATGCATGAGCAAACTTAAGGTACCATCAAAAACAGTCATCGAAAATAAACATTTTTTAGTGTTTGGTTTGGTATATATGTGGAAAACACAAGCGCTTATTGTGTTTGTGTAGTAAATCTTTAAAATAATAACGTTTCTCTGCTTGTGATCTTCGAACACAAAAATAACACTGTTCTTATCCAACTCAATAAAAATATGAAAACATTTTGTTGCGTTGTGTTTTTTGTAATCACAAACTTCGTTGTGTTCGATTCAGTACATTCATGTTCGTACGTTTCAGTTGTGCTTAGCGTCCTTTTGGCTGGTACAGAAAACCAAAAATATTTTTACAAAAACAATAAAGGTCGAATAAAAATACATATTATATATAAAACAAAATACATTAAAAAAAAAAAAGAAAAAGCCGGCAAAAAATCTTAAGGCTCAACCACAATGTGCTTAAGTTGGCTTAAGCGAATGAGCGAATACATGTAAATTACATGAGGCAAACAATATTCAACTTAAGGAAACTGTTTGCTAAGTTTACTGAAACTGTCATTTGCTTAAGCAAGGTGCGAATCTTATCGCACATTCCGTACGGAATCAAATGTTTTTTTATTTTGTTTTTGTTTTCTTAAATACATTTGAGAGACTTTTTGTTAATTTTTGACAGTAGGTTAAGCAAGACAATGCATATTATGGTTGAGCCTTTACACAAACAAAACATGCACACAATACACACACAAGCTATTCGTGATGTGGTCGTGTCTAAAAATTTTAGTTTGTTCATTCCTTTATCAAAGTAAAAAAATACTATGGAACATTAAAACATTATGTATGTCTACGGAACCACTACAATTGTTCTGTTTTTTAACGAAGAACAGAATATTATGTAACGGTTTCAGTTAAAAGGGACCTATGGAAAAAAAATGAGTTCTGGAGTAAAACGATTTTAAAGTTAACAAGTTAATTTTTTTCTTATCAAAGGTGTATTTTAAAGCTTACTTATGACTAACGTAATGAAGTTAGAAAACTACGGTTTGCTGCATATATTAAGAATCACCCAAAAAAGTAAACATCGCTTTTTTTCATCCTTAGGTCCCTTTTAACTGAAACTGTCATATATAGTGCTCAATACTTTCTTGCAAATAGCTTTAAATGGTTTTTAATACATAAACACTAAAAACATAGATATCGTTTGTGGTTGTTCGAGCCGTACGCTAAGTTCTGTTTATTTTCGAACACTGACTTTCCAGTAAAAACTTCGCCTACTTTTTTTTAAATTAATAGCTTGTTTCACTCATTATTTAGTAGCTTTCTTCTATATAACTACTATAACTACTTCTATAACTACTTATTTTTCAGATGTATGTAGGTAAAAATAATGACTTACATTTTAATGCGTTCTTTTTGGGACATCCCTTGTAAAATTGGTGGTTTCAGTAGAATTGGAAGTAGTATTTCTATTTTTTCCTGATTACTTAACACATTATTTTGTAGGCAAAGGTTTTACTGGGCTATTTACCAAATTAAAATAAACTAAATAAAAAATTATGTGTTCCTAAACATTTATTGTGATTTACTTTTAAACTCAACTAACTAGTAACCCTACTAAATACAGTACGTAATAAAGATGAAACGCTGGCCAATTTGCGATTTCTGCTTTAATAAATAAATGGCAAGGTTAGTGGTTATTTCAACCTCTTAATTTAACGCTACTCTTCCCTTTGCAAGCTGCTCTGTTAATTTTCCAATTAACCAATCAAGTATGAAATGTTCATTAAATGTTGTTTGCAATGCATACAATATTTGAAGATGTGTTCACATGGTGTATAATTTTTTTTAATTTACATAATTGATTCAATTCTTTTGCCATTTAATTTCAATATTTTTTTATATTAATTGCAATTGCATCCACTGAAATTAAGTTTTACTGTTGTAGAAACATTTAAATTATGTTCTAAGATTGTATTAATGCTTTAACTTAATTGTTAGTGAATTGCTATTTATTTTGATAATTGCAAACAATTTTGAGAAAGAGGGGTAAGAAATTGATAATTTCTTTATTACCCAGTAAAAACTTTACTTACAAAATAGTGTAAAGTAATCAGAAAAACTTAAAAGCACAACTAACAATTCTACTGAAAGAACCAATGAATTTTACAAGGGATGTCCCAAAATGAACGCAATCAAAAGTAAGTCATTATTTTTTTACCTACATACATCTAGAAATAAGTAGTTATAGAAGTTGTTTTAGAAGCAGTTTTAAAAGAAAGCTACTTAATAATGAGTGAAAGAAGCTATTCAATTTGAAAAAGTAAGCAAAGTTTTTACTGGGTATTTAGCCAAAAATTATGAAACAAACATTAGAATCAGAAAATATGCTAACTTGACTTTTAGAAATTTAGTTACAGCTCCACATGTTTAAGTGTGATAAAATTAGAAATGTCAATCAGGGAAATCTACGAATTTTTCAGGAAACCCTCAATTTTAATTCCCGCGGTTTTTTTTAATTTTAGATTCATTAATTTTTGTGAAAAAGAAAATCTAAAGACTGTTTGAATAAAATTGGGTTATTAACTTTCTTATAAAAATGCTCTTCTGTAAACAGCCTTCCGGTACAAATGGGACCATAAAGAATAATCTAGGCCGATTTAATATTTCTAATACAAAAGAGATATTTGTAATATTTCGCACGTCGTAGTTAACACAGCGTTTACATTTGCCAGTACTGGCAAGACAGTAAGCATATACATATTAGTTGGCAAAACAATGCAAAAACAAAATAGCTGTAAAAGTGTTTATGTATTAGTGAAAAAGTTTGAATGAATTGCTACTGTCTTGCCAATACTGGCAAATGTAAACGCTATGTTAGTGCTGTGTACAGTAAATAATGTAGCATATGCACAGGAGGTGGAAAAAATAAATCTTCAAAATTTTCACACATTGAGTGCCACGTCGTACGTTTCCGCACTATACCTAAGTCGTGTTGGGGTGCCACGTTGTACAGAACTTAGTTTATTTAGAGCCTGTCGTTCATTTATAGACGACATTAAGTGAAATTTGTTGTGATTTTTAAATAAAGAACTCTTTACTGAACTTTTTTGCAAAAGCATTCATGGGTCTAGGATGATTTTTTGTTCATAACACAAAAAATGCTTGACCTCCTGGGAAGGTTTTCGTCAAAACCGCTTGGCACTCAATGTGTTAAAAGTGTTTTTTTTTCTTACAAAAAAATTTTTAAAAGTTTTTAAAATTATAACTTATTAAAAATCTAAATTTGTTTATCTGTGTTGTTTGGCTTGTTTACGGTGTTACAAAACTGAAGAAACACAAGTGTAAAAAAGTATTCGGACGTGCTGACTCTTTTAAACACCATATTTTGTACAATAAAACGTCATTAAATACAAAGAAAAGAATCAGGTCAAAATAATAAATTATTATAAAAATTTTTAACAAATGGGCGCTGGTTCAGTTTTCCTGTACGTATTCGTAATATTTGCCAATTGCACTAACCATTTTTAAAAATGTTATATATGAGTACGTATACGCAATAGATTTGGTTGCACTATCTTGTTCTTTATACACCCATAGAAAAATGCATCTTCATATTGATGATGCCCTAACTTCAGAATTGTGACATCAAAGTTATTACAAATGGCATTAATGAGGCAAAAAGTGACATCAATTCAATGACGAATGTCATCATAAAATTGTGTCATATTTTATGCGTCGTCGATGATATGACTACAGTGACATCAATTTGATTTTGTGTATAGTTAACATTATTATCATGTTTAAAAAGAAAACAAGAAGCAAAAATTCCCATATTCTTTTTGTTTAAATTATTTAGCTAAATACCTCAAATTTTCAAAGTAGAATAATTACGAAAACGTCATCGTCTTGATATAAAGAGTTATTCTGTAAACAAAGGGTGGAATACAACAAAAGTGAAACAACCACATGTAAAGGGTAAGTAAATACTAATAATATTCTCTCTTTTTGACTTAAGTAAACCCCAATGCCTCAATTAAATGACAGTTTGTCATTAAATTAAGCCTACTAAGGCCTTTGTCTACTGTTACTAAGTCATCGCACTGATGACCTATTTTATTGAACTGACTCCGATTCGTCATTTCTATATAAAATAATTTTATCTTGCTTTTGCCTCTTTCAATTTAAAAGCTCAACTCTGGTACGATGTTTGTATAACGGCTATTTATAATAAAAGAAGAGTTTTAATTATCGTTCGAACGACAATATTAGGGTAATAATTTTGTGTAAAAATCACCTAAATGAATTTTTTTTTTAAACACTTTTGCTAATTAGAAACTGATGTATCGCTGGAGTGTTTGAAAATGGATTCATATATGATTTAATTTCCTAGTTTTGCTTTTTTGAATTTTTTTGTCGTCAAATATTTGTTAGGTCCAAACATACACTCACAGTATTCTGTACGTAAAATTAACTGAAATTGTAATATAAAATAAAAGAAAATTCAGTTAAAAGCCGGTCTACTAATTTTTCATTAAGATTTTTGTATGACGTGCTAAATTCCCAATTTTCCATATTTGATAAATACACTGAAATTTATTGTTGGGGGAAAGTTAGCTTCTATGCGCATTTCACTGGCTGCTTAGGACAGCTGATCAGGAAACCTTTTCCAAAGATTTAGGAAAAGCTAAAAATATTATACAAATAAAACCCTAAAGCAAATAAGAATTTTAAACACTCAAAATCTTACTTGTAACAATATCAAAGCTTTAACAAAACACCAACAATAAACAGTGAGTTTATCTTTTCTTACATCCCCCTACAATTGGTTGGGTTTTTTCCGACTCGAATTGTAGTTGTAAGTGAGTAAAAAGAAAAACAAAATTAAAAAACAAATTGCTTCATTCTATTGTCTTCGCAGAAAACAACAAAAAAAAAAAACAATTTGGCAATTCAGTTTTTTGGAAAAGTTCATTTAATTTTTACTGCCAAAAATTCAACCCCATATTCCGTAAAAAAACAAAGGAATATTCAGTAATTTTATATAAATTAACTATCAAACAATTAACAACATATTCCGTAAAAAACAAAGGAATATCCAGTGATTTTATTAAATTCAGGAATTTTCATTTGCTTTACAAAAGAGCCGAATTTCTAAAAAATACCAGATAGACACCTGTCCGACGTTTTTCTAATGTACTAGAGGTCTGCTTTGAATAATTCACTTGTTTGTCTTTATTCAAAGTGCACAACATTTACTCAAATATTAAACATTCAAAAATATAAGAAAATAGTAAACCATATACAAAAATAAGACAGAATGAATTGAATAAAATACTTGTTTACTGTAAATGAATTTGAGAGTCATTCATAAACAACAAAGCATTGGAATGACCCGTTAGAGAGAGCAAGCTTACAAAAAATATTCGAATAATTTTTGAATTATTGAATGTTCATACATTTATTTGAATACATTGACATAATATGTGTTTAAGCTTGTGGCTTCTTTTATTTGAAAGAGTTAAGCTTACACATACATACGTAATGTGTAGGTACAGAAATTTTACATTCAAATTATATATGAATATTTCACTCATTTGACTCGAGTTGACTGAATTGATTGAGTTTTTATTAGTTTTGTCTTTGGTTATTTTTTCATTTGTTTCTTTATTATTGGGTGCTCGACACAATGTGGTTAAAAAACAAATGAGTGTGTTGAAATTGGTTTTTATTTATTCTTGCAGACCTCTATTATGTACTAACCCCGTTACACATGTTTGTTTTACCTTTGTTGTACTGACCCCGTTGTTTACAGAAGAACTCTCAATTATAAGACACCAGCAGCATGATCGATATACATAGTTTCGCAATTATTTTACTTTTAAAATTTGATGTATTTAACAAATAGAAAATGGGAATATTTTTACGCAAAACAAGCAAATCGTTTTTATAGAAAGCTAAAAACTTATTTTTTGGTAGTAAAATTATATAAAATAAATGAAATATTCATTTGATTTTACGGAATTCGCGTTTGAATTTTTGACATACAGAAGAATTTAACTTAATCAACGGACAATATTAACTGCAACTGAAAATCCGTATTAATATGCACTAAGTTTTTGGAATAAATGTTAGACACCTTTCAGACTTGGCAAGTTACTTGCCGAGAACAACCACCACTATTATGGATAACAATCTTGAAGCGATGTGGTGGCTTACGTCTTGGCTGTGGTTCGTGTCTTGATCCGGGCATTTTGCCAGCATCTGGTGATTCCCGAGATGAGGGCAGTGAACTTAAAGGCCTTGGCAACGAAAGGTTATCCATCCCCTAAACCGAGGTGTTATGCGACCCGTGCCTATCGGTTGGTTTGCAGTCAGGGGTTACCGACTGTATTATCACGGAGCTTTGCTGATACCTGGGCACCTCAGCAAATAGACTACGCCCTTACCGCGTTATCGGGGGCTATGACGTGGCGGACCTCCAGATCCCCTACACTCGTGGGACCAAAAACAAAATGACAACTCCTTTTAAAACAAATCAAAAACAAAACAAACAACAAACTAACAATGGCACGGAACAGGACACGAAAAGGACCAGTGATAAGGACAATGAGACGAAGACGATCCCGTCGGTGGCTGTATCAGCCTCGACACCTAACAGCGGCGATGTACCTCTGTCTTTCGCGCCAAGTACATCAAAAGCCGCATCAGCCCTTTCCGCCAGAGCGGATAAAGCCCATGCTTCGGGTACTGCAAAGTTGGAAATGACAAAGTCGTCCAACAAAGCAGCCTCCCATATGCCTATTGTGCAAAGAGGGACGGAGATGATTACATCCTGTCCCACTTCTGCACCTCCCCCCGCCAAGTCCGGCGTCACTAAGAAGACACCTCGGCATAAAAATCCTTCCAAGAGGGCATCTAACTCAAGGCGTGCTGCCTTGCGTGTTATCGAGCTATTCGGCTCCAAAGATGCCAATGAGCTTTCTGCAGAACAGGAAGCTTCATTGGCATGGGCTAAGGCCCTTACTGCTGGGCTTCAAAGCGTTTCACCTCCCGCCCCTGCAAAGGCAATGCCTAAACGGCAACGTTCGGAGGAAGAAGCGACAGCCGTTAGACAGCAACCAGGGACAAAACGTCCCAAGTACGCACCAAAGTCGACTAATAGGTCCTACAGCGAGGTGGCGAAAGACCATCTTGTTAGGGCTATTATAGACAGAAGTGCTGCTGGTGGATCCATCTCCCACTCTAGGTGGGACTTGGTGAAGCAGCAAATGATGGGTGTCTTTTGGAAGATCCTTAGTGAGAATCCAGGAGCACCCCCGCAATGCGACGATGCTGGCTGGTACCAGGGTCACGTTAAGCTGATGGCGTGTGTGGACGAGCGCTCTGCACTTCTGCTGAAGCTTGCCATTGGAGCGATTGGCGAAATATGGGAAGGTGCTAGGCTCGACGTGGTTTTGATGAGTGAGATACCACGGAGACCTAGATCCATCGTCACCATCCCAGCGGAACCCTCTGCACCGGAGGAAATCTTGAAGATTATTCAGTGCTGCAACCCCCAACTTCCCACTCATAACTGGAAAGTTGTCAAGGTTTCAGCAGCTGAAGGATCCTCAAGAACGGCGATCGTAGTCCTGAATCAGGACTCCTTGAAGCCACTGAGGGAGAAACAGGGCAAGATTTACTATGGTTTCAGTACCATCTTGCTCCGTGTCTACCGAGGTGATGACAAGGGCGATCCCGCTCCGAAGGTTGTGGAGCCTACGCAGTCTGCGGACTGCACGAATGACGCTTCCGTTCATTCATGTGACAAAGAAGACACCCCGTCCGTCTCTGACATGCTGGGTGACCTCTTTGAACGCATGGGTGAATTGGCTGATGAGGACGCCCTCCTGGAATCAGATCAGGAGGACGCCAATGTCACGGTCGTTAATACTGGACATGGTGAAGGTGACACAGATAAACCTTCACCACTCTAAGGCAGCATCCGCTGCACTGCTCCTCCGGGTGGTAGAGAGAGAGGAGGAGCTAATAATGATCCAAGAGCCATGGATCCACAAGGATCGGGTTTGCGGATTAAACCTCAAGGGCTATAAGCTCCTATATGCCAAAGCAACAGGTAAAATTAGATCTTGTATTTTGGCTAAAAACACGCTGGATATCTTCATTCTTTCTGATTTCAGTGATGAAGACACAACTTCAGCGGCCCTAGAGATGGGCGACATGCCGATCTGGATCGTCTCGGGCTATATGGCGCATGACCAGGACAATGGGCCACCTAATGGGCTTGTTCGTGGCTTGGTAGCCAAAGCCGGCTCCATGGGTACCCCGGTGGTTATCTGTGCTGACGCTAATGCGCACCACATCACGTGGGGCAGCACCAACACCAACTCTAGAGGTGAGTCGCTATTTTCTTTTATCTGTAGCAGTAATTTGGAAATAGCAAACATAGGCGCGGAACCTACGTTCATTGTAGCTAATAGGCAGGAGGTTCTTGATGTGACATTAGTCAGCTCGGAACACTCCGACTTAATAAGTAACTGGGCGGTCTCAAATGACTGTTCTTTTTCGGACCACAGGTATGTTGAGTTTCAATTAGGTCCACCCCCCTTGGGGGTGTGTACTTTTGTGAATAGGAGGAGAACGAGGTGGGACTATCAGGCTAGTCTACTCGCTGATTCTCTGGGCTCAGTCCCTGTCATTAGTGGCATTACGGAGACTGAAATGGCAGTGGAATTCCTATCGGGGGCACTGCGTCAGGCAACGGCACTGGCCTGTAGGCCAGTGGTTAGGAAAAAGGGGGGCAAGCCACCATGGTGGAGCCCTGAGATTGCACAGTCTCGCAGAGACTGTCGTAGGTTATTCAATATGGCTAAACGACTGGGAAACTGGGCGGATTATAAGTCGGCATTGAATAGGTTCAAGAATTTGGTTAGATCGGCGAAACGGAATGCCTGGAGGAACTTCTGCAGCGGCGTGGAAGGCTCCTCTGAGACAAACCGGTTGCGCAAAATAATGGCTTCTTGCCCGACTGTCCCCAGCTACATTCAGAAAGCTGATGGTAGCTGGACTACGAATAGTCAGGAGACGCTGGAGGTGTTAATTGACACGCACTTTCCTGGCAATTCCCTTCCAACACCACGGAAGATCAACTGCCTATCAGAGCCTGGACCCGTGTCCATTTCTCTGTGCTATGATAGGCTCAATTGGGCGATAAGGAGCTTCGACTCCTTTAAGGCTCCTGGTCCGGACGGTATTATTCCGGCCGACCTTCAAAAGAACGCGGGGCTTCTGGTTCCTTGGCTGTCCGCTATTTATACGGAATGTATTAGATTCTCGTACGTTCCCATCCGATGGACTAGATGTAGGGTTGTTTTCATCCCAAAGGGAGGTAAAGCATCCCACACCAGACCTAAGGACTACAGGCCAATTAGCCTGTCGTCATTTCTTCTCAAGACCCTTGAAAGGGTCATTGATATTCATCTGAGGATGTCTATTCCTAGACATTTGCTCTCTTCATCGCAGCATGCCTACACCAAGGGCAAGTCTGTAGAGACGGCGCTCCACTCACTGGTCGGCTACATTGAGAAATCCCTTGAATTTCGGGAATACTCACTTGTGGCCTTTCTGGACATTGAGGGAGCTTTCAATAATGTCAAACCCAACTCCATCTTGGAGTCGATGAGGGAGGTTGGGGTTGACGATGTAATTTGTAGATTTATTGGTAATCTACTCGATAATAGGATCATTGAATCCACAATGGGTGCTACTAATGTTTGCAGATTTGTGCACAGGGGCACCCCGCAAGGTGGGGTTCTCTCCCCTCTACTGTGGAACCTGACGGTGAACACTTTGCTGGGTCGGTTCGACAGATTAGGGATAAAAACCGTCGCGTATGCGGATGACGTGGCGGTGGCGGTCGCGGGTAAACACCTGGACACACTGTCCCATTGTATGGAATCTGCATTGCAGATTCTAAGCTCTTGGAGCATTTCCTGTGGACTTGGTGTCAATCCACAGAAAACTGAGTTGGTACTCTTTACCAGGAAGTACAAGGTTGGCAACTTTAGGCTTCCTAGGCTAAACGGCACGGAGCTGAGGCTCTCGAACAGTGCCAAATATTTGGGCGTAATTCTCGATAGCAAACTATCATGGGAACTCAACGTTCGGACGAGGGTTGATAGGGCTATTGTGGCCTTATACACCTGCAAGAGATCCTTGGGCAGGAGCTGGGGCCTGGGCCCCAGGGGTGTCGAATGGATCTTTGAAGCGGTGGTAAAACCGATTCTCTTCTATGGGGTCATAGTGTGGTGGCCTGCCGTGGAAAGGGGACGGTACTGCAGGATGCTTGAGAAAGTATATAGGTTGGCTGCGCTGATGATCACGGGATCACTCCGCTCGACACCGACGAAGGCACTGTTTACTATGCTAGACTGGTTGCCGATTGATATCATGGCCGAACAACAGGCCTTGACTTCCGCTATGAGACTGGGGGCGGTGGGCCTGTGGTCTACGCGGAACTATGGTCATGCCAGGGTCACGCTTCACGCATCATACGACCTGGCGGGGCTGGACTATTGCACTCCGGAACCCTTTTTCGGTGCTTTGTTCACGGTTCATCATGGTAGCTATGATGAGCTGCTCGATAATACGCGATCTCTGGAGCCGACCCTGCGGGTCTACACCGATGGTTCCAGGATGGGCGACAGAGTGGGTGGAGGTTTCTTCATCGAAGAATTGGACATCAGGGTCTCTTTTAGGCTGCCAGATGGCAGTAGTGTGCTGCAGGCGGAAATCTCTGCCATAAAGCGGGCGGCAAACTGGCTGAAGTACTATCGTATATCGAGGGATATATGTATATTTACGGACAGCAAGGCTGCCATTGCAGCTCTGGCTGGTGTCTTTACGACATCTATGTTGACAGTGGAATGCCGGATGTCTCTAAATGAGATCGCGAAACATTCCAGTGTAACGCTGACATGGGTACCAGGACACAGTGGGCTCCTGGGCAACCATACTGCGGACAGTCTGGCCAAACAAGGCTGTCTCTTGGACGACATGTTCGTCGACGGCCTAATTGGCACTTCAATGGCCCGCTGCAGGACTCTCATCAGACGGGAGTCGTACAGAAGGGCTCAGGGGAGATGGCAGGGCGAGCATACCTGTTTGATGGCCAGGACTCTATGGCCTGGCTATGACGCGGCGAAAACGCGCGTACTACTCGGTCTCGGCAGGGACCGGATAAGGACAGTGATATCGGTTATCACGGGTCACTGGGTGATAGGGACTCATGCTAGGAGGATGGGTCTTGAGTATAATGACTACTGCAGGAGTTGTCATGATGAGGAGGAGGAGGAGACGGTGTTTCACTTCCTCTGTCAATGCCCCGGTCTGGCGGGCGTTAGGTTGAGGCATTTTGGGAGACCGGAATTGCCATGTCTGGACGATTTGTCCAATGCGGGACTGAAATCGATCTCCCTGTTCTGCAGGGAATCGGGGTGGTTCGAGACTGCGGTGACCTCTGGGGAATAGTCTGGTGGATACTGGCTGGCCCTTGTCACTGGCTAGGGGTATCACAAAGGGACCGCTATAAGGACCCAAGTGAGTCGTCTTCGTGACGGCTACCCATTTAACCTAACCTAACCTTGCCGAGAACAAAAAAATCTGTAAAAATTTTCTATTCCTTACCCCGACCTTACCGCTGACGTCTACAAACGAAGAGTTGCGCAAGAGTAACTTGCCGAATGTGAAAGAGGTCTTAGAATCAGTAAAAAATAAATTTGCTTGCAATTTTAAATGTTTATTTATTTAAAATTCACTGAACGGAATACTTCTTAAAAAAAACTACAGCCCGTTACTGTAATAATATTGTGAGTACCTTAAGTCTATTTAGCTGTCTGTCCGTATGTCTGTCGATGGAAAACAAGCTTACTGCCTGGCCCACAATATCGACAATAACATTTCTTTCGTATATTTATATTGAAAACAAAAACAAATTTTAATTTTTTATTATTGTTTTCAATATAAACAAGTAAGAGTGCTATATTTGGCTGTGCCGAATCTTTGATACCCTCCACCGACAGTTCAAATGTTTAAGGAGTAATATCTGTATGATGTTATTATTATCTTAAACTGTGACGATTTGTTATTAATTATGGTTTTAGGCGACTAAACTGTTTTCCGGTAGTAGGGTTTATTTGGGGCCTAGGGTTAGTTATGGACCGATCATCGCGAAATTTCACAGTATCATTTATAGTCCTATAAAACTGTGGCGAGCCAAAATTTGTAATGATTGCATTATTTTTTTATGGTTTTAGGCGTACTAAACTGTTTTCCGGTAGTAGGGTTTATACGGGGCCTAAGGTAAATTATGGACCGGTCGGCACGAAATTTCACAGTGTTATTTCTAGTCCTAAAAAACTGTGACGTACCAAATGTTTTAAACTGTTTTAAACTGTTT
The DNA here is from genome assembly GCA_930367215.1 of Pollenia angustigena. Lineage (NCBI taxonomy): Eukaryota > Metazoa > Arthropoda > Insecta > Diptera > Polleniidae > Pollenia > Pollenia angustigena. Next base: position 42,231,478 of record OV884058.1, on the reverse strand, counting down.
TCCTGGAGTAGTGTTTATATGGGGCTAAGGGTAAATTATGGACGGATCTTCACGAAATTTAACAGGGTGATTTCCAGTCAAATAAAACAAATTTTTGCAAAATATTATCTCATTCCGTGGCTTGTTCCAGCATTTATGTTATTTTTTGTAACAAAATTATCAATTTTTTTCGGTGGTGGTTCCATATTTTGATTTATAGCTCTGGTGCTACTGAACCGATTTTGCTGGATTTCAATCCCAAACTGCTTAGGATAACTACAAGCAATTTGGCACCAAGTTTGTTCATTTCTTTTGAGTTGTTCGAAAGCGAGCGTGTTTTCAACAGACGGACATACGGACAGACGGACATGGCTAAATCGACTTACAATTACTCAAGGACCCAGAATAAATATACACTATGGGGTCTGAGATGAATAATAAAAAAGTTTCACACGGAATGACAAACTTTATATACCCTCTTCACAACTAATTGTCGTGGAGGGTATAAAAAAAGAAAGAAATGTTCTTGTTGACATTGTGGGCCAGGCAGGTAATTTCAAAAGTCTTAAAAGCAAAATGAACTGTTATCAGATTTGGTTTACTATTGTTTTATATGACTAAAAATCACGCTTTCGAATTCTGTAATAATCGGTTTATAATTTTCTATAGTTCCTATAAGTTACCCCTTTGGCGAAAAACCTTAATACGTCTTAAACCGTAGCCAACAATAATAATATTATTAAAAAATAGTTGCGGCAATTTACTTTTATATGACTTTATGGCATTTTCTTGTCTACAAAAAAATTGCACCTTGTTAAAAGTTGCATTTATAAAATGTCTTGCCAACCAACATTCTAATAATGCAATTTCTTATTTGACGAGAACAAGACACAAAATTGGATGGCCTTTTTTTAACAGCTGACAAAAAGTTTGTTCTTCAAAATATAAAAAAGATACATAAACCAAAATTAGTTTATAGATTGATATTAAATAAATAAATAAAAAAAATAAAAGACGAAATTCCAATTTCTTTTGTTCGTTTTTCATAAAATATGTAAACAAGCAAATACCTTTGCCAGATTGCCGATTTATTGACACCAAGTTTTTAAGATTATTTGTTTTTTCAATATTTTTAATCAGGCTTAAGTTCATCAAACTTAATTTTCATTAAATTATTTTTATGAAGAAAGGAATTTTTACAACATGAAAATTAATTAAAATTGTTATTGATAATCATTCATTCTTGACTGAACTGAGATTCGAACCCAGGCGGCTGGTTACCCTGACATGTTTCGATCGCTACCACTCGATCTCATCAGAGGGATTTGCCGTCTTACACTCGCAGCCATCGACGACTGCTGACGTCAATAGTCAAACATCAATCCTTAAACCAAATTTTATTTTAACCTTTGGTAGATCGAAATTTGCTTTTTTGAATGACTATCCATTTTTAATTGATTTTACATGTTTTTCCTTTACCTCTGTTTTTTTTTATTAAATATTGAAAACTTGGATTAAAAACCATAAATAATTAAACAAAATGACAAAATGAATGAAAAACAAGTTTATAAAACCGAAGCCACTTAAATTTTATATCACTGACAAACTACCATTAATAATGTATTGCTTTCTAATGTTTTTTACTATAAAATAATAGAAAAACTTACTATTCAAATTTGAAATTTTTACTGTCCCGATTAGAGGCGATTTTATCCTAACTTTGTCTGGTAGCCCTATAAATAAACAGAAGTCACCTTTTTACAGGGTATTATCAACACTGTCGATTTGTGAGGGGCGTAAACAGTGTTGCCAGAACTTTTAGAGGTAAAATCAGCAAAAAATCATAATCAGCCTTATTCCGGTTGTCGTTGTCGTAATCGCTCAAGTCGTTTTTTGTAAGAGATTAAAGAAACACACAACCAGTGTTCTTTAATCTCTTACAAAAAACGACTTGAGCGATTACGACAACGACAACCGGAATAAGGCTGAATTTTTCTTCTGCGTCAAGATTTTAAAAATCTTCAATAAATCTTCAAAACACATTTATTATATTTTTATATTAAAAAAATCTATCCAAATTTAACTACTCTGGCTGAGTAGAGATTAATTCAGGGTATTTGAACTTTCAAGGGTCTTATTGAAAATTTCCAAGAGATAAAATAATACAACTATTGCAGCTACATATACGTACACATGCAGATTTTTTCGTCTAAAATTAGATGGCATAAGTCCGGCGATATTGATGTGTCAAAACAATGCGAATTTTTAATTTTTAACTAATCTTATGTGAATAAAATTCCTATTAATGGATCTATTTTCAAACGGTTCTTCCATGAATGATATCAACCATTTTTGTTTATCAATGCAAGAAGTGGAAATAAAACAAATGTAATTGACAATTTAAAGAAGTTTCCATCGGCTAAAGAATATGCAATTTTAAACCAAAAATCTTCAAATCTGCAATTTGGCAATTTAAGGGTATAAAATATTCCAGATGCACTTTTGGCATCACTGGGCGTAAAGTGCAATCAATGCCTTATGCCATTAGTAGTGGTGAGTTTTTTTTAGAATAAAACAAGCCACCCTTTTAGAGAGCCAAGCATTTTTAAGAAACGAACACTAAATTGGATTGTTTTTAAATAAAATATCACATTTTTTGTAGAAAAGAAAACACCAATGGTTTATCACAGATTCCAAAAGGTTCACTTCCGAGAAAATTATAGTTCTTGTATTTGACAAAAAATATAAAGAAGAATTCCTAAAAACTTTTAAAATGTTCAAAAATTAAACTTTTGCTGAATAAATTAGAGAGTGCTAGTTTTTACCCTCACTGTATTTATATAAACATACATATTTATATGTATGTTTGGCATTTGTACAAACAATATAAATACTATATGTTTGTTAATTTGTATTCATTGTAAAAGAGGAAAAAGTATTTGCAGTTTTTTTTTTAGTAATAAAACTTTTTGCTCAAGGGCATATTGTTCGTTTTTTGCTATCAGCCACAATTATGATAAATGCAAAAATACACATGAACACAATGAAAGCGTTACATTATATACACTCTAGTGTACAAAAGAAAAATTACATTTATTTTAATAAAAAACAAATATTATTTTGAAAAAGTTCATACATACTTTTCTAAAAATAAGAGAATATAGTACAGCAATTTAGAATATAAAGCAAAAAATTTTTGAAAAACTAAAAAAAAGACTACAATAGAAACATAATAAAGCATTGAAAACAGTGGGTGTAAAAAGTAAATGTTCCGTTAGTCATGTAGGTGGTACATACCTTTTTGCGTTTGCATTAATATAAATCTTTTTGTTGCACTAGTTTATATTTAGATTTTCTTTTTTTTTTGCCAACATTAATGAAATCGTTTATATATTTTAATTATTATTCAGAGCAATTCCATATGAAAGCGATCACCTTTTGAACGACCCCTCTCCGATTTTAAAATAAATAGTCTCAATCGATTGCCCAGCAAAAAATAATGTACCTACATATTTTTTTTTTTTTTTATAGTGACTGGTTTAGTGGTGGTGTACACCACTGTCATGTGACAAAATTGAAGAATTCTTCATAAGGGACCTCATTGAAAGTTGTTTTAAAAAAAAACTACTAAAGCGATCGATGGAAAGGTATTGAATCAGGCTTTAATTGAAAAATAAAATTTTCCTAATTTTTCTTAGAAATTTACCTTTAAATTTTCCCATGAAAATTAAATTTTCCGATTTTCCACAGAGCTCCTAAATTTTCCGGCTAATTTTTTTTTTTGGATTCCTCATAATTTTTGCTTTAAGAATCAGCAATAAAAAAATGGGCCCCGACTCCTTGTTTGGACAGGAGAAGAGCATTTAACAGACCACCTTGTTAAAAATACATTTTAAAAATTATTTTACAGTTAAAAATACATTTATGAAGAAAAAATCAATTTTTTTTTAAGAGCCCCAAGTTTAGTGTGTAGTGAATATGGTATGCCTGCCTTCACAAGATCGGCCATAAATCCATGGATAATAGCAGCAGTGGCATGTAATGGCACACCAAACCCGACTGAGGCTACAGGTCATAAAATGTTTTGTAAATTTTTTAAATTACCAGGTAATAAATATTTCGCCTAAAATGACACGTGCAGAAACAAGTCATAAAACACGGATTTTCCATAAATATGGCGAAATATTTATTACCTGGTAATTTAAAAAATTTGCAAAACATTTTATGACCTGTGGTCGGCTTATTGGCAGTAACCAATTAAGTCCCTCTTTAAAAAACATTTTATGACCAGTAGTTCACGCAAATTTTCCTATTAAAGAAAAGCAAATATCGCTTATTTTTTTTTACCTATTTTTTACCAAAAAATAAATATAAATACTTCACACACTCTGAGTCAAATTTCAGTTGAATACTAAACGTGAAAGTGTTAAAGTGTTTTTTTTTTTGTAAAGTAAAGAGTGAAGCTGTAAAGACAATTTAAAGTAAAATGAATACATTTTGCTGCAATCCGTTTAACAAGAGTGGACATCGTTCGAAAAAGATAAAAGTATTAAAATTAACTGGTGTTTCGAAGCGATACATGAATGAATTAAATATACAATACGGTGAAGAAGCAGAATTCATTTGCCCCAAGTGTAAAATCGATTTGTCTCAACAAGCAAATGCATTGAAACAAATACAGCCACAATCCGAGAGTGAAATGACAAGTGAACAAAAGGTTTCATCTGATAGTGAGGCAGACATTCCGATGGTCAATATGTCTTTGAGTCCTTTGAATGAGGCTATTACCACTTTAGGTGAAACGCCTATTAGAAAAAGAAAGTTGCGAAGTGAAACCTACAGGAAAGAGAAAAAAGGCAAGGTTATGAGTGCAATCGCGACAATATTTGATAAAGGCTCTGATAACGAATGCAGTCAAGCAGATGACGTTGATGACGGCAAACAAATGATTGAGCAGTTGAAAAGAAAATTCAATTTAGCGACCACTTTTCCGGAGAAATATCTCATTTTATCTGTGCTGCCTCAATCATGGTCTATACGCAAGATTTCTGAACAGTTTCAAACATCTTTTTACATCGCGAGAAGAAGCAAAGAATTAGTTCGACAGAAGGGCATATTGGCGACTCCCACCAAGAAATTTGGCTCAAGGACCCTCAGCGAAGCAACGGTGAAATTAATTCAAGATTTTTACTGCAATGATGACAACAGCCGCGCCTGCCCAGGTACACGTGACTATGTTATCACACGTGAAGATGGAGAAAAAGTACACAAGCAGCGCAGATTATTATTATGTAATCTATCCGAAGCATACCATCAGTTCAATGAGAAATACCCAGCAGAAAAAGTGGGATTTTCTAAGTTTGCCATCCTACGACCAAAAAAATGCGTGCTGGCATTAGACAGGCACGGAACGCATTCAGTCTGCGTTTGCATGTTTCATCAAAACATCAAATTAATTTTCTTTCCATGCAAGAAATTGAAAGTATTTCACGGTGAAATTAAAACATATAGGGACCTCCTGTCGAAGTCGTTGTGCGCATACCCCACGGAAAATTGTCATCTGTCCAAATGCGACAATTGTCCGAAGATTGACGAGCTAGAGCAATATTTGGCGGAAAAGTTTGAACAGCTGTTAATTCAGGAGGTGCATTTCAAACAGTGGATAATTAGCAGCGGCAGATGTTCCCTTGAGACCGTGGTAAAGCAGATTCCGGAATTCATCGAGGAATTCGGATTCAAGTTGAATGAACTGAAGGCGCACCATTTCATATCCGAGATGCAATCGAAATTTCTAAAGGAAAGTAAGGAGAAATTAGCCCAAAATGAAGATAACGAACTACAAACCGTAAGCCTTGTTGTTGTCGCGGAGAGTTTAGCTCATAATTATGTGTCCGTTTATTTATTTCAAATGAAACTGTTTGAATTCTTAAGATCAAAATTCGATGCAATCGACAAAGTAACGTTTTTCTCAGACGGCGCGGCTTCTCAGTACAAGAATAAAAAAAATTTTTACAATCTTTGCATAATTGAAGAAGAACAAAACTACAAGGTCGAGTGGCTCTTTTTCGCGACGTCCCACGGTAAGGGCCCATGCGATGCGTTAGGGGGAACCCTAAGGCAAGTTTGCAAAGGCCATATACTGACCAGATCTTAAATGTACAACATTTGTTTTCGTGGATTCAAAGCAAGGAAATTGCCATTAACACAGTTTTATGCACTCAAAAAGAACACGATGCCATGGAGCGACGAATTCAAAACAGATAAAATAATGTCAAAACTATAACTGGAACGCAAAAGTTTCATTGCTTCATACCAAATAATTCTGATTTGTCAATTAATGTAAAGCGGTACTCTTCGTCTGCCGACGTGCTAAATTTAAAGTTACTTTAATTTTATAATGATGCCAAGACAATTGAAATTTTTAATAAATATTGTAATTAAGTATAAGCAGCAAAATAAGAAAGATTTTTTCTTCATAAATGTATTTTTAACTGTAAAATAATTTTTAAAATGTATTTTTAACAAGGTGGTCTCTTAAATGCTCTTCTCCTGTCCAAACAAGGAGTCGGGCCCATTTTTTTATTGCTGATTCTTAAAGCAAAAATTATGAGGAATCCAAAAAAAAAAATTAGCCGGAAAATTTAGGAGCTCTGTGGAAAATCGGAAAATTTAATTTTCATGGGAAAATTTAAAGGTAAATTTCTAAGAAAAATTAGGAAAATTTTATTTTTCAATTCAAGCCTGATTCCATACCTTTCCAACGAGCTATCACTCGTTGCGAATGCTTTAGTAGTTTTTTTTTAACAACTTTCAATGAGGTCCCTTGTGAAGAATTCTTCAATTTTGTAACATGACAGTGGTGTACACCACCACTAAACCAGTCACTATAAAAAAAAAAAAAATATGTAGGTACATTATTTTTTGCTGGGCAATCGATTGAGACTATTTATTTTAAAATCGGAGAGGGGTCGTCCAAAAATTTGCCAATTTTGATCGTTTTCATATGGAATTGCTCTTTAATTGTAATTACAATTACTGCTGATCTCAGCGTACACTGGATAACAGTAACACAACTTTAACTTCTGAATTTTAACAGTCCATAAAACGTCGATTTAATATTAATACCAATTAAGTTAAAACAAAAAACAAATTGTGCATCAAGAAAAATATAAATAAAATGCTTTAATAATGGACCTTTGAGTAGCATAGACATAAGAATATTAAAGGTACACAGAAAAAATTGTCGTTAGTTTTTTTATCAATTAAAATAATTGTTTAAAAAGTCTTTCATTTTAATTAATGTGATAATTAAATCCATTATTTTTTGATTTAATTAACATTTTGGTTGTTTTGAAATATATTTATAATTAAAACATTAATTAAATAACAGAAAATCTTAATTGATTTTTTTCGTTTAAAATAAAACAATTTTTACTTTTAGAATTGTTGTTGGGAATTGTCAAAACCTGAGCTTTACTTAATTAAATCAATTAATACATTGTTTAAAACGGCAAAGTTTCTGGATAATATTTTTATTTAAAATTAAAAAAAAAATCACATGTTTAAATTTTTATTAATTTACATAAATATTTTGGTAATAAGTGCAAAATCAACAAATTGTTTGCTTGATTTTATGAATTTTGTGATTAGAGACAACTTTTAATTTTTTCTGTGTAATTAAACTAAACCAAAAAGTAGTTGAATAAAAAAAATGAGAAATCCGTTGTATTTTTTACTGTCAGGTAAACAATAACAAATTATTTTAACATTAAATGGCAGGAAAATACACAAAATTTATATGCTTAGGGTTTATTGAAAATTAATCAGATTGTACTTCTTGAACTCACGTTGACGCACGATCATATAAGGTGCTTCAATAAAAGCATAACAATTTTTAATTTATTTTGAATATATCTTTCCATTATTGCTATAAGGAGTATAGGGCTTCAATGACCATTCCAATGCACCGTGATTACAGATACAAAAAGTAAAGACAAGAAAGGCTCGTCATCCATTTAAAGCATCAATTGCCTGGTGGTGCTATAATAAGTATCGATAATTATCTGCCGCATTTTGAATTTGCAGGAGAGCAAATGGACCCCACGGCTTCCATATCCAATTAAAAATGGGTCCTTAATAGTATATCCTCTCGAAAATTTGTCTATTAATACTGTGATGTAGGGTATTATATTGTTGGGTTTGACCGACTATGGTTGTGGGTCCAGTAATTAGATTGTGTTAATATGTTTCACTATTCGATTCGATAAAAGAAAAATAGTTTCTGTTAATTCTTCTCTTTCAACGTCATTGCAAGTTCTACATAGATCATTGCTAGGGCGCTCTAGCCTGTGGGCCTGTTTCCCTTTTTCTCATCTACAATCGGCCAGATTTTTCTGGTTACCGTAAATGTGGTCTTATCGAACCATTTGCGGCTAACGGTGAGATAAAATTTATTTACGAAAAATAGCTTACCCTTCGAGAGTGAAATTTCTATATCACATATTGGACCATTAAGATCCAAGCTAATTCCTGCATGCGCTTTCGAGTCGGTTATACAATTTCCGTGTTCCCATTTAAGGGTTAGCATTGAATGTCTCGAGACATCCGCTATGCTTAAACAATTCTCAATGTGATAAACACATTCTCCAGGGATTTCATTTATGCTTTTCTATCAGATATCTTAAAATTAAGGGTGGCTAAATTTTAAGGGCCGATGTTGAATGTGAACCAAACCTAAACGTAAAGTTTTTTTCGGCATTTCATTTGATACTTCACAATTTCAGACTAACTCAATTTGAACCATGGGAAGATACACAATCGAGCAACGCTCTAAAATTATTCAGACTTATTACGAAAATGGGCGTTCAAATCAAAATGCATATCGTGCACTTCGTGATTTTTTCGTTCAATTTAATCGTCCAAGCGTACAATCGAAAAAATCTTGCAAAAATTTTAGCAAACCGGGTCTGTACAAAGACGTACAGCTCGTACTGCAAAAAATATTGCTGCTGTTCGCGATAGTGTGGCTGAAGAGCCATCCACCTCAACGCGTTGATGAACATTATGCATAAAGACTTGCATTTACACGCTTACAAGGTGCAATTGACTCAAGAACTAAAGCCTCTTGACCATTCCAAATGCCGTCAATGGTCAGAATGGAGGCAAGAAATGGTAACAGTGGACGATCAGTTTTCGAAGAAACTCATCTTCAGTGATGAGGCACATTTTCACCTTAGTTGATTCGTCAATAAGCAGAATTGTGGATTTGGGCGAATCCTAATCCTAGACTGATTGTCGAAAAATCAATGCACCCACAAAGAGTGACTGTTTAGTGTGGTTTATGGGCTGGCGGCATCATCGGGCCGTATTTTTTCCAAAATGAGGCCGGACAGGCATTTACTGTGAATGGTGTTCGCTATCATGAGATGATAACGAACTTTTTTTTTCCTAATTGGAAAATATGGATGTGGACTATATGTGGTTTAACAGGACGGTGCCACTTGCCACACAGCTAACGAAACAATGGCTCTTTTGCGCAACAAATTCATTATGTTATTTCCCGTGGTGTCGATGTCAATTGGCCGCTAAGATCATGTGATTTGACACTGGACTTATTTTTTTGGGGTTATTTTAAAGAAAAGGTGTACGTCGATAAGCCAGCAACAATTCAGGAGCTAAAGGATGAGATAATTCGGCACATTTACGGCATAAAACATCAATTATGCCTCAGCGTCATAGAACATAAATTATGCCTCAGCGTTATCGAAAGTTTGGACCATCGGATGGAGGTGTGCCGCCGAGGTCACGGCGGTCTTTTTGCCTATATTTTGTTCCATACATAATTGAACCATACCAATATTATCATAATAATAAAAAGAAATGACAATAATTTCCTAAATAATTTGTGTATTATTCAAAATCAACATCGGCCCTTAAAAAAAGCTGGCATTATCCTCAATGTAGGGAGGTTATTATGCATTTGTGCTGATGCTTAAGACATCTTAAATTTCGTAAATTTCTTTTTATTCACAATTAGACTAAACATATTTTTGTTATAAAGTTTGATCCGGCAAAACGGACGAATCGAAACTCCGCAATAAAATTTCCTTTAAGAAAAGAACAGTCGTTTTTTAATTAATTTTTTTGCCAAAATTTCGACATTTTTGTTTTTTAAAAATACAGCAGCTAGGCTTCTGATTTTTTGCAGACATATAAAAAACGAAGCTGCAAACAAAACAAGCTATAAATGATTAAAATCTGTGTCAAACTTTTGATTTTATTCACAAAAGTCAAAAATTTTTATTTAATTTAAGAATTTCATAAAACGCAATATTTGTATGGGAGCGCCCCTAAGAAGTGGAGATAAAGGTTAAGTATGTCTTGAGAAAATGAAAAGAACAAAAAACTATTTGAGATCGGTCATCTTACTAGGGGCGACTCCTTGGCAGTTATTGGGCTTTTTCTCCAATATATTTCTAATCTGTATTGACTATTTTGTATGGGAGCCCCCTTAAGGAATGGAGAAAGCGGGTAGGTATGTTAGAAATTAATGATTGAGATGAAAAATAAAGTATGGTTAGTCACACATTTGACCCATCTAGGGGCATCCGAGGTGCTGCAGGGGCCAAATTTAAGAATTTTATTAAACCGCCATATATGTATGGTTGAAATTCTTAAATTTGGCTGACGCGGTGCCTAGTATGCTTCTAGATGGGTCAAATCTATGGCCAACTCCATTTCATTTATTGCTTGTTTTGTTTGCAGCTTCGTTTTTTATATGTCTGCAAAAAATTAGAAGCCTAACTGCATTTTTTAATTTTTTATGAATTTTAAAAAAACAAAAACTTCGAAATTTTGCTAAAAAAAATTATTTTTTTTCAAAAAAAAAAAATCATGTTTCTAAAACGACTGCTCGTTTTGAAAAAAAAGTTTCACTTTTTTATTGCGGAATTTCGGTTTTTTTATACAGAAAGTTTTCAAGAGAATTATCTTAATACTTTTTTATTATGATATAAAGATCTGTGACAATTATGTGTGAAAGAAAATATCGGCCAAATGCTTGCCACGACTTCGGTGACATAACTGTATCCGATGCTTCTTATTTTCAATGACTCTGTGACATAATTGAGGCTCAATGTCGGTAATGTGCCCAATTAATCATCCAAAGAAATAAGTCCAACTGTGTCAAATCATATGATCGTATTTGCTAGTTAACATCTCCAAGACGTGAGATAACACGGCAAAAGAGCAATTGTTTCGTTGGCTGTGGTGCAAGTTCACCATCCTGTTTGAACCACACATCGTCCGGGTCCATATCCTCGATTTCTGGCCACGATAGCTAATAGCGAACACCATTCAAGTTAACTACTTGGCAGACCTCATTTTCGAAGAAGTACGGCCCTATGACGCTGCCAGCCCATAAACCGCACCAAACAGGTGTCTTCATATATTATAAACAGACCCGTGGCCTGATTCTGGCAATCGCAATCGAGTACTTTCTCGATTCGAAAGCAATTTAATATCTAATTATTTCAGTCAATACTGAACGAATCAGAATTATTTTTTCAGTGTTGTAAAGCATTAATTTGAGATTCACAATACTGAAAAAATAATTTCGATTCGTTCAGTATCGACTGAAAGAATTAGAACTAAAATTGCTTTCGAATCTAGAAAGTACTCGATCACGACTGTCAAAATTAGGCCCCCGGTTTGCTAAAATTTATTCACAATTTACGTTTTTGATGACCACAAAAATCACGAAGTAGACAAAATGTATTTTGATTTGAACGCCCATTTTCTTAAATGGCCTCAGCAATCTCAACGCGCTGCTCAATTGTGTACCTCTCCATGGTTGAATTTGTCAAACCCGGAAACAAAAAAATGTCAAATTAAGTTTGACAAAAAACTTGACGTCAAGTTGTATCTCACAATAAACATCGTGCATTATGGTTGCACCACCATTTATAAGGGTTGTAACTAAAAATGTCATGTGAAACAGTTTATAGTTTTATTTCATCCAAATTATTCTCATTTAATTATTCCATTGAAACAAATGTGCGTCTAAGCAAATTTTGCTCAATGTTTCACTTAAACTTCCAAAGAAAAGTCAAATACTGCCTTACAATTAATTACACAACTGTAACAGACATATTATAAAGCCAGTAATCATCAATTATATTTGGTATTTAATTACATTTTTGTATTTTTTTTTTTTTGGTTTTAATCCATTTGCCAGCCAGCCGCGGCGTACAAGTCAATTGAGTACTTAAGCGTGTAAAACATTCCCCTGTGGCGGCGGAGAAATTCACATCAAAGTGGCAATAATATCCTGGAGGAAATAAAGCATAAGCAAATTAAGGCTTTTTGAGTTTCTTTCAAGTGTTACAATGTAAGTGTTTTTTTTTTTTTTTTTTTTTTTTTAATTTAATAATTTCAAAAGACTTAAACAGAAAGGTAAACATTTAAACGAACTATAAAGTTTCACTTTATGAAAACAATTTATGGATAAATATTTGAAGCTTTAGTGAAATTTTAAATATTTCTTTAGACATTAAGAAAATCTTAAAGTCAATATTTAAAGAAAAACAATAAGAAACTTAAAGAAATTATTCTGTAGAAATTAATTTATTAAAGTGCAAAGTTAAAGAAGATATGATTTTATGGTTAATGAAAATAAATCTCTAGGAGAATTTTGTAATAAATTAAACAATAATAATATTGGAAAGGTAATTAACATAATGTTTATTTAAAGAAAACATATAAATATCGTTATTAAAAGTTAAACAAGTGAGAATAATAAATGCTGCTGTGCCGAGTCTTTAAGAGTTATTACCACTTAAGAAGCGATCATATGTTTTTCATTATTTCTATTCGTAAATGTTAAGGGGATTCTCTTGTTACAGGAAAATGTTTATGCATATTACAGTTTCTACAACCAAGTTATTGCCATCGCAACCATTTAGCGGCCAAATCAGTCCAATGTAATCCAACGACAAGCATGCTATGAATGAACAAATATCTCAACTACCAAAAGCATAGCCTTTATGTAACACATTCTAAAATAGTCCAAATTTACCACCTCTCACGTCAGGTTTTTGAGATGCAAAAAAATTAATTCTCAAAAGTGAATTTCATTATTTGAACGTCGTTGCTATTCTGTTCGTTCGGTTAAACGCTACTATTATATGTGTTAAAGCCACATACATATTTAATTTGAATTAACTCCCCAAAAGAATATATGAGAGACAACAACAACGTTTTTTGGGGATTTATTTTATTTTTTTGGGGACTTATTTCATTTTCATATTGGGGAGTTATTTCATATGAAATAAGTCCTCATTAAAAATAATAGTTACTAGGCAGTTAGTTTGAGAAATAATTTTGCGGTAAGGAATGAAATAAAGCCATTGCTTTTTTTTTTTTTTTTTGCTGTATAACCTAAATCCAGGTATTAATTGAGGCTATCAGCGCAGAAGTGGTGTAACCCCAGACTACTTATGAGATAATGAGGAATTAACACTTCTCTTGCACTATATTACTTGGTTGTAACGGCCAGTGCAAAAACTATGTTTCTAGCGCCATCTGCTTCGGATACAAACAGTTGGCTTACTTGACTATTGTACTGTAAAGAACAGTGCAAAGAACATATCTTACACCATAACCGTAACAAAATTAAATTGTGGGTTACACCACTTCTGCGCTGATAGCCTCAATTCATATTCGCATATTTGGTCCTCTTCCATTTTTTTTTTTTTTTTTATTTAATATTTTGATTAACACGCGGATGGTATATTGAATTGATAATATCATGTTATAATAATAAAACGTACTGATATAAAATACAATTTCTTAATACATAGTCAGTACCGTTACTTTCTATTTTGATAAGTTCTTAACTAAGTACAGTATCGCAGAAAACTTGAAATGTTGGTCATAGCAACAGACAAAAATGCTTTCAATATATTGAAGAACGGCGGTTAAAATGCAATATAGAGCGCACCTGCCGCGTATGTCGCGGGCCCGCCGGGAACGCCCGCTGTACGTGCTCACCCCCCTTCCTCCTCCTGTACTATATTTATTCAACACTTGACAATGGCAACTCATTCTTTTGGCAATTTGTAACCATGGTTACTAAACGATTACGGTGATATTACACTTGGCTGTAGGCAATAAAGCCATATGATTTCATTTCCCATTCCATTGAGTAATAAGGCTATATGGCTAAATTGCCTATGGCTTTATAACACTGCATCCAAATAAATGTATATTGGGTTGCAGTGTAAGATCCCCAGTATTGGGGAATAATTTCATAATATTTTTGGTGACTTATTGGCTCCACGAAAAGCCCCCAAATGAAATAACGCCCAGGAAATAACCCCCAATGAAATAAACCCAAAAAAATAGGAAATAACACCCAAAAGCAGTGAATGAAATAACATCGAAAAATAAATGAAATAAAACCCAAAACGAAAACCAAGCAACCCCCAATATTTGAAAGTTATTTCATATGAAATAACACCCAATGATGAAAATTAAATTACCCCCAATGAAAAAAACCCCATCAGCAACAAAAACGAAATTATGCCCAAAATTCATAAAAGAGTCAGTTTCACCAAGGATTTTATAAAGTCAATATGGACCAACAGCAAAGTCGCAAAATTATTGAAATGAATCGTGTGGAGGCCCGCAGGCGTCTTCTTCATAATAAGGATATATTCGGTTCAAAAATATTGCCGCAGTTATTTGATCCGTCCGTATATCCTTGTAGCCCTGCTCTATTTTTGCAGCTCGGAAAAAAATTTGCCTTTTACGTTTGGCCTTTACACAACTACCTCCACTGTTTAAATATAATTGTTTTTCACTTTAAGAATATAGAAAATTGCTATTTCTTCGTTTTCCACCAACAATTTCGAATTCCATTTTTTTAAATATTAACACGAGATAATGTAAAGCGTCCGAACTTCGATGCACCACTGAAAATATTTTATGTTCAACATGCAAGGCAGATTGTACTCATATGTTGACACTGTTATTCCAAAAAACAGTTACTTGAATTCTCAAAAAAAAAGGAAAAATATCAAACTAAGCAAGTGAAATAAACCCTAAATAAAATGAAATAACCCCCAAAAACAAACAGCTTTAAAAATGAAATAACCCCCGAATAAAAAATTAAATAACACCCAAATTTAACACGCTATGAAACAAGCCCCGAATTTTAAAAATTTGTTGGGTGTTATTTCATTTTAGATTATTTCATAACTTGAAAACCCCAAATGAGGAATGAAATAATTCCCAAAATAAAATGAAAAACGGCCCAAAAAAATTGGAAGTTATTTCATATGAAATAACACCCAACAATGTATGGAAAAAAAATTGGGGAATATTTCATTTCTCGTTTGGGCGTTATTTCATTGGGGGGCTTTTCGTAGAGCCGACTTATTTCGTGAAGGGTTATTTCAGGCGGCATGAAATAACCCCCCAAAATATAACTCCCCAAAAAAAATAATGAAATAACCCCGCAAAATTTTGTACAGAGAACAACAAAAATGATTATTGGGGGGTTATTTCATCTTGTTTGGGGTGTTATTTCATTTTTTTAATTGGGGTATTATTTCATATGAAACTATCCCCCAAAAAATCATTATGAAATAAAGCCCCAATATATTTCTTGGGGGATTATTTCATTTTTAAATGTATAATGAATACGTTTTTGGGCGCAAGGATTTATCCACTTTGGTATACAAAACACCGGCTTCGATAAATAAAGCTGCCCTACATAGCCGGCCTTCGGCCGTGCGCAATGGTTTTCTTATATATGGTATACCAAACACCGGCTTAGCTAACTCAAGCTTCTCTGCGTAGCCGGGTCCAGTCGGTATTTTAATAGGGGGGGTGCGTTAATACCATGGCAGATAAGGCCATGATGGCTTTATCTCTCATTCAATAGGGAAATAAAGCCTTTTTGTTTTTTTTTTTCATTTGAATGGGAGATAAAGCCATCATTAGCAATATTAGAAAATGGCTTAATCTCTCATTTCAGTTCCGGAGACACTAAAGTTAAGTATTGAAATCTGGCTTCGCATACTAAAGTTTTTCTGCGTGACGTCCTGCGGCCGTGCTTAGGGGTTTTTACCTCCAGTAGGACGCGGCAGGTGGCTTCGCTGAATAAAGTTTTCCTGCGTGCGTCACAAGAATAAAAAAATGTTTTTCAATGATAACTAAGGATTTTCCCTTTTACAGAATGTTAACACCATGCATAACAATTTTCTGAAAAAATATGGCTTTGAATCCAAGGACCGGAAAATGTTTTTTTATTTTGTTTCTAAAAAAATATTTATTGTGCAAGTTTAAAAAATTCTACATTTTACAGAAAATAAAAAATTTCTAAAATAGTTTTGAAAAAAATGCCGTCGAAAAAAGTAAATAAAATAAAGTTTTTGAAATAAAACGTTTTCTTAAAAACATAAAATAAAGTTTTTAAAATAAAACGTTTTCTTAAAAACATAAAAAAACAAAAACAAAATAATTATTGTCATAAAAATTTCATTCTTCAAAACAAATTCAAATCAAATTTATGAAGAGGCTTCTGAAAATACATACATACATATTTAATTTTTTAAAAATACATACATAGAAAAAAAAAATTCTAACAAAAAACGTTTTAAAAAATATTTTTTAACAAAAAAAAAAGTTTTTTGAAAATTTTTATTTGTTTTTTTTTTACAAAAAAAGTTTTTGCTTTTTTTTGAAACTATAAATTTTGTTTTCAAAAAAAATGTTTCTTTTCTTTTTCGTTTAAATTTTAAACACAGAAAAACAATATTCTTTTTTTCACACACAAAAATTTTTTATTTAAAAAATAAAATTTAATTTTGTGTTTTCCGTTCGTAATTTCCGGTCCTTGTTTGAATCTCATTTGCGAAAAAAAAAATATGGCTATATCTCTTATTTCGCAAAATTTTAAATATGACCTTACCTCTCAATGATTGGGCATTAAGGGGATTATGGCTTTATCTCCCATTCAATTGGGTTTTTCCTATAATTTTATTTTTATTTGACATGAAAAACGAATCTTAAACATAAATTGATATATCTGTAACATTTTGACAAAACAGCTTAAGTCAAATTTAAAAAAATTAGGAAGGATAAACTCACGCCAGCATGAAGGAACCCCCCAAAATATAACCCCCCAAAAAAATAATGAAATAACCCCCCAAAGCGTGGGGCCATATTTCATATACAATAAAGCCCCAATTTTGAAAATTAAATTTTCCGCCAACTAAATGAAATAACGCACCAAACATAAATGAAATAATTCCCTAATTTTTGAGGGCTTATTTCATATGAATTAAAACCCCAAATTCTGAAATGAAATAAGAGCCCAATATATGTAATTCAATTGGCGGCATGAAATAACCACCCAAAATATAACCCCCCAAAAAAATAATAAAATAACCCCTTTAAGCGTGGGGCCTAATATCGTATGCAATAAAGCCCCATTATTTAAAATTAAATTAGCCCCCAACGAAATGAAATAACGTCCCAAACATAAATGAAATAGTTCCCTAATTTTTGGGGGCTTATTTCATATGAAATAAAACCCCAATTTCTGGAATGAAATAAAGGCCCAATATATGTAATACAATTAATTATACAGTTTTGTTTTAAAGAATCACGCGATATATATAATGGTATGATATAACAAACACAAGCTTCGCCATCTAAGGCTTTTCCGCATAGCCGGCCTTCGGCCAGGCGCAATGACTTTTTCCGCTATGGTATAACAAACACTGGCTTCGCTAGCTAAAGCTTCTCTGCATAGAGCCAGGATTTTCTCCTCTATAGTATACAAATACCGACTCGACCCGGCTACGCAGAGAAGCTTTAGTTAGCGAAGCCGGTGTTTGGTATACCATATAGAAGAAAACCATTGCGCCCGGCCGAAGGCCGTCTATACAGGGCAGCTTTTTTTTATCGAAACCGGTGTTCTGTATACCAAAGTGGATAAATCCTTGCTCCCAAAAACGTTTTCATTATAAATTTGAAAATGAAATAATCCCCCAAACAATTTATTGGGGCTTTATTTCATAATGACTTTTTGGGGGATAATTTCATATGAAATAATACCCCAATTAAAGAAATGAAATAACACCACAAACAAAATGAAATAACCCCCAAAAAATCGTTTTTGTTGTTCTCTGTACAAATTTTTGGGGGGTTATATTTTGGGGGGTTATTTCATGCCGCCAATTCAATTAATTATACAGTTTTGCTTTAAAGAATCACGCGATAGATATCATGATATGATTGATATACCAAACACAAGCTTCGCCAACTAAGGCTTTTTTGCATAGCCGGACTTCGGCCGGTCGCAACGACTTTTTCCTCTATGGTATAACAAACACCGGCTTCGCTAACTAAAGTTTCTCTGCATAGGGCCAGGATTTTCTCCTCTATAGTATAAAAATACCGACTCGACCCGGCTACGCAGAGAAGCTTTAGTTAGCGGAGCCGGTGTTTGGTATACCGTAGAGGAAAAAGTTATTGCGCACGGCCGAAGGCCGGTTATGCAGGGTAGCTTTATTTATTAAAGCCGTCATACAGAAATCTTATTAATAATAAATTTTCTATTCCCGGAAAACAACTTTGATTTTTTCTTAACGGTTTTAAAATATTGTATTATAAACGAAATTTTTCTTTAATTTTGGTTTATTTTATCTATATTTATAAAACAAAAGTTGCATTGTGTTAGTAATTGATGTCCTCTGTAATGCGTGAACCGATTTTGCCATCTGCAAAATTGACATGGAAGGTGACGTCAATAACAAGGTTTTTATGTATCAACGGTCTTCAAATGTGTATTGGTTCATGAGTTAGAGCCATTTTAGTGAACGCTGCATTCATTCCGAAACATGTATTTTTTTTTGCATGGAAATTTTTCGAATTTGACTTAATATTTCGAAAAACGGAATTCACATCTTCATCAGTTATAGCCATTTACGTCAACACTGCTTTCATTACGAAACATGTATTTTTCGTGCATGAAAATTTTGGAAATTTAAGTTAACGTTTTGAGAAACTGAAAGGCGTCTTCTGGCATTGCAGCTACTTTGTTCGATGGTGGTCGCACAGCACATTCTGCTTTGAAATTGGCCATTAAATTACCAAGTTAATGGAACTCCCACATGTAACGTTTCAACAACATTGTAACGGCAAAATTATTGAAACGTTGCGGTATCATTAGTTGAAATGAATGCATTATGGCGAATAAGAAATCTGTTGAAGCATTGGAAAGAACAATGAAAGACCTTCGAGGTAATTCAGAGTTTTTTGATGGTGCCTTGTTTTATGAGGTCGTCTTTGATCAATATTATAGAAAATAAAAATGGAATAACCAACTTGAATATGTTTTTTCCATCTATGATGAAGGGTACAATATAAGTAAGAATACCTTAACGATGCACAGTGGGAGAAATAGCCAATCTGGTGGTGCTTTAAATATATATTTTTAATTTCTGATCTGATCTATTAGAAATGTTCAGTGAAATTATAGCCAAGGACATATATATATATATATATATATATATATATATATATATTCCCCTCGATCCTATAAGGAGCATAGGGCCTCAACAAACTTCTTCCATTCAGATCTGTTCATCGCAATAGTTTTTACTTCACTCCAGCTTTTGTGCATTTTTGTAGCCTCGCTATCAATTTGCCTACGCCACGTATGTGCTGGTCGGCCTCTTCTGCGACTTCCCTGCGGGTTCCATTCGATAGCATTCCTGGCAAGATCGGACTGTGGATTACGGAGTGTATGTCCAATCCAGTTCCACTTTCTCCTCTGAATTTCTGCACACAACGGTATTTGACGTGTTTCAGCCCACAGATTGTTGTTTGAGATGGTTCTTGGCCAGAAGATTCGTAAAACTCTTCGGAGACATTTATTTACGAAAACTTGCAATGTATTAATGTCTCGGGAGGCAGCGTTCCAAGTTTCGCATCCATATAAAAGAGTTGACTTAACATTAGTGTTGAAAATGTTGATTTTAACGCGGCGTGATAATGAGGACGATTTCCATACTTTACTGAGCTGGCCGAAGGATTGTGTGGCCTTTTTTATTCGGCCTACAATGTCTTCACTCGATCCACCAGTTCGATTAATTACAGCTCCGAGGTAACAGAATGTTTCCACTTCTTCTAATAATTCATTATTTATTAGAAAGGGATTCGAGTTTTCAGAATTTATTCTCATAACTTTAGTCTTTTTAATATTGATTCTCAATCCCGCTTTCTCCGATATGTAGGTAAGACGTCTTAGTTGTGCGTCCATGTCTGTATAGCTATGAGAGAGAAGGCATATATCGTCTGCGTATTCGAGGTCTTCCAGCCTTTCGTTCAGCCCCCATACGATACCGCGATTTCCCATCATTGCCTGGTGCATTACACTATCCAGCACTATATTAAACAGGAGCGGAGACATCACACGCCCTTGACGAACGCCAGTACCAACCTCAATCTTACGGCTAAGCATGCCATCGTGTAGAATTCGGCAGCTTGCCCCAGTGTACATACTATTTATGAGTTGGATGAGTTTACGTGGTACCCCTTTACATTCGAGAGCATTCCAGATAACATTATGTTCCAGGGTGTCGAATGCCTTCTCAAAATCAATAAATATAATATATAGAGGCGATCTCCATTCAACTGACTGCTCTACGATTACTCTCAAAGAGTTTATATGGTCAACGCATGACTTTTAAGGGCAAAATCCAGCCTGTTGTTTCCTCAGATTTGGCATTAATTTGTCAGTTAACCTTTTGTTTATAACGTGAGATAAGACTTTATTCAACATGCTTAATAAAGTTATTCCCCGCCAGTTGTTGCAATTTGTTAAGTCACCTTTCGTAGGTATTTTAACAATAATGCCTTCCTTAAGCTCGTCTGGAATTCTCTCTGTTGTCCATATTTCTTCTATATTAGGCATGATCAGTTCTGCCGTCGTTCTAGTGTTTGCCTTAAGTAGTTCTGAAGAAATATTGTCGCGGCCAGGACTTTTATTGTTCTTAAGCGATTTAATGGCAAGTATAATCTCAGAAATTACTGGAGGAGTAATGCTGATACTTAAAAGTGTATTATGATCAATACAATCACATATAGCGGGATTTATCTGAGAACGTGAGGAGAACATTTCAGAGAAGTGTGTAGCCCAGAGTTCAAGTTGCTCGTCTTTAGAGGTGATGAGTGTGCCGGAGTTATCCCTTATAGGTTTGGTGGAGACTGACGTACAGTTGTTCGTTAACTTCTTCGTGAGCCGATATAAGTCACTAGTTCGGTTTGTTTCAGCCGCAACTTGCGCTTCTTGCGCTATGGAATTCGTCCATGCACGTTTGTCTCTACGGGCACTGCGTTTTACTTCGCGATTTGGTTTTGAAGGGTTGACTTTTCGTTTTTCGTTATAGCAGAATTAAGTGCAGCTTTAAGATTTTTCCTTTCATTTATGATTCGCCATGTTTCAACAGATATCCATTCTTTACGTCTAATTGATTTAAGACCTATATGCTCTGTGGATGCATTTATAAACATGTTCTTTGTTAATTGCCAAACTTTTCGTTCCTCATGGGTAGTTGTTAACAAAGATTCGTTTAAGGAACTTACGTAATTCGATGAGACAGAGGGGATTTTCAGTCTATTTACATCGAACCTTTTTGATACACATGGGGCTGTCTTTTTTACAGCTGCTAGCTTTATACGCACGCTTGCAATGAGTAGGTGGTGATCACTAGATATGTCAGCACCTCTTTTGCTTCGCACATCCAACAGTGAGCCACGCCATTTCCTAGAGATAGCTATATGATCTGTTTGATTCTCTGTAACATGATCAGGTGATGCCCAGGTTATTTTGTGCTTTTTTTTTGTGTGGAAACAGAGTGCCTCCTATGACCAGGCTGTTTTCCGCGCACATGTCCACAAACATTTCCCCATTTTCAGTTCTCCTGCCTAATCAATGCACCCCCATCACGCTTTCAAGGCCAGTGTTGTTGGGACCTGTTTGGGCATTGAAGTCGCCCATTACTACCAGGATATCACCACGATTCGAGGATGTTATTGCACGATCCAAAAGGCTATAAAATTCATCCTTCACTTCAACTTCGGAGACATCGGTGGGCGTATAGCATTGAATGAATGTAAGGTTTCTGGCGCGTGTACGTAGCCTTACTACTATTATGCGGTCAGAGTAGGGTTTCCAGCTATTAAGAGCTTTATGTGCCTCCTTGGAGAGAAGAAACCCAACTCCAGATATATGCTCTTTAAAAAAAATTTTTTTGGGACATGCCGCTTCAGTACAGTGTGCGCCATTAATGCTGTATCATTTATCATCGACAATTAATATTTTAATAGTAGTATGTATGTTTATAATTTTGTATTACATTCGATTTTAAAACTTTTTTTAAACAAAATTATACTTTCGGCAATTTATATTATATTTATTTATTTTTGGAATTTTACCCTACACTCAGCATGCACCAATAATAATACTTAAAATCAGAAATTCATGCAAATTTATGAAAAGTAAAATAAGAATAATGTGACAATGCTCAATTCTACAATGATGATTTTTTTTTTTTTTGTAATTATTATTTCTTCTTTTTTAATTTAAAATGTGTATATATTTTGTAATTTTTTTTTTTATTAATTTATTGTGGTCTGCGCAAGAAATTGCTAATTTCGCGTTGCTTTGTTAATAACTTAACTCATGTTCTAGAAGAAACTATTTGGAAAATTATTCTGAGTCAGAGCTTTCCGAAATGTGGGTGTCTGGTAACTCATACTCATTTAAAAAATTAAAAGAAGTTTCTTGACCTCATCATCTATTTCAATATGTTTTTTTGCGTACCATGAGGTACTTTTATATTTAGATGTAATGAAAGGGTCTGACGAAACCAACAATGCATGTATTAAGTCCTCCATAGTGTGTAGTCTTAAGGTTTTTCGTGTGTGGTTAAGCCTATGGCTACGGAAATCTTTATTTCTTGCCTCAAGTGCCTCTTCTGACATCATATTGGTAACGAAACATTTTCCATGATATCTGCGCCATGCAATAAAATTTGATGGACGGATGCAGACATGTAGAGCCAGGGGTATTCACTTACAAATATATTTGCAGTTTCCTAAGCATATATGCGAAAAGCTTCTGTGTTTACTGTATACCCACACGCCATTGTGCTTAAAATTATTCCAAATCTTTAAATTAATTCCATTTGTACGCCAGTTACTGTACAGGCCAAAATCGGTTACTTAAAAAATACTCTGGCAGTATTTCCCGTGTTTGTGTTCCCTGAGCCCGTCATTGGAATGTCCACCAGAATGCCCATTTGTTTTCTTAGTTCTAGTTGAATTTTTGTTTTTGTTTCTTGAACAATTTCTTTATTTTTTCCACGAACTTGCCAGGGTTTTATTGGTAGTCTGTACGCGATATGAATAATATACCCAAAGCAGCGAATCTATGCATGGAGGGTTGATAATCCATACTCGTACAAATGTTATTGTGGTGGTCTTAACTGACCTGTTAAACAATTTTGGAGTTGCCCCACAAATTCCGCAAGCCTGTGATGATGACTCCGCTATGGTGTTGAAAACTTTTCCGTCAATCATTGTCAAATGGAATTCTTGTTGTATTTCAAATGATTTAATGTTGTAGGTTAAATTTGAGCAATTTGCCTCTCAACATTTTCAACTTCATCTCGAACTAAGTCTGCTGACTCTTTTTCAAAAATTAGTTTAATATGTCTGCAGAACCTAGTTGAAGAAGGTCGATTATTTTCCCATAGTATTGACGATCCACTTTTTATTAGCAAAAGTACAATACATACAGCAAATAAATGCTGATCAATAGTTCCAGTTTCGGGAACACTAAAGCATTGTCTGTGAGTAGAGTGACCACTGCTTCCATCACAACCCCATTTATAAATGGCTTTATGCAATCGTTGTTATTGCATTCAATTACGAGGTCCTCAAATGCTGCTGTAAAACTACGTCCAACAGTATGGTTAATAAGAGACTCTAAGTTAACTTCTGCTGAACGTTCAGTCACGCGTTTGTCGTTGGGGTAATTTTTTTTTTTAATTTTAGCTAAATCATCGTTGCTGCATAAATGTAACAATTTCGCTATTTGGCACCATATTGCATTAATTTATATGTATTTTTTGAGTAGTCTCCATCTTTATATAGGGCCAAAGCTTCCTCAGGTGTATATGGAATAGGTGCTTTTGGCTCAGCATTTACAGTTTTAAGCATTTTTGAAGCTATTGTAGGTTCTGAGCTCAATTTCGAAACAACTTGTGAAGCATTCCTTTTTCCAGATTTGAAAAGACTAATGCCCGTTGATAACATTAACTTTTCTTTAACCATTCTTTATTTCGATCTGCGAATTTTCTCATGATTCTGTGACTAGTTGTCCACTTGTACCACAGTTTATTAAAAAAATTTCGTAATTGTTGACGATTTTGTTGAATTGCTCTTCGTTATATATTGATGGATCAATAACATTAGAAAAAACATGATATTCCACCGCCAAAAACTTTTTTGCTAGTACTGGTTCAGAGTGCCAAATTAAAAAAGTGTGCGTTAAGACTCTGGCATTGCATCTAAAAAACGTAATAAATCATAAAGTTGCAAAAAGTTGCAGCAAATTTTTCAAATGTACATAGAAAATAGAACATAGAAACAAATAAACCAAACATTGGAGCGGAATTCGTCGAATACTCCCAACTTTTATTCCACAGAAGTTTAAGTTACATATAATTAAACACTATTTTACACAGGTCATTTGTTAACATATTAGGAACAAAAACATATATGCACAAATCACAAACATATTTTTTTATTAATACATACCTGATTATTTCAATTTAAACACTAGTTAAAAAAAAAATATATAAAGTAATGATTTTGTTGTTTGAACAAACTTTAACTTTGAAAAAGCGCGAAAAGTATTAATGCACTTGCTAAAACATATGTCAAGTTTGAAAGCTCACAGGTGGGCGAATATCAAGAGCAAAACAAAACAAAAAAAACCAAAAATCCGTTGGTTTCTTAGTTACCAAAACAATAAAAAAATTAGCAGAATTCTAAAATTTTAAATTTCCTTAAAGCGCCACTAGATTGGTCATTTCTCCCACTGTGCGATGGTGAGAAAAATTCATAGCATTTTCTAGTGACTTAAAGCTAAAATATTTTTTTTTTAAATTAAAATAAATTTAAACTTGAATTAAACACAAAAAACCACAAAAATACTAATATTTAGTTTTACACACCGCATAAAAATCTTAATATTCTTAAAATTACCGCTTGTGGTGGTGGAGGGTGTATAAAAAACAATATTAATAAAGTAATTAAAATTTTGTTTGCTTAGAAGAAGACTTTAAAATGCCCCATCAACATTTAATAAGGCAAAGCGCAGTTTAATCTTTTCTGTTGATTTAAGTTTTCTTCCTAACAATGTCCATATTTCACCTTGATTTTTGTTAAAAATATTTTCATAAAGTTATAATTAATGTTTTCTGACCTAATTTTTCTTATAAAAGGAAAACCTTAATTAATTTCCTGAAAATTCCTAAGTAACAAGAACAAATATCTTTTTTTTCTGGCCAAAGTATAATACACTTTTTTTTAATATTTAATATTCTTTAAGAAAATAAAGTTTTTAAAGAAATTTGTTTTCTTTTATGAACTTCAAATAAATTTAAAAAATATAACAGGGAACTTAAAAAAAACTTTCATTGTTTCCTTTGTTGTTTGTAGTATGAACTACGAAGCACTTATGGCAAAAGCATACTTTACACACTCTTGCTCTAACCTACATAGACGTACCCACTGATACACAAACAAGAATGTGTATGTGTAAATACAGATACTTGTACATTTGTAACATACATATTTAAATTCGAAACAAGAATTGTATGTTGAGTAGACGTAAGAGGGATGTAAGTCAAAGTTATTTTATGTGCAGAGGTTTTTAAAATATGCCCTACGAAAAAGTTTTAAAACTGTAATTATTCTTGGCAAAATTAGAATAATTCTGAAGTCTAGAAACAAATCTGCTGTTAATGGTGAGGCAGAACCAAAAAATTTTACTTTTTGAAAAGGCTAGTCTGATTGAAATTAAAAACTAGGAAGTAAATTATGGACCGAATAAACTGTGCTTAAATTTGACACATTTTTTCTGGTAAGCGGGCACAAGGCGTTTTAACCTCATTCGGTGAATCCAATGCCACAATGCATTTTTGAGGTTAGCTCTTGTTTTCGAGATAGACCGTTATTTCGAAAATGGAGGAGGTTGCACAACATATATTCGCGTAAGTCAAAAACGGTTGCGTTTATTAAAAAAACTAAAAAACCAAAACTCCGCAATAAAAATACATTTAAGAATGGTGAAACTCTTTTCTCATTTTTACAGAAAAGAAAAATATTTTACTAGCAAAACTAGCTGAGCTGACAGACGTTGTCCTGTCCAAATTAGGAAAAATGTTTGCGTTTGATTTTTAAAATCCGTTTAAAAGATACGGACATTTGAAAGAAAAATTAGTCAAATCGATGGAGCCGTTTTCTGATTTTAAGTAAATCGAAAAAAGTGGGCGTTAAAGTTTCTTTCCGTAAAAACCTAAGTTGGACCATGGCGATGATTTTAACACCAAAATCGTCCAAATCGGTCAAGCCGTTCTCACGTTATGCGCTTTATAGAAAAAGTGGGCGATGAAAAAGTAAAATGGATTAATAAGAACATTTAAAAGAAAGATTAGTCAAATCGATGGAGCCGTTTTTTGATTTTAGGTTAATCGAAAAAAGTGGGTGGGGCAACATTTTCTTTCTGTAAAAACCTAAGTTGGACCATGGCGATGATTTTAAAGAAAAACTAGTCCAAATCGGTCAAGCCGTTCTCAAGTTATGCGCTTAATAGAAAAAGTGGGCGTAAAAGTAGGCGTGGTACATTTTTCTTTCGATGAAAACTTAAAATGGATTAATACGAACATTTGAAAGAAAGATTAGTCAAATCGATGGAGCCGTTTTTTGATTTTAGGTTAATCGAAAAAAGTGGGTGGGTGGTTTTGAAGATACCCTGAAAATTTCATCATCAAAGTCCATACGCTACATATAAACACACATCCTGTTTTATATATATAGATTTCGAAATTTTTGCTTTTTTTTTTAAACGCAATAAAAAATCGGAATATGCAGCTATGTTTCTAATTTTTTCTACATGTTTAGAAAACAAAGTTCTAAACAAGCAAAAAATTATTAAAACGAATCATAATGAATCGCTTATAAATCTTGTAACTACCCTAGAGGGAAGCAAAACGACACCATAGTAGTCTCATGATAGGTCCTTGGTGGTAGAGACCGGTTCTAGTTTGAACACTTTCTATGAATAAGACCTATCACTTTTACATGGGGTTGTCATTTGAGGGGGTCAACTGACACCATTTAACCAGTCACAAATCTATTCTCAATGCACATGTTTAGTGACAGTTACTAAAATTAAGTATTATTTCAATAAAACAAGTCCTAGAATTAAATTCAAGAGCCAAATTTTAGAAAGTCCCAAAAAAATTTATCACACCAACGGTGAAGACTGTACTGTAATTAATTACTTTTTCTACCTTTTTGTTCTTCATAAACCAGTTTTATAATTGGTTCTCCTTTCATTTCTGTTTTTACCTGTTCTATTTTTACAACTCCCAGGACCAGTCTGTTGGACCAATTGACACAAATTTCCCGCAGGGTAAGAACTGTAAATTGTAAGTATTAACAACTTTTGATTTTATTCACAAATGATAAAATTTTTTATTCAATTTAAGAATTTCATACAACGCCAATTTTGTATGGGAGCCCCCTTGAGGTGTGCAGGTAATGGGCAAGTAGGTTTTAAGAAAATGTTGAGGACAAGAAGTTAATAGAGGTCGTTCATACATGGCTACTCCTCGGCAGTTATAAGACTTTCTCTTCAATGTTTTTTTTTTATTGTTTTACATTTGAGTCCATCATTATTTTCCAACTGAAATTTAATTAAAAACTGCTTTGAGATTGAAATTTTTTTTTGAGTTGTTCGAAAGTAGGCGTATTTTCAACAGACGGGCAGACAGATGAACATTGCTTAATCAAGGAACTAGAAAATTCATAATAGTATAATTTATGGGGTTTTAGATAAATATTTAAAAAATTTCACACGTATTAACAAACTTATAATACCCTGATCACAACCAGATCGGTGGAAATTTTAAAAAGGACTTTCTACATACAAACATAGGTCCCTATTATGAGTTACATTCGATAAACGATTTTCGCTGGCTATCGAACATCGACTATCGAATGATAATTTCGTATTGAGTTGGCAGCACTGGCGAAAATTTCGTTGTGCATCGAATTTTTCAACGAAAACAAATTTGCTTTTGACGGTGCAAATAAATGACAAAAAACTTGTTGAAAATGTAACTATTTGCAAATTTTTTTGTGTTCGTAAACCAAATACCATATTCTTTATCAGTTTTGTTCATTTTATGCAAGTCTAACGTCGTAAATAGCAATTGGAAGCGCTCATATTCCTTCTGGAAAAAAAATTCTTTTTTGACCAAATGATTTGCAGCATAGTAAAAAGTCAGCATGTGTGTGTGGGATGAAACCCCACTGAAGCTTAATTATTTGAAAACAACCATAACTTCGCCGTGGTCACGTTTTACTTTAATTTTATTTTTTTAAATTTGTAAACAAAAATTTTTTCTTATAAAGGTTTCGTTTAAATGTGCTAAATTCCCATTCCATACTATTGATAAACTGAAATTTATTGTTGAAGGGATAAGCTATTCCTATGCACATTTCACATTTATCCAAAGACTTTAGAAAAACTAAAGATATTATAGAAATAAAACCCCAGTTTTACTTGTAACAATATCAAAGCTTAAACAAAAACAACAACAATAAACAGTGAGTTTATCTTTTTTTTATAAGTGAAAGCTGATCAAAAATGTACAACTGTGAATTAACAAAATCTCAATAAATAGAAGCTGGGAATTATTTCCTTCCGAAGGTTACTTTATATTTTATTCAACATTTTTCATTTTTCGAATTTATTCTATGAGCTTAATTTCAGTTATGTATTTTATAAAGCTTTTTTGTAATAGTTCTATTCCTTCATTTTTACAATATACCTCATTGCTTTCCAAAGGAAGGCTAAGGTAAAATGTAAAAAGAAAATACAATAAAATAGTCTGGTATTGTATAAAGTCATTTCTAAAAAATTGAAAGAATAGAACTATTACAAAAAAGCTTTATAAAATACATAACTGAAATTTAGCTCATAAAATAAATTCGAAAAATGAAAAATGTTCAATATCTCAATAGTAAATTTTAATCAATTGCGCGCCATAATACCAAAGGAAAATTCGTTCAATCAGCTAATTCGACTGTTGTCGAAAATCGAATTTAGTTCATAATAGGCACCATACTTTCACTATTTTCCAAATAATCGGGGTATATACGGTTTGTTTTATAATGACAATAGATAAGATATGTAAGTCTGTCGGATCAAATGTCCCCCGAAGAAGAATTTGGTATTAATGCACCCCCATGGAATGATCAAGGATGGCAACATTTTTATAAAAAGTATGTTTTTAATATCACAATGGGCCATACCTTTCTCTGTGTGTGAGGGTTTTTAATTGTGTGTTTGTTTTTTGCGACAAATGTTGCCAGAAAACTTTCGCCTCATGTGTCCGATTTAAGTTTTAAAGTCTCCCAAAAATGCCTAATTCAATACACAAATACACAATTCTGTACCA
Organism: Pollenia angustigena; assembly: GCA_930367215.1. Classification (NCBI taxonomy): domain Eukaryota; kingdom Metazoa; phylum Arthropoda; class Insecta; order Diptera; family Polleniidae; genus Pollenia; species Pollenia angustigena. The sequence continues at coordinate 42,201,662 of OV884058.1, read as the reverse complement.
AATTTTTTAAGTTAATTAAAAATTTGGGACAATAATTTTAAACTTTAATTGAATTTATTTAATTTAAAATATTGTCATTGTTGTTTCTTGGCATTAATAATAATTGATCGTTAATTTTTGTCATTTTATTTTCTCAAAAGATATTTTTATTTTTTCAAAGGAAATCGCGCTTTTTAAAAGAAAATCCATACTTGTTGTAAACACTTACAACCACATTTAGAGTTGACAAAAAAATCAGCCAATTGCGGTCGGGATTGTTAGAAAAGATAAACTCACTGTTTTTTGTTGTTGTTTTTGTTTTAGCTTTAATATTGTTACAAGTAAAACTGCTGTTTATAATTCTTATTCGCTTAACAGTTTTATTTGTATAATATCTTTGGTTTTTCTAAAATCTTTGGATGAAGTTTCCTGACGATCTGGCCTAAGCAACATGTGAAATGCGCATAGGAATAGCTTATCCCATCAACAATAAACTTCAGTTTGTCAATAGTATGAAATGGGAATTTAGCACATTATAACGAAACCTTGAAAAGTGATCACAATTTTCTATTCTCCAGGCTCTAAGATTTCTAGTTTGCAAGACAAATCTGTGCCCATGTTCTGAAACTCCCGCGTCGTGGTAATTTTTCGATTGAAATGTGAGAAATTAAAAAAAAAAATGCCATTAATTGAAACAAACAACTGTTTTTATCACTTTTGTGAGAAAGTTCCCGCTTTGAACTTTCAAATAAACTCACGAACAAAAACGTGGTGAGAAAAATTTTAACACTAGAAAATATATCGTAACCAAAAACGCAAAAGGCTCTATCTCACATTTTGAAAATTTTACAGGGGAAGCAAAAAACAACTTTTCTTGTAAAACCTACCGGTTGTTTTGACAATTGACAATGTTGCATATTATGCAAACTGTTAGTTAGGCTTTTTGTTATAATCTTTTGTGGATAGGGCCTTTTGGTTTGGAAAGATTCTGAAATTTTTTGTGGACATTTGTGTTGATGCACCCAGTAAAAACTTCTACTACAAAAAAAGGTATTTACAATTCTACTTAAATAACCAATAATTTTAAAAGGGATGTCCCAAAATGAACGGTTTCTAAAGTAAGTGATTATTTGTTTGCGTTCATACATCCGCAAAAAAGTAGTTATAGAAGTTGCTATAGAATTAGTTATGGAAGAATGCTGCTAAATAATGAGTGAAGGAAGCTATTCATTTTGAAAAAGTAAATCAAGCTTTTACTGTGCAATACCTCAGAATCCATTAAAAAGTCGACTTTTAATTTTTGGTTATTTCGGGCCTTTTGCGTTTCAGGTAACTGTATAAAAAAATGCAAAATGCAATGGATAATAAAACGGAAGAGCTAATATTTTGGTCTTTGTGAATTTTTTCATTGTTAATTTATTTTTATATAAAAATTTTCAAAGGTCTTTCAAGCCGTTTTGTAAACAACAAACATTAAAATCGCACTTTACATTATTTGGTACAGCCGATGGTTGTACTTTCGCCGCCGTCACTGAAAATTTTTGCAAATTAAGTTAATTTTGGTCGAATTGTGGGATTAGCGATCTCAATGTCTACAATTTCACATCGGCTTCGAGTGCAATGTTATCACATTTATAACGTAACGACGCAATCTCTTTTGATAGTTTTCGACATGAGTTACAGACACACTTTTTTCTCAATTTGTAAGCAATGATGGAATATCTTATTCACACCTTTTCGATAAGAGAAATTCTCACCAAAGTTACAGAACTGGTTACACTACGTGACAAAATTTCAACAAAGTCGTGACCAAATGAATCTGACAGCTAATCATTATGTAAAATTTTCCCCTGAATCCGAATATGAAGTCAGAATTGTCAAAAGTAGAAGAGAGATATTCCAAAATAACCGTTATTTGTGTTTTTAAAAAAGATGATGAATTTTACATAAAGATTAGGTGTCAAATTCATTTGGTCAAAAAATTGTCAAGTAGTGTTATTTATTTTTAAACAGAAAATCAAATTTGTTTAATCAATGTGAATATAATTTGCTTATTGATGATATTTATTTTAAGACGTTTTATTTATTTTTTTAAATTCAAATACATATTACGAAATGTTGTTCAAAACTTAAGCATTAAGGCGTAGAGCAAAAATAGTTCCAAAGGTTTGAAAACTGTATAATTCTACGAAAACCTCTTACCAAACATGATTGACAAATTTATTTTTCTCTATGTTAAATTCCTTAAATTTCCGGGAATTATTATTTTATTATTAGAATTTTCTTAAATTTCTCAAAAATCCCCAAATCTCCTCTCTGGAAAATCTGTCTGCAAACTAGTGTTTAAGCCCTAAACTTGAGTACAGGTCTGGCAGCACTGTTTACTATTTTCATACTTTTTGATCTGATGCTACGATACGTATGATTAATATTACAGTATTCAAACATTACTTATGCGTATTATTATGATAAGTAAACATTATAAGATATTAAGGGTTTTCATGATATCACTTAAAAGTCTCGCAAGCTGAGCCCAAAAAGTTGTCTCGTATACTTCCGCTGGACAATTGTGCATTTATACAAACAGATTTATTTTGTGCTTTTAACGCCGTTTTCAATGAAAAATCCAAGTGTTTATAAATCACAAACAATAAATTCTAGCAATTCTAAAACTTTGAGCAAATTAGTCTTTTGGCTTTCTTTATGCATTTTTAAAAACAAATTTCACATAATAAGCACAAATTTAAACTTTTTGTTTTATATTTTTGAATTTTCTTTTTACACGCAGAGAAAAAATATGATTGGGCATGATTACGGCAACAATACTATGTTTATTGTAACAATATATTGTTGTCGTACACAAATAATTGTTATTTTTATTTAATATCAACAATACTAAAGTTACTGTAAACATATCAATGTTTATCGCAATTATAAGTTGGAGTATTGTTGACCGAAAAATAATTATTTTCTAACAACTAAATTATGATAACTTTCAAAACATATTATATTACTCACAACCATATCATGATATTTAATAGCCATAACTTGATAACTTTCTATACATTTATCATATTTATGTTCAGATGCAATCAAACTATTTTTACTCTAACAATATTAGGTAGGCGCCATTTGTAAAATAATTTTAAATCAGCTGTGTCGTTTTTTTATATGTGAGCGGTTGAACAATTTAAAGATAAATTCCCATAAGAAATAATAAGTTTAAAGAAATTAAAAAAAAAATACAATATAAGCGGAGTTCGGTATTAGTGATGTAATAGTGCAAATGCAAAATATCGTAGTAAATTCCAACAACAAAACACACAGAGATTTCGTTTTATTGTTTTAAATATCGTATTAAAATCCAACAACAAAACAGACAGTTTGCAGGCTTAATATTGAACTCCGCTATTTCATTTCCATTAAGAAGAATTGTAAAAAGCCACAAAATAAAAAATCGATGCAAATTAATTTTAATTTATTTTGTGTTGTTATGACAGTTATGAAAGGTGCTGTATCATAATATGATTGCTGCTAAATTTATTATGATTAACATATACAATAATATGATTAATTTCTTAGCTTGTTATGATTAACATGATAATAATATGATTAGTTCTTAACTAATTATGATTAACAGAATAATAATATGATTAAGGGAAAAATATTATGATGTAATATTACGAATATATTTAGCCATAATATGATTCAATTATAATCTTAATATGATGACTACAATCATGAATCTTATCATAATATGTTGCTCTTAAAATATGTTTACCACAACCATGTTATTTCTTTGCGTGTATACCCACACCACAATAATGGAGAGGGTATTATGCATTTGTGCTGATGTGTGTAACACCTTAAAATATTGGTCCTAGACCCACCTTAAAGTATACCGATCGATTCACAATCACTTTCTGAGTCGAACTAACGATGTCCGTCCGACTGGCTGGCAGGCTGGCTGGCTGGCTGGCTGGCTGGCTGGCTGGCTGGCTGTCCATGTTACCTTGTGCGCAAAGTACAGGTCGCAATTATGAAGACAATTTGATAAAATTTGGGACATAGGTTTTTATTGGCACAAGGACCAAGCCTATTGAAAATGGGCCAAATCGTAGGACCACGAGGGAATACAAGGGGAAATTTCTGCCTCTCACAAACTTTCAAACCGATTTTAATGAAGTTTATAAACATAGATTTTTAGATATTTATATGGACATATAAGCATGATGTGTTTTTTAATACTATGGTGTAGGGTATCATATGGTCGGGCTCGACCGACTATACTTTCTTACTTGTTTTAAATTATTTTTGTATAGACGTTTTTTACAAGCTGAGATTAAATTTTTAAAAAATTACAAAAAAATTACAAAGGTTCTTCATGAAACGAGTTTCGCAAGTTTGCCCATTTGCACAAATGGCAATTGTAAGCGATATCATGAAAACTGTTATTGTTTTCCTTTATGTAATTTTTCCATAACAGATTATTTTAAACTTTAAAAAAATACATAGCAAATTCATCCATTGAACTCCATGAAACAAATAAGCTTGCTACGAATGTTATAAACAACCCAAAATTTTTCGCCAGAATCAAGTTCGGAGTATAAAAGTTTGATAATGCCTTTAAACGCACTTGCACTTTTGTACTGTTTCTATTTCGTTGTAGACTTAAGACTTTCGTTAAATCTTATTTGCTTTGTCTTCTTGCCAACAAGTGTGTTTGTATCATCATGTTCTATCACTTCAACATTATTATTGTTGTGGCAAACCGTATTTGGTCGTTGTTGTTGCTACTAGTAGCATTTACCATTATGAATTTATGTGTGCAGATAAATAAATAGCACATACACATGTCTGTATGTATATAAATTTGTGCAAATTTCAACCAAAAACTATGCACATGACCGACAAACATACTTACACAGTAACATGTAAATATGGGCTTATCCACACACTAAATTACTGTTGGCATACAAATTATGTCCTCAAGCTATTTTATGGAATCCTTCAAGATCTCCTAACCGTACTAACAAAGAAACACTCCATCATAAATTGCGTATGACATTAATAGAAACGTAGAAAATTTTGTGGGAAAAGTTAAAGTCAGTTCCCAGAAAATACACTTACGATAGCTTTTATTATTATTTTTATTATTATAATGGAAAACAGCTGTTACAATGTGTTTTTTGAAGCAGAGGATAATTTATATGGTGGCCTTAAGGCTTGTTAATTAGTGCACTGACTTGTTAAGCACATGGCGAGCAGTTAATAGAAGGTTAAGTAACTAAAAGCAAATTAATGATGATAGAACTATTCGTAAGAAATAGGGACACCCCTTGAAAATTAACGAGCTACTGCAAATGAAAGGTAAGTTGTATTAAACAAAAAGGCAGTTTTTTGTTTGAAGCGTTATGGCTTTGTTTTAATACCAACATTTAACTTGGCTTATTTAAAGGTTATTTGCAACAATTATATCCACAATTATACCCCAATATAAATGCCCGCGCGGAACAAGGATTTTAATGGAGTACGGACTAGAAGAAATTCTTTGTATGGAAAGCCTGAAAATAATTACTAAAAACGGGCTAAACCGACCAAACATTTCACATGGGCCCATACAAATGTCCTTCCGAAATCACGGTTTTAACGCGATACGGCACAGAATTAAAAAAAAAACTCGTACTAAATTGAAGTTTTTTCCAATTAAAGTGCGAGTAGTACTTCAAAATCTAGCAATGCGTTCTGTATGCGTGCATACGCGTGTGTTTGATATTATTTTATTAAATGAACCACAGCCGCGAATAACGTTTTAAACGCCACATTTTGCAAAAACTGCTTTTTTTTGCAGATAACTGTTGACCTTACTCTCTTACACTGTTTAAACATCAAATCAACCAAAACTATGCACATTAACGCCTTCAAAATGGCATACAAAGTGTCAGCCACACAGAAAAAATTATTGCCGAATTATTTTCAAACAAACGCTTGTTTGAAAATTTCTACAAATTTTTTTACTGATTCAATTAAAATTTTTGTTTGATTTTTATTTAACCAACAAAAATGTTGACAACCATTCAAAAATATAATACACGCGTTATTGGTTTCAAGTTTTCATAATTTTGTATGAAATATTGAACGCTTTTTAATGTTGTCGTCTTTTTGCATTTTTTTATTTGATCGTAAGCAACACTTCCTAATGTGAAATATAAGAACTACAACAAAAAACACATACAGTCTATTTTTGGACACTTTAAAAAAGTACAACAGTAAGAAAGATGAAGAGGTTTGAAGTAAAAAAAAAAAAAAAAAAAAATAGCAGGTAAAAAAATGTTCACTCTTTTTAAACAACAGAAACAACAACAACATTATAAGAAACAAAATAAATTTTTGGTTGGTTTCAAAGTTGGTTAAAAAAAAACCAAAATCCCGTATTCAATTTTTTCAAACTGTTTGCTTAAATACATCAAATACAAAACTAGAATGATGACGAAAAACATATCGAGTCTGTCTGTCGCCGTTTTTGGGTTACATTTCTTCTTCATTAGCCAAGGAAAGGATACAGCAACAGTGAGTGATGACGAAAAACATTGTGTGTATAAAAAAAGAACTTCGTTCAAAAATTATTTCAACAAAAAAATGTGTCTCAAAACCAGCCGGCCGCTCTGCTCTCTCTGCCATCATCTTCTAATATTTCTTTGATTGATTTTGATCTTTTTTTGATTTTGAAATTTAGTATATGAATTTCAGTAAACTTTTTGTTTGATTCAGTTAAATTATTTGTTTGAAAAAATCAGTGTTTTTTTCAATAAACAAAATGCAAATAAATTGTTTGAATATGCGAATTTGTTTATAGGACCGATTTCAGACAAAAAATTGTTTGATTCTACAAATTTTTTGTTTGAATTGGAAAAATAATTTTTTCTGTGCAGTGAAAGAACATTGCCAGTTACTAACAAAATTATGAAACCGAAATGGTTTTGCAGTACGAATAATTTTTTTTTAAGCCTCTTACATAAATGTTTTTATTATCATTATTTAAAACAAATAATGATGCCTGTCAAAAAACGTTGTTTTGCTCTCCTGAAAAATTATTATTTTGTAACTTAAAACGTTATTCGCGGCTGTGCTTCAAATGATAACTTATTTACAATAGTAACAATAAATGTTATTTAACATAATAACAACTAATTTATTTAAAACAACTTCTGTTTTGCACGAAGCTGATGATGAGTGTCATGGTTCTTCTTCCTCTGTTTCTTCAAAGGCCTCTTCCGATTCTGAATTCCCTTCACAGCCAAGTACAGGTGTAAGCATAAAAGTAACTGCCTCTTTCGTAAAGGGTAATGACTTTTTTCTGAAGCTGGTCTTATGCTAGTAATCAGAACTAGGCAGATCTGAATTGAGCAAAAGTCTACTTATAATATCTTTGTTACACTGAACACTCGAAAACGTTCTAGCAAAATTCTGCCTGTAAGCCGAAAATATTCATTTTGTGGCTCAGACGCTTCTTCTGATAACAGCCCAATAGACAACAATGCTTCGCTCGCTTACAGTTGCGCCATGTATTAAAATTGTGTTCATTGTAGGTATCATAGTATGCCAGCAAACTCGTGCAAATGGATTTTGTTATTAGCCTGCGGGAAATTTGTGTCAATTGTTTCAACAGACTAATAATGGGATTTGTGAAATTAGAACAAGCACAAAAAGAAAGAACTCATGACCATTGAAAAGAGAACCAATTATTTAGCTGGTTTATGAAGAACAAAAAGTTAGAAGAAGAAGAGTGACGCATTTTTTTGAACTTTCTTTAATTTGGTTCTTAAATTTATTTCTAGAACCTGTTTTATTGAAATAATACTACATTGTAGTAACTTAAAATAAACATGTTCATTGAGAATAGATGGGTGACTGGTCAAATGGTGTCAATTGGCCCCTCCAATGACAACCCCATGTAAAATTGATGGGTCTAATTCATGTAAAGTGCTTGCCACTAGGCTTCTTCATTAAAATCTTTGATTAAGTCGAATTGGATTTTCCAGTTATTTCTGCAGCTAATTTAGGATTGGAAAAAATCTTCTGCTGGTGTTACCATCGTTGCTGTTTCCAAATCCAGTCTTCGGTACGATCACTATCAGCCCTTATTCACTTCTAAATTGTTCAAGGATAGTTTTTTCCTCTCTTTAACAATAGTTTTTGTCCTCATGCGATCTTCTTTGTCACTTTTTCACTGTGTTTATAAAACAGGTGTAATATGCTCTCAAAGAGACGAATTCTGGCTGCACAGGTGATTAAAAACCGTTACTTACTGTTTCGCACATTTCTATTTTTGCACAGGAAATATAAGTCTTAGATGTAATAATTTAAATAAAAGACAACCTAAACATTTTACCTATGCAAGATGATCAAAAACAGAAATATGTTGAAATTTTCAAAAAATCATAAAAAAAGAATGGCGCAACGTTTTATTTAAATTTAAAAGTATAACATTTTTAAAAATGCAACTAAATTCACTTTAAAAAACCTTTTATTTTTTTTACAAAAAAGTGAACAAAAACATGGTTTTTTTTTTAATTTCGAACGAATTTTTTTATCATAAAAATTTAAAATAAAATTTTTCTAAAAAATTTTATAAGTACCTGTTAATATAATATTTCGCAGAAATAACATATCAACAAATAAATATATTTTAAACCTCTCAAAACCGTAAAAAGTCAATGAATACGCATGCAATTTACTCAACTTTCCTGATTTTAACAGTGTCCCAAAACCACAAATCTTAAGAAAAAGACTAGAAAATTCACTATATGATGAAAAAAATAGTCGACCTGCGTACTTTAATTTTTACATTTCTTAAATATAATTTTTGTGTAATGTCCGTATAGATTGGCAAAAACCCCCTATGTGCCACGTTTGTATGACAGCTAGATGAATCAGTGGACCGAATTGTCGTATTTTTCTCTACAGACCACTCTTTGTGGTTATATTTAAGGGCCGATGTTGAATGTGAATCACACCTAAACGACAAGTTTTTTCTGCATTTCATTTGACATTTCTCAATTTTAGACTAGCTCAATTTAAACCATGAAAGATACACAATCGAGCAACGCGTTAATTTTATCAGGCTTATTATAAAAATGGGCGTTCAAATCGTAATTTTTTCGGTCAATTTAATCGTCCAAATAATGTGCGTACAATCGGAAAATCGTGCAAAAATTTGAGCAAACCGGGTCTTTAGGAGATGTGAAAACACCAGTGCATGCTCGTACAGCTCGTACTGCAGAAAATATTGCTGCTGTTCGCGATAGTGTGGCTAAGGAGCCGTCCACCTAAACTCATTGGTAAGCATAATGCATAAAGACTTGCATTTACATGCTTACAAGGTGCAATTGACTCAAGAATGCTAATCCTAGACTGATTGTCGAAAAACCAATGCAGCCACAAAGAGTGACTGTTTGGTGCGGTTTATGGGCTGGCGTCATCATCGGGCCATATTTTTTCCAAAATGAGGCCGGTCAGGCTGTTACTGTGAATGGTGTTAGCTATCGTAAGCTGATAACGAACTTTTTATGACCCGAGTTGGAAAATATAGACATGGACAATATGTGGTTTCAGCAGGACGGTGCCACTTGCCACACAGCTAACGAAACAATGGCTCTTTTGCGTGACAAATTCAATGGCCGTGTTATCTCACGTTGTGGCGATGTCAATTGGCCGCCAAGATCATGTGATTTAACACCGTTGGACTTCTTTCTTTGGGGTTATTTGAAAGAAAGGAGCTAAAGGATGATATAATGCCGCACATTAATGGCATAGAACCTCAGTTAAGCCTCAGCGTTATCGAAAATTAGGACCATCGGATGGAGGTGTGCTGTCGAGGTTGCGGCAGCCATTTGGCCGATATTTTGTTCCATAATAATTGAACCATACCAATATTATCATAATGAAAAGAAATTACAATAATTTCCTTAATAATTTTTGTTTTATTCAAAATCAACATCGCCCTCAAAATTTAACCACTCTTTGTATTTATAATAATATCTCACTTAAAGTTTGTTGCTAAAGCTCATCCCGTATGAAGAAATATATCGATTTGGTCTTTTTTCAAAATTAAATGCATCTTTTGACATAAATATCTCAGTAAAAACTTCGCCTACAAAATAATGTGTTAAGTAATCAGAAAAACTTAAAAGCACTACTTACAATTCTACTGAAAGAACCAGTGAATTTTACAAGGGATGTCCAAAAATGAACGCATTCAAAAGTTAGTCATTATTCTTTTTACCTACATAAATTCAGAAATAAGTAGTTGTAAAAGTTGTTATAAAAGCAGTTATATAAGAAAGGTATTCATTTAAAAAAAGTAGGTTAAGTTTTTACTGGGATCATTATTGTCTGCTCAGTCATAAAATTTCTTTCTCAACCTTCCGAATTATATATTCCTTACAAGTTGTCCGATGATTTTTTTTAATTAACTTTTTTATAGACTTTTTAAATGAATTCTCTATAAACAAATATTGCGTGCGCTATAAGCCATACAATTATGATTTGTATCACATAAAATTTATTATCCCCATTAAAATCATTATTTGAATATTTACCCATCGATTCTTCTATGAATAATTGAGAGTATCAAATATTTAAAACGGCCGAATATTATTCACCAAATATGTTTATACAATATATTTCATGGAAACCCCTATATTATGCAAATTTCTATAAACTCATCCAAAAAATGTGTCTTGTTGTTTGAAATTTGAGCTCAAGGCTATTAAATAGTGAAAGTATTTTTAGCAAAAATACTAGATTTTTATATGCATATTTTAGTAGTATATAAATATACATATATTCAGAATTATTTCTATTTATTTTATTGTACAGCTACTTTACATACACACACTGACAAATAAATATCTATCGGTACAAAAGTAACACGTACATGCCTAAATACTTGCTTACATATACAAACAATTTTTATAAAATTATTTAGCTAAAAGGCAAAATAATATTAAACCGCAAAATGGTAAAAGGAAAACCAAAAAATAAGTCAAAGAATAAAAACAATACTTTATGCCAAAAAAAGAAATATTTTCTTTATAATGGAAAACATTTATAACAAATTAAAATTTAGCAATAGATAAAAATAAAACAAAACAGATTCCTAAGGGCGTTTTTAGAGAAGAATTATTATACAAATAAAAATGCATTTAATTTTGATGAAAAACTGTAAAAATTAACAGCAAGCCCTTTGAAAGCAGGGCTTTATATTACAAATATATGTACACAATACGTATATGAGGAAATAACTAGGGATGTAACGATATGCCATTTTGCCAATACGATACCGATGCTCAAAAGGAAATATCGGCTATACCGCTAGCGACTGGACCATACAATTTAATTCAGTTATTTTTTACCATACAAAATTACTGTGTAAAAGATTATCAGGCATGTTCTTTAAATCGAAATGAAGTGGAATTGAAATCAAACAATATTTTAATTTAAATTTTTTAAAAAAATACTGAATTTTTTCCTGTTTTTAAGAGCTGTTCTTGAAAATATAATTGGTACTCTTAGTAAAAAGTTTTTAAAAAAGAATAATTTTATGAATTTTCTTTACAGACTCGTTTTCTAAACATGTTCGGTTTTAAATCCCCTTCATTTCGGTTTACTTAACGTACCCGTATAAATATTTATAATTGATATTAATAAGATTTTAAAAACATCGAATTGAATTTGAATTCATGGTAAAATTACCAAAGGTTAAATTACTTTTTAAACAAAAAAAGCCTTGGAGATTTCTATTTAAAATTAACATTAATAAGATTTTTGTTTTTGTATTTTGCAAACCCGTTTGAAGCAGACCTGCAGTGCAAAATAGTCTCCTCTCAGATGCGACAGAACTAGAGTTGTCAATTATTCGCCTTTCCACTTTGTTCGAATAATTCAAATAATTTTTTTTGTTCGTTCGATCAAACGATTAAATATAAATAATTTTTCGATTAATCGATGAGAATAACGAATAAAAAAATTATTTTTACAAAAAAATTACTATGGAAAATCATCCATTCCATCAGCTATGACTTCTTCTTTTTTTGATGCATAACATTTTTCATCTTAACTCCATATCGTTGTATTACTTAAAGGCATCGTAAAACCCTTAATTCCTTAATAATCCGAAATTACTCTGGATTTTCGAAAGTTGTTGGCAGACCTACCATCTTCAGCCAAACTTCTGTCTACAATTTCTTCTATAGAACAGCCGCTGTCACTCTTAATGTATTTTTTAATGTAATATTGAGAGGAGACACTTACCCCGGGTCTCCACGTAGCAATATTTATTGCGGCAAACGTCAAATTTGATTGCTCCATAAAATTTGCGACGTATAGACCGCATATTGCTATGAGTGGCAATCCATTGCGCAATGATTGCTCTTCTTATTGCTTGAGCAATTATTGCTTAGCAATCTGCTGTCAGTTGTAATTTATCTGACATTTCATTTCTCTGTACAGTTGGTTATTTATTAGTGTGTTTATTTATTAAAAAAAGCAAGTGAAAAAATACTTCAACAAAATAAAGAAAAAGTGTTTATATATTACTAGATGACCCGTGCGAATATTTCGCACCGTAATTTTTATCAATGAAAATATTAATTTTTCAATTTCTAATTATTTTTCGTCATTAGTGTTAGAAATAAGCTTTAAAATGAGATATCATTCATTAAATTTGATGCGGTGGTATGGGAGATATTTGCAACCGACAAAAAAAAGTGCTTTAGAAATAATATATATGATATTTTTAAATAAACGTCAATATCAACAAAAGCAAACGACGAATTAGTTTTTTTTTTTGTATATTTTTAATTTTTCAATAGAACAATAAAAGTTTTAGGTTTTTTTCATACGCAAATAAACAAAAAAGCAATAAAAAACACAGCTACGACAATTACAATTAATTATTTTATTAATTTAATTAATTAATTTAAAAAAGAAAATTTAACAATCACTTCAAAACACAACATAAAATACAAAATTTATGGCAAAGCAATAACAAGTGTTCTCCAGAAATATAATCAGCAATTATTGCTCCATTGTTCTGCCGACGTTATTGCTTGTACTTAGCAATAAAAATTGCTACGTGGAGACCCAGCGTTACGCAAATGGTCAAGATAAACAAATATAATTAAAAAAAAAAATATTTATACAATAAAAATTTTTACTTTCAAGATATGATTTATATGTATATGTAAATCAATTCTTTATTTTTAAGCTTTTTGTTTATTTCTGAATTTTTCATCCGAAATTGAAAAATCTCATCAAAGTTATTTCCTTTTGAAAATTTTTAACGTTTGATTTAAAAATAAAACAGCTGATACAATTGAGAAGGTGAGTTGCAAAACTCGTTTGTTGCAAAATTAAAAATACAAAATATTCTGATTGCATCAATGTATGTCCGTGCTAAAATCATGGAAGAGGACATGCATTGATACAATTAGTATATTTCTTCTCATAGAACGCCAAAAGAACTGTTAGATTCAATTGTCAGCTCGTATTTTTAATTTTGTAACGAACGAGTTTTGCATCTCACCTTCTCAATTGTAAGTTAAGATTTGTTTAATAAGAACATAAAATACAATGAGTACTCAACACGGTTTTTGGTTACTAAACATTGAGACTAATTACAACCAGTGCTATGGCAACAATATTTTTTAACTTTTCTACATTTTGAATAAAATCACAAAAAAACGTAAGAGAATAAATAAAATTCTAAGCTTTTATTTAATTTTTTTTTAATAAAAAAAAATTGTTCGATTAATCGACATTAATTAATCGATTTATTCGTTATTCGAAAATCGTCATTTTTAAATTATTCGAACGAGAGTTTTGTTTTGTTTGATCGATTAATCGAATTATTCTTAATCGGTTGACAACTCTAGACAGAACTCGTTTCTGCGCCATGTTCTCAAATTTTAGCTTTAACATTTAATTCCGTCAGTTAGGTTAGGTTAGGTTCCATTGGCAGCCATGAACCAAGCACAGCTCACGTGGGTCCATTAATTAGTTCCCGTTGTGTTACCATGTCACACCGTCTCCCATGGGTCCTATGTTGTCTGGCTGCTAGTGCTCCCACGCAGCCATCCGGTCGATTCAGTAAAGGAGTGGCTCCTGTTTACATGAACATCAGAGAGACAAGTTTTGTCCCCAAGGGCTCTTCGACCAAACATTTTGAGTCTTAGATCTCCGAATGCCGGGCAATTACAGAGAAGATGTTCCGTTGACTCTTCCTCCTCCTGCTCGCCGCAACTTCTACATAAGTCATTGTAAGGGAGCCCCAGCCTCTGGGCGTGCCTCCCAATGGGCCAATGGGCGGCTATAACCGCAATCAGGTTTCTAAGATGATGTCTGGACAGCTGTAATGCCCGCCGTGTCCTTTTTTCCTCTATGTTGGGACAGATTTTCCTGGTTTCCCCACAGGTAGTTTCAACGAGCCACCTCTGACTGACGATGATATGAAACTTGTGCGCAATGAGTTGCTTATTCCTTGGGAGTGAAACACCTACATTATATGTCGAGCCGTCTCGATTCAAGGTGGTACCTGCATACGCCAACGAATCCGTTCCCCGGTATGTCCCTGTGTCCGGGGACCCAATTAAGGGTGACCAGTGAATGTCTCGCTATCTCCTCCAGAGACATCCGGCATTCTCGATGTGATGAACACATTCTCCAGGGATCTTATGGCCGCCTTGCTATCGGTAATAATGTGAATATCCCTTCCAGATATATCACCGTACCGGATGCGTCTCGCGGCTGTGTAGATGGCTATTATCTCGGCCTGGATGACACTGCAGTGGTCCGGCAGCCTTATAGGAATGCTGCAGTTTAGCTGCTCGGAGTATATGCCAGAACCGACACCACACAGTGTAATTCCGTCAGTTAACAAGCGGAACTGTCTCTCTAGAAAAAAAAGAAAATCTAAGATATCTCTGGACTTCGTTTTTAGCTGGAGCACAATCCTTCTCGCAATTTTCTCATAACACTTTCACAAGCGCTCCAAAGGTCCCCAATAAAAAAATTGAGCTTCAAACGAAGCAAAAATGTAAGAGTTTCGCTTACTATCTTGCTAACGGAAGGCATGAATTTTATATGGTGAGTTTCCACTTTGTAGAAATACATTTTGGACACAAAAAGCGCTTTATGGTGAGTGTATCTATCAGCTTAAACTATGTTCACACTTGGGTTTTTAAACGCGTTTAAGCACCTCGAACGATATTAACCCGTTAGTGCATATGGTGCCTTTTAAGGGACGCTCTTTTTCCACTTTACAGCAACACGAAGAATTAAAAATTAAACTTTTATTAAGCATATCATTCTCTTGTGTGTCTTCGACAAAACAATAAGTGTTTTTATTCAATTTTATTCTATTGAGTGCGTAATATTGTGCAAAATATGTACAACGGGAATAAAAAGGGTATGTAAGAATGAAATAAAATTAACAGTTTGTTGCTTTATTTATATTTTTTTATTTTAATGTGTGTTTATGAAAATGAGATTAAGTAACTGAATTGTTAAAGTTTTAAAATATAAATGATTTAAAAAATATTAGCAATTAGCGTTTTGTATTAATGTCCCTTTTAAGGGACATAATGTTGTATGGTAATATTCATTGTTATTCTTATACAGACTTACTGTTGCTGAAATATTGGAGCAGTTAGAATATATAGACGACAGCTTGCAAAATACCGACATATTTGCAATACCTCGTTTGGATGAAAATGATTAATTAATTATTTTCATACATTTTTTCAATTGAAAATTTAAATTTTTCTTGCATAAAGGTTTTTATTGATAATTACTTCATATCCGTGAAGCTTCTTCGGCATTTGTCAGATTCTGGAATATGCTCATTTGGTACAATAAGCGATAGCCGACCCGAAAATTGCCCACCCCGTCCCGTTTCGGAAATGAAAAAAGATCAAAGAGGATCTACGGACTATCGTTTTTCTGATAATGGCAATATACTCGTCGTACGATGGAAAGACAATAACATAGTCACCTTAGGAACTAATTTTGACAAAAATGAAATTGCAACTTGAAAGCGTTATGCAAGAGGACAAGGCCATGCAGATACCCAACCAATAGTATTTCAACATTACAATCAAGGCATGGATGGTGTATACAAAATTGACCAATTAATTGCTGTTTATCGGTCATGTATAAGACAACGTAAGTGGTGGTGACCAGTTTTCGCATATCTGTTCGATGCTTCCCTTGTTAGTGTTTGGCTACTAATGAGAAAGCTGTATCCAAATGATCTAAATTGCTCAAACTTGTTGCAATTCCGTAGAGATATAGCCACTTCTTACCTAGAAACGTACGGTGTGCCCTCTGTGTTCATAAACCAGTTAAATGATTGGTTGACCTTTCACTGGTCATGAGTTCTTTCTTTTTGTACTTGTTCTATTTTCTCAAATCCCAGGACCAGTCTGTTGGACTAATTGACACAAATTTCCCGCAGGGGAATTGCTTCAATAAAAATAGCAATTTTGGACGAGAACCAAATTTTAGTACATTTTTTAAAATCAAAGTATAAAAACTCATATTCATTAAACTTTATACCAATAGTGTTTTTGCATATTGGTGTAATTTATCAAATATTGTTTTTACTTGCTTGTATTAAATTTAACTTTTTAAACCCAATTTTAAGCATTACACAGAAAAAATTATTTTTCCAATTCAAACAAAAAATTTGTAGAATCAAACAATTTTTTGTCTGAAATCGGTCCTATAAACAAATTCGCATATTCAAACAATTTATTTGCATTTTGTTTATTGAAAAAAAACACTGATTTTTTCAAACAAATAATTTATCTGAATCAAACAAAAAGTTTACTGAAATTCATATACTAAATTTCAAAATCAAAAAAAAAAACAGGTTTTTGCACAAGCAATGATGCGCACACAAGCAGGCACTGTATAAGAAGATGATGGCAGAGAGAGCAGAGCGGCCGGCTGGCTTTGAGACACAGTTTTTTGTTGGAATAATTTTTGAACGAAGTCTTTTTTTAAAACACACAATGTTTTTCCTCATCACTCACTGTTTGCTGTATCCTTTCCTTTGCTAATGAAGAAGAAATGTAACCCAAAAACGGCGACAGACCGACTCGATATGTTTTTCGTCATCATTATATTTTTGTATTTGATGTATTTAAGCAAACAATTTGAAAAAATTGAATACGGGATTTTGTTTTTTTTAACCAACTTTGAAACCAACCAAAAATTTATTTTGTTTCTTATAATGTTGTTGTTGTTTCTGGTGTTTAAACAGAGTTTATAATTGCAGATAATTTGTGGCTCAAAGAAGTTTCAGTGCTGGAAGACCCCACAGTGAAGACAAAAAAAAAAAAAAAAAAAAAAAAAGAGTGAAACGTTTTTTTACCTGTAATTTTTTTGTTTTTTTTTAACCTCTTCATCTCTCTTACTGTTGTACTTTTTTAAAGTGGCCAAAAATAGAGTGTATGTGTTTTTCGTTGTAGTTCTTATATTTCACATTAAGAAGTGTGCTTACGATCAAATAAAAAAATGCAAAAAGACGACAACATTACAAAGCGTTAAATATTTCATACAAAATTATGAAAACTTGAAACCAATAACGCGTGTATTATATTTTTGAATGGTTGTCAACATTTTTGTTTGTTAAATAAAAATCAAACAAAAATTTTAATTGAATCAGTAAAAAAATTTGTAGAAATTAAAAAAAATTTCAAACAAGCGTTTGTTTGAAAATAATTCGGCAATAATTTTTTCTGTGTATAAGTATAACAACTTCTTCAAGGCACTGAAAAAAAATAACAACGTAATTAGAAAACCAATTATATTAGTAAACCCTTTTATTAAGCCATATTTCAAGTATGTAGTTATTTTCAACAAAATTGACAAAACTTATGCAGACACAAAAGCACTTTAAAGCAAATTACCATCAAGGTTCTTTAAATATCATCATTACCTTAAAAGAACCTTTTCTAAGCTGATATTTATGTAAAGCATTAGATGGATTTGCAAACAATATTGAAATTCCAAATACGCGTTCCCAAGGTAAATTTCAGTTCCTTTGGGATATAATTGTATATATTTATACATGCGTTTCGATGTATCTTTAACGTTACCAATATTAAACCTTGACCGTTAACTTGTAAAAAGATTTGGCTTTTCTATCCAATTTGATTTGCCCTGCTTTGATGCCTGCGTAGAAAATCAATTTATAGATAGTTCGTTAGGAGTGGGAGTGCTCTTACCGTTCGTACTTAATAGTTAATCTACATGCAAACAAACTTTTAACCTTCTTTGTATGGCAAAATGTGTAAAATTACTTTATCTTCAACGCAAAGATAAATTAGCCAAAAACTTGAGTCAAATTCCCTGTTTTCTATAATATTAAGGGGTTTTCAGGCTTTTGCATTTGACGGGAAAGTCAAAAACATTTATGAATTTCCCGGAATTGTATGAATTCCTAGTCAAAAAGAAAATTTGTCGCATTTGTATAAGTGAGCAGCCTAAAGTAATTGACGAAGTCAACTTAATACAAAAAATAAATAACAAATTAAATAAATAAAGCTGGTGTCTATTTCATCCGGCAGTCTCTTTGATGCATTTATCTTTTTGGATGATAACTGAGCGCTTACAATCGTCAATGCAAATCAGTACTGGGCCATGATACTGGAGAAGTTTTGGGATTAACTCGAAGCTATGCTCTTGGGCGATATATGCTTCCTACAGACCAGCGGCATACAGCAAAATAAAATTATTGAAGAACAAGTTCGTCGAATAAGTTATCAATTAAAACATTTGTGATATTAATTAAATTTGCGCCTGAAAACAAAGTAATAGTTGTAGTAACTTGATTAAAAGTTTAATTCACTTGATGAAACGTTTTATAATCTAGATTAAACTTTAAATTTACTTTATTAAATTTTTAATTAAAACTGAATTAATTTTTGATTAATGCTTTAATTGGATGCAAAATTTACACCAGAGTAGTTCAATTTTTGAACTTTCGTTAAAGCACTAAAAATGTATTAAAAATTTTTTTATCTATATATGTATATATAAAAATGAAAATTGTTTGTATGTTTGTTTGTTTGTTTGTTTGTTTGTTTGTATGTTGGCTTATAGACTCCTAAACTACCTGAAATTTTTACAGTAGCATCAAGTGAGCCCTAAAAACAAATAGGCTACTTATTTTTCCGATAGAAGCAGGGGAATCGGTACCCCCATTGGATGCCAATATTAAATATCGCATAATTTAAAAGTTCCTTCACGTATTTTGTTGAACTTTTAGTAGGAGGATCCTCTGAGCCCCAAAATTGAAATAAAGTAGCAGCGGGGGAAGTGTTACCCCCCATAGGATGCCAATGTTTAATATCGCATATCTTAAGAACTGTTATAGTGAGAATGTTCAAAATTTGCAGAAGTCACTTTTATGGTATACTACACTTTTGAAAATAGAAATAAAGCGGGTAGACGTAGGAGGAGAAATACCTCCCATAGGATCCATATATTAAATAGCGCTCTACTGAAGAACAATTAAAGGGATAGTCTTCAAACGTGGTTAAAGCTTCTATTATGGTGAACTATAAATTTTAATATAGAAATGGGCGGGGTAGCCAGAGGAGGAGCAGTACCCCTTATATATAGAAATATTAATAAGAGCCGCTGCAAGCAATTTGTTGAACTTTTGGTAGTAGGATCTTCTGAGCCCCAAAATTGAAATAAAATAGCAGCGTGGGAAGTGTTACCCCCCATAGGACGCCAATGTTTAATATCGGATATCTTTAAAACTGTTATAGTGAGAAAGT
The DNA here is from genome assembly GCA_930367215.1 of Pollenia angustigena. NCBI lineage: Eukaryota > Metazoa > Arthropoda > Insecta > Diptera > Polleniidae > Pollenia > Pollenia angustigena. Next base: position 42,181,830 of record OV884058.1, on the reverse strand, counting down.
TCAAACTTTTTAGAAGTCACTATTATGGTATACTTCACTTTTGAAAATAAAAATAAAGCGGGTAGGGGCAGGGGGAAAATACCTTCCATAGGATGCATATATTAAATATCTCTCAACCGATAAAGTGGTTAAAGCAGTGTAGCGAAGCGCACCGGGTTAAGCTAGTTTGTTATAAATTTCAATTAACATAATTTCCGTGGCTTCCAAAATTAAGCTTAGATCTAACTAACTGCAGGGTGAATTTAACAACACCTTCACATGTTCAAGAAGCATGAGTTTTCATTTTCTAACTGCCCATTTACATTAAGAGATTTCTGTCTCTTTGAATTCCTCTCTCGCTCTAAAATACAAATCGCATCGACAAAAATCGCACAACATAAACGGGCATTAACATAGTTGTTTTTCTTTTTGCAGGTTATAACTGAATTCTTGGAAATTTATAAAAAAAAAAAATAGATACAGCTCACAACAACGTGTTGAAATTATTATATTTTTCTATTCGTTTCAACAATCCATCATTATGACGCATCAAAAATATCGGCAGCATTTCAATTCATGGTAAGGAATTTAGTCGGTGGCTTTTAGAAACGGGGTTCAGTCACCGACCGCCCTGGAAAAGGTGCTCATCGAAGTATTCGCACTGAAAGCAACGTAGAAGCTGTGCGGCGGGGTGCTAAAAATTATCCATCTGTCTCAATTCGTCGTCATTCCAACCAATTGGGTGTTTCTAAAACTGCATTGCAGATAATTTTCAAATTTTCGAAATCAAATATCTACGTACAGTGGCCGGCAAAAGTCTACATGCAACACTCATTTCTTCCACCTGACGATACCAAAAGCATTATGAAGAAAAGTAATAGTGCAGGATTGTTTGAAATCTGGTCTTATTAATAGAAAACGAAAAAAAGCAGCTTACTTCAATATGCACTTTAAAAAAAATTTACAAAAAAAGAAAAAAATAGCATTGTCAAAAGTGTATATACATGTCAAACATGTCATGTTTTGCTTGCTGCTGGGTGATAACGGCTAAGTACCGTTAGTTTTTTTAAATTTACTTTTCTGCATGTTTTACATTTCAAATCAATTGCATTTAGTTGTATCCTGCCCATTTTTTTAGCATAATTCAATTATAAGAATGGCCTCGCGAAAAGAAATTACAACTGATGTGAACAACTTAGTCGTAAAATATAGAAACGAGAAAAAATTGTTCGGGGAAATATCAAAACTGTTGACTTTAAGTAAAGCAACAGTTCAAAGTGTATTTAATAATTTTATTAACACTGGATCTATTGAAAATAAACTTCGCAGTGGTCGCCCTAAAAAGCTTAGTCGAAGAGATTTGTGGAATTCGCCAAAATGCATTTGACAAAGGATTTGACTTCTGGAAACGAGTTTTGTTTAGAGATGAGTCAAAATATAATATTTTTGAAAGTGATGTGAGAGCGAAAGTTTGGAGAAAAGCTAATACAGCGATGAATCCGTGATGGTTTGGGGTGCTGTCGCTGCAACTGGTTTAGGAAATCTGGTATTTGTCGAAGTTAATATGGATCGGTTTTAATATGAGTCTATTTAAGAACAAAATCTGGGAGCATCGGTCAACAAATTAAATCTTGGTGAGAGTTGGATTTTCCCACAACATAACGATCCGAAACACAACGCTCAAGTTGTAAAAGAATGGCTGCTTTGCTATGCCCCCCGACAATTGCATACACCACCTCAAAGCCCGGACTTAAATGTCAAAATCAGAAAGCAACATTTTACTAGCTCTCCAATGTTGAAAAAGATGCTGCAAGAATAATGGCTAAGAATTACGCCGATTGAATTGAAAAATTTAGTTAATGCAATGCCCAGACGCTTATAGGCCGTTATAGATGCCAATGGTGGCCCAACCAAATAATAAATTTAATGATAAAATATTATTTAATGTTTCAATGAAGTTTTTTATTTTAGCTTACAAGCCGTTTGTAGACTTTTGCCAATGCTATTTTTTCGTTTTTTTGTAAATATTTTTTAAAGTGTATATGGAAGTAAGTTGTCCTGCATCACTACTTTTCTTCATAATGCTTTTGGTCTCGTCACGTGGAAGAAATGAGGGTCGTATGTAGACTTTTGTCGGCCACTGTTTATTCTAAATTCTGACATGCAATATGTAATCAATTAAAACACTAACAATAACCTAACATTTAAAGAAGCCTAGACCAATAATTACAACGGCTGAACTTTAAGGAAAGCTTCAAGCTCTGTTAGAATTGTTATTTATGAGGAAAGTAAAATGTCGATATAGTGGCTATCAAGAAAGGTGTCAGACAGGATTCTGTGCTTTCGCCACCATTATTCAACATCGTCTTGGACAATAGCAACTCAGCCAAATAAAGGCATGAGTTGGGGCCTCCAGATCCGTCTAGAAGATCTGGACTTCTTCACCCTCATGCAGGAAAAACTACGAATCGTTGCTATAAGGTTCACTCAAACAGTTATTACAGTAACTGAAAGTAAAAACTATTAAATTTGACGGATTATGCTGGTTAATAAAAAAAAATTGAAATTGGATGTAAAATTTGTTTATTTCAAATAAAATGTAAATGATCCGTTTTTTTAATTTATTTCGATGGCTTAATATAAAAAAGGCGTAACTCAATTTTTCTTAAAAATGTTTTATGTTGTTTATTATAGTAGACAAATGCGAAATGCATCTTGCTTTAAAATTTTAGGGGGCTATAGAATAAAATTTGTTGCATATTTTTATTTAAAATCGATTCAAACTTTTTTTAAATCTAAAATTTGAACTAACCAAATATATAGTTACGCCTTTTTTACATTAAGCCGTCGATTTGTAGTTGTTAAAATAGAATTTTCGTTTGTATTAAACTACATAATATTTTGAGTGTAGGCTATAAAAAATAAGCAATCTTAAAAAGAAAATAATGCGGATCCACACAGAAAATATCCGTCCATGGCATTTAAAATGCGACAGGCACTCAAGTAAGAATCTTTAACATTAATGTTAAGTCCATCCTGCTATAGGTCAACGAATCCTGGAACGCCACACCAAAAGATATCGGTCCTATCTAATTATTTTTTTTTATTTTATTTATTTATTGATTCCATTTCCTGGGCGGTATGAACTAAGTCCCCAATGAACTAACTCCCCAAACCCAAAATGAACTAAGTCCCCAAATTTGGGGACGTCGTTCATTTATGGACAAAAACCCGAAAAAGTCAATATGAACTAAGCCCCCAAACAGGTGAACCAAGTCCCTAAACAGGAATGAACTAAGACCCCAATTTCACCAAAATTCCACAAGAGTGAAAAAGTCCTCTAATGAAAGTGAACTAAGTCCCCAAATTAAAAAATATAGAAATTGTTTTGGGCCTCCATGGTATAACAAAGACCGGCTTCGCTAACTAAAGCTTCTCTGCATAGCCGGCCTTCGGCGGACGCAAGGATTTTCTCCTCTATGGTATAACAAAGGCCGGCTTCGCTAACTAAAGCTTCTCTGCATCCTTGCGCCCGGCCAAAGGCTGGCTATACATAGAAGCTTTACTTAGCGAAGCCGGTCTTTGTTATACCATAGAGGAGAAAATACTTGCGCCCGGCCGAAGGCCGGCTATACAGAGAAGCTTTAGTTAGCGAAGCCGGTCTTTGTTATACCATAGAGGAGAAAATCCTTGCGCCCGGCCGAAGGCCGACTGTTCAGAGAAGCTTTAGTTAGCGAAGCCGCAAGAGTGAAAAAAGTCCTCTAATGAAAGTGAACTAAGTCCCCAAAAAATAATTTAGGAGTTTAGTTCATTTTATTTTTTGGGGACTTCGTTCGTATCTTCTAACTCCCCAAAAAATAAAATGAACGATGTCCCCAAAAACGTGAACGAAGTCCCCAAATATCGTCGTTGTTTTTTCACATACAGTCGTTTGGGGACTTAGTTCATTTTGGGTTTGGGGAGTTAGTTCATTGGGGACTCAGTTCATACCGCCCATTTCCTGTACAACAAGACTGAGTCTTATATTTATACTTTACTTTACGTTACTTGATACAAATAAATATAACAATATTAATATAAAAAAAAAAACAAAGTTCAAAAATTATAAATTAAAATTAAAAAAGTAAAAATTATTTTAAAAAATTGAATAAAAATTTTTTGAAACTATTAGCATTTCTGTTTAGATGTTGACTTTGTGGAAGATTGTTCCAAAGACAAGCGGCATGTACATAAAACTGCCATTCAGATACAAGTAAATGATGTCGAGGTATTACAATATTTCGATTTCGTGGCGATTGAAAAAAACGTATTTTATCGAATATATATTTAGGTGTTTGAATGTTGATTATTTTATGTAAAAAAGTAAGAGTGCGAATTTTTAGCAGACGTTCAAAGGATACTCCATAAAGATTATTGGCAACAGAGGAAACATGTTCAAACCGTCTTAATCCATACACATATCTTATTATGTTATTAAACAAGACATTAATTTTTCTCCTACTAACTGAGTCACAGCTTCCAAATAATGCACACCCATAGCTCAAGCAAGGAATCAAGTATGATTTAGCAAGTAAGGCTCTTATTCTTAAGGGTGTGAAATATTGTGTGGACCAGAGAGCTCGTAACTTTACATAAGTTTGACCAACCAGTAAATTAACATGATCACTCCAGGTCAAATTGCCATTGAAAATGATTCCAAAATTTTTCGCTCTGTTAACAATTTCAATTTTCTCGCCATTTAAAACAATATCCTCAGATATGGAGGGAATTAAGCTTTTTTTACATATTACAATGCATTTAGATTTGTGAGGATTCAAACAGAGACCGTTTGCACTAGCCCAAAGGTAAATTCTATTTAAGTCGTCTTTAGGTAGGAAATCCCCGAGGCAATATTTTGAACTGGGTTACTTAAAGTGAGCTGCACGCCATCGGCATATAAATGGATATTACATTTAGTGATTTTTTTTGGCAAATCATTTACATATAATGAAAATAAAAGTGGACCTAGAATAGAACCCTGAGGCACTCCCCTAGTCAAGGATAAGCTATCCGACCATACATTGTTCACAACCCAGTAAAAACTTCGCCTACAAAATAATGTGTTGAGTAATCAGACAAACATGAAGGCCCTACTTACAAACCAACTGAAAGAACCAATGAATTTTACAAGGGATGTCCCAAAATGAACGCATTTTAGAGTAAGTCATTATTTTTTTACTTAAATACATCCAGAAAAAAGTAGTTATAGAAGTTCTTATAGATGTAGTTATAGAAGAAAGCCAGCAAAATAGTCCGACGTCGTTCAGATATCTGAGAGAAACGTCGGCAAAAAAGTTGGAATCGTATACGAACTCTGTCAGATTTCTGACCCAAAAACGTATGAAGTGGTTGACACGAATTCTCACAGACATGTCGTGGGAAATTTTGGTTTTTTGTCGGCATTTCTGATAGATATCTAACAGAAATCTAATGAAAAAGGCATGGGAAGTTTTAATGTGTTAGCTGAGATTTTTTTGCTTTCGAACTGATAGCTGAAAGAAATAATTTTATTGCAAAATATGTACATAATTACAAGTTTTACACGTACATACACGTACCTTTTTTATGCTTTTTATCTTGAAAAAATAAAATAAAATTAAAATTATTTCCAACTGAATGACAATTGTCATTATTTTAAAAAAATAATAAGTCTCTTTAGACAAATCTAAATGAATTCCGTCCGAATTCTATTGGACATAACTGCACTGTCGGCACGACAGTAAGAATATTCAATGTCTGACAGAAATCTGAACGAAATCTCTAAGAATGAAGTCAGACAATTGCACGAAATGTCTGATTCCGACAATGTCGAAGTATTTTGCTGGCTGGGTAAATAATGAGTTAAAGAAGCTATTCATTTTGAAAAAGTAGGCGAAGTTTTTACTGGGAAACACCGATTGTGTGCGTTCTGAAAGATAGGATAATATAAGTTTGGTTGACGTGTTTGTAAATCTAAAAAAGTGTTTAAGTTTTCGGATGAGTACGTCGTCATGATCTACCGTATCGAAAGTCTTAGAATGGTCAAGAAGCACCAAAAAATTTATATTTCCATTTTCCAATCCTTGCCGTATGTTCTCACTAACTTCCACAAGAGCCGTTACGCAGCTATGACTCTGACGAAAACCAGATTATGTGTTGGATAGCAAACTATGAGTATTAATATACGTAATCATTTGTTTATACAAAAGTTTTTCCAAGACTTTCGATAGCAAAAACACAAAATTTTTAGATGCAAAATATCACGAATCTTTTGGCCTTAGCAATGTAGGCTACTACGTACCAAACCCTTTTAATGGCCGTAATCCGTACTTATAAAGGACATACTCTTAGAAACCACCCGGCAGTATCACCAGAAATGCCTTATACTGGAACCCCCAAGGCAAAAGATGCGTTGGTAGACCAGTGCATACATGGTGGTGGCAGCTCCAGAAATAAATCAGGTCGACTGGTGGCAGCTTGGCCGAAATAAAACAAATCGATAGGATGATAGAATTGCTTGGAGTAACTTTGTAATGGTCCTATGTTCCATATAGGATTTCCGGGAACAAATACATACACTCCTAAAATTATTACAGTAACTGGTTGTGGGTTATAAAATTCGTTTTCCGTACCCAATAAAAAATGGAGCTTCCAACGAAGCAGGTTTGTAAGGGAGAAACATAAGGGTTTCGCTTACCATTGCGCTTACGGAAGACATGAATTTTGTATGGCGAGTTCCCACTTTGAAGCAATACATTTATGATATATAAAGCGCATTATTCAGCGCACATAAACACTGTTGGATGTAACGATCATATTTACACACTGAATGTTTTGATACAGTTATTTTTTAGTATTCTCCCTTACAAACCTGCTTCGTAGTAAGGGAATGCCGTAGCACTTGAAATTTTATTTTTTTTTATAAAAGTTGTTGAGAGTTCTTTCACTTACTTTACTGCATTTCTGTATGTCTTATTGCGTAGCGCATAATTGTGCGCTTATTTTTTTAAATGTACCATTAGTGCTTCGCAAAATGGTAAAAATTTTTATTGGGTACTGTTAAAATTGGATAAAAATTTGTACATATATTTATTTTACGAATAAAAGCTCAGTTAGTCTCTACTTTCTGTTTCTGTTCTGTTCCGTGCCGTTCTGTTACGAAATTGTAATAGTTACTTTTTCTGTAGCAACTTATCAGCCATTTACGACAAATTTATTAGTTTTGCACCGTCCAATGTTTATTTCAATAACTTTAATGCACATTAATTTGAAGAAACTAAATTTTATGAGTTCTTAAAATCAAAAAAAGAGTTTATTTCAATATAAATACATATGAATTTTTTATTATTTATTTTGCTGTCACTTACAATTATTTAACAAGTTTTTGATTTTAACAAACTGAACTGCAACAGAACAGAAAAACTAATCAATTTCATAGGTTTTGTAATAACAAAAACTAATCAGCTGATTCGTAACAGAACAGAAAGTAAAGACCAAGGCGAATTTACTTCAGGTGGCGGCGAGACTACAACAAGTCAACAACACAAAAAACAACATGTATTTTGTTTTTATTTTTCGGTCATGTAATGTCAAAAACAAGGCGAATTAATATATATATGAATTCGCTTTGTATAAAACAGTTGACTAAAGCAGGGCTACCAGATTTGGGGTTCTTATCTCAAATTAGTTTAAAACAATTAATTTCGGGCATATATTGAGAATGTAAAAAAAAACATTTTTCTTTTTAGGGAAATTATTGATAGATTTGTTTCTGATACAAGCCGTCATACATATATAAAATCTGTAAGACTTTTTATGTACAAAACTCATTTTAATACAATATATATGAAACAAATTATAGCGCAAATACAATATCGGACGGCTGAAAAATCTGATTTGCTGATCAGTAGATATCAGTTTTTTATTTAAAATTAATCAGCAGCATATTTTTCTCATCTAAAAAACGTTTGCCCCATTTGTTTAGGTTGACCTGTTAAAACTCTATGAAGTAAAAATACTTTTAAACGTATTCAGGGGTGTTCTGAAAATCGAAAACAAAAAACCCAAAAATTGTATATGTAATTTTTTAATAAGATTTCCGTGATAAAAGAATTTTACGACAAATATTAAACAATTATTTCTTTGTTAAACTGAATTTTATAATAAAAATTATACAAATTAGTTTAAAAGAGTATTACAAACAACTGAACAATTTTATTGTTTTGCTTTTTCGATTTAAAGAACACTCTTGAATGGCTAAGCCAATTAATATTTTACGCGTTAAATGGATTAGTTTGTGGGTCGTTATTATAGCCCTAATACCCCACATTTGGAATTTTCTGAAGTTGTGAACATTTCAAGTTCTTAAACGATATAAAATGGTGTAACATGGATTTCCAGACAGACTCCATTAATGCTAGAAGCATGTTTGCCAATGTTCTCATGATGCTTTAAGGTTTATATTTTTACCACTAGTCATAGGAACAAGAAATTTAAAATCTATTAATTATATCTTAGATTAACTGATCACAACTTCCACTTCTTTTAATAACGTAGATTTTTGGTCAGAATTTGTAAGATAATTACCAAATTGTAAAATTGGTTACATGACATTATGGTTTTAGTGTGCTTATCTATGCTAAACTAAATAATTTTTTTTTAAAGAATTATTTAGTGGCTTTTTATTTTTAGAGGGGATATTTTAAGTAATTTTTATTTTAAATTTGGGATTGAAGAAAAAATTTATCTGGCATCCCTAAACTAAAATTAACAAAAATAATTGAGAAAAAAAAATGAAAAAAAATAAAATTATTTTTGGAATTAAGAAAATAATAGTTTTTCTAACATAAACTTGTGCAATTTTTGTGAGCATTAATTCCCAAATTCGGTTGGATTTAATATTGTATTTAAAATAATCTAAGCCGTTTCTTTTCTGTGTTCATTTTATACATTTAAATATTAAACTGCACATAATCATAGAAATAGCTTTAAGCTATAGTTATAATGGTAAAAATTAGTTTTGGTGATATAAAAAAGATTTTAACTTAATATTTATACATAGTTAAATTATCATTTCTTTATTGTTTAATTTTTTCATTTATAAGTTGTAAAGCAAAATGTTAATTTAAAAACTCAATTTTAAAAAGCAGATGTAAACAAACTTTTGACACATCTGGCCTGAACAAAAAAAAAACCGGCTGTCTTTTCGACACCACCTGAAGTAAATTCGCCTTGGTAAAGACTAATTCTGCCTTATTTTTATTTTTTAACATTTATGTAAGTTATTCAAAAAACAAACTACAAAAAAAAGTTTTTCCGTACTTATTTTGTTATGTACTTTGATTTTTTGTCGGCTAAAATATATTTTTTTAAAGCAACAACTATTAAATTTTACGGAAGATGTATTTAATAAATAAAAAAATAATGTAAAATTCATTTATGCAATGTAGTAAATGATCTGTTTTTGAACGAATTTTTAGTTGTTTAAAATGAATTTTCGTTTGAATTTAACTACATTATACTTTGAGTGTAGATAAACGTCGACTATATCACTTTTGTCTGAATAATTATACAAAAGTAAAAAAATATTTTTCAATAAAAAAAAAACACCCAGCAATCCCGCGCTGACGTACGGGGAAAACCCTGACTAACAACACAATCGGTTGCTTGTATAATCTCCACCCCCACAAAACATGTATTTGCATTAAGATTTGTGTTTTGTTGGTTCAAATCTTTTGAGATTGTTTATTTTACGAGTAACTTCGCTTTATTTAGCTTAGGGAATATTATGATGTTCTATGTATATGTAATAGAATTAATACAAGATTATTAACAAAAAAAAAACTTTACAACAAAGTTAAAATTTAATATAAAAACCACTGTTGTTACTAATTACAATTTGAATCCATAATGCTCTTATTAATACTTTTTAATCTCTTCCTTCTCACTACCATGAAAGCCCTTAAACACATCGGTCGGCTACAATAATTCTGAAAGTCAATTCAATAGTGAAAGGTATCAAAATGTTAACAAACACTATTTGGTTTGAGAGAAAATCTTTAACTACACTAAAATTTATTCTTGGGTTTAAAACAGCGTAAATAGAATTGGTGCTCTTCACAAGAACATGTAATATTCCCAAAATGTTCAATACTAAAGAAAGATTTGTTTTAAAAACATATTAATAAATTGTACTTTATTTCCAAAATGTGTGCTATACGCAAAGAAAAATATATAATTACACTGGTATACAACTGTAATTTTTTTCCTAAGTACCGTTTTTTAGATAACGGTACTTTTGTGTGTTTTCGGTGTATGGTCCCACTCAACCCACTCCTTGTGGAGCCCAACCAAAAAGTCCGATCAAAACAAGTGGCACGTCGTTAGAAAGGTAATTGAATGCCTTTTCCGTCGATAGGCTGAAGATTTCTATTTGATAAGAAATGGCGGAGTTATGGCACCTCAAATTTCAAAATTTGCCTATTTTTTACGTTTTTTAAAAATTTTTCATTTTTATTTCGTATTTTTTTCTACGTTATATTAAATATATGGAATGTTTTATTTTTTAACCAACATTTTAAGCGTAATTTGAAAAAAATCGGATGCAAAATAAAGTTTTTGTTAAGGATTTTGTGGAACGACAATATTTTTATCTTCATTGCTCACACACTATATTCGGCGTCTAGCAGTTTTAACGTATTTAAAAAAACGGAATTTTATATGAGATGAAAATATTGATAATAATCTCATAATCAGTGCATTGAACAGAAAATTCCATCCTTCCGTTTTTAAATCAAACCAAAGCTGTGTCAATAGTACGGTAAGTTCGGATTTCCTTAAATCAAGTACAGAATGCTTGATTCAAGTACGCATTATTAAAATGTCCCGCACTTATAATACCCCGAAAACGGGATTGACTTAAGTAAAAGTGTTATAAAAAAAAATCCCAAGCTTTGTATGATTCGAAAATTTCTAAGCAAATTCGTTCTTGAAATAATGCGAAAGTGAGATTTTGTCTCTAGCCTATACATTTACCTTAGAAAACCAGAGAGATAGAGAGAGAGAGAGAGGTATAGTGGAACATTGACCTCAAATATAGTTGTAAAGCAGGGATAGCCTCCACCTCCTCTACAAGCAGAGAAAAATATGTTTAAATGTGGTCACCTTCAACAATATTTTTAAATAATATTTTAAACATTTTATGTTTAACGTAACCTTATTATTGCCAGCGACAACCATATTATGGTTAATTTATTCCTCCATCAAGAGGCCACAATTATATTATGGTTGTCTCTAAACATGCTACGGTTAAATATGACAATAAATTGTTTTAAAATTAACAAGAGTATTTTCCTCTTTCCCAAGAGCAACATGCTATGATTGAAAACCAACCATAACTTTATAAGTGTTAAACATATTTTAGTTATTATATTTTTGTGCTTTAAAATCATGGGAGATAAGGCCATGGTGGGTTTATCTCTCATTCCATAGGGAGATAAAGCCTTTTTATTTTTTTTTTTTTTCATTTGAATGGGAGATAAAGCCATCATGGCCTTAGCTCACATTAGCAATATTAGAAAATGGATTTATCTCTCATTTTAGTTCCAAAGACAGTAAAGTTAAGTATTGAAATCTGGCTTCGCATACTAAAGTTTTTCTGCGTGGAGGCCTGCGGCCGTGCTTAGGGGTTTTTTCTCCAGTCGGACGCGGCAGGTGTCTTCGCTGAATAAAGTTTTCCTGCGTGCGTCACAAGAATAAAAAAAAATGTTTTTCAATGATAACTTAGGATTTTCCCTTTTACAGAATGTTAACACCATGCATAACAATATTCTGAAAAAATATGGCTTTATCTCTCATTTGCGAAAAAAAAAATGGCTATATCTCTCATTTCGCAAAATTTTAAATATGACCTTTCAATGATTGGGCAATAAGGCCATTATGGCTTTATCTCCCATTCAATTGAGCAATAAAGCCACCTTATCTCACATGGTTTTAAAACACCCCCCATTGTGCCGAATTTCCACCGACATCTTGAAGATCTCGATTCTGTGGAATATAGGCCAAACACCATGCAGAAAGGTGAATATAGTCATCCACTCCAAACATATTTGCTTGGATATAAACATTCATAAGACAAATGCCATGTGTATTAATAACCCAAGACATGACAAACAATGTATGCACAGAAAAAATGGTCGTCAATTTTATTTCAATTAAACTACTAATCAAAAATAAAAACAGTTTTAATTAAAAATTTAATCAAGTGAATTAAACGTTTACATATATTAACAACATTCGTGCAGAAAATATTGTTAATATAAAAAAAAATTATTTAATTAATACTATTTATTTGTTAACTGGTGCAAATTTAATTAATTTTTTAATTTAATATCACAAATTTTTTAATTGAAATCAAGTTATTTTTTTTTTCTCTGTCGTTGATAATATCGAAATGGAAAACGGGGAAACTTCTGTTATTTGTCGGTGTAAAAAAGGATAAATGCTTTGAATTGGGTAAGGCTAAGGCAGCTTTTGCACGTTAGAATAAAGTACATCAAAGATATTTATACCAAAAGCTGCAAATATGCAATGCATTCGTAAAGACAATTCTACTTTATGGAAGCTAGATATGGCGCACTTCCGTCTCAATAACAAGAAAACTTCAACGAATCATATGGCATATTTTCTGGCCCAACATTATTCGAAATACAGAACCCATGTTCTGTAACTTTAATAAGAACTTCTCGCATCGAAAAAATGTCAAACAAAATATTCGCTTGTTTCTCGAAAAGTGAGAAAAAAGTGTGTCTGTAACTCATGTCGATAACTATCAAAAGAGATTACGTCGTTACGTTATAAATGTCATAATATTACACTCGAAGCCGATGTGAAATTGCAGGCGTTGAGAGCGCCAGACACACTTATCGTTGACGACGATCAAAATTTACTTAAATTGAAACATTTTCAACGACGGCGGTGAAGATACAACCGTCGGTTATACCAAATAATGTATAGTGCGACTTGAATGTTTGTTGTTTGCAAACGAGCTTTGAAAAAATTCGTATATTTTATAAAAATGTTGAAAGCAAAATAATTAAACAATAAAAAAATGTGCCAAGAACAAAATATAATTAATATTATTCTATGCATTTTGCATTTTTATTTGTCGCCCCATTTTTTTCGTGAGTTTATTGACAGTTCGAAGCGGGAACTTTTCTCGTCAGAATGGTACAGACAAAAATTTTTTGTAAATTGGCGACTTATTTCCTTACGTGACAGCTAGAACTCGCCAAAAAAAAGTTGCAGACACAGCTTAGTGAGATAAACAGCTGTTTGTTTCAATATATGGCATTTTTGTTTCATTTCACACATTTCAATCGAAAAGTTTCTCGACGCGAGAGTTACAGAACATGGGCACAGATTTATGGAAAAGATTAAACGAAGCAAGTACGAGTGCTATTTTCGGCTATGCCGAGTCTTATATACCCTTCACCATGGTGCGATAATAACAGAAAGTTATATAAGTACCGTCCTTTAGATATAAATAAATCAACTTTGTGCCCACCCAATTGCCTAATTCCGCCCCCATTTTCTCAGATGTTGTGCTTTGATAACCTAGATGCTTGTACATACCTAATTTGGAAATTTAAGCTCTTGTTTTTAGCCCAGATTTACAAAAATCTATGATGTATTTGTAGGGGAAGTGTCTCGCCCACTTCTAAAAAACCTGCCCACATTTTGTCGGATGTTGGGAATTGAGAACCGTTCTTAAGATATACAGAAATCTTCAATTTCTTTTTGTGGAAAGTGTCACGCCCACTTCTCCATTCCGCCCATATTTTGTCTGATTTGATAATTTCAACTAATTTGGAAATTTTGGCTCATGGTGTTCTCAAGATAAACAGTAATCTATAATGTCTTCGTATGAGAATTGCCGCGCCCACTTGTCCAATCCCGCCTACATTTTGTATTTTGATAGCCAAGGTACTCGTACCTTAATTGGAAAATTTGGCTTCTGCCGTTCTCAAAACATATGTACATTAGCGTGGCCGTTAGTTGTATGGAGAACTTTTTTTTTTATTTCTTATATTCTCTCCCCCCAAATCGGTTCAGTTTTATGTAAAAAACACTATAATAAAATTTCGTAGCAATAAGTTGTGTTAAAAGGGGAGCGTCCGCCCCTCAAAGTTTGCCTTCAAGCCATTTATTCGATTTTAAAATTGGGTCACTTGACATTAATCCCCCTTTTATTTATATAAAACGTATACAAAACGTTTGGTATTTTGTTGTTATTTTCTTAATTATTTTCTAAAATATTAATTTTAGCAAAATACTTTCTTTAAGGATAATGTTGTCGACTGGAAGAGCTAAAATATTGTCATCATCATATTATCATATTATTGTAAAATGTTGTTTTTAAGAGATAATCCTATGAAAACAAATTACATTTGAACAAATGGCTTGAAGGGAAACTTTGAGGGGCGGACGCCCCCCTAAAACACAACTTATCGCTACGAAATTTTTTAGTATTTTTTTTACCCAAAGTGAACCGATTTGGGGGGGGGAGAACAAAAGAAATCAAAAAAAGAAAATAACGGCCACCCTAATGTACATAAAAATAAGATTTTAAAAAACAACAACTACAAGGAATTTTTAGGCAAAATTAGACGCAGTCGTGATTTTTTGCTCATATCTCAGCCACTTGTGGACCGATTAGATAAGACAAAATCTATGTTGGCAACGTTTAGCATTCTAAAAGTTGTTTACGCGATAAGTCCATGTAAAATGCGTAATAATATCTGCAATACATCAGTCAGTTGAAGGGCTTACCCTGTATAATAGGGTTTTTGTTACTTTTTGTTACCTTTTTTTACTGAAAATTAAAAAAAAATCCCTTTCAAATTATTTTTATTTAATTTATTTCAAAAGTTAACAAAAGCTTTTTATTTTTACACTCCTCCTACATCTACTCAAACTTGGAAAAGGTATAAAGCTGTCGTCCTTGACTACTACAAATATCCCTGTTTTTGTTTTCCTATTTCCCTATAGATCTTCTCCTTTTCTTTTATTGTTGTTGTTGCCATTTAATTTGTTGCCTTCGAACACTTGTTTGCAAAGGTTCGCATTAAAATTCCTTTAGTGGTTGTGAAGACAAATTGTGTTGATATTGTTCTTGTTGTTGCTTTTTCTACTTCTATTGTTGTTTTAGTCCTTGTTGCTATAATATTGCCAGTTGTATGTGTGGTATGTTGTAAGAGATCATTTATTTCTTTTACAGCAACTTTTAGTACATTTACGACCAAAAGGGGAGATTTTTTTAAATTGTTTTTGATTAAAACTTAAAATTGGATGTTTATACAAATTTTCTTTTTAGACCTTTAACGGATTTGTTACACAAGGTATGTTTCCCTTATGTGGTTGTAGTGTTGGATGGGGGCAGGCACATTGTTATGGCAATTTAACATTATTAAGTTGTTCAAGGATTAACAAGTGGAGTGTCCAACTACATAAACGTTGGCGCTGGATAAGTTCATAAAAAATTTTATTTTCTATGTGAAAACTTTGTAATTTATACGAGTTGCAAACAGAATGGCTTATCGTTGGTAGGGAGTATTCTTTTATATTTATTTTAGAGTCAATGTATGTTTTATGAAATAAAAACTGTTAGGCGTATCCTTTTTAGCAACTATTTATAAAGGAAAAAATTAATATGGTGATTGAAAAATGTAAAACTAAAACAGTTTTTAATCATTAAACTTCAAAGGATGTTTTAAAAACTAATATCTAATTTGTTTACATTGAGGTTGTACCTGCTCTACCGTATTTTTTGTTGTTACTATAGTTGTTGTTGTTTTAAAAACTTTTAAAGATAGTTTTGTGAGTAAAAAATTAATAAAGGGGCTTTATGGTTTATTATAGACCTCTTATTCGAATTTGGTACACATTTTAATGGTAAGCAATTTGTGCTTAATTTGGATATCGATACCAGTGTTGTCAGAGATATCTACGAACAGTGTTGCCAATTTAGCATTTTTTATGAAAAAAACTGATTTAGCATCTAGCACATTTTCTAGCATTATTAAAAAATTTCTAGCATTTTTTAGTTCTTGTGGTATTTTTAATATTTTCCACTAATGTTTATTACAAATATTAAAAAAAGCGAAAGATTCGAACATTAAAATAGATCTAAAACAAGTTAGAGTGCTATATTCGGCTGTGCCGAATCTTTGATACCCTCCATCGACAGTTTGTATGTATGTTTAAGGAGTAATATCTGTTAATGTTATTATTATCTTAAACTGTGACGATTTGTTATTAATTATGGTTTTAGGCACCTAAACAGTTTTCCGGTAGTAGGGTTTATATGGGGCCTAGGGTAAATTATGGACCGATCTTCACGAAATTTCACAGTATCATTTATAGTCGTATAAAACTGTGACGAGCCAAAATTTGTTATGATTGCATTATTTTTTACGGTTTTAGGCGTACTAAACTGTTTTTCGGTAGTAGGGTTTATATGGGGCCTAAGGTAAATTATGGACCGATCGTAACGAAATTTCACAGTGTTATTGTTGTTACGCTAGCAATATTTTTTACGGTTTTAGGCGTACTAAACTGTTTTCCGGGAGTAGGGTTTATATGGGGCTTAGGGTAAATTATGGACGGATCTTCACGAAATTTAACAGCGTGATTGCCAGTCAAATAAAACAAATTTTTGCAAAATCTTATCTCATTCCGTGCCTCGTTCCAGCATTTATGTTATTTTTTGTAACAAAATTTTAAATTTTTTTAGGTGGTGGTTCCACATTTTGATTCATAGCTCTGGTCCTACTCAACCGATTTTGCTGGATTTCAATCCCAAACTGCTTAAGCAATTTGGAACCAAGTTTGTTCATTTCTTTTGAGTTGTTCGAAAGTAAGCGTGTTTTCAACAGACGGAAAGACGGACAGACAGACGGACATGGCTAAATCGACTTAGAATTACTCAAGGACCCAGAATATATATACTTTATGGAGTCTGAGATGAATAATAAAAAAGTTTCACACGGAATGACAAACTTAATATACCCTCTTCACAACTAATTGTGGTGGAGGGTATAAAAATGCAACAATGTAAATTCTCAACAAGGAAACATTTTTCAAAATAAGTATACCCATTCAAAAAAGTTTCACAAAGATTGGCTAACTTGGTGGCCACACGATCAATTTTGCCTTTTAATTCCTTTTAATTTGCAATACATTCTCACTTTTTTAATAACACACTCACACTTTTTTAAATTGACCACGAAAAGGCTTTCAATTTCACCTTTCCATTTGTTTAACAATTTTACTTTCAATTTAACAGCTGATAACATGTTTTTCTTTATAAATTGTTTTTTTGATGACATCTTGAGGGTAAATTGCTAACAAATTGAGTGCAGCCTACGTCACAGCTTTCAATTTATGGACATTTTGACAAACAGTTTATCGCTCATTTGCTGCAAGTCCGGCATAACTCAAAAAAATTCCATTTCGAGATAAACGCATTTAAAGTTTTTGATTTGCTCTAACTACTTACGAACAGTGTTGCCAATTTAGCATTTTTTATGAAAAAAACTGATTTAGCATCTAGCACATTTTCTAGCATTATTAAAAAATTTCTAGCATTTTTTAGTTCTTGTGGTATTTTTAATATTTTCCACTAATGTTTATTACAAATATTAAAAAAAGCGAAAGATTCGAACATTAAAATAGATCTAAAACAAGTTAGAGTGCTATATTCGGCTGTGCCGAATCTTTGATACCCTCCATCGACAGTTTGTATGTATGTTTAAGGAGTAATATCTGTTAATGTTATTATTATCTTAAACTGTGACGATTTGTTATTAATTATGGTTTTAGGCACCTAAACAGTTTTCCGGTAGTAGGGTTTATATGGGGCCTAGGGTAAATTATGGACCGATCTTCACGAAATTTCACAGTATCATTTATAGTCGTATAAAACTGTGACGAGCCAAAATTTGTTATGATTGCATTATTTTTTACGGTTTTAGGCGTACTAAACTGTTTTTCGGTAGTAGGGTTTATATGGGGCCTAAGGTAAATTATGGACCGATCGTAACGAAATTTCACAGTGTTATTGTTGTTACGCTAGCAATATTTTTTACGGTTTTAGGCGTACTAAACTGTTTTCCGGGAGTAGGGTTTATATGGGGCTTAGGGTAAATTATGGACGGATCTTCACGAAATTTAACAGCGTGATTGCCAGTCAAATAAAACAAATTTTTGCAAAATCTTATCTCATTCCGTGCCTCGTTCCAGCATTTATGTTATTTTTTGTAACAAAATTTTAAATTTTTTTAGGTGGTGGTTCCACATTTTGATTCATAGCTCTGGTCCTACTCAACCGATTTTGCTGGATTTCAATCCCAAACTGCTTAAGCAATTTGGAACCAAGTTTGTTCATTTCTTTTGAGTTGTTCGAAAGTAAGCGTGTTTTCAACAGACGGAAAGACGGACAGACAGACGGACATGGCTAAATCGACTTAGAATTACTCAAGGACCCAGAATATATATACTTTATGGAGTCTGAGATGAATAATAAAAAAGTTTCACACGGAATGACAAACTTAATATACCCTCTTCACAACTAATTGTGGTGGAGGGTATAAAAATGCAACAATGTAAATTCTCAACAAGGAAACATTTTTCAAAATAAGTATACCCATTCAAAAAAGTTTCACAAAGATTGGCTAACTTGGTGGCCACACGATCAATTTTGCCTTTTAATTCCTTTTAATTTGCAATACATTCTCACTTTTTTAATAACACACTCACACTTTTTTAAATTGACCACGAAAAGGCTTTCAATTTCACCTTTCCATTTGTTTAACAATTTTACTTTCAATTTAACAGCTGATAACATGTTTTTCTTTATAAATTGTTTTTTTGATGACATCTTGAGGGTAAATTGCTAACAAATTGAGTGCAGCCTACGTCACAGCTTTCAATTTATGGACATTTTGACAAACAGTTTATCGCTCATTTGCTGCAAGTCCGGCATAACTCAAAAAAATTCCATTTCGAGATAAACGCATTTAAAGTTTTTGATTTGCTCTAACTACTTAGAAAAAAAGAAGACACATTCTCATCAAACTGGGAAAGTATAAAAGATATTAAGATGAATTTAATACACAATATAAAGAAAAACAAAGCGATCAATTCTGCATCTCTAACTTCAAAATTTAATTTTTTGAGTTATGCCGGTCTTGCAGCAAATGAGCGATATGTAAAAGACTATCAAGAACAACTTGAACGTGTGGCTGCAAGGTTAAGCACTTAAAGTTAAAAGAATGAGTGAAATAATGAGTGAAAGAAAGAGAGGAAAAAACCTTTTGGAATCACAGGAAATGCTTTTTTGTTTCTAAATTAAGTGGCCTGGAGCAGCAGAAACAGCAGAAACAAGAAAACACAAAAATAATACGGGCATAACTACCTTTTCAATCATCTAAAAGAATTTGTTATAACGTTCAGCAGAGGCGGTATTAAGTTGATGTGCTGCGCACAGTTCATTTGCACCTGTCGATCATGTGACAAACCTTTGTAAAAGGCAATTTGACACCTCGTCGCGAAAGCTGAGAACAAAATGCAGCATATTATTTATATTATTAATGATGATTTTTCTATTTTTTTTTTTATAAAATTTTTTTTTGCATTTATTCTAGCAATTATTTTTTTTTCAAAAAGTTTTGGCAACACTGCCTACGAAGCTTATTTAAAACCCAATTTTCCCTACAAGCCAAACAATTTTTCGTACATTAATCTCAAGAAATATTTTAAAAGAAAAATACACTAATTAAAAGAGCAAATATTAAATACAATTTTTTATTTTCAAAAGATTTTTATAAAATTTCTTTTTCAAAAAAAAAAATTCAAAAAATTCAAAATACTAATTATGAAACTTGTAGTACTGTAACAGTAAAAGTATTCTAATTTTTTACAAAAAGCTTGGATAACAATCCACAACATTTTTCAAAAAATAGGTTTAATGGAAAAAGTAGGCATGGCACCTTTCATACGAATACACTTGAAATTTCTGTATATCTGTAGAACAGTTACTGTAAAATTATTTAAATTTAGTACACGAGATCGGTTTTAATAAAAATTTTACTAATTTTATTTCGATGATAGACATGATAGGCATAGCTAACACTGTACAACACAGAAAAAAATAACAGAATTCTGACAATGGATTCTGGTAAAGGAGAAACTATATGTTCTTTAAATCTGAGGAATTAGGTATGTTCAGCAACTTTGTGGAAAATGTAACGGCAAATATTTTTGTGGAACATACTAACCCTCTAACTTCGTATTATAACGGTAATTTTAGGTTATTTTCTAACATATCTAAGAAAACACCCTTAGGGGAAAAGGGGATAAAATGTTCTTCAAAAATATTGGCCATACAATTTTACTACATATGGCAAAACACAGGAAAGCCAAAATATTTATCACACGTAGCAAAACCCGCGAAAATCAAGAGTTAATAAAAATACGCCAATCGGCTGGGTTATACTGTATGCTCATTTAATTTATTAAGCTTATAATGTACAGTTGGGGTGGTAGACATTTTAAATTTCACAGTTAAGAGAAAAGTTAATAGATTTCAAAAAAATAATACTTTTTAGCAATTGTTAAATTCATTAAAGACATTTTTCAAAAAAGTTCTTGTGGACAATCTAAATTTTAAATTTGTTAGTAAAAACTTCATTAATTAATATTATCTAATGAAATTTTACAACTGAATAGAATTTGCAATGCTTAATACAAGCTTACTAAAATTTATTTTTAAATATGCGAAAAAAATCGCACAACTTCCAAAAAACTTCTAAAAATCTCCAAAGCTAAGTTTTTTTGAAAATTATTTCCTTAGCAAGAACTGGTCTCATGATTCCCAAATACACAATTATTAAAAAGATATTGGGTCATATAAACCATAGACCTTAAATTCAAAACATAAACTTGAATACAAATTTTTAAGTTCCACCTAAAATTTCATTCTTATCATTCTTAATAATGTGTTGCATTTGCGACTAATTTCCACTTTGAACTTCATACGTAAATTAGGAGAAAAGATGTTAAATTAAATGTTCCCGGTAAAATATTGTGATAATCATGATACGAGGGCGATAATAAAAGTTTTACAGGAGTTAATGCCTGTATAGATTTTGGTTAGGTATGTATATCTGGTTAAAACGTAAGTAGGTCAAAATGCGGTAATACAAATCGAGATAGGCGCTCTCTTTTAGTATTATTTTGGTAGAGGTACACCCAGAAAAAATATGTTTAGATTCTTGATATAGGTCTAATTTAACAATAATGTGGTTGTTGATGGCAATATTTTGGTTAAATTTAACAAAATATGTCTAAAATTTAATTTAAAAATAGTTTTGTTACAATTGACTATATTGAAACATATTTTTTCTTTGCGTGTAGGTTAGGCTTTTGCACTAAGTACATTTAAATTCAAGAACATTTGCTTTTTTTAAAATTCTCAGATAAAGGGGATCAAAGAAAACAAATTCAAAACAAAAAACACAAATAAAAAAATTATTCTCTTTATACGCTCAGATTTCTTGTATTTACTCATTCTTACTCACTATAAATAAATTAAAGTAAAAATTTTTTTGCTAATGTTCTGTAAGTATTTTGAAAGATTCTTATTTTACAATGTGGGTATTTTAAGTAACAAATGCAAGCAATGGTTATTGGTTTTTAATTTGTTTTATTTGCAAATTATTACTAATTATTAAAATAAAAACTTGAATTTTGTTTAACCGTTATTTATATTTTGTCTCTTTTGGTAATTTTTATAATATAAATTTTAATGACGATATTCTCCAAATTCTCTTGGTTTTTATTTTTAGCATTAATAAAGCGGTTAATTTTATGGAATATACATATGTACATACATACCTATTTAGGTATATATAACTATTGATATGTTGATAATTTGATTTTAACATCAAATTAAACAAAAGAGAAATTTCATACAAACAAAATAAAACTTACAAAAATACTTAAGTATTTTAGTAAATGGTTTAAGAACTGCTTGTCTTAACTCCAAACATGTGCATGTACTGGTTTTTATTTTGCTTACTTCTTACCATGCTTAAGACTTACTTTATTTATTTGTTACAAGAACAATATTTATTGTGTGTGTTTCTTATAAAAGAGAACAGCAATTTTCTCTGTAAAGAGAAGGTATAATAAAACAAATAAACGAAAAAAAAGAATGTGCTTAAGTATTTGTTTTTTGTACTTTTGCAAAAGCCTAGTGTAGGTGTTAGGGTGGTCATTAACTGTTTGGAGCATATTTGTTTTCTATTTTTCCATCTCACCCCCCAATTTGTTGGGTAGTGATTAAAAAGACACCAAAAAGTTTTTAGGACAATCGGCGAAGGCTAAGTCGTCCCTCCAAAGTTTGAGAAATATAAAAATTGTGTGCCTCATAACTTGGAAAATGTTAATTTTACATAAAAATCGTTTACTAGGAAGTTGTTGTTAGTGAAGTTTCCAACAACTTTTGTCTGAAAAAGTTTTCTCTAAATCTCATATTTAACAAAACCTTACTAAAATAAAAAGCAAACAGCAGCCAGCAATGATGCCAATTTTTTCTTTGGAACAATTTTTTTTATTACACACGTCAATCTGTTTCTTCTATTTCTTAAGGAGGCTCCCATACAAGATGTTCAATACAGACTATGAAAGTAGGATGGGTCTTCTTGACCACTGTACTTTATTGTACACGGACATGACAACGATAAATACATACGTACATACACCATACATGAAACTCTTGCGTTAAACACAAGAGAGTCAGTTGGATAGAAGTGAATCAGCCGTCATTGAATTAACACGCGCTCAAGCACAGTATCCGTTATTTATATTTATTATTTTTACATAATTACTAAGCAAATAAAATTTAATAAGCTTATAGTTAATAAATAAATTTGTGTATGTTGTTTTATTGGATCCTACTTGAATATATTGATCTAAAAAGCCCCATAACTGCCAAGGAGTCAACTCTAGGGGGATCAAATGTATGACCGACCTTCATTAGTTTTTTGCTTTAACATTTTTCTAAAACATACTTGCCCTTTATCACCACTATTTAGAGAGGCTCCCATATAAATATTGGGATTTATGAATTTCTTAAATTTAATGGAAATTTTTAAATTAATTTTTCCCAAACTTTGGTGAGCGTGAGGAACGGCTTAGCCTTCGCCGTTCGTCCTAAAAATAGTTTTAACGCTGTATTTTATCAATACCCACCAAATTGGCGGGTGAGACCTAAAGCAATACAACTTTTGGTTTTTACGGTCACCCTTGTAATTTTAGTGGAATCAGAAAAACGTAAATGCTGGTGTAAAAACTAGTGCAGTTTTTACCTCTACAGTAATTTGAAAACAAATCGGCGATAACGTTGGTGTACGCCCAAATAAGCAAGTATGATACCACCAGTGCTTAAATATCACCAAACGATGCATTTTTCTGGATGTATTAGAGGCCGTATGGTCTGTTCTGGATTGGTCTCACTCCATACGCAGCCATATTGTTTATTAACAAGCTATGGCCTCGCGCCATAAACATCACGAAGTCGTCTAAAAGTTGCTAGAATCAATGACTGATTTTTAAAGTTAAATTGTATAATTTGGAGGCGTGAATCTATACATGATGATTTGCAATAGAACACATACAATAAATGTCAAAAAGTGAGCCGTCTGACAGCTAACCCTTTCGTAAGTTTAATCGGCATTAAAAATACCCTTTTTACATCTTTTAGTTGTTTTGAAAATGTTTATTTAAGAAAAACAAAATCCCTTTTCTTATTTCAATTATCTTTTGCAATAAAAATTTTACAAATAATTTCTTTATATTTAAATTAGTTTAACACAAATTTAAGTGATTTAGTGCGGATAAATATTTACACATACATACATCACATACCCGTATTTATAAATTCCACCCAATAATTTGCAATTAGCGTGAGTTGCCTGTGGTACTGTAGTCTACAAAAACGCTTTATAAATTTTTTGTTAGTTTTGGCAAATGAAGTCAATTGAAATAATGAATATTGTAAATATTTGGATTTTACACGATATGTAACATATGTATGATTAAAATGTAACTATTACATTCCCCTGGGTCCAAATTTATGCGGTATAATGAACACAATTGTTTTTATTTTGTGCAATTAAATGTAGCAGCTCAATAGGTTTTTGTATGTATATTGTAGGGAAAGAGAAATGCGTGCAAATGAATATAAATACAAATTATTAACGTTCTATTGAAAAAATGTAAGTTTAATTTAATCAGAATTTATACATAGTTATGAAATGGTCACATGTGTGCTTCTTTTGATAAGATTAGATGACTGAACATACTTTCGAAAAAAAAACTCTTAAGCTGAAGGTCCGCACCATGCGTATGTATATGCGTCTGTCCTTTTTATGCATTTGACAAAAAAGTTCAATCAGTGTAATTGTATCCCTGCAGGAAATGTCACTAGTGAATCTGTACTGATTCACTATTGACACAGGCACCAGTGCTAGTGACTTTTATACCCCAGGCAATGTTATTTACAATAGACATTTAACATGTGCGTGTCATTGGAAATCTACTACTGACGTTGGTTCTACTGACTAGGTACTGACTAGGTAGTTCCTTTGGGAACATATGTAGACGTTGGAACCACAGAATCGCTAGAACATTTTAGTAAAGATAGTCTACACTTTTTGTAAGAATACGAAATCATAACAATCTTTTTTATTATTTCTTAAAATTTTATATGAATTGTATTTCTCAGTTGTTATTGGTAAAATCTTTTTCGTATTAAAGCTAAATATAGTGGCAAATGTAATGTAGTGTAGACACTATGTTGACAATGTCACCAACATAGTCGACAAAACTGGTGACTTGGAGACACTTGCACCCAGGTTTCCTTCAGGGATATGACAAGTTACACACCAAAATCCAGAGAATGCATACACGCATAAAATTAGGTTTACTTTCTAATTTTGTATCCGTCGCAAGTGTGGTGAAAAAAGTCAGCTGTTCAATGTTATCGATAAATATGTTTGTGTGGTGGATTACGTTTTACTATTTTTTTGCATTAAAAAAAGTTTTTAGTAAGAGAAAAAGCTTTCGTGATAAAGATTGTATAAACGTTAAAGAATAAAATACATTAAAGTTAAGTTTTAGCACAATTTTTTTTGTGAGTTTAATGAATAATTCAAAATATCTTGGACCGTCTTTTAATTTTTTTATTGTTGATAGTTTTAAACTCGTTAATTTATAAAAACCAACGTTTGTGATTAAATTATAAAGTGGACTGTAAAAAGCACAAAAGCTCGTCAGTCAGCTAGCAAGACAGCCAATTATACTTGCACACAAGGAAAAACGCAATTAGCATATAAGCAACAGCCATTGTGACACGGACAGACTGAAATACAGCAAAACATTGCAGTGTACTATCTTGTTTAATGGCTAATGTGGTTAGTAACAATAATAATACAAAATCAAAAAACGGTGGTATGCCGAAAGGAGGTACAATGTCTACCTCTTCCTCCTTTAAATATTTCTGTTGCCACGGTTGGCCTAACAAATACAACTGGTCCGAATGTTGTTGTTTGTGGTAGTAGCGGCGGCGGCGTTGGCGCAACACCAGTTCTTCCTGTTAATGGGAGTGTTACTAGTCTCAGTGAAATACGCAGCTACTTGCAACCCATCAATAGTACCATGTCCCTGCCACCTGGAGTTTGTCCATACGATCATATAATCGAAATGTTACGTGGTCTGGACCTTCAAGACGATGGCATAACCATGAATCACAAGATCAAATCAATGGAAACAGATTTCTGTAATATTGTACGTGATGAAAACATGTTATGTGAATCAATGAATATATAAATGACAAAGCTTTGGAAGATGGTGAAACAGCTTTAAAATTTGCTTTGCTTTTTGCATCACACAACTTTGATGTTCTTGCTATGAAGGAGACAAAAGTGCAAACGGCCATGTTAACGCTGTTGCAAAAGAATTTTGTCAATGCGGAAAACTATAGAGTACACGATCGAGAACGTCTTTACAATTCAATAACACTGTTAGGGGAATATTACCATCGAGTACGTTTAGCGGATACTTTTGGGTCTACTCATTAGAAAAATTAAGGAGGAGAAGAATGTAAACGATGTGAAATTAGCAAAATTAATTTTGTCACAAATTACACTCAATGGTGATTTGATGCGTAATCTACATAAAACGGAAATATCACAATTACTATATCACATACGAAAAAATTTGATAGAGCAACCAAATTTAAAGCCAACCGTTAAAGCCATTATGTTAATGACTTTAGAATTATTTTACAGTAATTTTGCAAGTTTAGGGTCGCAATTAGAAGTAATGTATACAAAATATTTTATTATGGAGGACGACGACGAGGGCAACAACAATCAAAAATCAAATCAACTGAATGAACCACAAACTTTGCCCACGCAAGTTCATCAAACGCAATCAAATAATAGCCCACAACAACAACAACAACAAAAAAACTATGCCAACTCTTCAACTCAACTTCAGCAACAAAATAGCTACGATGAAGCTGCTCTACCATCGTCTTCAAATAATACTAGCTATGAAAATGGAGATTTCGGTAATGTTAATGATAACACCGAAGATGATCCTGACAGCTATAAAAAATGGAGCGAACAAGTTTGTGAAGATTCATTCGAAGAGTACAATGGTGTTGAAAGTGATTTGAATACTAGCGGTAATGGTCAGGACAAACTAAACAAAAGCTATGGTGCTGATCGTGAGGAAAAAAGTTCTTCTAGTAAAAGTAATGATAATGATGGCGATAAACAAAGTCGTAACTCCAGACGCTCATTTCAATCTAGACAATCCCCAAGACCACTTAAACAAAATTTTAATTGCAATGAATCTTTTCAGAATTGTCGTGATTCACAAGATAGCGGTAATGAAGAACGTGATGAATCAAAGCCCTTGCCTCGTTGGCGAGCTCCTCGATTTAACCGTAATGACCAAAACAAAGACACATGTTCAAGAAATGCACAACGTCGATTCAGTGCCAGTTTTAACGATGATCGTCAAAGTATACGTAGCGATGGCGGCAGTATACGTCTGTACAGCATTAATGATCGCCTAAAACATGCTCAAGAAAAAATTGAACGTTCCGGAAATCTGTCAACGTACACTGGCATAGCGAACTCAAATTGGGATCGACAATCTCAACGAGACTATCGCAGTCAATGATGTTAACTTTAATTTTTTCATTACCTTACGGCCCTCTAAAAATTACCGTTTTTGAGACGAAATTACCGTACGCAAACGTTTTCAATTAAAGCATTAATGTGCTGTTTCCAAATGACAGGCGATTGATTGTGTTGAAAAATGTATATGAAAAGCACTTAGTCCATCGCCTGTCATTTAGAAACAGCAGATAAGAGCAGTATTCATAAACAATATATTTAAAATTTAAATATGTTTTAAGAAAAAATTAAAATGGAAATTTTCGTCTTAAATTAAAATTTTAACCAAAATTATTGTATTTTTTATGAATACGGCTTCAAATTAATTCTGAACAAAATAGTACATATGTATATGGGCATTTCCACCGAAAGGTCCACCGCAACAAAAAAATTATAAGTTCTTGAAAAGACTTTGTTTTATCATATTTTAACAGGAAAACAATACTAATTAATAAGGGTTAAACAATTTTATATTTATTTCGCTATGCCAGTGTACGTTGACAGATTTCCGGAACGTTCAATTGTTTCTTGAGCATGTTTTAGGCGATCATTAATGCTGTACAGACGTATACTGCCGCCATCGCTACGTATACTTTGACGATCATCGTCAAAACTGGCACTGAATCGACGTTGTGCATTTCTTGTCTTTGTTTTGGTCATCACGGTTAAATCGAGGAGCTCGCCAACGAGGCAAGTGCTTTGATTCATCACGTTCTTCATTACCGCTATTTTGTGAATCACGACAATTCTGAAAAGATTCATTGCAATTAAAATTTTGTTTAAGTGGTCTTGGGGATTGTCTAGATTGAAATGAGCGTCTGGAGTTACGACTTTGTTTATCGCCATCAATTTCATTACTTTTACTAGAAGAACTTTTTTCCTCACGATCAGCACCATAGCTTTTGTTTAGTTTGTCCTGACCATTGTCGCTAGTATTCAAATCACTTTCAACAACATTGTACTCTTCGAATGAATCTTCACAAACTTGTTCGCTCCATTTTTTATAGCATATTTTGTTTAATTTAACCAAATTATTGTTAAATTAGACCTATATCAAGAATCTAAACATATTTTTTTCAGGGTGTACCTCTACCAAAATAATACTAAAAGAGAGCACCTATCTCTATTTTTATTACCGCATTTTGACCTACTTACGTTTCAACCAGATATACATAACCAAAATCTATACAGGCATTAACTCCTGTAAAACTTTTATTATCGCCCTCGTATCATGATTATCACAATATTTTACCGGGAACATTTAATTTAACATCTTTTCTCCTAATTTACGTATGAAGTTCAAAGTGGAAATTAGTCGCAAATGCAACACATTATTAAGAATGATAAGAATGAAATTTTAGGTGGAACTTAAAAATTTGTATTCAAGTTTATGTTTTGAATTTAAGGTCTATGGTTTATATGACCCAATATCTTTTTAATAATTGTGTATTTGGGAATCATGAGACCAGTTCTTGCTAAGGAAATAATTTTCAAAAAAACTTAGCTTTGGAGATTTTTAGAAGTTTTTTGGAAGTTGTGCGATTTTTTTCGCATATTTAAAAATAAATTTTAGTAAGCTTGTATTAAGCATTGCAAATTCTATTCAGTTGTAAAATTTCATTAGATAATATTAATTAATGAAGTTTTTACTAACAAATTTAAAATTTAGATTGTCCACAAGAACTTTTTTGAAAAATGTCTTTAATGAATTTAACAATTGCTAAAAAGTATTATTTTTTTGAAATCTATTAACTTTTCTCTTAACTGTGAAATTTAAAATGTCTACCTCCCCAACTGTACATTATAAGCTTAATAAATTAAATGAGCATACAGTATAACCCAGCCGATTGGCGTATTTTTATTAACTCTTGATTTTCGCGGGTTTTGCTACGTGTGATAAATATTTTCGCTTTCCTGTGTTTTGCCACATGTAGTAAAATTGTATGGCCAATATTTTTGAAGAACATTTAATCCCCTTTTCCCCTTCGTAAGGGTGTTTTCTAAGATATGTTAGAATAGAACCGAAAATTACCGTTATAATACGAAGTTAGAGGGTTAGTATGTTCCACAAAAATATTTGCCTTTACATTTTCCACAAAGTTGCTGAACGTACCTAATACCTCAGATTTAAAGAACATATAGTTTCTCCTTTACCAGAATCCATTGTCAGAATTCTGTTATTTTTTTCTGAGTTGTACAGTGTTTTCTATGCCTTTCATGTTTAACTAGCTTAACCCGGTACGCTTTGCTACCCCATCGAAATAAAATTAGTAAAATTTTTATTAAAACCGATCTCGTGTACTAAATTTAAATAATTTTACAGTAACTGTTCTACAGATATACAGAAATTTCAAGTGTATTCGTATGGAAGGTGCCATGCTTACTTTTTTAATTAAACCTATTTTTTGAAAAATGTTGTGGATTGTTATCCAAGCTTTTTGTAAAAAATTAGAATACTTTCACTGTTACAGTACTTAAAATATGCAGAAATCTATTTTGTTATTTTATGGGAGGTGCCACGCCCACTTGAAAATTAAAATATATACATAAATAGCCTATGTGCCGGGTAATCAAAAGATAATTGTGAAAATTTCAGGAAAACCGTTTATGTAGTTACGGAGTCTATAGGGAATAACCAAACATACCCTTTTGCATTTATTTATTGCTCCCTCCTGTACCTTCCCCCCTTAATTATTACTTTGAAAGGTGAAGTTTACCATAAGAGTGGGTCCTACAAAGCTTAAAGATTTATGTCTTTAGATATTCGCTTTGAAATATTTTCGTTCTATGGGGGTACTGCCCTTCCTCCGTCTTCCCCGCCCATTTATATTATCAAATTCATAGTTAACCATAATAGTGGCTTTAACTACGTTTGAAGATTCTAGCTGTAAAGATTCTTCAGTTATGCGATATTTAATATATGCATCTTTAATTTTTATTTTCCAAGGTGTAGTTAACTATAAGAGTGACTCTTACCAAGTTTGAACATTCTCACTATAACACCACTTGAGATATGCTATATTTAACAGTGGCGTCCTATGGGGGGTATCACTTCCGCTGGTGATATCTTATTTCAATTTCGCTTAGAACATCCTTAGGCTTAGAAGATCCCACTGCAAAAAGTTAAAGAAAATGGGGGCTCTTAAGATATGCGATACTTAATATTGGCATCCCATGGAGGAAACCACTTCCCCTGCCCCTATCGAAAAAAAAAGGTAGACTGTTTTACTTTCGGAGCTCACGTGATGCTATATTTCTCTTTTTGTATGAAGGGTGGTTTAATTTTAAGGGCCGATGTTTAATGTGAACCACACCTAAACGGCTTTTCATTTGACATTTCTCAATTTTAGACAACTCAATTTGAACCATGGAAAGATACACAATCGAGCAATGCGTTAAAGAAAATTGGCGTTCAAATAAAAATGCATATCGTGCACTTCGTGATTTTTTTTCGGTCATTCTAATCGTCAAAATGAGCGTACAATTGGAAAAATTGTGCAAAATTGGAGCAAACCGGGTCTGTAGGAGATGTGAAAACCCCAGTACAGGCTCGTCCAGCTCGTACTGAAGAAAATATTGCTGCTGTTCGCGATAGTGTGGCTTTAGAGCCGTCCACCTCAACTCGTCGTCGAGCCCAACAATCGTACCTCTCATGCTCGTCGTTGAAGATAATTATGCATAAAGACTTGCATTTACACGCTTATAAGGTGTAATTGACTCAAGAACTAAAACCTCTTGACTATTCCAAATGTCGTCAATGGTCAGAATGGTGGCAAGAAATGGCAACAGTGGATGATAAATTTTCGAAGAAAATCATAATCAGTGATGTTGCACATTTCACCTCAGTGGATTCGTCAATAAGCAGAATTTCCGCAATTGGACGAATGATAATCCAAAAGTGATTGTCGAAAAACCAATGCATTCACAAAGTGTGACTGTTTGGTGTGGTTAATGGGCTGGCGGCATCATCGGGCCATATTTTTTCCAAAATGAGGCCGGTCAGGCTGTTACTGTGAATGGTGTTCGCTATCGTGAGATGATAACGAACTTTTTATGGCCCGAATTGGAAGATATGGATGTAGACGATATGTGGTTTCAACAGGACGGTGCCACTTGTCACACAGCTAACGAAACAATCGATCTTTTTCGAGAAAAATTCAATGGCTGTGTTATCACACGTGGTGGCGCTGTCAATTGGCTGCCACGATCATGTGATTTGACACCGTTCGAATTCTTTCTTTGGGGTTATTTAAAGGAAAAGGTGTACATCGATAAGCCAGCAACAATTTAAGAGCTAAATGATGAGATAATTCAGCACATTAACGGCATAGAACCTCAGTTATGCCTCAGCGTCATGGAAAATTTGGACCATCGGATGGAGGTGTGCCGCCGAAGTCTCGGCTGCCATTATGCCGATATCTTGTTCCATACATAATTGAACCATACCAATATTATCATTATAATAAAGAAATGACAATAATTTCCCAAATGAGGCTATCAGCGCAAAAGTGGTGTAGCCCCAGACTACTTATTATGAGGTAATGAGGAGGAGTTAACACTACTCTTGCACTATAGTACTTGGTTGTAACGGCCCGTGCAAAAACTATGTTTCTAGCGTCATCTGTTTTGGATACAAACAGTTGGCTTACTCAACTATTGCACTGTAAAGAACAGTGCAAAGAACATATCAAACACCAGAACCGTAACCAATTTAAATTGTGGGTTACACCATTGCTGCGCTAATAGCCTCAAATAATTTGTGTTTTATTTAAAATCAACATCGGCCCTTACAATTTAACCACCCTTTAGATTAAAAATTAATGTAATAGCTGAAGAATCGGATTTATAAAATTTTCCACAATATTGTGTTTGATTTTTGCTGAGTAGTTTCCTTAAGTTTTATTTTGTTCACATTTGGATGATTGATGCAGACATCATCACTTTCAAATTTCTTACTACTCATCAACGTTTGGTACGTTGTACCACGTTGGTGATAAGCAAAGTGTTTTAAAAGGAACCGCCCTCTTGTACATTCTATATTTAATGAAATCAATTATGGGTTTTTGTAAAAAGACTTCCTAAAATGACTCAGTTTGAATTTAGAAGGGCATTAACAAAATAACTTAATGCCTTTAATTTTAATGAAATACTACATTTAAACTAATTTACATAGTTCTAACAAATTTTAAGTAAATATGTATTTTGCAAAATATTTGCACATAATTTAATTTTACGTTAAAATTTCTTTTTTTATAAAACAACAGATAATAAAAAATGTAATTTAAAATCATGCGTTATTTTATGAAAACAAAATTTCTAACAAAACTATTTCGTAATATGGGCATTTCTCCAGAATGGTCTACCAGGATGAAAAAAAAAATGTTGATTATCACCGTTTTTTATTGTTTATTATTAGAAAAAAAAGTCTATGTTCTTATTGAAGAATGGTTTCCTAGCATATCTAAGCTGTTTTACTTGAGGAAATTGGGCTGGAAACTGGAAAATTTTATAATTTTCTGTATTTTCTACTTTTAAAGACATTTTTATATACTTATTTTACATGCAAGAAATATGTTATGTTTACACTCTTTCTTCATAATCTCTCCATTACAATCAATTGTAAAACGAGTATTAAATTTTTTTGTTAAGCAAATTTTAAGACATTTATGGGAAAATGCGTGGAGATAATAATAAAAAAACATATGGAAAAAGTGTCACGTGCGTAATGTCACGTGCGTAATTTACAATTTATTTTTTTCTTCGCCAACCCATGCATAGTTGCTTTTGAACAAAACATGATTATAAAGGCCCATTACTTACCTTTATAAAAACATTTTTTCCGAAATAAAAACCTCCTACAATTCACTTACTTTCGCACTTTTTCTTACGGCCCTAAAAGGCACTTCTATTTTTGTCACGTGAGTAAGTCAACTTTGATTACATGGCATTTGGGTACCCAGTGCTCAATTTACCATTATATATACTTTTTAGAAAGAACTCATCACATACAATGTAACGATTCTAGAATTCATTCTAAAATTCCAATCCACTTCTATTTTTTTAATATTCAAACACAATAAAACGCGTACAAATGTCGCGTGCATAACCAGAGAAACACCCATATACAAAATATTTTTTTTAGTTTCGTGAAAAACAACACCACATATGCGGAATTTTACGAAAGTTATTTTGTAATATATAAAAAATTTTGTAATATTTACAAAAAATATGACTATAAAGGAATTCGTTTTGTGCTGGTTCACACTCTTCAAGTTTAAGCCGTCAAGTCTTGAGTTTTTAGGAGGAAGAGGAAAAGAAATCGCATTCTCTTTTCCCTTCTTTTCTAGAAGCTCACGACTTGACGGCTTAAACTTTAAGAGTGGGAATCAGCACTTACTGTCGTAAATTTTAAAAATGCTAGAGAAAACTTGGCTGAGTTCCTAAACATCATAATACTTTGCAGTCAAAGTCCAAAAAGTATCATAGAGTTTAACTTTATCTAGTTTGATTATTGTGTACGCATCGATATTGTTTTTAGTGAACTTTGGTACAGATAACATTGTAAAATTGTTCACGGTTGCTTGGTAGAAAGCACTTAAAAAAGCGAGTTGCTTTGCAACTGATGTTTTGGAACTCACCCCTTGTTTTCGGAATAGACCTAAACCCTTGTGTGAATGGCAAGGTACCCGGGTACCTTTGGCGTTTTCAGTTTAATTTTTTTTATAAAAACAGATGGTCGATATAGTTGAAACTTCCCAATAAAAAATTTTATCATTTTGCGAAGCACTAATGGTACATTTAAAAAATAAGCGCACAATTATGCGCTACGCAATAAGACAAACAGAAATGCAGTTAAGTAAGTGAAAGAACTCTCAACAACTTTAATAAAAAAAAAAAACATTTAAAGTGCTACGGCATTCCCTTACTACGAAGCAGGTTTGTAAAAAAACTGTAAAAAAACAGTCAGTGTTTTAAGCTGATAGTTATATTCAACAATTTGTATATGCGCTGAATAATGTGCTTATTGTGTCAAAAATTTATTGCTTCAAAGTGGGAACTCGCCATATAAAATTCATGTCTTCCGTAAGCGCAATGGTAAGCGAAACCCTTATGTTTCTCCCTTACAAACCTGCTTCGTTGGAAGCTCCATTTTTTATTGGGTTATTGAGAACTCCTAAATATTAATAAATTTAAAATTATCACCGTTTTCCTTAACGGTATGGCATGGGTATGGGTACCTACATACATTAAATGGCAAAAAACGATTATTGCAAGTATATTTTTAGTGAAATATTACTAAAATAAAATTTAAGAAAGTCGTTCTAAATATTTTAGATTAAAATTAAAAAAAAAAAACCAGAAATGAACACTAATCTGGAAATAAGTTTTTATTGATAGCTTCGCGAAGAATTTGTGCAAAGCGGTTTGGAACATCTGGTGCAAGCTTAACGTATTTTTCTTCAACATCTTTCCCAAACACACTCTGTAATGCATATTTATGATTGGGAGATAAGGGAAAGAAATGTCAGTAGTTACATTTCTACCTGTGTTTTTATATGGAAAACCCAGATCTAAAACTATTCTTTTGCATGTATTTTTTCGACGCTCGCCTTCTGAGGGTTTGTATGTGTTCAACTTTTCATGCATAGGGTTAGAGTTTAATGCATTGAAAACCAAAGAAGGTTTATAACTCTGGCGTAAGTTCTCGGTTACCGTTGTCCAAATATCTCGAAAGGTAGCAGCTTTCCCAGCTTATGCTAGTATTATGCGCTTTTCATATTATCAAATCGTATGCACTACAGCACTTTTTTGAATCTGCAGATAAATATTCCTGCCCGAAACAACGGCAAGTGAGTAGTTTACCACAACTCTGTTATGTGTTTTATATTTGATTGTGGGGGCAAGCGTTGTTAAGGATTTTTATAAGAGCATCTAATTCTTATACATGGAATGGTTCAGATGTTTTTTTTTCTGTTCCACCTATTTTTGATTTGTAGTCGTTTATAATTCTTTTTTTTACTCCTTCAATTAAGGCGAATTCAACTCTTCAACAAAACTGCGTTTGTGGTCCGATTGCAAAAGATATTTCTAGAAAAAAAGGTTTGTTTACATAAAAAATTTTGTTTGTATTGTATCGACCATCAAAAAACCATATGTTGGCTTGAACTAATTGGTGCTTTATATCAAATTCGAAAGTGCCGAACGCAGCACTTTTATTTATTATATCGGGTGATTTTTTAACTATTATCTTTTTGGCAACACTGGTTTAAACTGCTGACGTACGTTTCGTGTTTTGTTTCACTGTCAAACATCTTCAGTTTGGTTTATAATTTAACCATGAATCGTCTTACAAACGAACAACGCAGGCAAATTATTGAATTTTGTTATCAAAACGTGTGCTCTGTTAAGAAAGTTCATCGCGCTCTTCTTCCATTTTATAGTCAGCTCATTTTTGGCTCAATGGGTACGTTAAAAAGCAGAATTGTCGATTTTGGAGTGAAGATCAGCCAGAAGCATTGCAAGAGCAACCAATGCATCCAGAAAAAGTCACGTTTTGGTGCGGTTTATGGGCTGGTGGCATCATTGGACCGTACTTCTTCAAAGATGATGCGAATCGTAACGTAACTGTGAATGGTGACCGCTACCGTGAGATGATATCCATATTTTTTTTTTTGCCCAGAATGCAGGAGCTTGACTTGCATGACATGTGGTTTCAACAAGACGGTGCCACATGCCTTACATCACGCTTTACGATGGACGTATTGAGAGGCGAGTTCGGTGAACATTTCATTTCACGTTCGGGACCGATAGACTATTTTTTGTGAGGCTATGTTAAAGCTCATGTCTTAACACACATGCCCGCTTCAATTGACGCATTGGAAGACAACATTGAAGCATTTATTCATGAGATACCGGCCAAAATGTTGGAAAGAGTATGCCAATATTGGACTAAGCGGATGGACCATTTTAGGCGCAGTCACGGTCAACATTTGCATGAAATAATCTTCGAACATTAAATTATATGGACCGTACTATCGATTCAAATAAAGATTTCATGCATTTTTCTGAATTTTATGTGTTATTTTTTTAAACATTCCTTTAGCTCTTAAAAAATCACCCATTATATAAAAAAGATAGACGTTAAAATGCAATACAAGAAAAAAACCAACAAATATTTAAACTTAACAGAGAAATAAAAAAAATACGGTAAATAAAAAACTATTAAAGCTGAAATATAACTTAACTAGAAAGTACAATTGCAAAAGCAAATTAAGAACAAACAACCTGGGAAAACTACCAGCCGAAGCACCAGTAAATAAAGCTTTAAAAATCAGCGGTGAATACCTTCATTGCCTTCAAATAAAATTATACTAAAATTTAACTGAAAACACAAAACATTGTGTAATATAGCGAATTGTTGCATAAAAAATAAAGCGGTATGTGTTGAATAGTTGAGCTTTTCATCTCCTTCTTCGTTGTTTTGCCTGCTTCAATATGTTAATAAGCACTTCCGCAAGTGGGAGGAGTACATAAAATTAATTTATAGCTCTTAACAAGTACCATCCATAAAAATCGAATTGTTAAGTCCCTGCTGGTTCCATTCAATGCAGAAATAAGTTTGTAAAGCCATAAAATAGCATAATGGGTTGCTTGGTATCATTAACAAGTCTTTTGATTTTAAATAGAACTTTTATTTTCATTTTAAAATATTTTAAAATAATTTGTTTCTCTGTATCAACAAGATCTTTAAAAAGAGTTAAGTGAATTAATGCGATTTTCGAAAATGGAACAAGAATGACTTGTAATGGTTTGTACTTATTAGAATTTGAAAGTCTATTATAAACGTAATCCCAATTTATCGTAAATTCAAATAGAGATGGCATTTGGAAAAATTAACTCCGGCTTTGGTTTATTATTGTTTGTATGCACAGAATGAAAATTACTCGGGATAAATCAAGTTTTTCATACTTACTTTAAGAACGAGTCGTAATCAAAAATTCAAGTACGAATAACACTTTATGTACTCAAAATGGGATTACTTTCGAAAATCAATCCAGGAATTTCTTGAAATAAGTATAAAATTCTTAAATCAAGTAAAAAAAAGTTTAAACTTTTCGTTGATAGTGCCGCTCTGAGAGTAAAATTACAAAGTGAGGGTTTTAATCTCATAAAACTTATTAGTCTCATCTATCAGCATTGCTTTCTGTGTTTTTCAAGGTTTTTGTAGATTTACAACAACACAACACAAGTTTGAAAAAACAACAACAGAACAAGAAGTAAAATATATATTATTTTCATGTTTAACCCTCCGGCTTACGCATGTTTTTATTTTCTATACACATTGAAAAAAGGTCTGGCCAAACTCATGTGTACCACGAAGGGTTAAAAAGTAAATTTGAACTCTTGCTTTTCATTTTGTTTATATTTTTAGTTAAATGTGTACTTAAGATTTTTAAAGTAAAAACCATATCGGGCATGATGTTGGTGTTTTATCATTCTGTAAGGTGTTATACGGGAAAGTAAATCAATCATAATAATTGTTTCTTTAAAATTTTTTTTTTTTTTTTTTTTTTTGTGTTTTCAAGCACGAATTCGGGATAAAATCAACTTTAAAATACTTGAATCAGGCGCATTTTGAGATTGATTCAATCTTAGATTTACTTAAATCAATCTCATTTTCGGATTATTTCATGTACTAAATCGTGATTGAATATGGATAATTTAAGTATATTGCGATTGAAAATCCGTACTTGAATCAATCTTTCTGTACTTGATTCAAAAAAATTACTATTAATATCGCTTCGGATTGCTTTGGATATGGATGGATTAATTTTTCTATTGAGTGTACCATTCACCGCTGGTGATTGTGGGTATACTTAATATGTCATTCCTTGTGAAACTTTTTTAATATTCATTATAGGCTCTATAAAGTATATATCTATGCTCTGGGTTCTTAAGTAATTCCAAGTCCATTTAGTAATGTATGTTTGTCTGTCTGTCCGTATGTTGCAAACTCGCTCACTTTCGAAATACTCAGCAGAAAAGCTCCCTTTTGGTTTCTGGTTCTCCTAAGCAGTTCGGAATTGAAATCAGCAGTATCAGCAGTGAAGGAGTTATAAAACCAAAAGTAAAACCAAAAGTATAAAACCTCTATAAAAAATTAAAATATATCTGTTACAAAAACTAAACATACCACGATTGTCACAATGTGCCCTGTGTGGACGTTTAAGAAACGCTTTCTTGGGTTACAAATAATTAAATCGAATTAATAAAAAAATTCGCCAAGATAAATCAGTCATACTTCTGGCAACTTAGTTCAAATAAACTTAGGAAAAAACGCAGACAAGGATCATTTGTTCTTTGATTTGATCTCAAAATTATCTATGGGGATGCACGGGATATAAAAAGGAAGAAATTATTGTCGGCCCAGCCTAATAATACCCTACACCACAGTAAAAACAATTTTTGCTAGTGTATCCTATTTGGGACCCATGGGCAATCGTGTAGCCGCCTTAATAAAATTATGAAATGAGGTTGAAATTCATTTAGAAGTTCTTTGTGCCGAATATTATTTAGATATCTTCATCTATATGAGATTTTGAGATGGGGGTTTATATGGGACCTATGGTTAATTTTGGACCTACCAGGACAACATTTTGGCATGACATAGTAGCTATGGTAAAAGTTATTAACGCCAAATTGTTATGTTAATACCAAGGAATTTAGGCATTAAAAGTTTTTTTTCGGGAGAACTCAAATCAAATATGGGCCGATTACAGTAAATTTGAAAAATAAAAATAAGTCCAAGCTTAATTAAATCTAAATAGCAACTAAATAATACGGTCGTTTATGGGCTCAAAGACCCTATTCCGGCAAAAATCTTGTATGAGCAAATTTTTAAATTTGGGCGTTTTCATCTCCTTTTCAATAGACTTGGTCATTGGGCCAATTACAACCTATGTACCAAATCATCAAGTTTTCTCCAAAATTGCGACCTTTAAAGTTGGATCGAGAACCAATTTTCTAAGTTTTGCAAACATCAGCACAAATGCATAATACCTTTTTCACTATTGTGGTGGGGGTATAAAAATAGTTGATAAAAATGCTATTTAACTTATGCTACAAAGTTTTATTATTAAATTTGTCGCTTCGATGCATAGAATAAAAAACATGGATGTTGATTCGATGTTGGTGAGTAAAAAAGCATCGAAGCAAGTCGAATTCTTATTTCGAGTGGTTTTAAAACATCAATGTACATATACCGTCCCCCACTAGCCCATAGTCCTATTCAATAGACCAACAAAATCTATATTAAAAAATGCCCAAAATTAAGACTTGAAAATATTTCCTCCGAATTTTCTCAACTGCCCAGCAAAAACTTTACTTACCTGGAAAGTTAGCAAGTAATCTTAGAGAAAAATAAATATTAATAAGTAGCTATTAGGCTGATTATTAGCAATCAAATATTCAGTAGTGAAAATAATAGAAGTAATAAGTAGTTGCTGAGGTCATTGCTGGAAAGTACTTATTGAAGTTTTTAGAATAATGACAATTGTAATGACAACTACTTCCCAGGTATCGTATGAAATAACTACCATCTATTACTAAAAATCAAAAAGTTTTTTCTGTGTGTAACTCCCGCTTTTTTTCAACGTTCTCTAATATTGATATTCCATCCTTCATAAAAATTTAATAAGTAATTTTTTGTCAGATTTTTTTTTTTTGCCATTTGAACACACTTATTATTTCATGACCGATTTTTTATACAATTTTAAACTTGAATCAATAATAAAATTAAATAATTAAGTTTTATATTTGAAAATTTAATTTGTCAAATTATATTTAAAGCAAAGATTTGAGGGGGTGAAAAGTAAAGTGCTAAAACTAACAAAATTGAGTTAAGTGCACCAATAAATAAACACTTCCTACTTAGTATATCTGTCACTGTATAAAAATTCAGATCTGTATAAAAGTCCCAAGTTTATATTAAGTAAAGATTAAAACAACAAATTAAATCTTTAAAGCAAAATTACTCAGAGATTTTATTTTGGTACTTGCGCCACTTTGCTTTTGAGCCCCTAAATTAATATTGCGGTGATCATTGTGGTTATACGAGTCCTTGCACCAATTAAGAAAACGATTTTGAGATGTTTTTAATATTTTTAAGCCATATTAAGCAACTTGAAATAGATGTCCGTCAAATTAATGCAACAAGTAATTTTTAAAGGTTAGGGGTATGTAGGAGCTTTGCGCGTCTTTCTGCCAATTTTTTCAAAATAGTGACAGGTTTTATTAATCTACGAAAACTCTTTTTATTTATTAATGTTCAATATATATTCTATTCAAAGCCAAAAAATGTAAGAAAAGATAAACTCACTGTTTATTGTTAGTGTTTTGTTTAAACTTTGATATCGTTACAAGTAAGACTTTGAGTGTTTATAATTCTTATTCACTTTAGGGTTTTACTTGTTTAATACTTTTGGCTTTTCTAAAATCTTTGGAAAAGGTTTCCTGATGAGCTGGTCTTAGCAACCGGCGAAATGCGCATAGAAGCTAGCTTTCCCTCAACAATAAATTTCAGTGTACTTATCAAATATGAAAAACTGGAAATTCAGCACGTCATACGGAAATCGTATTAATAATAAACTTTGTATACCCGAAAATAACTTTGATAAAAAAAATAAGTTTTAATAAAAAATTTAATTGAGTGAATTAAACGTTTATCAAGTGAATTAAACGTTTAATCAAGTGAATTAAACGTTTAATTGAAATCATTAATTAGTTTACTATTGCAAATTTATATTGTCATTTAAATGTTTAATACACTTGATTAAAAGTTTAATATTGTCAATTAAATGTTTTATACCCTTGATTAAAAGTTTAATTCACTTGATTAAACTTTTTTTTTTAAATTCCCTATGCTGATCCCCGCGAAGCTTGACGCTTGCCTACCGCCTACATGACTAAATTTTTTATTAAAACTGATTTTATTTCAGATTAATGCTTTTACTTGTGCAAAATTTTTTTTTCTGTGTTAGTAAAGGAATAAACTGTGCTAGTTGAAAAAACAGACAAGCCGGGCTCATGGCGTTTTTTACATAATTCGGGTACGCTGAATCCAGTGGTGCTCGCCGTTTTTTAGATTGGCTCTGGTTTTCGAGATATACCGTTATTTCGAAAATGGAGGAGGTTGCACAACATACGACCTGTACAAGGTTTACATGGACAGCCTGTCAGTCAGCTGGGCGGATGGACATAATAATCGACTGAAAAATTGACTCTGAGTCGATCGCTTTACAAAAAATTGGAGTTAGGTCCAATATTTTGAAGGTGTTTCATATTTTTTTCCAAAGCTCTACGCTTGTCTGTAGCAAACCAGAGTCTCTGGTGGGAATCGAACCCGCAACCGCCGCAATAATAGACTAGCTTACTTCCAGCTAGACCACGGACGCATTATACCATTTACACTTTTATGATGTGATAGGATTTTTTTTAGGCTGTAGGAAATATCGCCCAAAGAAAAATCGCCCAAAAAAAAATGAAAAATCGCCCAAAAAAATTGCATGTAAAATTGGGCCTGATTTCATATGAAAAATGGCCCAAAATTTTTGGGCTATTTATCGTTATTGTTGGGTGATTTTTCGTTTTTTAAATTAAATTAAATTTCATAATGAAAAATCACCCAAAAATGTTGTATGAAAAATGGCCCAAAAAAATGGGCTATTTTTAAAATTCTACCATAATCTTACATAGCAGAGAATACCATGTTTTATTATGGTTGCAAACAACAAAACTATTTTTCAAGAAACTAATTTAACCATTATATGGTTGTCGGCAGCAATGATTTGGTTAAATTAAACATAGTATCGGTAGAATTTTTTTTAAAAATGGTTTTGTAGCTTTTTCTCTGGGTGTATACTTATATTAAATATATACATATATATCGAAAATAAGGATTTTCTCTTCTATGGTATAACAAATACTGGCTTCGCTAACTAAAGCTTCTCTGTATAGCCGGCCTTCGGCCGGGCGCAAGGATTTTCTCCTCTATGGTATAACAAACACCGGCTTCGCTAACTAAAGCTTCTCTGCGTAGTCGGCCTTGTTCGGAAACAAGGCAGTTTTTCGAAGCTTTACTTAGCGAAACCGGTTTTTGTTAGACCATAAAGGAGAAAATCCTTGCGCCCGGCCGAAGGCCGGCTATACAGAGAAGCTTTAGTTAGCGAAGCCGGTCTTTTTTATACCATAGAGGAGAAAATCCTTGCGCCCGGCCGACGGCCGGCTATACAGAGAAGCTTTAGTTAGCGAAGCCAGTATTTGTTATACCATAGAAGATGAAATCCTTATTTTGGATATATATATATTTAATATATACACCCGGAGTAAAAGCTATAAAAATATTTTATCCATATTATGTTTAATTTAACCAAATTATTGTCACCGACAACCATATTATGGTTAAATAAGTATCTTTAAAAAAATCACTTGAAATTTTAACGGTATTTTAAAAAAAAATTTACACATTTTTGATTATAAGTTAAGTTGCGGACGTTGCAAAGTTTCATAACGTCCTCGTCCTCGTCTTCGATGGACATTATGACACTTTAAAAGTGTCCAAGGACACTACGACACTGGGCGTTATGACATGTCACCTAAATTTATATGAATAATAAACACTTTTTTGCAAATTTAGTAATTTTTTTTTTTTTTTTTTGGTAAAAATTCGTTTTTGCTTTTTGGGTAATTTTTCATTTTCTTTTTGGGCCCTTTTTCGTTTTTTTTTTTGGCAAAATTTCATATTTACCTTTTTGGGTCATTTTTCATGATCGCTTGGGCGATTCTTCATTTGGGCGATTTTTCATTTTTTTTTTTTTGGGCCATTTTTCTTTGGGCGATATTTCCTACAGCCTTTTTTTTAAACAGATCTCGTGCATTTACAATGAAGCAATTTGTATCAAATTTAAAGCATCTTCTATTATCCATGTATTAGAGGTTCACCGCTCACTTTTTAAGCTCGGACAGATGTATTGTATTGATAACCAAACAATTTGTTATGTTACTTTTACTTCAAAGCAACAGCATATAATTTTTAAACTTTTGATTTTCTGTTTTTTATAGACTGTGAACTGCTGCTTCACAGAAAAAATTATCATTTGTATTTTTATCAATTAAAAAAATTTTTGAAAAAGTATTTAAATTTAATAAATGTGATAATTGAATCAATTTTTTTTTTTTTTTTTTGTTGAAAGAAAATTAAAAATATAATTTTGATTTAATTAACATTTCATTTGTTTTAAAAAAAATTTTGAATTAAAATATTTACTAAAAGCCGTTACACACTATCCCACAAAGTCTTACGTATTTTATGAAAATGCTTCCCTGATCTAACTATTGTTTATAAATAATCAAAAAACAATAACAACTTATCATGACAGGCTTGCATTTTCATAAAATACGTAAGACTTTGTGGGATAGTGTGTAACGGCCTTAAATAACAAAAAATCTTAACCCTTAAATGCCAAGTTTCAGAATAAATAGCAATATATTATGAAGATAATTTTTTAGGGTATTTTTGGGCCTCTGAATTCAAAAAAGTTATTTTTAAGCCCGTAAAATAAGTCGTTTACGTTCCAGATGAGAAAACATCAAGGAGACCTTGAGGCAACCTTGTATTGAAAACAAAAAGTAATGAAACAAATTAAAAATATTTAGTTTTGTTTCTAATAATAAAAAAAAAAACAAAAAAGTTTGCATTTTAAACAAAAGCATTGTGTTCGAGATTGTTTGCAATGCTTTTAGAGCTTTCGCAGCTTCTACAAATATTTTTCTAGATCTTTAAGCAATTGTAAAAAAAATGGAAATTAATATAACTTAGTTACATATTG
This sequence comes from Pollenia angustigena, assembly GCA_930367215.1. Classification (NCBI taxonomy): domain Eukaryota; kingdom Metazoa; phylum Arthropoda; class Insecta; order Diptera; family Polleniidae; genus Pollenia; species Pollenia angustigena. The sequence goes on along the minus strand of OV884058.1, from coordinate 42,137,636 downwards.
GACGTCAGTAGAAATTTTGTAAAGCATGCCTTGAGGCACTCTTAGGCATCAACCCTCGTTTCGTTTAAAATAAACTAACTTAAACTTATGGAATTGTTGTTGAAAATTAATAAAGCGTAAGCTATATTTAATTATATCAATCAATTTTGAAATAGCAAAGTTTTTTGATAAGTTTTTTCATTAAAATAAAAATATTGTTTATTGAAAAAATAAATATTCACAATTTTAAATTTTTACGATTCTTAGTAGTCCCTATAATCATTTTGGTAATAGGTGCAAAATCAACAAATGGGTTGCTTGATTCTACGAATTTGGTTTGAAGTGATTTGGTGATTAGACAAAAATTTTAATTTTTCTGTGTTTGATTTCGCTCTGCAATGGTATAAAGTTAATCAAAATAAAACTGAATTTAAGCAATATAAGAAAAGACTTTTAAGAACTGAAAGTTAATACTTATTCCCATAATTGTTTCTTTGCTCTCCAATAAAATCAAGACTTTGTAAATTAAACTTTTCATGTCCAAAAAGGATCTAGCCTGGATAAAATCGGTATTATTATGATAGAACATGAAATAGGTGGGACGAAGTCTAAATGCGAAATACCTGCCCTTATTACTTGATCTGTGTGACCAGTTTCATGTGTTTAAATTTTCTATGGCGAGTTCTTTTTTCCTTTCAACAGACATATGGACATGGTAAGATTGTCTTAGATTTTTAGAAGGCTCTTCAATACACATATACACTTAATAGAAGAAGATTATTTGAGGAGGTCCGTAACAAAACGCAATAATTACAAGTTTTTGGATTGAATCCTATTATACACTTTGAAATCTATATTACCTTTATTACAAAGCATTCCAAAACTCAATAACTACACTGCAATTCAATATCAAATATAATGGTTCCGAGCAAAATGCAATAATTACACATCTTTGCAATAAATCGCTACAAGAAATTGAATAAAAGTCAACTTTATAAATAAATTATGCTCGTGTGGTAACTCTTATTTAACTGTAAAACGTAAGCAATTTTTGTTTAGTTAATACCTTTTGCATTTTTTCATACAGTTCAAAGCTAAATGAAATAAATACTATGGATTCGGACCAAAACGCAATAATTCCAAATTTGTTATCTAAATAACTTTAAAACAAACTGGCAGATAAAATAATTCATTTGTGATTAATATTATTTTTTGTAGACAATAATACCTCAATAATTGTTTTTTTTTTAAACAAATTATGTGCTACTTACTAAAATTACATTTTGTCGTTAATCCAAAAAAATGATATGGTGTAATTATTGTGTTTTGTTATGGACCTCCTAATTTCGAACTGTTGCAAATGCAATGACAAAATCAATTAACACTCCATATATTTGGTAGTGGGTATAAAACAGAGTTTTTCTATGGAACTTTTTAGAAAAGAGCAAGTAACAACAAAAAAGTACAAAAAGTTAGCAAAATTTTAAGTACAAATATTATTAAGGTTCATTCAACTAGCAAGTTTAGGGCAAAAAACTTTCAAATTAAAATGAAATAGTTTTTAGTTAAAAGTAAAATTTTCAGTTCAAAAAAATAGAAGTTTATGTAAAATATTTGCTTAAAACAAAAACGTTTACTTAACTAAATACGAAGAAAATAGTTGTTAAACTAATCTTGAAGGATATTAAATCGCCCCCTGACCTTATCTCCTTGAGAAATCCTTCAATTCAAAAGCCATTAAATAAATGGTTTGTGCACTTATGAAATCAGATTATGAGGTTTCTGAAGTCATAAAAACGAACCTTTTTTTTAAACATGCCATAATACTTGTTTTATTCGAGCCTTTGGCATGTCCTTAATATTGGTTGTTTATTTTATGACTTGAACTTGCAATACAAATTTCCTTTTATGATTTTTTTATATTTTTTTATATATAAAAATGTTGTGGTTACAAATTTTTATGTGCATTTTTAATGTTTTTTTGTGTGATGATATAATTTAAGAGATAATTACTTAAGGGAGTTTTGCAGCATTAACGTCATCATCACAAACAGCAAAAGTTTCCTGTTTTATGAATTTCCACTTTTATGCTTTAAATGAAAATGCTCAAGTGTGCACTTCTTTTTTTTTATTTGCCGCCTGGTTAAAGTAAAAAAATTTATGAAATACAATCAGCTATAAATAAGATAATAAAGGACGATACATTTAATTATTTTAATCTCAATAATTACAATTATTTAACATTTCAAGCATAAAAATAATTTTATTACTGTTTTAATATATGTGTAAAGTTGTGGATATACATTTTTATTAACCTTATTAATGACAGAAAAATTCATACTTTGACTTCTGGGATTAAGTGTGGATATAATTATTTATGATATTTATGAATTATACCAAAATAGATGAAGAGGATATTATGGGTTTGATCTAATTAACATTCACAGGAGGTTTAAATAGACTATACACAGAAAATATTCTTGGGATTTTTTTCATTAAACCATTTATCAAAAATTAAATCAGTTTTAATTAAAAATTTAATCAAGGGAATTAAACGTTTACGTGTATTAACAATATTACTGAAGAAAATGTTGTTAATATCACAAAATTTTTATTTGATTGTAGATATTAATTTGTTTACTAGTGCAAATTTAACTAATTTTTTAATTGATATAACAAAGCATTCTTTAACATGATTTGAATAATTTGATAACTTTTGTTATATTAACCTCATAAATCTTTATTTAACAAAATGCAAGCCTATGCGTTTTATTTTAGAAAATGGAATTCTCTGGGTATCTATACTTTGGGTGACAGCCAACGTGATTTAGTTTACGAGATTTTGTATTATAAGCGTTGTAATAAAAGCTGCCTTTAGACCCATCAAACACGCCGATTACGTCTTGTAGTGGTCCGGACAAAACACCAATACGTTTCGTGGAGTGTGAACTGAATATAGGGGTGGATTTGGGCTACAGCTCCAGAATACCAGCCAAGGATCCAAACACCTTGGTATATTCCCCGAGAAATCGCCGATTGCGTTTCTGGGTTTATGGAGTGTATAGTTTTGGGACTCAGCGCTAAAATATCAACCAAGTATCCAAACAACTTGGCGAAATTAAGAAGGCTGGAAATAGAGCTAGAAAGAGGCACCAATATTTAAACGAAAGAAAGCACTTTTAACGATATAAGCACACTTTCCGGTTTTTACCAAAAACATTATAAATTTCCATCTATTTATTGCAATACAAAATTTATTACAAAATAGTAAACTTCAAAACAATTTAAATAATTAATTTATAAAATTAAATCACTAAACAATTTAGTTATTTTAAAACGATTTAATATACAGCTGTCCAATATGGCTTTTTAAATCAACGAATCAACTTGAAAATTTTAAAGTTACAACAATAAAAAATTAACCAAAAATACATATGTAAAACGTTAAGAAAATTTTAAAATATAATACATGATGACAGTGGCGCCTCAAGTTGCCAACTCCCTTCACACACAATTGAAACCAGAGATGGGAAATCCGCTGCCTTCCGTTCAGACGTGAACACCCACCTTTAAGTATGTATCATGATCGACTCTGACTCACTTTTTTCATCGATCTATTGTTGGTCATGCTTCTGGCTGGCATTTAAATGATATTTAGATAATACACTGTAAGACAAATATCAACTTTTGGCCTCACCCATGATCAAACTAAGCAGATTCTGAAAATTTAGCTTAACAAGAGCTCACCCAAAAAAACGGTTAGCACCATTGGATTCAGCGTACCCGAATTATGTTAAAACGACAGGTGACCGTCCGGCTTGTCTCAAAAAAAAGTGTCAAGTTTTAGCACAGTATTATTATTATAGAGCATTAATATATGAAATTGTATTAAAATTTAAGAAACGTGATCTTAATCTTTAAACCCGCGGATTTTGCTAATTTTTTATACTTTATGTCTGAGAACAGTACGAAGTAGTTAAGCAAAAAATTTGCCATCTCGACCAACGGGTGTGGGTGTTATCGAAATTTCCACAAGTGATAGACAGGTGGGATCACATTAAAAAATTTAATTGCGCGTAAAAACGGGAAATCAATTGATCTAGAAAAACTGAGAGAAACGTAGATTTTTTTAAGCTATATTTTCAGAATCTGGTCAGGTTGAACATGGGAAAAAAATCGGGCTACATATGTAGATTCCAAGTCTTTTGAAGATGATGAGAATCGATCCATAATTTCGTATTAAAACATCGTTCCGGAATAGAGCGTAAGTGTGGCTCCTGCAGTATCTCTTCTCCATATATCTGGATATATCCAAATAATATTTGGCACGAAGAACTCTAATATGAACCTTTATTTTGGCGGCTCAATGACTGTCCTTGGGTCCCAAATAAGGTACTCTTTAGGAAATGTGTCGATAAAAACTGCTGTCTAGTGTTTAACCAAGTACAGTCAGTCGGCTCGACCCCTGCCATTGCTGCTTATGAGGCTGTATGTTTGCAACGGTAAATATATGAGCTGAATGAGTTGAATTATAAGTACTTTCCAAAAATTATAATTAAAGCTGCGAGGATATATGAATCAAACAGATTTGATATGGTACACTCAAAATATTATGTAGTTAAATTCAAACGAAAATTCATTTGAAACAAATTAAAATTCATTTAAAAAACGGATCATTTACATTTCATTTAAAACAAATGATTTTTTCAGTAATTTCTAAGTTTTTTATTTATTGAACATCATATTCGTTAAAATTGAATAGTTTTTACTTTAAAAAAATATATTTTAACCGATAAAAATCAAACAAATTAACAAAAAAAAATACGGAAAACATTATTTTTTGGTAGTTTGTTTTTTTAATAACAAACATAAATGTTGAAAAATAAATTTATTCGTAAAATAACTATATTTTTATTCAATTTTAACAGTACCGAAAACGAATTTAATAACCTACAATCAGTTACTGTAATAATTTTATGAGTGTATGAGTGTGTTATCAACGTAAGATTCATATTCGAGACGCCAAACACACTGGTAGTCCAAAAACAAGCTGTTCAAATGTTAATAACGAAGCAGATCGAGTCTCCCTGAATATAAAGAAAACAAGTAAGAAAGTATAGTCGGTCGATCCCGACCGTATGATACCCTACACCACAGTATTTAAAAACCAATTTTCGAGAGTGTATGGCTATATGAATAGGGATCTATCTATGTTTTAAATTTTATTACAATCGGTTTGATAGTTTCTGAGAGGAAAATATTGCCCCCCATCTCCCCTCGTGGTCCTATTTTTATAAAAATGCATGGCTTACAAATACGGATCTATCTATGTTTTAAATTTCATTAAAATCGGTTTGATAGTTTATGAGAGGGAAATATTGCCCTCCATCTCCCCTCGTGGTCCTATTTTTATAAAAATGCGTAGCTTACAAATATGGATCTATCTATGTTTTAAATTTCATTAAAATCGGTTTGATAGTTTCAAGAGGCAGAAATTGCCCCCTATCTCCCCTCGTGGTCCTACGATTCGTGCCAAATTTTATTAAATTATCACCAATTGCGACCTGTACTTTGCGCACAAGATCAACTCAGAAAGTGATTCTGATTCGATCGGTATACTTTAAGGTGGATCTAGGACCAATATTTTAAGGTGTTACACACATCAGCACAATTGCATAATACCCTCTCCACTATTGTGGTGTGGGTATAAATACTCGAAATAAATTAAGTTTCTTATACTTTCTTTAAGTATGTGTTGTCCTCAAAAATGCAAGTACTAAACACTAAAACGAGCTTAAAACATTTCTAAATTTGATTACTTTCGAAAATCAATGTCGGAATTTCTTAAGATAATAAAATAAAATTCTTATCCGAGTAAAACAGATTTTACCTTTCGTAAAATTTGAGAGTAAAATGACAAAGGAGCGCTTTTAATCTAATATAACTTATTGGTCTCATCTCTCAGCATTCTCATAGCATTTTTTATTAAGGCATACGCTTGTGTTTAAAAAAGTTAGTTGTAGACATAAAAATAGCACCACTCAAGTAGATAAAAACGATTTGCTTGTTTTGTGTAGAAACGACAAAAACAACAGAACAAGAAAAAAATCAACAGAAAAAGTTTCTATTTAGTTTATATTTTTAGTTAAATATGAACATCAAGTTTTAAAGTGGACAACAAAGTATTCTCCTTCTGTCTCTGGGATAAATGTTTTAGGTTAGAATCAATCTAATTTCACTTTCTGATTATATCCAGTACGAGTTCGGAATTAAATAAACTTTATTAAGCTTGAATCAAGCGCAATTTGATATTGATTCAATCTTAGTTTTACTTAAATCAATCTCATTTTCGGTTTATTTTAAGTAAGAAGCCGGCATAAAATATGGAAACGCCGCTTAAAGCATAATAACAACAGCAATTTTTTCAGAAAAATAATTTGTTGTCCCTAATTAAAAAAAAAAATTATGTTGGCAGAATTCCAAGCAATTGTAGTGGAAAATGTAAGAAAGGATAAACACTGTTTATTGTTAGTATTTTGTTTAAGCATTGCAAATAAAACTTTTTAGGTGTTTGTAATTCTCAATCACTCTGCAGTTTTATTTACTAATATCTTTGCCTTTTCTAAAATTTGTTGGGAGAAAGTTTCCTGATGATCTGGCCTAAGCAATCAGTAAAATCTGCATAGAAACTAGCTTATCCTTCAACAATAAATATCAGTGCATTTATCAAAAATAAAACTTTGGAATTGAGCAGGACAAACAAAATCTTATTAATTTAAAAAAAAAAATTAAAATTAAAATTTTTTAGTTGAGCGCTACACAGAAAAAAATAAAAATTGATTTCAATTAAAAAATTTGTTATATTAATTAAAACAGTAATTAAATTTGCATTAGGTAACAAATTAGTAATATAAATTAAACGTTTATATCACTTGATTAAAAGTTTAATTCAATTGATGAAACGTTTAATTCCCTTGATTAAATTTTTAATTAAAACTGATTTTATTTTTACTTAATGCTGTAACTAATGAAAAATCTTGGAGAATTTTTTCTGTGTACAATCTCTTTTAAAAGTATTATGTTTAAAAGTATTTAAAAGTTCTAGGAAAACATGCAAGTGCATGTTATTTCACGCCCTTATCATCACCATTCCCATGCCTTTACCACTCGTTCATAATTAAAAAATATGTTTTTTTATTAAATATTTTAGCAAGTTTTCTAACTTTTTGATTACAAAGCTTTTATTTAATTTAACGAAATGCTTAATAAGAGAAAACACTCTTCTTTATGGCAATTATTTTTTTTTCCATAAGTTAAATTAAATTAAGAAATGGTTCGTGTATTTTTGGTTTAGAAATTTGGTATACAATTCTTTTTTTACTTTGTAAACATTTTATTTCTTACACTTTTAATTAATTTGAATAAAAAGTAAAGGAAATGAATGTATAACTAATGCAAAGTCAAATGTAAGGGTTTCGTGAGAAAAAGTTGAGAGTTAAAAAAGTAGTAATAAATTTTCAAAGAAAGCAAAAAATATATTTGCCGGTTTTAATTTCTTTTGTTTAAAACAAGAAATAAAAGCTTCAAAGAAAATAGAAATAAATTTCCGTTAAAAAAAAAAGCCTTTGTATTCATAAAAAATAGTAAAGATTTAAAAACCTTAAATATTTTTTATTAAAACGGCCATATATTGACACTAGAAACGTTTAAGGAGAAAACAATATATCATCGCATTTCTTATTAAAACACTTCAGCGCCATTTTATTTATTTAATAATCTTAAAGCCACTTAAGGCCAATTAATTGATTTCATCGCAATTAACTTTTTTGTAAAAACTAACATTTGCCCCCGATTGCACTCTGATTTTTAACACTTTGTCTTACATTTTTTATATCCTCCCCCCCCCCCCCCCCCTTTGTTTACAGAAGAATTCCCGATTATAAAATACCACCCACATGCCCGGTATGGTTTTCGTTATTATTCAACTTTGAAAATATGTTGTTCTTTACTTAAAAATTTAAGCAAACAGAATTTGGGAATTTTTGCTTTTTTCATAAACATGAAAATAATGCATTTTTAAAATTTTTCTATTGCTGTTGTTGTTTCTACACAAAAAAAAGCAAATTTTTTTTTTGCTTACTTGTGTAGTGCTGTTATTTTTTACAACAAACTTTTACAAACACCCTCGTATGCACGCATATAGAATGTAAAGCTAAATTTTTAATTACGACTGGTGCAAAAAGTAAGTGGTGTAAACTTAAATTTTGTAAGAGTTTTTCCTTTCTGTTTAATAAAGTACTAAAGGCTATTTAGGAAATTCGAAGCGTAATTTTTCCTCATTAGAAATTGGGCATTTATTGTGAAGTAAGATGAATCGTCATTGTCGCAATGTCAGAAAAAGAAACTAAGAATTCAACAAGTTTCCTAAATATGAAAACAAGTGAATTTTCTAAATAAGTGATTAAAACGGTAAAAGAAATGAACATGTTATTCCGAGGTTTTGATAATAAATCTTTTCAGGATCTTTTGCAGCCATGGAAAGATGGTTTGGAAATAAAGTAAAGCTCCAAACCGATTGGCGTGATCATAAATGACATGGCAAAATTATGCATCCAAATAAAATATGCAAACATATATGCTTAATATAAAGCCCATATGGACTTCTGGCATTGAACTTTGGGGTACCACGAGTAATTCCAATATTGAAATTCTCCAAAGATTTCAGTCAAAAACTTTACGAATGATAGTTAATGCACCGTGGTATATAACTAATAAAGCACTTCACCTAGACCTAGATATTCCTTATGTTAAAGACGAAATAAATAATTATAGCAGTCGATACCTACAAAGGTTAAGCGATCATATTAATCCATTGGCCATCTCCTTATTAGATGAAAGTGAAGAGACTAGAAGATGGAAAAGAGTTCATATTTTAGATCTCCCATTTAGATCATAAATTGTTATTAAAAATACCATTCTATTTCCTTTTTTTTGTATATTATTTTTATTCCTTTTTACTTTTCTTAAGTATATAAACAAAGATAACTTTATGTTTACATATATAAGAATCAATTATAATTTTGTTGAGCAATTTTAAAAGTAACTTTTAAAAAAACATTGTAAATTTGTACATATGTAGATAATATTATTGATTTTACTGAAAATCGATATGTATGTATGTATGTATATCATAGTACTAATTCTGAGCAAATTTGCTTAATATCTTAAGATAAATTGCAAATAAAGAATGAAAGAAAAAAAAAATATATGCTTAAAATTTAATATTGCAAGCAGAATGTAGATAAATGTAATAGAAGTTAATCTATCTGGTACTTATGAACATATAAATAAGAGGCCAGATCATTCATTCACTAACTCATCAACGCCCAGCCCAAGTTAGAGACACGGGTACCTTCTTTTAATAAGAAGATTTAAAAAGGGTAAAAACGGCTAAAGTCTGTGACCTAATTAATCCGAAATTAAGATGGATGGAACCAAGATTCTAAAAGTATATGGAAATTAATCGGATGCGTGTTTAATACTTTTTTCACAGTTGTGCTTTTAATGAGTAAAGGTGTTATGATACTTGCTATTTTTTTTGTATTGGATTTTTTTAGGATTGACTGAATGAAACAACAAATGCGAGAAAAAACAAGAAATACAATTTGATAAAATGTAAACAAAACAAACAATACTGCCCATGTTTTTCCCCACAAAAAAACGTCATAAAAGCTAAAAATCGCAACAAAAAAAAAGTTAAAAACCGTTTCTTTCGATTTAAAAATTCAAAAAATTGGCAACAGTGCTAACAATTAATCTGGAAATGTCAATTTTAAGTTAAAAAATTTTATATTTTTTTTTGACAGTCTTAGATTATTTATCGATAACACATGTATATTTGTGTGACATTTCAAGATTTTTTATGATATAATCATACTCTTTACACTTAGTCAGTTTTCCTATGCAAATATATTTGCACTGTTCTCCAATATAGAAAAAATACAAAAATAGCAAGTATCATAACAGCTTAAAGTGGGTAAACATATAATTTTAGTACTTTTTTCTTTAACTTATATATCTTCAAAAGTAAACAAATATTTTCTTCAATTCACAAAGCTAGAGACTTTTAACGATCCGTAAAAATAAGCTGACGCGTGTTAAATACTTTTTTCATAAGGGTAAAGTTGGAAAACATATAATTTTAGTACTTTTTAACCTAAAAATTTATATTCTAAAGTATTAAAAATTGGAATAAAATTGCTCTCTTTTTAAAGCATCTTTAATGTACCAAATTGTTGAAATACGAACAGATTTGCTATTTTATTTTGTCATCTGATTACTCTGTGCAAGAAATTTACACTTTTTTGAGACAAGCTGGGCTCATGTCGTTTTAACATAATTCGGGTACGCTGAATCCAGTGGTGCTCGCCGTTTTTTTTTTTTAGATTGGCTCTAGTTTTCGATATAATGCTAAGTTCACACTTGGGCTTTTAAACGCGTTTAAGCAAAATGTTGATTTAGCTAATCAAAGCCGTTCACATCACATTTGAGATGATTAAGATGACAGATGATTAAAAAAAAACACACAACAAACACACAAAAAAAAATCAAACAAATTTATATATCTTTAAAGTATTAAAAATGGATAAAAACACTTTTATAAAGTTATCAGAAGATTATTTTAATCATTTTAATGATGAAATTGTGAAAATTTATGAATTATTTAAGGAAAAAAATAAAAACATTAAGCAGAAATCTTGGCCGGTTGTACACGACATGTTGGCGATTCTACATTATTAGGTATGTTCAGTGGATTCTATGTGGTTTATGAAGTGATTTAGTTGTAATCATGTCGATTTGAAGTGATTAACAAATCACTTCAATGTATGGGTAATCATCTCGATTTTGATGTGATTAGAGCTTAATCACGTTCGAGCTGCTTAAACGCGTTTAAGAACTCAAGTGTGAACATAGTATAAAACGTTATTTCGAAAATGGAGGAGGTTACACAACATATGTTCGCGTAACTCAAAAATGGTTTAGTTTATTGAATTACAATTCAAATTTAAGAATTATTTATTTCTAGCATATCTACCCGCTATCGCCATTCCTTAAGGGGGCTCCCATACAAAATAGACAATACAGATTAGAAATATATTGAAGAAAAAGCCGAATAACTGCCACGGCATCGCCCCTAGGTTGATAAAATGTATGACCGACCTCCACTAGATTTTTGTTCTTAACATTTTCTTAAAACATAAATGCCATATATCTCCACTCCTTAGGGGGGGCTCCCATACAAATATAGGCAATTAATGAATTTCTTAAATTTGGGCACTGCTGCGCGTAGGATGCTCCTAGATGGGTCAAATGTACGACCAACCCCACTTTATTTTTCATCTCAATCATTTATTTCTAACATACCCACTTCATGTTCTTCAAATGTTCAATGCAGACTAGAAATATATTGAAAAAAATCCCATAAATGCCCAGGCGTCGCCCCTAGTAAGATAATATGTATGACCGACCTCAATTGGTTTTTCGACTTTAATATTTTCTCGAGACTTACTTGCCCCTTATCGCCGTTTTTTAGGGGGGTTCCCATACAAATATTGCGTTTTATGAAATTCTTAAATTAATTAAAATTGTTCGACTTTTGTGAATAAAATCAAAAGTTGGTAACAGATTTTAACAATTTATGGCTTGTTTTGTTTGCAACTTCGTTTTTTATATGTCTGCAAATAAGAATCCAAGCTGTTTTTTTTTAATTTTTTATGAATTTTTAATAAACAAAAATTTCGAAATTTTGATAAAAAAAAATTTCGAAATTTTGATAAAAAAAATTAATTTTTATTTTTATGTTTCAAAAACGACTACAAATATTAGAAAAAAGTGTTACCTTTCTTAAAGGAATTTCGGTTTTCTTAGTAATTTCAATAAACAAAACCGTTTTTGAGTTACGTGAAAATATGTTGTGCAATCTACGCCATTTTCGAAATAACGGTATACATATCTCGAAAACCAGAACCAATCTAAAAAAAAACGGCGAGCACCACTGGCTTCAGCGTACCCGAATTATGTTCAAACGCCATGTGCCCAGCTTGTCTGTTTTTTCAACTAGCATTGTGTTATTACCTGATTTTCTGTACTTTTTCTTAACAAATTTTTATTTTAATTCACAAAGCAGTCTCTAGCTTAATGATCCGTCAAAAAATATGCTAAAGCGTATTTATAACTTTTTTCATAATTGTACTTTAAGATGGTAAAGCGGGTAAACATATAATTTTAGTAATTTTTTATCCTAATTTATCTTCTAAAATATTATTTAAAAATGGGAATAAAATTTAAATCAGCTTGTGCTCTTTTTAATAACATCTTAAATGAGTTTTCCCAGTAAAAAAAATTTGGGTTTTTTGAAGCACTACAGAGAAAAAGCGCATAATCAAGAGCTTCAATTAGAGAGCTTTTATACAGCAGTAAAAAATAAAGAATAAAATATACAGAAAAGCTGCAATTTTAGTGCTGACAACGAAGAAGGTTTTACAGCGAAAAATAAAAATATATTATGTATTAGATATTTAGTGTTTAATTTCGAACACTGGCTGAAAATAAACCAAAGTGGTTCATAATACAAGTGTCTCCCTCCCCCAAATCAAGAGTTTTGGTACGATATATGCCCTCGGAATAAGGATTTTGACACGATATCGCCCATACCACATGAGCTAGAGAAGAATTTTGGCTTTTCGATATTATGGTGAAGCGTATAAAAGATTCGGTGCAGCCGAATATGGCACTTTTACTTTGTTTCTTAATTATTTCATCAAAAGAATATTTCAATAAAGCAACAATTGAAATATGACCTAAATTAAGAAGTAAAAATGTTATTAATTATATATAATTGTTTTCTCTCTTTGTGTCTACTTTAATTTATTTTATTTCTGGTCAAACCTAAATAAAAATAAAAGTTTGAAAATAATTTGTTACAAACTTTTAATAGAAAAAAGCCAACACAACTTGTTTTTTTCCTAGTTAACACAATAATGAAACAAATTCGTTTTGCTGATTATTTTTAATAGTTGTTACTTAAAACTTTATTTATAGTTGGCAAATGTTTGAGATTGACTTTTTATTTGGACATAAATTCGATAAACTTAAAGCTGTAAGAGCATAAAAAAATTATTTAGAGAATTCTGTTGATACTCAACACACAATGATTGCTTAAATTTATTTATAAAGTATATACTAAGGGGTCGTCTGTATTTAACAATATTTGCTGTGTGCTAAAAGGCTGAAATGCGGTAAATTGTGAAGGTTATGAAATAGTTATATATTGTTGTTTTTTCGTATGACTTTAAAAAGGGAGTAGTATTTATGATGACGAGTTTTAAGCAACGATAAGGAAAGGAGAAAAAGAAAAAATTTTTAGAATTTTGTTTGTTTATTTAAAATCCATTATACTCTCGAAGAGTAGCGAAATATTGGAAATAAATAAAGAAGAATTTTAATTAAAGAACAATCCAGTCCTCGAGCTCAAACATTTTATTATTATAATTAAATTGGAAAGGTCAAATAAAAAACAACTTTAATAATGATTATTAGGAAAGTTAAAAAAAAAATACTGGGACAAATTACGGCATTCAATATCGATCGAAAATACAATACAGTTTAAATGGAAATTTCGATCGATATCGAATACCGTAATTTGCCCCCCGGCTTTTTTTTTTGATATTTTTCTTTAGACTTGAGTTCATCAAATTTAATTTTCATTAAATTATTTTTACTTGACTTATAATGATCGATGGAGCCGTTTTTTGATTTTAGGTAAATCGAAAAAAGTGGGCGGCAATATTTTCTTTCCGTAAACACCTAAGTTGGTCCATGGCGATCATTTTAAAGAAAAAATCGTCCAAAACGGCCAAGCCGTTCTGAAGTTATGCGCTTAACAGAAAAAGTGGGTATAAAAGTAGGCGTGGCTAATTTTTCTAACGATGAAAACTTAAAATGGATTAATACGAACATTTGAAAGAAAAATTTGTCAAATCGATGGAGCCGTTTTCTGATTTTAGGTAATTCGAATAAAGTGGGCGGGTCAAAATTTTCTTTTCTTATCAACCTAAGTTGGACCATGGCGTTCATTTCGGTCAAATCGGTCCAAATCGGTCAAATCCGTCAAGCCGTTCTCAGGTTATGCGATCAGCAACACACAACATTTAATTTTTATTATATAGATTTTTATTCTTGGCTGAGCTGGGGATCGAACTCGGGTTGAATTTACATGTTTCAAGAATCACTAATTCTTTCATCAGTATTCATTGACGTTCTAACCTCTGCACTAGGGTGGTCGTTAACTGTATGGATCAAATTTTTTTTCTATTTTTCCATGCTCTAACCCCCCAATTCGGTGGGTATTGATAAAAAAACAACTCAAAAAAATTTTTAGGACGATCGGCGAAGGCAAAGCCGTCCCGCAAGCCGACTTGTATGACTTATATTTAGGAAAATATTAGTTTTAAATAAAAATCGTTTTCTAAGAAGTTGTTGTTAGTAAAGTTTCCAACAACTTTTGCCTTAACAAGTTTTCTCTAAAACTTATACTGCTCATATTGAACAAAACCTAATTAAAATAAAAAGTAAACAGCAGCATTGATGCGAATTTTTTCTTTAAAACTGTTTTTTCTTACACACGTCTTAAAAAATAAATAGTCAAACGCCAAGGCGAATTGACTAGAAGGTGGGGTCAAGTCAACATGTGGTGTTTTTTTTTTCTGTGGTCGACTTGTCAAAGTTTGTATACAAACTTGTTTTTTATGTAAACAACCCTGTTTTTTTACTAGCAATATTTTTGACAACCCGACCACAGCAGCATTGTAGTTGTAGAGTTGAGCCACTAAAAAATCTAATTTTTAATTCATTAAAGAAACGCATTTTCTATGAATTAGTTTTGTTGAAAAACATTTTTATTATTTATTTTAAAAAAAACCGACCAGCGGGCACCTGGCGTTTTACCCTAATTCGGGTACGCTGAATTCAGTAGTGCTAACCGTTTTTTAGGTTAGCTCTTGTTTTCAATATTTCGAAAACGGAGGAGGTTGCACAGCGTAACTCAAAAACGGTTTAGTTTATAAAATAAACTAAAAAAAAAACGAAATTCCACAATAAAATTACCTTTAACCATTGTTATAGGTTTTTTCTAACATGCGTAGTCGTTTTAGAAACCAAATTTTTTTGGCAATGGGGATAAAACAAATTGTGTGAGGTTGGTCATACTTTTGACCCAACTAAGGGCAATCTTGACGCTGCAGTGGCCAAATTTAAGAATTATATTAAACCGGCATATTTGTATGGGCGCCCCCTAAAGGGTGGAGATATAAGGCAAGTATGTTTTAAGAAAATATTAAGCACAAAAAACTAATGAAGGTCCGTCATATATTTAATCCCCCTTGGGGCGATTCCTTGGCAGTTCTGGGGCTTTTTCTTCAATATATTTCTAAGGTGTGTTGACAATTTTATTTGAGAGCCCCCTTAAAGAATAGAGAAAGCGTGCAGGTATGTTACAGGGATGAAAAATGAGAAAACCAATATCGTACTTACGAACTTCTACAATCGTACTTTTTCGACCCCAATATTAATAAATATTTTTATAAAAGAAAAAGACTTTTGTTTCGTTTACACTTGAAACCATTGGTACATACGGTCTATTTCGTTCCTTTGTTTTTAATATTTTGGCATGAAGGCTTTTATGCTGCCGCTGATACTTGATTTAGAATGTGGCATATGCAATCGTCGAATGATCAAGTGCAAAAATCTATTCAAAATAGCGAAGTTTAGTCTTTGGTGCAAATGGTCTTGCAAAGAGCAAATGCAAAATATCATAGCTGTTTTGTTAAATCCAACAACAACATACACAGAGTTTATTTCAGATTTCATAAAAACGGTACGACATTCTGCATTTGCACTTTGGCAAAACCATTTGCACCAAAGACTGAAATCATTTTATATTCATTGGACAGTAAATACGAGCTGCCATTTTATATCAATTATAAATATTTAGGTTTGAAAAATTTGGAAATAGTACCAAATGAGTCACGGTGGTAGCACCGTACTTTTTGGCTTGTATCAACAAAGTACAATATATGCGTTTGACTATTTTTTTTAAGCAAACGCACACAAACACAAATATTAAAGCTGAATTGACGTGTGTAAGAAAAAACAGTTCTAAAGAAAAAATTCGCATCAATGCTGCTGTTTACTTTTTATTTTAATTAGGTTTTGTTCAATATGAGTTTTAGAGAAAACTTGTTAAGGCAAAAGTTGTTGGAAACTTTACTAACAACAACTTCTTAGAAAACGATTTTTATGTAAAATTAACATTTTCCTAAATATAAGTCATACAAGTCGGACTTTACAATTTTTCTCAAACTTTGGGGGGCTTGAGGGAAGCCTTAGCTTTCGCCGATCGTCCTAAAAATTTTTTGGAGTTGTTTTTTTATCAATACCCACCAAATTGGCGAGTGAGACCTAAATAAATCCAACTTTTGATTTTAACGGTCACCCTACTCTGCACCACTGGCAATTTTGGATAGGAAAACCATCGATTTTAGTTCTTGATTTCTATTCCCATTAAATTTTTTTTAAATATTTTGCTTATAAACCAAAAACTTCATTTACAGTTCTTTAACTTTATTTTCAATCTGGTTTTCACTTTGCCAAATCTCCAAAATCATCATATTTAAATAAATTTATTTTTTTAAGTTTGCAATAATTTTAATTGGACTACCTTTTGCATTTACTAGCACTGTCTTTTTTGTGGTCGATGTAAATAAAATATTTTATAGAAACCAACATAAAAATTATTTAAAATTGTTTGCATTTCAAATATGTATAACAACCTCTAAAAACATTTTTGCCATTGTGTACCTACAATTTACATTTATATATTAAACTTCAATATTGAGATAAGCTGGCACTTATTTGTAACAAAGTTGAAATGGTACCTATTAACTTATGGTGCTTCATATTTGGTAGTTTTTGTATTTATAAAAAAACTTCAAGAAGAATTCTTAACAAAAAGTACGAAAAAAACAGAAGGAAGTACATGTTAATCAATTAAAGAAGATAATAATTCAAATTAAATTTCGATCTACCAAAGGTTAAATACAATTTGTTTAAAGATTGATGTTTGACTATTGACTGCCAGCCCTCGTAAATTGCGGTGAATATTAAACGGCAAACCCCTCTGAAGAGATTGAGGGGTTACAATTGAAAGATGTAAGGGTTACCTTTCCGTGAAAGCCTCGGTTCCCAGCTCAGTCCAAAATGAAAAACTTTCAATAAGTTTTAATTAATTTCATGTTGTAAAATGCCTTTCTTCATGAAAATAATTTCATAAAAATTAAATTTGATTAACTTAAGCCTATTTAAAATATCAAAATTTGCATTAAAAACCATAAACAGTTCAACAAAATAACCCAAATACTAGTCTTTATAAAGGGCCGATGTTGATTTTGAATAAAACACAAACTAATTAGGAAATTATTGTAATTTTATTTTATTATGATATATTGGTATTACTCAATTATGTATGGAACAAAATATCGGCCAAATGGGCGCCGCGACCACGGCGGCACACCTCCATCCGATGGTCCAAATTTTCGATGACCCTGAGCCATAATGGAGGTTCTATGCCGTTAATGTGCCGAATTATCTCATCCTTTAGCTCTTGAATTGTTGCTGGCTTATCGACGTACACCTTTTCTTTCAAATAACCCCAAAGAAAAAAGTCCAACGGTGTCCTGTCCTGCTGAAACCACATATCGTCCACATCCATATCTTCCAATTCGGGCCATAAAAAGTTCGTTATCATCTCACGATAGCGAACACCATTCACAGTAACTGCCTGACCGGCCTCATTTTGGAAAAAATACGGCCCGATGATGCCGCCAGCCCATAAACCGCACCAAACAGTCACTCTTTGTGGGTGCATTGGTTTTTCGACAATCACTCTTGGATTCTCATTCGCCCAAATGCGGCAATTCTGTTTATTGACGAATCCACTGAGGTGAAAATGTGCCTCATCACTGAATCACGAAGTGCACGATATGCATTTTGATTTGAACGCCCATTTTCATAATAAGTCTGGATAACTTTAACACGTTGTTGGATTGTGTATCTCTCCATGGTTCAAATTGAGTAGGTCTGAAATAGAGAAATGTCAAATAAAATTCGGAAAAAAACTTGGCGTTTAGGTGTGGTTCACATTCAACATCGGCCCTTACAATTTAATCACCCTTTATATGAAAGAGTTGCGTGAGTGACTGACTCATTCATCATCGCCCAGCCCAAGCCGCTGACCCTAGAAACTTGAAATTTGGACTAGCGATTGGTCACTCCCCAAATCGATCCACCAAGACGGGATTTTTTGGAATTCGAATGTTTAAGGGGTATACCGAGATATCTCCAAAACTAAAAGAGATGCAAAATAAAGGTAATTCTTATCGCTGTTTTTTAGAAAAATAAGCGGACAGGTGTCCGGTAATTTTTTGAAATTCGGCCCTATTAGGGAGTAAACGGTTAAAATCTGAATTTTAGTACTTTTTTGCCATCTTTTGAACCAATAAACATAGAACCAATTCGAAACTTATCAAAAAAATACGTATAATAATTTGGTACTTTTTCGAAATTTGAACATTTAAGGGGTAAAAATCGTAACTATTTTTGGTACTTTTTTTTACAAAACATTTTCCTCCATTCATTGAAATATTCGTACTAAATTACGTTCTGCCACCACAATACTGAAATTTTTGATACTTTAATGGGGGAAAAATATAGTACCTAAAAAAGGAAATACGGGAAATTGGACATTTAGCTTTTTGGTTCTACTAAAGTAGCGGGTTATATGTTAGAATTTAAACAAGTTTAAACCTAGAAAAATAAACTTTGGCATAAAAATATGCCCAGGAAGAAAAAGGAGACGCTAACGAAGTAGCGGGTGTATGCTAGTCTATATAAATATATAAAACAGGATGTGTGTATGTATGCATGTATGTAACGTATGGACTCCAAAACGGCTGGACCGATTTTGATGAAATTTTCAGGGAATCTTCAGAATATTCAGGCGGTTGACACTGTGAAGTCTGATTTTTGATTTTCGGTCTGCGGGCGGAGGGGCGTGGCAAAATGACATATATATAGTTTGGACGATTTTTTCTTTAAAATGATCGCCATGGTCCAACTTACATTTATACGAAAACAAAATTTTGCCTTGCCCACTTTTACGCCCACTTTTTTCGAATTACCTAAAATCAGAAAACGGCTCCATCGATTTGACAAATTTTTTTTCCAAATGTTCTTATTAATCCATTTTAAGTTTTCATCGAAAGAAAAATTTACCACGCCTACTTTTACGCTCACTTTTTCTCCATCGTGTTGACTAATCTTTCTTTCAAATGTTCGTATCTTTTTAACGGATTTTAATAATCAAACGCAAGCATTTTTCCTAATTTGGACAGGACAACGTCTGTCGGGTCAGCTAGTCATATATAAATATATATATTTATTAAACTCCCACTGGAGCAAAGGGTGCCTTAGCGATGCGGTAGAAAGTCTTTATTCGTAAAAGTGGGTTGCCATTCTGCCTTGCCTAGTTTGGTGATAGCGACGCTATCTATGTGTCCAAACACACTAACGTGATGGGAATATCAAGCAACCCTGCTTTAGTGAATCTATCACACTAATTGTCTCCTAATTAGTTTATTATGAATAAAGAAAATGCAATTTTTATGTCCTGATCTCGTAGAGGGTCAACAGACTTTTATGTAACGTTGTCTAAGATTGCACTTACACGTGGTGCAAAAACGTTCCATAGTTAATCGAATTAATTGATTTCACGGACGATTATGTTGACCGTTGAAATGCCAAGCCAAACTAAACATAAATCACTTGACAGCTGGCAAAAAGAAATGACAGCCAGTTAAAAAACTGTTGCCAACTTATAACTAATACCTCCCTAAAAAAACATCTTTTCTAGTGGACATTTTAAAGTTAATTCGATGAAATTAGACAGGTATGGTTTATTTGTCACAAGATCGAAGTCCGTTGAAAATATTGAAAAACGATGTATAATTCCACAGAGCTTCCACACAAACTTCTTTTTCAAAAAGAGTCTTTGTGTCAATCACCCATTTTATCATGTTTATATTTAGATTAAATTTGGCCCAAGAATATACTATTGGAACTTAATCATCTTTACAATTTCTATTAAAGCTAAATATATTTTTTTTTCTTCCCGATCGTGTAGGGACTCGATAGATAGACTCTGTGCCAATAAGAGGGTACATATCTACTGGGTTCGCGGTCACCAGGGCATAGAAGGAAACGACGAGGCGGACGAATTGGCGAAACGGGGGGCGCATTTACCATACGATAGGATGATGGCCATTCCAGCTCCAATTCAGAATATTAGGAGAGATACGGACTCTGCTATACGGATGAGATCAGAGGAGTTTTGGGAAAACACCAGAACTTGCAGGGTTTCCAAGTTAATGTGGGGATCCTATGATCTAGAGTCAACGAAAATTCTTCTGTCGCTATCGAGAAGGGACTGTAGACTTCTGATAGGTTTTATAACGGGTCATTGTTGGACTGAGGTATACGTTAAGAGGGCGGGCGGCTAAATAGTAACAATTGTAGATTCTGTGGGGTACCAGGGGAAAAGGACACGGTAGAGCACTTGCTAAGCTACTGTCCGGCACTCGTACGCTCCAGGGTGAACTGTCTGGGAGATCATGTCTTCCAAGATCTCGGGAAATCTCTGGAATTGGGTTGATGAGACTCCTGGCATTCATCAAGAGAGTGTGGGGTACTCTGGGTACCAT
The DNA here is from genome assembly GCA_930367215.1 of Pollenia angustigena. Taxonomy (NCBI): domain Eukaryota; kingdom Metazoa; phylum Arthropoda; class Insecta; order Diptera; family Polleniidae; genus Pollenia; species Pollenia angustigena. The sequence goes on along the minus strand of OV884058.1, from coordinate 42,116,784 downwards.
CACATCTGACTGAACTTTTAACTGACTTTCTTCTGCGGGTTATCGTACAACGTGGTAACGCTAGTGACCTATTTGGTCTATGCGGGGTCTTTGTGACCGGCCACTCTAACCTAACCTAACCTAACCTAAATATATTTTTAAAAGGAGCTAAAAAGAGCCAGGTGCTAGATGCAAATTTGTGGATAAAATCAAAGAAATAAATGCAAACTTTAGTTCCAGAAGCGCTTAAATAGTCACACTGACTATAGTTCCTACATAAAAAGCAGTCCCGAAAAAGCTTTTGGAGCCATTACTTCCTTATAAAATCAGGTATGAATATGGCTAATATTTTATGGCTGCTATGCACATAATAAGTCATATATGTCCTATATAAACCCCCCCCCCCCCCCCTGTATATCTCTTAAAGAGAAAAAAAAAACTTTTATATAAATCTAACATATTATAACATAAATGCTTTTTATCAGGCCCATCATGGTTCATGGGTCCCAAATAGGGTGTACTCCAGTAGGGTATCAATAGCTCGGGCTTGACTAACCATACTTTCAAATTGGTTTTTTGTGTTTAAACTTGTACTTATTTAAGGTTATTTTTGCTGAGTTTTATTTCGATGCCAATTTTTTTTATTTTTGTAATTAAAAGACTTGTGCTAGTAATTTTTTTAATAAGATTTAGGGCTTATATGGATCATTAAATCGATTTTGGCCTACAAACTCTATTTAATTTCATACAGTATTAGTATTTGTCTCTATAAAAATATTAATCGGCTCTTTTATTGTATTTGAAAAAAGGTGGTTTTATAAATAATTTAAACTTATAATACATTTGCTCACAATGGAAAAATACATAAACTATCAAGAAAGCCCCTCTTAAAATTTCTTAAACCTTTTCTTAACAACTAACCACAAATAATGTACACCTTAATAAACATGTATAAAATCGCAAGCGGTACATTAAGTTCCAATTGGTACATTATTTTATTTTAAATTTTGCATCACTGTTCATATACAGGTTTGCATGTGTATTTGCAATTCTATTTTACACCACATAAAATGTAAAGTTTCAATAAAATTCTTAACACACATAAATATCATGTATAAAAAAAACACAAATTCAATGGTTTTTAGTAAAATAAAAATATACTTTCATGCGTATTAAAAAGGAATTCCAACGTAAATATATTCGCAGCGCCAGGGAGTAGGGATATGGGGGTGAAAGGTTTAGATTTTCTACACTCAAAAAAATCTTTGCCATATTTTACTATATAAACTTCGTAGCTAGATACTTTTTTCCTATTATTCGTAAATATTGCAAAATTGTAGTATAAGTGGATATGATAAGAAAATATGGACACCAAATGCCGTAACGGCGCCCCGACTTTATGGACTGTCGAAAATCCATAAACCTAGTAACCCAATTCGCCAACTATCATCCTCGGTAGGAGTACCCTGCTATGGGTTATCAAAATATATTAAAAATATATTGCAAAAACATTATACTTGACAAATTTAATATAAGAAACTCGTTAGAATTAAAGACAAAACTGGATACACTTACATTGGACGAAGATGAGATTCTTGTATCATTGGACCTGGTATCGCTATTTACATACATACCTATACACCTAGCGATAAGTAATATTATGACCAAATGGAATGTGCTACAAAATCACACTAAAATACCGAGAACACAATTTTTGAAAATACTTAAATTTTGCTTAAATGAAAATAATTATTTTATGCATGATAGCAAATTATACCAACAGACATACGATATGCCAATGGGCAACCCATTGTCACCGACTGTAGCCGACATTATATTGAACCACATAATGGCACAATGTATCGAAAAACTACAAATGAACAAATAAGACTGATCACAAAATATGTAGATCATTTGTTTACCATAATAAAATATAAAGACGAACACATAATATTGAAAACATTAAACTCATATCATAACAAATTGAAATTTACTCTAGAGAGGGAGAAGGACAATGCAATACCATATCTGGATATGAATAAACTCCGACAAAATGGCAAAATAATAACAGATTGGTATATGAAACCAATTGCTTCTGGGCGCTTAATGAATTTCCACTCAACACAATCCATGAAACTGAAGATAAATACGGCAATGAATCTGGTTGACAAAGTTATAAAAATAAGCAGCGTAAAATTTCAATCTAAATATATGACAAGAATAAAGGATATCTTAATGAAAAACAATTTTACAAAGGGTTTAATCAATTCATTACTGTCTTAAGTTAAAAATAATATTTCTTCAGGGGGAAAAACAGAAATGACACATCTGGTAACACCAAATACTATAGTTTACCGTTTATTCCAAGACTAACTGCGTACAACAAACTGAGAGAGATAACAAAAGACCAACAAAAATGTTCGCGCATAAATCAAACAAGACAATACATGATTTTTTTACACAAACAAAAACAAAGATTGAGTGCAGGAATCAAAGTGATGTTGTTTATCAATTTTAATGTGATGACGGTGATAATGAGGAGTGTAAAAAAATCTACATTGGTACAACGAAAATAAATTTAGGCGTGAGAATAGACGAACATAAAGCTGAAATAAAAAGAGAAAAACATTCAACTGCACTTGCACAACACTGAATTGAAAACGGACACAAGCCAAACTTTGAAAAGTGAGAATTTTAGATAAAGAGAAAAGGGAAAATAAGAGATACACGTTGGAGAGCTTAAGAATATAACAACAATCGGCAAGTGCAATCAACACAAAAGAAGACAAAGACAATACAAATTCAAACTACAGCATTGCATTACTTTAGTAATAATAACAACTGTTCTAAAAAGGACAAATTTTCTGTGATAATTTTTAAATTTACATATTATGCAGGGTACACACTATGCAACGCATTTACGCAATCTAGTGAATTAAATTCATTTTTTTTCATTCCAGATTGCATCAACATCAAAACGCTTTGATATTTTGAGGTTGCATGTAGATTGCACTGTGTGTACCCAGCGTAAGTATTTATTTTAATATTTTAAGTGTTGTATCGTGTTGTCCACCTATACAAAATACTGCGATATATTTTATAAATGATGTAAACTGACGAAAAAGATTATTTTAAGTTAATCTGTCAAAAATTAAGATCATAATTATTGTTATTATTGACTACTTTTTTTACTTTGTATTTTTACAATGTTGGCAGATTTTAATAAAACTTAATCCCTAAAGAAGTTGAAAAGAATACCAACGAAACGTCGGATTTTATTGAAAATTAAAAAAATTTTTAATATTTTTAATTAGGCTTAAGTTCATGAAATTTAATTTTTCATTAAATTAGTTTTATGAAGAAAGGAATTTTACAACATGAAAATTAATTAAAATTGTTATTGATAATCTTTCATTCTTGACGTGGCTGGGGCTCGAACCCCGGCCGGCAGGTTACCATGACATGTTTCGATCGCAACCACTCGATCTCCTCAGATGGATTTGCCGTCTTACACTCGCAGCCATCGACGACTGCTGACGTCAATAGTCAAACATCAATCCTTAAACCAAATTGTATTCTAACATTTGGTAGATCGAAATTTGCTTTCCTGAATGATTATCCATCTTAATTGATTTTACATGTTTTTTCCTTACTTCTGTTTTTTCGTATTTTTGTCAAGAATTTTTTCTTGAAGTCCAAGTACATTTTTTGTTTTTTCATTTTGTCTTTCTCTTTTCTGTTGACCTTTTTCAGCACAACTTGAAGGACAAATGTACACATAGAGTTCGTGCCTTAGTTTTAACAATAATTAGTATTGTGGTTATTTTGTTGAACTATTTATGGTTTTTAATCCAAATTTTTAATATTTTTAATTAGGCTTAAGTTCATGAAATTTAATTTTTCATTAAATTATTTTTATGAAGAAAGGAATTTTACAACATGAAAATTAATTAAAATTGTTATTGAAAATCTTTCATTCTTGACGTGGCTGGGGCTCGAACCACGGCCGGCAGGTTACCAGGTTGCGATCGAAACATGTCATGGTAACCTGCCGGCCGGGGTTCGAGCCCCAGCCACGTCAAGAATGAAAGATTATCAATAACAATTTTAATTAATTTTCATGTTGTAAAATTCCTTTCTTCATAAAAATAATTTAATGAAAAATTAAATTTCATGAACTTACGCCTAATTAAAAATATTAAAAATTTGGATTAAAAACCAAAAATAGTTCAACCAAATAACCACAATACTAAATAAAATAAATAATCTTTTATTAACATTAAATTAATGACCTTGAAAACCTGTATATAGAAAACTATAAAAACTATTTAGAGTAATCACAAAAGGTCCATCAACACATATAATTATGTAACAATTGTGATTTTTCATTGAACTGTTGGCTTTTAATTGAAGTTTTTGATATTTTAATTAAAGTTCATCAAATTTAATTTTCATCAAACTATTTTTAGTGAAGAAAGGAAGATTGTATTTTTTCATTTTTGATAATTTTATTTTTGGCTGAACACGGGATTGAACTCGTGCCGAATTTACATGTTTCCAGAATACCCACATTCCCATCATCAGAAATTTTTACGTTCTACTGTTTGCAGAACTGCGGCACCCAGTCTATAGTCAAACTTCTAAAAAAAAATTTATGTTTTACGAAATAACTTTAGTTAACCACCGCTGTTCTATTTAACCAAACTAAAGCAATTACTTTGCAGCAAACTTATTTTGTAAAATATAAGAAAATTTGTTGTATTTTACCGAATAATTTTGTACGATATCTATGCTTTTCGTTAAATAACGCATGATTTTGATTTGTATTTGTTTTTTTTTTAGTAAAATAATTCAAAGAAAAATTCTGTATCATTTTGACAAAACATCTGAACTGGCAAAAAAATAAAGTTATTTGTTTTTATTTTTTTTTTTTTTTTTTTTTACCCACTTACAACTACATTAAGAGTTGACAAAAAATCATACAATTGTCGTCGGGACTGTAAGAAAAGATAACCTCAGTGTTTATTGTTGTTGTGTTTGTTTAAGCTTTGATATTGTAAAACTAAAGCTACGTTCACACCTATTAAATATTTGACGTCCTACACGTAACCCCTAGCTTTACTAAAGAATTATTTGCTTTTGCTAAACGTTTGGCTTGATTAAAATCCATTAAAGAGTTTCTAAATTACACTTAACAATTCTCTTCTTACAAATAAAGATTAGCAAGTGAATAGAACTTGTCAAAAATAAAGCTAAAGTTTGTTCATTTTATTGGTCACGCTTTTTTGGATTTTTTCGTCAAATATTTGTTAGGTCTGAACATACCTTAAGTCAATTAAAACTAGTTTTTATAATTCTTATTCGCTTAACAGTTTTATGTATTTGTATAATATTTTTAGTTTCTCTAAAATCTTTAGATGAAGTTTCCAGATGATCTGGATCTAAGAAACCAGTGAACTGCGCATTGAAATAGCTTGTCCCATCACTAATAAATTTCAGTTTATCGATTAACATTGTTAATTTTAAGTCAAATTTAAAAAGTTGAAAAACAATGTTGTTAGTCATAAGAATTTTCATTAAAAAAACATTTTTTTTACAAATCTTAAATTTTTTATTATTAACGAATTTTGGTTTTCTTATAATTTAATAAAAATTGTGTTTTCACTGAGGTTTTTTAAAACTTTTTTGCTTTCTTATCTCGACTTAAGATATTTTGCTCACTTTCAAAGTGCAAAAAATTTAATGTTTTAAGATAATTAGCTTTTACTAGTCGTGTTTATAAAGCTATACGATCATCCTAAAAGTATACATTATAAAATTAAGTACCAGGCAGAACAAATTTTACGTATGAGTGTTTTTTATTTTTTATGTTATTTCGCTCGTAAGTATACGTTCTGTGACACACACTAAAAGTATGCTATAATTTTGTAAGAAAAAATTTTGCTTTCAGTTATTCGGTGCGTATACGTTATTTACTACGAGTATATATTTATTATGTTGTATTAATTATACGTAAACGTTGTAAAATTTCAATAAAAAAAGCGAAAGTTGAGTATATGAAAATAAATTCTCGTTATTAGTGCTGGGCCCTATTCCACAAAACAACTTTTCACTTTGCACTTATCAAATTGCTTTTTTTGGCAAAGTTATAAGTGTTTCTGTTCCACAACATTCTTTGCAAATCTCACTTTGCACTAAGCAAATTTTTATACAAAAAGTATATAAAATGTTTGTTATTTTGTTGTTATTTTCTTAATTATTTTCTAAAATATTAATTTTAGCAAAAAACTTTCTTCGGGGCTAATGTTGCTGACTTAAAGGGCTAAAATATTGCCATATATAATATTCTTGTAAAATGTTGTTTTTTTTTTTTTTTGATGTCATATGCAAACAAATTACATTTGAATAAATGGCTTGAAGGCAAACTTTGAGGGACGGACGCCCCCCTAAAACACAACTTATCGCTTATCGAAATTTGTTTGTATTGTTTTTTTTACATAAAACTGAACGGATTTGGGGAGGAGAATATAATAAATCAAAATAAATAACTAACGGCCCTAATGTACATACCTCTAGCTTCAACTTTTACCAAAGGATGGCTTAAGCATAAAGTATGTGAATTATTAAAGGAATAGGACTATTGCAAGAAAGTTTTAACATTTCATTTTAAAGGTTAATAAATTATAAAAAAAGGCTTCCTGGGAGGAAGTTTTGAAAAAAGCCCAATCCTTGCAACAGATGTTATGCGTCTACTATAACATCGACAACTCTATGGATAGTTTTGTAAACTGCTGATTTTGCAACACCATGCATAGCTGCAACTCTATGGTACTGGCAACCATTTCCGGGGCGAAGCAGCACAGTAGCAGTTGATTTTCAGCTTATAAACTGCGCTGTGAATTGTGCTCTAATTCTTCTTAAATTTTATTTAAAAAGAAATCCACTTAAATCAATTAAAATTTTGCAGTCCGGCATAATTAATTCGGGCCCTATAATTTCTTGTTATGCCCACGTCTCCACTATTGTAGACCAAAAACTCGCGTCTTAACATTTTGAAAGCTTCACTAGCTATAACAATATGAATTTGCAAAGAGATCGTTTACCTTGCAAATTTTTGACAAACTTATCAAAATTTGCTTTGCAAAAATAGAATTTACAGTTTTTGTGGAACGACACAGCAAAATTATTTGCAAAGTCTTTGCAAATTACACTTTACAATAATAACTTTGCACTTTGCACAAGAGTACGTACGTGGAACAGAAATTGAAAAGAGAATATAAAAATTGAAAAACTTTACAAATTTCACTTATCAATTTCAACTTATCACTTATCAAATTAAATTGTTCTGTGGAACATAAAGTTTTGCAAATCGACGAAAAATTTGAAAAGTGCAAAGTGAAAAGTTGTTAAGTTGTTTTGTGGAATAGGGGCCTGGTCCAACCATAATACACGATATTAATTGTGAGTCACACCTTAAAGTCAAGGTTTTTGCCCAATTTAATTTGACATTTCTTTGCTTCAGTGTGTGAACGTTCAACCATCGAGCGGTAAACAGTTGAGCAGCGCTTTAAGATTGTTGCACCTTTTTAAATGGGTGTTCAAATAAAAATCCATTTCGTGGACTTCGCCATTTTTTGGTCCGCATAATTGACCAAATATGTCCACAATCGACTTGTGCTCATATTTCAGCAAGACGGGTTTGTAGGAAACGTGAAAACAATGTATGGTAGGGTTTATGGGCTGGAGGCGCGCCGATTGAATTGAAGAAATTCAATTCATTTCTTTATTCATTAATTCTTTCCTTAATTTAACTGGCTTTAGCGACATCTGGGGGAGTCTACGAGAGTCAAACGAAACTAATTCCAAAAAATGTATTTAAGTTGTGTTTAAACTTATTGATCAATATATCTTTTATCACATTTGGAGACTGATTTTTTTGTTTTTTTAATCCAAATTTTTTTAATATTTTAATCAGGCTAAAGTTTTTAGTTTTTGTCTATGAGACAAAGCACCGCGCGGAGTCATCGGGCAACACTTCTTCGAAAATGAGGCTGGCATAGCAGTTACCGTGAATGATGTTTGCTATCGCGTGATGATAACAGATTTCTTGTGGCCAGAAATTAAGGAAATGGACCTGGCCGAAATGTGGTTTCAACAGCATGGTGCCACTTGCCATACAGCCAAAGAAACAATGGCTATTTTGCGCAAGAAATTCAATGGCCGTGTTATATCACGTCGTGAAGATGTTAATTGACTGCCACGATCATGTGATTTGACACCGTTGGACTTCTTTCTTTGGGGATATTTAAAAGAAAAATTGTACGGCAATAAGCCAAAAACACTTCTAAAGGATGTGAAAAATTTTTTTCTTTTCATTTCCTAAGCTAATCCCGCGAAGATCTATGCTTGTCTACAGAAAAGAAACCAGAGTCTCTGGCGGCAATCGCACCCGCAACCACGGCCCTGAGGGACTAGCGCGCTACCAGCTAGCCTACCAGGCACTCAATTCGGCACGTTAACGACATTGAACCTCTATTATGGCTCAGAGTCATTTCAAGTATGGACCATCGGATAGAGGTATGCCACCGAAGCCGAGGCTAGCATTTGACCGATATTTTGGTGTACACACAATTGTCATAGCTCCTTCTATCATAATAAAAAATGTTAAGATAATTCTCTTTTTATTTACAGTTAACATCGTGCGTTTTGTTTGGACCACCCTTTATCTGATTGTACGTTCTTTCGCACATTGTTCCTTTCTTTCGTACATTTTACGTTCTTTCGTTCAATGTACAACAGCTTTCGTACATACAATGCATGGATTTTTTGAGTGTATACCGAAAGATTATGTTGAAAAAAACATTTTTTAAACAAAACACAGCTTATGCTAGAGAATCAGAATATTAAACTTTTCAGACCCCACACATACACACACACCCAATGTTGATATGTACCACACATTTCTTTTGAAAAAAAAACAGTTTCTATTCATAAAAGAACATTGAACCGACATCTATTTACTTCCAGGTAAAATCATATACATACATTTAAAGCTTGACTGGGTATTTTAAAGGGTTTTTTATGTTCTCCACTAATACAAGAGGTAAATGAGAGTATATTAAGTTTGTTGTGCCGTTAGTGGCATAAAGGAATATTCTTAGATCTTACATACTCAAAATATTTATAATATTATGATTAATGTATCCAAAATATCGTTTTCGTTAACGATATTTGAATTAAACCAGCCTTAATGTTGACCACCGTAATCATTAACGGTTCAATGGGGAATTTAGCTTCCTCAAATTTTCTTGAAAAAAAGTCACAAATGAGGGATTCACAATTCATATGGCATTTTAAAGGGTTGATGTCTGTTAAAATTGAACGAATTGTCGAAATTTCCATATGTGTGACTGACGTTCTCAAAGTCTGCAATGACACATCATCTTCGAGTGCAATATTATTACATTTATAACGAAACGACGTAATATCTTTGAAAGTTTTCTACTTGAGTTACAGACACCAAACCTTTTTCTCACTTTTCGAGAAACAATGGAATATTTTGTTTAACATCTTTATCTCAATGCCAGAATTTTTCAACAAAGTTAGAGAACATGGGTATTAGACTCATACAAAAGCAAGGAAATCGGGCATCATACAGTGTTGCCAAAATCTTGATTTTATAAAGTGATAAGCCGCTACAAAAAAATTAACACCAAGGAAAATATTAACCAAATTAATTGCTTGAATATACTTATATTGTTACGTTTTTCCTTTAATAAACGCGTTTGAGTTCTTTAAATTGCAAATCTAAATAAATACACATACTTATTCAACTTAACAAAATTTATTGAAATTAATTATTTTGTTCACATAATTGTATCCAATATTTTTATTTACGAACAGAACCGTTTAACCTTCGCTTTCATAATCCCTACCCGGGTAGAGAAAGCGACTTTCATTTGCAAATAGCTGAGCGAATTTTCATCAAATCTGAAAATGCCACCGAGTCAGTTATCAAATTTTCGACTTTAAGCAGAAATTGCAAACAAAAATGATTTTACTGCAGAACTTTATACTTTTTTTTTGTAATTTTGTCTTTTTTTCTACGTAAGTTAATAGTATCTACCCAGGTAGGTATATCGAAATTTGTATGAACACTTACATTTCCTAATATAATAATCCGAAACTTTTAGAAAAACAATACATCATGTAAATAAAGGGATTTTCGTTTATTGAAATTTAAAATTTACAAAAAAGTGAGAAAAAGTATATATGAAAGTATGTAATATTTATTTACGCAAATTGTGAGAAGATGAAGATGGGCCCATATGACTATCTTCACACTTTGTCTGGGTGAAGCTGTGTTCAACGCTTACGGGCTTCTTGCATTTGACACATGCTTGCCGCGCAGCTCTCTTCCTTTTAGAACAACGGAAGCACATGTAGCACCAACATTTTGGTTTGTTGCGCCAACTTCCATCTCGTTCCGGGACATCATCAGCGTCAAATTCTTCATCTTCGTAGTTCGATACAGAGCATGATTATTCAGTAATAATAAAATACATTCAACGGCTGTCTTGATGGCAAATTCCTTGACTGCCATTGGTCTTCGGGCTCGGACCCTAATTTGCGAAATACAAAGCTCTTCACCCAAACTCTGTATAAATTTTCTATGTCGCGATTTCTTAACCGCACTATGTGGACTGTTGGTGACGTAAATTATATGAGGTCGTCACCGCAAAAGTTTTGTAAGCCTCAATTTTTCATACCCTGACTTATCTACGCCAAATTGATTAAAACTGCGAAAATAAAATAAGAAACACAGAAAGCGTTGCAAAAGTTTGTGTTGCAGTTATATGTTTATTTTTGATATACTTATTATACAAAAGTAGCCATAAGCCAAACAAATATGAAATAAATATAGTGTGACCTATACCACTTTTGAGCTGACGGCCTCATACATATATGCTGCCAGAGCCGAGATATCCAACATGTTGTAAAACATCGCAAAAGGCCAACGAGTTGTTTCCCTTTTTGTGGTATATTGGGACACCATTTTATCCATTGCGTCCACACCGTTCTTGGTTTGATTATAAAACAAAATCATTTCTGGCTTTAGTTTAATATCGGACACAGCTGAATCTCGATGCATGGACGATAGCAACACTACAGCTCTCCGTAGTTGAAAAAAGCAAATGAATTACCTAAAGTATAATTTTTTAATTATATTTATTTTTGCCTTGTTTGACATTTTTTGTATTTTTCCCCATATAAAATTAAGAAAATATTTTTATATCTACCCGGGTAGATACTATCTACCTGAACAGGCTGTATGTGTTGACGTAAAAAATTCTTCATGAAAGCGAAGGTTAATGTCTCAAAACAAACTCTACTAACATTTACAAACCAGCCTATATTTATAGTCACAGGTAGTAGTAGTTGTATACTAGTAGATTAAAGAATCTTCTATTCGAATACAGACCATTCTGTTCGAATCCGAAATTCTACAACTATCCGATTCAAGCACCTTCTAGTGGATTCCAAAACATTCTGTTCGAATTCGATATTCTATAATTAAATCTAAGATCTAAAATACAGTGTAGCAAATAATAACTCAAACTAATACGACAAATTATAATAATACCAGACAACTATAAACTAAAACTACAAATTATTCTTTGATAAATCTAATTTCGTAACAATATTTTTTTCTTTTAATTACAGTATGCAACACCTAAAATTCAAAGGTTATTTCAATAAATTAAACCGTTTTTGAGTTACGCGAATATATATTGTGCAGCCTCCTCCATTTGCGAAATAACGGTATATCTAAGAAACAAAAGCTTACCCAAAAAACACCATTGGAATAAGCGTACCCGAATTATGTTAAAACGCCAGGTGCCCGGCTCGTCTCAAAAAAAGTGTCAAATTCCAGCACTGTGTCCATTTTGAATTTTTTTTGTTAGTTACGCTTTTTTGAATTTTAGCTAACGATATTTGTTTGGCGTCATAAGAAATTATCTATAAATATAAAAATATGTTGCATTGTGTTAGTAATTAATGTTCTCTGAAATGCGTGAACCGATTCTGCATTCATTCCGAAACATGGATTTATATTCCCATAAAAATATCAACAAAATTCCCTCCATTATGAACTCCCCCGAAACGGCTTGACCGATCTTTATGAACTTTTGTATGTGTATTTGTTAGGTATGAGAATAGGTCGTAGAGTATATTTTATATCGCTAGAGGGCGCAAAATATTGCAATAGGGGTAAAAGCACCCATTCCCAAATCTTCTAAACTAATCAACCAGTTTGCCTAAAAATTGGCATGCAGACAATGTAACATCTGAATGAGAATAGGAAATTGGGTGTGAAATAGGGTAAGAGGGACAAAAGCTCCCCCACCCTATATCCTCGTAACTAATCAACCGATGAAATTTCAGTTGAAAAAAACCATAGCCTATAGTTTTTATTATTTTAGGCGTGAAATAGAGCAAGAGGGGTAAAAGCTCCCCCTTCCTCTATCTTCTAAACTAATCAACCGGTTTTCTTAAAATTTGGCATGCATACACTGTAACATCGGAAAGAGGACAGAGCGTTGAATAGGGCAAGAGGGGTTAAATCTCCGCCTACCTATACCTTCTTAACTAATCAATTAATTTTCTTGAAATTGGGCATGCAAATAGAGTTACATTTACACTCAATATATTATGTAGTTAAATTCAAACGAAAATTCATTTTGAACAAATTAAAATTCATTTAGAAAACGGATCATTTACATTTCATTTAAAACAAATGATTTTTACATTAATTTTTTAATTTTTTATTTATTGAACAGCATATTCGTTAAAATTGAACAGTTTTTACTTTCAAAAAATATGATTTAACCGACAAAAATCAAACTACATAACAAAATAAATACGAACAAACATTTTTTTTTTTTGTGGTTTGTTTTTTGAATAACAAACACAAATGTTAAAAAATAAAATTATTTGTAAAATAACTATATTTTTATTAAGCTTTAACAGTTCGGAAAACGAATTTAGTAACCCACAATCAGTTACTGTAATAATTTTATGAGTGTAGAAAGAACTATAGCCTATAATACACCTGTTAACATCTGTTACATCTGGAAGAAATAAGTTATGTGGCAAAACAACGTTTGCGGGGTCAGCTAGTTATTTCATAAACATTAGCTTTGAATGCAATACATAAATTGTTGTATAGAAAAAAGTACCAAAAAGATTTATACATTCGAATTTCCGAAAAGTACCAAAATGTGTTTTAGAGCTTCTTAAGGAGATAAGAGCACAATTTAAATTTTATTTCTATCTTTATTACTTTCTGAGATAAAAAGGTTACGAAAAAAGTACCAAAATTATATTTTGGCCCTTTTTTATACCCAAAATTTACAAATTTTAAAACTAAAAAAAAAAAGTCAATTTAATTTTTAATTCAATAATATTGTTTTTTTTTTAAGATCCAGTCGATAACCGGTTATTTGTTTTATAATCCGACTGCCTAGAAAGTTTTGAAACAATAGCAAGGAATAATTTTATTGCATTTTAAATATTGCACTACAAATAGTTTTATGTGCCAAAAAATTAAGCAGCAACTTTCTTTTGTACTCGATTTATAATTGCGACCGTATTTTTACACTGATCAACATCTAACATCTACCATCAATTTCCCACCATTTGCGAAGATGTTAACATCTTTCCATAAGAAATGCATAGGGCTAAAAAACAAAATCTTTCAACATCTTTAAAAGATGTTCCTATCTCATTTTATTCCACTCTACATCTTTCGATTATTTTAGTGTCATCACTATAAAAGTGTCAATAAGTTCTATTATTATTGTGGCATCACTGACAAAATGGAAGTTGCTTTGAAAGCAGCGTTACCATTTGTCAAGTTTTATATCTTAATGCAATGTTTTTTTGTTAAGTATTTTTTATATTTTTAAACAAATTGAACTTCAAATACATTTTTGAGTTTTCTTTTTAAATGTTGGCACTTTTGTGAGAAAAAAACATTTTTAATTTAATAAATTTTTTTTTTCAAATATGGTGACATTTTTGTTTGATGGCAGATGTTAGATGTGAGCAATGTAAACGAGTGTTTCACATTTTCTACATCTTTGATGGTAGATGTTAGATGTTGATCAGTGTAAAAACCCTATAAGCGTGCTTGTTACAAAATTATATTTAAGTTTTCTTGAAATAAAAATTTGATCGCTTAATTATTGCCAACAGCTGTTATATAAGAGCCGCTCTTAAAATATCTTCAGCTGGTATAAAAATGAAATGATTAATAACCAAATTATAATACTGTAAACAAGTTTCTAATGTCTTCAAATTAAAATATGTAGCTTTCCTAGAATCCGACTAGAATCTTGGAAAAAACACCAGATGAAATTAATTTCTTTTTTATACCCTTCACCATAGGTGGTGAAAAGGGTGTATATAAGTTTGTCATTAAGTTTGTAATTTCTATAACATTGATGTTAGACCCTATAAATTGTATTATTCTGGGAGCGTAGTTGATTTAATGATGTCCGTCTGTCCGTTGAAATGGATTTTCCGTAGACCCCATATATAATGTGGGCCAGGTTATTATACACTTATATCACATATGGTCCGGAATTGTTTGCTATTGAAATTCAGTAAGATCGGTCCACAAATGTCTGAGATATGAGTAAAAAACCACGACTGCCTAAAATTTTTTCCTTTAAAGGTCCAATTAGACGTGACATTACCACACCAATACTGTATTACCAAAACGACATAAACATACCATACAAACCAATTCAATTTTGGTTTCTACGGTCATGCAGGGGCTATGGTTATACATTGTTGGTAATGTGGTTTTTTTTTTTTTTTTTTTTTTGTTGTTTTTTATACCCTTCACAAGTGGTGGATTTTATTTGTAATGTGTTTAATTATTCGCATACACATACACATTAATGCATGTATATGCTATCCCGCTAAAATAAAGAAACAAACTCATAGACTCGATATATTTTAATTTAACTGTTCTCTCCTGAGACTGATGATATTGCCAGTTCCAATCCCAAAAACAATTTTTTTTCATTTTTTTTTATTTAATTTTTTTATATTCTAAAAAACGATTTTAAGATTATAAAACGAATTTCAAACATCAACGTTGGCAAAAGAGGAAACGGGCTTAGGTACATATATAAATTGTTTGTTTTTTTATATTCTTCGGCATGACGAAATTAAAAGTTGGCGTGGCTCAATTTATATTTATTTATACGTATCTAAAGAACGTTATTTATGTATATAACTTTTTGTTCTTATCTCATCATGGTGAAGGGTATATAAGATTCGGCATATCCGAATATATTACTTACTTACATGTTTTTATATTTAAAATTTTAACATTTTTAATATTTAATGGAGGGTATTACATATTCGGTTAAGTTTAAGCCATCACTCTTAGGTCTTTGTTATAGTTTTTCTAAAAAATCTTTTCATTTAACACGTCTGCATGTGGGTGGGATAAAACAAATGTTTACTCTTTTCAAAAAAAGTTTTTATTTTTTATTGAAATTCATAACTATTCATAACAATTTAATAAACAGTAGAGCAAAATAATGAAAAATACTTGTAAGGACTAGAGGATTAAAAATTCCCTTAAAACTTTTTATAATGAACTCTTTCCTAAAGACCCCAGATATTTTCAAAATTTTATTTTTGAAAAATGCAACTTTTTACTTTTATAACAATTCACCTACTTTATAAATTTCTTAGTTGAATGTAAATGTACTAAATAATAGAAGCTTTAAGCAACATGAACAATTATAATACACTATGATGCTCCACGGTGTATTTAATATACCCCTCCCATGTCGTAGTGTAAGGTTAATAACCATGCCAAATTAAAAAAAAAAAAAACTTATTGAAAGGAAAAGCTTGCCTGACATGTATACGTTTTATGCGTAGGACAATGTAGAATTTATTTACTTTTTTTATGCTTACTCCAATGTTTGTGTTGCCTTTAACTTTACAAAGTTTTCAAAAAAAAAAATTGCCCACTTCCTTCAGAAGTTTGCTGAAGTTTAATTTTAAAGATTACCACATATAGTTTGGAACACTTTCAATAGTATTTTATTCGTCTAGTACAAGACAAAGGAAAGTTGGAAATAATCACACTGTACGTAGAAGAAATAAAAACACAAATATCTAAAATGTAAGTCTGGGTTTACACTATGAAAGTTTTCTTTCAGAAAGTCTCAGTTTATTGGTGAGAGGGGAAGAGAATATGCCACTTTCCTCTCCCCTCTCTCTAACAAACTAACTGAACAACCTAAACAAAAGCGGCAAGCGTTTTTTTAAACATGAAAATTTTATTTAAATACAATTTCAATAAAACAAACCGACATAACGATCTGTCAAATAAGATTTATCAGCCGGGTGGTTTCTAATTCGCATTCTAATGGTTTGTTTCGTATAAATTGTATGCAAATGAGAAGTTTTGACATAAAAAAACGCTTCCGCTCTTATTTAGGTAGCTCAGTAAGACTTTCTAAAAGAAAACTTTCATAGTGTGAACCCAGACTAACAATTATTTGAAATCGAATGTACCAACAATGGAAAACATAATTTAACAAGTATATGCACGCAAAGAAAAAACATGGTTGTGGTAAACATATTCTAAGAGCAAAATATTATGATAAGAATTATGATTGTAGTCACCATATTAATATTATTATTGAATCATATTATGACTAAATATACTCGTACTATTACATCATAATATTTTTCCCTTAATCATATTATTATTCTGTTAATCATACTAACTTAAGAAGTAATCAAATTATTGTCATGTTAATCATAATAAGCTAAGAAAGTAATCATATTATTGTCATGTTAATCATAATAAATTTAGAAGCAATCATATTATGATACAGCACCTTTCATAGCTGTCATAAAAATACAAAATAAATTAAAATATGTTTGCATAGATTTTTTATTTTGTGGCTTTTTACAATTTTTCTTAATGTTAATCAAATAGCGGAGTTCAATATAAGGCTTGCAACAGAGCAAATGAAAAATCTGTGGTTTTCATGGGCAACCGCGTGTGTCCATTTTTTCGATTTTAAGATGTTGATGAAATATCGTAGCACTTTTATAAAATATAACGAAATCTCTGTGTGTTTTGTTGTTGAATTTACAAAAAAACTATGATATTTTGCATTTGCACTATTACATCACTAATACTTGAATGAACTCCGCTAATATTTTAATTTTTTAATTTCTTTAAACTTATTTTTTTTATGGAATTTTATCTTTTAATTGTTTAACCGCTCACAAATAAAAAAACACGACACAACTGCTTCAAAATTATTTAACAAATGGCGCTAACATAATATGATTAGAGTAAAAATAGTTTGATTGCATCTTTAACATAATATGATAAATGTACAGAAAGTTATCATGTTATGGCTATTAAATATCATGATATGGTTGTGAGAAATATAATATGTTTAGAAAGTTATCATAATTAAGTTGTTAGAAAAATAATTATTTTTCGGTCAACAATACTCAAATTCATAATTGCGATAAACATTTTTATGTTTACAGTAACTATAATATTGTTGATATTAAATAAAAATAACAATTATTTGTGTACGGCAACAATATATTGTTACATTAAACATAGTGTTGTTGCCGTAACCATGCCCAACCATATTTTTTCTCTGCGTGTGTATATTTATCTGTTGCATTTTGACATAAGATCTTGAGTCAAATTTAAAATGTTGAAAAAAATATTATGTGCGTTCGTTTACTTTTCCAGGAAAAATTCCAATAAAGTCCAGTAGGTGAGCAATATGAAAATTTTACAAATTTATGTGTACGCGAACGCATTTCAGTAGAATCCAGTACAAATTTGTACAAATTTTGGGGTAAACGAACGCAGCCATTGTTAGTCAAACGAATTTTTTTTTTTTTAAACAATTTTTGTTAACGGTCTTAAAATTGTGTATTATAAGCGAAGTTATTCTTTAATTTTGGCTTATTTTATTATTTGATATTTATGGTATTTTCAGCGAGTTTTTTTTAAACTATTCTGTTATCTTTTCTAGACTTACGCTGTTTTGTCACATTGCCACAGATATATTTTGTCCTGTAATTCCCAGTTGAATATATAGCCTCAACAAAGGCTTTCCATTCCTCCTCCGTATTTGTCGTTTGTCGTTTCATTTGTCTCCACGAAACGTTATCGTCGCGTAATTCGCTTTTGGTTTGGCGGCTTTAGGTATAAGCAGGGCTGCCGGATTTTCTGGATTCCTTGAGAATTATCTTCTATACTATTTTCATCGTTTGACCTTAATCTTAGTCTTAATTTCCGGAAACGAACGTATATCCACATCTGGTGGTGTTTGAAGTAATCGATTTCAAAGATCGATGTTGGAGATGGTAATTGGCCAGAAAATTCCCAAAACTGTTTCAATGTCAAACATTTTGCTGGCCATATTCGTCCACAAATTGTTGGTATAGATTTTTTATCGATATTTGGCAGTTTTAACAAAGATTTGAAATGGGGAGTACAATTCGTATGTTTGAATAAATTATTCGGAACCTATACTAACGATTTACAAATTCAACCACAATAGTTATTTCTAATTCCAAGTAAATCGTTGTTCCTTATTCCTTTAAGTGTCAGTGTGAATTTTTTTCCAGCCACACAGTTTTTCTATACAAAACTAAATAAAAAGAAAAGAAAAGAAATAATTTATTTCTTCTGGCATGGTTTGAAAAGGTTGTGAAAAGGAGTTGTTGTTTTTGTTTTATTTTTTTTTTTTTAATTATATACAAATAAAATTAGAAACCACACCAAAACAAATACATAATATTTTTATATGTGGTCACTTAAGTTCTTTCAATGAGGAGTTTTATAAACACATTATGGTTACCTTAACAATAAAGTTAACTCTGCAACCATTTCATGTTGAATCAGTTCTCCACAAGCCAACCACAGCCGTATTAAGGTTGCCTACGGTCATATTATGGTTAAATAATCGTACGGTAGCTTGTGAAGAAATAATATTTTGCTTCAGAAAAAAAAACACATTAAAATTCAACACCCTTTTGAATAGTTTTTAAGGCAAGACCCAAACATCACATACAAAATTCTTTTTATGATTTGTCTAGTCTACTGGCTTATTGTCCCTTCCACCCTCCCACCCTCCCACCTGTCTCACATCTACTCACCAAGCAAATATTTTCTATAGATTTAATCATGCAATACACACAAACGAACGAACGCTGTCTCTAAACACAATTCAAAGTTAGTGACCCTTTTCAAAAATATGCTCTTATAAAACTAAGATTGTGATTATTTATTTTGGCGTGAGGTATCATGTCAATGAATTATAATTTTCTTACGGCCTTTCAAAGTTTATTACTTTTCTATTTACGAGAAAAACAAAACTTTATCGTTAAAAGTTTTCCTTCCCGCAGGTGATTTTAAATTGATATGAAAGATGTAGGAAAAGGTAAAATGATAAATCAACTAGTGAATTATACAAAAGCATGTTTTCTTTTAATTATTTTGAGATGGAAAGTAATAAGTAATTTGGTGAAAGGTTTTCTTTGGAATCATTTTTATAGAAACAACCATCATAATTTGTATTTGCTTTGAACAAGCAAAAAGATTACAATTTAGGAATGATAGATTTATCGTTTAACTAAAAAGAATATATCAAATCAAAATTAATTAATTATTAAATTAATCATATATATTATTACTAGCATCTAGCCCGCTACATCGTAAGCGTTTCCTTTTTCTTCGTGGACATATCTGTATGCCAAAGTTAATTTTTCAAGGTTTCAACTTGCTTAAATTCCGGAAATTCAAAAAGTACCAGTTAATATACAAAAAAGTACCCTCATAGATTCGTATCCACTCAGGACATTGCATGTTGAATTTTATGTGTTAAGGGCCAATATTAACGATAATCCAAAAAAAATACCAGTTGTAGAACCAAAAAGATATTAAGTTGCTCGTATTTCCCATTTTG
The DNA here is from genome assembly GCA_930367215.1 of Pollenia angustigena. Taxonomy (NCBI): domain Eukaryota; kingdom Metazoa; phylum Arthropoda; class Insecta; order Diptera; family Polleniidae; genus Pollenia; species Pollenia angustigena. Next base: position 42,096,754 of record OV884058.1, on the reverse strand, counting down.
GTACTATTTTCCCCCCCATTAAAGTATAAAAAGTGCAATATTGTATAGGCCACCGCCTTTTATTTAGTACGAATATGTCAATGAATGGAGAAAAATGTTTTTAAAAACAAGTACCAAAAATAGTTAAGATTTTCACCCCTTAAACGTTAGAATTTCGAAAAAGTACCAAATTAATATTCGTATTTTTTTATAAGTTTCGAATGTGGTATAAACTTTATTTCTAGGTTTATTGGTTCAAAAGATAGATAGGGTGACAAAAAAGTACCAAAATTCCGGGTTTACCCATTTTCTCCCTAAAAGAGCCGAATTTCAAAAAAGTACCAGGCAGCTGTGCGTTTGTTTTTCTAAAAAACTACGATAAGTATCACAGTTTTTCTGTATCTCTTTTAGTTTTGGAGATATAAGGTTATCGAATTAACCTGTTTTTACCCTTTTTTACCCCCTTAACATTTGAATTTTCAAAAATCCCGTCTTAGTGGACCGATTTGGGGAGGGACCCACCTCCGATCCAAATTTCAAGTTTTAGCGTCAGGCGTTTAGGCTGTGCGATGTTGAATCAGTCAGTAACGTTACAATTTTATATATATAGATTAGGGTGCCCCAACAAATTTTTTCTTTCTGATTTTCACAGGTGCTCAACTAAAATTTAAAAGATTATAGTGTAAAGTATTTTTGATTTTTTTTTTAAGAATTTTCGGAAGAGGTTTAGAGGTCGCGCAAATGAAGTTTTCATAAAAAAAAAAAACCGAGTTTTCGGCCTTTTTTTAACTTTACTCATAACTTGGTTAATACCACGAGTTTCTTCACTCCTGAGGAAACAGTTTTAAAGAAAAGTATTCAAACTTTATTCCTGTGTGAAAAAACAAGAAGTTTTGGTGATGAGTTTACTCATTTAGATACCCTTAATTAAAATTTTTCGTAATTTTTTCAAAAATTTTGTAATAACGCTTTACAACTTTTTAAGTTTGAATAGAAACGAAAAAAACTAATGATGCAGTTTGAAAGACAAATTAATTCTAATTAATATGAATAAACAATTTTTAACTGTATTCTTACCGTTCCTAAGTTATACCCGTTTTTATCTTTATACCCAGTATATGTTATTATAAGCTGTTTGCCAGTTAACCAAACTTACCCAATCAACAAAAAAAAAAACTTTTCTTTTGCTCTACACCCAGAGAAAAAACATGTTTAAATATGGTCACCTCCAACAATACTATATTTAAAGAAAATTTTTACCATATTATGTTCAATTTAACCATATTATTTTCAACGACAACCATATTATGGTTATAAAAGGTCTCCATCAAGAAGCCACAACCATATTATGGTTGCCTCCAAACATATTATGGTTAATAATAACTAAAATATGTTTCACATTTATAATAGCATGGTTGGTTTTCAACCATAGCATGTTGCTCTTGAAAAAGAGGAAAATACTATTGTTAATTTAAAAACAAATTATTGTCATATTTAACCATAACATGTTTAGAGGCAACCATAAAATGGTTGTGACTTCTTGATGGAGGACTATTTTAACCATAATATGGTTGTTGTTGACAATAATATAGTTAAATTAAACATAATATGGTTAAAATTTTCTTTAAACATAGTATTGTTGGAGGTGACCATATTAAAACATGTTTTTTCTCTGCGTGTATGCAAAATCATTTTTGATTCTTGAAATGACTTGCTGGCTTTCCAATTCTCTGGATCTATTTTTAAAAATCGATTGAAATATTGCAAGCTTCAAAAAAAGTAAGACTGGCTTTTGAAATGAATTGTTGAATTTCTTTATTTCTAAAGTTTTCTTCTGTTAAAGTTACATTTGCTACTTCATAATCGCTGCATGGAGTATCTGCAAGTTTCTTTTTTGTCATTAAGCGCAAAGTTTTGGTGTCGATACGTTCATCAATTCGAAATTAAGTACCACTGATGACCTAGGAAAGTTTTAAGCGAGGCTTTTGCAACTGCTTTATTAATAATTTTATAACTATCCAATTCCTTTAATAGGCTCAGATCATTGAGAGGATCGTATCGAGGGTACTGGCAGAGGTACCAATATTTGATATATATTCTTAAAATAAATGAACTAAATTCAAGCAAGGCATCAACTGTTGATTTGTCTTTAAAAGATTGTAACTGGTTTCGCTCCTGGAGCACACATAAAATAGAAAGTAAAAATGACAGCGTGTAACGATTAAGATCAATAAATGTCAGAAGTTAATGACAGTTAAAACCTAACTATAAAAATTTATGGAAATATACAAGGCGAATTCATGTAAACGGTGGTGGTAGCACAGCTGTGCTTTCAACGCCACCTGAAAAATGAATTCGCCTTGGAAATATACAATAATTATAACGAAAAAAGTATCACCATTTTTAAGGTACAAACTATAAAATTAGTGTAGCTCGGAAACTGTTGGACAAAATTCCATTTTTGTTTTTCTTAATTGTTAAGAACTTATCGGTATTCAAAATCGCGTCACGAGTTTTAATACTTTTCATATAAATTTGAAAAGAAATAAACCGTTTTTTACAGAATTTGTTAAAAAATTACAAAAATACTAAATATGTGGAATCTTAATGCACAAAAATATTGCCGGAACTTAAAGTTTTTGCATATGGAAATAAAGTTTGGGAAATTTTCTTTAGAAATATTCGGTCAAAAAATTAAATGAACGTGGTTATTGACAAAGTTATGAGTCAAGTTTGAAAAAAGGCCGAAAACCCCGATTTTCAACAAAGACTTGATTTGCGCGACCTCTTAACCTCTTTCTAAAAATCTAAAAAAAAAATCTAAAATACTGGACCCTATAAGCTTTCAAATTATGCTTGAGCCTCTGACAAAAAAAATTTTGGGACACCCTAATATAGATAACCAAGTTAGAAAGTATATGGTTAGAGTGTATGACTATATGAAAAGAGATCTGTCTATCAGTTTGATAGTGGGCACAAAATCCCTATTCCGGATAGCGGCTTTTAGAGGCTAAATAAAATTATGGACCGTCTTGTCTCATTTTCAATAGGCTTGGTTCTTATCTTAATTAGAAATTATGTACGAAATTTCTTAAAATTATCTTGACAATTGCGACCTGTACTTTGTGCACAAGATTGCATAGACAGCCATCCAGCCTGACGGGCATCGTAAGATTGACTCAGGAAGTGATTATGAGTCGATCGTTACACTTTAAGGTTGGTCTGGGACCAATATTTTACGGTGCTACATACATCAGCACAAATGCATAATACCCTCTCCACTATTGTGGTGTGAGTATAATAAAATTGTAAAACCCTGTTTAACAAAAAAATAAAAATTTTACGAAAATTATATTAAAACACTAAGAATTCCTTTTTTCTTAACTTTAGCGCTCTCTAGTGTACTCCAAAACAATCAAATAACAAAATATTTCGCCTCATAAAACAATTCTTAACATATGGTATTTTTAATATGTTGCATGTTTAATTTTTATTCAAATATTAAAGGAAAAAACGAAAGATTCTAATAGTGAATTAGATCTTGAAAAAATTAAACAATGTAAATGCTCATTATTGTGTATGGATGAGTAGGGGTCAGAGACCTGTGCCGAAGCGGCTTAGCCGGCTGTTAGCCAGCCGCCGATGAAAATATTTGTAGCCACAGCCGCCGAAATTTCTTCGGCTAAAAATCGGCTGCAGCTTAGCCTCCGATTACTTTATAAATAATTTTTATTCTATTTTTTTAACACCTTGCCACATTCTTTTTTTGTTTGTCTATTCTTAAAAAGTGCAACTCTTAGTTTCTTGTTTATAAAGCACCAAAATTTCATTAAAATTTTCAAAATAAACGACATATAGGAAAATGGGTGCACACTGGTGCAATTGTTGATTATTTTTTGTGATAACTATTCAGTGTATTTTGCCGCCGAAAAGTTTTAACTCTGTAAAAATTTTACCAAATCACTTTTGTTAAACAGCCTTAAGTGTTGATTGTTTTTAAAACTCAATATGTGTGAGAATAACAAAATTACAGATTTTTTAAAGCATCAAAAGTAATGGAGGATGAAATTGACTCCAGCGATACGGTTGCCGAGATCAGCGAGTTCAATTCAGATTTCGTGCATTACGAAAATATGCTTAACAAGAAAAGTGATTTTAAGAGTAAAACGCAAATATATTTGTTTGCGTCACTACTGAGGTATTCATGTACGCGGTCAACACACCAAGACTAGCCTTCAACGTGGTCGAAATTTTGGTGTGTCACTATACCACATTTTGTCCTTTTTTAAGAGACCGTTTTCAAGCCGAACAAAGATAAATAAAAGTTCTAAAAAAAGACGGTGTGTTTTATTATAACTGTTTTATATATAAAAATGTTAAATTTTTTACCTCTGGAATAGGTAATTATTCAATTAATGTTTGATTTCCTGTGTCATTGAAAACATGTGATTCTTGTTTAAACAAAAACATATTTTTTTCAATGGGTAGTGAATTATAGAATGAAAAATGTCTTAAATTGTTTGTTTTAATATAAACACATACAAATATGTTTACACAAATGTACATACATATAATTTTAATATACATATCACATCGGCTAACAGCCGGAGCGAGCCGCCGCCGAGCACTTTTTTGCATCAGCCGCCGCCGCCGATGAAATCCCACGGCGCAGGTCTCTGGTGGGGGTAAATATCCTATTGGTAAATACCCGGTTTAAAGGATCAAAAATTTACCCAAAGGTTGGGTATAAACGTTTTATACAAAATTTAATAAAAAATTATTGTTTAACTTAAGGCTCAGTTAGTCTTTACTTTCTGTTTCTGTTCTGTTCCGTGCCGTTCTGTTACGAAATTGTAATAGTTACTTTTTCTGTAGCAACTTATCAGCCATTTATGACACATTTATTAGTTTTGCACCGTCCAATGTTTTATTTCAATCACTTTAATGCAAATAAATTAAAGAAATTAAATTTTATGAATTCTTAAAATCAAAAAATAGCTCATTTCAACATAAATATGTATTTTTTATTATTTATTTTGCTGTCACTTACAATTACTTAGCAAGTTTTTGATTTTAACAAACTGAACTGCAACAGAACAGAAAAACTAAACAATTTCATAGGTTTATTAATAACAAAAACAAATCAGCTGATTCGTAACAGAACAGAAAGTAAAGACTAATGCTGCCTTTAATCAATATTAACTTTAATAATAAACACATATCTTCTTCACAATTTTAAATTAATATGCTCTGGTTTATTGTAGTTTTAACCAGCTTTTTAGTATTTAACGACGTTGTCACAAAAACGAAAAGTAATTTACAATTAAATTAATTGTATTGACACTTAATGATTTCCATATTAATTTGTGTTTTTTAAATACCCAAACAATTTGCCAAAAAAGGTCTATTCCCGGCATTTACCCATAGAATCCCAGCTATATTAATGTATATAAAAAAAAACTGAAATAAAAATCAAACAAGGAAAAAATTTCAAAAATTAGTACACTTAACTGCCTTTTGTTTAATTCCAGTTTTGATTTAACTGTACAAAATTAATATTATTTGTCATTATTGTTAAAAATACCCCAAAAATTCCTTTTTTAAGTGCACTTTCTATACCTGCACATTTGAGATAAATACCTAAAATTTTAGGCATTTTAGAACTATTTTCATACAAAAAATCAAAGTAAGCTGCACTTTTACTTAACTGCCCAAAATACATATTTTCTGTAATTATTCTTCAAAATCCTTGCTTACGTGCCTTTTGTATACCTGCATATTTATTATATTTTTGGGCAGTTTTAAAATATTTTCATATAAAAGCTGCACACATAAAAAATATAGTGTCCATTTTTTCACATAAATGAGCCGTTTATTTTGAAAGTGGCATAAGTCATTTCGGTTTTTAAGTCGAGATGTTTAAGGGTTTGCGTTTTAACACGTTTAAAAATATGGATGCTAACTTTCGAGAAGAATCATTTGTATTTGATACATCATGATAATGATATTTTTCTCATTATTATTATTTTTATTATTTATTATTATTTATTATTAACTCGATTTTTTTGAAAAAGTGACTAATGCCACTTTCAAAATAAACGGCTCAAATATCCAATTTAAGCTGTTTATAAAAAAAATCGCAAGCAAGTCAAGTTGGCATCATTCTAATTCATTTATTTTGTTTTATGCGTATGATTTGTGGTAACAGCAACTTTTCCATGGAATAGCAAATCTTGGCGTGGAACAGAATAAATTAGTTGTTGTAGTATTAAAAGCTGACGAATGCTTTGAAGCGCAACATAGTTCGAAATTTCAAATTTTGCGCTTCAACTGCAACGACTACTACAACTATGTATTCTGTTGAAACCACTTTGAAACTGCCGTTTCTAACTTTTGACATCTTGCAGCGCTATTGTTAACATTGTACTACAGCGACTATTCTGTTTCCCACTTTATTGTTACCAATTTGGCAACATCGTTCATTATAAAAATTCGAAACAAATTACTACAGGTTTTTTGAACGTCATTGTTATTATCAATTTATTAATAAAAACGTTGTTACTCCTCTTTCAAACACTTCACTTTAGCTGCACTTTTACGCAGGTAACCACAGTTGCGTACCTGCACATTAAGGCAGTAAAATACAATTAAGATTGCTGCATATTTGATTTATCTGCACAAAAAAAATCGTGCAAAGGAGATTGTGCAAAGTTTATATACATAGGAACAACGAAAAATAAATTAAAGACTGGAGTTGCAGGACATAGATCAGATCAGAAATATAGAAACACTAGCTCTAAAAAACAGCATTATCTCATCATTGTTATGAACTAAATCACTATCCAGTACCCATGTTCTGTAACTTTGGTGAGAACTTCTTGCATCGAAAAGATGTGAAACAAAATATTCCATCGTTTCTCGAAAAGTGAGCAAAATGTGTGTCTGTCGAAAACTATCAAAAGAGATTACGTCGTTACGTTATAAATGTCATAATATTGCACTCGAAGCCGATGTGACATTGCAGACGTTCAGATCTTAAAGTGTTTTTAGTGAATATGGGGGTTACACTGTGAGTTTATATAATAAAAAAATGACTCTACTTGAGTTTTGTCACTTTTAACTTGAATTCAATATTCGTATCGGTATTGATATCGTCGATATTTTATTTTGAGAATCGGTATCGTTTCGTCAAAAAGGCGTATCATTGTATATCTATCTATAACCAGTTAAATTGAAAAAAATACAAGCAAGTGAACTGACTATTTGCACCAAAAATGTATGTACTCTTTTTTTTTTGAGTCAGATGATTCACATTTTCAGTGCTGTCAAATAATTTGGGTTGAATAAAGGAAATATAGATTTTGAAACAATTACACTAAAACAAAACAATAAAATATTTTGTTGCTTCTTACACCGCTTTCTTTAAGGAAGACTGTAAACAAATTTAAAAAAAATTAACGTTTTTTTATGTGCTTTAAAAAATCTTAACAAAACTAATTTTTTTCTTGATTCTTGACGAGCTGTGAATGTTCATGTAAATCAAGAAAAATCAAAACCGTCTGGCAAGCCTAATCTGATATCTATAAATGCTTTCTTATTTTCTTTTCTTTCTTTTTTTTTTCTTTAAAATAAATTTTAATTATGTAAAATAACTTATAATGTACACCTATGCAAGTTTGCCAGCTCGTCTCAATAATGCCTATAAGGCGCTGAGACCTATATAATCTTTGATTAAAATTGTACTTGGAATATAAATAAATAATAATAAAAAAAAAGGAATATTTACAAAATAAAGTTACATAGATAAAAAACAATTGAATGTGAGAAAACAAAAACTTATCTTCTAGGTTCTATCTTCTATACATACATACATATGTATATATAAAAATTTATTTATGTTTATTCGTTTGTTTGTTTGTGCCTTATAGCCGACTTAACCGCTGGCCCGATCTTTATGAAACTCCCATATAAATGCAATTAAAATTTCTCTATATCAAGCATCTTGGCAATCAATATACAATATCCAAGATTGGTTGAAATTGGATAAATAGGCGTGGCTTAAAATATATTTATTTATATCTAAAGAACGGCAAAAGCAAAACTGTCCAAATTTGGTATACATAGTTGGGTTATCAAATATCGAACCTTTGTTAAAAATGGGGGAAAGTGGAATAGTGTGCATGGCATTTCCAATTCAAAGGCATAATAGATGTCTGTATGTGTGGAGAATGACAAGAGCCAAAGTTTCCGAAATATGTTCAAGCATCTTAGTTGTCAATACACACCATGCGACAAAATGTGGGCGCGATAAGAGAAATAGGCGTGTCACAAAATAAATTTTGTTTATATATTAAGAACGGTAAGAGAAAAATTGCCTAGAATTCGGTATACATAGCTGGATTAAATATACACAACCTTTCCAAAAATATAAACAGGATTGGAGAAGTGGGCGTGGCACCTCATATACAAAGAATTTATATATAGATTATATATATATAGATTGGTTATCAATACACAGCATCTGCCAAACATTGGCGGGATATACAGAAATAAGCCTGGCACACACTGTTTATATAGAATACGGTAACAACAACAGTTTACAAATTTGTAACAAATAGCTTTATTAACTTTACGCAACATCAGACAAAAAGTCGGCGAGATTAGATAAGTAGGCGTGGCCCAAAAAAGAATTCTATATAAAGAACGGTAAGTGTAAAATCGTCAAAACTGTGTATTATTTTTTACATGTTTTAATTGATTATCATCTTCTTCCATTCTTCTTTTTTTCCAAAAGAATTCTTGACAAAAACTACGAAAACTACGAAAAACAGGAGTAAGGAAACACATTTAAAAGCCCAACTATAATATGCTTAATTTGGCTTAAGCAATTCTACGAATACATGTAATTCAAATGTGTCGAACGATATTGAACTAAAGAAAACTTTCTGGTTAAATTTATGAAACTGGTATTTGCTTAAGCAAGGTGCGAAGCAGATCGCACTTTCCTTACGGAACAAAATATTTTTTGATTTTATTTTTGTTTTTTAAATGATTTTGTTAATTTTTTTCTTAATTTTTGACAGTAGCTTAAGCCAGCTTATCCATATAGTTGGGCCTTAAGTCAATTAAATTTATAATGAATTATTCAAAACAAATTTCAATCTACCAAGCCAGCCGTCGTCAATTACGGTGAGTGTTAACCAGCCAAATTTTCTGAAGAGATAGTGTGGTCACCATCGAAATATGTCAAATCAACCTATCCGTGAGAATTAAAAATTATTAATAAATTTTAATTAATTTTATGGTGTAAAATTCCTTATTTCATAAAAATAATTTAATGAAAATTTAATTCAATGAACGTTTACCTAAAATATTAGAATTTGAATTAAAAATTTTAGCAGCGGTACGAAGCGCTCTGGGTTATGCTAGCCAAACAATAAAAACCAATGCAAATAAAGGAATCGCAATTAATATAGCATTTTCATCCTACTTATCATACCATTAATTGCGATAAATTCTTTATGCCTGACCCGGTTACAAATAAAATTTTATATTCATTGTCCACTCCTCAGCCAGATGCTTTTGTCGTGATAAAAATATTAATGAAACTTAACAACTTCAGGTATTGCATTGTCACTTGTCTTTAATCAAAAATAATTCAATCATAAAACTTTTCAAAAAAAAAACATAATAACTTTTAGATGAACATCGTGTTGAATAAAAATTCCTCGTAACAAAAAAATACAAATGTTCTTTGTACAAACAATTATCATTTATCATTGTCACACCATCAACTTCAATAGCATCTCCAAAGCAACAACCAGCCCCGAGAACAATGTGAAAAGCATAAAATATCAAGGACTAAAAGAAAAATGTCTCATTACATGTAAAAATGTCTCGAAGTAGACAAACGTAATGATTTTAAAATAAAAATACTTACCACCTTTTACAACACCTTCAACAGCTTTTATTGTCATCGACAGTGGTTGATTCGTTGATGGAAGTAGGGCTAATGGGCGAAAAATCAAAATTAGTGGAAAAACACACACATTTTCAAGAATGTTCAAAATAAGGGCGTGGAATTTCATGCAAATGCATGTTTTTTTATCGAAGGTTTAAATAAATAAATTTAACAAACGTGTTTTAAGTAAAATTTTTATAGAAAAGTTGTTTTGAAAGCCTTTAGATATTTAATAAAAAAATCTTTTTATGAATACGGCAGTAAGTGAAATAGTTTTTTATCCGTATCACAATTTTTACTGTAAAATGGGATCAATTTGTTAATGCATATTTTTGTATATGTTATCGTTTATGCATAAAAAATTCGAATATGATGGTAGTTTTTGCTGAAAAAAGCATACTTTTTATTTTCATTTAAATCAAGTAATTTTAGCACTCAAACAAAGGTTTAATAAATGTTTATAAAGAAGTGGTGGCAATGAATGATTTTCTGTCTGTTTTTAAAAAATTTAAAAAGAATTCTCGTGAAAAATTTTGTATGTAAATATTTATTAAATAATAAAAAACAATACATACTGTTAACATAATAAATTATGTTTATTAATTTTTTAATAATATTTTGAATTTTTTGAAGCATATTTTACGCGCTTATTTTCCAATAATAAATTCATGAAATTTCACGCCCTTCTAACAACAGGCCCAAAAATAGGAACAACAGTAAAACAACAAATTTCTTCGCAGATTAAAATAAAAAAAAGAAAATGGGAATAACAACGACTTCTTGTACTTTTTGTATATTTAATTCATGTCATTGTCCGTGAAAAATTGTGGCTATTAACAAAATTTCTAGAGTTAATTATGAAAAGAGAAGGTACCCTAAGAAAACTGAATAGGATTTCTTTATACATATTTTAAAAACCTATAAGATGTTCTGTAGTTTGACAATTTTGACAGTTTTCTGAAACTAGCTGTTCAACATTCCAATATTGCCCCCAAAAAAACAAAAACTATTATAATATATTCCACAGATGTCGAGCATCTTTTGTCTGAAAAAAGGAGGGCTTGAAGAGAGTGGCAATTGCACAGATCCCCTCAACTTAAGAACTTACTAAAAGAGTGTACAAAAAGACTAAGAAGGTTATTGCAGACTCAGAAAACGGCTTTTCTGGAAAAAGGAACTTGATGCAACCCCACAATCAGGCTACTCAATTTAGCGTGCAGCTAGAAATCTCAAAAGGCCAGTTGTCTCTAAACCACCATTAAGAAAGGGTACGTTCGTAAATGCATCACTGCGCTGCATCAGAAAAACAAAACTTTTTTTTAATTTGGATAAAAGAATAATTATAACTTTTAATATTGTGTCTATTATTTTTGTGGAGTATTTCACAATTTTTTGGTCCACATTTATTTCACTGATAAATATATAACCACTTGAAATCACTGATGCAGCGCAGTGATGCTTTTACGAACGCACCCAAACTTGAATGGAAGTTGGGCAAAAAAAGATGTTGAAAATGGAAATCTGTTTGTCAATCATTTAAAAAACGTATTAACCCCAAATATATCTCACGATATTGCGGTCGAGTTACCACCTGTTGCTGCTAGAGCAGCTGTTCCCCTAAGATTTGAGATAAGAGAAATCGAAAAGGCTATTTGTGATTTAAACCCCAAGAAGGCTCCTGGTTTTGATAAGATCAGCAACAAAATGCTTTTGCAGCTTCCCAAAATAGCAAAGAAAATTATTCTTTTAATTTTTAATGCTATTTTACGTCTGAAATACTATCCTCAAAAGTGGTAGGTTTCCTTAGCCACCATGATACCTAAACCAGGAAAGGATCACACAAAAGTTGAGTCATATAGGCCTAAAAGCTTACTTTCTAATATATCAAAGCTGTTTGAGAAGCTGTTAGCGTCAAAATTAACCCCAATTTTAAATGAAAATAGATGTATTCCTAACAGCGATGCCAACTTAGTGCTTTTGGCACTATTTATAGTGCTTTTTGATGCCTCAAAACGCCAAAATTTAATCCTTAGTGCCAAACTAAGAAAAAGCACTAACTTGGTGCTTTTTTAATTTTTCGTTAGTGCCTTTAGTGCTTTTTACAATTTTTATTTTTTTCTATAATTTTTTAAAACTTTGATTATACAGAGGATGACTTAGATGAGATTTGCTATTTGGGGTACAATTTTAAGAAGGCCTGCAAAGATTTTTAGATTTCAAATGATAAAAAAGTGATAAAAGATAGGTTATTTACGAGGTTAGAGCTAGGCTTCCTAGCAATTTAGAAATTTTACAATCGTAATAAAAATGATGTATTTGTTTTCAGTAAACATTTTTTTAAAGACACTTTTTCAAAAATTGAAAAAGGACGCAAAGATTTTTAAAACAAAAAAAGGGCCGTAACTTGATATAAGCAAAGTGTATAATAAATTGAAAACAGCTGACAGAAAATGCTTTTATAACGAGCGTTGTGTTAGTCCCGGTTCACACACGTCAAGTTTGACTCGTCAAGTCTTGAGTTTTTAGGAGAGAGGGGAAAAAATGGCATTCTCTTTTCCCTTTTCTCCTAAAAGGTCAAGACTTGCCGAGTCAAACTTGACCTGTGTGAACCAGCACTTGCCTGCCATTTTTCATGAGCTTTTTTCAAACACACGACACTCGTCTCCGATTAACCGCGTGTTGTACACTTCTACCTCTAGTGCTATTGCAAAAAGGTTGACTAAGTATCAGAATACAAACATACATGTTTTCCTTTTTTGCACCTTATGTGTGTTCTTCATTCAGAAGCGTACATAGGTTAAAATAATTGGACAATATCATACGCCAATTGTTTTATTAAACTTTGCACGATTTTAATATAGAATTATTTAAACGATGAAATATCAGGTTTTTTATTAAGAATGGTCGGTCATTGCAAATTTTCGGTAATTGCAACAGGTGCGATTTTTTCGAGTTACGAAAATCGAATTCGCACTGTTTTACTTTGAAACTGTTTTATGGCCAATTCAAACTCAGCTGATGGTGATACAAGTGATTTGGATGATATGTTTATATACGAATGTAAATATATATTTTTTTATTAAATTTAAAATGAAAATCGCTCATCAAAGACGTCGCCTTTTTTTAAATTTTGGAGGTATGGCATATTTTGCACAGCCGAATGCAACTTGTTTTGTGTTTAATTAAATTGTAAAAATGGCTTAGTGCTTTTTAACGCTTTTTTTTTTTTTGTTCGAAATAGTGCTTTTTAGTGCTTTTTTAAATTTTAAAGTGCTTTTTGCTCTCAAAAAGTTGGCATCACTGATTCCTAGCCACCAATTCGGCTTTAGAAGAGAACACAGCACAATTGAGCAAACCCATCGTATAGTTAACGCAATAAGAAAAGCATTTGAAGAAAGAAAATATTGTTCCGCTCTCTTCATCGATGTTTCTCAAGCTTTTGATAAAGTCTGGCATGAAGGCTTATTACATAAATTGAAACTAAACTTACCAGTAAACACACACAAGCTGTTAGAAAGCTACTTAGTCGGTCGAAAGTTTATTATTTAAGAAGGTGATTATTTAAGCTCTCCTCAGCAAATTGACGCTGGAGTCACTGAGGAAAGCATCCTGGGCCCACTTTTATACTTAACCCTTAAGCAAACACCAAAATGATTTTACGTAAACGAACCCCAGGGCCTGACTGGGAATCTTTGTATTTTATATGCAGCTTTTTGTGGCTATAGAAAAACTCACTCTAACGAACCCCTGGCTCGGACTAGTGCTGGGATACTATCGATATTTTCTACTATCGATAGTTCAGATTTCACTATCGATATATCGATATTACAATCGACTGAATGTTTGTCCTTAAGTAGGAAAATTTTAACTAGTTTTTTATCAGGCTACAGTTCGTTATTTTTATCACTTAATTGAACGTATGAGACGTATGTATGTATCCACTTTCTTTTAGATGATGTTTTTAAAAATTGTAATGCGATAAGCACCTTTCTGTAATTGGGACTATAAGATATTTCATTGTAAGATAATGTTCTAAATTGGAGTTGATTCTCAACCCAAAACGTAATTAGTCTAGAGGACTTTTCCTCTATTAGTCGTTCATTGTTTTATTCTATGCTTGCAATTGCAATTGCATTTTAATTTGTTTTTTTTTTACAATATCATAAAACCATTTGACATTTTAGTCCCTATGTAAACATATACAAATTTAGGCATTAAGGACTTAAGTTAGTAGTAAACAAGTAAGAAAGTATAGTCGGTCAAGCCCGACCATATGATACCCTACACCACAGTATTTAAAAACACATCATGCTTATGTGTCCATATAAATATAGATTTATCTCCCCTTGTGGTCCTATTTTTTAAAAACTGTATAGCTAATGTGTCCATATAGATATGGATCTATCTATGTTTTAAATTTCATTCAAATCGGTTTGAGGGGCAGAAATTGCCCCTATATCCCCTCGTGGTCCTATTTTTTTAAAAATGCATACATTTTGTGTCCATATAGATATGGTTCTATCTATGTTTTAAATTTTATTGAAATCGGTGTGATAGTTTCTACGATTCAGCCCATTTTCAATAGGCTTGGTCCCTGTGCCAATAATAACCTATGACCCAAATTTCATCAAATTATCTCCAAAATTACGACCTGTACTTTGCGCACAAAGTTACATGGACAGCCAGCCAGCCAGCCTGCCAGCCAGCCGGACGGACATCGTTAGTTCGACTCAGAAAGTGATTCTAAGACGATCAGTATACTTTAAGGTGGGTCTAGGACCAATATTTTAAGGCGTTACACACATCAGCACAAATGCATAATACCCTCTCCACTATTGTGGTGTGGGTATAAAAAGCACAGCTAAGCAATCCAAACTAAATAAAACTGTTAAACGTATAAGACTTATAGCAACAGTTCTACTTGTAATAATATCAAAGTTTAAACAAAACACATCAACAATAAACCCACTGTTTATTGTTGATGTGTTTTGTTTGAACTTTGATATTATTACAAGTAGAACTGTTGCTATAAGTCTTATACGTTTAACAGTTTTATTTGGCTTAATATCTTTAGTTTTTCTAAAATCATTATGGATGAAGTTTCCTGATGATCTGGCCTAAGCAACCAGTGAAATGCGCATAAGAATAGCTTATCCCATCAACAATAAATTTCAAGTGTTTTTATCAATAATAAAAACTGGGAATTAAGCACGAATAACAAAATCTTTTAAAATTATTATATTATTTATTCCGTCTAATCCAGGAGATTTTGTCCATAGACACGGAAACATTATTATGAGCGAAACATTCAATAATTGCCAGATTGTCAATTGCACTATTTACTAGCGAAGTAGTTGTTGGATCACTGAGGTTAGATGATATTGAGTGGTTTTCGCTAAAAAATTTGTCCCAGAATCTCACATTTATCTCGTTGAGTGTGATAAACAATGTTGTTGTGTTATAAAACCGGAATGTTAGTGGAATTTTTCTTTAAAGTAATGAAAGTTTTTTGTTCCATGCATTATTTGTCCATTTCTTTATTTCTTCCGATATACGATGGTTATATTGATTTGTACTTACAAGATCAGAAGTGTCCCGAAAACGTTTCCGATTTCTTCTGAATACATTTCCTATTTGGATCATATCTGTGGCATTTTGACAAAACATCTTAAGTCGAATTTAAAAAGTTAAAAAAAATGCTGTTAATCATACGAATTTTCATTCAAAAAACATTTTTGTCAACGTTTTTAAAATTTTGTATTATAAACGAAATTTGTCTTTAAATTTGGTTTAATTTATTATTTAATAAAAATTATTGCTTCACCGAGCTTTTGTTAAAAACTTTTTTGGTATCGTATCACGACTTAAGATGTTTTGTCAAAATGCCACAGATATGCTTTATGTGTTGTGGTAGAGTTGAAGATTTGGATTTTATTTCAAAATGTTTTTTCTTGCGGTTTGCGTTTAAACCTCAAACATCGGTTTTAACAAATGTTTGCCATTAATAAGAGGTGTGTTCATCTTAAAATGAAGATACAGTACATAAAAAAAAATATTATTATTATTATTGGGAATACTTCCCCTTTTTTACCACTGACAAAATCGGCATATCAAAAACGTTTCCAAGAATTTAAATACCTCTTTAATTTCGTTTAACATCCCTGTTCATTCCCATGACCCTAAAATCTTATTTGTTATTGGGAATACTTCCCCTTTTTGAATTGCCTCCACAATACTATCTAAATATCTTTCTTGGTTAGTGTATAACAAAACAATTTCATTTGCATTGATTTCTATCAGTATTAAGTACATTTTGTTTTAATGTTGTGTGTAACAAATAGAAATATTGTTTCCAAACCAACTTTTTATTATACAGAGCGACTAAAAATCCATTTCAGATTTGAGTTAATGATGTGCGTCCAGCTGACTATCTTACTGTTTAGCTGTGCCAACAATGTAAGCAAAGTACAGGTCGCAATTTTGGCTATCCTTTAATGAAATTTGGTACGTATATACGTTTAATTATCTTAAGAACGAAATCTATTAAAAATTAATACGAAAAAAAAACTATTTATGATTTTGCCTATCTCATCCACAAATATAATCCTTTTCTCTATAATCATTTTACGATACTTAAGAGTGAGTTAGGGTATCAAATGGTCGGCTGTGCCCGCCTATATTTTCTTACTTCTATTCATTTGCTTTTCCTAGAAAATGTTATGCAAATTTATTATTTTCGTTTGAATGTCAATGACATCGATTCACTTTGTTCTTCTGTATAACTTTAATGACAAAGGCACCTTTTACATTGAAAAAACTCCAGTAAAATTATTTAACAGCAAGAAAAACAATCACAGAAAATGATGTTACGAAATTGAAAACAAAATTGATTTCATTGTTTCGAAAATAGAAATTCTTTGTGTGCCAAGACAATAAACTTTTTTTAATGATAGCAAATGGTAATTTAATTTTTTGTACGTTTTCAATAATATTTGTCCAAATTTTGTATGTTACAAAATATTTTAAGTAGAGTGGTGTTAGAAGAGGTACAAACATGCTTCGTAGTAAGCAAATGCCATGGCCCTCTAAATAATATTTTTTTTTTATAAAATTTGTTAAGAATTCGTTTAAAAAAAAATAATAAAATATTCTTTAATAATGCCTATAACATCTATATGACAAAAATGGTTTTTTTTTTAAGTTAAGTTCATAATTACAAAAAACTGAACTGAAAAAATTGTCGTGACCTTTTTACTAATAAAAGTGGTTTTTTTCTGTTAAAAAATATTAGTCTTTGGAAACGCTTCTAAAAGTAAGTGAATTGGTAACAAATAGAACACAATGTAAGGAATAATTGTGAAAAATTAAAAGCAATTGTAGAGGATGAGTCTCTTTGGAAAGGGTCAAAGTCAGGCAATAATGTCCTACACAGAAAAAATTATTGCCGAATTATTTTCAAACAAACACTTGTTTGAAAATTTTTTTAATTTCTACAAATTTTTTTACTGATTCAATTAAAATTTTTGTTTGATTTTTATTTAACCAAGAAAAATGTTGACAACCATTCAAAAATATAATACACGCGTTATTGGTTTCAAGTTTTCATAATTATGTATGAAATATTTAACGCTTTTTAATGTTGTCGTCTTTTTGCATTTTTTTATTTGATCGTAAGCAACACTTCTTTATGTAAAATATAAGAACTACAACAAAAAACACATGTAGTCTATTTTTGGCCACTTTAAAAAAGTACAACAGTAAGAAAGATGAAAAGGTTTGAAGTAAAAAAAAAAAAAATAGCAGGTAAAAAAACGTTTTACTCTTTTTAAACAACAGAAACAACAACAACATTATAAGAAACAAAATAAATTTTTGGTTGGTTTCAAAATTGGTTAAAAAAAAACAAAAATCCCGTATTCAATTTTTTCAAACTGTTTGCTTAAATACATCAAATACAAAAATATAATGATGACGAAAAACATATCGAGTCGGTCTGTCGCCGTTTTTGGGTTACATTTCTTCTTCATTAGCAAAGGAAAGGATACAGCAACAGTGAGTGATGACGAAAAACATTGTGTGTATAAAAAAAGAACTTCGTTCAAAAATTATTCCAACAAAAAAATGTGTCTCAAAGCCAGCCGGCCGCTCTGTTTTTTTTTTTTTTTTTTTTGATTTTGAAATTTAGTATATGAATTTCAGTAAACTTTTTGTTTGATTCAGTTAAATTATTTGTTTGAAAAAATCAGTGTTTTTTTTCAATAAACAAAATGCAAATAAATTGTTTGAATATGCGAATTTGTTTATAGGACCGATTTCATACAAAAAATTGTTTGATTCTACAAATTTTTTGTTTGAATTGGAAAAATAATTTTGTCTGTGTAACTGACCACAGTTCCTTATATCTACTTTTTATATTAATACTTGAGGCTTGAACAGACAAAAATTGTCCTATTCGCCAGCAAGATTAAATAATTTTTAGATAGACAAAAAGTAAAACGCTTGTATTTTTATATTTTGTTAAAGTTGTTTATTCGGTACACTCAAAATATTATGTAGTTAAATTCAAACAAAAATTCATTTCAAACAACTTAAAATTCATTTAAAAAACGGATCATTAACATTTCATTTAAAACAAATGATTTTTACATTCATTTTAAAATTTTTTATTTATTAAACAGCATATTCCGTAAAATTGAATAGTTTTTACTTTTAAAAAATATCTTTTTACCGACAAAAATCAAACTACATAACAAAATATATACGGAAAAACATTTTTTTTTGGTAGTTTGTTTTTCAAATAACAAACATAAATGTTAAAAAATAAAATTCGTAGTAAAATAACTATATTTTCATTCAATTTTAACAGTACGGAAAACGAATTTTATGACCTACAATCAGTTACTGTAATAATTTTATAAGTGTAGTCAAACAGCAAAGAAGATCGATTATCTTAATGTGTTGCCTTTTATAGGTCATCTTACATTTTGGAAATTAATAAAAGGAATAATTGGAATATTGGAAATGAGTGACAATTTATACATATTGAGAGTTATTATAACGGCATAATTAGAGGTTTACTTAATGCTTTAAACACATTCGAGACAGCAAGCTACCGACTTCAATATGTCAAAAATAGAATACATGTTTGTATATGGCAATGATTATTTTCGAGACGACACGGCTACATGGCTGCAGGTTGTTGTCTGTGCTTATTTTGTCGTTGTAGTCAAATTAAACTAATTTCTATTTTTGTCCACTACAAAATAGAAAAAGTGTTGCTAATAAAAAAAATATTTAAAGAATGAGTGCATAAAAAAAAATTTTTTTTTTGTTTAACAGAAAGGAATTGGCTTGAAACAAGAATATTAACTCGGCTCAACACCAAATTGATATATATGTATATATGTATAATTTATTCTTGAAAGAAGTTCTATAGGAACATGTTTTTCGCACCAACGCTCCTAGTTAAGGAGTTATAGGTCGTAAAAGTTGCAAAATACTTTAGCCATATATATTTAGGTAAAAATTAATCTATAAAATATGGAAATCATTGGAAAATGCTTCAAAATGTGTTTGACATGGCGTTCAATGCATACCGATTTCGCAATTAAGAAGTAATATAATATACTCATATTCCGTGGCTGAAATTTTTTTTTTCAAAATTGGCTTCATCTTTAAATTATGCCGATATTTATTTATTTAACCCTTAGATATTTGCTTAATAAACTTTTTCTGTATTGCGGGCTTTCGGCCTTGCGGAACACTTAATTAACTAATTATGTACATATTGCAATAATTAAATTTGTGACAAGCGCATAAATTATTACCACAGATATATTTTTACTGAAACTTATAATAAATTGAGAAATTTTCCAAAATAAAATTTTTTAAAGATACAATTTTGCCTTAAAAATATTTATTTTTGAAATTTGCTCTTAACAGGCTAATAAATAGGAATTTTTAAAAAATCATGTGAAAGATATTTCGAAGTAATTTCTAATAATACCAACACTTCTTTGATCTAGTTTTAACCTAAAAAAGTAATTGATAAAGGTGGCTTTCGTAAATGCAGTTTTTGGGTATCACTTGCGCAGAAATAAAGTATAATGTTCGAAAAAACATCACTTTTAAGAAACTTGGCATCACTTTCATTTGTCAAAAGTTTTTTATGCAGTGATGCCGCAGCTCTGCAGCAAATTTTGTCAAGTATTGCTGCAGTTAATTTTTTTAAGCAATAACTTTGACATAAAAGAAATCGTTTTATTTTTCTTTTGTGATGCTTTTTCTTGTCATTTATAAGAAAACTGTCACTTTTTGGTTCAATATTTTCAATAAAATTTGACATCGTTTTTGTTAATAACATTTTTATTATTATTTTTTGTTTGCTTATTAAACCTTTAAAATTTAGCTCGTGTTCAAAAATTCAAACTTTGCACGGCTGTTCTGCAGTAAAAAAAGTATCAGCATCACAACTGCAACTGGTAATCACGCATCAGCAACAACATTTTGCATCACTGCAGCTGTGATTTACGTACGTACGCAAACTTTTATGACCATTACCACGTGCCTTGACGGAAAAATTTTTTTATTTTTAACGCAGCTCATATTTTTTTTTTTATCTAATCTGCCGTTAAAATTATATTGTATATTAGTTCCAAATTAAAATATTTTAAGTGTTTTAAAATAAATTCATTTGTTCTTACGTTATTAAATGTATTATACATAAGTATTTATATATTTATAACTTTAAATTAAGTTTGTATAAAAGTCTGCAAATATGCATGTTTTCTATTTTATAAATGTAAAAAAGTGATAGTGGCAGCACTGAAATATAAACACACAGTAAAAAAACAGCTGTTTATATTTTTGCAATTGTAGCTGCCGTCTTCAACATAATTCAGTAGCTGACTACACGACTATAATTGCACCCAGCAGCATTTGTAGTCCTGTGTCCGTGTATCTTGCTGTGGTGAATGTGTTTAATGCATAATTTTGCATGATTATAAAACAAACAACAATAAATAAGCAAGATCACTCAATGTTAAAAAAATAAAAGTAAATACTAACAATTAAACCCAGTTACAGAACAAAGTACATATATATAACAATTAAGTAGTTAAATTTCAATTGCAGTGTGACTTAAAATAAGGTAGACAAATTAAAAAAATAATACAAAATTAAATGAATGAAAATTCTATTAAAATAAAATAAGACGGCATTTACATCTATACAATTAACGCCGAGTTTTTTTTCTATTTTCTTTTAAAGTAGTTGCTACGAAACTTTTTTCACATTTACATTTACATTTTATTCAAGCATTTTTTCAACTTTTTCAACCCCGTTTTCTTCCCTAGACCTCTTGCTAACAAACAAAAAGTTGCATGTGAAAGTTGCGGCAAGTTGCGGCGTTAATTGCATAATGTAAATGCCGTCTAAAAGTAAAATAATACTAATGACAAAATAATATTTTTAAACGCTAATAATGACAATAATAAAAATAAACTCTCTGTTACACAATACAATAATGTTAAACAACTGGATAAGGATAGAAATAAACACAACAAATCTGCAACACAGGAAAAGAAGAGAATGAATTTTACAGTGTAAAATACATACCTGGGTTAACCGATAACAACAACATACGGTCGTTAATAAAAACAAAAAACATCTGTTTTGCATACAAACCTAATTTGACATTAAGCACGATGCTTTCTATAGTCAAGGCGCAATTAATAAACAGCAACAAAATAACATTGTATACAACTTAAAATGTGAAGTAAATGGCACACAGAGATGCGAGCTAATTTATATAGGAACAACAAAACGTACACTAGAGACAAGAAAGGGAGAACAGAAGATGGGCATAATGCGGAGTAAAGAGACAACAGCACTAGCACAACACATACTACATACTGGTCACACAATTAAGTTCAATGATGTTAGAATTCTAGGTATAGAAAACAAAGAAAGGAAAAGTTACACAATTGAAAGCCTTAGAATACAACAACAAACTAAGAAAACAATGAATTTGAAAGAAGACACGAACAACATAAATGCGAGTTATATTGTTGCCATCACTTAAGTCATGATTTATTTAAAGTATAAATTATTTGGGGGTTCACACTGTGTCATAAAGTCATATGTCTTAAAACAATAACATGAAAAAATTCGACTGTTGGAAACAACCCGTAATAATTCAGTGTACTATTTTGAATTTAAATCAGCTGATTTAAAACAAATATAAAAAAATAAATATTTACTTAATTTACCTGCTTTTGTTTGTCGTGCTTAATTCAAAATTTTAATATTTTAATTAGGCTTAAGTTCATCAAATTTTATTTTCATTAAATTATTTTTATGAAAAAAGGAATTTTACAACATGAAAATTAATTAAAATTAAAAAAATGATCAATTTTCATTCTTGACTGCAGGCTCGAAGCCAGGCTTTTTACGGACAGGTTACCCTTACATGTTTCGATTGCAACCACTGAATCTCTTCAGAGGGGGGGCAGGGGGGGTTAAATTACCACAATACTAATTATTGCTAAAGCTAAGGCACGATCTCTATGTTTACATTAGTCCTTCAAGTTGTGCTGAAACAGGTCTACAAGAAAAAGAAAGACAAAAAATTAAAAACAAAACAAAAAATGTACTTTGGACTTCAAGAAGAATTCTTGACAAAAGTAAGTACGGAAAAAACAGAAGTAAGGAAAAACATGTAAAATCAATTAAAAAAGATAATCATTCAAAGCAAATTTCGATCTACCAAAGGTTAAATACAATTTTGTTTAAAGATTGATGTGTGACTATTGACTGCCAGCAGTCGTCGATGGTTGTGCGTGTTAAACGGCAAACCCCTCTGAAGAGATGGAGTGGTTGCAATCGAAACATGTTAGGGTAACCTGTCCGTTAAATACTTACTTATCCAGCAAGTATTTCTTATTAAGTGGTTTGATCTGCTAAAGGCTCGGTACCTGCTTATAATTATAATTATTCCTTTCAATTATAATTAAAAACCCTGTATTTAACTCGGTCCTTTTATACTAAACTATATGAAGACACTCTTTCTCTAAGAATCTTTAAATAAACTTTATTTTCATACAAATACTGCAAAAACTGTTATGGCGAATCGATGATACCCTCCACCGAAAGTTAGAATATTTCAGGATCTGGCTTTAAAACAACAGCAATTGTATTTACATCGAATCAAAAAAAATTACATGCAGCCATCATCATGTACCTAAGAATAAAACACAAAGCGATTTCTTCTCTCTTCTCAAAACTAAAAAGTTGAATTGTGTAAATCAAGACTTACGACAACAGTATTGTTCGTAGTATACCCTCAGTTGCCACACGTGGTGGATGGTATAAAAGAACTCAAGTCAAAAATTCTTATCTTTGTATAGCTTTTAACTTTTTAATAATTTTATAATTTTTTTCTTCATTCAAAGAAAAAATTCCATTACAAATAACTATTATGTCCATCAAAGATTATGTATGAATGCCTTTATTTGTTAAAGTTCTTTGTTTTTTGTTCAATGTCCCACATATCTGTGGTAACATAAACAAGAATATGTTTACGTCTTTGTTTGCAATCAATTCCCATTAGAAATCATTTCACTTGTTTTTCCTTCTTTTTCAAAAATCAAATACTCATCCCAACTCAGTTGACCAGAAAGTATAGAAATTCAAATTTTTGTATTTTTGCCAGAAATCAACAAAACAAAAACAAAAAATTCTCTTCATCGTCACCAAGTGTTAAAGTTGGTTTGGGAAAATTTTTACAAATTCAAGAAAATAACGAAAAATGGAAACAAAAAATATGTAACCACTTAATACAAAATGTATCTTTTTCCATTATATATTGGACAAAACCAAAGGAAGCCATGCTATTCTGTTACATTTGCACGTAGAATAACATGTACGAAACCAATGCCAAGCCATACCAGGACAGCTCAGACCAGACCAACAACAAGTAAACTTCATTATCTACTGACAGTAAATTTTGACACATTGTGAACCACATTTGACCAGGAAGGCTGTTAGTTATACATGTTGGATTTTTACCAAAAAAAAAAAAAAATACACTTACACGAGTATATTTTCGTATCATTGTATTGTTTGATGTATGTAAATGTAAATACTTACAAAGAACAGTGGAGCAATATTACATTTTTTGGGTATTAAATACGCCTAACAATATTCGCCACAAACGTTAATGGTTGTGTAGGGCATACAAATTTAAACCAAATTCTCTGTATCAAAGCTATTTTTGGGAATACAAAATTTATTATTAATAAGATTTTAAATAATCCACCACCACAAGTGATGGTTAGTGTAGAGATTTATGTACGTCCCTGCCTAAAATGTACCTAAATGTGTTTCATAATAACTGGGAGATAGTTAAATGATTTTTAACAGGGGAATTTATATTGGAGCCATAGTAAGTTATGATCCAATCATCCCAAAACTCTGCAGAGTGATTTCTGGTATTAAAACACATAAATTTCAATACAGCGGTGAAATTAGTTTTAGGGTTTACAGTGGATTTCAGAAGGCTGCTAAATATGGCGTCTAAGATAAATTATGGACCGTATATCACACATTATTGAGCTTTATCTGGACCGATTATCACTAAAATTATTTGTGTGATTTCTAGTCATATAAAACCCATTAGTGCATTAAGTTCCCCAAGTACTTTTTAACAAAATTCTTTTTGAACACGTAATTTATAACAACTATTAAAAAAATTTTTAGAAGTTTTATTTGAATAACATTTTTTTAAGATTTTAGAAGAAGTCCCTTGTAAGGGACATTATGCAATATCGTCACATGAAATGTGAAATTTTTTGAAACATTATTTTGGGTGATGGCCCTTGTTGCACATAAAATTAGACTTGTTACCACAGTTTGCCCATCTTTATCCGTTTTGGAGTAGTCTATTATGTGATTTCTACCGTCATATCGATTGACAGCACGAAAATCGATGGTCTGTAACCTCTTACAGAGGGCACACCTTACGTTTCTAGGTAAGAAGTGGCTATATATCTACGGAGTTCGACAAGTTTGATTAATCTAGATCATTTGGATGCAGCTTTCATTAGTAGCCAACCATTAACAACGGAAGCATTTAACAGATATGCGAAAATTGGTCACCACCACTTACGTTGTGTTATACATGACCGATAAACAGCAATTAACTGGTACACTTTGTCTTCACCATCTATGTATTGATTGTTATGTTGATATACTTTAGGTTCTGTATCTGCATGGCGCCTTCTCCTCTTGCATAACGCTTTCACGTTCCAATTTGATTTTTGGCAAAATTAGTTCCTAAAGTGACTACGTTATTGTCTTTCCATCGTACGACGAGTATATTGCCATTATCAGAAAAACGATAGTCCGTAGATCCTCTTTGATCTTTTTTCATTTCCGAAACGGGACGGAGAGGGCATTGTTCGGTTCGACTATCACTTATTGTACCAAATGAGCATATTCCAGAAACTGACAAATGCCGAAGAAGCTTCACGGATATGAAATAATTTTCAATAAAAACCTTTATGTAAGAAAAATTAAAATTTTCAATTGAAAAAAATGTATGAAAATAATTCATTAATCATTACCATCCAAAGGAGGTATTGCAAATATGTCGGTAATTTGCAAGTTGTCGTCTATATATTCTAACTGCTCCAATATTTCATCAACAGTAAGTCTGTATAAGAACAACAATGAATATTACCATAGAACATTATGTCCCTTAAAAAAAACGCCAATTGCTAATATTTTTAAAATCAGTTATATTTTAAAACTTTAACAATTCAGTGACCTAACCTCATTTTAATAAACACACATTAAAAAAATATTGTTACGAAAGTTAAATTATCTAAGAATTATTTATAGTTATAGTTATAAGTTATCTTGTAAGTCATAGTTTTATGTTACTTAAAATTGTCAAGTATAATTTTCAACACAACTGTTATTTTAAAAATAATTCCTATATAAATTTCCCAGTAATTTCTAGAAATGGTTATAGAACATAATAAATAGTTTTTACGGGAAGGTTCAGGAAAAATCTAGAAATAATTATGAAATATAAAAAGGGGTGACTCATGTAAAATTAGTTTAGTCTGTTTTGAAAAACGGTTCTGTTCGTAACTAAAACAATTGTGAACGAAATAATTAATTTCAATAAAGTTTGTTAAGTTGAATCAGTGTGTGTTTTTATTCGGATTTGCAATTAAAAGAACTCAAACGCGTTTATTAAAGGAAAAACGTAACAATTGGTGTCAGAAGTGAAATTGCAATAAAAAAAAAAAAAAAAAATAAACAAATAAAAAAAAGGATAAAAAAATAAAAAAAAAAAAACTATACAAACAACAATGAAATTCGAGGAGCTAAAAGTTGAACAGCTCAAGAAAGAGTTGGGCAAGTTGGATCTGCCTACTACTGGAAATAAAGCTGAGCTGCAGAAAAGATTAATCGATGAATTTAAGCGACGCAATATTGACATCGCAACTTATGAATTTGAAGAGAAAGAAGAAATAGAAGTTGCTACCCGTGCAGTAACAAGCAACATGGATCTTGGTACAATGTTTGCTGCTATGATGGAGAAAATGGAAGAAAATTCTAGAAAAATGGAGGAAATGGTAAAAGAAAATTCGGCTGTAACTTCTAGAAAAATGGAAGAAAATTCTAGAAAAATGGAGGAAATGGTAAAAGAAAATTCGGCTGTAACCTCTAGAAAAATGGAAGAAAATTCAAAAGCTATCGTAGCAGAAAATTCTAAAAATATAGAGAAGATGGTAAAGGAAAATGCAAGCACCATCTTAGCCGAAATTCAAGAAAATTCTAGAGTGACAAACGAGAAACTTCAGGCTACTAATGAAAAACTTGAGAAGCTTCAAGAGATTTCTACTGTTATAAACGACAGAGTGGACGATATGGAAATGGAATTGTCTGATGTAAAAACACAAGTCACGGTGTTCGATGAAAAGCTACATCATCTGGAAGTTAAAGTTAATAGTCTTCAATGCCAAGAGGGAGCGGTTCGAGTTTCACCAGAAGTCTCTAGTAGAATTAAGGCCCCGAGTTTTGACGGCAGTTTACCATTTAGTGTTTTTAAGTTCCAGTTTGACACAGTTGCCAACAAAAATGCATGGAACAATGAAGAAAAAGCCATAGAGCTGATTCTGGCTTTAAAAGGATCTGCGGCTGAAATTCTAGAAAGTGTACCAGTAAGTTGCAGAAACAATTACGATGACATTATGGTAGCACTGCAACGAAAGTATGGTGGTGAACACAGAAAAGAAATATTCAGAATGGAATTACGGGGAAGAGTACAAAAGGCAAACGAGACGCTACAGGATTTCGCATTAGAGATTGAGCGCTTGGTGCAGCTTACCTATCCAGGTGAAAGTCATCCATTGCTAGATCATTTTAAGACCGAGGCATTTGTAAACGGTATACGGGATGCTGATGTGAAACTAGCGGTATGTGCATCACAGAAGCCATCATTTGCCGAAACGGTATCATTTGCCCTAGCCCAAGAAACCGCAAGAATAATTTCAAGGCCGCAAGCGTATAAGGTGCGAAAACTTGATTTTGCCGCTGAAGAAGAAAGAGATATTGTAAAGGACATAAAGGAGGCAGTGATGCAAGCTTTAAACGAGAAGCAAGGTAAAAACAAAGTAAAATGTTATAATTGCGGTAAGATTGGCCATATTCAGCGACACTGCAAAGCACCCAAACAACGATCAAGATCTGCTTCACCGCAAAGGGACAAACGAAGAGCGAGTCAACAATCATCGCGGGAGCCACCGCTAAAGTTGAGAAGAGCTGGCAGTGCAGAGGAAACTGAAGGTCCCACGATAAATTTAGTAGTGAAAACGAGTAACAGAAATATTACGACCTGTGGTTACATAAATGGTGAAATCCGCATTTTGACTATCGACACTGGTGCAGGACATTCCGTTATAAGAGCTGATTTGATAAAGGGAGCTGTCGAGCCGCTAAGTGGTGTAAACTTGCGAACAGCTACGGGAGAGCCTGTTATTGTCTATGGTAAAGCAAGAGTGGAAATAAGAATGGCTGATATGATCGTTTTTGATGAGTTTATTGTGGCTGAAATTATGGACGAGGTCATAATTGGAGCAGATTTTATGATTCGTCAAGGCATAAGTCTAGACATGGGACGACAAATTATGAATTGGCATGGTCTAGAAGTACCCCTTAACGTTGGGAATGGAAGTGAAGCCCTTGTAAGACAACTAGTCACTAGTGATCATAAGAAATTGTCCTCCCAAAGAAACGATGAAAAACGTGGGAAAGCGACCACATATTCAAGACGGCCCAGTGAACATAAAAGCAAGCACGGTATAGAGTCTAAAAACAAGAAACGCATAAATGAGATTCGCTTATTAGATGTGGAACCCAGCGAAGACTGGTCAACGGCGCAGAAAAGTGACCCCTTATTAGCGCAAATTATGATGGCTAAGAAAGAAGGTGAAAGGCCGACTCGTAAAGAAATTAAATTGAACGGTCCACTAATGAAAGCGTATTGGGCGCAGTGGAGTAGTCTGCGGATGATAAATGGTTGCCTATACCGTACATGGGAAAGTACTGATGGCAAAACTGTTAAAAACCTTATTTTAGTACCGACTTCTAAAGTATGTGAAGTTGTGAAGAAATTCCACGAAGGTACTGGTGGTGGGCATCTTAGCGTTACGAGAACCATAAAGAAGTTAAAAGCAAACTACTATTGGGTCAGTTGCAAGCAAGCCGTGATTGATTGCGCAATTACATGCCCGCAGTGCGTTGCAGACAAAGGTCTGATTGGAGAAAGTAGAAATCCGGCCCAGCAGTACAACTTTGGTGAACTATCCGTACCAGCGAATAATAATGGCTCTACCCAAGAGCAGAAAAACGAGTTAAGACGAAGGCGTGTTAATTCATCAAATGACCAGATGAAAGCCAGATATGATCGAGCGGCAAATTCGGAAGGCTTCAAAGACGGCCAGTTGGTTTTACTTTTTAATCCGCAACGAAAGAAAGGACTATCTCCAAAGCTGCAGACTCATTGGGATGGCCCATACAAAGTAATAAAGAAATTGAATGACGTGGTGTATCGGATCCAGAAATATAAGAGCCCAAGATCAAAAATGAAAGTGGTACATCTAGAACGACTAGCCCATTATGGAAACGGAGAATCTGAGCCTATTCGGGACGAACAGGCTTAAGTGGAGGGCAGTGTTACGAAAGTTAAATTATCTAAGAATTATTTATAGTTATAGTTATAAGTTATCTTGTAAGTCATAGTTTTATGTTACTTAAAATTGTCAAGTATAATTTTCAACACAACTGTTATTTTAAAAATAATTCCTATATAAATTTCCCAGTAATTTCTAGAAATGGTTATAGAACATAATAAATAGTTTTTACGGGAAGGTTCAGGAAAAATCTAGAAATAATTATGAAATATAAAAAGGGGTGACTCATGTAAAATTAGTTTAGTCTGTTTTGAAAAACGGTTCTGTTCGTAACTAAAACAATTGTGAACGAAATAATTAATTTCAATAAAGTTTGTTAAGTTGAATCAGTGTGTGTTTTTATTCGGAACGCGTTTATTAAAGGAAAAACGTAACAATATAAATAAAACAACAAACTGTTAATTTTTTTTCATTCTTACATACCCTTCACGTGTGGTGCGAATTTTTTTATTCCCGTTATACCTATACATTTTTTGCACAATATTACGCACTCAATAGAATAAAATTGAATAAAAACGCTTGTTGATTTGACGAAGACACACAAGAGAATGAGATGCTAAAAGAAAGTTTAATTTTTAATTCTTCGTGTTGCTGTTAAGTGGAAAAAAGAGCGTCCCTTAAAAGGCACCATATGCACTAATGGGTTAATTACGCTTTTAGGCGTACTAAACTGTTTTCCGGAAGAAAGGTTTATAGGGTAAATTATGGGCCGATATTCACGAATTTTCACAGCGTCATTTCTAGCCCTTTAAGACTGAGACTTGCCAAATTTTGTTATGATAGCATTATTCATTACAATTTTAGGCGTACTAATGTGTTTTTCGAGAGAAGGGGTTTATATGGGGCCTACACAGTGGTCCCAATGACAAATTTAGAGCGAAAAAACTCAGAACTCTTATTTATAACTACATATAAGGATTTAAATTTGTACGAGCAAATGACTTGGAATGGCACGATCTTACGCCAAAAATTGACGGATTCGATTGCGTTGGTGTGGCGCTTCACATAAAAAATTAACTGACATAAAACCTACAAAATCATTTCATATTACAAGGGAACAAGATGTTGTTTTTAAGGTAATTTGGGACGCTGAATCCAAATCTGCACTTAGTTTTTTTCTATCAGCACGATTCTCCGAGATATACCGTTATGGCCTAAATTAAGGCACTTCCGCTACATATCGACCCCTTTGCGCGAAATTATCGTATATGCCAATTTTTTTGAAATTGAGTTTTTTATGCAATCTTGTTCTACATTGAAAGAGACGTCACTTGACAAAATATTGTAGGCGAATTTCAATTCGCTGCTCCAAAAATTTAATGTATATTTTCAATTTGATATTGCAAGTGATAGCAGAAAAAGTAGAAAAATGGCTGTCCTGTAAAATTTTGTTTTTGTAACATACGATAATTTCGCGCAAAGGAGTCGATATATTGGAATAACTTGAAAATGGGTTAACATATTCATTTCAAAAAAAATCAGCAATTTTATCTTAAGGCCGTGCTTACATTGGTTTTAAATTTGACCAGTAGTTTCAGAGATATCGTTGAAGATTAAAAAAAATACAAATTTAAAAAAAAATGTTTGTTCCTAAAATCGTATAGCATTGCAAGGGTAACAATAGTTTTTGGCAACCAGAGATTCTTATAAGATGGCTATATGTCAGCATAACGTTTTTTTTGCGCCTGCACTTAGAAACATACGACCCTTTTTAGTATTTACCATCAATGTACATGGCTAGGGCTTCTTCACTGCTATAAGGTATTATTTCTGTAGATGGCGTATTTAAAAATTTTTTGCTTTTAGTTCCCTTTCTGGAGAATAATCTATGGTTCCAAGCCTACTTGCAGCAGCAAATGTTTACTCTTCTTGGGAACAAGTGTTCGCAAGAGACTTAATTTTCAACTGCTTTGATATTTGCCCTCCTTCTTAAAAAGATTTGGAAGGTCGTCCGGGTATTGATGGTCCTTCCTCCGATTCTTCTTCCAAAAAACTGGACGAGGATTTACTGGGAAACAGAAAAGATTCATCCAACCAATGTTTAAGGATTGACTCCAAAACATTCTTTGTTCTGTGTGCATGCAAACACTTCTTCGATAGTTTGATAAGAAAATTTTTAGCTGAATGCTTTACTTCATGCTTATGGTCATCATCTTCATCATTTTCTATACCACTTTTCATAAAATTGTAATTTATGACAGCGTTATTTTGTTTTCTTCTGGTCTTTTTTAGAGTTCCAAACATTGAACAAATCTCTTTTAGTGATAGACATTGCAACCTTAAGATACGATAGAAAGTGTTTAGGCAAAAATAGGCAGCTAATTTCATAAACATTTAACAATGCACATGTTAAAGATGATAAAAACACATAAATAGCAGCGACAGCTGGTGCAAGTCACATTTAAAAGTCTATCACAACTAACAATACATATTAAATTCCACAATTGAAGCACAGCCGCGAATAACGTTTTAAGTTACAAAATAATAATTTTTCAGGAGAGCAAAAAAACGTTTTTTGACAGGCCGCATTATTTGTTTTAAAATTTTTTTTCTATGTATTATTAAAAATAATGATAATAAAAACTAGTATGCAAAAGGCTTTTAAAACATTATTTCGCACTGCAAAACCATTTCGGTGTCATCATTTTGTTATTAACTTGCAATGTTCTTCCACTGGCTGACACTTTGTATGCCATTTTAAAGGCGTTAAGGTGCATAGTTTTGGTTGATTTGATCTTTAAACTGTGTAAGAGAGTAAGGTCAACGGTTATCTGCAAAAAAACAGTTTTTGCAAAATGTGGCGTTTACAACGTTATTCGCGGCTGTGCTTCAATTAATGAATACATATTAATTTGCATACATATTTTCCTAAACGGATTGCTAAATCAGCGGAACATTTTAAATTAAAAAAATTTCTCTATACCTCTATTGTATAAATAAAACCAACAAATATTACAGAAAACATTTTCGATGTATTTTATTAGCTCTCGAAACCACATACAATTATCGCCAAATCTGTTATCAAAAATTAAACTTAGCAATTAATGATGTTTAAATCAATGCATATGTGATAATATTGCAAATATTCCAAAAAAAATATATACCGTTGTGTAAAGTGGAGTCTTGTCAATAAAAAATCAACTTAATTTTTTACTCTGGCACCATTCGAAAAAACGAGTTTTTTCGCTCTAAATTTGTCATTGGGACCACTGTGGCCTAGGTCGAATAAAACGAATTTTTGCAAATTCTTTTATCATTCTGTGCATTGTTTCACCATTTATGTTAGTTTTTGTAACAAAAATATCAATTTTTTTAAGGTGGTGGTTCCACATTTTGATTCATAGCTCTGATCCTACTCAACCGATTTTGCTGGATTTCAATCCCAAACTGCTTAGGACAACTACAAGCAATTTGACACCAAGTTTGTTCATTTCTTTTGAGTTTTCGAAAGTGAGCGTGTTTTCAACAGATGGACAGACAGACGGACATGACTAAATCGACTAAGAATTACTCAAGGGCCCAGAATTTATATACTTTATGGGGTCTGAGATGAATAATAAAAAAGTTTCACACAGAATGACAAACTTAGTATACCCTCTTTACAACTAATTGTGGTGGAGTGTATAAAACAGACTACATGTGAAGAAGCAGTAAATGATTATAACTACTGTTTTAATGGTAGTTTAGATTCTTTTATTTGATTTTTATTTCTCGATGCTCAGCCACATAAGTTATATTTAATGTACTACATAACTTTTAAATCAGTGCTCGAAAATAAACACTAAATATCGTTTCTTAATGTTTGGTTCGGTAGATTTGTGGAAAACACAAACGCTAATAGTGTTTGTGTAGAAAATCATTAAAAAAAAATAACGTTTTCCGGTTAGTCATCTTTCGAAAACAAAAATATTACTGTTTTTATCAAACTCAACAAAAGATGTGAACATTTAATTCCGTTCGGTTTTTTTTGAAAATCCACAAACTTCAAGTGTTCGGTTCGGCTCGTTAATGTTCGTCGCTTTTGGCTGATAAAAAAAAACCAAACATTTTTTACAAAAACAAAATACACACACGAAAAAAACATTATAGAACATTAAAATATAATGTTTGTCTACAGTATCACTACAATTGTTCTGTTTTTTAACGAAGAACCGAACATTATATAATGTTCGGTTCTTTCTTGAAAATAGTAACGAACGTTATTAAGGTTTGTGTATGTCTACACAATCACTAAAAAAATAGATATCGTTCCTGAGTGTGTGAGCCGAACGTTAAATAATGTACTGTTTATTTTCGAACACTGATTTAAATACTATTGCTACTGCTTTATGAAAATTCTGAAAGCAGTAGAAATAAAACTAGTAGTAAATGTAGCATTTAAAGCACTGTTTTTTTTTTTGAAAAATGTATTTAAGTTAAATGTCGGTCCAGCAACACTTCAGAAATCAATGTATGCATCCCAAAAACTCCCACCGTGCATGTAGCTTGGTTTACATACATAAGAGCTCTAAGTATTTGTAGGCCACAAAAATAAAATCATTAAATACAGTGCTACAGAGGAGGGCAGTCTATGCACTAAATTTCAACCCCAATTTAGCTTCATCATGTTTCTGCAATTCAATAGATGAAAAACTAAATTAAAATTGTAGTTTATTTAGCATTTAGCGTGTAAATGCAATACGTGTGTAGCAGAAAAACGAAAAACGTGATTTTTCATTACCACGTTTTTCGCTAATTAGGACACAAATGTACACAAATATACAAATACAGGTGCACAAATATTTATGACTTTATGGTTATTTTTTGAGTATGAAATTGAAAATAAATTCGTATATTTATCGCATAAATACGTTTTTTCGTATTGGCAAAATTTGAATGTTAATACAGCAAGATAATTATATAAGTTTCGCTTCCAATTAAAACGCTCCATTGAGCTGCGAAAACTTTTAGGAGTAAAAAAATAGTTTTGATATCTTTTAGAAGTGGCAGTTGAATTTAAAGTTCTAAAAATGTTTTTTTTTTTCATTATGGTTTAATATTTTCTGTCTGTTTCTGTCTCTTCATAAGGCAAACATCGTGTCTTCGCCCCAATTGTCGTTTTAATACTTTTTTTTAGGTATGGCTGTAAGAAAATGTTCTTTAAAAATAGATTTGGTCTCAAGCAGTTAATACCAAATTTAACTTCCAAAATAAAGGTTAATGCGTTATTGCTTGCTCTGGTCGTTCGTTTCTATCGATACTGATAACCTAACAGTTAATAAACATTAACGTACAAAAGCGTTAAGTGTAAATTTAAAATTGACAAAATTTGTCTCTCAATTCCTCAAAAAATTAAAAAATTAATGAACGCTTTACCAGCAAAAACAAGCAAGCAAGCCACATTGAAACTATGTGTCCATCTGTATGATATGAGATTCCGTCTTCTTTAATTGAATTAAATTTTTCGACCAAAATGAACGATTTTATTAACAAAAAACAAACGGCCCTATCTACAAAAGCGATTAGACGATAAACGCTAAAGTACCTAACTAACCGTTTACTTAGTATGCATTATTGTCAATCGTCAAAACAATTGGTAAGAACAGACCTAATTAAAACGGCGAAAAACTTGGTACTTTCTCTCTTTTTGGTAAATTTGTTATACAGCAGCCGTATACTGTAATTCGCTTAGCTAAAGCTAAATCTCGACCGCTAAAATGCCTTAGGGAATACTAAAGTTGAAAATTTTAGCGATGACATTGAAAGCTTAAATAGCTGCGAATTCGATTTTTATGGCATTGCAAAATTTAGCAATGCACGTTAAAGAGTTGCATTCGTAGCCAAAAATCGCTAAATCAACTTTATATATTTTTAGCGATAGAGATTTAGCTTTAGCGTATTACAGAATACGGCTGCAGATTGCATATAGTCCAAATTCAAATACAAGGTACTCGTTAAGAAGTAAAAAGGCGAAAAAATTGGTACTTTCTATCTTTTTGATAAATTTAATTAGCCAGCTTAAAATATAGGATAATTTTTAAGCGGTAAAGAGGAGAAAAAATTGGTGCTCTTGGTACTTTTTAACTTTTTGATAAATTTCTTATACAGATTATTATGGTCCAGATTCAAAAACAAAGTACTTTTTAAGAGGTTTAAAGTCGAAAAAGATAGAATTATTTCTCTTTTTGATAAATTTATTATACGGATTGCATATGGTCCATCTCAGGGTTGATAAAGTTGGTACAATTGTACTTTTTTTGATACAATTCAAAACTAAAAAGTACGCTGGTACCCCCGAGACTCATTTTATACTATTTCCAAATTTTTCAAACCTACATATTCATAATTGATATAAAATGGCAACTCGTATTTACTGTCCAATGAATGTAAGCGGAGTTTAGTTTTTGGTGCAAATAGTCTTGCGAAAATGCAAAATGTCGTAGTTTTTTTATGAAATCTAAGGGAAACTCTATTAATTGTTGTTGGATTTAACAAAACAGCTATGATATTTTGCATTTGCTCTTTTGCAAGACCATTTGCACCAAGCACTGAACTCCGCTATTGTGAATAGATTTTTGCGCTTGTTCATTGAACGATTGCTTATGCCACATTCTAAATTTAGTATCAGCGTGCATTTTCTGATGATATTGACAAGTTTTTAGAACAAATAGGAAATAACTTCTGCAAAAGTTCTACATGGTAGAAAAGACGACCTCCTCTCAATTCAAGATTATTTTGGAACGAATTCATAATATTTCCAAATATTTGTCAACAAGATGGTTGTCACGTCAAGAAGTTATCAACAGAATTTTGGAATAGTGGGAAATAGAGTTGTCAGCCGATTAAGAATAATTCGATTAATCGATCAAACAAAACCAAACTCTTGTTTGATTAATTTTAAAATGGCGATTTTCGAATAACGAATAAATCAATTATTTAATGTCGATTAATCGAATAATTTTTTTTTTGTAAAAAAATAAATAAAAGCTTAGAATTTGATTTATTCTGATACTTTTTTAATGATTTTATAAAGGGCGGAGAATATTTTTTATTGTTATAGAAAGATCTAGAAACAAAATATCGGCCAAATGCTCGCCACGGCTACAGTGGCATACCTCTTCCCGATGGCCAATATTTTCAATGATTCTGAGACAAAATGAAGGTTCTGTATAGTTAATGTGCTTTATTATCTTGAATTGTTCTTGGCTTATCGACGTGCAATTTTTCTTTTAACAAGACCATTGAATTTCTCGCGCAAAAGAGCCAAAAGAGCGCAAAAGAGTTAGAACCACATATCTTCCATGTTCATATCCTCAATTTCTGGCTACAAGAAGTCCGTTTTCATGTCGTGCTATCGAACACCATTGTCGAAGAAATGCGGCCCGATGACGCCGCGCGAGCATGCACAGCTGTGTTACCATTTCCTACAGACCCCGTTTGCTGAAATGACTGCACAATTCCCCCGATTGTGGACACATTTAGTCGATTATGCTGACCAATAAAACCACGAATTGCCCGAAATGCGTTTGGATTTGAACTCCCATTTTCGCAAAAGTCCTTATTTACCTTTCCATGGTTGAATTTGTCAAACACTAAAACAGAGAAATATCAAATTAAGTTTGTCAAAAAAATTGACAATAAAGTGCGACTCACAATTAACATCGTGCATTATGGTTGGACCATCCTTTAAAAAAAATGTAGAAAAGTTAAAAAATATTGTAGCCATAGCCCTGATTATAATTAATCTCAATGTTTATTAAGCAAAAAGCGTATTAAGTACTCATAGTATTTCAAAAATTTATTTTATGTTCTTATTTAACAAATATTTGACAAGCATTATAAAAATAAAGAATAATAGATGAATGGAACGGAATGGAATCAATTTAAAAAATGTAAATTTTTTGTAATATTAATATTTTTTATTCGTTATTCTCATCGATTAATCGAATAATTTTTTAGAGTTAATCGTTCGATCGAACGAACAAAATCAATTATTTGAATTATTCGAACAAAGTTGAAAGGCGAATAATTGACAACTCTAGTGGGAACCCACTCCATTATTATTTTACTCCGAATTATTTTGAAGGAGATTTTACAAGCGCTAAATGCAACTTTATAATATTCGGACTTTCTACTCCTTTCCTGTTTCTGGAGTACATATTGAAAACTGTTAACACAATAAATTTGGAAATGCAATCCGAAGATGTTCGTATGCACATATTTTAGAACACTAACAAATTTTATTTTCGTTTAAAATTCGAGATTTCATTTTGAGAAATATTCTTAATTTTCCACAAAAAAGATGATAAATTCTAAAAAGTGTATGAAAATGCTCTATGGCGGCAATCAAAAATAAAATATATAATCTATATAAATTATGTATTTTATTCGACCTTTATTTTTTAAACTTTAATAAATTTTTGAGCCTAAGGTCTTTTTTTTTATAAAAAACTTTTAACTTTTATTTAAAAACCAATATTTCGGCACTTCCTTGAGTGCCTTCTTCAGGGTTATTTTTTCTTTAACAAATTATAACAAATTTAACAATAAGTGACAAATTAAAAAATTTTTCTAATTCAAAAACAAAATAAAATATTTTTCAAATCAAACTTGATCTATTACAATATAAATAAATTTTTAACTTCCGTTTCTATTTTTATAAAATAAGTGTCTATAATTTTGTGCTACATTTTCAGTGTCTGACTTGAAATTAATTCTAGAAATTGACGGAACCTTTATAATTTGTAACATTTCTAACAAAAATCTACGTTTATAATTATTTTCTGTATTTAAAACAGTTGTATTTTCAAAATCTGGATAATGGTTTAGATTAGCACAATGAGTTGATAAAGCTGTTTTTTGTGATGAAATATTTCTATATTTTTGATCTGATTTATGTCCTGCTATCCTAGTTCTTAGTTTATTTTTTGTTGTACCTATATATACTTTATTACACTGTCCACTATCATTACCCTTACATGGTATTTTATAAACTATATTTGACATATCCATCTTCTTTACTTTGTCTTGCATTTTAGTAAATAGTTTACCTACTGTGTTAAAAGATTTATGAGCTATTTTGTATATTTTGCTATCATATATATTTGATTTTTCTAATCTTTCTGAAAATTTTGGTATGTATGTTACCGACTTAAAAATCCTCTGTTCTGTAATACTATTTCGGTTATTTAATCTACAATTATTATGTTGAATTAATAAATCTGTTATTAATTGTTTAGGAAAGCTATTATCAGTTAAAATACCTGAAATCTTCCTTTTATTATCTCTATGAAATTCTGAATCACTTATTTTTAGAACTCTTTCTATAAAATTTTTAGCTGTATTAATAATTATTCTCTTTGGATGTTTCGAGAAATAATTAATAATTCTGCCAGAAGATGTTGGTTTTTGATACCAATCTATTAATATCCTATTTCCTCTTCTAATTATCAAGGTGTCTAAATATGATATTCTTGAATTAGATTCCCTTTCAATTGTAAATTTAATGTTTGAATGAAAAGAGTTAAAAATATCTAACATTTGACCTATTCCTGATTCAGAAATTATACAAAATAAGTCATCAACATATTTAGTTAAGATCTTCGGTTTAATAATTAATTTTCCCACACATATATCTAATAACCTTTCCATAACTATATCTGCTACAATTGGAGAAGCTGGCGAACCCATGGGAAGTCCTTTCATTTGATTATATATATGATTATTTAATTGAAAATATCTACTATCTATTATACAAAATTTAAGAATTCGTAAGAATAAGTCCTTCTCCATATTCGTATGTTCCCTTATTATATTCCATTTTTCCTCTATTATATTTATAGCTAAATCTATTGGAATGCTAGGAAACAATGAAACTACATCAAGAGAAATTAACCTCTCATTATTATCTAATGTAATATTCCTAATTCTGTCTTTAAATTGAAGAGAATCTTTAACATTATACT
Source organism: Pollenia angustigena (assembly GCA_930367215.1). Lineage (NCBI taxonomy): Eukaryota > Metazoa > Arthropoda > Insecta > Diptera > Polleniidae > Pollenia > Pollenia angustigena. Next base: position 42,057,605 of record OV884058.1, on the reverse strand, counting down.
TTGAATTTTCAGTAATTTTATTGAGAATTCCTGTTATATATTTACATAGTTCATATGATGGAGAATTTATCATTGAACATATTGGCCTTAATGGAAAATTCATTTTATGAATTTTTGGAACACCGTATAGCCTAGGTGCTATTGCTGTATTAGTTTTAAGTTTATTCCTTTCTGCGATTGTAATTGTATAATTATTAAAAAGTTCCTGAACTAAACTATTATTTATCTTTTCTAGTTTGCTAGTAGGGTCCTTATCCAATCTCTTATAATTTGAGTCATCCCTCACAATATCATTAATTCTTAACTCATAATCAACTCTATTCATTGCAACAGTTTATATAATCTATAAATAAAATTAAAATAAATGGATCCCTTGACCCTTAGACCAAATACAATTTATTTTACGCTATTTTTGAATATTTTGGAAAACTAACTATTTTGAAAAATCGAGGGCTCGAAATTAGGCTGTAGGAAATATCGCCCAAAGAAAAATCGCCCAAAAAAAAAAATGAAAAATCGCCCAAAAAAATTGCATGTAAAATTGGGCCTGATTTCATATGAAAAATGGCCCAAAATTTTTGGGCTATTTATCGTTATTGTTGGGTGATTTTTCGTTTTTTAAATTTGGGCGAAAAATGTTGTATGAAAAATGGCCCAAAAAAAATGGGCTATTTTTAAAATTCTACCATAATCTTACATAGCAGAGAAAACCATGTTTTATTATGGTTGCAAACAACAAAACTATTTTTCAAGAAACTAATTTAACCATTATATGGTTGTCGGCGACAATGATTTGGTTAAATTAAACATAATATCGGTAGAATTTTTTTAAAAATGGTTTTGTAGCTTTTTTCTCTGGGTGTATATATTAAATATATACATATATATCGAAAATAAGGATTTTCTCTTCTATGGTATAACAAATACTGGCTTCGCTAACTAAAGCTTCTCTGTATCGCCGGCCTTCGGACGGGCGCAAGGATTTTCTCCTCTGTGGTATAACAAAGACCGGCTTCGCTAACTAAAGCTTCTCTGTATAGCCGGCCTTCGGACGGGCGCAAGGATTTTCTCCTTTATGGTCTAACAAAAACCGGTTTCGCTAAGTAAAGCTTCGAAAAACTGCCTTGTTTCCGAACAAGGCCGACTACGCAGAGAAGCTTTAGTTAGCGAAGCCGGTGTTTGTTATACCATAGAGGAGAAAATCCTTGCGCCCGGCCGAAGGCCGGCTATACAGAGAAACTTTAGTTAGCGAAGCCGGTCTTTGTTATACCATAGAGGAGAAAATCCTTGCGCCAGGCCGAAGGCCGGCTATACAGAGAAGCTTTAGTTAGCGAAGCCAGTATTTGTTATACCATAGAAGATGAAATCCTTATTTTGGATATATATATTTAATATATACACCCGGAGTAAAAGCTATAAAAATATTTTATCCATATTATGTTTAATTTAACCAAATCATTGTCACCGACAACCATATTATGGTTAAATAAGTATCTTTAAAAAAATCACTTGAAATTTTAACGGTATTTTAAAAAAAAAATTACACATTTTTGATTATAAGTTAAGTTGCGGACGTTGCAAAGTGTCCAAGGTCACTACGACACTGGACGTTATGACGGCTGAGTTCCTAAACATCATAATACTTTGCAGTCAAAGTCAAAAAAGTATCATAGAGTTTAACTATATCTAGTTTGATTATTGTGTACGCATCGATATTGTTTTTAGTGAACTTTGGTACAGATAACATTGTAAAATTGTTCACGGTTGCTTGGTAGAAAGCACTTAAAAAAGCGAGTTGCTTTGCAACTGATGTTTTGGAACTCACCCGACATGTCACCTAAATTTATATGAATAATAAACACTTTTTTGCAAATTTAGTAATTTTTTTTTTATTTTTTTGGGAAAAAATTCGTTTATGCTTTTTGGGTCATTTTTCATTTTCTTTTTGGGCCCTTTTTCGTTTTTTTTTGGGCGATTCTTCATTTGGGCGATTTTTCATTTTTTTTTTTTGGGCCATTTTGTTTTCGATATTGTTTTTAGTGAACTTTGGTACAGATAACATTGTAAAATTGTTCACGGTTGCTTGGTAGAAAGCACTTAAAAAAGCGAGTTGCTTTGCAACTGATGTTTTGGAACTCACCCGACATGTCACCTAAATTTATATGAATAATAAACACTTTTTTGCAAATTTAGTAATTTTTTTTTTATTTTTTTGGGAAAAAATTCGTTTATGCTTTTTGGGTCATTTTTCATTTTCTTTTTGGGCCCTTTTTCGTTTTTTTTTTGGGCGATTCTTCATTTGGGCGATTTTTCATTTTTTTTTTTTGGGCCATTTTTCTTTGGGCGATATTTCCTACAGCCTCGAAATTAATTTTTGACCTTTGGTTTCTTTGGCAAAGTTTCTAACAATGACTAATAGAACAAGAGTCGCGATGTGCTTTTGACGCGAAAAAATTTACTTATTATCTATTTTACTTAATTTATACTTCGGACATGCCAACAAACAACTTCACACAAACTTCAACATTTGCAGACGATACAGCTTTTCTAAGCATCCACGAAAACCGTTATGAAGCATCTCGTTACTTACAGCATCATATATTTTAACTAGAAATATGGCTGAGACAATGGAGGATAATGTTCAACGATCAGAAATGCGTACATATAACATTCACCTTGCGCCGGAAATCTTGCCCCCATATTACAATTAATAATCAAATAATTCCTCAACATTCGCACACAGAAAAAAGTAAAAAACGGGTTTGATCACCAAAATAATTGAAACAAGCAAAAAATTGTTTAATTTTGCACCTATCACCGAAATGATTATACCAATTACTCAAATTTGCAAAAATTGCAAAACAAGGACTTTTTCCAATTAAAAAGTTTTTACATTTTAATTACAAAAATAATTGAAAAAATTATTAATATTAAACAATATTTTAATTGAATGAATAAACAAATTAATTAAAAAAATATCAATATTTTAATTGAATGAATTACTAACGAAATTGATTACAATACAGAAAAATAATTATTTTAATAATTGTATTGATTAAAACAGTGATTGAATTTTTGCATTAAATCGATTAAATTTTTAGTTGAATAAATTAAACAGTGTACTTGAAATACACTCTAAATTCAATTACGCAAATTATTGAATCAAAAAAATTGTTAATTGAATAAGTTTGTTAAATCAATTCAGTTGATGGTTAAATGAAGCAAAATAATAATATTTAAAATAATTAGTATTGTGGTTATTTTGTTGAACTATTTATGGTTTCTAATCCTAATTTTTAATATTTTTAATTAGGCTTAAGTTCATGAAATTTAATTTTCATTAAATTATTTTTATGAAGAAAGGAATTTTACAACATGAAAATTAATTAAAATTGTTACTGATAATCTTTCATTATTGACGTGGCTCGGGCTCGAACCCTGGCCGGCAGGTTACCATGACATGTTTCGATCGCAACCACTCGATCTCCTCAGATGGATTTGCCGTCTTACACTCGCAGCCATCGACGACTGCTGACGTCAATAGTCAAACATCAATCCTTAAACCAAATTGTATTTCAACATTTGGTAGATCGAAATTTGCTTTCCTGAATGATTATCCATTTTAATTGATTTTACATGTTTTTTCCTTACTTCTGTTTTTTCGTACTTTTGTCAAGAATTTTTCTTGAAGTCCAAGTACATTTTTTTTTTTTTTTTTTTTTTGTTTCTTCATAAAAATAATTTAATGAAAATTAAATTTCATGAATTTTTTGTTTCTTCATAAAAATAATTTAATGAAAATTAAATTTCATGAACTTAAGCCTAATTAAAAATATTAAAAATTTGGATTAAAAACCATAAATAGTTCAACAAAATAACCACAATACTAATTATTGTTAAAGCTAAGGCACGAGCTCTATGTGTACATTTGTCCTTCAAGTTGTGCTGAAAAAGGTCAACAGAAAAGAGAAAGACAAAATGAAAAAACAAAAAATGTACTTGGACTTCAAGAAAAATTCTTGACAAAAGTACGAAAAAACAGAAGTAAGGAAAAAACATGTAAAATCAATTAAAATGGATAATCATTCAGGAAAGCAAATTTCGATCTACCAAATGTTGAAATACAATTTGGTTTAAGGATTGATGTTTGACTATTGACGTCAGCAGTCGTCGATGGCTGTGAGTGTAAGACGGCAAATCCATCTGAGGAGATCGAGTGGTTGCGATCGAAACATGTCATGGTAACCTGCCGGCCAGGGTTCGAGCCCGAGCCACGTCAAGAATGAAAGATTATCAGTAACAATTTTAATTAATTTTCATGTTGTAAAATTGCTTTCTTCATAAAAATAATTTAATGAAAATTAAATTTCATGAACTTAAGCCTAATTAAAAATATTAAAAATTTGGATTAAAAATATTTAAAATATATGTATGTTTTATTTAAATACATATGGTTTAAAAATAACTTGTTTTATTTGTTAAATTGTAATAGCTCATGCCTAATTGTCAAATTTTGGAAGATTTTTTGACAGAGGAATTTCATACATACAACTTTGTATAAAACTGTAGAATAAGTCTGATTCTTCAGGGTATTCAAGATTGAAAACAAAAAACTGTTTTTGTTGTGTAATTTGGCTGTACTTTTTTCACCTATTCACTTTAAACGCACAACATGAAATGACGCCAAAAATAATTCAAGAATTAATAAACAAAGAAAATAAACACCAAATTTCGATTGCGACCATAACCACCGTCAACACTGTGGTCAGCCACAAGGCGATTTTTTATTTTACGCATAATTACATATGTATGTAGGCTCATTATTGACATTGTTGGTGGTCATAATTGTAATTCGTCTATAACAAATTTCAGTTCATTTTTTACTTTTTGATAGTTTTTTTTTTTTGCACGCGACGCTGACTGTTCTTTTTGATGAATAAAACATGTGTGTATGTACATGTAAGGGCAAAAACAATAAATTTATAAAGATGTTGGTAGCACTTGTAACATTTTTCGCAAACTGTTGATGAGGGCGGAAAGCAACAAGGAGAAAGCAACAAAGTGTTCAATTCAAACAACCGAGTTGATTGATTCAATTAAACTTATAATTAAAATAAAGCTTAAAATCAAGTAAAATTTTAATTGAAAAAAAAAATATTTTTTTTTAATTAAATCAATTAAGAACATAATCAAATTTATTTTAAAATTCAAATATCACTATTAATTGAAAAAAACTGCCAATAATTTTTTCTGTGCATGTAAAATATCTCGGCATACATCTGGATCGGCGATTAATGGGAAAATGTCAGGCAAAATTAACTGAAATGAAACTAAAAGCCATTCAAATTCATTGGCTTATTCGAAGAAAATCTGTCTTTAGTCTCAATTGCAAGCTTCTACTTTACAACTCTATCTTAAAGCCTATCTGATGCTACGGTATTCAACTATGGGGTACTGCCTCGGCCTCTATAATATCGAAAAAAATTCAAAGGCGCCAAAATAAACTTCTTCGAATAATCACAGTCGCTCCCTGGTATGTTAAAAAGTCAAACATTCATAAGGATCTCAATGTGCCATCACTAAAAACTATGATTACAAAATATGAAGTAAAATATTTAAAAAGGCTTGAATAACACCCAAATCCACTAGCTCGAAATATTTTAAGTCATGGCGACCACACTTGCTTAAGAAGAAGAGACACTGCAGCACTCACCCAATCAGAAGAGCGATAAACACCTACATATGTGAACAGAACCCGTGATGAAGAAAATGTTTGTCTGGCACTGGCAGGACATAAATAAAGTATTAGGATAAGATTTGATTAATTATTGTTAGTTCATATTTAATATACGAAGATTCAATAAATAAATAATAAGAAAAAAAATCTATACTTTACATGCACTAATGAATTTTAAGTACCTTTTGTTTTTGTTGTATTAAATTTTTGTTTTTAAAAATAAAATAAAAAAATTTATAAAAAAAATTATTTAGTACTATTGGGGCCGAAAAAGTACGATTTTAAAGGTTCGTTGGTACGATATTGGTTTTCTCATTTATCATCCCTGGTCCTGATTCAAGTACAAGGTACTCTTTAAGAAGTAAAAAGGCGAAAAATTGGTACTTTTTGATAAGTTTGTTATACCGATTGCATATGGTCCAAATTCAAATATTGGGTACTTTTTAAGAGGTAAAGAGAAGAAAAATTTTTTACTCTTGGTACTTTTTCACTTTTTGCAAAATTTGTTATACAGATTGCATATGGACCAGATTGAATACGGAGCAGATTTAAATTTAGGGTACTTTTTACAGTCTAAGCGTAGAAAAATTGGTACTTTTTTCTCTTTTTGATAAATTTGTTGTACATGGTACTTTTTAAGAGCAAAAAACGGCAAAAAATTTTAGTTTTGGCACTTTTTTATATACTGAGGTCGTACTTAGTTTGTCATTCGGTGTGAAACTTTTTTATTATTCGTCTCAGACCCCATAAAGTATATATATATATTCTGACTTCTTCAGTAATTTCATGTCGATTTAGCCATCTCCATCTGTCTGTCTGTCTGCTGAAAACACGTTAACTTTAGAAAAACTCAAAAGAAAAGAACAATGTTTGTGTCAAATTGCTTCTAGTTCTCCTAAGCAGTTTGGGACTGAAATCATAAAAACCCGGTTCAGTTGGATAAGAGCTGCAAATCCAAATGTGGGACCTCCACCCTGAAAAAAAGAAAATTTTGTAACAAAAACTGATATAAATAGTGGTGGAAAGCAGATATTATGCATGGTAGCATGTCATAGTATCCACGGACATAATGTCCATGGACATTATGACGCCCTTCGATGCGACATAAAGTCCATGGACATTATGTCGTTATATATATACAAAGACCGGCTTCGCTAAGTAAAGCTTCTAAAATCTGCCTTGGTTTCGTAGGCCGGCTATGCAGAAAAGCTTTAGTTAGCAAAGCCGGTTTTTGTTATACCATAGAGAATAAAATCCATGTACCCGGCCATAGGCCGGCTATGCAGAGAAGCTTTAGTTAGCGAAGCCGGTGTTTGTTATACCATAGCGGAGAAAATCCTTGCGCCCGGCCGAAGGCCGTCTGTGCAGAAAAGCATTATGTCGCACCAAAAAAGGACATAATATCCATGGACATTATTACACTATATTAATGGACATTATGTCCTTGGACACTATGACATGCCACCATTATACAAACATGAAGATCAGTCCATAATTTACCATAGGCCCCACATAAAGCTCACTCTCAGAAATCATTTTAGTACACGTAAAACCGTAACAAATAATGCTATTGCAATTAATTTTGGTCTGTCACAGTATATGACTAAAAATTACACTGTCAAATTTCGTGAAGATCGGTTCATAATTTACCACAGGCTTCATATAAAACTTACTCCAAAAGTATTCTAACTGTCGGTGAGGGGTATCAAAGATTCGGTTTAGCCGAATATAGAACTTTTACTTGTTTTTGGATTGAATTGAAAATGCATCAAATCGGTTTACGATTTCACTTAGCTCGCATCGAAACTTCTTTGCGAAACTTAGTCTTTGTTCATACGGCTCATGTCTTATTGACAAGATTGCTACTTTATAGGCGAGAGGGACGAGGGGAAAAGAAACGAGTACACAGATGCATGTACTGTCTTTACGTTTTGCTTTCTTATTCGTTGTTTAATTTTGTTTTTGTTTTCAATATCAAATAAAACAAAATAAAAAAAATGTTGTCAGCATGACATGATTCATTTGAATGCCAATTCATGTTCAAAGAAGAAAAAGGAAGAATCTTGTCAATAAGACATGAGCTGTATGAACTCAGACTTAGCTTTTAAGAGATTCAATCCATTTTAATCTTGCTGTTGCAAGAGACAAATATTTTCTCTGTGCTAGAAAAAAATAATATCTTTATTAAGTTAATCCTTACATCTATCCAAGCAGTAAAGCTTAATTAATTTAAGTCTCAGAGATTTCTTTGCAATTTAGTATCATTGACGCTAAAAACACTACATTGTTGCTGATACTCTTTTTTAATACAATTAGAAAAATCAACAAAACTACAATCAAAGTGGGAAACAAAGAATGGTTTTTGCCTCTTGCCGATGCGACTGATGCGACTGATGACAATGCATCAGTTGATGATGATGGTGACGGCACTTAACAAACTAACGGCATCATCAACATGAGAATATTTTCCAAATGAAAATATCGAGAGCCAGTTGAAATCAGACACATTTTCTCCTTAATAAATTCAAATCCAATTGTCAGCTTTCAAAAACAAGCAGCAAACAAAGTGTCAGTTTTAGACATCATGAATTTTTCGTTATTCATTGCCAAACAACAAAAAGAAAAACAACAGTTTTTTTAGGTTTTTTGTGCTTTTCTAAGATTCCTGACATTCAAATTAAATGAAATTTAAATGTTCTGCTGAACATCGCAACATTTTTTATGTCTTTTAGGACAGAAATTTATTTGTTTACTTTTTGTTGATGAAGCAGAAACTCCTCTATAAATTTTAGCAAATTCTTGCTTTTTTGTTGTTGTTTTTATTCAGTGTATCAACACCATCTACTCCACTAGCGGAAAGTGTGGTGTATCAAATAATTATTCTTTATGTAGTTCAGGAAGTTTTCGTAATAGGAACAAATAGTAAAACACTATGATAGACATAAGGACTCAGTGTGAAGTGAAAGCATTAATAAATATAAATTTGCTTTTTATAAGCCACTTGCTAAGCCCGGTGCACTTCGCTAATCCCAATAAAATAAAATTGGTAAAATTTTTGTTTTAAACGGGGCCCTGTTTCTCAAAACCACAAGTTATAAATCTACAAGTAAAATGCATTAAAAAATCAACAATTTTCGTTTTTGTTTCAAATGTATTTTACTTGTAGATTTGCAACTTGTAGTTTTGAGAAACAAGAATCAGATCTTGTTAATTGATAAAGAACCAATTTCTACCAAATTCTCCTCCAAATATTAAGCAAATTATATTGAGCTTGTATGAGCGGCTGCACGCTTATTTTTCGTACTTCTTTTGGTGCTTTCATCTATATTTGAGTAGTTGCGTGTTGTATTTTCCGGGCTGTTTTTGGTGCTGGTCTCTTCTGGTAAGTTTTGCCCCATTTCGACATCCGGGGGCTTAAGTCCTTTATGTATGAAAAATGCAATTTTTGAAAGTCGATGATTATTTTAACATTTGTTTTTTGAAAAACTACTCGATAGAATTTTGTGATTTTCAAAACATATATTTGTTTGAAAAAGGTGATTCTGGGGATAAATTTTTATTTCCCGATCGCATTTATAACGGGATATTTTCTAAGGGTAATAAAAATCCTGTTTGCTCTATACGCCACCATAAGCATATTTCCTGGTAACGTAACTCTCTTTTGTAACTCTTTCCCTTTCTTAATGTTTCTTAGCTTTACAGTAGAGTGGTTCGGTTCCCATACAAAAAAAATTTCAGACAGTCATCCTAGGGTGGTAAAATAGCGCCTCTGTATACCGCGACGCTATATATATAAAACCGAAAAGTTGAATGTAATATATGTAAGTAAAAAAAAGTGGGCTTTATTGTGGGACGTGGCATTAAAGTGAGTAAATTTAAAGCTATAAGTACATAGTTTTAGAAGGGCTTTCTTGCCAAGTGCAAAAACTTTAACTTTAGCGACATACGACCCGAGATGATATAAGTGGCGCCCAGAATTTGATGTCGTATTAAAACGCCACCAAAGGCAAAAATGAAGCCATAGACAAGCCATGAATAACGATATGCAATATGTTGTGATATATTCAAATCGGACAGTTTGGAGAAATATATTTTTGGATTTCCTTTATTTTTTTTTTTACTGTGTTGATGTACCTTCTCAACAGCACATTTCAGCAAATTTTCAGATTTTTTTGGCTTATGGTTGGTGACAGAGATATCGAATATTAAAAAAATCGTGTTATAAGAAAACTATTGGGGAATTTACAAGGTGGCATCTTCTATCTATATATATAAAATAGAATGTGTGTATGTATGTATGTATGCATGTATGTATGTATGTATGTATGATCTGGTTATTCAGTTCATTCGATCCAAAAGTTATATCGATAATACTGGTACTTTTTCCTCTTATGAATGTAGGAGTATCACCATTGTTAAAAATTGTTAGACCGAGAGATGCCATCAATTCAGTAACGATGGTACCTTTCTTGTCTAGTTTTATTGAATTCCATTCTGGGGATTTGCTGTTGAAGTCACCGCCTACGATAACTTTTCCCTTTGCTGTTCTGATACTTAGCTTTAATTTATTAATTGCATGTGAGAAGTTTGTGTAGTCCATATTCGGTGAAAAATAGCAGCTATAAATTCGTATCCCATTGATAGTTGCATAAGCAACCATCATTTTCCACATTTACTTCGCTAATACATAATTGCATATTTAGTACCATCATTGCCGCTCTCTTTGTCAAGTCTTCGTACCAAATTTTAGAATGAGCTTTTCTATAGGGTTCACTAATAAGAACTATAATCACATTTTCTTTCTGCGGATTTTTGGATCATTATGTATGTATGTTTTTTTTTGGACGTAGTGATAGCGCACTATCATCTAGTGGCCCCACGATATCTTTACCACCACCACCCCGGAACCACGTCAGTACTCCATCAGGGCGGGTAGTTTATCTGCATCAGCACCTCAGTCGCGTTGTTTCATTCTTACGTCCCCCTTCGTTTATCATGATAGGAGGTTCAGAACTAAGCTTGCATTGTCGCCATCCGCACCACTTTGCTATATTGTTCTTCGTATCTCCTCCAGCCTACGAAGCTCTATCATTACCAGCTTCACATAGTCGCACACATGCTCCCAGTTATCGAGAGAGGACAACATGATCCCAATTATGTTCTCCACACTAATGCTGCTCCCTATCGTATGCTCCAGATTCGCCCTTTCACTGCTGAATCTTGGACAGGTGAAAAATACGTGTTCAGGATCCTCAATTACATCACCAGCACAGGCCGCGCAAAACGGGTCCCTGTCATGCTTAAAGCGATACAGGTACGACTTGAAACAGCCGTGCCCACTCAAGAATTGCGTGAGATGGTAGTTCAAATCACCGTGTTTTCTATTTACCCATACGCTTATTTTGGGTATTAACCTATGCGTCCATCGACCCTTGACAGATGCAGTCCATCGTATCTGCCATTCTGAAATGCTCGAAAGTCCTGCTGCATCTCGAATATTCGCTATGTTCGCCGAGACTCTCGAAGTATATATGTACCTCACCTCCTTAGCCTGCAGGTCGATGGGTACCATGCCCGCAATGACAAACGCTGCATCATCCGACACCGTTCGAAAGGCACAACAAACACGAAGCGTCGCCAGTCTGTAAACGGAGTTTATCCCTTCTCTGTAAGTCACAAACCTGGTGGCCTCTGACCATATCGGTGCTGCATACAGTATTATACTCTTCACAACCCCTGCTAAAACTTTCCTCTGTAGGTATTTGGGGCCCCTCGTGTTGGGCTTTATACGGTTTCCATATAGTCCAGGTGAAGTTTGAAAGACAAACGATTGTCTATCATCACTCCCAAGTACTTAAGGTAATCCTTCGTTCTGATCGAGCATCCATTAACATTTAGGGTAATATACTCCACTGTTTTTCGACATGTAATCAATACTGCCTCCGTTTTATGTTCACCCAATGTTAAATCCATTGAATTTAGCCAAGATCGGATCAGTTGAATGCTGCTATTGGTAACACTAACTGCCTCCTGCGTATATTTAGCCACCACCACCAGCGCAATGTCATCCGCAAACCCCACTAATTTAGCCCTCTCCGGGAGCATCAGCCTCAGAACACCATCGTACATCACATTCCACAGCAACGGACCAAGGACAGACCCCTGTGGCACTCCACCTGTTATACCATACTCTTGCATACCATCGCCTGTATTATGCACCAATACTCTATTCCGGAAATAATCCCTAATTACTGCCACTAAATATTGAGGTACATTCAAGTCGTTTAAGGCATTCACGATTTTCTCCTAATTCGCAGTATTTAACGCATTCCTAACATCCAGCGTTACAACCACACAATATACCTTGGAACCATTTCTCCAGCTTTCACCTTCAATAGCCTCTTTAGCTATATCAACAACAACCCCTATAGCATCTATTGTCGATCTACATTTCCTGAAACATTACTGGGCGTCAGATAGACCCCCTGTTGTCTCGATATGCAAGTCTAATCTTGTACAGATTTTGCTCTCAAGCAGCTTACCGCACGTATCTATCATACATAATGGTCTGTACGATGAAGCGTCCTCCAGTGGCTTATTGCTCTTGGGCAATAGCACCAGTCTCTGTCTTTTCCATCTTGATGGAAAGGATCCATGCCGAAGACAGGCGTTTATCACATGCACTACTTGGATCGAGCAGCACCGAACAACTTCTTTCAATACCATGTTTGGTATACCATCAAGCCCGGGAACTTTGCTACAGCTTGCAGTATCTCAGCAGTGGTAACGGGCGGGAAACTAAAAACTTCATTGTCACTGTGATTCTCCCAATAGGTTGTACCCTGTTGCGGGAAAAGATACTTCACTATTCTGTCGAGTATTACTGGTTCTCTCGGGGATGAATTATGCAGACAGTTCAACTTCTTCGTCACCAGTTTATAGGCCATTCCAAATGGATTATTTTCAACGTCATTGCAAATTTCCAAGAAACACGACCGTTTGGCTTGACGTATAGCCAGTTTTAGCGCTCTCCTCTTAGCTTTAAGCTCTTGATGATGCAGATCATTGCCCTGCCTACCACGCGTTCTCACATATACCCTTCTGGCTCGTATACAGTCCCTTCGCAGTTGGGCGATTTCCTCATTCCACCAATACACTGATTGTTTAATTCCACCCTGCCCTCTTTTCCTCATCGAGGCATTGCAAGCATGAGTAACTTTCCTAACAAGCTGCTCAGACATATTTTCTGGTGAACCACCCAGGATCATATCCTCTATATAAACTTTGAACAGTTCCTTGTCAAAAGTGTTTGCTCTCCAGCCATTAGGGTTCCATCTGGGTACATTCGTTAACGTTGGTGCCAATGGATCGTTTCCTATGTCCATGATTATAGCACTATGATCGCTGTGTGTATAATGATCACTAATAGACCACTGTATTCGGTTCGAAATGTTTGCGCTGGCAAACGCAACATCTATTATAGAGCCTCTTCCATTACGGTTGAACGTCTGCTCATTTCCAGAGTTCATAATTATCACGTTCAGCATTGCGAGTGACTCCAACAATATCCGGCCTCTTTCATTCGTACTCGGGCAGCCCCACTCCGTTGCCCATGCATTAAAATCCCCGGCGATCAAAAAAGGGCCTTTATTTATAGCATCGGAAGTCAGGTTACATACGATGCTCTGAAATTCAAGTATTATATACCTCGGTTGGATGTAACAGCTATACATGGATATTCCAGACACAGTAGCACGAACAAAGCCACCCTGTTTGGCTGACATTGTATCCTGCAGTACTCTATTGTTGACGGGCCAAATTGCAGATGTATTGCAACTGTCAGCCACCCAGCTATTGGTATCAACGTTGCTGTAAGGCTCACTAATTAGAGTTACATCTACTTTCAGCTCACGCACACTCTGTTTAAGCAGATCCTGGGCTGCTCGGCAATGATTGATATGATTGATATGTATGTATGTATGCATGTATGTATGTATGCATGTATGTATGCATGTATGTATGTATGTATGTATGTATGTATGTATGTATGTATGTATGTATGTATGTATGTATGTATGTATGTATGTATGTATGTATGTATGTATGTATGTATGTATGTATGTATGGACTCCAAAACGGCTTGGCCGATTTTGATGAAATTTTCAGGGAATCTTCAGAATATTCAGGCGGGTGACACTGTGAAGACTGATTTTTGATTTTCGGTCTGCGGGCGGAGGGGCGTGTCAAAATCCAATTTTCATTTTGCACCACCAATGACTTCTAAATAATTTGGACGATTTTTTCTTTAAAATGATCGCCATGGTCCAACTAATGGTGTTTTCTTTTCTACAAAAAAGGTGACATTTTATTAAAAAAAAATGCAATTTGGAGTCTGTTTCTTAAAAATTTTGCTCCCGAAAAGGGTGGCTTGTTTTATTCTTAGAAACTCACCCTTTTTTGGAAGCAAAATTTTTTATGAAACAGACACCAAATTGCATTTTTTTAAAGAAAATGTCACATTTTTTTGTAGAAAAGAAAACACCATTAGATTTATACGAAAAGAACATTTTTCCCCGCCCACTTTTTTCGAATTACCTGGACAGGACAACGTCTGTCGGGTCAGCTAGTAAAGTCATAAGTCTTAAAATAATAATATGAAAAAATACGGCTGTTGTGAACAACCACTCATAATTAAGTGTGCTATTTTGAATTTAAAGCAGCTGATCTAAGACAAATATAAAAAAATAAATATTTAACTAGCATCAAAGTATTTTTTAATTCTTATTCGTGAATTTATAACTTAAATAAGATCTTACTTGACTTTTTTTCCATATTTTAGACGCAAATCACAAATAAATTTTATTTTGTTTGTTTACCAAACATCAGAGTCCTAAGCCGATATAATTTGACGCCGTAAGTGTTTTGTTACAAAAATTGCCAGCCGCAGGTTAAATTCGGATATAAGCCTGATAAAACTGTAACGTAAAAAACTGTAAAACATCAACGGCGACGGCTACAAAAACTAATGCGGATCGGCTCAGCCGCTCAGCGCCGGTCTCTTATAATTAATTACGACAACACAATAAACATAGCAAGCAAAGTTCTATTTATTTAAGACACTTTTTGTTTAAAAGCAACAATATTTTTTAAACCATTGAAAAATGTTAGAACATTTTGACAATATAACATGATAGCACACCTTGTGTAAATAATCATAACTTTTTTAATAATAGTCCATATAGAATAAGTTTTTTGATTTTTTTTTCTACTATCCAATAAAAATTGAAAAAAAATTTGCACAGTGGGCTTGGATGCGATTTTCGGGATTTAATATTTGAAATACATTTTTTTCACTGTTTGATACTGAGTTTGTACTCTTTGATTTTCTTGAATTTTTTTTTTTTTTTTTTTTGTATTAAATTATGATTTTTTGCACAAATTTTAAGACCAATTTGGTTGTGGGATTCCAAAAACTTCTACTTTTTCTGATTTTTTTAAATTTGTTAAGAACCAAAATTTTCGATTAAACCACTGTGCAAAAACTTGCTAGGATTCCGCGGTATATATTTTCAATACTACTTCATTTATTTTGTTATTTGCATTGACTATGTCTAAAAAATCATAAAATAACTAAGAATTATTTCAATACGGTTTTTTTACTTTTATCTAAGCAAAATAGATTACTGATCATAGCAACCTTCACCCTTTTCTTGCACACATAATTTTATTTCTTGAAAGGTGCTAATTTAGCAGTATTAACTAATTTTGAAACAGTTCCTCTAGTGCTTTAAACAGATTTTGTGTCCTTTTCCATCATTAGATTGTTATTTTGGGAAATGTTTAGATTGTCTAGGAATCGATGTCCTTAAAAATATATTAGACGACGTATTTGACAACAATGCTATTGAAAATACTACTTATAATTATTGGATAACTAACCCTCGTTGCAGCCTCGAGACACTTGTGAAAAACTCTTCGGAATTCGTTGGTATATATTGCAATCATCTTTTTTTTAGTCTTTTAACACATGATTTTAGAGCAAAAAAAAAACAATTTGATTTTTTGAAATAAATCAAAGAATCCTTAAAAGAAGATTAAAGGCTCAGCCCTTATATGCATAGCCTTGCTTAACCTACGGTCGAAAATGAACAAAAAGTCTCCCAAATATATTTAAGAAAACAAAAACAAAATAAAACAACATTTGATTCCGTATGGAATGTGCGTTTAGATTCGCACCTTGCTTAAGCAAATGACAGTTTCATTAAACTTAGCAAAAAGCTTTCTTAAGTTCAATATGGTTTGCTTCATATCACATTGTGGTTGAGCCTGAAGTTGTGGTGATTTATGATTTTGCTGAAAACTTGTTATACACAATGCAGCAGCCGGTTTTCATTGGAAAAATAATCAGGCAAGCATATCCCCGATAGTTATTTATTTCAAGCGTAATAATGAAGCGCTCACTCATCGAAATCCGATCATATTTTCTGATAGCAATAATCATGATGCAATTGCTGTATACAAATATCTAAGAATTATTACTGATTTTGTAAAAAAATTGTTATCAAATGCGTCTAAAATATTTTACTTTTCTGATGGCGGCTCGCAGCAATTCAAAAATTTTTGAAAACCAACATATATTTCACAAGTAAGAATCTGAGATTACTGCGGAATGGCATTATTTAGCAACTGTACATTGTAAGGGACCGTGGGACGGTATTGGAGCCACATTGAAAAAAAATTGCCGGAAGATTAAGTCTTCAGAGACAAATTGATAAACAAGTAACTACAGCGCTGGAATTGTATGAACAGCATTATTTTGAGGCAAATAAATTTCGGGAACACAAACACTTAATTCAATAGTTCCTTCTAATGCTGGTACAATAATTGCTGAAAAGATTTCTTTATTAAAAAATTAAATTCTAAAAAAATTTAAAAAAAATTCGGAATAAAATAAAAAAATAACAATCATTGTTTTTTAATAAACAAAAAAATGTTGCACAGTTGTTTAATCGAAATTTTTTTTTTTACAATTTTCAAAAAATCAAAAAAATAGTAGTTTTTGGAATCCCACAACCAAATGGGTCTTAAAATTTGTGGATAAAATCATAGTTTAATACACAAAAAATTCAAGAAATTATTTGAAATATTAAATCCCAAAAATCGCATCCAAGCCCACTGTGCAAAAAATTTTTCTATTTTTTATTGGATAGTAGCAGTGTTGCCAAAAGTAGGGAAAAAGAGGCTGCATTAATTTCGAATATACAAATGGCCACCTTAGAAAATTTATTTCAAAAGAAATACACTGCCTTCTAGTTGAATAAGGAATCACATTTTTTTTACTTTAATCAAGTATGTCTGCTAAACTTTAGTTCAGCAAAAATAAATTTTTGCACAACCAAATTTCAAGGTGTTGGTGTTAGTTTCCTGAAGAAATAAAAAATATACATATTTTTATTATTCTCAAATTATGCATTTATTTAAAGACATGTATTTCTGTGGTACTATTTCGTGTATGAAGTTCTGGCACGACAGCCGAGTACTTTCTCGATCCAAAAGCAATTTTATTTCTAATTCTTTCAGTCGATACTGAACGAATCAAGTTAATGCTTTTAAAACACTGTAAAAATAATTCCGATTCGTTCGGTATTGAATGAAATAATTAGATATTAAATTGCTTTCGAATCCAGAAAGTGCTTGATCACGACTGCCAGAATCAGGCCCCGGTTTTTTACAACTATGGTTTTTTTAGACTTTAACAACTTAAACGCGTAGGGATTTTTGTAGGGAAAATTTTTGCAGCGTGTAGGGAAAATCGGATTTTTGTTAGTATGCGTAGGTATTTTTCAAAAAATCTTCTGGCAACACTGGTAGTAGACAAAAAACGGAAAAAACGAAAAAAACTATTTTATTTGGACA
Source organism: Pollenia angustigena (assembly GCA_930367215.1). NCBI lineage: Eukaryota > Metazoa > Arthropoda > Insecta > Diptera > Polleniidae > Pollenia > Pollenia angustigena. The sequence continues at coordinate 42,039,952 of OV884058.1, read as the reverse complement.
AATATTGAAAAAGTTATGAGTATTTATTTAAGCATAGTTTTTTTGTAACCTAATTTTTTTTAATATTCAATATCGCTGTACCCATTAGCCAAAAAAATCTGAAAGTTTGCTGAAATGTGCTGTTGAAAAGAAAAAATATTTTGTTACGAAAGAAGCTTTAGTTAAGAATTAGATTAATTTATAAGTTATCTTGTATTGACTAGTTAATAAGTGTTTGTAAGTTATTTTATTATTTTAAATTGTTATTGAATAAGTTATGCACAATGTTCAGATGTAATGTTAACATTGTACTTCAACCCCACTGTAAATACTAAAAAGTTCGTTACAGTGATGGAATATTCAGTACTATGGTACTATTTTCAGTACTTTTTCCTTTCAAAAATACCACGGTTCCACCACGTCCGTTTAAGTACTCTTTTTTTTTTGTTACGCTTCTTTGTTTAGAAATTAAGAGTTGATATTTTTTTTAACATTGACAACCAGGGCTGTGGAGTCGTCAACAAAAAGTACCAACTCCGACTCCAACCGCTGAAATTCCAACTCCGACTTTTAATCTAACCTTAATGCTAAATGTATATGAGACTGGTCCTTATTTAACTTTAAACTTTTTTTATTGCAGTACTAAGAGAGCAAGAAAAGGATTTAGTAAAAATTCGAATCAATATTTTAAATATTGCATCTCCAATTTCAAAGTATTTTTATTTTGAAAATGATTACAAGTTTTTGTGGGTACTTCGACCCGACTCCGGTAGAAAAACCTCAACTCCGACTCTACAACCCCGACTGCACAGCCGTCTTGACAACGTTGCCTTCACATAATTTATTCTTATCAAAAGTATATATCGATGGCTTAATATAAAAAAAGTGTAACACGATTTTTTGTTTGTTAACAGGGGAAGAAACCTTATGATATCAGAAAAATTTTAATTAAGCGTCGAGTTGCAACACTGTTTAGAATCATTCAAACAACAACATCAAATACGAACTCAATGTTGGTTTATAGTTTTGCTTATTATTTTAGTTTTTGACTACCTCAATGTTATTATTTTACTACTTCAATGTTATTTTATTACTACCTCAATGTTAATAAACTACTGCCTAAAAATTTTCTAGTAAAAAAAACTCCCAATGTTGTAAGTAGTAGTTATAAATCGAAAACCTCAATCAAACCAATAAAAAATTATTAAATTTTTTTTAACTGCTACTTCATTTTTGTTTTCATTGCTGCTGGGTTCTCGCTGGGTTCTCGCCCTTTTTTTCGCCACCATCCTTTGAACCAGTGTTCTTGAGGTGAAGTCTCACTTGCCCAAAGCAGTAGCTGACCTTTCCTCCCATTTTCACAAGCTTCTGGTAGGAGCAAGCATCCACTGCCAGACGAAGATGGAGGAATTCGCCGTGTACTTGTCTTTGCGCCACTGCCCAATGAGTTGCAGCCAAGTCATTCTGAGCCGCTATGAAGGCCAGAACCCTCGCATTGGACAGCTCCAGACTATGTGGGAAGTACCCCCTCACAAAGTGCGTGCGGGGGAATTCTTCCTCAAGGACGATTTTACATTCCACCCCTGATTTCTCCTTGATGTAATCAAGGTTGGACTTAGTCCATTCCGCCGTCTCATTGTTGACGCACACAAGCATCAACCAGTCGGTGCGCCGTAGACAGCTTTCAAACTGTGGTTTGAAAGTACCTGCTTTCTCAATAACCGCCTGAAGGATCGTACTTTTGACCCTTTCAATCTGGTCGGCAGTTAGAGACGGAGCTTCAAGTGCTGAGACAAAACCCAGTCTAATGCCCTTTGGCGTCTGGACCTTTTGGACATATGTCTGTCTCGCACATGCACGCTTTGCCGGAGCTCCAGTAGAGGGAGAGTTCTCGGATCGTTCCCTCTTTAGTGTTGCGACTGCCGGAGCCCTTGTGGCGTCCCTTAAGGCGCCTTCCCTCGACAGTCCTTTTTTCAAGGCCGCTTTAAATAACCGCCGCTCCCTTGAGTTGAGCTTAACGAATCCCATTCCGGATTCCAGGCTGAGCCCCTGTAAATTTACGCCTCGCACTGTGCTGCCAGACTTCACCGAGCTCACGCTGCAAGCATCATCCTGCTCAGCGACTTCGGTGTCAGAGCCAGAGGACATTATCTCCTCTTGCGTTATTCTAGGCACTTCGGTCGCGGCACGAGTTGCCGCCTCCGTGGACCTTTTGTCCTCCGCCTTCAGGTTGGTACCTCCAACTGCTTGCCCAGTGGCGCTGCCATTGTTGTCGGTTGCCAGGTTGTTTGTTGGGTTCTCCGAGCTAGAAGACAATACCCCTTGCTGCGGATTTCCGATTGCTGAGGTCGTTTCCTCAGCTCCTTCATTCACGGACCACATGTCCGCTTCCAGAAGTTTGGTACCAGCGTTAACGTGCCCAATGGCTCCGCTAATGTTGGTGGTTGATGGTTTGAGAGTACCATCCAACTCATTTTTTTCTTTAAAATTTGTATCCATTAATATTTTTCTTTCAAAAGCAGGGATGGGTATGGTCACCGATGGCAGAGCCCGTGTACCATGGGAAGTCTAAATTAAAACTGCAGGTCGACCTGTATCCAGAGTCCGCTTACTAAAGACCAAACTCCCCTCTGGCCATGCAACCATCGGCGTAAGCTGTTCCACCTTGGATTGGGGTGATTTTCTGCAGAGTTGTCTTCTCTCCGCCCAACTACCATTAGCCAGCATCCAGAGCAGAGACATGACCGTGCTGAGGATCTGTTACCAGCCGTCCCCACGTGGAGGGTATAGTCGCACTTCCAGATGTGAGACACAGTTACGGCACGATCACAAAGATGCATGTTAATCCCCCTGTGTCTCCATCCGGCTGACGGCCCAAAGTTCTGTGTTTATTTAATTTTATTAAAGTGCAATAAAGAACTCAAGAGGTTTGTTATAAAGCAAATAAACCAAAACGTTATTGAAAGGAAGTAACGTAACAGGCTGTAGGAAATATCGCCCAAAGAAAAATGGCCCAAAAAAATTAATGAAAAATCGCCCAAATCGCACAAAAGAACATGAAAAATGACCCAAAAAGTTATATATGAAATTTTGCCCAAAAAAACGAAAAAGGGCCCAAAATAAAAATGAAAAATGACCCAAAAAGAACAAAATAATTTTTTCCCAAAAAAAAAAAATTTTAAATTACCCAATTTGCAAAACAGTGTTTATTAAATATTCATATAAATTTAGAAACATACAAATGTAAGTTTTATGTAAAAAATTGCATTGTATCTTCAACAGCTGCGCCGCAGTATGGACAGTAATACTTATTTGAGCTCTTCGCCCTTATTCAATAGTTAAATATTAATTAATCACTGCATAGTTATAATCAATTACTCAAAACAGAATATAGCTTTTTGCTGGGTGGCATATCATAAAGTCCAGTGTCGTTATGTCCATGGACACTGTGACACTTTGAAAATATCATAACGTCCGTGGGCATTAAGATATTTTGCAAATGGACATTATGTCATTTTTAAAAATGTCATAAGGATCATAATTACCAAAGATGTTTAATACAAAAAAAGATCTACATACACGCAGAGAAAACCATGTTTTATTATGGTCACAACCAACAAAACTATTTTAAAAGAAACTTGTTTTACCATAATATGGTTGTCGGTAACAATGATAGGGTTAAATTAAACATTTAAAAATGGTTTTGTTGTTTTTTCTCTGCGTGCATATATTAAACATATAACGAAAACACTTTTGGCCGCATGGATTTTCTCCCCTATGGTGTTACAAATACCGGCTTCGCTAACTAAAGCTTCCCTGAATAGCAGAATTTGCAGAATTTGCCAGTCGGTTTCTTAAAAATCGGGAAAATGCCAACTAAGTAGGTAGTAACCGCTTAACCTAAATAAGCAAGTCAAGCGTTTAAAGTCCATTCGTTTCGGACTATTATATTAAAATCCATGCAAACAAGCAGAATATGTTTGTGCTAGACTGATTTAATCATAATATAGTTGCGGTATTAATTAAAGTTATAAAAATTGCCATTATATACTTTTAAATTTTTCTGCAACCATGTTTTTCAAATACGTGCTGTAACTGTTTATAAAATCGTGTTAAAAAAGGTTGGGAATATATTCCACACTGTTTCTTTTTTTGTGTGTTGATATTGTCTTGCTGCACCTGGTGCAGGAGTTTACGGGTAGCGTTAGTGCGTCAGTATACCTTTCGAAACGTGTGTGTATTTTTAACGCTATATTATTTGTTTTCTTTGTTGTCTGTTTTTTTTCTGCTTTTCATTAAAACAAAAGTCTTTTAATTTTTTGTAGCGACTGCTTTTGTTAATTTAAAATATATATTTTGTGAGGATTTTTAAATGCACATCACATGTGCATTTTACGACTTGTGAATAAAGCTAATGGCTGGATCGTGGGTGGGTATGGAGTTGGTTTTTAGCTTAATGAGTTGCCACATACTACAAACAAATGAATTTGTATGGCCAGATCTTAAATTATCAGATTAAATGAGGATGACACGAAAATGTTCTTAAAGCAAGGTGAACGGATTTACAAAACTAGTAACTTTAGTAACGGGTTATCCATTTTTCGGTTTCAAAAGCAAAGTGTAATACAACACACATTAAGCTATGATTTTGATGAAACTTGTATTTCATTGTAATGCTTAGTTTGACCTTGCCATAACGTATGCTTTTTCCGCCACTAATTTGGTCTTTTTCCCTGTGTGCGCCAGTCTTAATTTTCGTCGTTCCAAAATATAATAAAATAGAGGTTTTTTTAGACAATTTTTTTTGCTGGCCACTGTTTAAGCCATATATTACATATGTATCCAAAATTAAGATTTGCGGAATTTTGTCCGCTCATTTCTTAATTCTGATCCAGCGTGAACTGTTAGGTGAACTGCCGAATTACGGCGCTCCAATATGGTTGAACAGCCACCACGTAAAAAGAATAGACACGCAGTTAAACACGACGATGCGAATAATATCTGGCACACTAACAGCTACACCTTTCGAATGGCTGCCAATGTTGGCAAACCTCTGCCCCCTGACCTAAGACGAAAGCAAGCACTTCTTCGGTAGAACACAAAGATCAGCACAAACCCTCACATCCCACTCAACTCTGACCTTTCCACTCAGTATGATGCAAGATTAATATCTAGAAATCCACCCCTGCTCTTGGCTAAAAAAAACTACGTGACGATAACTTAGATTTAAACTCCGCATGGTCATCGCAGTGGAACGACTTCGCACGAAGCCGTCCCTTATTCAACCCAGACGATAGGACCACCGTCTTTGATCTTCCATGCAAAACCTGGTGTAATTTAAACCGCTTACGCACATCTACTGCCAGAACTATGGATTCCCTAACCAAGTGGTGACTTGCTAATGACACCAGCTGCCCATGCGGCCATCCTTTACAAGCAGTCGACCACATAATTCGAAATTGCCCACTCCTGTTATTTTCAGGAAACACTGAAGAAATCAAGAACCTCAGTCATATCCTGGCTAAATTCTTTAACCCTTATGTGTGTGGAAAAAAAACACCTTCTATAGGGTGGATAGGTACCTGGGTACCTTCATGCAAATTGTATGAGAAATCTAATTTTTTGTATTGTATTGTACAAACAATCGATGGTTAATGAAATAATATTAGAATTTTACTCTGGTTTTCTCCTTTTCATATATTTTTTAAAATTCTACACCAAAAAAAAAAATTTGGAATATAAAACACCTTCTATAGGGTGGATAGGTACCTGGGTACCTTCATGGAAATTGTATGAGAAATCTAATTTTTTGTCTTGTATCGTACAAACAATCGATGGTTAATGAAATAATATTAGAATTTTACTCTGGTTTTCTCCTTTTCATATATTTTTTAAAATCCTACACCCAAAAAAAAAAAAATTTGTAATATAAAACGTATACAGGTACCCAGGTACCTATTCACCCTATTAAGGGTGCAAAAAGCAAATTGGTATGCCACGCCCCCCCCCCCAAACTCATATTGTATATAAACACCTATGAAAATATAATAATAACAAAAAGTTAGGAGTTCTCATGAAATTGTAGAATTGTAGACTAAAATCTTATATAAAAAATTTCGATTTGAAAACGCAATAGGTACACAGGTACCTGTCCACACACATAAGGGTTAAACTTGTAAAATTATTATCTATAAAAAAAAACATATGGGCATTTCCCCAGAATGGTCTACCAGGACGAAAAAATATAATGTTGATTATCATCGTCTTTTATTGTTTATTATTAGAAAAAAAAGTCTATGTTCTTATAAAAGAATGGTTTCCTAGCATATCTGAACTGTTTTACTTAAGGAAATTGTGCTGGTAACTGGAAAATTTTATAATATCCTGTATTTCTACTTCTTACGACTTTTTTATTTACTTATTTTACATGCAAAAAATATGTTATGTTTACAATCTCTCTTCATAATCTCTTCATTACAATCAATTGTAAAAAGAGTATTAAGTTTTTTTGTTAAGGAAATTTGAAGGCATTTATGGTAAAATGCATGGAGATAATAATAAAAAAACATTTGGAAAAATCGTACGTTCGCGATCCGTACGATTTTTACATTTCACTACTGTCAGCCGAAGTTGATTTCTATTTTGCGTACGTTCGTGACCACACGTTTATAACTCTTATTATGAAAACTTAAACTCGATGAAATCCATCTTTTGTACTAAACATAGAGCTACCCAAATAATATCGAATAGCAAAAAAAACGCTAGGAAAAGTTTTGTTTTCTATATTATTTCTACATCAAAAGCGTACGAACGTACGTTCGAGACCCCAGGAAATGCTCACATACATACTTATATTATCTCTATTTTTTAAATCCATACGCTAAATAATAAATAAATAACCACACAACCCCAAAGTTTCCATTCGTTCTTTCTCTTTTACACTAAAATCTCTCTCTGTAAAAAAAAAACAACAAAACAACATTTTTATTATATCCTTAATTAACAAGATCTGATATCTTAATTATTTTTTTTTTATAATTCTATTAAATTAATTTAAACTTAATGTGTTAGAAAATAAATGCACTTCAAGCTCAATTCGATTGTGACACCAACCATAAACGTTTCTTACTGCTGAAACATTCATTTGATAAATTGATAATATCCTCATTAAGAGCTATCTTATCTTTTAAGAGGAAATCCTTGTGCCATTACTACAACACCTGTTTGTCTGTAAATATGTTCTTATTTGGTTGGTGTTGAGCTTATCTTCTGCACTTGACTTTAATATATGTGTATTTATTTTTTTAATGACAACCATCAGCATCATCATACTTGTTGCTTGTTGAGCTTAATTCTAATTAGAATTTAATGTTAACTTTCTTTTTTCTTTGCACTTTTTTTCGTTTTCATTAACAACACACATTTATACAACTAAAAACACAGATACATTAACAAAGATTTACTTTGATATACGAGATGGAAAGAGCAACAGTGTTTCAACTCACAAATTATGAAATTTTTCGTTAAATCTTAATTTGGCATGTAAAGTACATTCTATTGGTGTTTTGATATTAGCATTTGGTAGGGGAACTGGGGCTTTCTACACTGAACAGACAAATGAAACCATTCGTACTTAAATCAAACCCAAGCGGAATCAATAGTACGGTAAATACGGTCAGAATGCTTGATTTTTATACGTATTATGCAAGTGCTTCGTACTTAAAATAATCCGAAAACAGGACGGAATTCAGTAAAAGTGATATAAAAGTTAATCTCAAACTGTGCTTGATTCAATAATTTAGTTTAACCCAGATTCGTACTTGAAATAATCCGAAAGTGAGATTAGATTGCTTCTTACCCCAGGGATGACAAAGTTAGTACAATTGTACTTTTTTCAGTATTATTAGCATTGCAAAAGTACTAAAGTAACTCCATTGACATGTTAAGTACAACCAAAGAATATAAATCTTATAGAATGCGCATCATGTAGAAGCAAAATTTCTTATGGCGGGGTTTATCATTACGCCCCGGTCTCATATAATTTCGCTCACAAATTTTGCAAAGGCAATTTGTTGTTGGTTTGTGTTTTCACTTAGAGAACTGAAGAGAGCATCCAAAATGTGCAGCATTAACACATACACATGTTTGCTGTGCAATCGAGACTAAGGACAGAATTTCTTCCAATAAGCCAATGAATTTGAATGGCTTTTAGTTTCATTTGAGTTAATTTTGCCTCTATATGGCATTTCCACGTTAATCGCCGATCCAGATGTATACCGAGATATTTAACATGCGAATGTTGAGGAATTATTTGATTATTGATTGTAATAGGGGGGCAAGATTCCCGGCGCAAAGTGAATGTTATATGTACACATTTTTGCTCATTGACCATTATCCTCCATTGTCTTAACCATATTTCTAGTTGAAATATATGATGCTGTAAGTAACGCGATGCTTCATAACGGTTTTCGTGGACGCTTAGAAAAGCTGTATCGTCTGCAAATGTTGAAGTTTGTGTGTAGTTGCTTGTTGGCATGTCCGAAGTATAAATTAAGTATAATAGGGGGCCCAGGATGCTGCCTTGTGGGACTCCAGCGGCAATGGGCTGAGGTGAACTTAAGAAATTTCCTTCTTTAATAATAAATTGACGACCGACTAAGTAGCTTTCTAGCAGCTTGTGTGTGTTTGCTGGTAAATTTTGCTTCAATTTGTGTAATAAGCCTTCATGCCAGACTTTGTCAAAAGCTTGCGAAACATCGATGAAGAGTGCTGAGCAATATTTCTTTTCTTCAAATGCTTTTCTTATGACATTTACTATTCGATGAGTCTGCTCGATTGTGCTGTGTTTTCTTCTAAATCCGAACTGATGGTTTGGAATACATCTATTTTCACTTAAAATTGGTGTTAATTTTGAAACTAATAATTTCTCAAACAGCTTTGACATATTTGATAATAAGCTAATAGGTCTATAAGACTCAACTTTTGTATGATCTTTACCTGGCTTTGGTATCATGGTAACTAAGGAAACCTTCCATTTTTCAGGATAGTATTCAAGGCGTAAAATAGCATTAAAAATAAAAAGAATAATTTTCTTTGCTATGCGAGGTAGCTCCAAAAGCATTTTATTACTGATTTTATCAATACCAGGTGCCTTCTTAGTGTTTAAGTCACAAATAGCCTTTTCGATTTCTCTTATCTCAAATCTGAGGGGAAAAGCTGCTCTAGCATCAACAGGTGGTAACTCGACCGCAATATTGTGAGATATATTTGGTGTAAATACGTTTTTCAAATGATTTACAAACAGGTTTCCTTTTTCATTATCATTTCTTGCCCAACTACCATTCAAGTTTCTTAATGGTGGCTTAGATATAACTGGCCTTTTTAGATTTCTAGCTGCACGCCATAATGAGTAGTCAGATTGTGGAGTTGCATCAAGTTCCTTAAGATATTTTTCTAGAGAAGCCGTTTTCTGATTCTGTAGCAACTTTCTTAGCCTTTTTGTGCATTCTTTTAATAAAATCTTAAGTTGCGGGGATCTGTAAAGTTGCCACTCTCTTCGAACTCTCCTTTTTTCAGTCAAGAGCCGCTCGACATCTGAAGAACATATTTTATTATTTTTAATTTTTTTGGGGGTAACGCTGGAGTGTTGAACAGCTAGTTTAAGATAACTGTCAAAGTTAACAAGAGAGAGATCCACATTCTCCGGTGTACTAAGCGGAATATTTTCTGTGCAATGGGCACTGAGAAATTTTTTATATTTTAACCAATTTATTTGTGTGGCTGGCGTCGCTAAGTAACCTGACGGAAATACAATTCTATTTGGGTTCGATATAGTAACAATTGTAGGTGTGTGGTCGGATGATAATTCTAAGGAAGCTTCAACATGAATCGTTTCTGTGGGGATGTTTTTAACCACGCCAAAGTCGATAACATCTGGAATTTTTTGCTGATCAGTAGGCCAATATGTTGGTTGCCCGCTCGCGACCACATTTAAACCCATTTTAGAGATTGTGTTAAACAAAACACGACCTTTTGGTGTTATAAGTCGTGACCCCCAGAAGGTATGTTTAGCGTTATAATCGCCAGCGGCCAGAAAACAGGGTCCTAATGATTTAAAATATTTATAATATTGGCCTTCTGATATGGAAAATCTAGGTGGAGAGTATAAAGAAGAAATTACTATGTTTCGATTTAGCTCCTCAACACAAATAGTCGTTGCTTGCAGATAGTCTTCACGGTGATCACACATAATGTAGTGTTTGACTCGAGTTTTTATTAAGATGGCAGAACCTCCACAAGCTCTATCTCGAGGGTCCTTGGTATCATATAGTATATAACCATTGATTTTAAACGTATTTCTTGAGGTCAAATGAGTTTCAGAAATCATCATGACATCAATTTGTTTATTTTTAAGAAAGTATTCTAATTCATTTTTATGTTGGCGGATGCCGTTTGCGTTCCAAAAACAAATTTTTAAACAGTTCATGGTTTGTTAAGTACAGCTTGCAATAACATCGATTGCATTCTAAGCATTTCCTGCATCATATTACCCATTGTGTTCGTAAAATTATTTACTGTTTGCACTAATGTTTCCATGGTTATTTCTAAACGACTTAAATTAGAAACCGGAGTTTCATCATTACTTGGCGAGGCACCTTGCATTGGCTGATGGTTTGATTTTAGGACGTTAGCGTAAGAGGTTCTGTTATTACTAGGCTGGGGGGCTTGAATTGCATTTGTGTTTACCTGATTTGCAACCTGCATTTGAGGGGTATTTGTTTTCGGTCCAACCGTCTGCTTGACAATATTATATACTGGGCATCCTCTATAATTGGCAGTGTGATTACCGCCACAGTTGCTACATTTTTTTACGTTGGGGTCGGTTTTAGACTTATCGCAAGAAACTGTACCGTGTAGTTCACCACATACTACGCAGACAGGGGGTAAGTAGCAGTATGCCTTGGTATGGCCAAATTCTTGGCAGTTTAAGCACTGAACAGGTCCATTTTTTTTGTGCGGCTCTTCTATAGTTATTCTTCTGTAGAGAATATATTTTAAATTGTAAATAGGATGTGTTTCGTTTTTTTTAAGTTTTACGTCGCCGGGTTCAAACTCCACTCGAAAAAGTGGTTGGGGAATTTTTTCTCTATTTTTAATATTTACTACATGTTTTACCTTAAAGCCTTTTTCTTCTAGGAATGTTTTAACCTCTTCTGGGTCCACACATGAGTCAATACCCTTAATCACTACCTGTAGACCTTTACTGCTTTTCAGTTGGTAGGTATAAAAGTTTTTTTTAAGCGTTTCAAAGTTGTTTACTATTTTGCGAAAATCATTCTCATTATTGACTTGTATTTTTGTCTCGTTTATACTTGCACGCTTTATAGCCGCTACGTAAAACGAATTTTCACCTATCACCGATATCAAACTCTTTATGAGCTCATTTGAATTTTGCTCCCTTAGATATATCGGGGGAGGCTTGGATGGTTTAATGACGTTTGGTGCTTCAGAGGATTCATCCTCCAGAATTGCAAAACGATTTTGAGTATTTATTTTATCAAAAGATGGTACTTTTGAGGCCGAAGCAACTGCTGCAGAGGTAGGGCTGCGTCCCCGTTTAAGCACTGTTATGTACCTGTCCATACCAACTTGTACTGTAGGCTTTTGACAACTTTTTACAGGGGGGTTTTCCATTGCATTTGTGTTTGAGTTCATGGTATCATTTCCCACTAAATTTGTTTTTGACGTCACGGCAATACTTGCTGGCCTGGCAACACTTGTCACCAAATCTTGTTGTAGTTTTTTTAATGAGTCACTATCCACCGTTTGTGTAAATACCGAGGGTGAGAGGGAACGTGTTCGAGTAATTGGCTTAGCCGTTAGGTAGTTTATATTGTTTTGTTTTGTTTTATTTATTTCTGCATTATTTTCATTTGCATTAACTAAAACGTAAACGTTTCTTTCATTTTGTCTTAGTGTTGTTTCACTGTTTGTACTCATGCAAAGAGTTGTTTTTGTTTTTCACCGTTTTGCTTTGCTTTAATATTTTTATTATTTATTGTATTTTACAACAACAAAAGAAAAAACCAGAATTTAAATGTTTTGTTCAGAATATGTTTACACATGTATGAACATTCATACGTACATACATATATATTTTTACTGTTTTATTTAATTTAATTTTATCGTTTTAAATTGTTCACTATTATGTTAAGTAATTTAAATAACAAAATATATTATTTTTTTTTTTTTAAGCGTCCATTCGCTGCTTATATTTATGTATGTATTACAAAATCAAATGTGATTAATTAATAGTTCAAATCGTATGCGGGGCTAAAAATACACGTCTGTATCACAACAAAGCACAAACCGAACTTTTGAAGAACATAAACAAAATTAATTTCAACCAAAAAAATCTTTTAGTACAATTAGGGTAAATAAGTACAATTTTAAAAAGTTGTTGATACAATTTTAAAAATTCTCAACGCCATCCCTGAAACAAAACCATAACAAGGAAAAAGAAACTAAAAAACTTTGAGAAGGCGAACAGTCATCTTTGTATATAAAAAAATTGCGTGAGTGACAGACTCATTCATGATCGCCCAGCCCAAACCGCTGACCCTAGAAACTTGAAATTTGGACTAGCGATTGGTCACTCCCCAAATCGATCCAATAAGGCGGACCAAATGTTTAGGGGGTAAAAACGGGAAAATTCGGTAATCCTATATCTCCAAAAAAAAAAAAAGAGATGCAAAATAAAGATAAAACTTTTGGTTGTTCTTTAGAAAAATAAGCGGACAGGTGTCTGGTACTTTTTTGAAACGCGGCCCTATTAGGGAGTAAACGGGCGAAATCTGAATTTTAGTACTTTTTTTTGCCATCTTTTGAACCAATAAACATAGAAACAAAGCTAATACCACATTCGAAACTTATCAAAAAAAAATACGTATAATTATTTGATACTTTTTCGAAATTCGAACATTTAAGGGGTGAAAATCGTAACTATTTTTGGTACTTGTTTTTGCAAAATATTTTCCTCCATTCATTGACATATTCGTACTAAATTATGGGCTACCATTACAATACTGAAATTTTTGATACTTGAATGGCGGAAAAATATAGTACCCAAAAAAGGAAATACGGAAAATTTTATATTTTTCTTGGTTCTACTAAAGTAGGGGGTTAAATGCTTGAATTTAAAAAATGTTTAAACCTAGAAAAATAAACTTTATCATAAATATAGCGGGTGTATACTAGTCTATATATAAAACAGGATTTGTGAATGTATGTATGTAACGTATGGACTCTTAAGCGGCTGGTCCGATTTTGATGAAATTTTGAAGGAATCTTCAGAATATTCAGGCGGGTGACACTGTGAAGTCTGATTTTTTATTTTCGGTCGGCGTGGCAAAATCGTGGAGGGGCGTGACAAAATCCAATTTTTATATTGCATTACCAATGACATCTTTATAATTTGGACGATTTTTTTTTTAAATTATCGCCATGGTCCAACTTAGACTTACTGCCTGTTTTTAGAAAACGTAAACAAGTGAGTGAGTGAGAAATTATATTAAAAACAAAAACAAATTTTCGTTATTTATTGTTGTTTTCAATATAATTTCTCACTCACTCACTTGCTTACGTTTTCTAAAAACAGGCAGTTAAACGAAAAGAAATTTTGCCGCCCACTTTTTTCGAATTACCTAAAATCAGAAAACGGCTCCATCGATTTGGCAAATTTTTCTTTCAAATGTTCGTATTAATCCATTTTAAGTTTTCATCGAAAGAAAAATTTACCACGCCTAATTTTACGCCCACTTTGCTATTACGCGCATAACTTGAGAACGGCTTGACCGATTTGGACGATTTTTTCTTTAAAATCATCGCCATGGTTCAACTTAGGTTTTTACGGAAAGAAAATTTTGCCCGGTCCACTTTAACGCCCGCTTTTTTCGATTTACCTAAACTCAGAAAACGGCTCCATCGATTTGACTAATTTTTCTTTAAAATGTTCGTATCTTTTTGACGGATTTTAAATATCGAACGCAAACATTTTTCCTAATTTGGACAGGACAACGTCTGTCGGGTCAGCTAGTTTAGTATAAATTATCAAAGTTCATCATGATGTTTCATTCGGTTGGTAAGCGATTTATAAATGTTTGCTGAGGCATGACTGCAACGTGAAATTGGTCACACAGAAAGCTGCCTGATTTAGGTAAAGAGAGCTGGTAACCCACCTTCCCGAAATTAACATTGCTAACGAATTCCTCATTTCCGCCCTGTGTTCCAGTGGGAGTATCTATACGCATATACATATATTTACCAGATTCTGAAGAAATTTTTCTTCGATTTTGATATCTCCATCTGTATTTTTGTAAAAAAAAATACGACCACTTACAAGGGCGTGATACCACAAACTATTAGAATTTAATGTAGTTTTATAAAAAAATATAAAAATACTGTCGATTTGTTGTAGGTCGTTTGGTAAAACTAAAGACATGTTATAGTTTTGCACCGAATATTCGGAAAGATTTTATAAGTTGTTTGAACGTTTCATATAAAAAGTTGTTGTTTGTGTTAATGTGAGTTAGTCCACTTATTCTCTCACTGCTTTATAAACATATGAGTTTTGTTTAATCTCCGCCACCTCAAGTTGTGATTCTGAGGGTATATTAAGTTTTTCATTCCATATATAACATCAAAAATTTTTTGTCTTGGACCCCATAACAAAAATGTTATATCTTTTGTTTTATAGAGGCGCAGAACTTAACATTGGCTGCACTGTGTTCCAGGACAGCTGATTTGACAGTTCTTGGTTGTTTTGAGTCTCATTTAGTTGAACATTCATAATATATAGATTCACGCCAAAATTTATTTTGAAAACCATGGTTTAATTCGATAATCCTTATCGGGCAATTTTAATTAAAAAATTGTCTTCAGTGATGAAGCACACTTTTGGTTAAATGGATATGTCATTAAATAAAATTTCCGCATTTGGAGTGGTAATAATCCTAAAGCTTTTGCCGAAACATTATAACATCTAGAAAAACGATGGTGAGAACAATACAGTGAATGGTGAGCAGTATGGATACATGCTTTCTAGCTTCTTTGTGTCGTAATTAAAACGCGTTACAATAATACTAAATTTACTAAAAGAAACATTAAGCCATGACTTGTTCTGTTCACTCAGTGATTTTTATTTACATGAGCACCTGCCATATGGCCTAATCTCATGGTGGATCATAACCACTAGGGGATTCTTTCATACATTCATCAAGTGCCCCTGTGTGTTCTAGGATACATTCACACTCAGGTCACAATTTAAATGTATAGTCTGATAAAAAATATACACTTGCTTCTTGCTTAGAATCCGGAGCTCTCTGACCTACTACTGCTACATTAAATGCAGGCAACTTCTGTTGAATAGCAACATCATCCAAATGTCGAACTTTCTTACAAAAAATAAAACAGGATTTGTAAATCACAGTCTAAATCTGGTGTAAATCTTGGAAAAGAGTATAAAAGATTCAGCACGGCTTAATATAGCGTTCTCACTTGTTTTTACTAAGAGCTTTATTCTTTTTTTTATTTTTTTAATTCTTAATTCTAATTATGTATGTAAAATACTCTAAATACTGGAAACCTTATTTTTGTTTTTCTTCTATTTAAACTGATGCTTAAAATTATACTTACACATGCATACATAAATATTTATATTAAGATACCAAGGGCGGAAGTTCATCTACATACATACACATAAGAAACACTCACCAATATGATACGACACAAATACTTTCTTCCATAATGATATAAAAACATTGCTCAATGTATTTTCTTTGAATATGAATGATAATGTTCCACGGAAATCAGTCTAGGGAGCAAACTGTCTCAAATTAAGATTTCCCTTGAACTCTTTTTAAGGCAGAAGAACGCCATGTAATCTTCAGTCGACCCCTGCGACGATTGCTCTGCGGATTGTATGTTAAAGCTTTCTTGGTTATGTTATTAATCGACCTTTAAGTGCGACCTATCCAACCATACTTCCTTTTTCTGATGACCTCATTAAGTGGGTTTTGGTTCGTTGGACGATAAAGGTCTACGTCCGGATCCAGCGTATGATTCTTCTAAAGCATCTGTTCGTAAAATCTTGCAATTTATTGGCACAGAGCATCAGCGTAGTTCAGGTTTTAAGTTTGATGGATAGTGAACATGGTATGTCATTCGGTGCTTCGATGTTGGTGTTGGTAAGTTGGCTTAAGCAACTATGCGAATGCTTTTAAATCATATGTGTCAAACCATATTGTACTAGAATAGAATGAATCTGTAATTTGCTTAAGCAAAGTGACTACTGATCGCACTTTCCGTGCATAATCAAATGTTTTTTTGATTTTTTTTTGTATTTTTAAATGCATTTGACATGCTTTTTGTTAATTTTTAACAGAAGTTTAAGCAACCTTATGCATATTATAGTTGGGCGTTAACAGTAAGATCTGCAATGAGTAGTGAAAAAGTGAGTAGAGCTGAATCATCATGACTCATAAATAATGGAATGAGTATGATGTCGACGTAAGATTCATATGTATTTCAGCATATACTTATAAATCAATGTTGGTGTGAGTATGAGAACATCAGAGTAGTTAAACTTTAATGATATCTACTCACTCATATTGAAAATTTCATGAGTGCTTATGAGTAGCGAAAAAACGATTCATTGCTGATCTCTGGTACGCAGTCATGTCCACATGAATACTATTTTATACCCATCACCAAAAATATTGGAAATACGTTGAATTCCCTATATTCGTTAAATGTTCTAGATTGCAAAAATCTAGCGATGTTCGTTTCTTTATAATTATGTTCGTCTGTCTTTGTAAACAAGGAATGGTTTTTGACAAAGTTATAAAGAAAACTCAAAAACAAACCGGCAAACCCTATTTTTGTCAAAAAAAATCGACTTGAGCGACCTCTAAGCCCCTTCCGAAAAATCTGAAAAAACCCTCAAAAATACTTTACCCTATAAGCTTTTAAATTATACTTGAGCTTAAAAAAATTGTTTTTGGGACACACTAATTTACATATGTATGTGCAATAATAATGCCTTCCAATTGAGGCACGAAAAGTTTTTTTTTTTTTTTTTTTTTTTTTTTTTTGTCATTATTGTTTTATTGAATCTTCATATATTAAATATGAACTAACAATAATTAATCAAATCTTAACCTAATACGTTATTTTATCTCCTGCCAGTGCCAGACAAAATTTTCTTCATCACGGGTTATGTTCACTTTTATAGGTGTTTATCGCTCATCTAATTGGGTAAGTGCTGCAGTGTCTCTTCTTCTTAAGCGAGTGTGGCCGCCATGATTTAAAATATTTCGAGCTAGTGGATTTGGGTGTTGTTCAAGCCTTTTTAAATATTTTATTGCGTATTTTGTAATCATAGATTTCACTAATGGCACATTGAGATCCTTATGAATGTTTGAGTTTTTAACATACCAGGGAGCGGCTGTGATTATTCGAAGAAGTTTATTTTGGCGCCTTTGAATTTTGTCGATATTAGAGGCCGAGGCAGTGCCCCATAGTTGAATACCGTAGCACCAGATAGGCTTTAAGATAGAGTTGTAAAGTAGAAGCTTGCAATCGAGACTAAGGACAGAATTTCTTCCAATAAGACAATGAATTTGAATGGCTTTTAGTTTCATTTGAGTTAATTTTGCCTCTATATGGCATTTCCACGTTAATCGCCGATCCAGATGTATACCGAGATATTTAACATGCGAATGTTGAGGAATTATTTGATTATTGATTGTAATAGGGGGGCAAGATTCCCGGCGCAAAGTGAATGTTATATGTACACATTTTTGCTCATTGACCATTATCCTCCATTGTCTTAACCATATTTCTAGTTGAAATATATGATGCTGTAAGTAACGCGATGCTTCATAACGATTTTCGTGGACGCTTAGAAAAGCTGTATCGTCTGCAAATGTTGAAGTTTGTGTGTAGTTGCTTGTTGGCATGTCCGAAGTATAAATTAAGTATAATAGGGGGCCCAGGATGCTGCCTTGTGGGACTCCAGCGGCAATGGGCTGAGGTGAACTTAAGAAATTTCCTTCTTTAATAATAAATTGACGACCGACTAAGTAGCTTTCTAGCAGCTTGTGTGTGTTTGCTGGTAAATTTTGCTTCAATTTGTGTAATAAGCCTTCATGCCAGACTTTGTCAAAAGCTTGCGAAACATCGATGAAGAGTGCTGAGCAATATTTCTTTTCTTCAAATGCTTTTCTTATGACATTTACTATTCGATGAGACTGCTCGATTGTACTGTGTTTTCTTCTAAATCCGAACTGATGGTTTGGAATACATCTATTTTCACTTAAAATTGGTGTTAATTTTGAAACTAATAATTTCTCAAACAGCTTTGACATATTTGATAATAAGCTATTAGGTCTATAAGACTCAACTTTTGTATGATCTTTACCTGGCTTTGGTATCATGGTAACTAAGGAAACCTTCCATTTTTCAGGATAGTATTCAAGGCGTAAAATAGCATTAAAAATAAAAAGAATAATTTTCTTTGCTATGCGAGGTAGCTCCAAAAGCATTTTATTACTGATTTTATCAATACCAGGTGCCTTCTTAGTGTTTAAGTCACAAATAGCCTTTTCGATTTCTCTTATCTCAAATCTGAGGGGAATAGCTGCTCTAGCATCAACAGGTGGTAACTCGACCGCAATATTGTGAGATATATTTGGTGTAAATACGTTTTTCAAATGATTTACAAACAGGTTTCCTTTTTCATTATCATTTCTTGCCCAACTACCATTCAAGTTTCTTAATGGTGGCTTAGATATAACTGGCCTTTTTAGATTTCTAGCTGCACGCCATAATGAGTAGTCAGATTGTGGAGTTGCATCAAGTTCCTTAAGATATTTTTCTAGAGAAGCCGTTTTCTGATTCTGTAGCAACTTTCTTAGCCTTTTTGTGCATTCTTTTAATAAAATCTTAAGTTGCGGGGATCTGTAAAGTTGCCACTCTCTTCGAACTCTCCTTTTTTCAGTCAAGAGCCGCTCGACATCTGAAGAACATATTTTATTATTTTTAATTTTTTTGAGGGTAACGCTGGAGTGTTGAACAGCTAGTTTAAGATAACTGTCAAAGTTAACAAGAGAGAGATCCACATTCTCCGGTGTACTAAGCGGAATATTTTCTGTGCAATGGGCACTGAGAAATTTTTTATATTTTAACCAATTTATTTGTGTGGCTGGCGTCGCTAAGTAACCTGACGGAAATACAATTCTATTTGGGTTCGATATAGTAACAATTGTAGGTGTGTGGTCGGATGATAATTCTAGGGAAGCTTCAACATGAATCGTTTCTGTGGGGATGTTTTTAACCACGCCAAAGTCGATAACATCTGGAATTTTTTGCTGATCAGTAGGCCAATATGTTGGTTGCCCGCTCGCGACCACATTTAAACCCATTTTAGAGATTGTGTTAAACAAAACACGACCTTTTGGTGTTATAAGTCGTGACCCCCAGAAGGTATGTTTAGCGTTATAATCGCCAGCGGCCAGAAAACAGGGTCCTAATGATTTATAATATTTATAATATTGGCCTTCTGATATGGAAAATCTAGGTGGAGAGTATAAAGAAGAAATTACTATGTTTCGATTTAGCTCCTCAACACAAATAGTCGTTGCTTGCAGATAGTCTTCACGGTGATCACACATAATGTAGTGTTTGACTCGAGTTTTTATTAAGATGGCAGAACCTCCACAAGCTCTATCTCGAGGGTCCTTGGTATCATATAGTATATAACCATTGATTTTAAACGTATTTCTTGAGGTCAAATGAGTTTCAGAAATCATCATGACATCAATTTGTTTATTTTTAAGAAAGTATTCTAATTCATTTTTATGTTGGCGGATGCCGTTTGCGTTCCAAAAACAAATTTTTAAACAGTTCATGGTTTGTTAAGTACAGCTTGCAATAACATCGATTGCATTCTAAGCATTTCCTGCATCATATTACCCATTGTGTTCGTAAAATTATTTACTGTTTGCACTAATGTTTCCATGGTTATTTCTAAACGACTTAAATTAGAAACCGGAGTTTCATCATTACTTGGCGAGGCACCTTGCATTGGCTGATGGTTTGATTTTAGGACGTTAGCGTAAGAGGTTCTGTTATTACTAGGTTGGGGGGCTTGAATTGCATTTGTGTTTACCTGATTTGCAACCTGCATTTGAGGGGTATTTGTTTTCGGTCCAACCGTCTGCTTGACAATATTATATACTGGGCATCCTCTATAATTGGCAGTGTGATTACCGCCACAGTTGCTACATTTTTTTACGTTGGGGTCGGTTTTAGACTTATCGCAAGAAACTGTACCGTGTAGTTCACCACATACTACGCAGACAGGGGGTAAGTAGCAGTATGCCTTGGTATGGCCAAATTCTTGGCAGTTTAAGCACTGAACAGGTCCATTTTTTTTGTGCGGCTCTTCTATAGTTATTCTTCTGTAGAGAATATATTTTAAATTGTAAATAGGATGTGTTTCGTTTTTTTTAAGTTTTACGTCGCCGGGTTCAAACTCCACTCGAAAAAGTGGTTGGGGAATTTTTTCTCTATTTTTAATATTTACTACATGTTTTACCTTAAAGCCTTTTTCTTCTAGGAATGTTTTAACCTCTTCTGGGTCCACACATGAGTCAATACCCTTAATCACTACCTGTAGACCTTTACTGCTTTTCAGTTGGTAGGTATAAAAGTTTTTTTTAAGCGTTTCAAAGTTGTTTACTATTTTGCGAAAATCATTCTCATTATTGACTTGTATTTTTGTCTCGTTTATACTTGCACGCTTTATAGCCGCTACGTAAAACGAATTTTCACCTATCACCGATATCAAACTCTTTATGAGCTCATTTGAATTTTGCTCCCTTAGATATATCGGGGGAGGCTTGGATGGTTTAATGACGTTTGGTGCTTCAGAGGATTCATCCTCCAGAATTGCAAAACGATTTTGAGTATTTATTTTATCAAAAGATGGTACTTTTGAGGCCGAAGCAACTGCTGCAGAGGTAGGGCTGCGTCCCCGTTTAAGCACTGTTATGTACCTGTCCATACCAACTTGTACTGTAGGCTTTTGACAACTTTTTACAGGGGGGTTTTCCATTGCATTTGTGTTTGAGTTCATGGTATCATTTCCCACTAAATTTGTTTTTGACGTCACGGCAATACTTGCTGGCCTGGCAACACTTGTCACCAAATCTTGTTGTAGTTTTTTTAATGAGTCACTATCCACCGTTTGTGTAAATACCGAGGGTGAGAGGGAACGTGTTCGAGTAATTGGCTTAGCCGTTAGGTAGTTTATATTGTTTTGTTTTGTTTTATTTATTTCTGCATTATTTTCATTTGCATTAACTAAAACGTAAACGTTTCTTTCATTTTGTCTTAGTGTTGTTTCACTGTTTGTACTCATGCAAAGAGTTGTTTTTGTTTTTCACCGTTTTGCTTTGCTTTAATATTTTTATTATTTATTGTATTTTACAACAACAAAAGAAAAAACCAGAATTTAAATGTTTTGTTCAGAATATGTTTACACATGTATGAACATTCATACGTACATACATATATATTTTTACTGTTTTATTTAATTTAATTTTATCGTTTTAAATTGTTCACTATTATGTTAAGTAATTTAAATAACAAAATATATTATTTTTTTTTTTTTAAGCGTCCATTCGCTGCTTATATTTATGTATGTATTACAAAATCAAATGTGATTAATTAATAGTTCAAATCGTATGCGGGGCTAAAAATACACGTCTGTATCACAACAAAGCACAAACCGAACTTTTGAAGAACATAAACAAAATTAATTTCAACCAAAAAAATCTTTTAGTACAATTAGGGTAAATAAGTACAATTTTAAAAGGTTGTTGATACAATTTTAAAAATTCTCAACGCCATCCCTGAAACAAAACCATAACAAGGAAAAAGAAACTAAAAAACTTTGAGAAGGCGAACAGTCATCTTTGTATATAAAAAAATTGCGTGAGTGACAGACTCATTCATGATCGCCCAGCCCAAACCGCTGACCCTAGAAACTTGAAATTTGGACTAGCGATTGGTCACTCCCCAAATCGATCCAATAAGGCGGACCAAAAAAAAGAGATGCAAAATAAAGATAAAACTTTTGGTTGTTCTTTAGAAAAATAAGCGGACAGGTGTCTGGTACTTTTTTGAAACGCGGCCCTATTAGGGAGTAAACGGGCGAAATCTGAATTTTAGTACTTTTTTTTGCCATCTTTTGAACCAATAAACATAGAAACAAAGCTAATACCACATTCGAAACTTATCAAAAAAAAATACGTATAATTATTTGATACTTTTTCGAAATTCGAACATTTAAGGGGTGAAAATCGTAACTATTTTTGGTACTTGTTTTTGCAAAATATTTTCCTCCATTCATTGACATATTCGTACTAAATTATGGGCTACCATTACAATACTGAAATTTTTGATACTTGAATGGCGGAAAAATATAGTACCCAAAAAAGGAAATACGGAAAATTTTATATTTTTCTTGGTTCTACTAAAGTAGGGGGTTAAATGCTTGAATTTAAAAAATGTTTAAACCTAGAAAAATAAACTTTATCATAAATATAGCGGGTGTATACTAGTCTATATATAAAACAGGATTTGTGAATGTATGTATGTAACGTATGGACTCTTAAACGGCTGGTCCGATTTTGATGAAATTTTGAAGGAATCTTCAGAATATTCAGGCGGGTGACACTGTGAAGTCTGATTTTTTATTTTCGGTCGGCGTGGCAAAATCGTGGAGGGGCGTGACAAAATCCAATTTTTATATTGCATTACCAATGACATCTTTATAATTTGGACGATTTTTTTTTTAAATTATCGCCATGGTCCAACTTAGACTTACTGCCTGTTTTTAGAAAACGTAAACAAGTGAGTGAGTGAGAAATTATATTAAAAACAAAAACAAATTTTCGTTATTTATTGTTGTTTTCAATATAATTTCTCACTCACTCACTTGCTTACGTTTTCTAAAAACAGGCAGTTAAACGAAAAGAAATTTTGCCGCCCACTTTTTTCGAATTACCTAAAATCAGAAAACGGCTCCATCGATTTGGCAAATTTTTCTTTCAAATGTTCGTATTAATCCATTTTAAGTTTTCATCGAAAGAAAAATTTACCACGCCTAATTTTACGCCCACTTTGCTATTACGCGCATAACTTGAGAACGGCTTGACCGATTTGGACGATTTTTTCTTTAAAATCATCGCCATGGTTCAACTTAGGTTTTTACGGAAAGAAAATTTTGCCCGGTCCACTTTAACGCCCGCTTTTTTCGATTTACCTAAACTCAGAAAACGGCTCCATCGATTTGACTAATTTTTCTTTAAAATGTTCGTATCTTTTTGACGGATTTTAAATATCGAACGCAAACATTTTTCCTAATTTGGACAGGACAACGTCTGTCGGGTCAGCTAGTTTAGTATAAATTATCAAAGTTCATCATGATGTTTCATTCGGTTGGTAAGCGATTTATAAATGTTTGCTGAGGCATGACTGCAACGTGAAATTGGTCACACAGAAAGCTGCCTGATTTAGGTAAAGAGAGCTGGTAACCCACCTTCCCGAAATTAACATTGCTAACGAATTCCTCATTTCCGCCCTGTGTTCCAGTGGGAGTATCTATACGCATATACATATATTTACCAGATTCTGAAGAAATTTTTCTTCGATTTTGATATCTCCATCTGTATTTTTGTAAAAAAAAATACGACCACTTACAAGGGCGTGATACCACAAACTATTAGAATTTAATGTAGTTTTATAAAAAAATATAAAAATACTGTCGATTTGTTGTAGGTCGTTTGGTAAAACTAAAGACATGTTATAGTTTTGCACCGAATATTCGGAAAGATTTTATAAGTTGTTTGAACGTTTCATATAAAAAGTTGTTGTTTGTGTTAATGTGAGTTAGTCCACTTATTCTCTCACTGCTTTATAAACATATGAGTTTTGTTTAATCTCCGCCACCTCAAGTTGTGATTCTGAGGGTATATTAAGTTTTTCATTCCATATATAACATCAAAAATTTTTTGTCTTGGACCCCATAACAAAAATGTTATATCTTTTGTTTTATAGAGGCGCAGAACTTAACATTGGCTGCACTGTGTTCCAGGACAGCTGATTTGACAGTTCTTGGTTGTTTTGAGTCTCATTTAGTTGAACATTCATAATATATAGATTCACGCCAAAATTTATTTTGAAAACCATGGTTTAATTCGATAATCCTTATCGGGCAATTTTAATTAAAAAATTGTCTTCAGTGATGAAGCACACTTTTGGTTAAATGGATATGTCATTAAATAAAATTTCCGCATTTGGAGTGGTAATAATCCTAAAGCTTTTGCCGAAACATTATAACATCTAGAAAAACGATGGTGAGAACAATACAGTGAATGGTGAGCAGTATGGATACATGCTTTCTAGCTTCTTTGTGTCGTAATTAAAACGCGTTACAATAATACTAAATTTACTAAAAGAAACATTAAGCCATGACTTGTTCTGTTCACTCAGTGATTTTTATTTACATGAGCACCTGCCATATGGTCTAATCTCATGGTGGATCATAACCACTAGGGGATTCTTTCATACATTCATCAAGTGCCCCTGTGTGTTCTAGGATACATTCACACTCAGGTCACAATTTAAATGTATAGTCTGATAAAAAATATACACTTGCTTCTTGCTTAGAATCCGGAGCTCTCTGACCTACTACTGCTACATTAAATGCAGGCAACTTCTGTTGAATAGCAACATCATCCAAATGTCGAACTTTCTTACAAAAAATAAAACAGGATTTGTAAATCACAGTCTAAATCTGGTGTAAATCTTGGAAAAGAGTATAAAAGATTCAGCACGGCTTAATATAGCGTTCTCACTTGTTTTTACTAAGAGCTTTATTCTTTTTTTTATTTTTTTAATTCTTAATTCTAATTATGTATGTAAAATACTCTAAATACTGGAAACCTTATTTTTGTTTTTCTTCTATTTAAACTGATGCTTAAAATTATACTTACACATGCATACATAAATATTTATATTAAGATACCAAGGGCGGAAGTTCATCTACATACATACACATAAGAAACACTCACCAATATGATACGACACAAATACTTTCTTCCATAATGATATAAAAACATTGCTCAATGTATTTTCTTTGAATATGAATGATAATGTTCCACGGAAATCAGTCTAGGGAGCAAACTGTCTCAAATTAAGATTTCCCTTGAACTCTTTTTAAGGCAGAAGAACGCCATGTAATCTTCAGTCGACCCCTGCGACGATTGCTCTGCGGATTGTATGTTAAAGCTTTCTTGGTTATGTTATTAATCGACCTTTAAGTGCGACCTATCCAACCATACTTCCTTTTTCTGATGACCTCATTAAGTGGGTTTTGGTTCGTTGGACGATAAAGGTCTACGTCCGGATCCAGCGTATGATTCTTCTAAAGCATCTGTTCGTAAAATCTTGCAATTTATTGGCACAGAGCATCAGCGTAGTTCAGGTTTTAAGTTTGATGGATAGTGACCATGGTATGTCATTCGGTGCTTCGATGTTGGTGTTGGTAAGTTGGCTTAAGCAACTATGCGAATGCTTTTAAATCATATGTGTCAAACCATATTGTACTAGAATAGAATGAATCTGTAATTTGCTTAAGCAAAGTGACTACTGATCGCACTTTCCGTGCATAATCAAATGTTTTTTTGATTTTTTTTTGTATTTTTAAATGCATTTGACATGCTTTTTGTTAATTTTTAACAGAAGTTTAAGCAACCTTATGCATATTATAGTTGGGCGTTAACAGTAAGATCTGCAATGAGTAGTGAAAAAGTGAGTAGAGCTGAATCATCATGACTCATAAATAATGGAATGAGTATGATGTCGACGTAAGATTCATATGTATTTCAGCATATACTTATAAATCAATGTTGGTGTGAGTATGAGAACATCAGAGTAGTTAAACTTTAATGATATCTACTCACTCATATTGAAAATTTCATGAGTGCTTATGAGTAGTGAAAAAACGATTTATTGCAGATCTCTGGTACGCAGTCATGTCCACATGAATACTATTTTATACCCATCACCAAAAATATTGGAAATACGTTGAATTCCCTATATTCGTTAAATGTTCTAGATTGCAAAAATCTAGCGATGTTCGTTTCTTTATAATTATGTTCGTCTGTCTTTGTAAACAAGGAATGGTTTTTGACAAAGTTATAAAGAAAACTCAAAAACAAACCGGCAAACCCTATTTTTGTCAAAAAAAATCGACTTGAGCGACCTCTAAGCCCCTTCCGAAAAATCTGAAAAAACCCTCAAAAATACTTTACCCTATAAGCTTTTAAATTATACTTGAGCTTAAAAAAATTGTTTTTGGGACACACTAATTTACATATGTATGTGCAATAATAATGCCTTCCAATTGAGGCACGAAAAGTTTTTTTTTTTTTTTTTTTTTTTTTTTTTTGTCATTATTGTTTTATTGAATCTTCATATATTAAATATGAACTAACAATAATTAATCAAATCTTAACCTAATACGTTATTTTATCTCCTGCCAGTGCCAGACAAAATTTTCTTCATCACGGGTTATGTTCACTTTTATAGGTGTTTATCGCTCATCTAATTGGGTAAGTGCTGCAGTGTCTCTTCTTCTTAAGCGAGTGTGGCCGCCATGATTTAAAATATTTCGAGCTAGTGGATTTGGGTGTTGTTCAAGCCTTTTTAAATATTTTATTGCGTATTTTGTAATCATAGATTTCACTAATGGCACATTGAGATCCTTATGAATGTTTGAGTTTTTAACATACCAGGGAGCGGCTGTGATTATTCGAAGAAGTTTATTTTGGCGCCTTTGAATTTTGTCGATATTAGAGGCCGAGGCAGTGCCCCATAGTTGAATACCGTAGCACCAGATAGGCTTTAAGATAGAGTTGTAAAGTAGAAGCTTGCAATCGAGACTAAGGACAGAATTTCTTCCAATAAGCCAATGAATTTGAATGGCTTTTAGTTTCATTTGAGTTAATTTTGCCTCTATATGGCATTTCCACGTTAATCGCCGATCCAGATGTATACCGAGATATTTAACATGCGAATGTTGAGGAATTATTTGATTATTGATTGTAATAGGGGGGCAAGATTCCCGGCGCAAAGTGAATGTTATATGTACACATTTTTGCTCATTGACCATTATCCTCCATTGTCTTAACCATATTTCTAGTTGAAATATATGATGCTGTAAGTAACGCGATGCTTCATAACGGTTTTCGTGGACGCTTAGAAAAGCTGTATCGTCTGCAAATGTTGAAGTTTGTGTGTAGTTGCTTGTTGGCATGTCCGAAGTATAAATTAAGTATAATAGGGGGCCCAGGATGCTGCCTTGTGGGACTCCAGCGGCAATGGGCTGAGGTGAACTTAAGAAATTTCCTTCTTTAATAATAAATTGACGACCGACTAAGTAGCTTTCTAGCAGCTTGTGTGTGTTTGCTGGTAAATTTTGCTTCAATTTGTGTAATAAGCCTTCATGCCAGACTTTGTCAAAAGCTTGCGAAACATCGATGAAGAGTGCTGAGCAATATTTCTTTTCTTCAAATGCTTTTCTTATGACATTTACTATTCGATGAGTCTGCTCGATTGTGCTGTGTTTTCTTCTAAATCCGAACTGATGGTTTGGAATACATCTATTTTCACTTAAAATTGGTGTTAATTTTGAAACTAATAATTTCTCAAACAGCTTTGACATATTTGATAATAAGCTAATAGGTCTATAAGACTCAACTTTTGTATGATCTTTACCTGGCTTTGGTATCATGGTAACTAAGGAAACCTTCCATTTTTCAGGATAGTATTCAAGGCGTAAAATAGCATTAAAAATAAAAAGAATAATTTTCTTTGCTATGCGAGGTAGCTCCAAAAGCATTTTATTACTGATTTTATCAATACCAGGTGCCTTCTTAGTGTTTAAGTCACAAATAGCCTTTTCGATTTCTCTTATCTCAAATCTGAGGGGAAAAGCTGCTCTAGCATCAACAGGTGGTAACTCGACCGCAATATTGTGAGATATATTTGGTGTAAATACGTTTTTCAAATGATTTACAAACAGGTTTCCTTTTTCATTATCATTTCTTGCCCAACTACCATTCAAGTTTCTTAATGGTGGCTTAGATATAACTGGCCTTTTTAGATTTCTAGCTGCACGCCATAATGAGTAGTCAGATTGTGGAGTTGCATCAAGTTCCTTAAGATATTTTTCTAGAGAAGCCGTTTTCTGATTCTGTAGCAACTTTCTTAGCCTTTTTGTGCATTCTTTTAATAAAATCTTAAGTTGCGGGGATCTGTAAAGTTGCCACTCTCTTCGAACTCTCCTTTTTTCAGTCAAGAGCCGCTCGACATCTGAAGAACATATTTTATTATTTTTAATTTTTTTGAGGGTAACGCTGGAGTGTTGAACAGCTAGTTTAAGATAACTGTCAAAGTTAACAAGAGAGAGATCCACATTCTCCGGTGTACTAAGCGGAATATTTTCTGTGCAATGGGCACTGAGAAATTTTTTATATTTTAACCAATTTATTTGTGTGGCTGGCGTCGCTAAGTAACCTGACGGAAATACAATTCTATTTGGGTTCGATATAGTAACAATTGTAGGTGTGTGGTCGGATGATAATTCTAGGGAAGCTTCAACATGAATCGTTTCTGTGGGGATGTTTTTAACCACGCCAAAGTCGATAACATCTGGAATTTTTTGCTGATCAGTAGGCCAATATGTTGGTTGCCCGCTCGCGACCACATTTAAACCCATTTTAGAGATTGTGTTAAACAAAACACGACCTTTTGGTGTTATAAGTCGTGACCCCCAGAAGGTATGTTTAGCGTTATAATCGCCAGCGGCCAGAAAACAGGGTCCTAATGATTTATAATATTTATAATATTGGCCTTCTGATATGGAAAATCTAGGTGGAGAGTATAAAGAAGAAATTACTATGTTTCGATTTAGCTCCTCAACACAAATAGTCGTTGCTTGCAGATAGTCTTCACGGTGATCACACATAATGTAGTGTTTGACTCGAGTTTTTATTAAGATGGCAGAACCTCCACAAGCTCTATCTCGAGGGTCCTTGGTATCATATAGTATATAACCATTGATTTTAAACGTATTTCTTGAGGTCAAATGAGTTTCAGAAATCATCATGACATCAATTTGTTTATTTTTAAGAAAGTATTCTAATTCATTTTTATGTTGGCGGATGCCGTTTGCGTTCCAAAAACAAATTTTTAAACAGTTCATGGTTTGTTAAGTACAGCTTGCAATAACATCGATTGCATTCTAAGCATTTCCTGCATCATATTACCCATTGTGTTCGTAAAATTATTTACTGTTTGCACTAATGTTTCCATGGTTATTTCTAAACGACTTAAATTAGAAACCGGAGTTTCATCATTACTTGGCGAGGCACCTTGCATTGGCTGATGGTTTGATTTTAGGACGTTAGCGTAAGAGGTTCTGTTATTACTAGGTTGGGGGGCTTGAATTGCATTTGTGTTTACCTGATTTGCAACCTGCATTTGAGGGGTATTTGTTTTCGGTCCAACCGTCTGCTTGACAATATTATATACTGGGCATCCTCTATAATTGGCAGTGTGATTACCGCCACAGTTGCTACATTTTTTTACGTTGGGGTCGGTTTTAGACTTATCGCAAGAAACGGTACCGTGTAGTTCACCACATACTACGCAGACAGGGGGTAAGTAGCAGTATGCCTTGGTATGGCCAAATTCTTGGCAGTTTAAGCACTGAACAGGTCCATTTTTTTTGTGTGGCTCTTCTATAGTTATTCTTCTGTAGAGAATATATTTTAAATTGTAAATAGGATGTGTTTCGTTTTTTTTAAGTTTTACGTCGCCGGGTTCAAACTCCACTCGAAAAAGTGGTTGGGGAATTTTTTCTCTATTTTTAATATTTACTACATGTTTTACCTTAAAGCCTTTTTCTTCTAGGAATGTTTTAACCTCTTCTGGGTCCACACATGAGTCAATACCCTTAATCACTACCTGTAGACCTTTACTGCTTTTCAGTTGGTAGGTATAAAAGTTTTTTTTAAGCGTTTCGAAGTTGTTTACTATTTTGCGAAAATCATTCTCATTATTGACTTGTATTTTTGTCTCGTTTATACTTCCACGCTTTATAGCCGCTACGTAAAACGAATTTTCACCTATCACCGATATCAAACTCTTTATGAGCTCATTTGAATTTTGCTCCCTTAGATATATCGGGGGAGGCTTGGATGGTTTAATGACGTTTGGTGCTTCAGAGGATTCATCCTCCAGAATTGCAAAACGATTTTGAGTATTTATTTTATCAAAAGATGGTACTTTTGAGGCCGAAGCAACTGCTGCAGAGGTAGGGCTGCGTCCCCGTTTAAGCACTGTTATGTACCTGTCCATACCAACTTGTACTGTAGGCTTTTGACAACTTTTTACAGGGGGGTTTTCCATTGCATTTGTGTTTGAGTTCATGGTATCATTTCCCACTAAATTTGTTTTTGACGTCACGGCAATACTTGCTGGCCTGGCAACACTTGTCACCAAATCTTGTTGTAGTTTTTTTAATGAGTCACTATCCACCGTTTGTGTAAATACCGAGGGTGAGAGGGAACGTGTTCGAGTAATTGGCTTAGCCGTTAGGTAGTTAATATTGTTTTGTTTTGTTTTATTTATTTCTTCATTATTTTCATTCGCATTAACTAAAACGTAAACGTTTCTTTCATTTTGTCTTAGTGTTGTTTCACTGTTTGTACTCATGCAAAGAGTTGTTTTTGTTTTTCACCGTTTTGCTTTGCTTTAATATTTTTATTATTTATTGTATTTTACAACAACAAAAGAAAAAACCAGAATTTAAATGTTTTGTTCAGAATATGTATACACATGTATGAACATTCATACGTACATACATACATATATATTTTTACTGTTTTATTTTGTTTAATTTTATCGTTTTAAATTGTTCACTATTATGTTAAGTAATTTAAATAACAAAATATATTATTTTTTTTTAAGCGTCCATTCGCTGCTTATATTTATGTATTACAAAATCAAATGTGATTAATTAATAGTTCAAATCGTATGCGGGGCTAAAAATACACGTCTGTATCACAACAAAGCACAAACCGAACTAAAAGTTAAGTAGGAATCATGTCTTTATTCCGCTCACCATTGACTGCATTTTTCTTACCATCATTATTTGTAAAGACATTTCGCTGGTTCAAAATTTCAAGGTTGTCAGTGAAATAGCAAAAATATAGAGAAAATCTATTTTTTTCTAAAATAAAGCAAAATTTAGTTAAACAAAGTGGCCAGGGACGTGCTGCCATCCCTTAATCAAACCTTAAAGTTGTTAATTATCCCATACAACCGAAAAACCATGTTAACTAAAATATGTTGCATATAATCTTGTAATATTAAGCCAGTTATATGGGGCAACGATTCCACTGGTCCATTAAGAGCAGCAAAAAGCCTAAGACATCTCCCAGTTCGCCTAAGAACATACTGCCTAGCCATCTCAGACTGCTACTCTGCAACCAAGGACAATTGCACAGAATGTGATCAACTGTCTCCAACTCCTTTGGGTCCTGACACAACCTGCATAGATCCTACAAGTCAGATCCCATTATCGCCTTCATCATGCCTGTCATAAAGTGGCCAGAGGTTACACTTATCATGGTCCTAACGCAGATCTTACTCCTGCGCAACAGCGAATCCAGATTGGACTTCCTAAGCGCTGGCCACAGCGCTCACCGCTCTCTAAAGTCCGTTCTTTCCCCCAGGCCCGATTTGTCCCGCTCAGAACTCACTTCCTAATATTTTCAAAATAAAAGCCTTTTGGAGGCCTGAAATAGTTAGGGTCGTCCATTTCTGAGCCTAGTCTCGCCAGCTCATCAGTCATTTCATTGCCTGCTCAAACAGTAATTTTTCTAGATGTTATGAATCCTTGAACATGGGAATTTAGCACATTATAACGAAACCTTGATAATTAATTTGTGAATCCCAAGAAAAACTTTAATGAAATCAGTTTTAATTAAAAATTTATCAAGTGAATTAAACATTTATTAATTTTTCATGTTGTTTATGCTAAAATGCTTTATCCTGTACTTTTTTTTTATTAATAACTAAGATGAGCAAAGTTTTCATCTATTGTTCTTATTTATAGAAAAGCTGAAAGTTACGAAAATAGTGATCCACATAAAGGGCAAAAGGAACTACACAAATGGGTTGGCAAACGCACACTTTGTTACTGTTTACAAATAAACAACACAAACATTTCTCGTACAAACATTAATTTTTATATTTTTGTTATTTTTTCAATGAAAACAGACAAATTTGCTCGCTTTTTGTTAAAAACCCTAGACGCCACAAAAAGTTTGACCAATATCCAACATGTCTACCAAATACATATTAAAAATTTTTTATATATCTGAAATATGCTTAAAATTTTTGTTCAAACAGCAAACACTCCAGCTAACAGCACTAAACAATTGTATTAATATAAAATTTGTATATGTTTGCCAAGCAATTTGTGTGGTTTATTTTGTCCTTAAGGACTAAACTTTAATGTCAAACGGCTTAAATGGCTAATGATGTCATTACCGTTTTTCTTAAGATAAATTTTCTTCCTTGTTCTTTTCGGAGCTCTTCGATAAGAAAAATTAAAAAATTAATCCATTTGTTTCCAACTTCTAAAATTAATTGTTTTATATTTCTAATTCTTTTTCTATACATTTCCAACTCTGGATTTTGCTTTTTATCTGAAAACAAAAAAAATAAATTCATTTTATGTTGTTGTCCTTCTAACGCTCGGAGATTAATTTTGTTATTCGAATTTTCCAAGGGTTGCTACGTCAGTGCTTCACCTCAACACATTTTGCATATGCGAGGCGGTGCTATAAATATTTGTTGTCATATTTTTATTGAAAGAAGGTTAACATTTACGACTTTTACATCTTCTGATTAAAACAAATTTCATTTATATAAAAAGTTTTCTTCAAGCTTAAATTTTATTTGTGTATTTATATATTTATATGTACTTCCCGTCCTTGTTTGTTGGAAAGTTTTTTCTCCAACATTTGGAAATAATGACTAAAGTTAGCAGAATTTTTGTTTAAGTTTAAACTTCTGCAAATATTTCTTTATGTGAACCTTTTTTGTTAATGAACTCATTTTATTTGCTATCGTTTGTAGCATATTTATTAGAAATATCATTAATTAATGTAAGCTCTCAAAAGTTTTTAATGTTTAAAAGTTTATTAAGTATACCAAAATAAAATGCAAGTAATATGTAGATTATTTTGGAAAGCACATTTTAACTTTTTTTACGATTTTCATATTTTTTCTTTGAAAATTAGTGTAATTAAGGACTCATAAATAAAAAAAATGCATCATCACACAACATAAAAAATATTATAAACTAAAAAGAAAACAAAGTGGGGCAAGCCCAACCATATGAAACCCTACTCCACTTGAAAAAATTAAGTCCGAAAACCTGGCTAGATTTGCTCTCCTAGCAACTAAAATTTCGGCTAGTGACTTTCTATACTGCTATCGATAGATAGTCCGCGAACTCTGATTGTATGATAAAAAGGCAAATGTGGGCCCATATGGATGGCAAGCGTACCATATTATCTACTATCGATGACCAGAAGGGATATGCGAATAGGATTTACATATGTTCTTGTGATCTCAACACTTAGTGGCATAAAAAAGTCATGATTAATTTAATGGATAACTGTTTTCTTTATGATTTTATAAAACGTTGGCATTTATAAAAATTTAGATTATAGTTTAGAAATATGTTCACTAGGGGTATAACTTATTCCCATTTTTTGCAAATCTCGAAATGGCCCTAGTATAGTTGAATAGTCCATTCAAAAGAAAACTATTAGGAAAAACGATATTAATTTTTCGCGGTCTTCAAAAAAGGTCACAACGCGTTAAAGTTTTTATTTGTAATTATACATTTAGCCAAAAACAACACGCACATTAGATTTGAAATTCATGTCCTTTAATAATTAAAAAACTTTTCAACTTTTTTATCATATAGGGATTTTAGAAAATCGCTTTTGTGGGTGAAGTTTCTATTTTCAAACGACCCAAGCAAATTGTTTTCGTAAATAGCACAGTATTCGCTTTCGCGTAGTGCTAGGGCCAAAATATGGTTATACCCCTAATGTTTATATCTATATACACACTGGCAAAGAAGAAAACTTTCCTCCTTTAACAACAAATACATCATTTGAAAGGTATTTACTTTACTTTATTAAGATATAAGGGGGTAAAAAATATCAAAACGAGTAAATTCGGTAACCTCATATCTCCAAAACTAAAAGAGATCCAAGAAAATATAAAAATAATTGTTATTCATAAGCAAAAAAAAAACACGTACAGGTACTTGGTACTTTTTTGAAATTCGGTCCCTTTAAGGAGTTAATGGGTATAACATATATTTTGGAACTTCTTTATTACCCTAATTATCTTTTAAACCAATAAACATAAATATAATTAAAGATTATACAAAGTTTGTAACTTATCTAAAAATATATAAACAAAAATTTGGTACTTTTTCGAAATTCGAACGTACCTATCTATTTTTGGTCCTTTTTTACAAAATATTTTTCTCTGTGTATTGAGATGTGCGTGGCTCCCACTACAATATTGAAATTTTTAATACTTCAAAAGGGAGAAAATTTATTAAAAAACAAGTAAGAAAGTATAGTCGGTCAAGCCCGACCATATGATACCCTACACCACAGTATTTAAAAACATATCATACTTATGTGTCCATGTAAATATGGATTTATCTATGTTTTTTAAACTTCATGAAAATCGGATTGAAAGTTTGTGAGAGGCAGAAATTGCCCCCTGCCTCCCCTTGTGGTCCTATTTTATAAAAAATGGATAGCTTATGTGTCCCTATAGATATGGATCTATCTAAGTATGTTTTAAATTTCATTAAAATCGGGTTGAGAGGCAGAAATTGCCCCTATCTTCCCTCGTGGTCCGATTTTTTTAAAAATGTATACATTTTGTGTCCATATGGTTCTATCTATTTTAAATTTCATAAAAATCGGTTTGATAGTTGCTGAGAGGAAGAAATTACCCCCTATCTTCCCTCGTGGTCCTACGATTCGACCCAGGCTTGGTCCTTATGCCAATAAGAACCTAAGTCCCAAATTTTATCAAATGTTCTCCAAAATTGCGCACAAGGTTAAATGGACAGCCAGCCTGCCAGCCGGACAGACATCGTTGGTTCGACTCAGAAAGTGATTCTGAGTAGATCGGTATACTTAAAGGTGGCTCTAGGACCACTATTTTAAGGCGTTGCATACATTAGCACAAATGCATAAAACCCTCTCCACTATTGTGGTGTGGGTATAAAAAGGGAAATACGGCAAACTAAATATCTTTCTTTTACTTTTTCATTCTGCATTTGGTCATTTTTTCATTTTCTATAATACTGAATTTAGAAACATAAGATTGTAGGCTAAGGCTGGGTTTTTGAGATGAGATGAGATGTAGATTGTCTGAAACTCGGATTTTTCGGGTGAAATGTGATTTTTTTTTTATTATATATTAAAGACCAAAATTTTAAGCAAAACTAAGTTGTTCCGTCAAAATTTGTTATACAAACTTGATAACGGCGGCACAAATCTATTTTGCAGATTAACTAAACCTACTTTAACTGATATCTCAAAAGCCGAACCTGAGGATCCCGAGAGAATGAGAACCTATAAGATGAATAATGTTTGTACTTCTTTGTCCTTCAACTGGTACCTTATTGACTTTCGTTATATTGGAAATAGAAACATAAAATTAAACATAAACAGGTCCTGGGTAAATAAGAATCTGTAAGAAAGAGCTTTTTTGTACTTTCTTGCTCTACAGCTGGTACTTTTCTAAATTTTCGTTAATATAAGAACAAGAAATTCAAAATTGAGCATGCAACGTCCTGAGTGAAGGGACATCTATAAGAGAGAACTTGTTGGTACTTTTTTGATCTTTTTGAATTTCCGTCAGTATATGACTTAGAAATATAAAATCAAACATGCAAGGTCCTGAGTGAATGAAACTTTTTGAATTTTTTGCTAAAGCTAAACCTTGAAACATCAAATTCAACCTGCTGAATCCAGATTGATTGAGAAACTATAGGAGGTGACTTTTTGTACTTTTTTAATTGGTACTATCTAATTTTATTCGAATGCTCGAAACATGCAAATTCATATTTGCATAAATAATTATGGCCAAATTTCGACCACTGTGCAAATACTAGTTATATCTAAAAAATAATATCTTTCAAATGGTGCCCATTGATTGCTTCCTAACGTGCTCTTTCCGGAACACTTCCCATAACTTTTCTTAAAATTTAAGGTCCCAACGCCCTCAATTCTTCTCGGATGTATGGTAAAGTTGAACAAATCTGGATTGTTCTCTACCTCTGGACTTCAAAAATGTTCAATTATTGCCAAGTATTGACTGTCATTCACATTAACTAAATCTTGTACGTTGTTTTCGGAAAAATATGGTCCAATGATATTTTCTGAAGTTCCATGTAACAATCATCCCTATTATGAAAGTCAATGTCTACACAAGTCGGCAGAAGCGAAACAATATGTGATTTTTCTCGTTGTTGACAAACAATCGATAACTTTTAACAGGTACGACGTCGAGTATAATTGACAGTTTTAGTCGACAGGACATTTTGCGGCTACTCAAATTTTTTATATTTATAAAAATAAGTTAAAAATTAAAAAAAAAACAGAATTAATAGAACTTGTGAACACAAATTTTACAAATAATTGTTAAAAGTTAATGTTTAAATTGGTCCCCCAAAAGTTTTTCAAACACCTGTGCTTTTAATACATTAAATATATTTAAGACTTCCGCCAAGTTCCCCTCACTATGAAGTTTAACTTATATAACTGCAGGGTGAATACTTTACTTTTTATTTTTCTTTACTTTTGTTTTCACTAAACACACTTTAAAATTAAATTTAACAAAAATTTATTGAAAAACAAACACTAAACGTCAGTTGAAAAAAATTATTAGAGATGGAATTGGATTTTGTCAGATTTTCGAAAATAGAAGACATCGACACAATGTTCTTAGAAAATAGCAAACTAACGTCGAAGAAACTTGACGTCAGCAACTACTTAAATAATAGGGGTTAATATATTACTAAAGCTGTTTTTATATTCCAAACATAACAGAAATGTTTTTCAAGTTTGTTCCACATTTTGGTTCATAACTTTTTTAATCAACTGCCGTTCAATCTAAATCTGCTTAGAAATAATTTGAAAGCAAAATGTTTTTTTTTTCAAAAAATCTTTTATCCTTTTTATAGACAGGCATGACTTAGTCGACTAACGAAAAAATTAGTTACAAAACTAATATACCCTTATGTACCACTTCTGGTTGTGTAGGGTATAAAAATTAACACAATGTACACAAAACATGTTATAGTTTTTTAAAAAAATGAGTTCCTTGTAGTAAATGTTAAAAAACCATAACAATGGTTTATTTTCCCTGAACCAGCCAGCAACAAGAAAAAATCATTTCTTTTTTTACTAAACCTCACACATATTTACTCACACACACATTCAAACAAAAACATGTTCTCTATTTACATTTTTAACAAAGGCGCTCAAATCATAACAAAAAATATAACATTAATTCTGTTAAATTTTACATGAATTCAGAGACTGTTAGTAAAATTTAATGCAATGAACATATCACGTAAATGGTAATTGTATAGTTAATAAATATCACGTAAATGTTAATTGTAAAATTAATAACATTCTATCCACAATTATGTTAAATAACAGAAAAACATGATTCTAACTTAACAGCTCATGTAAGAGAAATACTTCTGTGTAAGTACATACATACTCGTATGTTTGTATGTGCATAAAAGTATTTACATTTATGTTTGTTTATACTAATAAACGAATGAATTATGTTATTGTTGTTCTTTTTTTCTAAAGGACCTTTGTGTTTTGTAAAAAATCTTTAAATATTTATATTTATTTAACTTTAATTCACCTGAA
Organism: Pollenia angustigena; assembly: GCA_930367215.1. Classification (NCBI taxonomy): domain Eukaryota; kingdom Metazoa; phylum Arthropoda; class Insecta; order Diptera; family Polleniidae; genus Pollenia; species Pollenia angustigena. The sequence continues at coordinate 42,001,772 of OV884058.1, read as the reverse complement.
CATTTTTTAACATTAAGTAAACATTGTACATATGTATGTGTGTGTGAGTGTGTGTGTATGTTCTTAAACAAAGTACCTGTGACAAAAGCTACAAAAGTAAATACTTTTTCCCATAGGAATGTACATTCGTTTATTAATGAACATCCTCATAAGAAATAAACATAATACACAAACTTACTTACATTTATTCGAAATAATAAAAAGTTACCTTCAACAAAATAAAGAGTTTAATAAGAAGGCAATTTAGAAAGTTATTTAAAAAAAAGATAAATTGGCAAAGTAATGGTCGCTATTAAAAAGATGTGTATATATATGTATATTAAATCCTTTAATTCCTGGTGGAACACAGGGCACAAATTCCGTCCAGCTTCCAGGCTTTTCATCGCACTCCAAGTTACACCATTTTGCCTTAGCCAGGTTTCTAATTGGCGTCTTTAGGTGTTAGTTGGTTTACCAATACGTTTCGAGCCTTGTTGATAGTATTCAACTGTTATATAACAAGATAAGGAAAAAATTTAAAATGTCATAAAAAAAAATGACACATACGAACGCCAACCCCTTTGAGGGTTTTACTGACCTAGTACCATCACCCTGACTTGGAATTTCTCACCCCCCAGACAATAATCCCAAAAATGTTCCATAGTGTAATCTTTATCGAGGCGAAACCAAGAAATTTTAATTTTCTTTCTCTGATTTTTGCCTCTCGATGTTGTTGGTTTGACTTATCCCAGGGCTAATGATTGTAACTGCCCCGTAAATGCCGTATATTCGTCGCAGAGATCTATTTGCAAACGCTTGACTAGCTTCTTTTTGACATTTAGACATCATCCACGTCTCGCAACGTTATATAAGCACATACTAAAGTCTTTAGCACATAACTGCTAAAGACTTCCTTCCCCCTTATGAAAAAAAAAAAAGTTGAAGTTCACATTAGTTAACCAACACATTAAACCCAGCAAAAGTGAATGGGTTTTTATGTGTTGGTTAACCAATGTGAACTTTAACCTTTTTAGCTTTAGTAACGTTTGTGTGGATTTAGTTCCAGAATTTATTCAATGTTCCGAATGCCGATTTCGTTTTGTTCATCCTAGTTAATATTTCAATGGCGGAAACATCAATAATAATGCTACCCAGATAGCTGAAGGTTGGAATTGTCGATGCTGAAGCATGAATTCTCTTAGATCATGAGACCATGCCGTAATATCGGTGTGACAAAAGACAACTGTCATCTGCATAATCTAGGTCATCCAGATTTTCCTGAACATCCAACGACATTCCACGATGGCCGCGCAACTCCATACACACATAACAACGTCTAGAACTATGTCGTATCGTAATTGATCTCTATTGGTTCACTCACCAAACCTTCATTTAAACTTCGACAGTTTGCGTATTTGTACAGTTTCTTAATGAATTTAATTAATTTTACAAGAACACCTCTGTATTTCAGCGCATTTCATAAGTAAGACGTAAAAATAGCGAATATAAAGGTGAACACCACTCAACCGATTACTCTTATGCTCTAACCACTAATAATGCTTATAGTATCTCCACAGGACCTGGTTAGTCTGAATCCAGCCTGTTCTCTTCATGAATGTTCCTCCAATTACTTTCTCTTAGATTTTTTTTGGAGGTGTTCGGTTGTCCAAAAGTAATTAATTAATGGATAAATTAATCCTGAAGATCGGTGAGGTATGGTACGATAAGGTTAGATTGAGTTAAGCCATAGTGTGCGAAAAGCAATGGAGCAAAAGGGCTCTTCTTTTCTACTGTATATTACTCTGTTATTGACACCTCGAACGGTGTCACTCAATTATATTTTGCTTAATTCAGCTCATCATCAACGGTACTCCTCCAGGTCTTAGCGGAAGCGTCAGGTCTCTACTACCTTTTGGATTCGACCTTAATGCTTGTCGTGCTATATTCTGAAAGGTCTTCGAAGCATATGAACAATCAAATGCAATTTTCGCTCTCTGATTTCTCATGGCGCTGGCTTTTGATGATTAGTTCGAGTCCATAGGTAAACGTTGCTTAAACGAATAGGCCATGGAAATGTGCATATCTGTACAAAATATTAAAAAAACTAAAATTTTGAAAATTCTGGGCTTTTCATTGCTGAATCGGCAAATATTTCTCCTTTTTTATGTTTTAACAAAAAAAAAAAACTTCCATTATAAAATATTGTTCAGCCAAATTTTTTTCCAAAGAGATAATTTTTTCAGCCTGCCCTCGTAGTATAAGCATTTTAAGATGCAGTTCATAAGTATGTGTTTATATGTTCTTGAACCTAATCATAGCAACAACCAAAAAAAATCTCACATTTTATTTTTGTCTCTTTAAAACAAAAAAAAAACAACACAAAGTAGCAAGTAAAATCTCTACATTAACATTTATTTCTGTCTGAATAAGTTCGTTGGTATATGTGCGAACGTATAAATGTTTAGTTAATGGAAAAGGGTAAGTTTCATGATACTCTAAGTACATTTCAAATATACTAATTCCCACACAAGCACAAAGTTACACACACTTATTTCCCAGCCAACACTTGTACTTCGTCTGAGTCTTTAAAAGCTTAAATAATTTTAAAACCCCTACTCTCAAATGTCAATACATTTTGGAAATCATTTGCAAATAATTGCTTTCTCAAGAAAATTATTTAAAGAATAGTTTGATTGAAGACTCCATATCAAGCAAAAGTAGATGTTTTTTAAATGTTTAATTTGTGTTTTCTGGGTTAGATGAGGTACAAACACAATACAAGTAAATGTCATGTTTTGGAATTAAATGTGCTTGTTTCATATTCAATGGTGCAAAGCATAAAATGTTTAATAAGATATATAAATATTTTTTTTTCCAAACACACACTTTGTCGCAAAAATTTACACGTAACCATGTACAAATAAAACAGGTTACAGTTTAACATTTAACAGTTAACACAATCTTTTATACGTATGATGAATATGTTTAAACTTCAACTTACAACTTCTCCATATTAAGTATACGCCTTTTTTTACTTAACCTCAATATAATAGATTTTTCACTATAAAAGATTTTAGAACTTACTGCCTAGAATAACTAGAAACAATTAAATACCGAAATAAATGATTTATTCTTGTGTCTTTCGGAACTGAGGAGATTTGGGTAATTACCCAAAAAAAAAAAATGTGGGGTTTTATAATTATGTACCATTTCAAGAGGAAAATTAAAAAAATTCCAAAATAGTTTTCATACCGAATTATAATTTCCTTCCCAGTAAAAACTTCGCCTACAAAATAATGTGTTGAGTAATCAGAAAAACATAAGAGCACTACTTACAATTCTACTGAAATAACCAATAAATTTTACAAGGGATGTCCCAAAATGAACGCATTAAAAAGTAAGTCATTATTTTTTTACCTGCATACATCCAGAAAAAAGTAGTTATAGAAGTTATTATAGATGTAGTTATAGAAGAAAGCTACAAAATAATGAGTTAAAGAAGCTATTCATTTTGAAAAAGTAGGCGAAGTTTTTACTGGGTTCTTTATAAAATAACTTTACAATGAGCATATTTCATATTCATATTTTTTCATAATCATATTTTTTTCATTTCATATTTTTTTCCGGGATTTATTTTCTTTTCAAATAAGTTTTATATGTAATAATTTCTTGAAAGTGTTTTCTTCTCTCAACATTGAGTTGGATAGGATTGCCCTGTACCAGTACCTGTGATGTATGCACTAGTAATAAAATGCATATTTATATTGATGATGCTTTTTTCAATATTTATTTATTGAACCTTCATATACTAAATATGATCTAATAATAATTAATCAAATCTTATCCTAATACTTTGTTTTGTGTCCTGCCAGTGCCAGACAACAAACTTCGTCATCACGGTTTCTGTTCACATATGTAGGTGTTTATCGCTCTTCTGATTGGGTGAGTGCTGCAGTGTCTCTTCTTCTTAAGCGAGTGTGGTCGCCATGACTTAAAATATTTCGAGCTGGTGGATTTGGGCGTTGTTCAAGCCTTTTTAAATATTTTACTGCATATTTTGAAATCATAGTTTTAACTAATGGCACATTGAGATCCTTATGAATGTTTGAGTTTTTAACATACCAGGGAGCGGCTGTGATTATTCGAAAAAGTTTATTTATATTTAATTAAAATGGATAATCATTCAGGAAAGCAAATTTCGATCTACCAAATGTTAGAATACAATTTGGTTTAAGGATTGATGTTTGACTATTGACGTCAGCAGTCGTCGATGGCTGCGAGTGTAAGACGGCAAATCCATCTGAGGAGATTGAGTGGTTGCAATCGAAACATGTCATGGTAACCTGCCGGCAGGGGTTCGAGCCCCAGCCACGTCAAGAATGAAAGATTATCAATAACAATTTTAATTGATTTTCATGTTGTTAAATTACTTTCTTCATAAAAATAATTAAATGAAAAATTAAATTTCATGAACTTAAGCCTAATTAAAAATACTAAAAAAATTTGGATTAAAAACCATAAATAGTTCAACAAAATAAGCACAATACTAATTATTGTTAAAGCAAAGCCACGAGCTCTATGTGTACATTTGTCCTACAAGTTGTGCTGAAAAAGGTCAACAGAAAAATAAAAAGACAAAATGAAAGAACAAAAAATGTACTTGGACTTCAAGAAAAATTCTTGACAAAAGTACGAGAAAACAGAAGTAAGGAAAAAACATGTAAAATCAATTAAAATGGATAATCATTCAGGAAAGCAAATTTCGATCTACCAAATGTTAGAATACAATTTGGTTTAAGGATTGATGTTTGACTATTGACGTCAGCAGTCGTCGGTGCTGCGAGTGTAAGACGGCAAATCCATCTGAGGAGATTGAGTGGTTGCAATCGAAACATGTCATTGTAACCTGCCGGCCGGGGTTCGAGCCCCAGCCACGTCAAGAATGAAAGATTATCAATAACAATTTTAATTGATTTTCATGTTGTAAAATTCCTTTCTTCATAAAAATAATTTAATGAAAAATTAAATTTCATGAACTTAAGCCTAATTAAAAATATTAAAAAAATTTGGATAAAAAACCATAAATAGTTCAACAAAATAACCACAATACTAATTCCATATTCTATTTGCTGGAATTATAAAGTTAAATACATCAAATTAAATAAATAAAAATAAAAATACATACAAAATGAAAGTAGAATGATTACGAAAACAATATTGGGCATGCTGCTGTTGTCCTATAATTGAGAGGTCTTCTGTAAATAAAGTTCGGAATACAACAAAAGTGAATGAAACATGAGAAACAGGTAAGTAAATAACAATATTCTCCCACTTTGAACTAAAGTAAATTCTCAATTGACTCAGTTCGATACAGTTTGTCATTACTTTTCTATTAGTGTACTAAACCCTATAGAGCTCTTCGCACTGGGTGAGAAGAATGTACCCACCACCGTTCCCATGTATGAGCGCATTACATACAGACAGGTGGCAATTTCGCCAAATAATGCACTCGCCCCTTGCTAAGAAGCTGAAGCTAACTAACATCCTTTACGTCTTTGAAGCAAGCAGCATCTTTTTAATAGAAGCAGCGGCTGTAAGAAAAATCGCCAAAAGAAAAATGGCCCAAAAAAATAAATGAAAAATCGCCCAAAAAAATTCCATGTAAAATTGGGCCTGAATTCATATGAAAAGTGACCCAAAATTTTTGGGCTATTTTTCGTTATTATTGGGTGATTTTTTGTTTTTTAAATTTGGTGATTTTTCATTATGAAAAATCACCCAAAAATATTATATGTAAAGTCGCCCATTTTTTCGGGCCATTTTTCATTTTTAAAATTTCGTCAAAATCTTACATACTATTTGTCTAAATCATTCATTATTACTATACGTCGAATTCCTAAATGTTATTTATAAAAATAACGGGACATATTGCAAAAAGGTGGCATGTCATAACGTCCAGTGTCATAGTGTCCGTGGACAAACTCGAAAGCATAGCCGGCCTTAGGCCGGGCGCAAGGATTTTCTCCTCTTTGATAAAACAAGTACCGGCTTCGCTAACTAAATCGTCTCTGCACAGCCGGCCTTCGGCCGGGGGGAAGCATTTTCTCCTCTAGGTATAACAAAAACCATAGAGGCTTCGCTAACTAAAGATTCTCTGCATAGCCGCCCTTCGGCCGGGCGCAAGGATTTTCTCCTCTATGGTATAACAAATACTGGCTTCGCTAACTAAAGCTTATCTGCGAAGTCGGCCTTCGTTCGGAAACAAGGCAGATTTTAGAAGCTTTACTTAGCGAAACCGGTTCATGTTATACCATAAAGGAAATCCTTGCGACCGTCCAAAGGCCGTCTGCGCAGAGAAGCTTTAGTAAGCGAAGCAGGTCTTTGCTATATCATAGAGGAGAAAATCCTTGCGCCCGGCCAAAGGCCGGCTATGTAGAGAAGCTTTAGTTAGCGAAGCCGGTTTTTGTTATACCATAGAGTAGAAAACCCGAGACGTTATAGTAAGCGCTGCTGGTATTTGTTACACCATAGGGGAGAAAATCCTTGCGCCCAAAAGTGTTTTCGTTATATGTTTAATATAATTTAACCAAATCATTGTCACCGACAACCATATTATGGTAAAATAAGTTTCTTTAAAAATAGTTTTGTTGGTTGTTACCATAATAAAACATATTTTTCTCTGCGTGTATGCAGATCTTTTTTTGTATTTAACATCTTTAGTAATTATGCCCCTTATGACAGTTTTAAAAATGACATAATGTCAATTTGCAAAGTGTCTTAATGCCCACGGACGTTAAGACATTTTCAAAAGTGTCACAGTGTCCATGGACATTACGACACTGGACTTTATGACATGCCACCTTGTAAAAAACTATATTCTGTTTTGAGTAATTGATTATAACTATGCAGTGATTAATTAATATTTAACTATTGAATAATGGCGAAGGGCTCAAATAAGTATTACTGTCTGAGGCGCAGCTGTTGAAGATACAATGCAATTTTTTACATAAAACTGGTGGCATGTCATACTGCCCATGGACATTATGACGCCCTTCGATGCGACATAAAGCCCATGGACATTATGTCTCTGGGTGTATATATTAAATATATAACGAAAACACTTTTGGGCGCAAGGATTTTCTACTCTATGGTATAACAAAACCCGGCTTCGCTAACTTAAGCTTCTCTGCAAACCCGGCCGGTTTTTGTTATACCATAGAGGAGAAAATCCATGCGCCCGGCCGAAGGCCGTCAGTGCAGAGAAGCATTATGTCGCACCAAAAATGGACATAATGTCCATGGACATTATTACACTATATTGATGGACATTTTGTCGCATCGCTGAGCGACATAGCGTCCATGGACTTAATGTCGTTCTTTGGTGTGACATAATGTCCATGGCCACCAGGCCCGGATTCAGGGGGGGGGGGGGGGGGAAATAAGGAAATTTCCCCCCGTAAATTATAAAAATATGTTTTGTTAATTTCGATAATACAACAATTCCCACACCACAATAGTGGAGAGGGTATTATGCATTTGTGCTGATGTGTGTAACGCCTTAAAATATTGCTCCTAGACCCACCTTAAAGTATATCGATCGTCTTAGAATCACTTTCTGAGTCGAACTAACGATGTCCGTCGGCTGGCTGGCTGTCCATGTAACCTTGTGCGCAAAATACAGGCAATTTTGGAGATAATTTGATGAAATTTGGGTCATAGGTTCTTATTGACACAAGAACGAAGCCTATTGAATGACGAATCGTAGGACCATGAGGGAAGATAGGGGTAAATTTCTTCCTCTCAGAAACTATCAAACCGATTTCAATGAAATTTAAAACATAGATAGAACCATATCTCTATGGACACAAAATGTGTGCATTTTTTTAAAAATAGGACCACGAGGGGAGATAGGGGCAATTTCTGCCTCTCAAACCGATTTTAATGAAATTTAAAACATAGATAGATCCATATCTATATGGACACATTAGCTATACAGTTTTAAAAAAATAGGACCACAAGGGGAGGTAGGGGGCAATTTCTGCCTCTCACAAACTTTCAAACCGATTTTCATGAAGTTTATAAGCATAGATAAATCTATATTTATATGGGCACATAAGCATGATGTGTTTTTAAATACTGTGGTGTAGGGTATCATATGGTCGGGCTTGACCGACTATACTTTCTTACTTGTTTTTTTAATGTACAAAATTTTTTGAAATCTCTAACGAAATTTTCAATAAGTATTTTATTCTTTTTTTTTATTGAATCTCTAACGATTTTTAATAAGTATCCATATTTTAATCGTAACAGTTATTTATTATATATTTCCAAAGAAACATCTAGTTTACCGTATTCAAATACTTGTTATTCTACATTCAATCCCAGCTGGTGCCTTCTTTATCCAAAGACTTAACGTTTGACTTGATAATGCGTGCGGTTGAATTATTAAAAATCCTTATTATTTGCAATATTTATGTGTTATATGAATCAAAATTCTATTCGATAATTTTGAAGAAAGCACGGATTTGTCGGGGAAAAGCTATTTCAACATACAACAAAAAGTTTTGAGGGAAGAATTTATTGGCTTTGTTGTAAACGCATTTGAAGATATTGATGTCGTTGATGTGTCAATTGATGCGAAGGCACTATCATCAAGAGTTCTTAAAGCTTTGACAAATTTTGGTCTTGACCTAAAAAATTGTGTAGGAGATGGAACAGATGGGTGTCCTCTGATGTCAGCAGAAAATGGAGCTGTTAAAAATTTCTGGAAAAGCGACAAATGCGAAACAAACGCCTTGCTATTTCCATAAATCGAACAACTTAAAGCGATTTTTGAAAAAGTTTAAGTTATTTGCGTTCAAATCGAGGTTCCAATAGAAAGACAAGATGTATACGAAATAATCACATCCAAGTCTTGAAGATTACTACCGAGTTGTAGGTTACATTCCTCTTATTGAATTTATTTTAGAAGATCTCATAACAACTTTCCCAATAGATATCCCAAATGTATTGAACATACCTAAACTTCTACCTCAAAGTGTAATCAAGTAATATACAGATACAAAACTGTTAAAACCACAACAAGCTGATGAGCTGATTATATTTGATAAAAGAGATAAACACCTACTAACATCTAAACTTGAGCCTGATCTATCAGACAACGTTGATAATAAACTGTGATGAAGATATCTACCCAAATCTAAGAAAAATATTTCAAATTTTCGTTTAAATGCTCGTCAGCAGGAGGTCATTTCCTACCCTTCGTCGAATAAAACATGGATCGGATCAACAATGACAGAAGATAGACTGTACTGTCTAAATTTGCCTCACAAGGAAATCATAAATTGCTTATTTAAAAAGATTAATGCATATTGAACTGATCTTATATTTTATTTAACCTTTTTGTTGAGTTTTTTTAATTAGGGTGATGACTTTTTTGGACAAAATTTCTTCATCCCACCACGCGATGGACAATTTAGTATTGATAATGAAAATAATTTTTTTAGGCCATTTTGGCCAAAAAAGTTTCCGCGCCAAATGCAATTTCTAAAGCTCCTCAAAAAAAAATTTTTTTTTTAATTTCCATACACATTATATATGGTACATTTATTGTTTATTTATGCTATATATTACAGCCCCCATATTCATAAATGATTATAAAATTGAATAAACGTTTATTAAGGAAAATTTGGTTTTCAAGCCTTTATTAAATATAAAATATTTTTATGAATACAGGCATAAATACATAAAATAAGCAACTGTATAACAAAAATGTAAAGCTATTTTTTGGGTTTATTGAAATAAATGTTAATTTTAAAGTGCGAGTTGATTTACATAATGGAAAAATATCTTGTGCAACTTTAATTGCACGTTCCACGCATATATTACTACGCTGCTGAAAATTATCACTGTTTCATATATCCGCCAAACAACTCATATTTCACAACATCTATCATTTGCCATTAAAATTTAGATTATTAAAAAAACCGCGAAATAGAGTCGCTATTTTTTGCGCCCTTCTTCCGTACAAATAGTAAGATCTTGTTATATTCATGAAATTATTAGAAAATACTTAAAATTTTGTAACTAAATGCTAATTTAGTCTGGCGCAAAAACTTTCTGCACGATTGCAAAAAAGTAATACATTATTTCTTAATATTTTTTCACGGTCTATACGGCTATGCGATAAAGAATTTGATATTCGCAAAAATTGCAAAAAGTACTTAACCTAATACTCATATTGCTTTTAATAATACAAAATTCCCCCCCCCCCCCCCCCTAAGGCTCAAGCTGGATCCGCGCCTGATGCACACTATGACATGCCACCCATAAAACTTACATTTGTATGTTACTAAATTTATATGAATAATCAAAACTTTTTTGCAAATTGGGTAATTTTTCATTTTTTTTTTTTTTTTTTGGGAAAATTCGTTTTTGCTTTTTGGGTCATTTTTCATTCTTTTTCGTTTTTCTTGGGAAAAATTTCATATTCAACTTTTTGGGTAATTTTTCATGTTCTTTTGGGCGATTCTTCATTTGGGCGATTTTTCATTTTTTTTTTTTGCCATTTTTTTTTTGGGCGATTTTTCCTACAGCCAGAAGCAGCACTTAGGGAGATCCACCAGGAGCCGAATTTTCCCTCATGGTGAAAAATCAGCCTTTAAAGATGACATTTGAAGATCTCTCTTCCCGCGAATTTAGTTAAATCAATCACTTAATAGACTTAAACCGACGTTGAAAGAGCTACTGACTCCCGAAGTACCAGCTAGGAACTCTAATAAGCCGGGTCTCAAAAATTTTACAATATTGATGCCGAATTTCATGGATTGATTACACCAGATTTCCCCGAATATAATGCCAATAGATTTAATATCTTTAAAATATCTCCCTACATACCTCCGGAGGCTTTGCGCAGTATTGTGAAAATTGCTTTGATGTTCGCGGGCCTACAAAATAATGCAGACACAGCTAAAAAATAAAACACTTGCCGACCGGCCGAACTATTAAATGCAAGGCATCGTTTTATCCTACCCAGAGAAGGCTATTCAACAAAACTACTCTAAGGGAGTGCCTTTTCAATCATACTAAAAGGAAAATTACGTCTTGCCCAAACAAAGGCTGGTGGCTTTGCCAAAAAATTTAAGTAAACAATAACACTATTTGCCATATTCGATTGGCCAAACTATTAACAATAAACAAAAAAAAATTTAGTAAGAAAAATCATAACTTCGAATAAAAACTTTGACGTATTGATAAACTTTTTTCAAAATTCCTTAAAATGTTGCTAAACAGAAGAACTTGTTTCATTTATTGTTTACCACTCTGTCAGTCTCTGCACAAAGTTCGTGAGTGTTTATCTTATTTTTTCAAAAGGCAAATGTCCTTGTTCATATTAGGACAATCTTATGTATCATTAATAGCGGCCCACTACAAACAAGAAGGTTGAAGGTAATTTAATTTTATTAAAAATTCAAAGTTAGTAAAATTAGCATTAAGGGATTTCATTTAATTGACAATGTAGTATCTGTTTTCTTATTAAATATTTACAATGAGTTTTATTTTAATATAATCACAAAACAAGTAGATTGTATAAAAATGTTTGGCAATAACAAGTAAAACAAGTAAAACAGGCTGACATTATTAAAAATATCTTTATATTATATTAAAAAAAAAGTATATTCGATTCAGCCTGACCTTACGATACCCCTTCCCACTTATGAGTAAAGAAAGATTAATTTTCAAGAGGCGTATTTAATTGTAAGGCTTAAGTTTAAATGAAAGAAAATGTTGGAGAACTTATTGGCGATATTAATCTCAAAGTAAAAATACCATGCAAAAGGTTAGCCTATATGAATACCTGTCAACAGTTCGAGGGTGGTCCCAAAATAAGCCTATCTTACTTATAGATGGCGGCAGTTGTTTGATAATTATTACTTTGGTAAAAAGTGGCAACCTTATAAAACATATGTACTAAGTTTTAAGTCGCCACATCATTAAATTTGTGACAAAGCGCATTCATGGAATGTACTCGTCAATCTCTTAATTTGTTGTGTTTACACAAAATTCCAAATTTTCAAAATTGTCTCCATATAAAAACAAGGAAATTTACCGCACACATGCACTTTTTTTGGCTCTTAACTACGAATTAAAAATAACTTTTGATAATTTTCAATTATGAATACGCGAACCTCTCTAAGATTCAAATACTTTATGAATGTGAACATTGAAAAAATTGGTAGCCTTTATATTATTCAATATATTTAATTAAAAGATCTTAGTCCAAACAGTATTAGATTGGTATAGAACTGCGATCCATTGGATCTTTTATGAAGCCACCACATTAATCATCACAGATCTAGGCTACACAAGAATCATACATTTTAGTTGGATCCATAAATTTTTTTTTTTTTTTCAAAATTTCCCTATTGTTTCTTCAAATATTCTACGATATCTCCAAAACTACAGGGCAAATTTAAAAACATTGTAAGCACGGCTTAAAGATAATATAGTTGCCGAGTTTCGGATTTTTTTTTCAACTGAATATGGTCAACCGTTTTTAAGTTATTCCAATATATGTAGTGAAAGTGCCTTAATTTTGGACATAACGGTATATCTCGAAAACAAGAGCTGATTAAGAAAAATGGAGATTAGATTTGAAATTAGCGACTTTAAATTAATAAAAATTTGCAATCAAATTCCAGACCGCAAACTTACTGTTCCGCAGTGTAATAGTAGCATTCTTAAAAAAAAAATTGTGTATTAAAATTCAAATTCGGATGTTTTCACTTAATATGCCGTTTTTATGCGTATATCTCGAAAACGCTTCTCGAGAAAAAGAATTGAATGCCTTATTCGTGATCAGCAGCCCCGATTTATCTTGAAAACATCTCATTTTTGAGGTTATGATAAAAAGGTGAAAATTTGTGAACCAGTGTAATTAAGCGGTCAGCACCACTATTTTCCAACCAATTTGCACTTTCGTTGTTTTCTTAGCCCTCATAGCCGGGAATCCAAGATAAAAGCAAGTTGTTTTGTTTCTTAAGATCATTGAGAGATAATACAGTCCATGACCACATTCGGATTTACGACATTGATGGATAAGAGCAGGCTGACTGTGTACATTTGAGGATGTCGTTAATATCTTCAGTGGTTGTACACCCAAAGGTGGGCCCATTAAAAATGTGAACTAAATGTTTTCTTTGAACCCCCAATAATGATCTGTCCATTGTTCCCTGTGAAATATTAGGACATTTTAATTCCTATAACGGTACGATAATTTTCAAAAAATTATAAATTCCGCATGTATCCTAAAAATCTACCTGCCTGAAGCGGAGCGCTTCTGCAGGCCTCCTCTTTGAAAGATTTATTTAGCGGAGGAATAAGGAAGATAGCCTCTTAAGCTGAAGTGGAAGAACCAATATTCTAGCCGATTTTCGCTTACGACTATAAAATATTCGGTGGCAGAGTTTAAATGAGGCTGTACAAGCTGCCAAGCGACCGGCATGGTGGTCGACTAATTTAGGTGTCCACGTCAGAAAATAGTTAGAATATCCATCTAATGTTATAAGATAATTGTAAGTTTAAGGTGCATGAGCTAGCAGAAATTTCACTTGGGGTCTTCTAAGACCAAAAGTTCGAGTAATGTATGAAAAACGGATTTTCGAAATTCCGGGCCTGGAAATTTTTGAATTTCTTGAAAACCCGTGTCACATACATTGCACGAACTTTTGGTCTTAGAAGACCCCTAGTGAAATTTGATGCAAAAAATATTCGTATAACATTTTAACCCTATAAAGTGACGTCCTAGTGTGGAGGTTAAAAAAGGACAACAATTACCCCTTAAAATGAGTGTTAGAGGGTTAATATATTCTAAGAAAAGAATCGCCATTTCAATGCCCAAAATTTTGAAAATCCTTTTTACATACATTGCACGAACTTTTGGTCTTAGAAGACACCTAGTAAACTTTTGTGGGGAAGAAGACCAAAATTTCCCCTTTAAATGAGTGTTAGAGGGTTAATATACGATTCTACTTCTGAAATTATTTTTTAGCTCAGAAGTACATTCAGCCTTTTCAAAAAATTCAAAAAACTTTAGAGGCCCATATTTCGGGAACCTGAGCTAACTTTTCAAACCCCTTTGACAGATTTGCTGTACTTGTAGTCTACTTTCATTTCGCGTTGCAAGTGTTGAGGCTGGCGGCGATGACCCGAATTTTGTTGCACAGTGTTATTTGTTATTGGCCAACCTGAATAAATAGATTGATGGTGAACAGTATTGCCAGAACTTGATCACCAAAAATGGTTAATGGCTAAATTGACAAGACTGGTGGTAAAAGATTCGCCCTTCAAAACCTCTAAAAAAAGATTTAAATCCTCTCAAAGCAAAAAGATTAATTTTCCGCTTCAAGACTTGCAACGATACAAAATAGTTTCGGTGAAACAACTCTCTATTTTGCTAAAACTTCGATTTACAGAAGTTAAACAAATTATTGACAGACGAGATTGTCAATCTTAACTACCTTAAGAGCATTGTTGCCTCTATATGGTTTTTCAAGGGTTTCCATTTTTCTTAAGAACTCTATATTTGGTTTATTGATTTGTATTTGTATAAGTAGTGTTTTAGTATATCGTCTTCTTCGCCAAATGTTTTATATTGTATAACTTGAAAATTCTATGCGAGCTCAATACGTTCGTAGTTTGGTGTGATCTGTTAATACATTAACTAGCCTGCTAAGTGTTGGCCTCTTTCTATAAAATCCATTGTTCTATTGGGATTCTAATAACTTAGCTATAAAGTGCTAATAGTGTCCTCATAAAAGAAAATAAGAGATATTTTGTCACTTTTCTGCAACGCAATTCAAGAAATCTGTTATTTATAAGACATTTAAAGCTTTCGAGAGTGGAAAATCGTTTAATAGAAATCGCGGCTCCGGTAAAAAAATGTACTTTGCAGTGCATGTTGAAAGCTAAAATTGTGGAACTTGCTGCAAAATCTTATAGTGCGGTGGAAATAAAGTATAATCAGATATGTCATAGGTCAATTGTGCAAAATACCCCATTCCAACTGTCTCAGAAAATCACAAAATTTGTTAGAATTTTTTTTGCTGCAGGCTTGCCATACATTTGCAACATGGTTGATAAGAGCAATTTTATAATAGAGGATCTTGAATGGACTAAAAAATATTATTTAAAGCTTCATATTCAAGACCACCGAATAATATCATTCTGATTACGAAAACAAAGCTACGCAAAAAGGTTTTATAAGTGAGCGTGGCATCAGCAAGCCGGTATTCATAAAATCGGGTTTAGCTGTAAACGCTTAAGTTTATGTTAACAAATGAATTTCTGTACTTAACAAATTCAGTGATAAGTATCATAAGAATTACAAAACCATATTTCGGACGGAATCATATAAACATTTTGCTAGAGCCACTCTGCCTTAAAAGCTAAACCCGAAAACGTCCCACAACTAAGGCCAATTAAAACTTTTTGGGCAAATTTGAAAAGATATATCTATGCATTTTTATATATAAATAAGGTAGGTGAAACATTCTGGACGAATTTCAAATTTATTGGATGACTTTTTTTCTTCATACACCGACCCTACACACAACTGTGCATCGTAACTAATTTTCGTGTGCTATTTTGCAATGTGTTGAAAAGAAAATTAAAATAATAACTTAAAAAAATTCTCTTGTGGTTTGTCATACAAAAGAAAAATGGAAAAAGAATTTTAATACTCTACATAAAAAGCCTTTTAAATTCCTGTTAAAAATATACCTTCTTTTTATCGCACAACATAAAAATTAAGAAGCTTAAAAGATAAAAAACAAAAAAATAGAAATGAATTTGAAACAAAACACAAGTAAAAAAAAAAACATTTTAAACTTTTAAAAAATATAACTTTTTAATGCTTGCAACTTTTTAAAAATAAATTTAGTATTTTTGCACCTGATCACCTTGGAAAACTACTTTCAAGTTATGTAATAAACTCGCACAAAGAAACTGGACAAAAGTTGCTTTCTTTTTCAAACAATTTTCCTTCTAATGTTTTTTAATTCGTTCGTGTAATTTTTAAATGTGTCTTTTTCATCTTGTTACAAGATTAGAAAAGTTATATAAAATATAAAAATGTTTAAGAGAAAAAGTATTTAAAGAAAAAAAAACGTTTAAGCAGCTTAAAGTTTGTTTCTTTATTATAAATCGTTTTATACCCTGCACAACAAGTTGCAAAGAGGGTATAATAAGCTTGTCATTCCGTATGAAACGTTTTTTATATTCATCTAAGACCCAGTTCGGTTTGTGCTTTGTTGTGATACAGACGTGTATTTTAGCCCCGCATACGATTTGAACTATTAATCACATTTGATTTTGTAATATAAGCAGCGAATGGACGCTTAAAAAAAAATAATATACATATTTTGTTATTTAAATTATTTAACATAATAGTGAACAATTTAAAACGATAAAATTAAATAAAATAAAACAGTAAAAATAAATACGTATGTATGAATGTTCATACATGTGTATACATATTCTGAACAAAAACATTAAAATTTCTTGTTTTTTTTTTGTTGTTGTAAAATACAATGAATAATAAAAATATTAAAGCAAAGCAAAGCGGTGAAAAACAAAAACAACTCTTTGCATGAGTACGAACAGTGAAACAACACTAAGACAAAATGAAAGAAACGTTTACGTTTTAGTTCAATCAAACGAAAATAATGCGGAAATAAATAAAACTAAACAAAATAATATAAACTATTTAATGGCTAAGCCAATTACTAGAACACGTTCCCTATCACCCTCGGTGTTTACAAAAACAGTGGATAGTGACTCATTAAAAAAACTACAACTAGATTTGGTGACAAGTGTTGCCAGGCCAGCAAGTATTGCCGTGACGTCAAAAACAAATTTAGTGGGAAATGAAACCATGAACTTAAACACAAACGCAATGGAAAACCCCCCTGTAAAAAGCTGTCAAAAGCCTACAGTACAAGTTGGTATGGACGGGGACGCAGCCCTACCTCTGCAGCAGTTGCTTCGGCCTCAAAAGTACCATCTTTTGATAAAATAAATACATAAAATCGTTTTGCGATTCTGGAGGATGAATCCTCTGAAGCACCAAACGTCATTAAATCGTCTAAGCCACCCCCGATATACCTTAGAGAGCAAAACTCTAATGAGTTAATAAAAAGTTTAATTTCGGTGATAGGTGAAAATTCCTTTTATGTAGCTGCAATAAAGCGCGGTATCATTAACGAGACTAAATTACAGGTGAATCACGAGGATGATTTTCGAAAAGTAATTACAAGATTTGAGACTCTGAATAAAATCTTTTATACTTATCAACTGAAGAGCAGTAAAGGTCTTCAGGTAGTAATCAAGGGCATTGACTCATGCGTAGACCCAGAAGAGGTTAAAACATTCTAAGAAGAAAAAGGCTTCAAGGTAAAGCATGTAGTAAATATTAAAAATAGAGAAAAAATTCCCCAACCACTCTTTCGAGTTGAGTTTGAACCCGGCGACGTAAAACTTAAAAAAAACGAAACACATCCTATTTACAATTTAAAATATATTCTCTACAGAAGAATAACTATAGAAGAGCCGCACAAAAGAAATGGTCCCGTTCAATGTTTAAACTGTCAAGAGTACGGTCATACTAAGGCATACTGCTATTTACCCCCTGTCTGCGTAGTATGTGGTGAACTACACGGTACAGTTTCTTGCGATAAGTCTAAAACCGACCCCAACGTAAAAAAATGTAGCAACTGTGGCAGTAATCACACTGCCAATTATAGAGGATGCCCTGTATATAATATCGTCAAGCAGACGGTTGGACCAAAAACAAATACCCCTCAAATGCAGGTTGCAAATCAAGTAAACACAAATGCAATTCAAGCCCCCCAGCCTAGTAATAACAGAACCTCTTACGCTAACGTCCTAAAATCAAACCATCAGCCAATGCGAGGTGCTTCGCCAAGTAATGATGAAACTCCGGTTTCTAATTTAAGTCGCTTAGAAAAAACCATGGAAACATTAGTGCAAACGGTAAATAATTTTACGAACACAAAGGGTAATATGATGCAGGAAATGCTTAGAATGCAATCGATGTTATTGCAAGCTGTACTTAATAAACCATGAACTATTTAAAAATTTGTTTTTGGAACGCAAACGGCATCCGCCAACATAAAAATGAATTAGAATACTTTCTTAAAAATAAACAAATTGATGTCATGATGATTTCTGAAACTCATTTGACCTCAAGAAATACGTTTAAAATAAATGGTTATATACTATATGATACCAAGGACCCTCGAGATAGAGCTTGTGGAGGTTTTGCCATTTTAATAAAAACCCGAGTGAAACACTACCTAATGTGTGATCATCGTGAAGATTATCTCCAAGCAACGAACATTTGCGTTGAGGAATTAAATAGAAACCTAGTAATTTCATCGTTATACTCCCCGCCTAGATTTTCAATATCGGAGGACCAATATTATAAATATTTTAAATCATTAGGACCGTGTTTCCTAGCCGCTGGCGATTATAACGCTAAACATACCTTCTGGGGGTCGCGACTTATAACACCAAAGGGTCGTGTTTTATTTAACACAATTTCTAAAATGGATTTAAATGTGGTAGCGAGCGGACAACCAACATATTGGCCCACTGATCATCAAAAAATTCCAGATGTCATCGATTTCGGCGTGGTTAAAAACATTCCCATAGAAACGATTCATGTTGAAGCCTCCCTAGATTTATCTTCCGACCACACACCTACAATTGTTACTATAATGAACCCCAATAGAATTGTACCTCCGACGACAGCTACGCAAATTAATTGGTTAAAATATAAAAAATATCTCAGTACCCATTGCACAGAAAATATTCCGCTCAGTACACCGGATTATGTAGATCGCTCTATTGACAATTTTGACAGTTTTCTGAAACTAGCTGTTCAACATTCCAATATTGCCCCCAAAAAAACAAAAACTATTAAAATATATTCCACAGATGTCGAGCATCTTTTGTCTGAAAAAAGGAGGGCTCGAAGAGATTGGCAATTGCACAGATCCCCTCAACTTAAGAACTTACTTAAAGAGTGTACAAAAAGACTTAGAAAGTTACTGCAGACTAAGAAAACGGCTTCTCTGGAAAAATATCTTGAGGAACTTGATGCAACCCCACAATCAAACTACTCATTATGGCGCGCATCTAGAAATCTCAAAAGGCCAGTTGTCTCTAAACCACCATTAAGAAACTTGAATGGAAGTTGGGCAAGAAATGATGTTGAAAAAGGAAGTCTGTATGTCAATCATTTAAAAAACGTATTTACCCCAAATATATCTCACGATATTGCGGTCGAGTTACCACCTGTTGCTGCTAGAGCAGCTGTTCCGCTAAGATTTGAGATAAGAGAAATCGAAAAGGCTATTTGTGATTTAAACCCCAAGAAGGCTCCTGGTTTTGATAAGATCAGCAACAAAATGCTTTTGGAGCTACCCAGCATAGCAAAGAAAATTATTCTTTTAATTTTTAATGCTATTTTACACCTTGAATACTATCCTCAAAAGTGGAAGGTCTCCTTAGTCACCATGATACCTAAACCTGGAAAGGATCACACAAAAGTTGAGTCATATAGGCCTATAAGCTTATTTTCTAATATATCAAAGCTGTTTGAGAAGCTGTTAGCGTCAAAATTAACCCCAATTTTAAATGAAAATAGATGTATTCCTAACCACCAATTCGGCTTTAGAAGAGAACACAGCACAATTGAGCAAACCCATCGTATAGTAAACGCAATAAGAAAAGCCTTTGAAGAAAAAAAATATTGCTCCGCTCTCTTCATCGATGTTTCTCAAGCTTTTGATAAAGTCTGGCATGAAGGCTTATTACATAAATTGAAGCTCAACTTACCAGTAAACACACACAAGCTGTTAGAAAGCTACTTAGTCGGTCGAAAATTTATTATTAAAGAAGGTGATTATTTAAGCTCTCCTCAGCAAATTGACGCTGGAGTCCCTCAGGAAAGCATCCTGGGCCCACTTTTATACTTAATATATACCTCGGACATGCCAACAAACAACTACACACAAACTTCAACATTTGCTGATGATACAGCTTTTTTGAGCGTGCACGAAAACCGTCAAGAAGCATCTCGATAATCACAGGATCATATATTTCAACTCGAACTATGGTTAAAGCAATAGAGGATAGAGGTCAATGAGCAAAAATGCGTACATATAACATTCACCTTGCGTCGGGAATCATGCCCCCCTATTAAAATCAATAATCAAATAATACCTCGAAATTCGCATGAAAAATACCTCGGTATTCATCTAGATCGCCGTTTAACGTGGAAAAGCCATATAGAGGCAAAATTAACTCAAATGAAACTAAAAGCCATCCAAATTCATTGGCTTATTGGAAGAAACTCTGTCCTTAGTCTCGATTGCAAGCTTCTTCTTTACAACTCCATCTTAAAGCCAATCTGGTGCTATGGTATTCAGTTATGGGGCACTGCCTCGGCCTCTAATATCGAAAAAGTTCAAAGGCGCCAAAAAAAACTACTTCGAATAATCACAGCTTCCCCTTAGTATGTTAAAAACTCAAATATTCACAAGGATCTTAATGTTCCATTAGTTAAAACTATGATTACGAAATATGCAGTAAAATACTTAAAAAGGCTCGAATCGCACCCGAACCCACTAGCACGAAATATTTTAAATGATAGCGGCCACACTCGCTTAAGAAGAAGAGAAACTGCAGCACTTATCCAATTAGATGAGCGATAAACACTATAAAAGTGAACAGAACCCGCGATGAAGAAAATTTTTGTCTGGCACTGGCAGGACAAAAAAAAACGTATTAGGTTAAGATTTGATTAATTATTGTTAGTTCATATTTAATATATGAAGATTCAATAAATAAATAATGAGAAAAAAAAAAAAATCTAAGACCCAGTTAGGTATTTATACATATTCTGGGTCTTTAGGTAATTTTTTGTCTATTTAGCCATGTCCATCCGTCTGTTGAAAACACGATCACTTTTGAAAGACCCAACAGAAAAGAACAACTTTGGTGTCGAATTGTTTCTAATTCTCCTAGTTAAAGTTAAGAATGAATATTTAAAAAAAAACTACCATTAGTTGATGACAAAATGCACTTATTCTAATGAACTTAGCAAAAACTCGTTATATATGGTCCATAACTTACCAAACGCCCCATATGAAGTCCATTCTGGGAAATCATTTAAATATGCCTACAACCGTAACCATTATTGACACTGTGGTGATATTTTATCCAATTTAGCTTTGTATGGCTAGCCATAACACCATGCTATTTTGTGCTAATCGGCCCTTAATATCACAAAGTATACAGAGATGAAAAAAGTGACGTATGAAAAATGCCTAAATCATTTGCGAGGGCAGCTTTCGAAGAAAGAGAAAGAAAACGTTTTTGTTAGTGGAGTGACAATGCGTAAAAACAGGCCGCTACTATCCACACAAATTGCATAATCAAAACAAAAAACGCAAAAAGGGCAGCTTTCGAAGAAAAAGACAGAAAAAAATACAATATTTTCTGTCTCGTGACGCCTCTGTATACTCTGTGCTTAATATACCACACTGTCAGTTAAGCTTTTATAATGATTGGTTTATGATTTTTAGGTCCCATATAAAGCACACTCCTGAAATATCCAAACTCTCGGTGGAGAGTATCAAAGATTCGGCACAGCCGAATAGAGTGTGTTTTACACTTGTGCAATTGTATTTATTGTTTTTAATAGTTTTTCTTAGAAAAATTTTTTTATCTAGGAATTTAATCATTAAATTTATATTTATATATTTGCTTCTATATTAAATACCAATATGAAATTCTGAGATTCCCAAACTTTTTTTAAAGTTCTGAAAAGTGATGTCAAAATAAAATTAAATGCAAGTTACTAAAATTAAGGTTAAACCATTGAAAAAAGTCATCTTTAAATACAAATAAAGAACACATTTTTAAAAATAATTCAAGAAATATATTTTTAAAAAATTTTGTGTTTTAGCATGAACTTCTTTTAAATGGTAGATTTATTTCCATCTTTTATTTAAAATAAAGTTAATCTCTTAGTCTAAGTCTGAGTTCATACGGCTCATGTCTTATTTTTCTTCTTTGAACATGAATTGGCGTTCAAATGATTGATGTCATGTTGACGACATGTTTTTTATTTTGTATAGTCGTTCGTATGCATGTGTGCTTTTTTGATATTGAAAACAATAACAAAATTAAACAACGAATGAAAAAGCAAAACGTAAAGACAGTACATGCATCTGTGTACTCGTTTATTTTCCCCTCGTCCCTCTCGCCCATAAAGTAGCAATCATGTCAATAAGACATGAGCCGTATGAGCTACTTCCATAGTAGTCCAACTTCCAGGCCGAAGACGCCTCGCAAACAAACAATCCTCGTATATTATATCAAATAACCAGAAAACCAACTGGAAAATTTTCAAATGCGTCCCGACTAGGGCTTCCAATCGGGATTGGCTTTTCTTTATCCCGGGATTCGGGATTGAAGAAAATATTTCGGGATGCCGCGATTTTCGGGATATTTTGAATCCCGGGATTTACGGGATTTTTAAACAATTTTCGGGATATTTTGGGTTTTTTAAATTTTTTTTTTATACCCAATATAAAAAAAATTTAAACTGTATAAAAAACAAGTAAGAGTGCTATATTCCGCTGTGCCGAATCTTATATACCCATGGTGAAGAGTGCGAGTAGAATAGAGAGCAACTAAATAATTTTTACATATACATAAACATACATATTTACAATACTTAAAACTTCATTATAAATGAAATTTAAAAAGCGAAAACTGGTAAATATTTTTTTTAAATCGTTTTTAGTTTCTATTTGTTAAAATTATTTCGTTAAATATATGAAATAATAAAGAAGGGTGATAACGAAAATCATATTGGGCATTATGCTAGTATATGTAAACAAATACGAAGGGGGGGTGAGGGGATTGGAAGAAGAGACGACAACCGGATTTGAACTTCGCTTTGCATAAGGACCCAGAATATATATACTTTATAGGGTGTAGGACCTTCGGTGAAGGGTATAAAAAACAAACTTAATTATAAAGAAGAGTAATTTTTGGGATTTCAGTATTTTGGTCATAACTCTGCTATTTCTCAACCGATTTGACAGATTTATATACCGACGTGTTAAAGAAGAAATTTGCCAGTTATTTTGTCTATAAAACTTGGACTCGGGAAGAGCTATGGTTCCTGAAAATGGGTATTTTTCAAAAAAAAAAGTAATATTTTGGTCATAACTTTTTCGTATCTGAACCGATTTTCCCGAGTTTTTGAGAAAATATTTTCTATTAAAAATTTCTGATCTTCTGATATATAAGGCGTAACCATAGGTCATATTACAGTCAAAAAATTCAGGTTTTTATACAATTTTAAATACTTTTTGTATGAGAGGTACGACGCCTACTTCTCCAATCCCGCCCACATTTTGTAGAATGGTGTGTATTTATAACCTAAATGTTAGTACCTAATTTAAAAGCTTTGGCTCTTGCCGTTCTCCAGATATACAGAAAAAAGTAATAAAAATACAACAACCACAAGGGACTTTTGGAAAAATTAGAGGCAGTCAATAGCAAGAAATGGTCAACTATATGTAACATAAATGTAAAACAACGTAGCCGCTATCATGTCTGGAGTCTCCGGAAAACACATATCAAACGTAAGACGGACAGACGGACGGACGGACGGATACCGTTAAATCAACTTCTCTCCTCATAAGGACACATAATATAAATACTTTATAGGGTCTAAGATCAAAATTGTAGAAATTACAAACGGAATGACAAACTTATATATACCCTTTTCCACCTGTGGTGAAGGGTATAACAACTTAATTTACGAGTTAAAAAACACATTTTATGAACGTATGTATATTATTTATGTAAGTATATATTTGTAAAAATATAATAAAAACAAACTTAAATTAAACTGTGCTAGAAATTTACACTTTTTTTAGACATGCTGGGCACTTGTCGTTTTAACCTAATTTGGGTACGCTGCATCCAGTGGTGCTAGATGTTTTTTTTAGGTTAGCTCTAGTTTTCGAGATATACCGTTATTTCGAAAATGGAGGAGGTTGCACAACATAACATATTATGTTCACGTAACTCAAAACCCGAAATTTTAATCATTTATGACTTGTTTTATTTGCAATTTTGTTTTTTATACGTCTGGAAAAAATTAGAAGCCTAGCTGCATTTTCCAATTTTTTAGGAATTTTTAGAAAACAAAAATTTCGAAATTTTGATAAAAAAAAATTATATTTCTGAAACGACTGGGCATTAGGGTGTCCCAAAAATTTTTTTTTTTGTGATTTTCATAGGTGCTCAACTAAAATTTAAAAGCTTATAGGGTGAAGTATTTTTGATTTTTTTTTTTTTTTTTTAATTTTCGGAATAGGTTTAGAGGTCGCGCAAATGGAGTTTTCATAAAAAAACGGAGTTTTTGGCCATTTATTTAACTTTACTCATAACTTGGTTAATACCACGAGTTTCTTCACTTTTGAGGAAATAGTTTTAAAGAAAAGTATCCAAGCTTTATTCCTGTGTGAAAAAATTATAAGTTTTGGTGATGAGTGTACTAATTTAGATACCCTTAATTACAATTTTTCGTAATTTTTTAACAAATTCTGTAAATAACGGTTTATTACTTTTCAAATTTATATGAAAGGTATTAACACAGGAATAGAGCTTGGATACTTTTCTTTAAATCTGTTTCCTCAAAAGTGAAGAAATTCGTGGTATTAACCAAGTTATGAGTAAAGTTAAATAAATGGCCGAAAACTCCGTTTTTTTATGAAAACTCCAATTGCGCGACCTCTAAACCTATTCCGAAAATTCTAAAAAAAAAATCCAAAATACTTTACCCTATAAGCTTTCAAATTATGCTTGAGCCTCTTACAAAAAAAAATTTTGGGACACACTACTGGGCATATTAGAAAAAAGTTGTACCTTTCTTAAAGGAAACTTTATTGCGGAATTTCGCTTTTTTTAGTTGTTTTAATAAACTAAACCGTTTTTGAGTTACGCGAATATATGTTGTGCAACCTTCTCCATTTTCGAAATAACGGTATGTCTCAAAAACAAGAGCTAAACTAAAAAAACGAATTCAGCGTACCCGAAACGCCATGTGCCCGGGTTGTCTATTTTTTCAACTAGCACAGTGCTATTAATTGATCAAAATTCATAAAGACCATGTAATAAAAAACCTAAATCAAAATTCATAAAGACCATGTAATAAAAAACCTAAGAAACAACATTAAAATCTTATTTTTATCCATATTTAATTATTGATAAAAAAAATTACACCATATCCAATTGTTTTTAAAAATTTTCCAAATGAATTTTAAAATTTTCCAACTATATTTTTTAGTCTTCTCAGGCCGGGTTTTTGAGATGTGGATTCAGTTTAAACTTAGCTTAACGTTGTATAAAACTCAGATTTTTCCGGCAAAGTGTTATTTTTTTAAATTATTTTTGCGCCTATTATAGTTTACAACTCAACTCAGTTGACTTCAAATGGAACAACTCCTAGTGATGAGTTGTAAATTTTGATGGTTTTGTTAACCGCACTAACACAGAGTTGTAAACCATAATTCAAAAACTACAAAATTTTAACTGAACTAGAGTTGAGTTGTATTAAAGACCAACCTTTTAAGCAAAACTAAAGGTCCAATTAGACGTGACATAACCTTAACAAAACTGTTTTACCATCACCTCTGTATTACCAAAACTACATAAACACACCATACAAACCAATTCAGTTTTGGTTTCTTAATTCGCCGTTACGGCTGTGGCATTATGTTTATGTCACGTCTAATTTGAGCTTAAGCTGTTCCGTCAAAATTAAGTATACAAACTTTGTAATGGCCGCACAAATATGTTTTCAGATTAACTAAACCAAGTTTAACTGACATCTCAAAACCCCAGCCTAAATGTATTTTGAATTTATCCAAATATTTTAAATTTGTCAAATATAATTTAAAATTGTCCAAATATATTTAAAATTTTCAAAAACAATTTAAAATTGTCCGTATGTTTTTTAAAACGTAAATTTATACAAGTTATTAAAGAAAATTTGAAAATAGTTAAGAATATAAAAAAAATCGGGATCCCGAAAATCCCGGGATTAGAAATCAGAAATCCCGAAAATCACGGGATTTCCCGATTGGAAGCCCTAGTCCCCACCCATAAGGGACAGCGCAGGAAAAATGGTAACAAATGAAAGAGACCAACTAACAAGGTGGCACTCCCATCTCTAAAGCCATCTTTAACCATGTCGATACAATACCAAGAATGCAAATGAAGCCCTCATGACCAACCGAAAATACTGCCAACACACAAGATACCACCATATGCACAAACCCGCCATCCATTGAGGAAATTATCTCAGCCATTAAACAATTAATATTAAAACAGAAGCTCTCAAAGCTGACCCTAGACTATCCACTGTAGCCTTCCAACCGCTCTTCCAGGCCATATGGCAAGAAGAAATACTACCCGATGAATGGCTCCAAGGACTACTCGTTAAAGGCGACCTATCTCTGTGCAAAAACTACAGGGGTATAATGCTCTTATCGACTCCTTCCAAAATCCTGTCTAGAATACTGCTTAACCGCATCAAAAACAAGATCGAAAGGTCTCTGCGTCGTCGCCAAGCAGGCTTTCGCCCAAATAGATCCTGTACGGATCATACCACAACGTTAAGGATAATGGCCAACAAGACCTCCACTTCTGTTTTGTAGATTTCACCACCGCATTCGACAGTATCTACAGAGATACAATATGGGATTCCTTAAAATCAAGAAACATCCCGACAAAACTTATAAACATAATCAGAGCACATTACAAAGGTTTCAAGTGCCACATACTCCACAATAAGCTTTGGTCACCAAACATAGAACCCAAGACTTGGTGTTAAACAAGGCGGTTTAATGTCCCCACTACTGTTCCTAGTAGTACTAGATGACGTACTAAACAAGACGCTAACAGAACATCGGGGTATTTCCTGGGATATGTTCGGCCACATAGAGCAGCTAGCGTATGCAGATGATATTGCACTTATGTCAACTTAAAGATCAGACATGCAAATAAAACTCAACCGCCTAAGCCAAAATGCCGCAAACTGCGCTTAAAACAAAAGTGAACATTTTCAACTCAAATGTAAAGTCAGTCCTTCTATACGGATTCGAGTCCTGGGCTCTAACGGCAGTGTTAATAAAAAGACTTCAAAGCTTCACAAGTCGCTGTTTGAGGAAAATTATGAAAATATGGTGGCCCCAAATAATATCCAACCAACAACTACTGACCGCAAAAAATTAAATCCCGATTGACCTTGAAATCAAACGGTGTAAATGGCGATGGATAGGTCATACCCTCAGGAAAGATGTGAAGAATCCTGCCGGATATCATTATGGTGGAACCCTCAGGGGACTAGAAGTCAGGGAAGACCAAGAACAACATGGCGACGCAATACCAACTTTGAAATCACCCAGATGAATAAATCCTGGAATGAACTAGAACAATTATCAAGAAATAGAAACAACTATCGATCTTTCGTTATGGTCCTACGCTCCACCCGGAGTTAAAGGAAACAATATATATTAATATTTTTACCAAAAATAGTCGTATGGTTATGTATCAACCCTTAACCCATTAACCCCCCATTTAATTAACTATTTTTTCTTGTCGCTCAGATATATGTGTGTGTATCGAAAAAGTACCTTATCTATTGTCTTGTTCCATATATATTGTAATCTGCGTTGGGATAAGCTTTAGCACTTCATCATCAAAAAATTTTTTCAAGACTATCATAGAGGTCGTGTCTTTCAAAATATATGAAACAAAAGCCCATCATTCTTTATAACATTTTAAGTATATTTTCTTCACTTATGCAACTTGCTTTAAATCTTTTTCTTCTTAGCTTATATTGGGAAATAGATGCCGCGATTGACTTAAGGGGCTCATCGTCATCGCTACTCCATTGTTCTTTGACGTTAGTGGTATGTAGAGTTGTCAATTATTCAACTTTGTTCGAATAATTCAAATAATTGTTTTTGTTCATTCGATCAAACGATTAAATCTAAAAAATTATTCGGTTAATCGATGAGAATAACGAATAAAAAAAATATTTTTGCATCCGCTATCACTTCTTCTTTTTTAAAAATTTTTTTATCTTAACTCCATATCGTTGTTTTAATTTAAGGCATTGTAAAACCCTTAATTCTTTAATAATCCGATATTACTCTGGATTTTTGAATGACGCGAGCAAGAAGAGTCTTAGGCCACGCAATGAGCGGCTAAGCGTCAAGCGGCTGAGCGATGAGCGTCAAGTTTGAGCGGCAAGTGGCTTATTACTGAGCGTCACTTCTGAGCGGTTAGTTGCTAAAATGCCATTGTAAAGAATGGCTTGTTCAATGTTATTACGCGAAAATCGTATTCATAAAAATGTAATGCGTTGTTTAAGAAAAGAAAATTGCAGCCTGTTCGTCGATTTCGATCGAAGACCTCGTTCGCTTAACTTACATTTAAAACAAAAACAAATTATGAACAAGTAAGAAAGTATAGTCGGTCAAGCCCGACCATATGGCACCCTACAACACAGTATTAATATACACATCATGCTAATGTGTCCATTTTTATCAAGCAAGGGGAATTAAGCCATTTATATATAAATCTACCCAACACAATACTGCCGTATGTCTGTGAAATGCTTTGATTTGCTGTTGCTAAAAATGTTGCTGAACATTTTTTACAAAGTGCAACAAAGTACTGGGCTTTATTCGTTAAAATTAGTTCAGGTTTATAAAAATAAACCTCTTATTAATCTAAAATATTTTTTATGAATAATGGGGTTAAACTTCAAGTTAATACAATCAATTTTCTTGCAAGAACTATCAATTGCAATATTTGCTTTGATAAAATTCCATATTTAACCCTGGACGGTTACTCTTCGTCGAATCGACGATGCTCATTTACTCTTTACCATATAACTTTTTTATGTGTATTCAATTTACGCTCTTGTTAATTAATTTTAAGACACAAAAAATGAGTTCAAATTCGTATCGAGTTTCGAGAGAGAAAAATAACTTTTATTTTTCATGCTTTGTTTTATTTTCTAATAAAATGCTTAAATAAAAAATGTTTTGTTGATTTTCTACTTTAAAAATCGTTCTTCTTGAATTTTTTGTTAAATAGTTCGACGAACCTTTATGTACTAAAATGGTTAATTATAATAATTTATATTTTCTTATAAAATTCGACTTATTGCTTTAGCGTTGACACGAAATTATCTTAACGAACTGGTTGGATATAGAAAAATCGCGCAATCTAGTCCTGAGCTTTAGTAGGAAAAAATCCTTGCGCCTGCCGAAAGCCGGCTATGAAGCAAACTTGAGTTAGCGATTTGGCATTTCTAAATTCAGGGTTTTGTAGTTCGGGATCTCAAGTTTTGGGCATATGACCTAAAATGAACAGACAATCAATATTTGAAATGTAAAATGCAATTTGATTGGTTAATGAAATAAATCGCTTAAAGTATTGTTACGAAAGTAACTTTAGTTCTGAAATTGTTAAAATAGAAGTGGATGAAAAACTAAACAATCTGGAAGCAAAAGTAAATAGTTTTCATTGCCAAGAGGGATCAGTACGGGTTATTCCAGAGGTTTCTAGAAGAATACAGGCCCCTTGCTTTGACGGTAGTGTGCCATTAAATAAATGTTTTTAAGTTCCAGTTCGATACCGTTGCCAACATAAATGCGTGCAACAGTGAGGAAAAAGCCATCAAGCTAATTCTTGCTTTAAAGGGGACTGCGGTTGAAGTGCTTGAAACTGTACCAGTAAGTAGCAGAAACAATTGTGATGAAATTATGGTAGCACTGCAACGTAAGTATGGTGGTGAACACAAAAAGGAAATATACAAAATGGAGTTGCGTGGCAGAGCGCAAAAGGCAAACGAAACCTTACAGGACTTCGCACTGGAGATTGAGCGGTTGGTACAGCTAACTTACCCTGGTGAGAATCATCCATTGTTGGACAGCTTCAAAACAGAAGCATTCATTAACGGTATAAGAGATGCTGATGTTAAGTATGCGGTATGTGCAGCATTAAAGTCAACATTTGCAGAAACTGTTTCATTTGCCCTGGCTCAGGAAACCAAAAAATAGTTGCAAAGCAGAAATCATATACGGGGCAAAGGCTCGATGTTATTGCTAATGATGATAGAGACATCATGAATGAATTAAAGCGACTTAAAGAAGAAGTTTTGCGGGTTTTATGTGAGAAGCTGGGCAAGAACAAATTAAAATGCTATAACTGTGGTAAGATTGGTACATACAGCGTAACTGTAAAGCACAAAGAAAGCGAACAAGATCTGCATCGCGGCCAAGAAACAGCCAGCAGACCAGTCATCAGTCATCACAGGAGTCGGCGTTAAGTATGGAGGGAGTGCTACCTTTTGAATCTGAGGACTCGGTAATAAATTTAGTAGTGCCAAAGAGCAATAAAAGTATTACGACATTTGGCTACATCGATGGTAAAAAGCGCATTTGGACCATCGACACTGGTGCCTGACTTGGTAACGGGTGCTGTCGAACCCCTTAGCGGGGTGAGCTTGCGAACAGCTACAGGTGAGCCTGTTACTGTCTATGGTAAAACACGTGTGGTGTTAAGAATTGCCAATATTGTCAATTTTCATGAGTTTATTGTGCCCGACATTGTAGACGAAGTACTGATTAGCGCAGATTTTATGATTAGTCATAACATAAGTCTGAATATGGGAAAACAAATCATGTATTTGTTTGATTATGAAATACCCCTGAATATTGGGTATGAAAGTGAGGTTCGTTTGGGACAGCTTCTCGCTTGTACTCGTCTGGAATCGTCACCATACAGAAAAGTTGCAGAACGTGAAAATGCGGTTGCTCATGTAAGACAGCTTAGCAGATTGGAAGCCAGGCACTGTACGGAGGCAGATAGAAGGCAACGCTTCAGTGAAGGTCGCTCGTTGCAGGTAGAGCCCAGTAAAGACTGGTTAACAGGGAAAAGATTTGAACCCGTATCGGCTCAGGTTATAAGGGCCAATAGTATAGGTGGAAGACAAAATTTTAAGGGAAACTGCCCAAAGCGTGTGGCAGTCAGGAGCACAATAAATGGAGGTTGTGCGTCGTTTCCGCAGTGCAATTGTAATGCGCTACCTATACCAGAAGATAAACAGGTATCTTCGATGGAGTGGAGAAATCCTAACGACCATAGAAAGTCCGTGCGTGGCCGTAGAAAGTTGTCCAGATATGGGCGGTGTATTCTGAAGGATCTAAGAAGGGCCAGTTTACTTTGCCAATGAATCAACAACCAAAGGAAGGACTAGTTGCCAAGCCACAACTACATTGGAATGGACCTTATAAGGTGATTAAGAAATGAAATGATGTTGTATACGGAGTACAGAAATACAAAAGTCCAGAACTCAAATGAAAGTTATTCATCTAGAACGATTCTGAGCCTATTCGGGACGAATACAATAGTGAGTTGTAAATAAAAACTATAAATTTCGGTTGTTAAAGTGACTACCCAGTAAAAAATTTCTTCATTTTGCGAAGCACTAATGGTACATTTAAAAAAATGAGCGCAAAATAATGCGCTACGCAATAAGACATACCGAAATGCAGTAAAGTAAGTGAAAGAACTCGCAACAACTTTTATAAAAAAAAAAATAACATTTCAAGTGCTACGGCATTCCCTTACAACGGAGCAGGTTTGTAAGGGAGAGTACTAAAAAATAACTGTATCAAAACATTCAGTCTGTAAGGCTGATCGTTACATCAAACAACTTTTATATACGCTGAATAATGCGCTTTATGTGTCAAAAATGTATTGCTTCAAAGTGGGAACTCGCCATATAAAATTCATGCATTCCGTAAGCGCAATGGTAAGCGAAACCTGATTCGTTGGAAGCTCCATTTTTTATTGGGTAAGTTCTTAATAAATAAGTGTTATACATTAAAAAGCTGTGTATATTTAATTTTATTAAAGTGCAATAAAGAACTCGAAACGGTTTATTATAAAGGAAATAAACCAAAACGTTATTGAAAGGCAGTAACGTAAGAGTGTTAATTGGGTTCTATTTTATTTACAAAATTTGGGAACTTATTTTATTACAAAACAATCCCTCATCACAAAATTAAAATCTTTTTCATAAAAAATTTACAAACTCCCTAAAAGTCGTTGTTGTTATTTTCTGTATACAAAATTGGGGAATAAGTACATTTTTTCTTTCGAGACTTAGCTCATTACGGACTTAGTTCGCATCGTCGTTAAAATAACGCTGACTTCCGAACAGTCAGCAAAAAATACAAAACACTCTAATTCATAGTGGAGGATATCAAAAAATCGATGAAGCATTTATAATTGTTCAACTTGAACAAGAATAATAAAAATATTTCTAGCCTTGCAGGAACTTATTTAAATTATATATAATTCTTTACAAATTGATCACATAATTGCTAATTTAAATGTTAACTCAAGTACATTTCAATGTTATAAATGCCATGACAATAATAACACTAAATTCATAATACACCCCTACTTATCCAAATAAGGGTAGCAAAGTTAAGGAGTGTACCAATTATTACTTATATAGATTTTTATTATTCAACAAAAAAAATATTTATCAAAGTTGTATTAAATATTTTGCTTTAAGAGTATAAATAAGCAACAATTTACAAAACTTCCGCATACAAGAAGCCCGCAAAGAAGCTCTTCAGTTCGGTGTTCCTTTTCCAAATGAGGTACAAAGTATTTTCTAACCTACTGTTTACTCTTAATTAAATTGTAACGACTAAAATTTCTATATTCTCGAACCAAAAGAAAATAGAAACTGCAAGTACAACAACAACAAGTATAACACTGAAAGTATTTACACACTTCACAAGTTATTTTTCTTCCTTTTCCGGCTTGAATGTTTCTTTTTAACTTGTGCTTTGAAAAAATAAACAACTACAGACAAACAAACAGACAGAAAGACAGACAAACATACAACCATGTTGTACATGTGTTCATTGGAATTGTTATTTTTGTTGTTGTTACCGTTACGGAAACTTAGAACACAGGTTGCATGAAAAGCAAATAAGTACGTGGAGAGTATGATAAGGTTATTCGGATTAAGACAATTTTTTAAATAAAAAAAATTATTCTTTTTTTTTTTATTTATCGAAAGCTCAAACATGCGATGAAATAAATAACTTTTGAAATAACAAACACTTATGGCCATTTTCTCAATGTATGGACAAACTATCTGTTACCTAATGTCAGCATAAATTTATTGGACCGATAAACTGTCCGTTAACGATTTTGGTTTTCTCAATATACCGACAAAAAACATTGTTTTCAGCTGGCAACGCCACTCAAAACTCATGTAGAAGTTGGGAGTCAGCTGATGGAATTTATCTGTACGGCAAATTAAAGGAAAATAAATAATTGGCAGATGAGTGCCGGTTATCTTTGCGTTAAAATCGAAGCAAAGGAGGCATTGAGAAAACCAAATTTCTTTAATTTTTAGTTTTTCGTTGGGAAAAAAGATAATCGCCTAATGAGAAAATGGCCATTAGTGAGCAACCTAAATAAGAGCGGCAAGCGTTTTTTGTATGTCAAAACTTTTCATTTGCATACATTTTATACGAAACAAACCTTCAGAATGCGAATTAGACACCACCCGGATGGAAAATGTTAATTGACAGATCGATATGCAGGTTTGTTTTATTAAAATTGTATTTGAAGTAAAGGGTGGTTAAATTTCAAGGGCCGATGTTGATTTTGAATAAAACACAAACTATTTAGGAAATTATTGTAATTTTATTTTATTATGATATATTGGTATTACTCAATTATGTATGGAACAAAATATCGGCCAAATGGGCGCCGCGACCACGGCGGCACACCTCCATCCGATGGTCCAAATTTTCGATGACCCTGAGGCATAATGGAGGTTCTATGCCGTTAATGTGCCGAATCATCTCATCTTTTAGCTCTTGAATTGTTGTTGGCTTATCGACGTACACCTTTTCTTTCAAATAACCCCAAAGAAAAAAGTCCAACGGTGTCAAATCACATGATCTTGGCGGCCAATTGACATCGCCATTACGTGAGATAACACGGCCATTGAATTTGTTGCGGAAAAGAGCCATTGTTTCGTTAGCTGTGTGGCAAGTGGCACCGTCCTGCTGAAACCACATATCGTCCACATCCATATCTTCCAATTCGGGCCATAAAAAGTTCGTTATCATCTCACGATAGCGAACACCATTCACAGTAACTGCCTGACCGGCCTCATTTTGGAAAAAATACGGCCCGATGATGCCGCCAGCCCATAAACCGCACCAAACAGTCACTCTTTGTGGGTGCATTGGTTTTTCGACAATCACTCTTGGATTCTCATTCGCCCAAATGCGGCAATTCAATTTATTGACGAATCCACTGAGGTGAAATTGTTCCTCATCACTCATCGCGAAGTGCACGATATGCATTTTGATTTGAATGCCCATTTTCATAATAAGCCTGAATAACTTTAACGCGTTGCTCGATTGTGTATCTTCCATGGTTCAAATTGAGTAAGTCTGAAATAGAGAAATGTCAAATAAAATTCGGAAAAAAACTTGGCGTTTAGGTGTGGTTCACATTCAACATCGGCCCTTACAATTTAACCACCCTTTAGAAGTTTCATGTTAAAAAAAACGCTTGTCGCTCTTGATAAGGTAGCTCAATTAGACTTGTAAACATATCACCGAAATAAAAATATAGTTTTGAAGAGAATATCTACATTCATACCGCCCTCTCCAGTCACTGAAAGGAACAGATGTAAAAAATATTTACCTGCCGCGTAGGTCTATTGGGTAAAAAACAATGCGTTAGCAAACGCCACTGAGTGTGAGGGCAAACAGCACACCCAGGTAACAATTTATATGCATAATCCAGCAAAATTATACTCTCGACCTTTGCTTAGGTGCTGGATCTATCAAAACTCCGCTGCTTTTGGAAATATGCTGGCATTATCTGTTGAGTAGAAACAGCACCTAGGGATGAACTGTCTTTCAGACTGAACTCCTTGAAGTGGTCACATAGTATGATTTTCAGCATTTTTCTTTGCGAATTTGGGCTTAAGCCACAACACCATCTGATCATCTAAAGTATTCTTTAGTCGAAAAACACCAAATTATACACTCGATCCTTGTGTAGCGAGTGGATCTTTCAAAACTCCGCTGCTTTTGGAAATATGCTGGCATCATCTGTTGCATCCATCGGACGGAAGAAACTAAATATTCCGCCAACACAATCTTCCTGAATGACAGAATGCATTTCCCGCAAAATGTATACTAAGGGGGGCATCAACCAATAAAAATGTCAATGATGTGCCACCAGCGGCTAGTGACTCCCATGTTAGCAGATAGACAGCCTTAATATTCAAACAATGCTGTAAAGATTTTCCTTTCAATTATCTCTATTCAGATCAGCAAAGCCCGAATCCTTCGAACAGCTGAACTTGTTTGGAACTCAATTCGAACGTTAAATCTACACAACTCTACAAATGCGAAACGCGAAATAAGGGAACAGGGGATATCCAAACCATCCAAATTTTTGTCAACAAATTCCTCCGCATAATCTTATCCACAACAATTTCAATTTCCCGCAGGCACAGAAATTCGAAGTCATAAATGGTGTTGGATTGGTCATTCGCTGCTCGAATCATCGATTGTTGTTGCCGGACACACCATAGACTGGAACCGTTAGGGCAGTTGTCTTACTTGACGCCTTGCGTTTATATATATGCGCGTAGTTGTGATGAAATTGCCCAAATTAGATCTCCGCTGTAATAAAGTCAGACATCGAGCGAAAGATCGTGTAAATGGGAATGAGCTTGTAGTGGTCCTAGGGTCCTTGCAGGAGTGTGTAAACTTATTATGTTATACGCTGCATTGCTTAAAAGCAGTTTTACTCGAATTTTCGATTTGAAATACCTTTCAAAAAAATCCGATTTTTCTATACAGTTGTAATATTTAAGCAGAGTACGAAAATAAGTAAAAAGCTTTGTGTTGTACTTCGCATTGGGTAAAGTGGTGGATGAAAGAATATTTAAAACGGATTTATCGAACTTAGAGCGATTTTCGGGACCAAATATTTTTAATAAAGTTTATGTATTCATTAAAATTAACTGCTTAATAATGCTGTGTTATTGACATTTTATTATTTTAACACTCAAATGTGAGCTAGATAAAATCATGAACCAATTTTTAATAATTTTTAAAACTTGACATGGGCAAAGACGGACAGATTTTCCCACGTCAAGTGTTGTTAAGCAATAATAAGGCCAACTATAATCTCAAAACCTTCAATTAGTTAACTTGGATCACGCGAAAATATCATCATGTAAAAATATTAAAAGTTCGTTAGGTGTTAATATCGATCCATTATTTGCTTTGGCATTTTACAAGTGACCATCCGAAATTCGGAGTTTGGGACTATCTATGAGTTCCCTACTGAATAAGTTAAAAATAAGTCAAATTGCTTTATAACTTTGCCAATACCTCATACTGATCTCCTCCGAAAATGTTTTCTTTGGTACGATGCTCAAATTTCTAGATAACTTTTCAAATTAACCTCATAATACATTGAACCCATGTGTTTGTTTGTACGTAAAAAACTCGAACCCAAAAACAAATACACATAACATTTAAGTTGCCGTAAGGATGAAAAAACAAATTGATGTTGATGTGAAATAAAGAAAAAAATTACGGACAAGTACTCAAGAATGTAAAAAGTAAGAGGGCTTATTTCGGCAGTGACGAATCAAGGACCCCCACCGCTTTAGTTCAAACTAAACGACGTAAAATTATCTTTGAATTGACATTGTTTTAACATTGATTTCCAATTTAATGGGTTCGTAAAACTGCTGGATATGAGCTAGAGTAGTTTTAAGACGACAATAGCACCCACCTAAGTGTACTGCTTGATGCGGTATTTCGTCGGAACGAATAGTTGGCCTATATTTTTTTAAAAAAAAATTAACAATTTTTCGCCGTTTCAATCACTGGTTTTAGATATCTGCCAATGTTGTAAAATTGTCAAGGCCAGCCTTAGAAAACCATCCGCAAGTATGATTCTAACAGGATAGAGCCACAGCGCACACTGCGAGGGACAAAATGAATCAGTTACGCGTCATTCTTGGTGAACGAATTATTTCGCGTACAAGCGATTTTAAATTTAAAATTAGCCTAAAACATCCAGCAATTAAAAATCCACTAGACGCGACGAAATCAACAACATAACACCTTAATTTTGCGAAAGGTCATGGAAAATATTTTGAAAAGAGCAAGAAAATGCGAAACAGAAAAATTCATTCACGCTTGAACCACGCTTTCAAATTCGCGACACTCGACTGACCCTACAAACTCCATTACATCCAGAAAAAAATACGTCGGTTGAAGCGTTGCCCACGTTGGTGGCATCATCGGACCTTTTTTCTTCAAAAAACGAAGACAGAGTTCACGATACGGTCAATGGAGATCGTTGTCACACCAACACGGATGACATTGATCTGGGCGAGATGTAGTTTTAACAGAAAATACCGCTTCCATGTGGAAATCAAGATTGTGGAAATCAAGATTTGGAAATAAGTTGATTTCGAGAAATGCACTCCAATGTCGTGCGATTATTTTTAGTGGGGCTTCGCGAAGTCACTGGTTTATCCTGATAAAGGAGCAATAATTTATGCCTTTAGTTTGATATGTTACAAACAGAGTGACAAAATCAATATACTCCCTATCTTTTTGGTGGTGGGTATACAAAAAATAATTTAAATTAGAGCTTAAAGAAAACAGAAAACTAAGTAAAAGAAGAAGAAGAAAGAAAGTTATAATTTTAAAAAATGAAATAAAATAAACTTACAAGCAACAGTAATAACAAAAACATAATTTGCTAAACAAATATTGTTGATGAGTTCAAGTTCTTTTTTTAAATACACTGCAATGCAAAATTAAAAGCGCATGTAGATTTCGAAATTTTGCTTGGAAATTTCAGGAAAATTTTTAGAAATTTAGAAATAATTTTTATGATATACAAAAACTAGATATTTTAATTTTTTTATTATAAGTAATGTACAAAAACAACAACAACTATCTCCAACTCTTTTTCTCCTGCCTTTGGATAGTGTAATGGAAGAAACGAATATCGAAGCACCTTCTGGAATCCGTTGGAATTTGGATGAATACCTCAATGATATTGACTATGCCGATGACATTTGTCTTATGGCACACCGTTTTGTAGATATTGAGGCGAAATTAACGAGACTGTCCATAAATTCTAGGAAAGTAGGACTGAAAATAAATTTTAAGAAGACAAAACTTATGCGTATTGCTACTAATGTGACAACACCACTTATAGTGGATGGCAACGTAATCGAAGATGTCCAGTCTTTCAATTACTTGGGAAGTAGGTTAAATGTTACTGGTGGTTCGGATGAAGATATCTCTGATCGAATTAATAAAGCCCGCGTTGCTTTTCACAAGTTACATGAAATCCGGCACTCAAACAAAATCTCACAAAAAACTAAGTTGAGAATATTTAACTGCAGTGTAAAATCGGTCCTTCTGTATGGCTGTACTACATGGAGCTATACCAGACTTACCCTAAACAAAATTTCGGATCTTCTGGCCAAATCAAATATCCAATGAGACACTTTGGCAACAGACTAATAGCATGCCCATTGAACAAAAAATAAGAAGACGTAAATGGACATGGATCGGTCATACTCTGAGACGTCCGGTAACGGAAATAGCTAGAACTGCCCTCGAATGGAACCCTCAAGGACACCGCAATCAGGGACGACCACGTAATACTTGGACACGCTGCACAAGACAAGAACTCGCAACAGCTAATAAAACATGGACACAAATCAAAGTCCTTGCCAATAATAGAAGAGAATGGAGAGACATTGTTAACGCCCTTTGTTCTTCGTGAACTTTTTATTTAAATATAATTAATATTTATATAAATAAAGGAAATATATATATACAAAAACAAAAACAACAAGTGCTTATAAATTGTCATCGCAGTGTATTATTTGTGTGCCACCTTTGATTTGAATTATTTACAAGTACTAAAGCGGATACACACACAAACAGAAGAAAATATAGCAGCACAGGAAGTGACTTAATATACAAAAAAAATATGTTGGAGTTACTAGATGACGAAAGTACTGGTACTAATAATTTTTTTCAGTCCTTTTGTTAAGGCTCTTTTTATCTTATCACGGATTGAAAAATTTCACTTTTTTATTGAAAAATACTATAAAAAAAAATTTTAAATTGGTTGGGAAATGACTGCTTTATAATCTTTAAGGTTAAAAAAATACGTACTTTTAAAAAATGTTTATATTCGTTTTTACAAAAGTACACCAAGCTTTTCAAAATACAAAATACTCTGGTGCTTAACGAGTAAATTAGAGCAAAAAAGAAATGAAAAGTGGGAAAGTCATTAGCGTCCATTCAAATCTTTATGTGGATTTGCGCGGAATAGCATTTGATTTTAGGCCTAAGGTTTATTTTGAAAAGTTTCTTAAAATTTTCCATAGATTTTATTTTTGCTATACGGCTCTTCAGTATAAATGTATAAGTAAGTTTTTTATATAGTTTGTTACTCAGCTTGTAAGTTTTACGATATTGATCCTATCATACATACTTATGTACATTAGTGGGTCCCAAAAAAAAATTTTTTTCGGAAGAGGTTTAGAGGTCGCTCAAGTCGAATTTTAGCCAAAAATCGTGTCTGCCGGCCTTTTTTAAGTATTCTTCACAACTTTGTCAAAAACCACGATTTTCTTCACTTTTAAGGAAATAATTTAAAAGAAAAATGTCCAAGCTTTATTTTGGTGTACAAAGACTATAAGTTTTGCAATGCATTTGCTGATTAATGCACCCTACATCAAAATTGTTAGTAATTTTTCCATACATTTTGTAAATAACGCTTTATAACTTTTGAAATTCTTATGAAAATTAAACAAACCAAAAATGCAGTTTGAAAGATCAGTTTACAAACCATTAATTACAGTTCTTACGATGACGTTCTATGCCCTGCAATAAATTCTTAAAAGCAGTTTCAGGAGTAGTGAAACTGATGAAAGTTTTATTACTTATCAATACATGACGCTTTGAGGATTTTATTAAAGGTCAGCTTGAAGACAGGCAACCAAGAGAAGATTATGAATAATTAATTTATTTTATTTTTTTATTTTTGGCTG
The DNA here is from genome assembly GCA_930367215.1 of Pollenia angustigena. Lineage (NCBI taxonomy): Eukaryota > Metazoa > Arthropoda > Insecta > Diptera > Polleniidae > Pollenia > Pollenia angustigena. The sequence goes on along the minus strand of OV884058.1, from coordinate 41,961,427 downwards.
ATAGATAGTTCCTCCTATGATCTTTCGTCTGATCATTCACCTTCAATCCTCATGTTAAAAGGCAACTCTGATGCCGCAGCTGCAAACTTTATTTCCTATCCAAAGAGAAACACAAATTGGTTAAAGTATAAAATGTATGTGAGCTCTCACCTATCACAGTGCATTCCCCTAAAAAATTCATCTGACATCCAAATAGCTGTCGACCGATTTACAGAAGTCTTGGATGCTGCAGCAAGAAATGCAACCCCAATCAAGCGGACAATTAAACCTGCTCCTTACGATACATCGACGGATATAGAGACCCTTATCAGAGAAAAAAGGAAGTTAAGAAGACAATGGCAAAACAGTCGTTCCCCAACCACTAAGGCCCAACTACAATTATGCCTGACAACTCTTCGCAACAAATTCAGACAGAACCACGAGTCTGCAATAGAACGCTATCTAAACAGCCTAGATGCCACAAAAAACTCCAATTACAGCTTATGGAAAGCTGTACGGCATATGAAATGCCCTATAAACCAAGAATCTCCATTAAGACTGGAAAATCGCACTTGGGCCAAAAACACAAATGAAAAATTAAACGCTTTCGCGGGCCTCATTGAGAAAGTTTTCACGCCACATGATGCACATACTTGTTCCTGTCGTCCAATCATTCCTGATAAGGTAAACCATCCAATTAAATTTAACATAACTCAAGTAAAATCTGCAATAGAAAAAGTAAATATTAGAAAATCTCCCGGACCTGACCGCATCACAGGGTCAATGATAAGAAACTTACCATCGTCTGATTCTAGAATCTTGCTGCTCATTTTTAACGCGATATTAAGAGTCGGATACTTCCCAGTCTCATGGAAGAGGTCTATAATTGTTATGATTCCCAAACCAGGAAAAGGTGCTAGCCAGGTTGCGTCGTACAGACCGATAAGCTTATTATCAATCCTATCGGAGCTTTTCGAAAAAAATATTCGTTTTAAGTATAACTCCTCATCTAAATGAACACGGCATTATCCCGGATCACCAGTTCGGATTTAGAGCAAAACATGGTACAATAGAACAAGTGCATAGAATTGTCACCCTAATTAGATCGGCGTTTGAGAAAAAGCAATACTGCTCAGCCCTGTTTATAGACATTTCCCAAGCATTTGACAAAGTTTGGCATGATGGGCTACTCATCAAAGTCACACGAACGCTTCCTCAAAACACTCACAAGCTTCTGGAGAGCTATCTAACAGGCAGAACATTCATAGTAAGGTCGCAAGATACATACTCCCCCCTCAAGAAAATTACTGCTGGTGTCCCCCAAGGCAGCATATTAGGACCGCTTCTATATATAATATACACAGCGGATATGCCAACAAACCTGACCACGCATACCTCTACATTTGCAGACGACACAGCATTTATTAGCGTTAACCATGACCTAAAAGTCGCATCGCAAAATCTACAGTCCCACATCAATGAACTAGAGGCCTGGCTAGAAAAATGGAGAATAAAGGTTAACCCGGCTAAATGTGCTCACTTAACTTTCACGCTCAGAAGACAAACGTGCCCAGCTGTAAAAATAAATAACATCACTGTGCCGGTAGAAAACCATGTTAAGTACTTGGGAATTCATATAGATAGACGCTTGACCTGGTCTCTTCATATTGAAGCGAAAATAACGGCTATGAAACTTAAAGCAGCTCAACTACATTGGTTTCTCGGTCGAAACTCAAACTTGTCTTTAGACAACAAAATTCTCTTATACAAGTCCATCATAAAACCAATATGGACATATGGCATCCAATTATGGGGTGCTGCATGCGCATCTAACATCCAAAAGCTTCAAAGAAGACAGTCTAGAATATTACGACAAATTGTCTGCGCCCCATGGTATATACGTAATGATATTATCCACAGAGATCTCAACGTACCCACTATCCAGGAGGAAATTAAAAAATATTCAATTAGCTACATCGATAAACTAATGGCCCACCCTAACTACCTCGCTCGGGGTCTGCTTCAGTTCGAAGGTCACCAGAGGCTAAAAAGAACCGATACTTTGGGCCTAACTAGAAGACATTTTTAAAATTTGAATACAGCAGTTAGTGGTTACATTGGTAACAACTAATAAAAATCAAGTAGAATTAAGATTTGAATGCATATTGTAAATTTCGATAAGAAAGATTCAATAATAAAAATAAATTATTAAAAAAAAAAAAAACGGTAAAAGCTTCAGTAGCTATTAATCAGGCCCGCTGGATGAAGAAAATTATATATTTTTTAAATTTATGAACTTTTCGAAATCGCTGCAATCTTGCAAGGACAATTAAAAATTTGATGCCTTGCTAGAATTTAGTACATTTATTTTAAGAATAAATATCAAAAATTGGTACCTCTGTCAATGCCACCGATACGTTCCTCTCAATTATTTCAGTCTAGTAAAGTAGTTTGATATCCACAAATATATAATGAAGCAGTTGAACGCGCCACGTTAAACATTTTTGTATGTCATCAGTGGTACTTTATCCTTAGCGTTTTTTGATGAACATACCGCCAATTCTCGAGAACGAATTAGTAAATTTTAACAGAAGACAACCCTAAAAATAAAGAAATTCAAGGATTAATTTTCAAAACCAGTCTTATTGATTCCCAGAAAATTGGGAAGCCAAGTCATTTCAAGATGCAAAGAGCAAAGTCTAACATAACAAGTAGTAAATGACTTACTGCAATGTCACATCTTCTGAAACAGGTTTTCAGGACCCCAATACATGATTTTTTAAACAAAGCAAAATAAAACGTTTGATTTTAATTTGTTTGTTGGGTATGAGTAATAACATCATAAACTGGGCACAAATCTGAAAACCGGTATAACTCAGGAAGGGTGTGCACGAATTCAAAAATATTTGTTTCTAAGTTATTTAGAATAAATTGATCTTTCAAACTGCATAATTGGGTTGCGTTATTTACAAAATTTATGGAAAAATTACTAAAAATTTTTTGAAGGGTGCATAAATGAACAAATGCATTGCAAAAACTTAAAGTCTTTGTACACTAAAATAAAGCTTCGACATTTTTCTTTTGAATTATTTCCTTAAAAGTGAAGAAAATCGTGGTTTCTGACAAAGTTATGAAGAAAATTCGATATATTTATTCTAGATCCTTATAAGAAGCGGAGTTGGCTTAGCGATATGCATCTATCCGTACTTCGGTTTGTAAGTTTGTGTGTAGGCAGCTGCCTTTTTTCTACAGAAATTAGGTTTTGAGTTTGCGTAAAATTATTTCGGAAAAGACGTGTTAAAAAATGACTAAAAGTACGAATTTTTCCCCTGTTTTAAACTCAAATTTACATTATTTGTTGTCATTTTTATGTAGAAAAATATAGATTTTAAGTTTGTGTAAAATTTTATTAAAAAAAAAATTTGTTAAAAAAAGTAACAATTTTTTTCGTGTTTTGTCCATTTAAATTAGTATTTTCTAAATTAACACACAGAAAAAAATCAATGTAAAATCGTCGAAAACAAGGTTGATTCTACAGGGTTCGGTAGTAATTTTGCTTCATAAAATTTAACATGATTTTACAATAACTATAATTCATGTTAATTAAACATTGCAGTAAAGTTAGAGCAAAATATCATTTATATTGAAATAACAATCCGAATCAAGTTAAATGAAAGTTATTTTAAGTTGAAACAACGCGAATTTCATGTAGAATCAAATTGGTTTGTTTGAGTGTGAAATAACAGTGAGAAGAATCTTAAGAGACAACATATCCCCCGCGGAGCCAAAGAAAGAGAGGATATTATAATTTATTTCCCTATAATAAATGTTTCACTTTTTTGTATTCCCCTTTGCCTTTCTGCTAGGCCCGATATGGGTTTCATCATCATTCAACTCTGAAAGTTTTATGTACTATTTAACTAAATAATTTTAACAAAAAGAATACGGGAATTTTTCTTCTCTTTTTAGATTATTTTAAACATGAAAATAACAAATGTATGTTTTTCTTTTTATAGTGTTGTTGTTTTTAATATACAAAAAAAACAGGTTTTTATGGCTTCAATATTGACCAATTTTATTTTAACATTTCTCATATAAAATAAACATGAAATCAAGATAATATTAAATAAAGTTCATACACTGATAGAAAAGGCGTCATAACGCTGATGTATTTTGACATCAGTTCTATGACAAGTGTCTTCGTTTTTGACCCCATGACACTTTTCATCATGGTGATGTCAACCTTAACATCACTTGGCCAAAGTGTCATCAGGGTCAAAATGAAATTATGTCAATGGGATGACACATCGGCATCACTAATGACAGTCTGTTATTAAGTAAAAGTCATTGGAATTGACTTAAGTCAAAGTGAGAGAATATTATTATTTACTTACCCGTTACATATGTTTGTTTCACGTTTGTTAAATTACGACCTTTGTTTACAGCAGAACTCTAAATAATAAGACACCAGCACCATGCCCCATATGGTTTTCGTAATCGTATAGAAATTTTTGCTTCTTAAAATACATTCAAATCATGAAAAGAATGTTAATAATATACAAAATGTGACATCGAATTGATGTCACTATAGTCATAAAATAAATGACACGTAAAAAATGACAAAATTGTACGAAGACGTTAGTCATTGGATTGATGTTACTTTTTGCATCATTAATGCCATTTCTAATAACATTGATGTTACAATTCTGATGTTAGGACATCATCAATATGAAGATGTATTTTTCTATCAGTGTACTTTTGCAGCAATTTACTATGATTTTTAATCAACATTGCGCCAGGTACTTTTTCCTTGTCTCCAAAAAATTGAAAAAAAATCCACAAATTAAAAAAACAAAACTTTAAAAAGTTAATATTTTTTTTTTTTTTGTTTTTGACCAATTTTTAAATTCTTTTTAAAAATAGTAAGAAAAATATTAATAAAAAATTCCAAATAAAAATTTTTAGTAAAAAAATTATTTTACTTTGTTTGTAGCGACTGGCTTCGGAATGTGTTTTTTAAATCCTTTTTATGCGATTCAAGTGAGGAATTACAAACAATATGCTGTTTTTAAAGACGAATGAGCCAATTTATAAGAGTTAGAATAAGGAACTTCTTCAATCGGTATATCCATCATTTATTTAATACTTCGATGCATTATAAGCACTCACCAATAGCCCAGCATTCTTTTACCCAAACTTTATTATATTGTGTTTTATATTGTGAAAGACAAATTTGCTTGAAAATCGTCTTTAAAAAATTGTACGTGTTATCAACGTTTTTAAGGGGTCTGTTCACGGTCAAGCATTTCTCATCAAGCGCTATGGTAGTAGTGTTTGTTTGTGTGACACCGACTATCCCGGATGGATATGACGGCGAATATTACGTCCAGCACACGTACACCCTTTAGATTCTTTTTTTAAATTCTTCTTTTTTAAAACACTCACTCAAGAATAATAACATAAGTTTATTAAGAACGTTTTACACACTTAACAAAAATGGTAAGTTTAATTAGGACCCTTTACACCGTATTAAGCCTGGTACTCCGTTCAACATTTCACGTGAAATGCTGCCAAAACGCATATGAAAAAAACTTATGCGAAATATCTATGAAATAATGTGGATAGAGTTGTACTCTGTTCAATTTGTGAAAAAGTTCCGAAATGTTTCTGGCAACATTTTTTTACAACTGCGAAACAATGTAAGCTGCACTTATTTAACGTGGAATTTTAAGCAAAAGCGAAACAATATGAACGGATTATTTAATAAGCAATAAAAATTAATATAACACAACCGGTAACAGTTTTTTATTCATATTTACTTTCTTTTTTATTAAATTTTTAATAAAAAAAAAACATTTTAGTAAAATACATGTGGGGTTTATTTACATACGCAAAACAATGTCGCATACTTTACATAAAAAAACCGCCAAATTGTACAAACTCGCAAGATAGGTAACACTGATACATGTCAAATTTTTCGTGTGAAATAAAAAATGTTGCTCAACATTTTTCACAAATTTGAACAGAGTACTAGGCTTAAGTTGTTGATAAGAGCAATGCTATGTTTCCACTATGAGCAAAACACCTAGTTTTGAGCAAAACGAGAAAAAGTGTTTCCATTATGTAAAACTGGTTTTGGTTTTCGAATTTTCGAAATCAATTTGACATTTATGTTGTAAATAAACATTAAAGCAAAAAAAAAATATGTGTTGAAAAATAATATTTTTATTTAACATGAAATTTCCTTGTTTGTTTTAAATACAGAACAAGTAAGAGTGCTATATTCGGCTGTGCCGAAACTTATATACCCGTCACCATTGTGCGAGCAGAATACAGAGCAACTAGACAAAAACTAAATAATTTTTACATATACATACATATTAACAATACTTAAAACTTCATTATAAATAAAATTTAAAAAGCGAAAACTGGTAAATATTTCTTTTAAATCGTTTTTAGAACATAAACGGACATCACATGGTTAAATCAAGTTCTCTCCTCATAAGGACCCAGACTATATACTTTAAAGGGTCTTAGATCAATATTGTAGAAATTACAAACGGAATGACAAACTTATATATACCCTTTTCCACCTGAGGTGAAGGGTATAAAAAGATGAATTTTTGGGATTTCAGTATTTTGATTATAACTCAGCCATTTTTTAACCGATTTGACAGATTTATATACCGACGTGTTAAAGAAGGAATTTGCCAGTTAGTTGGGTTATAAATCTTGGACTCGGGAAGATCTATGGTTACAAAAAGTGGGTAATTAAAAAAAAAATTATTATTTTGGCCATAACTTTTTCGTATCTGAACCGATTTTTCCGAGCTTTTCAGAGAATATTTTTTACTAAACATTTCCGATCTCTTGATATGCCAGGGGTATCCATAGGTCATATAACAGTCCAAAAAATCAGGTTTTTATAAAATTTTTGATATTTTTTGTACGGGAGATACCACGCTCACTTCTCCGATCCCGCCCAGATTTTTTGGGGATGCTGTGTATTGATAACCTAAATGTGTGTACCTAATTTTAAAGCTTTGGCTCTTGCCGTTCTCAAGATATACAGAAAAAAGTAATAAAAATACCACAACAACAAGGGATTTTTGGGAAAAATTAGAGGTAGTCTGGGTTTTTTGCTCATATCTCAGCCATTTGTGGACCAATCTTTCTGAATTTCAATAGCAAAAAATTCCGGACCATATGTGACAAAAATGTATAATAACCTGGCCCCCATCATATATGGGGTCTTCGGAAAATCCATTTCAACGGACAGACGGTCAGACGGACAGACGGACATGGTTAAATCAAGTTTTCTCCTCATAAGGACCCAGAATATATATACTTTATAGGGTCTTAGATTAAGGTGAAGGGTATAAATATATGTTTATGTAGAACATATTTAACTTCCATTTTATTGTATTATTTTATTATTTTTACGCTGCAAAAATATAAATAAGGTGGAGAGTTGCATAAACCTATTTAATAAGTCTGGTTATTTTGGTAAATATGTCACTTTTTCGAAATATTCAATCTCAGAGTTGTATTCATGATTTTCGACATGTTTTGCAAACTAGTTTTTGTTTGGGTTTTTCAAACATGAAAAATGTATGGGAAAACAAGTAGCAAAACACTTGTTTTGCTGCAAAGCTAGTTTTGTGGCCCAAAACATGTAAGTGAAAACGTAATATTAGATACAATTTTTGCTACTTTTTTCATATTTTATATACGAAACAAAGAAAAATGAGCGTAAATAATAATCGGGTGATTTTTTAGCTATTATCTTTTTGGCAACACCGGTTTAAACAGCTGACGCGCGTTTCGTGTTTTGTTTCACTGTCCAACATCTTCAGTTTGGTCTATAATTTAACCATGAATCGTCTTACAAACGAACCACGCTTGCAAATTATTGAATTTTACTATCAAAGTGCGTGCTCTGTTAAGAAAGTTCATCGGGCGCTTTTTCCATTTTATGGTCAGTTTAATCGACCCACTAAAGCGGCTATTCGGGCTATTGTGACTAAATTTCGCACCAAATTTACATTGTTGGACATTAAACCACCAACACGCCTACGTAGAGTGCGAAGTGAAGAAAATATCGCAGCTGTATCGGCCAGTGTTAATGATGACCATCAATTATCGATTCGTCGCCGTTCGCAGCAATTGGGCCGCTGTTACTCAACAAGGTGAGATGATATCCAACTTTTTTTGCCCAAAATGCAAGAGCTTGACTTGCATGACATGTGGTTTCAACAAGACGGTGCCACATGCCACACAGCACGCTTGACAATGGACTTATTGAGATCAATTAGCCGCCTAGATCCTGCGATTTAACGCCTTAAGACTATTTTTTGTGGGGCTATGTTAAAGCTCATGTATATACACACATGCCCGCTTCAATTGACGCATGAGATACCGGCCGAAATGTTGGAAAGAGTATGCCAAAATTGGACTAAGCGGATGGACCATTTGAGGCGCAGTCACGGTCAACATTTGCATGAAATAATCTTAAAACATTAAATTATATAGACCATACTGTCGATTCAAATAAAGATTTCATGCATTTTTCTGAATTTTATGTGTTTGTTTTTTTTAAACTTTCCTATTGTTCTTGAAAAATCACCCATTATCTTAAAAAGTGTAAAATCCCCAAAAAATCAACGAATTGTTTTTTAAATCCCCCATCCCCAAATAAATTTCATTGTCCTTTTTGTTCGCATGAAATCCCCAACAAATTTCCAGCAATTACTTCAACAGCAAAGTTACATAAATAAATATTTATTTGTCTTATTAAAAAAAAACAACTAAAGCAAACAAATGCATTTTTAATTTAAATACATACATACATATGATTGTATATGTATATGTAGATTATTCCTTCATTGCCATTTAACATTATCTTATCAGGAAATGAAAAATAAAGTATTTTAAACTTAAATCAAGACAAGGCAACAAAATAAACAAACAAAAACTGACAAATTTATATTGTAATTGGATCATTTAAAACTTTTCAGCAAATACTAAAAGATTTTAAACTTTTTCTTTTGGCAGCATTCATTAAACCCCCCCCCCCCCCCCTGGTTTTATTTGTAATTATATTCAAGTTTTTTTTTTTTTTTTTGTTGTGCAAAATCAAAAAAGCAGGAACAACTTAATTGGAATCTTGTATCTCTTATTTTACTTTTGTAGTTTAATTCCTTATTTTAAAGTAACATGATTAATTGCTGATTTTTCTTAAATATGCGCTTAGTTCAACATTGCATAAATTAATCACAACAACGAAGATAACAACCTTAAACTACAACAAAAACCAAATTTACATTCAGCTGTCTGTAGTGCTTACACTGTATAACTTACCAATGCTCTTAATTCGCCAAAAAAAAAAAAAAAACCTTAAGGAATTGTTTTTGAAAATGTGGTATGACCATTCAAACTCAAACCGACAACACCTTCACTCATTTATACTTTTATTCGTTCATTATTTTGTTCATTTATTCATTCATTTGTTCGTTCAACTAAAAAAAGAGAAGCCACAGAAAAAGGGGAAAATTAAAACATCACTGAAAATAGTTTAACATAAATAAAATTCATGTTACAACAAGTAATAAGGGGCGTTTTGTTAAGATGCCTGTTTAACCGACTTTGCTAGACCCTTCAATTTTTTAGGCAGACAAGGGTTCCTAACTGTACGGTCTTTTTTGATTATTTTTGGGAATGTATAAATTAAAGTCCACTACAACAGTTCCCAAGAATTCTAAGTAAACAATTGAAGCACAGTCGCGAAGGCCGGCTATACATAGAAGCTTTAGTTAGCGAAGCCGGCCTTTGTTATACCATCCAAGCATTTGTAACGCAAAACATCAAATGGGACATAAAACCATAATGGCTTTATGTCCCATTCTACTAAAATTTATATGAGACTTAAGGCCATATCAAAATTATGGCTTTATGTCCGTTTGAATTTATGTCCTATGGCCTTGTGACACCCCACCAAATATTTTGACATTGACCCTTTTAGCACCAAGCCACAGAAATAATCCTGGCTGTTCAAAACGTTTTTTGCTCTCCTAAAATGTCACAATTCAAACGGACATAAAGCCATAATTTTGATATGGCCTTCAGTCTCATATCAATTTTAGTAGAATGGGACATAAAGCCATTATGGTTTTATGTCCCATTTGATGTTTTGCGTTACAAATGCTTATATGGTATAACCCCACGTCTCCATGCGCTTTCGATTAGAACATGACATGACCATTACGCCGGCAGAGCAACGGTATTAATTTGTTCATGTTCTTGTATGTGGCGAATACGTGTTGATGTTCATGTTCTGATTGACCATAATTTTTGTTGTTGTGCGTTTGGTTGTATTCAGAAAATACATTGTACGGCCAACATAATGGCGCACATGGATGCTAAGACGAATGTTTAGGCAACGATGGCAGCACATGGACGAAACATGAACAGTCTACACGAGTAGAATTCATGTGCGACATGCTGTCCTTACCAAGTTGATGGATGGTGGAGACGGGTAGTAACAAAGACCGGCTTCGCTAACTAAAGCTTCTATGTATAGCCGGCCTTCGCGGCTGTGCTTCAATTGTTTACTTAGAATTCTTGGGAACTGTTGGGCGCAAGGATTTTCTCCTCTATAGTATAACAAAGACCGGCTTCGCTAACTAAAGCTTCTTTGTATAGCTGGCCTTTGGGCGGGCGCAGGAATTTTCTCCTCCATGGTATAACAAACACCGGCTTCGCTTAATAAAGCTTCTCTGTATAGCCGGCCTTTGGGCGGGCGCAAGAATTTTCTCCTTTATGGTATAACAAGGCCGAATACGCAGAGAAGCTTTAGTTAGCGAAGCCGGTGTTTGTTATGCAGAGAAGCTTTAGTTAGCGAAGCCGGTCTTTGTTATACCATAGAGGAGAAAATCCTCTCGTCCAGCCGAAGGACGACTATGCAGAGAAGCTTTAGTTAGTGAAGCCGGTTTTTTATACCATAGAGGAGAAAAGTTCATTGGGGACTTAGTTCATACCGCCATTTTTGACATAAAACAGGGCGACATGAAACAACAATGCATTTTTTACATGAAATAGGGTGACATGCAATCATGGGGGGGTGCTTTAAAACCATGTGAGATAAGGCCATGATGGCTTTATCTCTCATTCAATAAGGAGATAAAACCATAATGGCGGTATTGCCCAATCATTGAGAGGTAAGGTCATATTTAAAATTTTGCGAAATGAGAGATATAGCCATATTTTTTTCGCAAATGAGATATAAAGCCATATTTTTCCAGAATATTGTTATGCAGGGTGTAAACATTCTGTAAAAGGGAAAATCCTTAGTTATCATTGAAAAACATATTTTTATTCTTGTGACGCACGCAGGAAAACTTTATTCAGCGAAGCCACCTGCCGCGTCCTACTGGAGGAAAAAACCCCTAAGCACGGCCGCAGGCCGCCACGCAGAAAAACTTTAGTATGCGAAGCCAGATTTCAATACTTAACTTTAGTGTCTCCGGAACTGAAATTAGAGATAAAGCCATTTTCTAATATTGCAAATGTGAGCTAAGGCCATGATAGCTTTATCTCGCATTCAAATTAAAAAAAAAACAAGTAAGAGTGCTATATTCGGCTATGCCGAATCTTATATACCCTTCACCATGGTTTGGAAAGAACAGAAGTTTATATATATATTTAAATACATGTATATATACATGTATATTTATAAAATATATATCGTTTAGTTTTATTTAATTATTTGCACATGATTGCGTGATATTAAATATATTAAAAGTTTAATTAATATATAGCACGTTAAGTTTTGATCGAATTTCAGTATTTGGTCATGCCGACATCTTAAAGTATAAAATTACCATTTACTTTGGTGATAAAACTTGTAGTCGGGAAGTTCTATGGTTCACGAAAATAGGTATTAAAAAAAAACTATATTTTTGACATTACTTTTTTTTTACCGATATTCCGAGTTTTTCTAAAGATTTCCGATATTTTGATATCTAAAACGTATGAATAGGTCATAATACAGCTCTAAAATTTTAGTTTTTATAAAAATGTTAATGTTTTTAGTCCTTTTTTGGAGTATTTTGCACATAACTTAACCATTTTTAACCGATTTGACAGATTTATATACCGACGTGTTTAGCAAGAAATTTACCATTTATTTGTGTTATAAAACTTGGACTCGGGAAGATCCATGGCTACCGAAAATGGGTATTTAAAAAAAACCGGTTTTCCCGAGTTCTTTATAAAATATGTTCTACTTAAAATTTCCGATATTTTGGTATATAAGTCATTTCCATAGGACATATGACAGCCCTAAAATTTAGGTTTTTATACAATTTTTAAAACGTATGAATAGGTCATAATACAGCTGTAAAATTTTAGTTTTTATAAAAATGTTAATGTTTTTAGTCCTTTTTTGGAGTATTTTGCACATAACTTAACCATTTTTAACCGATTTGGCAGATTTATATACCAACGTGCTTAAAAATAACATTTCCATTTAATTGGCTTTTAGGCATATATATATATACCTACATATGTGTACATATATTTAAGCAAACTTAATTATAAAAAAAACAAACTTAATTATAAAAAAGAGTAACTTTTGGGATTTCAGTATTTTGATTATAACTCAGCCATTTTTTAACCGATTTGACAGATTTATATACCGACGTGAAATTTACCATTTATTTGTGTTATCAAACTTGGACTCGAGAAGATCCATGGTTACCGAAAATGGGTATTTAAAAAAAAAAAAAAATAATTTTGGTCATAACTTTTTTGTATCTGAACCGATTTTCCCGAGTTCTTTATAAAATATGTTCTACTAAAAATTTACGATATTTTGGTATATAAGTCATATCCATAGGACATATGACAGCCCTAAAATTAAGGTTTTTATACAATTTTTACTTTTTTTTGTACGGGAGGTACCACGCCCACTTCTCCCATCCCAACACATTTTGTAGGGTGGTGTGTATTGACAACCAAAGTGTGTGTACCCAATTTGGAAACTTTGGCTCTTACCGTTCTCCAGATATACAGAAAAAAGCAATAAAAATACAACAACAACAAGGGATTTTTGGAAAAAATTAGAGGCAGTCGTGGTTTTTTGATCATATCTCAGTCATTTGTGGACCGATCTTGCTGAATTTCAATAGCACGAAATGGTGGACTATATGTGACATAAATGTAAAACAACCTAGCCGCTATCATGTCTGGTTTTCCCGGAAAACACATATCAAGCGTAAGACGGACAGACGGACAGACGGACGGACGGACAGACGGACAGACGGACTGACGGACATTGTTAAATCAACTTCTCTTCTCATATGGACCCGGAATATATATACTTTATGGGGTCTAAAATCAATATTGTGGAAATTACAAACGTAATGACAAACTTATATATACCCTTTTACACCTCTGGTGAAGGGTATAAAAAACAAAAGGCTTTAGCTCCCTATTGAATGAGAGATAAAGCCAAGTTTTTCTTCTTGTTCTGTTGTTTTTGTTGTTTCTACACACAACAAGGAAATCGATTGTGTTGTGTTGTTGTAAATCTACAACAAACTTTGAAACACACACACGTATAAGAGAATGCAATGCTGAGAGATGAGACTAATAAGTTTTATGAGATTAAAACCCTCACTTTGTAATTTTACTCTCACAGTGGCACTACCAACCACTGATGGGATTTGTAGTACAATTGTACCAAATTTGGTACAATCAAAACTTTTTTGGTACACTGGTACAATTCATCCTTTTTTAGTACAATTAAAAAAAAATACCCACGAAGTTTTAAAAAATGCCCATGTTTCATAAAATGCCCATGGGTCCCAAATAGGGTACACTAAAGAAAATGTGTCTCTATATACTGTTTTATTGGGAATTAAATGGACGGGCTTGACCGACTATACTTTATTTTTGTTTTTGTTCAATAAAAAAGTTTTATGAATTTTTACGTTGTGTGCTTTTTTATTTTATAGCTAAATTTTGGTACAGTTTTTGGCAATTTGGTAAAATTTTGCCAATAAGATAGTACAATTTAAGTATTCTCAGTAATTCCATTTAGGAGTGTTTTGAGTACGTTTTAGTGTTATTCGTACTTGAACTTTTGAGTACGACTCGTACTATCATAACACCATCAACAACCACCAATCGTCCTACTCTACTGAATGTCATTGCATTCCACAACATCAAACTTTCCACGCCGTGTTTGACTATGGGTATCAAATTTTCTACATCCAAATCAGGCAGTGGAGTAGGACGCTCGAACAATTGTCAAAAATACTTTTTCGTTCAAGGACTAAGTGGGGAAAATTAAAAATGTTAACGTGCAAAATTAAAGATACAAACGACGTATAAAAGATACGGCTTCAGACGTGAACCTAAATTTATTTAGTTTAGGGCCACGAATCTGTAGTAATTTCGCTAAACATTTAAGTTTAGGGATACATCGATACTTAGCCAATATCACCCGATTTGGTGCCGGAGCTGCTATCTGAAGCCTCCATACATGCTTTTTTTTCTCACAGCATAAACTGTGATAGACTCGCTACGATGTTACATGGATCAACTCGGGAATTGATAGGCAATCGAGGGGCACCCCGAGACTTTTCCTTAGTTACCATTGATTGTCCAAATTTGGCAGTACTCAGGAGATATTCATGATTTCTTGCGGTCGTATCTGACCAGAGATCCTATCTGGTACTCCGGTAGTCAGTAGACCCAGGGAATACAACGTCAGACTGACTATTTTTTGAAGCCTCCGTTATTATGCCTCTTAAGAGAGCTCAATTACCATTTTTCCAAAAGCAGCGCAATTTAGAAAGCTCCAGTTCCCAAACAAGGGGCGAATGTAAAATCTTGACGGATTATGCCCGCAAATTGCTACTGGGTGTGTTGGTGTCGCTCACAATCGGGCCGGTTGGTAAGCGCACTGTTTGCCACCTAGTGGTTAAGATCCACCTTAGGGACTACTCTACACCATACGGCAGTTAACCATGTCAATCTTTTTCACAGCAGAGTATCCCAAAAGCACTTACATCATCAAAATTACAGGGTATGCTCTATTAACTCCAGAGGCGAAAATATTCTTCGAACAATTGCATAAATAAAATTGTATCTTTTTTTCATGGATATTTATCATTTATTTTAAAATTTCTTTCCCATCTTACAACCATTTTACACAATTAATTATTCATAAATAACATTAAATAAATTTTCTTATTGAATTAACAAGCACATTTTCATTATCATAATACTAACGATTATTTAGATTAAGTTTACCAACTTTTGCAGTAGCGGTGAAAGCATTGAAATAAAGATGTGATTAAAAACTTTTTTCTCATTTTCTTTTTTCGTATGGCGCTGACCCAATTGTATTTTTCTTACTTATTTGTGGCTTTAAAACTTTGACCCTTTTTTTAGTGTTATAAAGAAAAATCCATTAAATTTAATTCTAAGTATTTTGTGTTGCTGAAAAAGAAAAATGTGAGAAAATTAAGCAAAATACTTTTTATAGGTTTAAATACAGATTTAAATTTAAAATATAAAGCTTTTTTGTAATAGTTTTACTCCTTCAATTTTTCAGAAATGACTTTATAGAATAAATTCGAAAAATGAAAAATGTTGAATATAATATAAAGTAACCTTCGGAAGGAAATAATTCCCAGTTTCTATTTTTTTAAATAAAAATTTAAGGTTAAAAACCTTCTTTTTGCAACCAACTTAGAAGACTCACAACCTAACAAAATGCAAGAAAAGATAAGCACACTGTTTATTGTTGGTGTTTGGTTTTGGCTTTGATATCGTGGCAAATAAGACTTTGAGCGTTTGTAATTCTCATTCGCGTTACAGTTTTATTTGTATAATATATTTAGCTTTTCCAAAGTATTTGGAAAAAGTTTGCTAATGATGTTGCCTAAGCAGTCAGTGAAATGCGCATAGGAAATAGCTTTTCTCCTAACAATAAATTAAAGTGTTTTTATCAAAAAAATATTACGAATTTAGCACATCACAATAAATGAATAAACCACCACCTAACTTTTGAGGCAGAGGGACACTTTTTTTCTTCATAAGTTCATAATTTATTTTTTGAATCTTCATATCGTTAACTGAAACGCAAAAGGACATAACTAACCAAAAATGAAAAATCGACAACTCCATTGATTCTGATGTATTGCATCAGCACAAATGCCCTTAAAAAATGTTTGTATCTTTCGACCAAAATTTGCGAATTTATTTGCAAAAAATAAAAGGCCCTATCTACAAAAGATTATATATGGTAAACGCTTAACGGCCTGACTAACAGATTGCATAATATGCAATATTGTCAATTGTCAAAACAACTGGTAGGTTTTGCAAGAAAAATTAATTATAAACAGTTTCAGTCGATTTTTAAAATTATCATATAAAATAGTTTTTGTGTTCTCCTGTAAAATTTTTAAAATGTTAGATAGGGCTTTTTCATTTTAGGTGACGACATATTAAAATATGAACTAACAATAATTAATCAAATCTTTTTTACGTCCTGAAAATAAATGCCTGCCGAAAATTCTCCAAATCATGGTTCCCGTTCTCAAAGGTAATAAGCGCTCTTCTGTTTGGATAAGTGCTGCAGTATCTCTTCTCTTTAAACGAATTTTGCCTCCATCATTTAAAGTAGATCGACCTAGTCGATTCTAGGCTTTTTGAGATTTTTGGTATATTTTCGAGTTTTTTTTGTACCAGAGAGAGGATTAGATTATTTGAGGAATTTTTTTGTACACCATTTGATTTTATTCTATACTATACCCATTGATACAAAATTAGTAAACAATTTTAAAATAGATCTTGAGTATCGATAACGAAGCAAATAGTACCAAATTTAGATACTTTTACTAAAGGGTGGTTAAATTGTAAGGGCCGATGTTGAATGTGAACCACACCTAAACGCCAAGTTTTTTTCCGAATTTTATTTGACATTTCTCTATTTCAGACTTACTCAATTTGAACCATGGAGAGATACACAATCCAACAATGGGCAGAATGGTGGCAAGAAATGGCAACAGTGGATGATCAATTTTCGAAGAAAATCATCTTCAGTGATGAGGCACATTTTCACCTCTGTGGATTCGTCAATAAACAGAATTGCCGCATTTGGGCGAATGAGAATCCAAGAGTGATTGTCGAAAAACCAATGCAACCACAAAGAGTGACTGTTTGGTGCGGTTTATGGGCTGGCGGCATCATCGGGCCGTATTTTTTCCAAAATGAGGCCGGTCAGGCAGTTACTGTGAATGGTGTTCGCTATCGTGAGATGATAACGAACTTTTTATGGCCCGAATTGGAAGATATGGATGTGGACGATATGTGGTTTCAGCAGGACGGTGCCACTTGCCACACAGCTAACGAAACAATGGCTCTTTTGCGCAACAAATTCAATGGCCGTGTTATCTCACGTAATGGCGATGTCAATTGGCCACCAAGATCATGTGATTTGACACCGTTGGACTTTTTTCTTTGGGGTTATTTGAAAGAAAAGGTGTACGTCGATAAGCCAGCAACAATTCAAGAGCTAAAGGATGAGATAATTCGGCACATAAACGGCATATAACCTCCATTATGCCTCAGGGTCATCGAAAATTTGGACCATCGGATGGAGGTGTGCCGCCGTGGTCGCGGCACCCATTTGGCCGATATTTTGTTCCATACATAATTGAGTAATACCAATATATCATAATAAAATAAAATTACAATAATTTCCTTAATAGTTTGTGTTTTATTCAAAATCAACATCGGCCCTTGAAATTTAACCACCCTTTATTACCGTTCTACTGATATACGGAAACCTATATTGTGCTTATATTGAAGGTGTAATGACCATTTCTCCAATCCAGCCATCTTTTTCAACAGATATTTTTTTAAGAAAAGCAAACTATTTGTTGCAAATTTAAAAACTTTTACATACTGTGACCATTCTCCAAGTGTAAAGAAATCTGAATTGTCTTTGTATGGGAGGTACCACGCCCACTGGAAATTTTACAAACATTTATAGTCCATTTTGAGCATATTTTACACTCTAAATATTTAAATTTCCAAAAGTTTCTTTTCTGTGGATCTATTCGTTTAGAGATTTACTCACTGTCCAAATTTAATGTCTCTAACACTCAGTTTAGATGAGGGCTTTTACGACGTCGCTTTGTCGACGTCTCTTTTGGTTTGTTGGTGAGCGGTGTAGAAAAGAAAGAGGGGTTAACAAAATGACTCGTTTTGTATTTTGCATGTCGTTTTTTACATTTCTCTTTTAACTTTTTCTGTTTACGTTTTATTCTTTTTCTTACTTTGAAGTGTGTGGTTGAAAATACAGTGAGACCTCGATTATCGATAATAGACGGGATCGGCAGAATTCTTGATTATTTATTTTTTTTTTTGGTGTGTTTCTTATTTTATGTAAATATATAACGTTTTATTATGTAAACATGAGGAAAAAAGTAAATTTGGCAGAACATGCTTCCACACCGTTAAGATATTCTCTTTCTTCGTTTATTTAAATTTCTTTTGATTGTTCAAAATTTAACGAAAAAAAGATAATTTGTTTATAATTTCGGATAATAGAGGCAATTTAAATCAGTGCAAAAAACTTTTTGTTTTCCATTTTATTGAAGCTGCCGGTTAATCGAATGACGGGTAATCAAGGCCATACTGTAAATAAAAAAAAGACATGCAACCAAAAATCATCGTATGAACGCAAAGAGATTTTGGAAGTTGCTTTAAAAGGGAATCAAGATAAAACGACGTCGTAAAAGCCCTCATGTGAATTGAGTGTAACTTCAGCCGTTTGGGCTGCGCGATGATGAATCAGTCACTTTACTTAGTCGTAAATTTGATTCAATGGGGGTACTGCTCCTCTGCCTTATCGACAAAATAAGTAGTATACTTAATTTTTGGGACTGTAGTTTACCAAAAGAGTGAGTCCTTCAAAGCTTGAAGGCTTTTGTCTTAAGATATGTGGTATTTAATGTTTTCATTCTATGGAAGGTACACCTCCTGCTTTGTCCACCCCGCCCATCTTTATTTTGAAATTTGTTGTCAACCCTAATAGTGGCCTTAACAACGTTTGAAGACACTCGCTATAAAAATACTATTATAGCTACACGATATTTTATATATTCGTTCTATTTGGGGTATTACCTCCCCTGCACCTACTCCTATTGTTTTTATTTTTAAAGGTGTCACCATAAGAGTGACTCTTACCAAGTTTGAACATCCTCACTACAAAAGTTCTTAAGTTATGCGATATTTAACATTGGCGTCCTATGAGGATTCCACTCCCCTGCAACTATCCTCTTTCGATTTTGAGGCTCAGAAGTTGATACAGCACAAAGTTCAAGAAAATGGGTGCAGCGGCTCTTAAGATATGCGATACTCAATATTGGCACCCTATGGAGGGTTCCACTTCCCCTGTCCGCTCGTGAAGGTTGAGGTATGTTTTGATTATTGATTTTATTGGTTTTCGAAGACGCTTAGAAAGCCGAATCATTATCAAAGGTTAATGTTTGGTTGTAGTTGTGGATGTACATGTCTCAAGTACATATAAGATACAATGGGGTCCTAGAGTGCTTGCCTGTGGGACTCCGGCATTAATCGGTTGAGGAAAAGTTAAATACTTTCTTTCTTTAATATCAAATGTTCGTTTACTAGCTTATGTGTTTGTTCGATTGTGCTGTGTTTTTTTTTTAATCCAAATTGATGATTTGGAATACGTCTATTTAAATTCAGTACTCGAAATGTTCGATAATAGGCTAATAGGCCTATAAACCTCAAATATTATGATATATGTATGAGTGCCTGAGCTATCATGCTGACAAGAGAGGCTTTCCATCCTGGATCCTCTTCTATACCTCCTTTCTCAAATCTTAGTGGTATAGGTGTTCCAGAAATGACAGGTAACAAGTCAACTGATAAATCGGTTGGCATATCACGATTTAATACGTTCAACAAACAGGTTTTCTATTTCAAAATAATTTCTTGCCCAAATACCATTCGCGTTTCGCAAGGGGGGCTTGGAAATTACCGGTCTTAAGGTCTTAAGTTAGCAGTCCCAACACAAGTCTTGGATGCAGAGGGTTAATCTCCCACTCAATCGAAACCATTACAAATAAATAATAAAAATGAATCTATTAAAAGGTTTAATTTGTTTAATACAAAGAAAAAACTTTAAGCAAACAATTGTATTTTTGACTATAAAAACTCAATTAAGTAAAAACTTGGAATTTTTGTTTTAATTATACCTATTTAGGGCCATTTTCCTCGATAATAAAAGTTAAAAGTATTCTGCGGAAATTAAAAAAAAGGATGTAATATCCTCAAAACACCTTAAACTTGTGTTAAAGTGTGAAACTGCCTTTTGTAATCATTAAATAAAGCAAAATAAATTTTGTACACTAATTCCTTAAAATAATTTCTTCAATATTTCTTAACTTTATGTCCTCTATAAAGTAAATTTCTAATTGAAACTTATTTTTAACGTAAAGTCCCAATCCATAAACAAATTTCTTATAACTGTCCTTTGCTACTCGCTGCGGTATTTAGGACCTTAAGTCTACCTTAAAACAACCATAATAGGAATATTATTTTTTTTTTTTTTTCATCGAAAAATACTTAAATCAACATCCTGCCATCAATACCTGCCAAAAAAAAAAGTTATAGAATAATCGTAGCAATTTTATTTTTTATATTCTTTTTTCCTGCCTTTTACCGGAAACGTAACAATGTTACATAAACTCTTTTCGCAGCTTCATCTTTGGAAGGACTCTTTTTCTTCTCTACGCCAAAATTATACACACAAAAAATAAAAAACTTTTTCTGTTTTATGTTTTTGAAAAAAAAATAAATATTTTTTACGAACTTTGTTTTTCAACTCTACTTACTTTTGGCTAGATTTGATATGCTGAGCTGGGAAAGTTTTAAAGAAGGTTATGGACAACAGTCGGACAAATTGGAAAAATTGTGTACTCTGATTTGAAGCCTTATAAAAATACGAAAGACCAAATTCTGCTACAAAAATATTATTCATTGCTGTTTTAGGCGTACTCAACGATTTTCCGAGAATAGTTTTTATATGGGGCCTATTGTGAATTATGGACCGATCTTCACGAAGTTTACCAGTATCATTTTTAAACGAATTTGTGCAAAATCTTATATCAATCAGTGCATTATACCACCGTTTATGTTAGTTTTTGTAGCAAAATAATCGATTTATTAGGGTGGTGTTTCCACATCTGAGTTCATACGTCTCATCCTACTGAACAGATTTTGCTGGATTTCAATCCCAAGCTCCTTGGAATAACTAGAAGCAATTTGGCACCAATATGGTTTTTTTAAAGTTTTTTGAAAGTGAGTGTGTTTTTAATAGACCGGCATGGCTAAATCGACTTTGAATTACTAAAGGAGGCAGAATGTATACACTTTATGGGTGTTAACATGAATATTAAGCACAATTTCTCAAGGAATAACAAACTAAGTATACCCTCTTTCACCACCAGTAATGAGATTTATGGCACAATTGGTCTTTTTGACACTATTGAATGTTCCTTGACCCTATGGCCCTTTCACTCTTTTCTTGCCTACTTAAATCCACATCTATTTTTTGGCCCTTTTAAATTTCAGGTGACAATATAATCTTATTTGTATTGTATATTCGAAGAAGAAATAGAACTATATAATAAATAATAAAGTTGAATCTGATTTTGATTATTGTCAGGGAAACCGGAAATCTGCTATATATGTATATAAAAAGAAGTGTCCGTTTTGATGTCACCACTAACTGCGAAAACCAGTCGACCGATTTCAACCACAATTTAAGGGTACGTTGGGGATAGTCTGTCGATTTTTTATGTGAAGTTTACACGAAATCGGCACTGTGGTTCCGGAGATATGGCATTTAGATTTTCCTATATACTATTCCAATACAAATATCAACAAACTCATTTGACCTCAAGAAATACGTTTAAAATCAATGGTTATATATTATATGATACCAAGGACCCTCGAGATAGAGCTTGTGGAGTTTCTGCCATTTTGATAAAAACCCGTGTCAAACACTACCTTTTGTGTGATCATCGTGAAGATTATCTCCAAGCAACGAACATTTTCGTTCAGGAATTAAATAGAAACCTAGTAATTTCATCTTTATACTCCCCACCTAGATTTTCAATGTCAGAAAGCCAATATTATAAATATTTTAATTCATAAGGACCTTGTTTTCTGGCCGCTGGCGATTATAACGCTAAACATACCTTCTGGGGCTCACGAATTATAACACCAAAGGGTCGTGTTTTATTTAATACTATTGCTAAAATGGATTTAAATGTGGTAGCGAGCGGACAACCAACATATTAGCCTACTGATCAGCAGAAAACTTGAATGGAAGTTGGGCAAGAAATGATGTTGAAAAAGGAAATCTATTTGTTAATCATTTAAAAAACGTATTTACCCCAAATATATCTCAAGATATTGCGGTCGAGTTACCACCTGTTGCTGCTAGAGCAGCTCTTCCCCTTAGATTTGTGATAAGAGAGATCGAAAAGGCTTTTTGCGATTTAAGCCCCAAGAAAGCCCCTGGTTTTGATAAGATCAGCAACAAAGTGCTTTTGGAACTACCCAGCATAGCAAAGAAAATGATTCTTTTAATTTTTAATGCTATTTTACATCTGGAATACTAACCTCAAAAGTGGAAGGTTTCCTTAGTCACCATGATACCTAAGCCAGGAAAGGATCACACAAAAGTTGAGTCATATAGGCCTATAAGCTTACTTTCAAATATATCAAAGCTATTTGAGAAGCTATTAGTGTCAAAATTGACCCCAATTTTAAATGAAAATAGATGTATTCCTAACCACCAATTTGGCTTTAGAAGAGAACACAGCACAATTGAGCAAACCCACCGAATAGTAAACGCAATAAGAAAAGCCTTTGAAGAAAGAAAATATTGTTCCGCTCTCTTCATCGATGTTTCTCAAGCTTTTGATAAAGTCTGGCATGAAGGCTTATTACATGAATTGAAGCTAAACTTACCAGTAAACACTCACAAGCTGCTAGAAAGCTACTTAGTCGGTCGTCAATTTATTAGGCAGCATCCTGGGCCCTCTATTATACTTAATTTATACTTCGGACATGCCAACAAGCAACTACACCCAAACTTCAACATTTGCAGACAATACAGCGTCCACGAAAACCGTTTTGAAGCATCTCGTTACTTACAGCATCATATATTTCAACTAGAAATATGGTTAAGACAATGGAAGATAATGGTCAATGAGCAAAAATGCGTACATATAACATTCACATTGCGCCGGGAATCTTGCCGCCCTATTACAATCAATAATCAAATAATTCCTCAACATTCGCATGTAAAATATCTCGGTATATATCTGGATCGGCGATTAACGTGGAAATGCCACATAGAGGCAAAATTAATTCAAATGAAACTAAGAGCCATTCAAATTCATTGGCTTATTGGAAGAAATTCTGTCCTTAGTCTAGATTGCAAGCTTCCACTTTACAACTCTATCTTAAAGCCTATCTGGTGCTACGGTAATCAACTATGGGGCACTGCCTCTGCCTCTAATATCGACAAAATTCAAAGGCGTCAAAATAAACTTTTTCGAATAATTACAACCGCTCCCTGGTATATTAAAAACTCAAAAATCCATAAGGATCTCAATTAGAAAATATGCAGTAAAATATTTAAAAAGTCTTGAACAGCACCCAAATCCAATAGCTCGAATTATTTTAAATCATGGCGGTCACACTCGCTTAAGAAGAAGAGACACTGCAGCACTTATCCATTTAGATGAGCGATAATCACCTATGTATGTGGACGGAACCCGTGATGAAGAAAATTTTTGTCTGGCACTGGCAGGACATAAAATAGCGTATTAGTTTAAGATTGCATTAATTATTTTTAGTTCATATTTAATATATGAAGATGCAATAAATAAATACATAATGAAAAAAAAATCAACAAAATGCCCTCCATTTTCCATGTTATGATTTTTTATTGTCACTTGAAACGTTACCAAACCTGTAGCGTAATGTCTTATGTGTTCAATGATATTCGGAATAGATCTTAATGTATATTTTATAACGCTAGATGGCGTACAATGGGGCATAACGGGTAAACTCCCCATCCCAATACCTTCTTAGCTAATCAACCGATTTTCTTAAAATTTGGAAGGTAGACAGTGTAACATCTGCAAGGAACTATAGCTTATAATTTGTATTACTTAAGAGGGATTAACGCTCTGCCTCCCTAAATCTCCCTAACTAATCAACGGGTTTTCTTTAAATTTGGCATGCAGCCACTGTAATATCTGAAGAAACTTTAAGATAAACATTTTTGGAAATACCAACAATAAGGTCCTAAAGTAGGGCAAAAATTATCCGTAAGATAGTTTCAAGTCTTGAAGGAACTAACTTACAATACACTCTCACTTTCACCTTTCCATTTCCAAGCTTTCAATTTATGTAAATATTGACAAGCAGTATATGTGAAAGACTATCAAGAACAACTTGAACGTGTGGCTGCAAGGTAAAGGCTATACATTTTAAAATTTACGTTAAATAAAGTAAAAAGCGTTAACCCAACAAACCCCCCCCCCCTTTACCTTCTTAAATAATTAACCGATTCTTTTGAAAAGTTTATGAATTTTTTTCTCCGGTTATTTTACTTCGGAATTTGAACTCACCAAGACTATGCAATGATACACCATTGGTCGTTAAAAAAATTGATGAAAAACGTTATCGAAGCTATCATTTTGAATGGTAAATTCCAAAACGGAAATGTTTAGCTGCAACGAACATCGAAGATTGCCACAGATGTCCAAATTGAATTCAAACGCGTTTAATTTTATATTAGATTGGCATTTGCAATGACAATCAATAAGTCTAAATAAGTCAACTAAAAATAATTTTACGTTATGGGATCTTCGATGAATATTTAAATATTTTCACACACTCGTGATGGATAGTATAAAAGATATCAAAGATTTTCATTGTTTATTCCTCTATTAGACCCACTGTCCACTTTAAACCTTAAAAAACCGTTAAGCATAACAGGAACAAACCAAATAAACAGGCATTCAATCAACTAGCCAGCCTGCCAACAAAGGAGCCAACGAAGTAGCATTTGAGTTAGTCTAGAAAATTTTAAGATTAGTTTTTTTTTTTGGTTATCGAAGAGGGTACATGCCAAACCAATATTTATATTGATTGAAGTTACTCTTTGGGTTTGTATGATGATGTTTTGGTGTGTAGGTGTCCCAAAGTCCCGTTATAAAGAATGTTATTTTATATTGTTTGGAACTTTTTTATATGTATGTATGTATTTTAAGTCTACCAACTCTTTATAAAAAGAATATACGGTAGTTCTTAGCATCCTGCATGTTATTTTTTATGAGCCATGGCAAGAACAAACATACTTGCAGACATCTATATCTAATGGAGGCAGTAAAATGGAACGGAAATAAAACATAACTTTTGATTTAGTATGACAGTTTATAACAATTATTTTTGCACAAAAATTCATTTTGTTATGGGTGGGCATTGTTTTGCAAGAAGTTCAACTAAAAGTTAAAATGGAAATGTTGTTGTATTTGGAGTTAAATAGTTCTTCTACACGAATTGATCGTTAGGGTGAATAAGGTCATATAAGGTTATGAAAACATTTTTGTATTTTGAAATACATACTCGTTCATAAAAACAGACATTAAAACCACAAAAGTAGAAAACTTTTTGTATGAAGAAGTCGGTAAATATTATTTTCATAAAACAGCCTTTTGAAATTCTACGAAGCTAATGAATTCGTGTTTTTCGAAAATATTGAGATTAAGAGAAACTTTTAAGGTTCAACGAAAAAAAAAATAAGAATCATTTAATAAACAAGTAAGAGTGCTATATTCGGCTATGCCGAATCTTATATACCCTTCTCCATGATGAGATAAGAACAAAAAGTTATATACATAAATAACGTTCTTTAGATAGGTATAAATAAATATTAATTGAGCCACGCCAACTTTTCATTTCGTCATGCCGAAGAATATAAAAAAACAAAAAATTTATATATGTACCTAAGCCCGTTTCCTCTTTTGCCAAAGTTGATGTTTGAAATTCGTTTTATAATCTTAAAATCGGTTTTTAGAACAAAAAAAAATGGCAATATCATCAGTCTCAGGAGAGAACTTAACAACTCGGCTACGAATGCTTTTACTGAAGAAGCATTAAATTAAAATATATTGAGTCATTGAGTTTATTTCTTTATTTGAGCGGCATATCATATACATACATGCATTAATGTGTATGTGTATTAGACTGGTCGCATCTTGTATGGGATTATTTTTTTTTAATTTAATTGTTTGCGCTTCTTAAAATAGGAGGTTTGGTGTAAGAAATCATGATCTAATTTTTCCGGTCAATCCGACGGTGCCTAGCCGTGCCGGGTGGGGCCCAAAGTTCCCCATATTATAAAAAAAACCTCTTTTCTATGAGATCTTTATGGTTATACTCGTTGAAAAGCCGAAAATCAAAAATATGGCTTCGTTACGATCTTCCGCAGAGAAAGTACTTCAAGTGTGCCAAATTTCAGCTTCCTATGTCATCAGATGGCTTCAGAAAGGTGCGGAAAGAATAGGACATACATGCAAACATCCTGACATACTAAGAAATTATATATTGTATAGATAGATTAACATATGTTCGCGCAACTCAAAAACGCTTAAGCTTATTGAAAAACTAAAAAAAAACCGAAATTCCGCAATAAAATTTACTTTAAGAAAGTTAAAACTTTTTTCTTTATATTGGCTTTGGTTTTCGAGATATACCGTTATTTCGAAAATTAAGGATGTTGCACAACATATATTCGCGTAACTCAAAAACGCTTTAGTTTATATAAAAAAAGTTGCATTGTGTTAGTAATTGATGTTCTCTGTAATGCGTGAACCGATTTTGTTTCTGCAAAGTTGACGTCAAAACCAAGGTTTTTATGTATCAACAGTCTTCAAATGTGTATTGGGTCATGAGTTATAGGCACTTAAGTGACCACTGTTTTCATTTCGAAACATGTATTTTTTCATGTATAAAAATTTTGCAAATTTAAGTTAATATTTTGAGAAACTGAAAGGCGTCTTCTTTGTTAGATGGTGGTCGCACAGCACATTCTGCTTTGAAATTGCCATTGAATTACCAAGTTAATGAAACTCCCACATGTAACGTTTCAAAAACATCTAGAACGGTAAAATTATTGAAATGTTGCGGTATCATTATTTGGGATGAATGCACTATGGCGAATAAGAAGTTGACGCATTGGAAAGAACAATGAACCCCCTTCGAGGTAATTCAGAGTTGTTTGGTGGTGCCTTGATTTTATTGTCAGGCGATTTTAGGCAAACATTGCCCGTCATTCCTAGATCGACAGCTGCCGATGAACTTAACGCTTGCTTAAAGTCTTCATCCTTATGGAGATTATGGAGATTGAAACTCACTACTAACGTTTGTGTTCAGTTGCAGAATGATCCATCTGCTGATAAGTTCTCTAATGCAATGACTGTTAATGACACTGGATTGATAACATTGCCACATGATTTTTTTCATTTCATACAGTCAAAAGAGGAATTGATTGAACATGTGTGTGTTCCCTAACTTAGCACAAAAATACAAATGCCATACATGGTTGAGTGACAAAGCAATTTTAGCGGCAAATAACAAAGATGTTAGTGAATTATATATGGCTATACAATCAAATATTCCTGGCGAATTGGTTTCGTACAAGTCTGTGGATACTGTGGATAAAAGAGGCTGTGAATTATCCAACAGAATTTTTGAATTCGTTGGATTTACCAGGATTGCCTCCGCATAATCTTCAATTGAAAGTTGGAGTCACTATTATTATGCATCGCAATATCAATCAACCCCGTTTGTGTAATGGCACAAGACTTGCTATTAAAAGGTTGATGCCATATGTTATTGAAGCTATTATTTTGTGGAGTGAATTTAGAGTATCCAGTTTTCTCACATTGACAGTTGTATGTAGCCTGTTCGCGCATTGGAAAACCATCGGTTTTGTATATTTACACCGAAAATGGAAAAACAAGAAATGTTGTGTGCCACAGAGCATTACAATAAAAACAATTTATCACTGATTCAAATGAATTCGAATTGATTTCTTATTTTCTTTTTTGCACTACGAAGTGTGCAGGGGTTCGCTAGTTTTTTATATTTTTGTATGAAATATTTAAATTATGAAATATTTTAATTGTTTGTACATACAAAAATCCTTGCTAGAAATTATAAAAAATTAAGTACATCAATTTTAACATTATATTTAAATAGATTTGGTAATTTTCAACAATTCAACATAAAAAGTGTTGCCATTTTTAATTTTTAAAAAAAAAGGATATATGGGAGGTACATGAATCCTTTGACGGAATTTTTTCAAAACTTAAAATTTTGGTTTATTAGTATCATATTTACCGCCATGCAAAATAATATTAGTCTAGGTTAACTTCTTCTATTTTTGCACAATTTTGTCCTACATCAAAGTATTGTGCGCTGCTGGAACGGCTAGTGCCATATAACTTAATTTTTCTTATTTTTTAATTATTACAATAATCTTTAAAACTATTTTTTTGTTAATATTATTTTTATATATTTTTATTTATAATATTTTTAATTAGGCTTAAGTTCATGAAATTTAATTTTTATTAAATTATTTTTTTATGAAGAAAGGAATTTTACAACATGAAATTCAATTAAAATTGTTATTGATAATCTTTCATTCTTGACGTGGCTCGGGCTCGAACCCTGGCCGGCAGGTTACCATGACATGTTTCGATCGCAACCACTCGATCTCCTCAGATGGATTTGCCGTCTTACACTCGCAGCCATCGACGACTGCTGACGTCACTAGTCAAACATCAATCCTTAAACCAAATTGTATTCTAACATTTGGTAGATCGAAATTTGCTTTCCTGAATGATTATCCATTTTAATTGATTTTACATGTTTTTTCCTTTACTTCTGTTTTTTCTTCATAAAAAAAATAATTTAATAAAAATTAAATTTCATGAACTTAAGCCTAATTAAAAATATTAAAAATTTGGATTAAAAACCATAAATAGTTCAACAAAATAACCACAATACTAATTTTTATTTATGTTGAAATATGGTCACACTATGAATATGGTCACACTATAATGAAATGAAATTTTAATAGAAATTGGTGTAACTTCAAGATGAAAAACGAATGCTTACATTAAATCCAAGGACTACAAAAATGTCCAGAGAAGACAGAGATTTAGGAAAAAAAATTATTGCTCCTGTTGCTTACGCATTTATTGTTTATCATTTGACGAGTTTACGAAACGAAATTTTGCCCACGAAATCTTCGTGCTATACAAAATTAGTCGTTCGTCTCAGTTGTATTTTTATCACAATATTAGGGAATGGTAAATCGATTTCTATTCCAATCGAAAATCGATTTAGTGGTAAAAAAAATCGAATTTTTGCAATCGAATTTGCGTATGCGATTTTATACTGAAATCGATTATTGGGCTTTTAAAATCGATTTTTTTTTGTTCTTATCAAAATTTCGGCAATTTTTAATTTTAATCTTAATTAAATCGATAAATTATGGGAATACACAATAAAACTTTATCTTTTGTGCGTACATACGTCTGTGGGTATGCTTATGCAGTTTTCGAAGGTAACGTTGTAGTTTTACGTATTTATCTATTAGTACCCCTGGTACACTGCCAACTTTATTATAAGGGCTCTTGTTCTTCAGAAATTAAAGTCATCAATGGACAGTGAACAAAAAAGTTTTAAACATATCGTACCGAACCAAACACTGAAAGTCAGCTTCGTGAAAATTAACATATTATAGACACACAACAGGTGAATTAAGCCATGACATTCCTGTGGAAATATGCTAATATTGAAACAGACCAGTGTGTGAGCGATATTTAAATCAAGTTATAAGTAGAGTGAAAAAAACGAAATTACAAGGAAATATCTCTGCATCTTTCTGACATCAACGACATGCAAACATTTTTTTTTCTAAAACTAACTTAATAGTAACTTAGCAAATAAACAGTCGGCACCGATCAGGAACTATTGTCATAATACTTTGAAATAGTACTATCCATACATTCAGACTTGGCACAGAAATTAATTCTGATCAAAATTGATTTCGTTTTATTTGAAGCAAGATACGAAATCACTTCCATTTTCGATCGGAATTAATTTATGTGACAGGCCTGACTGACTATACAAGAATACAATTTTAATATGTGAAATGTACATGCACTTGTTCCTCTAAAGAACATCTAAAAATTTACACATTTTTACTTTTTACACGAAATATATAAGAAGTAGTCATATCTACCCACCGTAAAAATCTCAGTTCAATTTCTCTAGTAGTTTGCAAAAAAAAAATGCTGGTGTATCCCCCTTTGCGATATAAGGTATAAGTTTGCAAATTAATCTTAAACGATTTTGAAATCGATTTTAAAACGATTTTGAGGTTCAATTAATCGATTTCAAAAGCCGAAATGAAAAAAAGCCGATCGAAAAATCTAAAATCGATTTTGGAATTCATTTACCATTCCCTACACAATATGCTCCATACAAATTAATTCATAACTACACAAAATAAATTACATAAAGATGTAAGCTAAGTATTTTTATGAGGTGTTTCACTTATAGTGGGAGTATCTGTGTGTTCGTCAAAAGAAAAAAATTTCAGAAACAATATTTTAAAGTACTAACTCTAAACACTTACCAAAATACAGTTAGGAACAAAATTGTTCACAGCATTAGTGTTATTGGCAAAATAGGCTAAAAATGTTTGTTTTATTTATAATTATTTAATTTTTTTTAACTATATAAATTGAAAAAACATTTAAAGAACTTAAAAATAAAAACTTTTCCAAAAAATATGTGTTCATAATATTTTACACGGTATTATTATTAAGTTCTGAGTGTGAACAATTCTGACCGCTGTTAGAGATTATTGTTGTATTTGGGTCCTAG
Organism: Pollenia angustigena; assembly: GCA_930367215.1. Taxonomy (NCBI): domain Eukaryota; kingdom Metazoa; phylum Arthropoda; class Insecta; order Diptera; family Polleniidae; genus Pollenia; species Pollenia angustigena. Next base: position 41,930,350 of record OV884058.1, on the reverse strand, counting down.
CGTTTGGTGTGTTGTCCATTCGCTCTTTTAAGCTACCTTAATCCTTTTTAACATACTTATACAAAAGTTTTTAGCATTTTCGGCTTTATTTTTCCAAGCTTTAACGGCAAGCTCCCAAAGCTATTATGCAGTGTTAGGCGGGTTCCTCTGAGCAAAAAAATTTTGCGTTTTGGAACGGACCAAAGGTACTCAATTGGGTACAACTTTGGCGACTAATTAGGTAAATTTATTTTCGATTTTTTATTGTCTTCAAACTAACTTTTAGCTATTTCTGAAGTATGCTTAAGATCGTTGTCCTGTCATGGTTCTAAGCCGAATATGGCTAATCTTGGAATCTATGGGTCTTCAATTATGGCTATGTAGTACTTGGCACACATTTTTCTTCTTAATTAGTGGAGTGCTCGAGGCTGGTTCCCGCGAAAACAATCTCAAGTCATTTATGAGATCATCAAAGTATTTGGAATTATTCCGCTCTTTTACGCTAACGCTTTCACGCCAGCCATGATTACTGCCGTCCGACTGGCTCCACGCATTGAATCTTTTAAACAGAATTTTGCTTAGTCTTTTGCAAACTTCAGCCGTTTTCATCTTTTATTTTTGCTAAAAGGTGGGTTGTCATTCTTTACTCTAGCTACTAATCTACTTGAACTTAAGCAACTTCGTACGGTTTTAGTACTTACATCTAAATTGTACTCAATGCTCAGTATTTGCCGGACCTTAATAGCTATATTGACTGCACCAGTAACAATTAGTCGATTTGAGTCGCGAATATCTTTTGGCGAAAGTTTTTTTTTGGGCGACCAGCTTCGTTGCTTTTGGTATCCAAACTACACTTTTTTTTATTCTACATGAAAATCTCACTGAAATTTTTTTATTTTTTGTGATCTTGCAATGTAAGACTCCTTTTTTAAATTTTTCACAACGCTCTGTTTTAAAAGTGCCCCTTTTGACTTACCGTTCTTGAAGAAACTAGGCAAAATTTAATTGCTCAAATTTTTTTTTTAAATTTTAAAAAAATTTTATATTAAGAATTAATTTACTCACTTTAAAAGCAAATACCACAGATAAAACTTGAAATTTTTTTGGAATTGCTATGAAATGGATGTTAACTTAGTATAAATATAAAAACTAACTGTAATTTTGAAATTAAGTTGACATAGTTTTATTATAAAATGTAGAAGGTCATACAATAGTTTTAGAAAGTTTCCAAGTTCAAACTTTAATAGCTGTCATGATAAACATACATTTTTATAATTTCGTGAACAATTTTGTCCCTAACTGTAACTTAATAATTAATAATTTTTGCAATTATTAAATTAAATATTTTAAAAAATGTTGGAACCTTGAAATTATTATGAGCAATTTATTTAAGTTAAAACTGAACACCGTTTTTCAAAAAAAAACCCCCCCGCTTAAACAAAACCCTTAAAATATCATTCATTACAACATGTCAATAAGAAATCACAAAACTAAGAACAATTTCTTGTATTACAGCACAAAGCACATGCCAAAAATTAAACAAGAAAAAAACTGCAAATTCACCTCAGGTAGTAGCCTGAAAGTAAAGCTGAACTAATATCTTTACGCAAGAATGAATACAAGATCGGCTAATTTGTGCCAAATACTGCAGATGTTTATCACAGTAAAAGACAAAAGTAATGGACAATCTTTGCTAAAAAAATAACAATAGGAAGTAAGGAAGAGTTTTAACAAAATCCAAAAACAAACACAATTGCATACAACTGCAAAAGAGTTTGTCTTAGCCAAACATGCATTGCAACTATTGAATTTAGAAAACACAGACTCAGGTAGTTGTTTTATGTATTAAAAACTACTGATTTCAAATTAGATCATTTCATCTCCTCAGGTAGATAATTCGTAAACAGTGTAAATTCCTTATTTATTTGTTTTGTAGTGTTGCTGTCTTTTTGTCGTATTGATCAGATATTTTTAAAAATATTTCTATTGTTTTTGACAATGTGGTCGGTCTTAACCGTAAAAAAAATTAAATATGTTTAATAGATTTCGGTAAAAACATTAAAGATAAATAAAATTTCATATATTTGCTTTTATTTTTTCTTGTTCCGTTTTGGACACATTGTCTCAATATTGTTCAACTTAATTTTCTTGAGTCTTTTGTAATAACATTATGTATACATATCTAAAGGACGGCTGCTCATATAGACTCTATTTGTTTTTACTTTCTCTTTGACATTTATCAGCTGTTGATCTTACAAATAAAATTAAGATTTGTATGGAATAGGTGTTAAATTATTTCCTTAATTGGATCATATACACATGCCAACCTACCACATACCAGAGGAGCTACAGCGAGCTACTATATCTAGAAATTGTAAGCAATTAACCTCAATTCTTGATCATTTTGCATTTTTGTACTGCACATCGCAATAGGAAAAGAAAGCGAATTATGCATATGTTCTAAAATACTGGTGAGTGTAACCATCCGCTTTACACATTGAGTTTTCTGTTGTCACAGTTGTTATTAAATATTCCTCCTTAAAAATCTGATTCGTAGTAAATGAATGCCTAGACTTTAAATATTATTTTTTATAAAAATTTATTAGAAATTCGTTCTTATATTTTTACTAGCTTTTTCCCGCGAAAATATCAAACGGTTTAATATGCCTACTTTCATATTTCATAAGTTTAAGGAAGAGCAATTTTTTATAAAAAAATTTATAGTTTTCTCTCATATTTTTAAATCCATTTATTTTATACATAAAGTACCTCTTTAGACACCACGTTAGACGTTCTGCCTTCAGGTGCTAACACGACAAGCTTGCTAAGTCATGGTCACGTAAAACTGCCCGAGTGGGAGGCAATCCCCTCTAAAGTCAATTTCTGCTATTTTCAAAGACTGACCCTGAGATTTATTAATAGTCATTGCGAAACCGACCTTAAAGGGGAATTACAGTCTTCAAAACTCGAATGGGTTCTGCATTACATCCGTTGTAATTGGTTTCCGTGGTCTATAAGCAAATTGTCCTTGAGAGTAGCCGGTATATATAATTGCTTCTGCTAACTTTTATGAATGGCTTTACGCGCAATCGGGTCACATTTTACAACTAGCGCTCCTAATTTGTGGATAAGCGTAAGGAACGGTATACGGAGTTAAGTCAGAGCTGTTAAATTTGGATTACGATTAGTAATCACACTGAAAGAATTTTCTTCGCAATACCAATGAATTTTGACATTAATCCCATGAAAAATTGCATTAAAAAGGAACCTATGCAGCGCTTCGTTGGATCGATGAAACCTATTTCATTAAAAGGATTTAATATAACATTACATTAAAAAAAATTTTAATTTTTTTTAATTTTTTATTTGTTTAAATATTTTTTTTTTTTTTTTTCTTATTTTATTTTATTCTACTGTACTTTATTTTTTTCTGTCTCTGGCGGGATTCGATCGCGCAACCTCGGTGCTGGTAGACTAGCTCACTACCAGCTAGTCTACTGGGGCAGTGTAGTCTTTGTATTAAAAAACTATGTTTTTTACTCAATTAAGAGCGTAAATATTAGATTAAATTGTCCATAACAACAATAACAACGTTGATTGAAAGTTTTTGGTTCATTACTATAATGACATTTTTATTGTCATAATGAAAATTTAAATTTATGAAGGCAATTATTAAAATATATTGCTTTTATAAAAAATTTTTTTGATTTCATAAATTTAATGGCATACATGTAACATTCGATGTATGAAATTACTAAATCTTACATTTTTTAATTAACAATTAAACATTTTTTTAAGGAAACTATAATTTTGTATTAATTTATGAATATAGTTATGTTTGTATATTGTTTTTTTATGTTCCCAATAAAAATTTTTTGTTTAACATGGACAAACTTAAGTTTTCATATATCCAATGAAAATTTTTAACGTAATTACGAAATCAAATGAAGCGATTTTAACGAAAATACTTCATTATAACTATGAAATTCCATTTAGACAATGAACATTTTCATTTACCAAAGGAAAGTTTTTTTATGAAAATGATTCATTAAATATATGAAGCATTTTTCTTTCGGTGCAATTAGATTAAATTTTAAAAGGAATGGTATTGATTACATAATTCTCTTTTTTACAATTCCTGATTATTAATTAATTATGATTACAAATAATCCAAAAATAATTAAGATTAGTTAGGATTACGAGAAAAAAATCAAAAATAATCAAAAGTAATCAAAAAAATAGTTGACTACTTTCAAGGATTATTTTTGATTATTTTCGATTATATTTTAAAAATTCAGAATGCGCATCATTTTACACTTACGTTTTATTTTGAAAAATTTGCACTTAAGACGTAAAAAAATAGATAGTATTTGTATACAAAATATAGGTATATTCACTTCAATAACAAAACAACCAATAACAATTTTTGTACTTCCTAAATCAACAAAAAAGGAGAAAATACGTGGAAAAATAATATAGAAAACACTAAGAATACATTCAATTCCATTTGATTTTAATGCTTTGAGTTAGCACTGTTGCTGCAATTGCAATATTTGCCTTAGGCTTCAACAAGAAATATGGTTGGAACCTTTCTCTTAACCTCTGTTCCATTTTGAAAATAAGAGATAATAACTGTTGCAATTCCTGGGATCTGCTTAGCTTAAAATATTTTCATATAAAACATCGAAGTTAGCTGCACACATGAAAAATATAGTATCGCAAACAAGTCAAGTTGGCATCATTATTATATTTATGCATATGGTTTGTGGTTACAGCAACTTCACCACGAAATTAATGAAAGGAAATCTTGGCCTGGTACAGAATAAAGTAGTTGTAGTATTTAAAGCTGACGAATGCTCTGTAGCGCAACAAAGTTCAAAATCTCGAATTTTGCGCTTCAACTGCAACGACTGCTACAACTACGTTTTCTGTTGACACTACTTTGAAACTGCCGTTTTTAACTTTTGACAGCTTGCAGCGCTATTGTTAACGTTGTACTACAGCGACTATTCTGTTCCCCACTTTATTTATTTGGCTACCTCTTTCATTATAAAAATGCATAACAAATGACTAGAGGTTGTTTGAACGTCATTGTTATTATAAATTTATTAATAAAAACGTTGTTACTCTTCTTTAAAACACTTTTCTTTAGCTGCACTTTTATGCAGCTAAATACATTTAAGATAGTTGCATTTTTGATTTACCTGCACAAAAAAAATCGTGCAAAGGAGATTGTGCAGCTACGTAAAAATTACTGTAATAACAAAAAATGAAAAAAAAAACAACTTACATTAAACAGTATTGCACTAATTTCGCAAAATAAAGAAAAAATAATCAAAAGTAATCTTCGAAAGTTGTAAAATTATTTTTCGATTACTTTTTATTATTTTTGATTAGTTTTTCGTAATTTTTATTAATCTTGATTATTTTTTGGTTATCTGTAATCGTAATCAATTAGTAATCGTGAGAATCTGAAAATAATCTTTTACTAATAATAATCATTACTTCACCTTTTAAAAAAAATAATCTAATTACTAATTATTATGATTAGTATTCATTACTTAACAGCTATGGGTTAAGTGCATTAAGAAACTCCCCATGATATTTCACGGCCTCCTCCGTATACATTTCAGTATCTACAGGTTTAAATTCTGCTCCTTCTTTTAACTTTAACAAAATATCATGAATGACTGTTGCCTGGTCAGGTTTAGGTGTAAGAACTGGGGCCTGATTCTGGAAGTCGTGATCGAGTACTTTCTCGATTCGAAAGCAATTTAATACCTAATTCTTTCAGCCAATACTAAACGAATCGAAATTATTGTTTCAGTGTTGTAAAGCATTTATTTGAGTTTCACGACACTGAAAAAATAATTTCGATTCGTTCAGTGTCGACTGAAAGAATTAGAAATAAAATTGCTTTCGAATCGAGAAAGTACTCGATCACGATTGCCAGAATTAGGCCCATGTACGTTCGAACTGTACAATCCCATGATTTGCTGTGTACGTTGTGTAAATCTAAATATATATTCAAGCTAAAACGTCGTCAAGGGTAAGCACAACTATAGCAAGATCTGGTGGAATTGTCATATTGCCTTCGTTTTCAGGATATTCTCCGTTTCAAATTTTAAGGAGAAAATCGACAAATCTTCTAGCACAAAAGGCATCACTCAAATACACTCGTATGTTTTTCGTTAGATTGAGTTTTTACAGAGGGGCAAATATTTGAGTTCCTTTCGCCGCAGTCGTTCCCTCTCATATCTTTTAAAGTTCTGTTTGCCGTTTCGACACAGCCTGGCCTAGCTAGGATTGATTAGAATAACTTTTTAATGGACCTTTGTTCCTTATAGGAATTTCAGGAATAAATATATATACATATGTACTACACTTCGAAAGACTTATTATTTGCCATCGTGTTTTCATCCCAAACTTTAAGTTTTTAATCACACATTACTTTGGCCGCAAACCTTTTTCCTCCGAAATTTTGTGAGAGCAAAGTTCCGACACTAGTAAGGCATACCGGTTGCCGCTATTCCTGACATTGCGCCGGCTAAGGCGTTTCTATGTTTACTCCTTACTTTTGCTAAGTGTTAATTGGTAATGATAGTCTTTGTACCCATAAACCATCTTATGTTTGTATTCAGAATAAATTTGGTCAAAACTTATTTGATTGCAATCGAAATCATCTTAAAAAATTGTATAGGAATCGGTCCATATTTGATTAAAGGTGCCATACAAAAACTAGTCCCGAAAAGAGCTTTTTGTCATTACTTCCTTATAAATATCGGCAATAACTTTTACGAAAGCTACTATGTCATAACATATAAACCCCCCCTTTTTGTTGTCTTATAATTCTGTGGCTTGGTGCTGATATTACGTGATATTGTTATAAAGCAAAAACTTGTATATACATATGTTAATTATAAGTTGTAGTTATTTATGTGTTTTGAAATTTTCGATAACTTTTTCACTCTTCTTTTTTTCTTATGCCCAAAGTGTGTTATTTTCCTAAAGGGAAGCGAACTTACAAAGTAGTCCCGTGATAGGTCTTTGGCGATAGAGACTGGTTATAGTTCTAACACTTTATATGAATAAAACCTATCACTTTACCATGGGGTTGCCATTGGTCAATTGACGCCATTTGTCCAGTCTTACATCTATTCTCAATTAACGTGTTTAGTGTTAGTTATAACAATGTAAGAATTTTTCGATACAATGTAGTATTATTTCAATAAAACAAGTCCCCAGAACTAAATTTAAGAACCAAATTTTAGAAAGTCCCACAAAAAAATGTCACACCATCGGTGAAGACTGTACTGTAATTCATTACTTTTTTAACCTTTTTGTTCTTAATATACCAGTTAGATGTTAAGTTCTCCTTTCACTGGTCATGAATTCTATCTTTTTGAACTTGTTCTATTTTCACAAATCCCAGGACCAGTATGTTGGAGCAATTGACACAAATTTCCCCCAGGGTTACTTCAATAGATACAGTAAGCGAAAATCGAACAAGTAATGTGAAATTATCCTCTCCCAGGATATTAAAGAAAAACCAGTAAGAGTGCTATATTCGGCTATGCCAAATATTTGATACCATCCACTGACAGCTAGAATATTTCAGAAGTGGGCATTATATTGGATCTGTGGTAAATTATGAACCGATCTTTACGAAAGTTGACAGTGTGATTTCTAGTCATATAAAACTGTGACAGAACAAAATTTATTACAATAGAATTATTTGTTATGGTTTTAGGCGTACTAAAGTGTTTTTCGAGAGTGGCCTTTATATAGGGCCTATGGTAAATTATGGAACGATCAATTACAAATGTGAGAAATGTGACGTAGCAGTGCACCCAAAGTGTTTCGGAGCATATCATAATTGAATTAAAAATGAAATGTATATGAATATATTTTTTAATTTTTTTTTTTCCAAAAGCCTTAAATAAAAAATTTTAATTTAAAATGTTTGCAAACGCGCTTTAGATTTAGAAAATTGATTTTTTATATGAAACTAGAGGTCCTAGAGCCAAAAGGGCCGAAATCTGTAATCACTACTAAAATTCCAAATTTTACTTAGAAAATTGATACATAAGATTTAAAATTCAAATAAAGCAACAACGGTTCAACCAATAATTTTAAGTCTTACTTAATTTTTAAGGCTAGACAATGCACTTGTGTTCTAAATAAGATACTCTTGAAATGCCCACCACGGACACTTTGACATGGATGTATGCGGATGTACGCTACAATTTCTGGTCACTTAATGCAATAGTTTCGACTGTATTTCGGCGAATACTGTGGCCTGTTGAGCCCTTTGTAAGTTAACCAGGCGTGTTAATCACATAACCTTGTCCACGAATTCATAAATTCTCATGGTGAAATTATCCCCTTGAAAAACTGTGATAGCATAAGCTGTATGACTTTATAAGAATGCAAATGCAAAACCTAACGCAATATTACCCAAGCTGACGTCTGAGATAGTCCCAAATGTTGCGTTCCTCCTGAAATCGACAAATTTAAATTGTCAAAAAAACCGGCCGGCCACTGCACCTGCAATGTTACCATCTCACTACACACGTTACGTTAACTTGTGGTCAAACTGTGTTACACTGCGGCATACCATCTGCTCAAAGTACTGACTTCGGAAATCCAATTTTAGGGTAAATAAACCTTGTGTACCGACATGAAAGCTACCACTTTATAATATCTTTTTTATTACTTCCAAATGAACGAAAGCCGTCAAAGGCTTCATAAAACTACACACTATATATAATAAAGTAAAACCTACACTCATAAAATTATTACAGTAACTGGTTGTGGGTTATTAAATTCGTTTTCCGTACTGTTAAAATTGAATAAAAATATCGTTATTTTCCGAATAATTTTATTTTTTAACATTTATGTTTGTTACTCAAAAACAAACTACCAAAAAATAATATTTTTTCGTATTTTTTTTTTTTATTATGTAGTTTGATTTTTGTCGATTAAAACATATTTTTTAAAAGTAGAAACTATTTAATTTAAAGGAATATGTTGTTTAATAAATAAAAAAATTAATGTAAAAATCATTTGTTTTAAATGAAATGTAAATGATCCGTTTTTTCAATGAATTTTGAGTTGGTTAAAATGAATTTTCGTTTGAATTTAACGACATAATATTTTGAGTGTAGAAACAAAAAAACTCTCTAATTGAAAACTATCACTCATATTGAAAGATCCTGCCTGCTAAAATTGTTTAACATGACATTGAATTAAAAACTGTTGTATACCTATTTTTACATTCTATACAAATTCTATTACAATACATTCATCTATCCATTTATCTATGACATGAGTGCCAATCATTTACACAGTCTGATCAATTTCCATTAAGCTTTTTTATTAAAAATATTGCAAATAAAACTGCATTTTAAACAAACCTTGTGTGCTTTTACTTTAAATGGTAAATGAAAAATAAAATAAAATTCATGATATGACTTCCTTTGCAAAAGTGAAGCAAAAAAGAAATAAACTGACAGGCTGATGAAAATTTATGAAATTGTATGGTAGGAATTGTAAAAACAGGCTGATGTGAACGTGCAGAAATAAAAATGTTGTAGTTAAATACGATGAATAAAGTTAACACAAAGTTTGAACATGGGGAAGGATAACGAAACGGGATAATTACTTTCATGAAATTCCAGAGAGCAATGTATGCATAATTTTAAAGTATTTGGTGTAAAAAAGTAGATAATAGTATACTAAGGTATGGATATTCTAGATTCTTGTTCAAGGAACCAACATCGCCCCATCATACGTCCCTTGACACCGACGTTTCATTTCTTGTATTTGCTGGTGAAAACGCTCACCTTGCTCGTCATTTTAATCGCACCAAATTTAAGTGTATACGTAGAGAAAAACATGTTAAAATATGGTCACCTCCCACCAAACAATTTTCAAAGAAAATTTTAAATATATTATGATTAATATAACCATAAAATTGTCAGCGACAACCATATTATGGTTTAATTAGTCCTCCATCAGGAACCCACAACCATATTATGGTTGCTTCTAAAAATGTTATGGTTAAATATGATAACAATTTGTTTTTAAATTTACAATAGTATTTTCCTCTATTTGAATCGCAACATACTATGGTTGAAAACCAACCATGCTATTGTAAGTGTTTAACAAATTTTAGTTATTATTGATCATAATATGTTTGGAGGCAACAATAATATAATTGGGGCTTCTTGATGGAGGCTAAATTTAACCATAATATGATTATCACTGAAAATAATATGATTATTTTAAACATAATATGTTAAAAATTTTCTTTAAAAATAGTTTGGTTGGAGGTGACCATATTTAAACATGTTTTTTCTCTGGGTGTAGAAGGTGTAGTTTAAAGACATATTCGGGCATGTTCTAGAAATCGAAATGAAGTGGAATTGAAATCGAACAAGATTTTGAACTCAATTATTTACAAAATGACTGTGGTTTTTCCTGGTTTTCACAGTGGTCCTTGTAAAGATAATTGCTGGTACTCAAAGTAAAAAAGAGAATATTTTTATAAACTTTCTTTACAGGCTGGCTCATTTTCAAAATTTATGCGATTTTAAATCCACTTTACTTGAAGAACATGCCGGATTAACTCCTTTTTTTAGAAGGATATAAAAATTAGTGTTCATTTAAAAAAATAAATAAAAACAAATAAAATCGTGTTAAAACCTGTACAAATTTTCTCATAGTTTTTTTACAATTCTTGAATGATGTCTTCATCATTTGGGCTCCTGAAATTCTGCAGAAAGCTTGATACAATCACACCAAATGACTTCCATGCTTTTTACTCATCATCATCAGACAAGATCGAATCAAATTTGGAATCTTTCAGTAGCTTTGTAATTTGTGGTCAAACAAAAACCCATTCTTTAATTTTGACATCTGATACGTTGGGAAAAACGGTTTTCAAGTATTCAAATGCCATACAGTTTCCTCTTTTTAGCAATTTTTTGACGAAATTTTTGATATGACAAAATAATGTTTTCCGTTTTTACCAGTGCCTTGTGTATAACATTATCTTTGCCAAGCGAAAAATTTACTCTATCCTGCCAATCTTTTCGGCTGTTTATGTCGTGCTCAGCTGTCGCATTTGCATAAAAAACAGCAATATTTTGTGTAGCCTTGTTTTAAGCCAGTCACAATGGCAACAAATTTTAGATCGGCACAGATTTTTCAGTTATGCTGTTTGTACTCTATCAGACCTAGTTACTTAGAACCTTAACTGCGTGCGTCACTTGAATTGAGATTCTTCAGTAATTTTTTTTTTTAAATTCAATGATTCTAATGATCTTATTCTGCGTATTTACTTTCTTTGGCTTTTTGATTTGATGAATGTTTAAAAAGCAGGTTTATTCAGTAAATCTTCTGAAGCTTTGAATTTTTTGAAAATTTTGTTGGGCGCAAAATTTTCGTATTGAAAAAAACTATTGTCCTATGTAATAAATTGTATAATTATTTGGTTAAAAAAAATAAGCTGAAAAAAGCAAAATTTAAAAATATCATAAAATATTTCATGAAGTTTGAACTTTTGGCCACTCTAACTCTGTAATTTTCTGACCAATTTTTACAAGCCACTCACTCGTGGTTATTTAAGTAGTTTTATCTGTCTAATATTTGTGAAGATATTTGCATTTAAGTGACTCATCAGATACATTTGTTCAAAAAACTGTCACGTTGGGTAATTTATTAAAGGCCCACATAAAGCCCACTCTGGCAATTAATTTAAATACGGCGAAAACCGTAACAAATAAATATATTCTGATAAAGCTTTGTCCAATTAAGCCTTATATGACAAGAAATGACAACATGTAATTTTTTGATTTTCGGTCCATAATTAATCATAGGTTCTTTATAAAGCGGCCTTTCGAAAAGCAATTTAAGAAGCATTAAGTTCGTTTAAAAGTCATAACAACACCTAGAGGCATTACCTGGCGCCTAAACGGCCGCTTCGAAGATTTAGACTATCCAGACGACATCTGTTTGCTCTCACATAGATTTGACGATATGCAGTTAAAACTTAACAACATCGAAGCCGAAGCAGCAATGCGTGATCTCAGAATTAATATCCCCAAAACCAAGGCCATGAGAATCAATACAACAAATATGCAACAGTTCACACTACAAGAACAACAGATCGAAGACGTCTAATGCAGAACTACCTGGGTAGAATAATATCAACAAGTGTAGGCTCAAAAGAGGATATTGGGAACCACATAAACAAGGCCAGGCAAGCTTATGGCCAACTTTACCATGTGTGGAAATCCCAGCATATCTCTAAGCGCAGCAAAATTAACATCTTTAACAGCTGCGTGAAATCCGTTGCACTCTACGGCTGCGAGTCTTGGAACTCAATTCAATGCGATACCAATGCCATACAGGTATTCATCAACCGTTGCCTCCGTCGCATACTAAAAATTTTTTGGCCAGACACCATCGCAAACGAACGCTTATGGGCCGAGTGCGGACAAACACCAATTGAGTACGAAATCAGAAAACGGAAATGGCGGTGGATTGGACATGTCCTGCGAAGACCTCAAGCCAACATCACCAGAAACGCAATAGACTGGAATCCCCAAGGCAGCCGCAGGAAGGGTCAACCGAGCCACACCTTGCGTCGACAACTAGACATCGAAGTAGCACAAGTCAACAAAACGTGGAACGAGCTTAAGATCGTAGCAACAGACAAACAAGAATGGAACACAATCGTTAAGGCCCTATGCTCCTTATAGGAACAAAAGAAATTTATATATACTAGTCTTCGCCTAATGATCAAAATTCGACCATACATTTTTTTGAAAACATAATTCATCTAAGTATATCGAAATTTCGAGAATTCGTTTTAGATACATTGCACGAACTTTTGGTCTTTAAAGATCCCTAGTAAAATTTGATGCAAAAAATATTTGTAAAACATTTTAACCCTTAAAAGTGCCGTTTTAGTATACTTTTGTGTAAGTGTTGGGAAAAGGGACAAAAATGACCCCTTAAAATGAGAGTTAGACGGTTAATAAATTCAAAGAAAAGAATCGCTGTACGATTCTACTGAAGACATCTGAAATTATTTTTTAGCTCAGAAGTACATTTAGTATGTTTTTTTTTGCTCCCTATATTTCGGGAGCCCGAGCTAACTTTTCAAAACCCTTTGGCAAATTTGCTCTACTAGTAGACTACTTTCATTTCACGTTGCAAGTGTTGAGGCTTTTTTTTTTTTTTTTTTGCACAGTGTTATAAACGAAAGTTTCAACTTTGTAATCGACGCGTGATATTTTATTAAAATTCTACAGATTTATTTTAATTATTTTTTGAAGTTTTCCTCTGTGCGACAAGTTAATTTTATACTTTCCAACATTATCTGTGCTTACGCCAATAAATACTCATCTGAGTACGAGTACTCATAAATTCCGAGTCCTCGCGAAACCAGATTCACACGGAGATTTTCAATAATGATAACTTTTTTCGAAGACGAGTAGTGTAGACAGGGTTGTTAAGCTTTTAAAATTAAAAAGTCGTCAAAATCATCCAGAACATTTAACAAAATCGTCAATTATTTAAATTTTACAAATCAGAGTCAATTTATTGCACTGATTTTTTATTGATTGGCTCAAAATTATAAATTTTTAGCAAGAAATTCGATTTATGATAAAAAAAAGGTGATATGGTTATCAAATTTTCGCATGCTCGATAGTGTGGCCATTCAATTTCGTCAGTCAAAAGTCAACCACAAATTCATTTGATGATGACTGAGCTGAAAAATGGATTGCATGCAGTTAATACTTAATTGTCAACTTTAGGATTTCTTATAAGAGTCGAATATAAAACATGTAACAGAAATTAAAATTGCAACTATACTTAAAAACTGTCTGAAATAGGTAACCATATAATAATTTTTGTTGAGGACGTCAAAATAGACGACATTGCCATGCATGTAGTCGTTAACGACAAAGTAGGCGACATTGTCGTCTACGTAATCTATTGATCGAATGAACGACAAGAAGAGCGACATCTTCTTTATTCGTGTAGTTCACGATTTTCGCGACACTTGTTCGAAAATAATTTTTATAATTTTTGTTCTAAAATTCTGTTTAATAAAAAAATATTTGTATAATATTTGTTATACGTTCCCGTAGTGCCTACAAGGAGCATAGGGCCATATAATATTTGTCATAAAATTATTTATTAAAGAAATCTTATTAAAAAACAACTTTTAAAATTCTTGCGTTTTACGTTTTCGATTTCCAGCACACCCCTGAGTGTATGGCCTTTACAAAATATATGATATCAAATTAACTTCTTTTGATGTTTTAGCAATCCAAATTTAAAGTTTTTGGAATAATCAAAATTTTATTTCTTTAAAAAAAACTAATTTTTCTGAGTATCATTCCCTTGGCAAAATATGCGTTCCTCCTGAAACATTTAACAATATTTTCTTATGTTCTATGTTCCCTGTTCTATGGTTATACTGACATTTATATTTAAAACTAATGGAATTAAGGAACCGGACGAAAAATATCGGGCAGAAAAAAATAAAATTGTTCTTGAAAATAAAAAAAATTTGTAAAATTTCTTTAGGAAGACTGGATACGCGAAAAAGTCAAGTAGCCATAACATTTTTATCATTATCTTCTTTACTTTATGTTGAGGAAGCACAAGAATGCATATTAAGAAGGAATAATTTTACTCTAAGATTTTTTTTTAAACCTTGTACAGAAATTTTTCCTAGCGCAGTCAAGTGTGCGTTACTTAAGTGTGAAACCAAATGGCATAAAAAAAAGTCTAATGGAAGAAGAGGATTAAAAAGAAGGATGTAAAGGCGAGTTATGATGTTAAAAATAATAAGTGCATGATTTAATATACATACAGTGGCGGATTAAGGCCAGCTTCCGCCCTAGGCACTCTTAAATATGCCGCCCTTTTTGCTAATATAGGATTGATTATAAAAAATTATTGTGTTTAATTTTTTATTAATTTACAACATGAAAATTAAAAAATCAATTAAAATGGATAATCTTTCAAAAAAGCAAATTTCGATCTACAATTTGGTTAAATGATTGATGTTTGACTATTGACGTCAGCAGTCATCGATGGCTGCAAGTGTAAGACGGCAAATCCCTCTGAAGAGATTAAGTGGTTGTGATCGAAACATGTCAGGGTAACCAGCCGCCTGGGTTCGAATCTCAAGCCAGCCGCCTGGGTTCAAATCTAGGTCAGTCAAGAATGAAAAATTATCAATAACAATTTTAATTAATTTTCATGTTGTAAAATTCCTTTCTTCATAAAAATAATTTAGTGAAAAATTAAATTTGATGAGCTTAAGCCTGATTAAAAATATTAACAAATTTGGATTAAAAAACCAAAAAAAGTTCGACAAAATAACCACAATACTAATTAAAAATAACATTAAAATTATGTATGTAATGGCTTATAACTACGTCCTTTAGGACTTCTCCATGAATTGTGAATCAACATTTTATAACCTCTAAGATTGTAGAACAAACAAAAAACTGTTATAATTTTTTATTTTTATAGCCAGTGTGCACAAAAAAATACATTCAACATATTATTTTGATCCTCTTGATTAAAGTTCAAAATAAAAACAAGTAAGAAAGTATAGTCGGTCAAGCCCGACCATATGATACCCTACACCACAGTATTTAAAAACACATCATGCTTATGTGTCCATATAAATATGGATTTATCTATGTTTATACACTTCATTAAAATTGGTTTGAAAGTTTGTGAGAGGCAGAAATTGCCCACTACCTCTCCTTGTGGTCCTATTTTTGAAAAACTGTATAGATTATGTGTCCATATAGATATGGATCTATCTATGTTTAAAATTTCATTAAAATCGGTTGGATAGTTTCCGAGAGGAAGAAATTTCTCCCTATCTTCCCTCATGGTCCTACGATTCGGCCCATTTTCAATAGGTCCTTGTGCCAATAAGAACCTATGACATAAACTTTATCAAATTATCTCCAAAATTGCGACCTGTACTCTGCGCACAAGGTTACATGGACAGCCAGCCAGCCTGCCAGCCAGTCGGACGGACATCGTTAGTTCGATTTAGAAACTGATTCTGAGTCGATCGGTATACTTTAAGATGAGTCTATGACCAATATTTTAAGACGTTACTCACATCAGCACTAATGCATAATGCCCTCTCCACTATTGTGGTGTGGGTATAATGAATAGCATACCCATTGCAGGGGATTCTTCATTAAATATGAGTTATTTTACCTGCTTCTTAACAAATTTTTAGGTAATGCAATTATTTTTTATACCCTTCACCGAAGGTAAGAGGGTATATATAACTTTGTCATTCCGTTTGTATGTTCCACAATATTGATCCTACACCCTATAAAGTATATATATTCTGAGTCCTTATGAAAAGCGAAGTTCAAATCCGGTTGTCCGTCTGTCTGTGTGTATGTTGAAATGGGTTTTCCGAAAACCCCAGAAATGATATGGACTAGGTTGATGTATATTTATGTCACATATACTCCGTTTAAGTTTGCCATTGAAATTCAACCAGATCGGTCCAAAAATGACGGAGATATGAGCAAAAAACCACGACTACCTCTAAATTTTTTCAAAAATCCCTTGTTGTTGTTGTATTTTTTATTTCCGTATATCTTGAGAACGGCAAAAGCCAAAGTTTCCAAATTAGGTACACACATTAAGGTTGCCAATACACACCATCCTACAAAATGTGGGTGGGATTGGAGAAGTGGGCGTGGTACCTCCCGTACAAAAAAAATTAAAAATTTTATAAAAACCTAAATTTTAGGGCTGCCATATGTCCTATGGATATGACTTATATATCAAACGGAGTATATGTGACATAAATATACATCAACCTAGTCCACATAATTTCTGGGGTTTTCGGAAAACCCATTTCATCATACACATGGACAGACGGACAACCGGATTTGAACTTCGCTTTTCATTAGGATCCAGAATGTATATATGTACTTTATAGGGTGTAGGATCAATATTGTGGAACATACAAACGGAATGACAAAGTTATATATACCCTCTTACCTTCGGTGAAGGGTATAAAAAAAAAATAAGAAAAAATAAAACAACAACAAAAAAAATTAAAAAAAATTTTTTTTTTACTTTATTGAAAGTATTCATCCAATGAATAATATTCATAAATCTAATGTAATGTTTCATTAAATACATTTTAATGAAACAGGTTTCATTGATCAAACGAAGCGCTGCATTGGTTCCTTTTTAATGCAATTTTTCATGGGATTAATGTCAAAATTCATTGGTATTGCGAAGAAAATTCTTTCAGTGTACATACATATTTCAATTATTTTATGCATAGAATTTTGTTTATATTTTTCAAACAAAAAATTTTAAAAATGTTACACATAAATGGTGTGTTAAAAAAAATTTATTCCAAATTTTATAATTTCGCTGAAGGAAATCTGAGTGCAAGTGTCTCCAAGTCACCAGTTTTGTCGACTATATTGGTGACATTGTCAACGAAGTGTCTACACTACATTACATGTGCCACTATATTTGGCTTTAATACGAAAAAGATTTTATCAATAACAACTGAGAAGTACAATTCCTATAAAAGCTGAAGAAATAACACAGTGCAACACGAAAAAAAATAACCATATACGGACACCACTACGTGATAAAAGACCAAAAAAAATTACCCGTGTCTCCCAGTTTTGCCCAAAGTCATGCACTTTTTTTTATGGGCCCCCAAAGATTTGGGGTCTCGGTGGCATTTTTGCAAGAGAGTGATCATTTTCTCAGGCTCATATCTTGCAAACAAAATCAGAAAAACATCATCTTCAAGATCAAAATCGCAAAAAACTTTAAGAAGCTCGATTTTTTCTTACCTTTTTTGCCCTGTTCAGGTCTATAGGTAGCAAACCGTTCAAAGTTCAAGGAAACAATCAATCACAAAATTGTACCTAAGATCTCAATAAACAACTTTCTAGTGCATATAAACTTAAAACATTAAAATGGAATTATTCTTAACACCCTTTAGTTAGCGCTTATGTAGCCACAAAAGTGAAAAATTTCCCGAAAACTTTTTAATTTTATTAGTTTTTTCTTTCCTTTCCTTTAACATTGAGATTCTATGCTATCTATAACCATATCCAAACACCACTACGTGATAAAAGACCAAAAAAAAAAAAGACCCGTGTCTCCCAGTTTTGCCCAAAGTAATGCACTTTTTTTATGGGCCCCCCAAAGATTTGAGGGCTCGGTGTCATTTTTGCAAAAAGTGATAATTTTCTCAGGCTCATATCTTGCAAACCGTTCGTAATTTTGATTTACCCTCTGAGACAAAGTTGTAGCTCTTATCATAAAGAGCAAAAATTGTGAACATATAAAATCAGAAAAACTTCATCTTCAAGATCAAAATCGCAAAAAACTTTAAAAATTCGAATTCGATATTTATCGATAGTTCAGATTTCATTATCGATATATCGATATTACTATCGACTGAATGTTTGTTCTTATGCAGGAAAACTTTAATTATTTTTTTATAAGGCTACAGTTCGTTGTTTTTATCACTTAATTGAATGTATGAGACGTACATATGTATATAAGCACGTTATTTTAGATGACAGTTCTTTAAATATTGATAAGTACCTTTCTGAAGGAACCGAAGTAACAGGGACTATTAGAAATTCCATTGCAACTTTAAAAAATTTTCTAAATTCTAAACCCAAAAAGGCAATCAATCTAGCAGACTTATTCTCTGATGGTCATTAATTGTTTTGTCTTATGCCTGCAATTGCATTTGGATTTGAATTTATTTTTACAACATTACAAAAATATTTGACATTTCAGTCCCTATGTGAACATATATAAATTTCCACATAAATACCTATAATTAGCAGTAAAAAGCACAGCTAAGCAATCCATACCACTTGCCATTTTTGTTGTTCGTATTCATTGCTACAATTCAGCGCGAATTAATAATAGCAAGTAAAAATCTGAGGCTACTGAATAGCTACTGTTAGATGTCTTCATAGCTGTGTTTTAAATAATAATAATATCGATATTTATATTTTTCCTATCGATATTTTCGATATTTTAAGACTATCGATAGTTTCCCAGCACTACTACGAATACATTGGGGAAAACATCTTGAAGATTCCGTGAATCTAATATATCGGATATATTTTGCGCAGAGCGCACATCTTCAGTATTTGCAATTGAATCTTTGAGTTGATGGGAATTCAGCTGTTTTTTCCGTCAAATCTAGCGATTTAGAAAGCATTGGAAAAAATATGTTAGCTATGTATGTATTACGAAAATAAAAGGCTTTTTAAGAATATTATTTTATTCCCTTTATTCAATCTGTGATCAGCAGGGAAACCATAAATATGCAATTGCATGTTTTTCCTTGTGCGACTAATGAAGGCAGAAACAATATATTTATCCGTTATAGAGCTTTTTATGAATTTTGGCATCGATTTGTTAGTGCATATTTTTACATATTTTACCATTTGCAGCATATTTTAGTAAAGAGAGCCTTTTTGCAGCTTTTTTTAGGTTTATAGCGCATATTTTGCCTTTTTAATGCATATTTTGATACATATTAAATTTGTATTAGATGCCTACAATAGCTTTCGCAGCAAATAAGAAAATTTTTTCTTCGAAAATCTGTTACTTTAATTTCGACATCTACATTTAATTTTTACTCTTAAATTGTAAGACAAAGCAGTTCGTCATTAAGAATAAATGTTATGCGATTTGTATCTAGACCACTCCTTTAGTATTCCGATTGACTCAGAATCACTTTATAAAGTGATCTTACGATGTCCATCCATCCGCCTGGCTGGTTGTCTGTCCATGTTAGCCTTGTGCGCAGAGTACAAGTTCCAATTTTGTAGATAATTTGATCAAATATGGACGAAGTCTATGCAAATGGTGACAATCGGTCTATAATTTCACATCCAAATTAGACTCTTTGTGTCCGCGAGCTATCAAATTAGGATGGTATTTAAATTAAATTCGTGCCAAAAATAGTTTACTTCAAATTAAATTATTTTCGAATCGGTTCACATTTGCTCAAAGCTCCCGTCCTTAACTAGCTTTAAATGTTAACATTTGTTAACAATTTAGCGACCGTACCTAAAATCCCTTTAAGACAAAAACCCATATGGATGTTAATATCTAGATAATATTCGGCGCAAGCATCTCTTATATGAATTTTAACCTTTTTTAGGTTTTTTTTAGATTTTGTTATTAAATTGTTGAATATTGTGTCTTCAAATGAGCAATTTTAATTTTTAGGGCATATTTCTTCCCTGGTGATCAGAATCGATAACCATCTAAATCGACTTACTAATTAAGAAGTAAATTCAACAACTGAATTACTTAATATGTATAATTTAATATGAATTTTGTATTCGTTTAAAGTAAAACTTGGCCAAATCAATTTTCGAATTTAAATTCCCCTTACATTATTTTGCCTTCAAATTTTGGCGCCCTTTAAATTATGCCGCCCTAGGCCCGGGCCTAGGCGTAAATCCACCACTGTATACATACACATAGTTACAAGTTGTCATTTAATTAATAAGCAGTTTCGTTTTTCAAATATACCCTGCAAATAATAGGACCAGTTCAAACACGCGTGTAAAGAGTAGTCCACAAGGGACCAGGACTAGTCCAAAAGTAACCCAAATGTATGGAAAAACCTGGTCTATTTAACATTACGATGTCCTAGGAGAGGGCCATGCTTGCATTACATCGGACCAGTCCATGGAGTAGTCCATTTTATCAAAATGGATCAGTTGGTCCAATTTTATTTGCAGGGCATGTACACAAATCATTTTCTATAAATAGAGTGGCAGCACTGATTTTTATTTATATATTTCGCCTAAAAGTATGCTTTTTATTATATTTTTTTTAGCTTTTAAATTAAATTACACTAGGAAGCAAATTTAAACTTTTTTTGTGCGGTCAGGAATTTGATTGCAAATTTTTACTAATTTGAGGTCACTGATTTCAAATCTAATCTACATTTTTCTCTATCAGCTCTTCTTTTAGAGATATACCGTTATGTCCAAAATTAAGGCACTTTCTCTAGATATATTGGAATAACTTGAAAACGGTTGAGCTTATTTAATTTACAAAAAATCCGAAACTCGGCAGCAGTATTATCTTAAAGCCGTGCTTACATTGTTTTTAAATTTGCCCTGTAGTTTCAGAGATATGGTTGAATTTCTGAAAAAAAAGGAACATTTTTACAAAAAAAAATTTTTTTTTCTTTAAAAATTCATAAAAAATAAAAATGCGTCAAAAATCACAGTTTTGGTCTTAAAACATTTATTTTAAAATACATAATTTCGAATGAAATGAGTTTAATTTTTTAATTGCGAGTTTGTACAATTTGCCGATTTTATTCCTGCAAAGTATGCGGCATTGTTTTGCGTATGTAAACAAACCCCACATGTATTTTACTAAAAATAATTTTTTTTAATAAAAAAGAAAGTAAATATCGATAAAAAAACTGTTACCGGTTGTGTTATATTAATTTTTTATTTCTTTTTAAATAATCAGTTCAAACTTTTTGGTTTTTGCTTAAAATTCCACGTGAAATAAATGCAGCTTACATTATTTTGCAGTTGTAAAAAAATGTTGCCAGAAACATTTCGGAACTTTTTCACAATATGAACAGAGTACAACTCTATCAACATTATTTCATAGATATTCCGCACAAGTGTTTTTCATATGTGTTTTGACAGCATTTCACGTGAAATGTTGAACAGAGTACCAGGCCAAACCTAATTAATAGCGAAAATCGTTTTTAAGCTGTCAAAAGTTCTCATGCTCACACAAATTCTATGTAGCAAACCGAAATACCATGGCGGCAACGCTTTGAAATTGGAAAATCCGATTCTGACCAGTGATGCCTACTTTTTTAAAGCAAAAAGCACTTTAAAATTTAAAAAAAGCACTAAAAAGCACTATTTCGAGCAAAAAAAAGCGTAGAAAAGCACTAAGCCATTTTTAAAATTTAATTAAACACAAAACATTCGGATGTGCTGAATATTATATACCTCCAAAACTTTAAAAAAAGGCGACGGCGTTGATGGGGACCATTTTCATTTGAGATTAAATAATAAATTTATTTACATTTGTGTATAAACATTTTAAAATGTATTATTATATTCTTCAATAAAAATTATATCATCCAAATCATTTGGATCATCATCAGCTGAGTTTAAAATGGCCTTAAAATTAATTAATTAAAAATAATTATCTTAACTCAAAAAGATCTGCCATGTTGCAATTACCGAAAATTTGCAATGAAACTTAATGACAGCCTATAGTTTAATAAAAATCCTTATATTTTATCGTTTAAATAAATCTAAATTAAAATCATGCAAAGTTTAATAAAACAATTGCCGTATGATATTATCCAATGTTTTAAAAATAGAAAACAAATGTTTGTTTGCATTCTGATACTTCAAACCTTTTTGCAATAGCACTAGAGGTAGAAGTGCACAACACGTGGAAAAGTAAAGCGCATGAAAAATGGCAGGTTACACAACGTTCGTTATAAAAGTATTTTCTGTCAGCTGTTTTTAATTTATTTAACACTTTGCTTATACCAAGCTACGGCTTCTTTTTTTTGTTTTTAAAGCCTTTGCGTTTTTTTTTTTTTTTGTACGGTTTCCGACTACATCTTTTTCAACAATTCCTAATAATTTCCAAGCCATTTTCCATTTTTGAAACAATTTCTACATCTTTAACAAATGTTTACCGAAAGTCATCGTTTTTATTACGATTATTAAAATATGTTGTCATCGCTAAAAAGTGAATCGTTCTTAAAATTCCCAAATTGCTGGAAGCCTAGCTCTAACTAAATCGTCCCCTATATAATCGTAGTTTTAAAAATGGTTGAAACAAATAAAAATTGTAAAAAGCAATAAAGGCACGAACGAAAAATTTAAAAAGCACCAAGTTAGTGCTTTTTCTTAGTTTGGCACTATGGATAAAATTTTGGCGTTTTGAGGTATCAAAAAGCACCATAAATAGTGCCAAAAGCACTAAGTTGGCATCACTGATTCTGACAGCGCGTTCAATAGTGAAGTTGGCCGCTATTGTTAATAAATAATGGTAACTTTGCTGTTTTTAGGTGAATCTAGGTTTTACCTCCATTTTTTATTTCAATTATGTGGGTTTTATCAATTATGAAAATTAACACTAAGAGCTAAGCGGAAGAAAACCTTCCTCTCTTGTTTAGGTACGACTAATAAAATAGTTTTCAATAGTAAATTTAGTTTTTTAAGCAGTATTGCTTGCCACAAAACAACTCGTTGTTTAAATCACTTATTACTAAAAAATTCGTTGCATTTATTTTATATTTCTTTTTCATTTTAAGCAAAAAGCAACAAAATTGCCACAGCACTATCGGCGCACAGTAGCGCCCGTAGAGCAAACGAGGTTGCAAAAATCAAAATTTTCATGAGCACCGACGAAGTTTTGAATAAACTCATGTTATAGGAAACTTTTCAACGATTTCAAATCTGCCACTCTTAATAATATCACATTTTTAGTTTAGAAGATATAGCCGTTCAAAGTTGACCGACTTTCGGTTTTCAAAAAAACACACAATTTTTAGTAAATTTGTTGCGATTTCAGGTGTAATATCACGAAAAATAGGTAACGAATCGCCTTATTTTTTGTTTGTATTGATTGATGCATTTATTAAATGTGTAATGATAAAAAAAAAATGAACTGTTTGCTTTGTGTTTCTCCTGGTAAATCACTATTTAAAAACTATCCGTTTTTTCACTATTTTTCAACTTTGACGGAAAATAACAAAAATCTATATTTTTCTATATTTGCCATATTTGCAAAATCTGTTCTTTGATTATTTCTTTACATAATTCAAAAATTTTATCTGCCCGTACGTGCCCGTTTGGCTTCTAGAGGTAAAAAAGGTTAAAAAGACATGGTTGCAGAAATTGTATGACAGTAGTTTGATCTAAAATCTAAAAAAACTACTCATTGAAATTAGCAGGTACGTACCTCACTTAAACAATACTTTGGCGTACAAATGGTCAAGAACAATATTGACTACAGGTAGGCACAAATCTTATTTGGACACGTGCATAATATCAAAATTGCATTATTCAGCCTAATTCCATTTGTATGCAGGGAACAGGTAAATTTTTCGGCATGGTAGCATAAGCCTATATATTGCAAATGGTCAAGAACAATATTGACTACAGGTAGGCACAAATCTTATTTGGACACGTGCATAATATAAAAATGCATTATTCAGCCTAAATCCATATGTATGTAGGGAACAGGTACATTTTTCGGCATGGTAGCATAAGCCTATATATTGCAAAATAAGCATAATGCCTGGATTAGTCTACGACTGAAAGTTGGCGCAACAATTACTGAAACCATTAAACAATTTAAGTACTGAAAACATGGCGTTGAACAATTTTAAATTATTTGAACTGTTTAGAAAGTCAACCACACCAAATTTTTTCACGGAAGCTGCTTTAGAAGAACTTGATAGCTTATACGGAAATATTGAGAGAAGCGAAATTATAAAAAATAATTTTTATCTGATATATGCAAATATTAAGGCAAAATGGGTGAAATCTAATCGAACCATTCAGAACTTCAACTCCAAATACGAGGACTGGCTTAATGAAGATACCATCCTGGATATATTGGCAGTAGATAAACCCACCACATCAACCAGAGGAGCAAAAGGAAGGCCAAAAAAAAGTATTGAGGAGTGTTCAATTTTCACAAGAAAGAGGAAACTTGCCGATGCCACCAATGACTTGACCACGAAGCAATTATCGGAAGCGCTGTCTATTAAATTTACAAAGGATAGTGAAAGAGTTAGGTCGCACATAACCAAATCTGTTGCTGATGCAAGCCCACTGCGACTAAAAAGGATTAAGGAAAGCATTCCCACGCCCACAAACGCACACATTAAAAAGTATGGTTCCGAAGAAGCCTTGGCCTTGTTTATGGACTTAGAACTTTCCAAAGAGAAATATGAGAAACTACGGGCATCTTTAACGCGACACGGCGCTGACGTTTTACCCGGATACAAGCATATTACGCAAGCCAAAATAAATTCACGACCACTGCATACGGAATTTACGGAAGTCTCTGCGAAAGCCAATCTGCAGGATCTCATGGGCCATACAGCAAAACGGTTGTTGGAGAGTCTTCCTGAAAATGAGGTGAAAATTCTTCCTGAGAAGTTGACATTGATCAGCAAATGGGGCTGCGATGGATCATCCGGACAAAGCGTTTATAAGCAAAGGATATCTTCCGATGACGCTACAATATCGGACGGAAATATGTTTATGGCATCTGTTGTTCCTTTGCGGCTTAAATCGGATGTTTCCCTTCACTGGAAAAATCCACGTCCGTCATCAGTGCATTATTGCCGACCAATAATGTTTCAGTTTGCAAGGGAATCGGCAGAACTCATAAGGACCACGGTGAAGGACATTGAAGAACAAATAAGCAAGATTAAGCCTACAAAGCTGCAAATTGGAGAAGGAAAATATATTGAATGCAATTACGAGTTCCATCTGACCATGGTTGACGGAAAAGTCGTAAACGAACTGACAGGAACAACCTCAACAATGTCATGCCCGATTTGCAAAAAGAGTCAGAAGAACTTTGGTAATTTAAACGATTCTACAAATGAGGAGAATTACGAATATGGAATGTCACCATTGCACGCAAGGATAAGGTGTATGGAATTCTTGCTAAAACTGGCGTATACCCTACCACAAGAGGAGGAAAACTTCGATGAAAATACATCAATAAAGGATAAGGAAAAGATCAGAAAGAAGCAAATACAGGCTGCTTTTTTTAAACAAGTTGGACTAAAAGTAGACTGTCCCAAGCACGGATACGGTAACTCAAACGATGGAAACACTTCTAGGAGATTTTTTGAAAATGATGAGGCAGTAACTAGAATCACTGGAATTGACAATCAAATCGTGAAAAGATTGGGAACGATCTTGGATGTTTTAAACTGCAAAGAAAATGTCAATTCTACAAAATATGGAGAATATGCGTCGAAAACTGCATCTCTTTTAGCAGAAATGTATCCACAGAAGAAGTTGACCCCGACCGTCCATAAAATATTGGCGCATGGCAAAGATATAATTGAGTACCAGTCTTTGCCAATTGGAGAGCTTTCTGAAGAAGCACAGGAGTCTCTTAACAAATTTTATAAAAAATATAGATTGCAGAACACATTCAAAGCATCAAGGGTAAGGCAAAATGAGGACCTCTTCAACATGTTGGCAGCATCTTCCGATCCACTTATATCTTCCCTGCGGCATGTGAAGTCACGAATAGAGTTAGAAAATAATTATAGTTTAGAAATGGTTAGTCTTTTAGATATACCTTCTCTTACGAACTGTGATGAATATTTTACAGAAAATTGAAAAAATAAATTTAAAAAAAAATAATTTTTTTTTTAATTTGTTGGGTAATAATTTAAAACATAAAAACCTAAAGAAAAAAAATAAAAACAATCTAAAAATGTAAAAATAATTTTTTTTAGTTACCATAAAATTGATTTTTCTACTAATTTTAACTTTGATAACCCATAATTAGGCCCCTACAGAGCGTAGCACCCTTTCCAAACGCTCATTTCATAGGCTGAACAGTTATCTATCATATGCTGTTTAAACTGTTCAATTATCTTATTCGGTTCAAAAGATATGATTTTTGCAACGAAAAAACTCAAATGGCGCCACTGTGCGGCGTCTACATTCATTGAAAACAATACAAAAATTAAAAATTTATGTTTGTATATTAGTGTCAAACACAAAACGGAAACAAAGTATGTGTTTTCCAAACATTTTGTGTGGTTTATTGTGCCCTTAAATTTTAAAAGTTGTAAGATCTGGTCACACTGCTGGTTGCACGAAATTCTATTTACAGTAGATACCGGATAAAAGCACATCGTACTTTCCATAGAAAAAATATTCTGTAGCCCGTTTCTGTTTTTCTCACATCGTAAAACTTTTCGCATGAAACGTGTGAATTGCAACAAAAATTGTGTGAAATGAAACAGCCGACACATTTTTTAGGGAAGAGACAAACAATTTCGAGGACAATTTTCACAATAGGGATAAATATAAAAATTTAACCCTTGTTTCTAAAGGTTTTTTTTTTCTAATAAACAAACATATAAAAATATTTACAATTATCTTATTTCGAACACTAAGTGTAAAACGCAACGCCAACAATTTCATTAAAAGCAAAAACAAAATCAAAAATATTTTATAAATTTGTTGTTGCTTTCTACAGACATTCATACCATTTTTTTTTTCAATTTTCAACGCCACAAAATAGAAGTGTTTGAAATTTAAAAATTCAAAATGAATTTCTATAGAAAGTAACAAAAAAAATTATAAAATATTTTTGATTTTGTTTTTGCTTTCGTCACTTTTTTAGCAAAAATCATCAAAACGTCACTTTGTTAATATCGGAACAAAAAATCGTCAAGATGACGATAACTCGTCAAATATGGCAGCCCTGTTTTTATTATATTTATTTCGTTTGTTGACGTTTCGCTTTTATTTGACACTTAATTACTGGAAATATTCCAGTATAAACAGAATTTGTTGTGTCTGTTTTCGCATTCAAATACAGGAGGCTTATTCTGAATTGCGATGCGAAAATCAATGCGATGCGAAAATGCATAAATGCGAACAATTGCTATTCTGTATTGCGATATTCGCAAAGTTTTTTTTTTAATCGCATTTGAAATGCGAAAAGGTGACAAGTCGGTATTCTACATTGCGAAAACAAATGTCAAATTCGCAAAATTTATTCGACAACACAATATTATTCGCAAAGTACAAACATGATAGTGAAAGATAATATTTTATTTATTTATTCTTCATATATTTATTATTTAATTCAGGGAAGCAAGCAATAAGACCACCAAACCATAACAATTTGAAATGATAGAATTTATGAATAAGCACAGCCAATTGGCAAGAGGCCATTTGAAAACACCAAATGCACGTCAGTCGGCAAATACTTTATGGCAAACGTTAACTGAAGAACTAAATATCAAGGGACCACCTATTAGAGAAGCTGCAGGATGGAAAAAGTATGAAATATATAAACCAGGGGGGTTACCGCGTATTTCGATTCGAAAGAAATCATTTACGGATTCGAACAATTTGTACTGTGTATTACGATTTTCGTAATATTTGTTTCGAATAAAAGGACGTTTTTTATACTTTATTGAAAACAAAAAATCACTTTCTTAGAAGCCACTCTCTATTACAAACAAAAATTGTTCTTCAAATTTCCCATTTTTTAAAAAATACAACCTCTGTCATCGTTTCGAACGATTACGAAAATCGTAATACACAGTACAAATTGTTCGAATCCGTAAATGATTTCTTTCGAATCGAAACACGCGGTAACCCCCCAGTTCAAAAATATTTGACTTTAACTTTAATTTTAATAGGTTTGGGCCGATTTTAAAGTACACACAAAACATTTGCATGTTCTTCGCCGTCGAACCACAGTACCACAAAATCCATGTTTATTATTTTTTTTTATTACAGAATGTCTTAAATAAATAGTTTAAACAATTTTCACAGCAGCCAAACACAAAAAATTTATTTATTTTTAATTTGACGTTTATTGACACTGACGTATATTTGAGCAGCGTTGCCACGATTTGAAAATAAATTGCGAATGCGATTGCGATAGTCTAACAGAATACCAATTTTCTTTCGCATCGCATTTCATTTGCGCATCGCATTGATTTTCGCATCGCAATTCAGAATAAGCCTCCAGGAGGCTTATTTTGAAATGCGATGCGAAAATCAATGCGATGCGAAAATGCATAAATGCAAACAATTGCTATTCTGTATTGCGATATTCTTAAAGTTTTTTTTTTAATGGCATTTCAAATGCGAAAAGGTGACAAGTCGGTATTCTACATTGCGAAAACAAATGTCAAATTCGCAAAATTTATTCGACAACAAAGTAGCATTCGCAAAGTGCAAACATGTTATGAAAGATAATATTTTATTTATTTATTCATCATATATTTATTATTTAATTCAGGGAAGCAAGCAATAAGACCACCAAACCGCGTCAATTTGAAATAATGATAGAATTTATTAATAAGCACCAAATGCACGTCAGTCGGCAAATACTTTGTGGCAAACTTTAACTGAAGAACTAAATATCAATGGGCCACCTATTAGAGAAGCTGCAGGATAGAAAAAGTATGAAATATATAAACCAGTTAAAAAATATTTGACTTCAACTTTAATTTTAATAGGTTTAAGCCGATTTTAAAGTTCACACAAAACATTTTCATTTTATTCGTCGTCGAACCACAGTTCCACAAAATCCATTTTTATTATTTTTTTTATTACAGAATGTCCTAAATAAATTATTTAAACAATTTTCACAGCGAAACACAAACAATTAATTTATTTTTAATTTGATGAATTTTGACACTGACGTATATTTGAGCAGCGTTGCCACAATTTGAAATAAATTGCGAAAGTCTAACAGAATACCAATTTTCTTTCGCATCGCATTTCATTTGCGCATCGCATTGATTTTCGCATCGCAATTCAGAATAAGCCTCCAGAAACACTTTTATCTCATAAATCGAGAAACGATGGAATTTTTTGTTTCACACTTCATGTAAGAAATTTTACGATGCGAGAAATACAGAAACGAGCTACTGTTATAGGAAATCGTATATAAGAAAAAAAAACTGTTATAATCAAACACGAAAGATGATTAATGTAATTGTAATTTGTATTTGTAAAATTGTAATTGTAAAATACCTATGTAATTGTGTAATTTAATTGACCTTTTAATTAAAATTTATTATTAAAATGTTCTTACATATTTCATTTAATTTTTTTCCCATATTTTTGTTGTTAAATTCTTTTAAATTTGTTACTATGTATTATTAAGTAGAAATTTTAAAACCGATTATGGCCTAAGGCTAGGCTACTGAAATTCAATTAATAAATAAATTATATGAAAAAAGATTTTATTCGAGGAAGTTTTTTGATGACAACCCATTCAGCAAACACAAAAAATACATACATATGTACCTATACAACTATGCATTTTGTGAATCATAGCTTTTAGTTTGCGTATTAAAGATGGACACATAAGAAAAGAAATACATTACCAACGAAAACAAATTCATATAATCATTATAAGAGATGTGCGTAGGTGTGTATGTTTTATAAGGTACAAACTTATTAGAAAAAGGTTCCTTATAGGTATTTATATTTATGTTTATAAGAAACAGGTATCTTTCAAATAATAAAATTTCTTTGAAGAGAAACCCGCATATAAGAACCAATTTTGTGTAATTGTTGAAGTTATTTTTATCCGATAACTACTGTACCTACTCTTCATATAATTTAAATCAAATCAATTTATTTCACAAAATGTTATTTTTAATAATCTTAATAATAATAATGTTTTTGTTGTTAATACATGGAGCTTTCATTGTTTACAAATTGTCTAATCGATATGCGTTTTAAAAAAACAACAACAACCCTGTATTCACATAAAAAAAACAATACGTGACGTATGGTTAAAAAAAATATATTTATTAACCCACCACACCAACAAGAAAGAGGGGAATGTAACGCAATAATAAACCAGTATGGCAACATCAAATTCAAGCGCACAAATTCAAAAATGTGAGAGTTGAAAAAGATCACAAAGTTGGGTTTTCAATTGATTTTATGACGGCAACAAGAGAACATCACAAAAGTGATAAACAAGTAAAGTGGAGTTTTATTTTGCAAAGAGGAAATAAAAAAAGGTTAAAATATCCAAAGAAAATGTTAAAATTAAATGAAAACTAAAAAAAGCGTAAAAGTTAAAGCGCGAATACAAAAATATATAATAAATATTAATTAATTTAAAATAATTGTTCAATAAATGTGTGCGTTTGTGTGTTAGTAAGTGGTTTTTTGCTTAAAAATCTACTGTGCGTATGTGTGTGAGAGGATAAAAAAGCACAACAAATGCAATAAAGAAATACGAAAAGTAAAAATTTGCCAGACATAGATTTTGTTGAGCAAAACGGGAATTAAGTGTAGATAATAAACAAGAAAGAAATTTAAATAAAGAGAATTGGAGCAAAAAAACAAAGATATAAAAACCACCATTTTTTCTGCAGGAATATTAAAAACGTAAAACTTTTCTGTCGAAAAAATGAGTTAATTCTACATGGATTTTTAAATCAAAGTTTATTTAAATATTACAATTCAAAAATATTTTGATTTTTGTAAATATCTGTTTCTAAAATTTGCCACTTTGTTGAATGAACCCTTTGGTATATTTCTACCAAGAAATATTTTGTGAATTTTTTTTGTGTTTGGCTGTGTGTGTTTATTTCGTATTTTAAATAAGTAACAATGGCGGCTACTCAAACAGCTTTTCAAATTGCTCAAGATTCTGAAAAAGAAAATCCTCGCAACATGCCTTTAAAGGAGAAAACTATGGCTGGAGGGAAATTGCATGTTTTAAAGCCACTGGGTGCCACCTTAGGCGGCGGTGTTGGTGGCGTCTCTTCGAAACAAGGACGCGCCAATTTTGCCGTTCTTAATTCTAATGCCAATTCCCGTGTACATTTAACAGCCGGCAGTGCTATTGCACCCAACAACAATAACAAAGTGGTAAGTCACTGGAAATAATTATCGTTGTCAAAATACAAAATTAAAGGTGGTTGGTTTTTACTTTTGTTGGAAAATAGTGAAAATAGTTACGATCACATTTTTTTTTTATTCTGCATACATATTTAAGATGTGACGTCATTTTATATCATCCTTTTGCACATTTTGGTTATCTTTTTTTTCTTTAGTGATTCTCTTTATCCCAGGCTTTTTTTTTGCAGCAAAAAGTTTACGAAAGAGCTGCCATATTTGTGTATTCACATGACTTTTTTGTTTTCAAAATATATTCAAGATTTATATATGTGATGCAAATAATTTTGCATCACACATCCCAATTAGTTTTTAATTTATGTATATTTTATTTGTTAAACATATTAAAGGCTTAAAAATATTCAATTAATATTAAATCGGTCGCCAAGGTTATACCCATGCTGCCATATTGTTTACTATTATAAACTTCGCGCCTGCTCAATTTCGTTATTTACCTTTTTATCTTTTCTTTTTAAAGGTTATTCGCATGGTAAAATTATTCCACCATGGTTATTCGTCGTTTAGGTATGAAATAAAGATAAAAATGCGCAAATTTTTATTAATTAAATGTAGGTATTTTATTAATGTTTTCATTGTAATAATATGTCACAGTTTTCGTTAACTAAAATCAATTTTATTATGTACATATATATATGTACATATATATATATATGTATATAGTAAGTTTATTTTTATTATCCCTATAGGTATGAGCCGCTTATTTTGAAAGTGGCATTAGTCACTTTTTCAAAAAAAATCGAGTTAATAATAAATAATAATAATAATAATACTGAGAAAAATATCATTATCATGATGTATCAAATACAAGTGAATCTTCTCGAAAGTTAGCATTCATATTTTTAAACGTGTTAAAACGCAAACCCTTAAATATCTCGACTTAAAAACCGAAATGACTTATGCCACTTTCAAAATAAACGGCTCATATAGTTAATTGGAAAACCTAAAATTGTATATCCGAAAAGGAATTTTTAATAAAAGTATAATTAATTGAGGTGTATGTAGGTACCTATGTACGTTGTTGTTTTTACAGACAGATCAAAAATTTTTAAAAAACGATGAGTCGTCTAACTTAAGGGTTTATAAAATGCATACTCACCCTTAAGGAAACCTGGGTGCAAATGTCTCAAAGTCACCAGTTTTGTCGACTATATTGGTGACATTGTCAACGAAGTGTCTACACTACATTACATTTGCCACTATATTTGGCATTAATACGAAAAAGATTTTATCAATAACAACTGAGAAGTACAATTCCTATAAAAGTTAAGGAAATAATAAAAAAAAGATTGTTATGATTTCGTATCCCTGAAGGAAACCTGGGTGCAAGTGTCTCCAAGTCACCAGTTTTGTCGACTATATTGGTGACATTGTTAACGAAGTGTCTATACTACATTACATTTGCAACTATATTTGGCTTTAATACGAAAAAGATTTTATCAATAACAACTGAGAAGTACAATTCCTATAAAAGTTGAAGAAATAATAAAAAACGATTGTTATGATTTCGTATTCGTACAAAAAGTGTAGACTACTTTTACTAAAGTAGTAGTACTAGTAAAAAAACGAAATAAAAATGAAAAATTTTGAAAAAAACGTAAAAAATATACATTTTTTGAACTTTGAGGTGCCATTACTCAGCCATTTCTTATCAGATAGAAATTTATAGCATATCGATGGAAAAGGCATTGGATTACCTTTCTAACGATTTGCCATTTATTTCGACCGGACTTTTTGGTTGGGCTCCACAAGGGTTTGAGTGGGACCATACACCGAAAAACGCAAAGTACCGTTATCTAAAAAACGGTACTTAGGAAAAAAAATTACAGCGATTTTCGTGTGCAGGAGGTCCCAATTAACTTATCTAGGAATGTGGTGTTCTTGGTATTTTTCCAAATTTAAAATTTGTAAAGCAGTGTAATAAACAAACAAGTTATTCCATTTATACACGCAGGCGTGACTTTTGGCCCACTCTGCTTAAGGCTCAGTTAGCCGGGAATAACAGTAACGTTGCAAATCAGCTGTTTTATTTTGTTGTATGTAAACCAATTAGAACGATTACAGTAAGCAGTAAGATATTACGTCTCAATCTGTAAGATATAGATTGGTCTTACTTTTTTACGGTTAGGTTACTGTTACTCCCGGCTAACTGAGCTTTTAATATCACAAAGGGCCATTTTTACAACTTGAAGTTAGCTAAAGTTAAGATTAAATTGACAAATAATAATGTGTTATCTGTCAAAAAGCGTCTCTTGTTCGAAAGCAATTTTATTTCTAATTCTATCGAATCGAAATTATTTTTTCAGTATTGTGAAACTTAAATTAATGCTTTACAACACTGAATAAATAGTTCCGGTTCGTTCAGTATTGACTAAAATAATTAGATATCACGACTGCCAGAATCAGGCCCCGGGTGTTTTATGAAGTGGTAATTATATTATATGAAGAGAAGAATGAAATTTATTTTTCCATTATGTTTTGTTTAAATTTGAGACTTTTAAGTCGTTTTCTGTAAAACTAATAATTTTGAGTTATGACGATGTTTCAGCAAATGAGCGATATTTACATAACAAAACTTTCTGATCTGTATTTTGGTTTCAAAAATATAGTCAACGTATTTATGTAGTTATGGCCTAATAATACGGGTTTAATAATGAGCTGTTTTAAGACAGGAAAAATCTTTATTGCAGAAGCATATTTTGCAGAACGACTTTATATCCGAGCATTATTGCAATCAACGCTGGATAATGTTGAACAAAAGTGATAAAAACAATTGAAACCTCCGTAGATTGTACGGGCGTGGAACATCTTCGGCTTAATTATGAATAAAAACTCCACGGGAGTTTTTTATATTTTTACCATTAATATTAAAGAGGAGAAATTGGAGAGGGGAAAAAAGCTGCCGTGGATTTTTTATTTATAATTGGGTTGATTGTCTGTCATTGACCAAAACTTTAAAGACTTTGGTCTAGATTGTAAGGTTAGTGTCTTTTTGATGAACTTAATATTGTTGCAAAGTGCAAACTAAAGGATATCGTCGTTTTCCTAAAAGTCGTAGGTAATTAAACAATAGGCATTATAAAGGTAGTAAGCATAGAAACAGCACTGTTTTTAATTATATTTTTAGAGAGGTTTCTTATATAATTTTTTCTTTCTTTTTACAAATTTAAAAAAAGTTAGTTTAAACTTAATCTGCTTTTTTTTTTAATAAAAAACAATAATACATATGGAAAATTCGTTTAAAAATTTAAAATTTTTTATATGTACTACATATAGTATTGTTAATCAGATAAATTATGTTTTTTTGATTTTTAATTTTTGCTGAATACATAATTTATTATATAAAAAAATATCCAAAATTTATATTCTATTCACATCAACAGACGAATCGGAAGTTTAATATTTTGCATACCTGCAAAGAACTATTTTTTTTACAATCCCAAAATATTTAAATGAATTAATAAATATATTCATCCCATACAATTCTTTAATAAATAGGTTTGTATCTTTGGCAATTTGCTTTAAATTCACTTGAAGAAGAAAGCAATAATGTGTTTTTTAACTCAACATAAAATCGATAAGAAAAAATAATGTCAACTTAAGTTCAATAACGGCAAATTGATTTGAATATTCGTATTTTTTGTGCTCTAGTTAAATGTTTATTTACTTAAGCGATTACACTGTGCTAGAATTCGGCTCTTTTTTTCTATCAAGTGGGGCACCTGGCGGGTTAACTTTATTCGAGTTCGCTGAATCCGGTGGTGCAAATCATTTTTTTAGGTTAGCTTTTGTTTTCGATATACATATACCTTTTTTTATGCCGTTTTAAAAACAAAAATTATGTTTCGAAAACAACAGCGCAGATAACAAAAAAAGGTTATTGAATAATCGAAACTTTTTTTAAGTTACGCGAATATATCGACCCCTTTGCGCGAAATTATCGTTTATGCCAATTTTTTGGAAATTGAGTTTTTGATGCAATATTGTTCTACATTCAAAGAGACGTCACCTGTCAAAATATTGTAGGCGAATTCCACTTCGTTGCTGCAAAAATTTAATATATTTTCATTTTGATATTGCAAGTGATAGCAGAGAAAAGTAGAAAAATTGCTGTCCTGTAAAATTTGGTTTTTGTAACATACGATAATTTCGCGCAAAGGGGTCGATATATTATGCAACCTTCTTCATTTTCGAAATAACGTTCTGTCTCGAAAACAAGAGTTAACGTAAAAAATAATTAGCACCACTGAATTCAGCGTTCTCGAATTAGGTTAACCCGACGAGGGGCCCGCTTGACAGTTTTTTAAACTAGCACAGTGTTATTAAATGATGTCATTATAACTATAACAAAACATACATAAGTATAATATTGATGTTTTTTCTCCAAATTATTTTTCAAGATAATACTAAAAAGCGTTAAAGCATTACATTAAGTAAATATGTTGTATGAACATACATACGTATGTATGTACATCTTAGACCCCATGCGGGTTTATAATGTCGCGTGCTTTGCTTGTGGTGTTTTGAAAAATATTAAAAATCACTAGTAATCTTAATTGTACATAAATACATAATAGAATTATTCATACAATCGAAAAAATTGTGTACACATAAAGTGGACACAATTTTGTGGGCTAAATAAACCTAAAAGCCTTAAAAAAAAAGAATGAAAGAGAATAACTATTAATAAAAATGTAAACTTTTGCATTAAAATTTTGATTTACTAAATTTTGTTTTCATGTATAGCTATACAATGATTTACATGTGTATGTACTTATTCTTAAATAATGTTTAAATTTAAGAAAAAAAAAAATCAAGAAAATAAAATCTAAAGCGTGATAAAAAAAGAAATTTTTGTAATCACTCTTATCTTGGTTGGCGAATTTAAAATACGCCTGCGACTGTTAGATTAAAAGAAATAATTTTACATTCTCTTTAATCTATTACCATACAGTCGCAGGCCTATTTTAAATTCGCCAACCACGATAGGGGTGAATGTCTTAGTATGTATTTGTTCAAAGTTTTATTTGTTTACAGCCGTATTCGTGAAAATTTGGCAAGAAGTTAGCACAAAGTTTATTCATAATACACTTGCTAAACTCTGGCTAACGATTTGCTTAACTCTTGTTAACAAGCTGCCAAACGTCTGCCAACTTTTGAAAAACAACCGTTTAACTTAAAACAATTTTGTTTTTTTTTTTTTTTTAAATTCAAAATCTTTAATTATTTATTTTAAAAAATTTTATATGTGAAGGAAAAAACGAAAAAAGAAAAAAAATTACAACTCCAGCGATGATAAATGCAAAACGTGCTGCATTTTTGAGTAATATAATGCGGCATCATTTAAAATGAGAGTTGATTTATTAAAAGTTGGCAGATGGATAAAAGTTTATTATAAATTAACTCTGTGCCAACAAGCTGCTAAGCTTAATCGGCATTCTAGTTGGCGGCTCGTTGAAGGTTGTGTACAAACTGTGGCTAACTTTTTGTTATGAATACAGCTCTAAGTTTCTAATATAGGATTTTTAACTTAAAAATAAAATTATAGTTTGTGTTTAGCTTTTATCGATATTAAATTATTGAAGAACGATGTGGTTTTTCTTGATTTGTTTTTTTTTTAACTTTAAGGCTGTTCCGCTACTAGATATCTCACGAAAAATAATTTCATTTTGTTAATTACAAATCATAGTTTTTAGATATTTTTATGAATTTCACATTCATAAAATAATAGCAAATACCACCAATATGACACAATATAACATTTTGTGATTTGTCTATGAGTTTTTTAAGCATGAATTGTAAAAAAAAACGAAAAAAATTTTATGTTTATCAAAAGCGTGTAAACCGCATCAAACGGTGCTTTCTTCTAGATGTCATGAAGTCTGTAGAGTTTCTTGTAGATTGGCCTCACTCCATATGCGGCAATTTTGTTTATTAGTAAGCCCGTTAAGCCAACAATAATTGATAGCGTTGTTTTAGCGTTAATCTTTTTATATTGATTTTCCAAAGTTTGTTTTATAAAGTTTTGATGCTTTATCACTCTTACGGCCAAGGTTATTTAAATTTAACTTTCAGTTTTTTTTTTTAAGTTTTCATATGTTATTGATATTGCAATCGTTAGATATTCCCTTTAAATATTTGCATACATTTTGCAAAAGCGAATGCAAATAGCAAAAATAAGCGAAAAGCTTCGGGAATGCGAATGCGAATCCGAATATTCGCCGTACCTAAATACATATAAACTCAGAGTAATTAGACGATAAAAAAAAATAAAATTTTCATTATTTTCTTATTTTCACAACTAATTAACCTCGTTTTAATTATGTTATCAGCTTCACAAATATTTAATTACAGCAACGCAAGAAATTTAAATATTTCGTCTTTCTACATCTTATTATGCATAATTCATTTAATTTAGCTTGCATTTTTTTCATGTTATTTTCTTTATGGCATCTTTTGTTTGTTTACATTTTATGCAATAATTCCCGCTTATTTTATTTTCTGTTTCTTCTATTTTTTTTTTGCTACTTTGCTGACAGTTAGAATTCAAAACAAAAACATAATAAATTTTTCTATTAAGACGCTTCAACTAAACTGCAAGATTAACGACAAAAACAAAAGGAAAAATACGACTGCATAATAACAACAAATGCATATTATCAAGACTCTCTTATGTAACCACAATTCAACTACTACAACAAAGTCAGAAGAACTCAACACAAACTCTCTCTAACACACATAAATATCAACATGCATTTTACAACAAGAAAAAAATCATTCGTGTGTAACAGGATTTTTCCCATAAGCACAAGAAAACGAAATTTACACAAAACAAATAATGATAATGTTGTTTGTTACGTACAATACTATTAACTACAATACACTCTTCTAAACTCTAATGGGCTGATAACAAACATGTACTGTAACAACAAAATGTACACCATTAATATGCCAAGAGACCGGGGGAAAATTTTTCAAAAATAAACTGAAACTTAAGGAAAATAAATGCAATCAACAAAACATAGTCAGTCCTAAAGAAATTTAATGCACAAAGGAAAAATTAAAGCGAAAATTGTCATACACAACAGGGTTGGAAGTCATTGTTTTTTGTTGATTTTTAATTTTAGAAAATATGTACATACATACATATGTATGTATGTACATATTCCATGCATAATATTGGAAGATAAGAAACAAGGAAGTGCTAATAACCATTTTTTTTTATTGAATTCGTTTGTTAGTTTTGGAGTTTTAAGGGATCTGTACACGATCAAGCATTTCTCATCAAGCGCTATGGTAGTACTATTAGTGAAAATGTGTTTGTATGTGTGACACCGACGATGATGGATGGGAAATCAAAAAATTTCGATATGACGGCGAATATTACGTCCAGCACACGTGCATGACAAGCATTTTGACCGTGTACGTGTGCTGGACGTAATAGTACTGTGAGTACTTTTCGTAAGTATGTACTTTCTCTGTATGTACATGAAAGTACACTTTTCCATTCGTCTTTCCCCTTTTAGTATCGATCTTGAATGTTTCGCAGCAAATGTTTAATAATGTCAACAGGCACTTAACACTGGCATTATGTAAAAGTGTAAATAATGTCTAGTAAATATATGTATGTATGTATAATTGCTAGTCTTCAGCATGGCGAAAAGTATTTCAGCTCTATGATATTTCAAACACCGGCTTCACTTAATAAAGTTTCCCTCCATTACATTAAAAACAAAACTTTTTATTTTTCTTACTAAGTTAGTAAAAAATATATTTATGATTATGTAAAGAAAAACACATATGTAGATACATAGTATGTACGTATGTAGATTTAATATCAAAGCTTTTCAGCTTGCTAAAGCCTAGATTACACTATCTCACAAGTCTTACGTATTCCATAATACTTTGTGAGATACAAATCTAATGAGTTTTGATGCGACTGTCAAAAAATCTAATGTAACATGACAGTTTGTGTTCACATCATCACACAAAGTATAAACACTCACGCATGAAAAAAATGCAACCCTGACCCAATGAAAAGTATTATTGTTTAGAAATTTTTCAAAAAACGATGAAGTCGTATGGGATGTCAAACTTTTTTCATAATACTTGTCATTTTCGTGACACATTGCATTCACACTATCACACTTTGTCATATTACTTGAGTTTTTAACATGTATTAATACAAAGTATAATAGTGTAATCTAGCCTTAAGTACCTATAAGTTTGTCATTTCGTTTGTAAGTTTTAAAATATTCACGCCTATTATTTATAAAAAGTGAACAGTTTTTTCCCTCGAAATTTTGCTTTTGCCCACTCATTTTTAAGTAAAAAGGGAACAAATTTCAAAAGAAATTTTTTTTACGATAGGGATGAATGATCTTAAACCTTCGAAACTAACATATATATACATACTTATATCGAGCCCTAACCGCGAAAATAACGTAAGCGACCTGATATTCAATTTACGTTTTTTTTAATAAATGACTTTATTGGCAACACTTGCATCATCTCCTAAAATGTCATGGTCACATAAGGGACCGTTACGATTTTATAGCAAGAACAATTTTATTGTTAGCGATAAATTTCATACAAAATTTATATGAAATAAAATAAAAAAATCTCTACTGTAAAATTTGATTTTTGCCGCTTACGTTATTTTCGCGGTTAGGGTTCGATATATTCTGTGTCCTTATGAGTAGCGCAGTTAAAATGTGTTTTTTCAAGTTTTTTTATTTCTTAGTGTTTGATTGGTCTAAGACGCTGCATTATTAAAGATTCAACACAGCCAGATATAGTAATCTAACTTGTTCTTTTATCGTAATTTATAAATAATTGAAAGATAAGATGTTATAAAACAAAGCAACGTTGTGACAACATGTTGTTCTTTATTTGATAAAGAAATATACTTGATTTGACAACAGGGTGTAATTGAGTTGACAATGTATTACTCTTTTTTTTTTATTTTTCGTTCTTACTTAGTGGGAAATGCGCTCCAAAAGAAGCAGGTTTTTGCTAAAAAAAAAAATTACCGCTTACAAACCTGCTGATGGGTTGCATTGCTTTTTGAATGAGCAGTTTCTAGTTTCTACTGACAATGGGCTTGTTAACATAATGAAACATGCAATTTGGTTTTACATATTTATTTTTGTAAAGAGTTTGTGTGTTTGTGAAAAAACCATAATTACTTTCAACTTCACGATGGTTTTTTTATTGTCTTGTTATAGTTATTCTTAATAAACAAATATTTTTACTAAATAGAATGAAAAAATTCACTTTGTTTCTTTAAAAATTTTGATTATATTTTAATCCAAATTTTTTTTAATATTATATTTATCTATTTAAAAACAGAAAACAAAAAATACCCAGTGCTGAACAAAATTATTGCCACACTTCAATAAAAACTATAAAATATTAGTTATTTTCGAATATTAATATTTAGTGGCTAATCCTTTCTGTTTTAAAACTTCCTTCAGTCGATTTGGCATAGAATTCGCCAGCTTTTTTGAGACATCTGTCCAATTTTTTACCATTCTTTGACTAGTGCCGGCTTTAGCTCATTATTTTTCGTTATTGCTCTCTTGTTCACTCTCCTAGCGCTCGAGTATGCTCTTTCTTTTAATCGCTTAAAAACGCGAGTTTTTTACTGCTCAGTTTAAAAACAGTGATGTCCAAAGTGTAAACTGTGGTTGTATTGTATTGGTATATAAGCATCCGCCGCATGTGCACTTGCGCTTGATAATTGTTGACTGAATTGTGTACTCTCGTGGACTAAATGAAAGAGTGTCGTAATGCGTCTGAAGAATGTGTGTGAATTAATTTCCACAATTGTGGTATGGGCTGGACACCAATGTGTTAAAACATTTTTTTTTTTATTGTCAAGCGTTATACACTTTCAAATAAACCATTACTCCTCCCCATTACTTCCCCTCTGTCAAAATACCATTTTCGACTTCAGACATATAAATCTGGAACCTTGTATTAATTTCAACTTTCCGTCTCTGGTAGCTAAATATAATTTAATATTCAAACTAAAACAACAAAAACCAATCAACACAAAAATAATAAATATTAGACACAGACAGAATGATTGAAAGGAAAAGCCAAAGGCAGTAAGGATAGCACTAAAACTCAGCAGGGCATTTTTTTTATAAAAGATAACAATTTGTTGTGGAAATTGTATGTTTTTGTCTTTCAAACATTTTTAA
Organism: Pollenia angustigena; assembly: GCA_930367215.1. Lineage (NCBI taxonomy): Eukaryota > Metazoa > Arthropoda > Insecta > Diptera > Polleniidae > Pollenia > Pollenia angustigena. The sequence goes on along the minus strand of OV884058.1, from coordinate 41,888,382 downwards.
ATTACTGTCTGGTTTACCGCCAATATCACCAAGTTCAGTTTAAATTAACTTAACAATGCGCCTAATTGTGTAAGGCGTTGGCGTAAACGCCTGTATGGTGCTAACCTGATGACGCGCAATGTATGTATATATTTGCGATTTTCCACTGCATATCTAAAAGTATCTGGCCAATATTGGTTTTAAAGCTTTTGAATAGATCTTTCTGGATATACCAAATTGTTTGGTGTTTAATATTTATTGATATTTAACAAAGTTACAAAATGTTAAAGGTCTACAAACGAAAGTGTGAATTCCGCTATTATTAAACGCAAAATCTCTATCAAGTAAAGTCATAATTTAAAGTGTTTTTATTTTTGAATATCCCACTTAAAGCCGTTTATTACTTTTTGCCTGTAATTAGTATAACATCGATAACTTGTAACAAAACTTTTTTCGTCCCTTGCCAATTTACTTTTCTTTACAGACAAATTCGAGTGTAAAAATAACAATTTATAAATTAAAGTTCAAAAGTTCCTAACATCTGTACAAAAGATTATAATGTGACAATAACATAAAATGCAATTTGTTTGGTTTGTGTAATATTCTTCTTGTTGTCTATTTCATTTTTTGCCTTTTTTACACTTTTTTGTTTAATCAAGATTATTATTGTTATTTTGTTTCTGTGCTATGAAGTTCTTATGCCACTCTTTGCTGTTTTTCTTTTATTTCCTTCCAGGCTTTTCGTGATGTTGGCAATGTTAAGGGCAACAACAAAGATGATACAACATTGGCGGCAAAAAAATCAACAATTGTACCAGTGGAACAATTTAAAACATTTTCAGTTTATGAAGATTACAGTGAAGTGGAAGAGGTTGCACAACAGCAGCAGACAGTAGTGGTAACAACAAAACAAAATGAAACAATTGCAGCTAGTCATGATGTCGTTGATAAAGAAAATGTTTATCATGAAAAACAGCAATATCACCAGCAGCAACAACAACGTTTCCAACATCAACATATTTTAACCGACAGAAGGTAAAGTATAAACAACAGATTTCATCTTTGTTAAATTTTGAATACATATTATTTTCTTTAAATCCTTTTGATCTGAACTTTAATTAATTTCTTTTCTTTCGTTTATAGTGAAATCCATAAATATGAAGAAAATGAATACATATTGGATACTACCCCCATGTCGGTTTCTGATGTTTTATCGCCCATGTCTGTGGATCGTTCAGTCTCGGCCTCTCATATATTCGACGATAGCAATTCAAAAGATATTGCTGAACAATCAGACGATAAAGAACATTTACCACGAAATGATCGTCAACGTTTCTTTGAGGTTGTGGAGTATCAACGTTCCATACTCGAATATTTTCGTGAAAGTGAGGTAAGTTGATGGAATAAAGAAATTAGGGGAAATGTTCTTTAAGAATCTATTGTTTTTGGTTAAAATAATTAAAATTTCCTACAAAAACCACTTTTCAAAATAACTCCTTGAAACGCACTTTTTTATAAACAAATTTTGTTAAAAATTTTTAAATTTAAAATTTTTTTGAAAAACGCTTTTCAGTTTTTTTTACTTTAAGATGCTTTTTATATAAAATGTTGTAACTTAAATTTTTTATTAAGAAACGATTTTAACGAGGTTTGAATAAGGAATGAAAGCACTTAAAATTTTACTTTTTATGTTTTCCATAATTTGTTAACATTTAACTTGAAGCAAATGGTAGGTAATCTCTCATAATATTTTTCCTCATATCCTTGAAAACAAACAAAAATATACACCCAGAAATTTTTAAATAATAATGTCTGGTTGGTGGTACACAGTGGTTATAAAAATGTTTATTTATTTCTACGTTAAAAGGCTGATTTTTTTATTTTTTACTTAAACACCAATTGCTTGTAGAGTTTCGAGCATACAAACTCATATTTGTTTACCATAAAACCTTATCAAAACAAAGAAAAATTCTAAGGAAAATAACAAAAAACAAATATTTGTAAATATCAACAACTACAAGCACAAATAAAAATTTTACCAACAAAATGATTTGGTAAAGCAAAGAACCAACGAAAGATATAAAAAAAATCAACTGTTAAAAGAACGTGAAAAGGACTTAAATGCCTTATCTAATAGACCAACTGAACGTCAGAGACCCCATGGTTTTCAAATAAAGGACCACAAGAAAATTAAACACAACTTATATTTTATTTAATCAAATTTATGATAAAGGTAAAAAGAAAAAATTTTGTTCTGTACATAAATGTTTGTAAAGCGGTTAGAAAAAAATTTAGTTTTTACAAAAGGGCTTGTTTTTATGTAAAACTTTTATTTAATTAAAATTTTAATCGTTTTTTAAAAATACAATTTTAATTTCAGGTAAATTTCCAATTTTACTTTCAGTATTTATTTATAATTGGTAAAACTCTATAATTTAATAAACTTGTGATGAAAGAAAAGAAATATTTATTTTTATGCGGTTCAGGCCAAAGAAAATATTGCCTTTTTTTAAGCCCGATAGAAGTTGAAATTGTAAAAAATAAGACACAAAATTATATTTAAATTAAAAAAATTCTTTTTAGTTTACATTTGAAAATTATTTCGGACAAATGGACACCGCGACTGCTCTTCGTGCAATTTTTCAAACCGTGCCGTCTTACCTAGGGATGAAACGATACCTCTAAGGTATCGATACTTTTACTCGATGTGGTATCACTCGTAAAGTATCGATACCTACTCAGTATCGAAAAAAAGTATCGATACTTACTTGTATCGGTACTTTTATCGGTTTGTATCATAAAAGAATAGAAAGTAGCATTTAAAAACGTTCTTATTAGTGTTTTAGTACTATACAATACAATAAGAACTACGACCCATTAAAATTTTGCAAGATTGACACCACGTTTAGTTACTACCAAGTACCAATTTCCTTCGGAAAATCTTTTTTATCCTAGGAAACAAAATTTTTATAGAACGTTCAGGATAACAACCTTTTATTCCAGAAATTAACAAAGTCACTATGTATTTATTTTAAATGTAAATATGTATTTTATTTTAAAATTGATAAATAAACAGTAGTTTTGACTTAACTGCCTTTTGTTTAAGTGCACTTTTCACCTAGATGCACAAAATTATTATTTTTGTCATTATTCTTTAAAATTCCATACTGAGATAAATGCCCAAAATGTTTGACATTTTAAAATTATTTTCATACAAAAAATCAAAGTTAGCTGCACTTTGACTTAACTGCCAAAATACATATTTTCTGTAATTATTCTCCTTTTTACATGCATTTTGTATACCTGCATATTTATCATATTTTTGAGCAGTTTTAAAATATTTTCATTTAAAACATTTAAGTTAGCTGCACACATAAAAAATTATGGTGTCCACTTTTTCACATAAATATCCATAAATATTTAAGCTGTTTATAAAAACAGAAATCGCAAACAAGTTAAGTTGGCACTCATGCATTTGGTTTGCGGTTACAGCAACTTTACCACGATTATATGAAAGGTATAGTAAATCTTAGGCCTGAAACAGAATAAAGTAGGTTTAGTAGTATCTAAAGCTGCCGAATGCTCTGTACCGCAACTAAGTTCAAAATTTCGAATTTGCGTTTCAACTGCAACGACTTCTACAACTATGTATTCTGTTGACACTACTTTGAAACTGCCGTTTTTAACTTTTGATAGCTTGCAGCGCTATTCTTAACGTTTTACTACAGCGAAAATTCTGTTCCCCACTTTATTGTTACCAATTTGGCTACCTCGTTCATTACAAAAATGCATAATACATGACTACAGGTTGTTTGAACGTCATTGTTATTATCAATTCATTAATAAAAACGTTGTTACTCCTCTTTCAAACACTTTATTTTAGTTATGCAGGTAACCACAATTGCGTACCTGCACTTTAAGGCAGCTAAATAAATTTAAGATAGCTGCATTTTTTAATTATCTGCACAAAAAATCGTGCAAAGGAGATTTTACAGCTAAGTCAAAAGTATGTATAATAAAGGGTGGTAAAACCATAATCCTCGATGTTAATTGTAAAGGCCTAGTTAGGCGAACGTTGCTGTACCCGTAATGTACCGCACCGTACTGTAAGCACGTTGGTGCACTTATAGAACATTTAAAAACGTGGTTTATGTTTTTTCTATACATAAACAAAAAACAATAGAAAACATAAAGCAAATCACACAGTGATGGGAATCAAAAATGTTTTAAAAAGTACCAAGTTATTTAAATGGTATTAAAAAAGTATTTTGTGTATGTAAAAAACGTTAATAGTTTAATGTTTATATTATAGATTTTCAATAAACAAATTTGTATTTTAGCATATATATTATAACAATAGATATATTGTATTGTGGTGTATGCACCAAACAAGGTTTTGCTACCATTTAAAGCCTTTTATTCTTTTCACATTTCCATTGTATGTGTATATGCATTTGTTTATATGTATTGTACATCTAAACATAAATATATTTGTTTATATGGAAATATGTTGTATATTAAGTTGTTTTGTCTCAATTCCATAGCTTAACTGAAAAAAGTACCAAAAACGAGCAAAAATACCCGCATTCAATTTAACATACAAGCAGCCCATCACTGCTTTACAACTGTCACGTAACAACGGCATACAAATCTGTTTAATACAGATCGAGACGTTCCGTCAACGTGACATTTAAATTCAGTAAGCATTTGCATTGTTTGCAAATGACAAAACGAACCAGACGTTCCATTAGGGGACGTGAACGTTCGGCTAACTCTGCCTTAAGTCACACCTTAACGTCAAGTTTTTCGCGCAACTTAAATTGACATTTCTTTGTTTTTAACAACTTTTATCATTGAGAGGTACACAATTGAGAAGCGCGTTAAGATTGTTAAAGCCTTTTACAAAAATGGGCGTTCAATCAAAATGCATTTCGTGCACATCGCGATTTTTTTGGTCAGCATAATCGATCAAATGTTTGCACAATCGGGAGAATTGTGCGCAAATTTCAGCAAACTGGATCTGTAGAAAATGGGAAAACATATGTGCATGCTCGCCCAGTTAGTTCTGCAGCTCGCGGCGTTATTGGGCCGTATTTCTTCGAAAATGAGGTCGGCCAAGCAATTACCGTAAATGGTGTTCGCTATTGCGAGATGATAACGGACTTTCTATAGCCAGAAATTGAGGAAATGGACCTAGACGATATGTGGTTTATAGGTGTTTACTAGTCAAACGATTTCTTGATACCGTTACAGCTGCTCCAGCTTTGGAAAATGATCAAAAAGTTAAGATTAATTTTAATACCAAAGTAAAACGATTACTTTTGACCGATACCGAGTATATTTTTACCGATACTACTTGGTACTCGGTTGCTAAGTATCGATTACAAAAATACTTGGTACTTATATAAAAGTATCGAATATGTACTTGTATTTACTCGAATCGTTTCATCCCTAGTCTTACCGAAAGTCACGAATAACACGTACAATGATGTCCTCCTAGACGTTAATTATTGGTGGTGGTTTACCAGCATAAACAAGTGGCATCAGGTAGCCCCACATGAAATAATCGAGAAGTGATTAATTTCTCGAAATCAACTTGTCGCCAAATTTAATTTTTAATAAGTTGATGGGTGAGGCTGCCATATGGCGCTTAGCTTTATCCTGTTGAAACTACATCTCGCTCGGGTCAATGTCATCCATATTTTCAGATTAAATATGAATGGCATTGATCCTGGTGTGGTAGCGGAAGCTCCGGCTTCATTTTTGCACAAACAAAGTCCGATGATGTCATCAGCTTGAAAACCGCGCTAAACTGTGCATTTTCTGAATGTAATGGAGCCTGTTGGGTCTGTTGTGGATGGGTCTCACTTCATATCTGGTAATTTTTTTTTGTTTAGCAAATCCGTTAAGCCAAAAATTATCCTCATCGCTAAACACAATTTTGCGTCTACAAGTTGCGCGAATCGATTAATGATTTTCAACGTATATTTGGACAGTTTACTAGCGTTTGTCAAGCACAATTCTATTCATGATGATTTGCCAGAGTATAATGATCATAAATATCAAAAAGGGAGTTCAGTATGACAGTTCGTTTGACAGCTAACCCTTTCGTTAGTTCTATCTAACTCCCTTTACTTCATTATCACTATGAGTCGTTCGTTCATATGTATGTATGTATGTCAACTCTTCTGATAAGCCGCACACATTTTTTGTAAACCTACTAATTTCTTATTTTATCATATTATACAACATTAGGTACAGTCTTATGCATTGTTTTGTTGCGCTATCATATCTTCTAACATCTACATTAGAGTTTTTCTTTTCCCGGACTTTTTCATTTGCCGAGAAAGCAGGATTTATTTTTTCATTTCCCGGGATCTCGGGAAATCCCGCTCAATACAAATCGATGCAAAATATTAATTAATTTTATTTATTTGAACAAATAACATTTCCTTAAAGCACCTTAAGATTCAAATAATGTTCAAACAGGGGTCTTCAGGAAATCGAAAACGCAAAATGCAAGAATTTTAAGCGTCGTTTTTAATAAAATTTTATGTAATAAAAGAATTTTATGACAAATATTGTTCTATTAAATAAAATTTTATTACAAAAACAACTTCCAAATTCTTGCGTTTTCGATTTCCAGAACACCCCTGAAAATTTCAATTATTTTGAAGGATTTTTTGAGAAAGCTATAGCAAAATTACTTTTTGGTTATCTTTTTTCAATGTGCAATAACATTTGGAATAATAAAAACTACGGTTCTGTGACATTAGAAGGGTTTAGACAATTAGACTTAAGCACTTATTGACACAGAATTAATTCAAAGTCAACATAATTTACATAAAACCCAAAAATGTTAAATTATTTAAACAAATTATTACAAAATATTTCTTTTAAAATAGGATTTTAGTTCAGAATAAGCATTTGCAGAATCGTTTGAAAGCCTATTTCTTATTTTTATCAAGAAGATTTCATTGAGAAAACACGTTACCTTTCTACGGATGTTTGCTTTATAGTCAAAGGAACATTATATAATCTCTAGACACTTTCAGTTTTCTTAGCACTTCAAAAATTGTAATTCCTTTAAAAAAACATTTTTGTCTTCAAATCGAATAAGCGTTTTCTTTATTAAAAACTTTTGTCATCATCTCTTACAGAATTTAATATAAATCTTATCTAAAGTTAAATTGAAAATATTTATTTGGTGTATTTCTTAGACATTTTTAAAGAGTTGTGATAGACTAAAGTGATTTAAATCCAACAAAAGAAAAAAATTTAATTAAAGCTAATCATGTACTCAAAATGCGTTTTTTTTTTTTTACTTCAGACCTTTTTGCCTAACGGCTAAGACTATTTCATGACACAACTTATTTACAATTATATCAGCAGTAAAGTTGCCATAATTAAATTTAAAAAATCCCCAGAATTCCGTATGAAAAACACTAATCTACATACATTTTTACTTTAAGGATATTTAGTCAATGACCTTTAAATTTTCTACACATACATAAGTATATGAATTTTCTTTCTTTATATCCCTTTAATCCCTACAAACCAAACAAATTTAATCTTATATAAATTTTAAAAAAGATACAAACATACATAAATATACAGTGCCGGTCAAAATAATAGCGCCAGTTACAAATATTTTTACAAAAGGCTGAACACGAATATGGCTCTAATTTATTTTTCTTAAGAAGCGTTTTTGCGTTATTCGCGAAAATCGTGTTTATCTGCAGTTGTTTTAGCTATTTCGAAAATGGTCTAAATGGTACAAAAATAAAACTGTTGCACCATTTTAAGTCGCTTCATAAGACAAATTTTTTTAAACTGTATTTTGAATTATATTTTTTCAAACGTCCTAAGCTTAAAATTGGTATCATCGGACAGCAAATTAAAAAGTAACAACATATTTGGTGAAAATATCCGAATTTTATTATTAAAACGATTTCCGTATGACGTGCTAAATTCCCAATTTTTCATATTTGATAAATACACTGAAATTTATTGTTGAGGGAAAGCTAGCTTCCATGCGCATCTCACTGGTTGCTAAGGCCAGCTCATTAGGAAACTTTTTCCAAAGATTTGAGAAAAGCCACAAATATTAAACAAATAAAACCCTAAAGCGAATAAGAATTATAAACACTCTAGGTCTTACTTGTAACAATATCAAAGCTTAAACAAAACACCAACAATAAACAGTGAGTTTATCTTTTCTTACATCCCCCTACAATTGGTTGGGTTCTTTCCGACTCGAATTGTAGTTGTAAGTGGGTAAAAAGAAAAAACAAAATTAAAAAACAAATTGCCTCATTCTATTGTCTTCGTAAGAAAACAACAAAAAAAAAACCAATTTGCCAATTCAGTTTTATGCTTTTTTTAATTTTCATACAAATTTTTTTTTTTTTTTTTTTTTGATTATGCTACTTACAGCATTTAGGTACGTAATTGCAGGTTATGGTAGTAGCTTTCACTACAAACTCAGTGTGTGCTATGTTTTTTGGAAAATTAACACAATTTGGTAAATGCCATCGAGGTGTATTTGTCAATCGGTAAGCCAGTTGAATGGAGGGCTCCAATTATTCATGTAAAATTCTTGTGCAGACGTAAAAAACGCAAGTATCTGTGATGATACCAACAATTGCTGATGGACTTTGGAAAGCAGAAACCGATATAGGAAATCAATCCCGGCGAAAAGATGTCAGAACCTTGTAAATTCGATGGAAACGCATTTTGCGGCTGTAATTGCACATAAAGTTCATGCAATAAAACAAAGTAAAATGCTGTAGTTGACAATTTTTTTTTAGAAAACAAACTTTTTGTATAAAAATAAGATGGAGTGCTTTTACTTTGACTGATTAATTTTTTAAGTTTTTCTATGAGTTAATTGGTTTAGGGCCGTTTTCACAACTTACCGATAGCTAAAGGTAGGATTTGATCGGCCGTATAAAAAGTGTTCCATTATTATTATTTTACTTAAACCTACTTTTAGCTATAGGGAAGTTGTGAAAACGGCCCTTAATCTATTGAATTAAAGTGTTTTTTGTTTGTTTTTATAATAAACTACATATGTACATCATAGAATTTTTATTTCTGATTTGATTACAAATACACAAAACTCTTGGCAGATCTGAATAGACTAATGAAAATTTTTTAATTGGTGCTATTATTTTGACCACAGCTGTTCTGTGTAAATCGTGCACGTGTATACAATATAAGAACAACGGCAGGTATAAACAAGTCACCAGAATGTTAAAATAATAACTTTAAGGACAAACAAAAGTTTTTCTTTTTATCGTCATATAAAATGCAAATGGCCAATGGCAAAGATTTAAAATCGAATTTTTTATTGATTGTGATAAATTGGCCTAAAATCCATCCACCAAAAAAATACATCATTAATATGCTTAAGAATAAAACCCTATTCATAAACAATATTCCATGCTTATAACAGGTTTATAAGACGAATTTTATATGAAAATTTGTTTAATTAACCTTTAATAAAACTGAAATATTTTTTATGAATAACGGTGTAACTATTTAATTGGAAATAATAACAATAAAATGCAAATGGACGTAACCACACAAAAATTCAAAATCGACTCTTTAGATTGACAGCAATAAATTGATCCAAAATATATTTTTTCCAAAACAATTTACATCAAAATACAACCAACATGGTTATACCCTCCGCTACCACGAGTGGTGAATTAGGGTACAATAAGTTTCTAGTTCCGTGGGTAACACTACATCTGGAAATCGAAATCACGTGAAACTAAAATCGAACAAATTTTGAGAACTCTCCTGTGTTCAATGTTCATAAAAATATTTTCTTCTATATACCTCATACTTTAAGGACCACTTTCCTCTACCTTTACTACTTTGAAAACGGGAAAAGCTACGTTAATTCCATTGACAATCTTGATCGATTTTAATTTCACGTGATTTTCATTGCCGGAACATGGCCGATATATAACAATTTGACCCTCAAACCAAGACGAGCTTATTAAGCGACATAAAATATAAAAAATGACCTTAAATAATCGGTGACAGAATTAAAATATTGTTCTAAAAATTTACATAAACTCATTTTATATGCATAGAAATAATACCATGAATCAACTTTTATGATGATCAGGTCCATATTTATAATACATACGTTCGAATGCGCATAAACGGAATCAAAATTATAATAAATTTTGGTCCACTTTACCTTAATAAGACTAGAAAATCACACTGCCAAATTTTGTGATGATCGGTTCAAAATTTCTGATAGGTCCCACTGATTTAAAATCTATTCTCAAAAACCATTTTAATACATTTTAAACCGTAATGAATAATGATAAAGATGGCCATGTTTTGGGAACCTATTCGAGTAATACTAAAATAGACCAAATTTTGAAACCCACTTTTTTACAAGAACTACCAATACTTTCTTCTAACTATAGAAAAACCCATTTTTAACCTTAAAGGAATAAAATTATTCGTCGAGGTTGTGCCGGCGAAGCCCGAAATTTTTAATTAAGAACTTGCAAGGCTATGACATTCTTTTTAAATTTTAAATTAAAATTATACAACTTTAATTTTAACTTGTTGCACAGCCGCAATGTTTATAAGCAAAACAACTTCGGTGATGTCACTAATTATTTTTTGCTCCCAAGGAGTTTAAAATTGGAAAAAGCTTTGCAATCTGATTCTTCATCTAAGTGAACAAATTTATGGGTAAATGTATAAAATTAGTAAAATCTAAATATTTCTCTATCACAATATCGTAAAATAATCAGCTTTTAATAAGTTTTAAATTTTCGGTCACGGTGGACCTTTTGACGGAAATGCCCATATATGAGATTTGTTAGTCTTAAAGCGATTTTGGAGCACATTATTTTGTTGGCCTACTGACCACTTATAAAAAAAATGAGTAAGGTATCAGGTAAATACATTTGAAATACCTCCTTTCTAAATCGAAAATCGGTTTCACTAACTTTTTTATGGTTTCTGAGATGTCACGCATTAGTTTTGTTCCATGCACGCCAGTGTTTGGCAAATGCAGAACATTTCTCATACAAAAACGTATAAAAAAATTTAACTTAATTAACTTAAGTTAATCAATAAAAAGCGAAATCAAAAAAAAAACAAGTAAGAAAGTATAGTAGGTCAAGCCCGACCATATGATACCCTACACCACAGTATTAAAAAACACATAATGCTTATATGTCCATATAAATATGGATTTATCTATGTTTATAAAACTCATTAAAATCGGGTTAAAAGTTTGTGAGGGGCAGAAATTGCCGCCTACCTCCCCTTGTGGTCCCATTTTTGAAAAACTGTATAGCTTATGTGTCCATATAGATATGGATCTATCTATGTTGTAAATTTCATTAAAACCAGTTTGAGAGGCAGAAATTGGCCCTTTCCCCCTCGTGGTCCTATTTTTTAAAAAATACATCCCTTTTAAATTTCATTAAAATCGGATTGATAGTTTCTGAGAGGAAGAAATTTCCCCCTATCTTCCCTCGTGGTCCTACGATTTGGCCCATTTTCAAAAGGCTTGGTCCTTGTGTCAATAAGAACCTATGACCCAAATTTTATCAAATTATGTCCAAAATTGCGACTTGTACTTTGCGCACAAGGTTACATGGACATCCAGCCAGCCAGTCGGACGGACATCGTTAGTTCGACTCAGAAAGTGATTCTGAGTTGATCGGTATACTTTAAGGTGGGTCTAGGACCAATATTTTAAGGCGTTACACACATCAGCACAAATGCATAATACCCTCTCCACTATTGTGGTGTGGGTATAATGACAACAGGAAAATAAATTACACTCTTGCTTCGCTTTATTGCCGTATGAAAAAAGGAGTTGAAGCAAAAGCAAAATAAAATGTCAACAACTCATTACGCAGCAGTACGTTTACTTATGCAGCATAGCACAAAAAACTACTTTTTAGAAACAAATTTAGAAAAGTGGCGTATGCGGCACAAACAAATTATTTTCACTTTCAATAAAATGCTCATAAATTCTAAGTTCGTTCATGAACGTTCACAAAAGTTAAATTTTTTTTTTTCAAAACATGCCGGAAGCAGTGGTGAAAATACAAAAAAAAAAACTATCGGGTTTATTTTCAGAAAACCTCATGTCAAAGTAATTTTATACCAAGTACATGCAAGTCTACAACAAATCAACAATAAAAAAAACAACATTCATTTTGTTTGTGTAAACAGCCAAACATAAACAAAACAAAAAAAAAAAAAATCATGGCGAACTAAAAATGTAAGCAAATTTTGACACTATCGAGAATATAAACAACTGAACAGCTGATCACTTGCATGTACTTGTTATAAATATACTTTGCTTCATGTAAACCTTCAATGTCGTTTTTCCCTATTAAGAATTTTTGGCATATGCGTCAAACCAATAATGAGCTGACGATATGTAAAAAGTTATTGCAATAATATATTTTTTTTAGGAATTTATACCTACCTACATAATAAGATTGTTAATGGGCACAAAGACTATCCCGGCCATGTAAAATAATGGGTCAATGCTCACCATTTTCAAAAGGCTTCGTTCTTATGATAATTGAAACTTATCTACCAAGACTCGGAAAGTAATTCTGAGTCGTTAAGTATTCTAAAAAGTGGGCCTAGAATCAAATGTTTTATGTGTTACCATACTCTCTCAACTATTGTGGTGTGGGTATAAAAATCTATCTAATTTTTTTATTAAATATGGCCTGCAAAGTTTTCAAAGTGTTCTTACGACGGACTTTCCCATTTTATATAGCGATATGTTTTGATGTTTTACTTTGGGTACATAAAAAATAATAATTTTAATGGCAATGGAATCTTAAACAGCCTGCCAGCAACAGCCAAAGGATACAATTTTCCTTACATATTTTAAATTCTATAGATACAGAAAAATATACAACATTTTAAAATAAATTATACCTAGTTGTCAATAGATAAAGAGTTAAACGTAATTCAAGCTGAATTCCTAAGAAAAATATTCACTTAAATATGTATGTAGATAGAATTTCATTTGGATATAACGAACGCGTTAACGTTCGAATTGGTGAAACAGATAGTTGAACTTTTTTTATTAAGATGTTTTTTATTAAGGGTAAGGTGATTGGAATGGAAGACACTCACTCTTCTTTTAAACGCTTTAAACTGTTTTAAGCCTTAGCGTAATTTTCAGTGACTGCTTTTTAGGCCGGGTTTTTGAGATGTCTTTAAACATAGTTTAACGTGTCCGTCAAAATTTTGTATACAAACTTGGTAATGACGGCAGAAATCTGTTTTAAAATTTACTAAACCTAGTTTAACTTAGATCTCAAAAACCCAGCCTAAATAAAAGTCCAACAAGTTGAAATCACATGATCTTGATCGCACATTTACAGCATATCATGCCAAAAATCTTTTAATTTGTTTTAATGCTGCCAGTAGCGCTATACAGGTTGCCCATTGCATATTGTCTGATATTCTAGTAAAAAATAACGATTTACTCCTGATAAGCCTTCTTCACAAGCTATCGAACGACCTATACCGTTTTTGTTGATACTCCACCAGCACAATACAAAAAGTAAAACTGGAGGTCCACGCCATGCTGTTATGCGTGGTTCCTTTCTGTCACAAAAGTATAATCCGTGTAATTCCATGTGACAAATTACACAACAAAACACATATGATCCATATTAGTATCAACGCTTGAAAGTAGGTTTTTTATGCGTTGCATGTGTGGTGGAAAAATTTGATACGTTTTTGATAGCTATGCATGGATGACAAATAATATTTTTTTTTCAATGTTATCGATAAATATATGAATGTGATGGATTGATTCCTTTTTTACAATGTTTTTGAATTAAAAAAAGTTTAAAGAAAAAGCTTTCGTAATAAATATTGCAATTTATTAATTTGTTTCGCACAATTTTATTCGTGAAGAAAATTCGCCTATCTCGTTATCGATTAGTTTTATGTTCTAATTACTTTAGTGTCTGAGTAAGTATTTCATACCTTTCTTGCAACGCCTTTTATGTGGCATCGCCACAATAAAATTTTATTTGTCTAAATTAGATAATTTGTTTTAACCCTGCTAAAGTAAACCTAGTTCTCGCATTCAACGCCTCAAAGCATCCAACGCTTTTGTGCATGTAACTTGCCACGTAAAACAACAAAGAATCTACTTTTTTGACAGCTGCGTATGCAGCGAAATAGCATAATGTGGACCTTGAACTTTATTGATGCTGTGAAATTATATATAAATTATTTTAAATAAATAAAATTAAAATCTCAATTTCACTTTCCATTTTTACCAAAATGGTTTTTATTTGATAAAACAGCTAATCAAAACAAAAAATTTGGCGCATAAAACGTATTGCGTGCAACTTGAAGTTAGAAACATATAAAATGCACAAAAAGCACCTAAAGAATAAATGCATGTGGACCTACAGCTTAAACCAAAGCGGACGAAACGTAAAATTCACAAAGTTAGACAAACGAGGACGGCTTGGTCTGATGCTCTTAAAAAATATTGATAACGATTTGGGCAAGAAAACTTTCTGTGTATAAACGAATGTTAATTAGAACAAAACAAAAGTCGATCATCTTTTAAAACTTGAAGAGAAATATTGAATACATTGTAAAAAGATGGCTTTAATGTTTATGGGTTCTGCATCGTGTTTTCACCTATGCAAATCAAAAACAACTTAATAAAAACGAACTATAATATAATTTTTGGCCATCTACATATCGTCAGCTCAGAATTGGTTTGGCGCATTTTGTGGTTAAATTACCATCATATGCGCCAAACCAATTCTGAGCTGACGATATGTATATTTTATTTGTATATTATGATCTTTTTGTCCTTCAGGAAATACATATTTTCCTTTCTTTGTTTGCCATTACATTAAATATGCAATTGTTATCATTTAATACTCACACGTTATCATAAGATGTCTGTTTTTTTTTTTCTTTTTTCCATATACATACATGCATTTATAAAAAAAAGTCCTTATTCTATTGTTGTTGTTTCTCTTAAGCCTTTTTAATTGCTTAAGTATACGTTAGAAGTATGTGTTGTTTGTATGTAGTAGTAGTAATAAAAAGTCCTTTGTGCCATAATAATAGTTTTCCATAAGCATTTTCTTTTCTTTGCTTTTTTTTTTTTTTTTTTGTTTTTGTACATTATGATATAAGAAGGAAGACATACTGTTTTTCATCAACACCATAGTGTACATAACATTGGTTATATACAGGGTAATATGTTGTTTGCTTTAATATTCCATGTTCATAATACATACGTATGATTCTTCTCTCGTTTTTTTTTTTTTTTTTTCTTAAGAAACAAAATTATATATAAAGAAAAAGCAACAGCATATGGTTCATTTTCTTCTTTAGAAAATGTTCATTTATGAGCAGATGGTTTTTCCTTTCTTTCCATTTTGAGTGCTGTTTAAATGTTATTTTTCTAATTCATATTTTTTTTTTTAAATTTTTTTCTTTACCGTCCTTAATTATCTTGCTGTAAAATAGTGTAATAATAAATAAAGAGCTGGCGCGTTTTTTAATGTTACGAGTTGTTTTTTTTATAATTTTGCTGGTTACACAAGGTCAGTTTATTTTTTATTTTTACCACCAGGATCTCCTTAAATCGTAAGATCTAAATAATTCAAACAAGTATATGTAAGTCGTATCTGTTGGAGTTTTTAGGGTGTTATTTATGTTAATTTGGTATATTTTATGTTAACACACTGTTTTTTGAATCATGTACAAAAAGTTACTTGACCATAAAACTGTTAAAATTTCTAATAAATTTTAAACAAAGGCAAGCACCTTTTATGTCCTATGTAATTTTAGGTTTTATTTCTAAATATCAATGGTCTCTCGCCCCTAACAGCCCCTAACTTGCATTTTCTCGAAATTGTGTTTTCAGTGATTCCAATACATTTAAAAGAAATACAACTCGTCGCAAAAACTTATTGCAATAGTATAAAAAGTAATGGACTTAAAAGCATTAAAAAGGTTTTACATTTTGATAATTCCGATTTCTAATTAGATTTTACCTTCTTCTGTTAAGTTGCAATTATATGAGTTAGGACCCTTTGTACATTAGACCAACGACATAAAGAGCTTGCATTAACTTTTGTAATACTTGCAATAATTCATGGTACTTAACCGTCCGACTCAGGGTCTTGCATGATCACTAGGTATGGATAAGTGCACGACTTTTTGATTTCGATACGCTAGAACCCCCAGTTTTGTAAAGTTTGTAAAAAAACGCATGAGCTCAAAAATTAGGGGCGTGGGATGGGGGTAAATGGCTCCTCATCGGGGTCAAAGTTAGGGGAAAACGATACAAAAGCCAAAAAAAGCTTCACAACTGTCCCTGAGTCGCTCCTAGAGGGGTAAAATATGGACTAATAAGAGGTGAGTTTGTTAATAAAAAAATGTTGGGGGGGAAAATATTAGTGGGAGTCAGTCTACCCCTCTAGGAGCGACTCAGGGACAGTTGTGAAGCTTTTTTTTTGCTTTTGTATCGTTTTCCCCTTTCTTGAGGAGCCATTTACCCCCATCCTACCCCCTAATTTTTTGGCTCATGCGTTTTTTTACAAACTTCACAAAATTGGGGGTTCTAGCGTATCGAAATCTTGCTGCTAAGGATTTCCATATAACACTAATCCATCCCTAATGATCACACGACAAAAGGATAAGCCTCTGCTTAACAAACCGTGGCTTAATCGCTAAAAGCCTGGTATAAGAGTTTTATATAACATCGCACGGTATATCAAGTAAAACAGCCTTAACTCCCGAAGGTGGCAATTCAGTGGCTAGGATATGTTGCTTAAGAGCTGACGGTATCCAACTTCCACTGGTAAGCAGCTTCTGTTGAATAGTAGCCGCTCACAGAGTCATCGGCCGGCAGGCCTAACTTTGTGGGCAAAGGTCAACCCCTTAGTCTGTACTTTTAAGACCTTCCTTTTCCGCGATTTAGTTTAAACAACAACCACCACATAATCCCCAAATGGTCCTTACCAATAACTTGATCTTATTTTTCCCCCTGTAGTTCCTGAGATCCGTGGTACCAAATATGATCAGCCGCTTTCATATGAAATCCCTAAAAGAAGCTTCAGGTATTGGTTGAACCTTTTTTCCTTCGAGAGTGCAATGCCAATATCTAAAAACTCCTCATGACGCTTGAACACAAACCCCAGGGGGCGCCGGATATCGTTCTAAAGACTTTTCTTCTGCCTCGTTATATTTTTATAGAAATATTTAAAAAAGAGATTTCTAAAAAAAGAGTGCCATGTATGTATGTAATTTTTTTTTTTTTTGTAACGTTTTACAAATTTTAAGTCAAATTTGTCTTGAGATCGAGGATATGATCTTAAAAGACCACCTTGTTTGAGCAAACTTTGTCGATCCGTGAAAGTATTATCCTAAGAGAGAATTTCATACTGTTTTTCTGTCAAAACATAATAAGACGCCTACAAATCCTTTGGTATTTAAGACAGTTTACCCTTTCTTTTTAATGTTCTTATAAGCATTTTTAAACCAGGGGCCTAATTACCGCATTCGATATTTAGTATGCTATCGTATCGAGTAAACTATCGTATTTTTCTGCATTCGATAGACACTGGTGTATCGAATGAAAACTAGAGTTGTAATGGCTTTGATTACTCGATATCGAATGCTATCATCTCAAATTACGATACATTTCATTCGATATCGAGGGTCATAATACCAAAATAAAAAATTTCGATCAATTTTGCTTGATATCGTATGCGGCAATTAGACCCCAGATGAATGCATCTAATGTCGGTAAAATTGAATGTGGGTGACTAAAAATAGTCTGAGAGACAATTAATAAACTAACTTTCAATGTCTTCAATGCAACGGTTGCATTTAGACCTATCACTTAGTATAAACCTGTTGTTTGACAAAAAGATCTGCCTGTCGCCAATGAATCAAAGTATCCTTTTCATAATTGCCATATACATAAATGGATTGTTCTAAAACTTAAGGTTAAATTTCCTGTAAAAATGAAGAGTTTAGAATTCAAATTTAAAGTTCAACTTTTTAATAACCGAACAGTAATAACACTAGGTCACAAATAACAAACTTTTGTCTGTTATTTGTTTCTAGCATACTTTTTCTCATGGATTTGGACCTACTGAACACGAAAATGAATTTTAAAAATTTTTCTGTCGATTGGTTTGCGAGATACAAATTTTTTAATTTTTTTTTTTTAATTTTTGGAGGTACACTTACTATTTTGAGCATATCTTTAGTCTTCTTTGACCTATTTTATCCTACTACTACTCAAATTAAAGACAATTGAGCCGTCTACAACTTATTTTCAGAAAATTTTCAAATCGGGTTAGTAGTTTTGATGTTGGCGGCTTAAAAAGGTTAAAAAACTGGGTTTTTTTAGTAAAAATGTGGCTGAAAAATTCATATAAAAATTCATATAAAATATAAAACGCGATGTTAACAGCGATTTTAATTTTTTTACGTATAGCTGACACTTTTCCAAAGAAAATAAGCCCTTACTTAACAAAATCTGATGACAAATGGCCGACTTATTATTTTTTTGGTAAACGACCGAAATTCCTCTATTTCACGATTTTTTGATTTTCATTATTTGCACAGCTTACCTACCCAACGCAAACGAATAAATACATTTGAACTTAATTTAAAATAAACAAATTAGTCTTCGTATATTATTTTTTAATTTATTTACAGCACTACATGCTCAATGTATCGCACAATTAGCTAAACTAACGAAATTAAACTAACTAATTAAATTAAGCAAATCAACGCACAAAAAAAATTAGTAAAAACAAAGATATAAGTGTACATTTTATGCCATGTGGAAAAACTGCTGACTTCTTCTTTGTTTTTTGTATTCGCTGCAATCGGTCTCACGTATTAGGGTCCAAATATAGTCACCCATCATAGCCGTGTCATACATGCCCTGATAGCGTCGTTCCATAGCCTTCAATTCCTGATGAAAGCGCTCGCCGTGTTCGTCGCTCACGTCTCCTAAATTCTCAGGGAAAAAATCCAAATGAGAATGCAGAAAGTGTATTTTAAGTGACATGTGCACTCCCATGGCTTCATAGTTCTTTACCAGATCCTCAACTATGTCCTTATAATTCGGGCTTTTGTTGTTTCCTAAAAAGTTTTCCACAACAAGCCTGAAGGAATTCCATGCTGCGGCTTCGATGGGTGATAACAGCTTTGGGAATTTTTCATCTTTCAAAATTTTTTTTATCTCGGGTCCTGCGAAGACTCCTTCTTTAATTTTTGCCAGCGAAAGGTAAGGGAAAATTGACCGTAAATAGGCAAAAGCTTCACCTTCTTTGTCTAATTTTTTGGCAAAATTTTTAATCAAACCCAATTTTATGTGCAGCGGCGGAAGTATTATATTTTCACGGTTCTCTATTAGTGGTTTGCGCTGAACATTCGCTTCTCCAACTACAGGTTTCGTTCGTACCGACCATTTTTTTTTTATATAATGCTGATCATCAGCGCGGCTATTCCAAAGGCACAGAAAACAGCAATGTCGCGTATAGCCTCCTTGGAGTCCACACAGAATGGCCACAACTTTAAGGTCGGCGCATATTTTCCAATTGTATTTCCTATACTCTATGCATTTCAGCAAAATGTCCATAGTTTCATAGTTCTCCTTTGAATGAACCGCATGAGCAATAGGAACAGATGGCTTTTCATTCCCATTATGTAAGAGAACTGCCTTCAAGCTCTCTTTGTTGCTGTCAATAAACAACCTCCATTCGTTGGGGTTGTGAATTTGGTGAAGCTCTTGGAACAAGCCTGAAATGTCGCTGCAAAAACATATTTGGTCTTTCTTTGTATAAAATTTTGCATACTCCTTGTGACGGTTTCTGTACGTTGATACTTTCACTTCTGAAGCCGCAAATCCACACTCTATCATCCGAGACGCAAAAAGTTCGGATTTCTCCTTAGTGAGACCAAAATCGCGCACCCAATCGTTTAGTTCGGCCTGTGACAGTAATTTTCGCTTTGCACCCGGCTCAAATTCGCTTGCATTTGACTCGGACTCTTCTTCTGACGATTCTGCTTTTTGAAGAGATGCACCAGGGCACACTGGATATGGCACATCATGCGAATGTGGTACTGGAAGCGCAAACGATCCCACTTGAGCGTAGTTCCATTTAAAAAATCTTCCTACCCCACTGTTTGTGGTGAGGCAAAAATAACAGTCTGTGGAATGGCATAGCGGCTTTTTCCACATCATTGGTGTATCGAATTTCATATGGCGGCTAAAATTAAAATAAATTACTATATTCGCTATGTATAATGTGTTTAAATAAAAATTCTTACCTTCCGCCAGCTGCCCAGTTGGTTAAGATTATATAGCAAAGATCACACAGCGACTTAGGTGTCCATGGTTCTGTGATATTTGGTGAAATACCAAAATAATTCAAATAGTGCAATTGTACTGCTGGAGTAAACTTGTGTGCGTGATTTTTTTTTATAAACTGGCCACAAACATTGCAGAAATTGTCTGGATCGTTCAAACACTCGAACACACGTAGTCTTTTACTCATTGTCTTCCTTGCGTTTTCTAAATATTAACTTCTTTACACTTTCACAGACAGTTTTGAAATGCAATTGATAACCGTGTCTCCTTATGTTTAAATATGTATGAGCATGTAGTGCTGTAAATAAATTAAAAAATAATATACGAAGACTAATTTGTTTATTTTAAATTAAGTTCAAATGTATTTATTCGTTTGCGTTGGGTAGGTAAGCTGTGCAAATAATGAAAATCAAAAAATCGTGAAATAGAGGAATTTCGGTCGTTTACCAAAAAAATAATAAGTCGGCCATTTGTCATCAGATTTTGTTAAGTAAGGGCTTATTTTCTTTGGAAAAGTGTCAGCTATACGTAAAAAAATTAAAATCGCTGTTAACATCGCGTTTTATATTTTATATGAATTTTTATATGAATTTTTCAGCCACATTTTTACTAAAAAAACCCAGTTTTTTAACCTTTTTAAGCCGCCAACATCAAAACTACTAACCCGATTTGAAAATTTTCTGAAAATAAGTTGTAGACGGCTCAATTGTCTTTAATTTGAGTAGTAGTAGGATAAAATAGGTCAAAGAAGACTAAAGATATGCTCAAAATAGTAAGTGTACCTCCAAAAATTAAAAAAAAAAAATTAAAAAATTTGTATCTCGCAAACCAATCGACAGAAAAATTTTTAAAATTCATTTTCGTGTTCAGTAGGTCCAAATCCATGAGAAAAAGTATGCTAGAACCAAATAACAAAATGGCTGTTGCCTAGTGTAATTAAGGACATTTTCTATTTCCAACTAAATGTTTTCTGGTGTACATCAAGTGCCTTAACTTCCTTAAGGCTAGATTACACTATTATACTTTGTATTAATACATGTCAAAAACTCAAGTAATATGACAAAGTGTGATAGTGTGAATGCAATGTGTCACGAAAATGACAAGTATTAAGAAAAAAGTTTGACATCCCATACGACTTCATCGTTTTTTGAAAAATTTCAAAACAATAATACTTTTCATTGGATCAGGGTTGCATTTTATTTCATGTGTGAGTGTTTATACTTTGTGAGATGGTGTGAACACGAACTGTCATGTTACATTAGATTTTTTGACAGTCGCAACAAAACTCATTAGATTTCTATCTCACAAAGTATTATGGAATACGTAAGGCTTGTGAGATAGTGTAATCTAGGCTTTAGTACCTCTCTTAAATGATCGTTTCCCAAAATACTCTTATATTTAGTATGCATTTATTTAAAGTTCATTTTTAGTTCTTTTATTTGATTACTTTCCTGTTTTTTTATTAGCTGTTGGTTTATTTTTCTTATAAGGGTTGATTTTTCTTGCATGTACTAGTTGTTTTTTATTTATTCTCTAATTACCAATTGTCTGTGACTGTTTTCTTTTTAACTATCTTTCGTCCTGCTCAAATGCCATCACTGGCAGCTGTTTCTCTTTTTTTATTTCCATTACAATTTTCTTTCTTATATTTTCTATGGTATGCGTTTTTTGCTTTTGTATGTATATTTACAGTTAATATGTTTTTTCATGTTGAATTTTAATTGCTTTAAATGGCGAGTCCTGTTCTTCGGATTGTTGTAGCTCCACAATTTTCGTTTAACACATGGTGGTTTATGACATGTGAAACATTATGTATGAATGGAAAATTGACCGGGAAAAAATGTATGTATTGTATAATAAAAAAATACAGTGTAATCTTGTTTTTTGAAAGTTATTTACTGCATGGCCCACAATGTCGAAAAGAAAATTGTTTTCATATATTAATATTGCAAACAAAAACAAATTTTAACATTAAATAACAATGTATAACAAACAAGAAAATAACGGGGTTCTTACAATGGATTCTGATTCTGAGAATAAAGTAAAACAAAAAAATAGACGTTTGTCGGCTTTTTAGAAGATCACATCGGAATTTTGTATCAGGGGTGGGTAAAGTTTCCCCCTTTTGGCCTGTTCGTGCAGCATATCGGTACATTAAACTAACTGTATGTCTTCTTTACAACTGAGGTACAAGGAACGTTCAGCAACTTTAAGAAAATGTTACGGCCGATATTTTTGTGGAACATATTAACCCTCTTAACGGTTATTTTTGGCTCTATTCTAATAAATCGAAAAATGGAAAGAGGAGGACGGTAATGAAATGTTCTGCAAAAATGTTGTCCATGAAATTAAACAATTACATTTCAAACAAAAACTAATTCTTAAAACTTTGTTTTGTTTTAAATGTAAAGGTAGAAGTACATAACACGCGTTAGTGCGCGCGCGCTCTGTCATCTTCTGTCAAAAAAGGTTAAACTAGTATATTTTCATAGAACAATATCATGCAAAATATTTGGACGCGTTTGCGCCAGAAAGTTGGTTAACTTTGAACTTTTTAACGCGTTGTGTATTTTTGACAGGTAATCAGCTGACAATATAAAGAATAATTTAACAAATTTGTGAATCATGAAAGAAAAACTTATTGAAGAGCTTAAAAAACATACAATATTTATATAAAAATAATAAATTCGATAAAATAATAAAATCTTAATATACTTTCGAACTAGGGATGGGCAAATAAAAAAAATATATCGATATATGGGTGTTTCTCTGGTTATGCACGCGACATTTGTACGCGTTTTATTGTGTTTGAATATTAAAAAAATAGAAGTGGATTGGAATTTTAGAATGAATTCTAGAATCGTTCCATTGTTTGTGATGAGTTCTTCCTAAAAAGTATATATAATGGTAAATTGAGCACTGGGTACCCAAATGCCATGCAATCAAAGTTTACTTACTCACGTGACAAAAATAGAAGTGCCTTTTAGGACCGTAAGAAAAAGTGCGAAAGTAAGTGAATTGTAGGAGGTTTTTATTTCGGAAAAAATGTTTTTATAAAGGTTAGTAATGGGCCTTTATAATCATGTTTTGTTCAAAAGCAACTATGCATGGGTTGGCGAAGAAAAAAATAAATTCTAAATTACGCACGTCACATTACGCAAGTGACACTTTTTACCTTCATACATATATTTTTTTTTATTATTATTTCCACGCATTTTAAATGTCTTAAAATTTGCTTAACAAAAAAACTTAATACTCCTTTTACAATTGATTGTAATGGAGAGATTATGAAGAAAGAGTGTAAACATAACATATTTCTTGCATGTAAAATAAGTATATAAAAATGTCTTTAAAAGTAGAAAATACAGAAAAATATAAAATTTTCCAGTTTCCAGCCCAATTTGCTCAAGTAAAACAGCTCAGATATGCTAGGAAACCATTATTTTATAAGAACATAGAATTTTTTTCTAATAATAAACAATAAAAGACGATGATAATCAACATTTTATTTTTTCATCCTGGTAGAGTATCGATATTTATTATTTCAAAAATATCGATGTATCGATATATCGAACGTATTACCAAATTAAAAAATTTAATATATATACATGCACAAATCTTATTATTATTCCATAGGCACATATATTGTTCCAAAACCGCATAAAATAAATCTTTTCAAGTTCGTTTGACTTTACTGTTTTAATTAGAAATCTGCAAGGTGAAAACCCCGCTTCTTTCATAATTCTTCTTCTAATACATGCAGTGTACAACTGACATGAAATGCTTAACATTAACACTAATATGATGTTAGTGTTATGTATAGACTCATCATGTTAGGGGTTTTCTCATGTTATAACACGGTTGTTAATGCAAATGTTTTAACAACGCTTTTATAACCATGTTATAAAAGCAAATCATGTCAGTTGTAGGCGGGGAGTTATAGATCTTCATATTATATATAGTTTAAAAAAACATATGATGCTTGCAGTGATGCCAATTTTTAAATACATATTGTTTGAAAAACGGCTAAAATTTTGAGTTTTTAATGAAAACTGACTTTATAAAATATCGAATTCGATAGTCGTATTTCAATATCGATAAATCGATATATCGGTATTTTAAATATCGGCGATATATATCGATTATTTTTTTTTAAAATATCGATATTTTGATATATCGATATTTTTGCCCATTCCTTTTTCGAACCCGTTTTTAATGCATGAATAAGTAAACAAATAAAAAAACAGCTGACAGGAATGGCTTTTGTAACCAGCGTTACCGTTGTGATACTAAAGTATCAATTTGACCCTTTTTCGACGGTGTTGATACCTTTTATGACCCTTTTTTTAAATTATACTTTTGTATCATTATCACCTATTTTGTGACACTTTTTGACCCTTTTATGGAAATAGCTCTCACATTTTGTTTTTTGTCAACACTGCGGAACAGAAGTGCTAAACAAATGTTTTCGAAATAAGCATTGCTTGATATGGAACAGACTTAAAGTATAAACTTACAATTCCATGCTTTCTTCTCCTTGATTTTTGATAGTAAAGTACAATTTCCCTAAAAGCAAACATAACTCATATAAATATTTGTTATTTTTTACGGTGGTTGCTTTTCAAAACAAAAATTTTACATTTTATTAAAAAAATGCAATTTGGTGTTTTGCTCTCTTAAAGAGTAGCATGTTTTATTCAAAAAAATTCGCCCTTAATAATGGCAAAAGGTATTGAGCTTTTCGCCTTCTTTTGAATCGACAGTGTTGAGAGTGCCCTAACAGGAATGAAAACAAGAGGTAAAAATTGCTAAATTAGCGGAAATTCCCATGTATTTGGTAACAACGGTATGATAGAAAAGTCTTATATTTATTAAAAATTGTAAAAGCTTTAAAAAATCTGACACAGGAAAAAAATCGCTTAAATCGAGAAAATGGTTACAATTTGCGAACGATTGCAAAATTAAAAACAAACACTAACATTTTTTGACATCACTAAATCGGAAAATTACATAAAAAATATTAAAAAATTAGCTATGTATGATAAAGAATAAACATTTTGTCAGGTGTTTAAAATAGGACAGAGCATTCCATAAAAAAATTAAGTTTTTTGAGCTCTTCCTACCTGAAATATTATTTGTTTGCTTGCTTTTAAAAAAACTTGATCTTATTATGTTCATTAAAATGGGAAATACTGCTAATAAAAAACTTGACCCTTTTTTTATTGAAATACCCTTTTTTTTACCCCTTTTTCTGGAAAATACCCTTTTTGTGACCCTTTTCGAAAATTTCCAACGGTAACCCTGTTTGTAACGCGTGTTGTGTAACTTGCAATTTTTTACGCGCTACAGTTTTTAAACGCACGATACTCGTCGACGAACTAACGCGTGTTATGTACTTCCACCTTAATAGTTGTTCGAAAGAAAGAATTCTTTCGCGCATCGGAATAAGAAAGTGAAATTATAAGATAAATGTTAAGTTTAATTAAATATATTTTATTAAATTTTACACAAAATTTAAATAGTTAGTTTACAAATGTGTTTAAAAAAAATAAATTTTAAAATTTAAAATTATCGCGATGTCTTATTAAATTGTTTATAGAACTCTTTTGTAATTTCATTTTTATTAAAAATTTTATTGTTTAATTCCTTTTGAACTTTTTGCTCTTGCGCTAATTTGTCATTAGTCTCTAACAGTTTTTCAAATTCACTTTGTTTTTTACGACACATTTCCAAATCTTTTAACCTCAATTCACGATCCATATTCAAAGCGTATTGTTCCCACTGTTTGTCCATAATTTCTTGTTCCGTTTGCTGCTTCTTTTTATCTAACATTTGCTGATGCTGATCTCTACGAAACGCTTCCAATTCTTCCGGCGTCATGCCACGATACATAAAAGCTATTTTCTTGTTTGGATTTGTTTTCGACTGAGCCACATCTGGATTTTCCGTTAGAATGTCACTTGTTAACATATTGTAAATTTCTGCCATGTCATCCTCATTTTTCTCCTTTTGTTTGCGTACATTTTCTTCACGTTTTTGTTTGGCCATTTCACAATTGTACTGTCTTATAGATTCGACTATTTGATTGCGAACTTTACGTTCTGAGTTGGCCATATCTTCTAGACGTTTATCACGGGATTCCATAGATTCTTGTAGAATTTTATCGGCTTGCAAACGTGATTCGTTGGCTTGTTTTCTTTCCAATATTTGCTGATCTAACCAGGCTCTTTGTTGTTCCCTCTGTTTTTGTTGTCGTTCGCGTTGGCCCAAATCTTCGCCGTTAAATATTTGGGCGGAGGAAATGCCTAGGGTGAAGTCATCGTCTGCTATACGTACCGGTTGGGATTTTTTCATAAATTCAGGGTCATTAAGATCGTATTCACGTCTTTGATCTTTACGTTGAAAACGGCAGCGGTAGTAGTTAATATCACTATCAGCAACTCGTTTACGTTTCTCCAATTCTATTTCTTTGCTGTGAACTACTTTTTGTATCATGTCGGCCTGTTGTTCATAGCGACGATCATATTCGGCTTCTATTTGCTTCGATTTAGATTTTTCAGCTATTTGGCGTTCTAAGGTATCTAAATCGAGCTAAAAAAAAAAAGGTAAAAACATGTAAAGCAATTTTTAGTTAAGAAATGTATTGTAAATGTGCGGGAATCGAACCCGCAACCACTGCATTAATAGACTAACTCACTAACAACTATCCTACCCAGGCACCCTATTAAATTAGACGTTTACATATCGCACAGGTGATTCTAAAGGGGGCCAATCCAAAATTTTCAAATTTTCAGTAGAGGGAGGTAGTAGTGGGTTGCAAAAGTAAAAATTGCAAAATTTTGAGATGGCCCCGATAAGAGCAACTAGTGCGACATGTAAATGTTTAATTCGAGAGGGTGTCTGTAGGATAGTGAGCTAATCTCTCCGTGCGAAGATTGCGGGTTCGAATCCCGTCAGAGTTAAGTTAGAATATAATTTTAATTATATTATATTTGTAACATGATATAATTCGAAAAATTAAATCATTTTAACTCGAAGATTATTTTTACATTAAGGCTAGATTTTAAGATTTTTTTTCACTAATACATGTAAACTTACCCCATATAAACGTTGCTTGGCATTGAATATTCGTTTCTTACGCTCCTCCTCATATTGTTTGCGTTTTTCCAATTTAGCAGCTTCATTTAAATCCGCCTGAGTCATTATACCCATATTAAATGCCATTATTCCATTAAGTTCCACTTAAATTCTGGCCAGCTCAAAAAGACAAAAAAGTATTTCGAAAAAAATTTATTTTTGTTATAAAAATATAATTATTGTCAAAATTCAATTGTTTTCTAAAATGTTTGAAAAAAATATGTATGTACCTACATAAACAATTTTTCTTTAAATGCTCAACTTTAAGATATGAACGAGGTAAATTTAAAAATATAATTTTTTTTAACTAATTGTTCGTTTGTTGTAGTTTAAACCTCATTCCCCATCACTTTGTTTTGTTGTAAACTTTCCATTGCTTAAATTTTTTTTCAAAATTTTGTTGACATGGAGCAAATATACAATATGTTTATTATTTTTGTGTTTCTTGGGATACAACGTAATGTTTTCATTATTTACTCATTATACACACTCAGACACAAACATTTTGGGGAACTCTTGATTGTCATGTTAACCCAAGTTTTGTTTTTTTTTTTTTTTTTTTTAATCGACAAGAAAGAAACTAAAGCAACAACAGAAAAAATACGTTACAAAGTTTCAAATTTAGAAATTGTATAGTTTTTAAAGTTCTCAGAAACCTAAAACCGCAACCACATTAAACCATCGCCATTTGTCATGGATTAATCAAATGGAGCTTTAAAATGTTTTCAATTAAAACAAAAATGAATAAATTGAGTTTTGTTTTTGAAACTTTAAAACTGAAAGAATATTTTAAATGAGTTTAGGCTTAGAAGATAATTTTGTCATCTGTTTTTGGATGGTAAAAAATAAAAAAGACTGGATTAAAATAATTTGAAATTATGTTTTAAAGAGTTCGTAAAAGTTTTAAAACTTTAAATGAATGTTATAATTATTTTAAACGAAAATCTTATATATAAATACGGGAACAATTTTTTTGTGGTTGATTTTTAAGTATCTTATCGTTCACCGATATTAATGAAACATATATCATTTTTAAGGTATTTGTGTGTAGATATTTTTTAATTTAAGGTGTTAAAAAAGCGTTTTAATTTATCTTATAGACATACGCACAAAGATGGGTGAATAGTGGATTTTGTCGTTCTCTTAAAATTTGTACGGTTTTGTGTTATAACGCACAAGTTTTCTCGAAAGCAAATGTCAAGTGGTTAAATTTCGGCCACCGGGCGATCCTAGTTATAATAAAACAGCTTCAACCAACACATCGGTGTGACATGCCGTCATGTGCTTATGTGTTTATTTCACATTAGACGGATTTATTTTGTTTCTTTGCATTACCTGAATGAAATACAGCTCAATTGCTAAACTAACTAGATGCCCGGAGGCAAAAAACAAACACTTAACCCTAACTTGGGCAGTATTTAAATTTGTTAATATTCGATTTTTAAAATAGCTTTAGCTTTTACATGTAAGGTTCGGTCTCAGTGACTAATTTTTCATGGTTTTCCTCAATATAAAATAATTAAAAAAAAAAAAAATACATGAAATTAACATATAAAATTAAGAGAGAAAAAACATATAAAGAACACATATTTACAAATGTAAATACTGCCCAAATTCGTAGAAAAAAATTGGTGCACAAGTAAGAGTTAAATATGTATACATACTTAAATAGGACTTCTTAAAGCCTAAAAGTATGTAATTCAGTACAATGTATTTTTTTTAACTCCACCTTTAGGCTTAGTAGCTTTCTTCTCTAGAGCAGGGGCTCCTACAGAATTTCGATTCATGGAACCCAGGGCTATAGAGTCGGAGTAGAGGTTTTTGTACCGGAGTCGAAGTCAAAGTACCCACAAAAACCCGCGACTCCGACATTTTTCCGCATACAAAATTTTCTAATATTTACTTACCTTTTAAAATGTTGAAGTCAGAAAATAAGGACCAGTCTACTTTACGTATGTAAATATAAGTGATGGAATTTATGGCAAAATTGGGTCATTTTTGGCACTTTTGAGTTGCTTGGCCCTGTCAGTGCTTTGTAAACAAAAGTCTCTATTGTGAGTAACTTGTTAGTCACCCCTATCGCGAATGTTATGGGAATATGTAATATGGGAGCAAACCTATATTTCCATCCCCAACAAATCGGTATCGCAAATATTTTGGGAGTAAAAATTTATATTGTGAATTATTTTTCAGTGCTTTATAAACAAACGTCTCTATTGTGAATAACTTGTCAGTGCTTGTATTGTGAAAGAAAAATATACAATATAAAATACTAATAAAAATTTAATAAAATTAATAATGAATAGTGTTTATTAGGGTGGCCCAAGTACAAAAGTATCGAATATTCGCGCTCCACAAAGCTGATCCTATTCGAATAGAGCTTAAAAATGTTCAGTCCAAATTTGAGTACAATCGGTCAATATTTAGAGGTTGCGATAGTTAAAGGATTTTTCGGGGTTAGATAGACTTACACGGTCAATAGATCCAATAAAGTCGTTTTAAAAAACAGATTTCATTTTTATTGGGTAAGTTGTATTTCGTTTTTTGCGAAACTTAACTTCTTCGTGCGATGAATCTGACTCACTGTCAGAAATTTCAACATAATCCTTCTAAACTCGCTTCTTGTAATTCTGCATTCAAAATAAGTTAAACAATTATGTAGAGGGATGAATATATTTGGATTTTAACAAATGTAAATCTAGTAAAGATCAAAGAAAAGTGTGAAAAAGTATCTCCAATACATAAACAAGTACAATAATGTTAAGCCAAAAGTAAATGCATGTAATAGGTATAAGCTGTGAAACATAAAAGTCGCCATTCATCGCGACCTCTAAATATTGTCCTATTGATCCAATTTTTGGTATATACATATATTTTAGAAAAAGAAACAAAATCAAGCTTGTGGAGAAAGTATTGGACTATACTTTTACTTTTCCATACAAGCGTGGGCCAGTCTAGTGTTTATCTTCATTTTCTTTATTTACACTCCTTCAATAAAAGAAAAAAGTAATTGAATTTAGTCCTAATTTGGAATACAAATTAAAATTTACATGTTCCCTTCTCGTTCACATTAACACTTGTTGGGAATTTATTTAGTAAAAATACTCGCGGGAGTAAACATTGGCGATGCCAAATTTTTTAAGTTTGGAATTCATTCCCAAAAAATTTGTTATGGGAATCATTCACAATACAAAATAAAAAAATATGGGAATATTTTCATGGGAGTAGTTGTTTGCGATAGGGGTGAGTGCTTGTATTGTGAAAGAAAAATATACAAAATAAAATACTAATAAAAATATAATAAAATAAATAATGAATAGTGTTTATCTTAATTTTATTTATGTACACTTCTTCAATAAAAGGAAAAAGTAATTTAATTTAGTCCTACTTTAGAATACAAATTAAAATTTACATTTTCCCTTCTCGTTCACATCAACACTTGTTGGGAATTTATTTATTCACCCCTATCGCGAATGTTATGGGAATATGATATATGGGATCTAACCTAAATTCCCATCCCCAACAAATCGGTATCGCAAATATTTTGGGAGTAAAAATGTCTATTGTGAATTATTTGTCAGTGGTTTGTAAACAATAGTCTCTATTGTGAGTAACTTGTCAGTGCTTGTATTGTGAAAGAAAAATATACAAAATCAAATACGAATAAAAATATAATTAAATAAATAATGAATAGTGTTTATCTTCATTTTTGTATGTACGCTCCTACAATAAAAGGAAAAAGTAATTTAATTTAGTCCTACTTTATAATACGAATTAAAATTTACGTGTTCCCTTCTCGTTCACATCAACACTTGTTGGGAATTTATTTAGTAAAAAAATTCGCGGGAGTAAACATTGGCGATGCCAAATTTTTTAAGTTTGGGAATTCATTCCCAAAAAATTTGTTATGGGAATCATTCACAATACGAAATAAAAAAAATATGGGAATATTTTCATGGGAGTAGTTGTTTGCGATAAGGGTGATTAAAAAAATTCGCGGGAGTAAACATTGGCGATGCCAAATTTTATAAGTTTGGGAATACATTCCCAAAAAATTTGTTATGGAAATCATTCACAATACGAAATAAAAAAATATGGGAATATTTTCATGGGAGTAGTTGTTTGCGATAGGGGTGAATTTTTTATGCGAACGTTGACATTCGAAATCGTTAAACAGGCAGTAAAATTAAATGCACAATCAAAACTTAAGCCTGGGGCCTAACCGCATTCGATATCGAGCAAAATTTATCGAAATTATTTATTTTGGTGTCATGAAACTCAATATCGAATGATATGTATTGAATTTGAAATAATCGCATTTGATATCGAGTAACTCGACATTACATTTATCGAGTTTTCATTCGTTACGTCAGTGTCTATCGTATGCAAAAAAAACTCGACAGTTTATTCGATACGTTAGTGTCGAATGCGGTGATTAGACCCCTGATCGTTCCTGCTTTTTACCGCTAAAACCATTTTTAACTTAAAGGCATCCATTAATTATTAAATATTATACATATCCAGTAAAAATACAAAATTTAAACTAAACTTATAAAACTTTTAAACTTTATAAATAAAATAAGTTTGAAATGTGTGTTTAAGGCAAAATTTTTACACAAATTTTTCTTAAAATGCATTTCAAATCCATTTTAATTTTTTATGAATACGACAGTCAAAGCTTAATTTTTAGAATAAAGTGGTTAAGCCCCTTTTGAGTCAATTGGCCCGTTTTCCTTAAAATTTTGGCACAAAACTTTTAAATCCCATCACTGGTACATATACGAATTTATCTTTCTCTTTATTTAAAATTACTCTGAAATTTAATACATAGTAATATGAAACTTAACATCAAAAATAAAAACTTCATGTCCATTTTCCATAATATTAAATATGCTTAATATTAAATAAACATCTCTCATATTGTAGTTTTTTTCTTCCTGTACCACATTTAACAAACAAGAAAAGTACAAAATTTTGAAATGCTTCTCTTGAGAATTTTTTTTCACATTCCCTTTTACAATGTAAGAGTCAACATTTTGTTTTACTATAACTAAAACCTTTGGTCCTTTATCCAAATATTTTGATTTCATTTTTATTGGCTGTAAAAGAAATTTCATCTCAATAAACTTTAATTTATTTTCTAACTGACATAAACCTAGAATTTCACAGGAGATTTACTTGGCAAAACAGGAAAAAAGAAATATTGTTACATAAAGAATGGTTAAGGAAAAATAAAGTCATAAAATAAAATTGAGAACAAACAGACATGAGTAAATTTATTTAGTTAGTGACGGAGTTTTTGCTTTTTATTGTTAAAAAATTGGATTAACAAACTGAAACTATAGTCGGGTGTTTTTTAACTTAATATTAATTAATAGATACATATGTATAACAAAAAAACAAAATATATAGAATATGGTCGGTCAGTATCAGTGTTGCCAAAACTTTGTGACCAAAAATGGCTAAATTTACGGAAAAAAGGGCTAAAAAATGGCTAAAAGTTTTTTTTAAATAAAAACTCATTAAAATTCAATAACAAATCAGAAATAATTAATTTAAAGTTGTTTACGATGATACTGTAAGTTAAGATTAATTTTTTAAATAAGAATAAACGTAAATTAATCCCCCTTATTGTGTTTGGCGTATTTAAAATACGCCTACGACAGTTTGGTAATAGATTAAAGGAAAAAAGTTCGCGTTCTCTTTAATCTATTGCCAAACACAATAAGGGTGATTATTTTGATAGATATTTAAAAAACTATATAATCGATAAATTCGATGTCGTTATTGTTCATCTCATAGGAATCACTCGTGCCTATTAGTTTTAAATAATTTGAAGGTAAAACATAATCACCCAACACCTTTTAAGTCCGGATCTACAATGAAAAACAAGTAAGAAAGTATAGTCGGTCAACCCCGACTATATTAGAACCTATGTACTACATTTTATTAAATTATCTGCAAATTTGCGACCTGTACTTTGGCACAATGTTTACATGGGCAGCCAGCCAACCGGACAAACATCGTTAAATTGACTCAGAAGTGATTTTGAGTATACGTAAAAGTTGGCTTAGGACTAATATTTTAAGGTGTTACAACCATCAGCACAAATGCATAGTACCCTCTCCACTCTTGTGGTGGTGGTATAAATATTGTATTGTTATGGTAAAAATATTTACCTAATTGATAAAATCGATTTAACGGTTGCTTAATGTAACCTATTCCTCAAATTACTTTTAACGATGTTTACTTGGCTATATATACATACCCCTCTCTACTTTAGCATTAGACCATGGAAATGAGAGAAACCTTATAGACAATTCTGAAATTTCTAAAAAAAATTTTTGCCGCCTGCATCTCTTTATTGAAATACTTGCAACCAGAAAGAAACACCGATGTTTGTGTTAATCCCTTTTTTAAATTTTATATTGGAATACTGTTCATTTATTTTAAAAGATGTTTCATGATCATAGTTTATAGCGATTTTCAACATTTATAAAAGATGTGTTTTAAATTACAGGCGTTTTAATTGTTAAAAATGTTTATTTTACTTGTATAAATTTATAATAAATTAAAAATTATTCTTTTAAAAGAAAAAAAGCAAACAAATTTTTATGGTTAAACAAGTTGAAAACAGGCTTAAAAAATGGCTAATGGCTAAACTCAATTTTTAATGGCTAAACAGAGTGGAAAATGGCTAAATCTAGCCACTAAATGGCTAAATTGGCAACACTGGTCAGTATATAAAGACACATTTGTAAGAGCGTATCCTATTTGGGATCCATGGGTAATCCTGGATCCGAGATTTATATAATTGAATATTATAAAGATAAAGATTTCTACATCTTTATGAGAATGTTTCGCCTTAAAGCGCTTTTTGGAAAGGGGTTTATTCAGGACGTACGATCACAAAATTTTTTAGGAGTGGTATGTATCTGTATGGGATATATGGTCAAATATGAACCCATTCCAATAAAATTTTGTAATCTTCATACCTACATAATAAAATGGCTTACAACCACAAAGAAAAGTTTCGTATGGAGCCTATGTGAATTTATGGGCCAATTCTCACAATGGTTATCTTTTTTATTTTCTCAATATGTAACGGGTTTTCCAATAAGGACTTGACAACTTTTTTTTTTTTAATAAAACGCAAATCATTCGAGATATTTCCAAAACTTTATGATCGACTTGAAATAGAATCAACATTTATAAATGGAACTCGACTTCGTTCATATGGCGACCAAATTTTCAATGACTCGGTCACACATTTCTGCCGTAACGGCGGCTATTTCGCGTTCAATGTTGGCGTTGAGTTCTTCCAACGTCGTCGGCTTGTTGGCATAGACCAATTATTTGACGTAGCCCCAAAGAAAAAAGTCTAGAGTCGTTAAATCGCACGAACGAGGCTGTCAATTTACTGGTCCATTTCTAGAGATAACACGCTCACCAAACTAACTCTTCAATAAATCGATTGAAACGTGTGCTGTGGGTCACCGTCCTGTTGAAACCACATGTAGTCCAAGTCCATGTTTTTCAATTCGGGTTAAATATAATCGGTAATCTTGGCGCGATAAAGATCGCAATAATATGGCCCAATGACGCCGCACATTGGTTGAAGTTCATAGAACGAGTGGCAAAAAATAAGAGAAGTTGTCAAAGGATAATGAAACTTGGCACATAGGCATTTTTTGTTTGAATCAAGAAAAAAATGGTAAAATCAAAATGATCCGCCCACTTTTACGCCCAACTCCCATAGAAAGTGAAAATTAAATTTTGACCTACGGCATTGTTTTTTGGCGCAAAGCATTTTTAAAATTTAAAAAATAAATAATCTTGCCTGTTAAAAACGTTTTTTTGTTCTACTGAAAAATAATTTTTTTGTAACTTAAAACGTTATTCGCGGCTGTGCTTCAATTGTAGAATGGGCTCATGAAAATATATACCTGATCCGCCCACTTACGCCCACCTCCCTTAGAAAAACAAATAGAAAAAACATGAATACGTAATTTAATTATAGTATTTTTTAGCGAAATCTATTTATAAATGGGTCTGAAGACAATAAAAGATTATGCATTACATCTTCATTAGTGGCTACACGTGCAATACTTCGCGAATGATGTAATCTATAGGTTCTATAGTCTTTATTCCTCGCTTCCTGAGCTTCCTCGGACAGAGTACCTGATACAAATAAATTCAAATTCAATTTTAACTTATACTTTTTTCAACAATGAAATATATAACAATTAACACTATTGACTAATATGTATATTACATTATGTAATAATTTTAAACAGTAAAGAATTATGGCCACAATTACAAGCTTGAACGAAAATTCATCTTTTGTTACTTTATCACTTTATAGTTTTTACTGTTTTTTTTTTAAATTTTAGCTTAAGGCCAGGTTTTTGAGATGTGGATTAAGTTTAACGTAGTCTGAAACTCGGATTATTCTTCCGGCGAAATTTGATTTTTTTTTTATTATTTTATTAAAGACCGACTTTTTAAGCATAACTAAGCTGTTCCGTAAACATTTTGTACACAAACTTGGTAAAAGCGGCACAAATCTGTTTTCAGATTAACTAAACCTAGTTTAACTGAGATCTCATAAACCCAGCCTAAAACCAAATTTTTGCCTTGGAGTACATTTGTTTTCATTTAAAATCGGGGTCAATTCCGACATTTATAGTTTCTCAAATTGCTTTGATATATAAGATAATAAGCTGACTTAACTTTTGTAATATATTTTCCTGGCTTTGGTATCATGGTAACTAAAGGCTAGATTACACTATTATACTTTGTATTAATACATGTCAAAAACTCAAGTAATATGACAAAGTGTGATAGTGTGAATGCAATGTGTCACGAAAATGACAAGTATTATGAAAAAAGTTTGACATCCCATACGACTTCATCGTTTTTTGAAAAATTTCTAAACAATAATACTTTTCATTGGATCAGGGTTGCATTTTATTTCATGTGTGAGTGTTTATACTTTGTGTGATGGTGTGAACACAAACTGTCATGTTACATTAGATTTTTTGACAGTCGCAACAAAACTCATTAGATTTCTATATCACAAAGTAATATGGAATACGTAAGACTTGCGAGATAGTGTAATCTAGGCTTTAGGAAACCTTTCATTCTTGAGGACAGTTATTAAGGCGTAAAATAGCATTTAAAATTATAAGAATAATTTTGCTATGCGACTTAGATCAAGAAGTATTTTGTTACTAATCTAATCAATACCAGGAGCTTTATTGGGGCTTTAATCACAAATAGCCTTTTTGATTTCTCTTATCTCAAATCTTAGGGGAACAGCTGCTCTAGCAGCAACAGGTGTTAACTCGACTGCTATATCGTGAGATATAATTGGAGAAAATACGTTTTGCAAATGTTTAACAACTTTTGATAAATAAAACGTATGTACCAAATTTTTTTAAAAAGTTATTCTGAGTCAATCGGTATACTTCGTCACCCGGTTATAATTAAAAAAATGTTTTCAAATGTCAAGTTAATATTTTTTTTTAAGTCCTTGCGTGTTCCTATTTTTCATTCAAATAATCGGTTAACCGGCAGTATAAGTCATTTTAAAACTCAAACATCCTATCATCACTCATTTAGTCATGCACCAACTTAAAAAAAGAACAAAACAAACTTCAAATACATTTTGTTGCTTTGTTGATGGATGTATCTAAATCCTGCAAATAAAAAACACAACAAGCTCAACTCTTGTAAAAGCATTTTTGGTTTGAAAAAATCCACAAATAATAGATGTGTTTTTCTACTGTTTTAGATGATTTGTTTGAATATGAATATTTTATATTTGAATTTTTTCTTGTCCTCGATTTCTTGAAGTGAGTGTGAATAAACATGAATCTTGAAATGTCAAATAAAAAGGGTCTCTAAAAGAAGGGCAACTTTTAAGAGGAACATTAATCCTATACTGGCATCGCAGGGGAGAGTATATTAGGTTTTTTTATTTAAGAACGAACTTTAGATCGAAGCTAAACCCGAACTTCGGTAGATTTTTAACATCGAACAAAAACCCGAACTTTTTTTTATTGAATAGAAAGAATTTAAATTTTTGTGATAATTTGTTTAATAAAAACAAAGTTAACAAATAAAGGCCCGTTTTCACAACTTCCCTGCAAATAAAATTGGACCACCTGATCCATTTTGATAAAATGGACTACTCCATGGACTGGTCCGATGTAATGCAAGCATGGACCATGTCATTGTTAAAAAGTGTTTGTAGTGAGACGACATGTCTTCGTTTTTGAGTATACCATGGAGTAGTTTTAAAACTACTCCTTAGTGGTCCAAAGGTGGGTTATATGGTCCTCTCCTAGGACATCGTAATGTTAAATAGACCAGGTTTTTTCCATACGTTTGGGTTAGTTTTGGACTAGTCCTGGTCCCTTGTGGACTAATCTTTACACGCGTGTTTGGACTGGCCCTATTATTTGCAGGGTTATCGATAGCTAAAGTTAGGATTTTATCGGCCGAAAAAGTGTTCCATTATTACAACTATACTTTCACCTACCAGATAGGATGAACCTTAATTTACTTTATCGCTCACTTAAGGTTAAAGTAAAGTTTATTTAATGGAACACTTTTTATAAGGCTGGTTAAAGTCCACTTTTAGCTATCGGTAAGTTGTAAAATCGGGCCTTATGGTCTTAAAAAGTATTTGTACCTTTAATGTGACATTACTAAAAATTCGACGCAACTCTGACAATTAACCGAAACGTTTGTTCGATCGGATTCTACGGATTATCTTATGTTTTTATTGTATAAAAATGTTGGTCATAGGACCACCTTGAAGTATTTTGGTACATGAGCTTATATTGGGCTAATGACGATGTCTACTTGAAATCGTCTGATTTCCCATAGCTCCCATATAAATACTACCCTCGATAATATCTTTTATGCCATCATTTACTTATACATGTTGGTATTGATAAAAAAAATAGCGACAATAACTTAAACGATAGCTTTTATGTCATAAAAATTTTTTAAATGGTAGATTCAAAATTTACCGTAGGTCCCATATTAACCACCTTCCTAAACTCACTTTGAGGCAAACAAATCTCATAAAGATGAAGATATCTAAATTGGCAATACTCGGCACAAAGAACTTTTACATAAATCTTTTAGGCTCATAACATAGTTATGTTCTGGCGGGTTCATGATTGCCCATGGGTCCCAAAAATGGTAGACTGTCGTATATGGTAATATATGGTCGAGATTGACCGACTGTACTTTCTTACTTGTCTTAAATTACTATATACACTGATAGAAAAGGCGTCATAACGCTGATGTATTTTGACATCAGTACTATGACAAGTGTCTTCGTTTTTGACCCCATGACACTTTTGACATGGTGATGTCAACCTTAACATCACTTGGCCAAAGTGTCATCAGGGTAAAAATGAAATTATGTCATCAATGGGATGACACATCGGCATCACAGAAATGACGAACATGTCTTCAGTGCGATGACGCAGTAACATCGGAGAAAGGACACATTAGCATCAATTTAATGACAGTTTGTCATTAAGTCAAAGTGAGAGAAAATTATTATTTACTGTTTTACGTTTGTTGAATTACGACCTTTGTTTACAGCAGAACTCTCAATAATAAGACACCAGCACCATGCCCCATATGGTTTTTATAATTATTCTACTTTAAAAATTTGATGTATTTAACTAAATAATGTAAAAAAATAGAATATAGGAATTTTTGCTTCTTACATTGTTATCATGAAAATAATGTTAATAATATACAAAATGTGGCATCGAATTGATGTCACTATAGTCATAAAATAGATGACACGTTAAAAATTGCAAAATTGTACGAAGACGCTAGTCATTGGATTGATGTTACTTTTTGCATTATTGATGCCATTTGTAGTAACATTGATGTCACAATTCTGATGTTAGGGCATCATCAATATGAAGATGCATTTTTCTATCAGTGTAGTACATTTTGCTGTACTTATATATGAGGGGCTTAAAGAACAAGGGGTTCAAGTGACTTGTGTTAAATAATGAGACAAAAGCGGTTGTTTCGCTTTTGCTCCAAGCAAAACAGGTATTTTAATGTCAAGTGCTTGCATTGTTCACCATATCTAGCGTGCGGATGAGAATCCTACATTCACCTCTTGTGCTCTGAACAACTTCTTCGAACTTCACCTAAAATTCCATATTTTAACTCAATTTCGAAAAAGGCACTTAAACCCCTTGTGATTTAAGCTCCTAATATTAAATTGTAAATTTATTTTCTAAAAATATATTTCAAACTTTTATTTATAAAAATATGTATATATCATACATTTAATTATCTGTCCTGACCTATAAAACAAAAAACGTGGCATCTACTTATTAATTCATATATGTACATATTCTTTTATGAATATTTAAAAATCACAAAAATATATAAAGAGTGTAAATCCTAATACATGACTTGAAAAGGGGGAAAAAGTTTAATATTTAAATAAAAGCTTAAAACATATTTGTAAACGTTTTTATACTGCTAAATTTTTTAAAGACTGTTTTTTTTATATAAAACAAAAACTAAGCCTTCTTCTACTTTAGATGCCGACTTTTTGTATATTCGTATTTCTTAGGTAATTTTTGTTAATATTTTACGCCTTTTTTAACATCTTTTGGTGTTATTTTTTCTCCTTTCTCAATACACACACAAATTACATGTTGTGCATTTTCAACGACCAACATTTTTAAAGTAAATAATAATAGACACGTTCATATAACCAGCTCATGTATGAAATGTGTTAAGAATTTAATATGAACACTTTTTTTGTTTTCTTTGAATTGTTTGCTTTTTGAATTTTTTTTTTTTTTTTTTTTTTTTGTTCGGATTGAAGTTTTTAAAGCCTAACAATTTAAAACCCATAAAAAGCTAATACTTCTTTGAGTTTATTTGTTAAAAGAATGAATGGCGATATGTAAACAAGCTATTAAGGGGCCATTTAAAAAAAATTATAATTTTTTTTGTATATCATTCATATGGGTGGCAATTGTAATGCCAATTTATAATTATTTATTAACACTAATTGAGCCGTTAAATTAAGGCGACCAGATTTTAAAAATAAAAATAGAGGTCTTAAGAAAGAAAGTAAAAAATTTATTTAACTTCAAGATTTTTTAAATATTTTACAGACAAATTTACATTTCCATATTTGTATACATATGTAAAGTAAATTAGCAAAAAATAACATATCGTCGGCTTAATATGCAAACATGCTAAATCCACTTTTTAAGTAAATTGAAATTTTGATGCCGTGTGGTAGATAAATATATACCTCGGCATCCAGCATATAGTTTTTCTTCAATTTGAGTCTTGAAGTGTGTCAAATCTACTATATTTTTGGTTTTTCCTGTAAAATTTGTTAAAAGGGAGTTAGCAGGTTTGCATGTTAAGCCAACGATATATAAAAATTTACATTTGCTTAAGTTCTATCAGCACCGAGGTTGCGCGATCGATTGCCGCCAGAGACAGAAAAAAAAATTAAAAAATAAAATAAGGAAAAATAAAATAAAAAAGAAAATTAAAAAAAAAATTTTTTACTTTATTGAAAGTATTCATCCAATGAATAATATTCATAGATCTAATGTAATGTTTCATTAAATACATTTTGATGAAACAGGTTTCATTGATCAAACGAAGCGCTGCATAGGTTCCTTATTAATGCAATTTTCAAGGGATTAATGTCAAAATTCATTGGTATTGCGAAGAAAATTCTTTCAGTGTATTGGTAAAAAAACTAAACATTGTTATTGATCTCGCTTTGTTTTAGAAATTTTATTTTTGCATTTTATTAGAGATAGAAATTAAAAATATCACTAAATTTCAAAGCTTAATAAAAGTTAGTGTTATTTTTCAATGACGATTTAGGTAAGTAAGACCATTTGACGGGTTTTTTCTTCGAATTTGACGATTATCAACCAGTTTTTTCTGGCAACTATCTGTAGAAGTTTAATGGAAAATTCAGTTATAAATACAGTGCAGGAGGCGCTGTTTAATATAGTTTTAACTCAAACATTGTGAAGTGAAGATTGTAACAAGTGCAAGAGAATGATAAAACTATTTTGTAAACTGTTTTAACAATAAACGTTGAATAAGGGTGTATATTTTTAATTTGCAATAAAAAGAACTCAAGGTTGAGTTAAAGGGAATAAACCAACGCGATGATAAACGGTAATTACGTAATACATACTATTATAAATTAGATAATTAAAAAATATCTTTATACTTTTGCTTCAGAATATCAATAAAATTTGTAGTAATTGTTGCTTTTTAAACATTGACTAAGAATCTTAAGTCTAAGATACATATAATAATATATCGATAAACCTATTTTTAAATATTGTGTGCATAAGTTTATTAACGAATAATTAACTTTTGAAGATTCAGATAGAAAGAAACGTTTAGTAAATGAAAATCTGTCCATTATTAAATTTATTTCCATTAAATTTGATCGAATAAAACTTGCTTATAAATTTCTTAAATATGCAGATATTTATGCAAACCTCTTGGCCCACTTAAGTAAAATACAAACATAATTATTTGGCGTTAAGCAAAAAGTTCTTTACTCAGAAACTGTAGTTTTGCGTAATATTAAATTAAAAATTATTTATTTGGTGTATTTTATAGACTTTTTTTCGAAAGATCAGATAATTAAGATTTGAAGCAACTGTGCTAGACTATAGACTAAAGTTATTGATACCAAATGAATTTAAGCCAATCAAAAACTCAAAATGCACTTTTTTTTTTACTTTAGACCTTTTTGCCTAACGGCAATGAGTTGTTAAACAGAATTTGGTAGTGGTGGGTCCACTGGGAAACTATCGATAGTCTTAAAATATCGATAGGAAAAATATAAATATCGATATTTTTATTATTTAAAATACAGCTATGAAGACATCTAACAGCAGCTATACACACACAGTTTTTTTGCCGCAAATTTTTACTTGCTATTATTAATTCGCGCTGAATTACAGCAATGAATACAAACAACAAGAATGGCAAGTGGTATGGATTGCTAAGCAGTGCTTTTTACTGCTAATTTAAGTCCTTTAAGTCGAAATTTTTACATGTTTATATATGGGCTGAAATGTCAAATATTTTTGTTATGCTGTAGAAAAAAATGCAAATCCGAATGCAATTGCAAGTATAAGACAAAACAATGAACGACCATTAGACGATAAGTCCGCTAGATTGATTACATTTTTGGGTTTAGAATTTAGAAAATTTTTTAAAGTTGTAAAGGAATATTTTATAGTCCCTGTAATGGAATATTTTATAGTCCTTCAGAAATTGTACACATTGTACCTACATAGAGAACTGCTACTACCTACTGTACTTTTTAAGATGAAAATAAGTCTGTTTCTATGGAAATTGTTTGTATGTATGTACCTACATATGTGCGTTTAGTTTCATTTAAATTTTTTTCTTGTACTACATAGTTAATGCTGAATGAATACATGAGTAATAATTGCTTCATTTCTGGCTTTTTAGTTTGTATTTTTTTTTTTTTTTTTTTTTTTTTCTTTACCAAAACAATCATTGTCGCACCGAACACACAAACATCTTTATTAAAAAACGAAGCTAACGATTGTATAAATAACAAAGCACGATGTGCATTATTTGAATGACTGCAAACCAGCAGCGAATATTTGCGGTTGCGCAAGTTTGATTATATGACCGCAAGTGAGTGTATTTGTTGCTGTTCATTTAATGCGATTTTTTTTACAATTGCACAAAGCCGTTCTCTGATATAGGTACATACGTCTAATACATTCGATAAAGTGATAAAAACAACGAACTGTAGCCTTATAAAAAAATAATTGAAGTTTTCCTGCACCAGTACAAACATTCAGTGGATAGTAATATCGATAGTGAAATCTGAACTATCGATAAATATCGATAGTATCCCAGCACTAATTCAAACGATTAACCGTTGTTCGATTAATTTTGGGCGATTAACTGTTCGAATAATTAAAATTGCTTATTTTCGATAACCAAATAATTTATGTCGATTAATCGAAAATTAGTTTTTCACAGTATTAGTTTATTTCTTTAATGTAAAAAACAAGCTTGTACGTTTTAAATACACTTTTATTGTTCCATAACTCAGGAACATTTTCTTCGAGTAGCAATTTTTTCAAATAAAGTAAAGTACAAA
Organism: Pollenia angustigena; assembly: GCA_930367215.1. Lineage (NCBI taxonomy): Eukaryota > Metazoa > Arthropoda > Insecta > Diptera > Polleniidae > Pollenia > Pollenia angustigena. Next base: position 41,844,646 of record OV884058.1, on the reverse strand, counting down.
AATTAAAACCAAAGAGTTTGGGAATAATTTATTTTTAAGAATGTTTAGAACAGAATTTTACCACAATAATTCAGATGAAGAAGATGATTTTTTTTTGAGACGAATGAAAACAACCTTCTACCAAAGTACTGAAAATCTGCTTGCATACTTACTTTCTTTATTATTAAATTTTTTATTAAGGTTAATCAAGATGGTCATTGTGCAAATTTGCAATTTGTAAATTTGCAGTGCATATTATGATTGATCTTGAGCATACCACTTTTATTTTTGTGCAATTGTGCTATTTTTCTAAAAATTTATTCTGGCAGCACTTAAAAATCTACATTTGTTTCTTTTAAAATTATTTAAACTTATGCCTAATTTTCAGGATAGTATTTAAATCAATATTAAGTTAATTTTCATAACAAACTTAAATCGTAATTAAATCAGATTGGCTTTTTGAGTTTTATTTGAAAAGTCTTATTTAATTAAGATAAAAGTATGGTAGCACTACTAAATACAAAAATAAAAAAGTGTATTTATTTACAAAGTGGTCTGAAAAAACAGCTGACTGTTAATGCTTTTCCTGCTGTTGTTGTATTGTTGGTTGCGATGTTGAGGCTACCTTGCTAAACTATTACAATGGAAACTTAAGTTGAAATTAAGTGTACCACATCGGTGACTTAAGTTTTTAGTGAAGAAGAGAATTTTGTATTAAAAACGATTTTAAAAATAAATGTGTTTTAATATCAATCCTGAAAATTGGCCATTAATTATCTATTTTATATTAAAATCCACAAAAATGTTCAATTAATAAGTTTCATTAAAAAACATTATGGCGATTAATATGAAATATGCACTACTTATTTTGCTTATGGTTTTATTAGTGCAAACGAAATAAATAGAAAAAATTGCAAATACGTATATTTTGTTGTTGTGTTGTGCAAAGGTGTGTATTTTTGCACGCATTTGCATCGTTTGCACTACCCATCGTGATTTCCCTTATTGAAAAAAATTTTTTTTCTACTAAAAAACATGTGGGGTTTGGTTACATACGCAAAACAATGTCGCATACTTTGAAGGAATAAAAACGTCAAATTGTACAAACTCGCAAGATAGGTAACATTGATATATTGTCAAAATTTTCGAGTGAAATACATTTTTCACAAATTTAAATAGAGCACTACTAGGCTTAAGCAAAAAAATAAAAACTTATAATATTTTTTGGATCGTAGGAGGGGCATTAGCACCAAAATCAGCCAACCAAACAAAGAAAACTCAACAAACTTGTGATTTTTTTTATTACTTTTTTTAGCTCGATTCAAACGCTTCAATTGCCTCTTTTTAATTAAAACTGTATAGCTTCTTAAAATAGCCATCAATCGTAGACTTCTGCATTGTTGGCAATTCTTTGACCTTTTTAATTTATTGGAGATAATTCCGGCGAATAAGATGCACGATTAAGTAATTCTAACTCTTAATTCCTTGATATTGGCCATTATCATGACCCGGTCAACATGCTAGCTCACGCACCTTCTGCCGACGATAATTTGTTAAATTTATATGTGTAGTCGTAAACGGAGGACCAAACCCCCCTAGAGTATAATTTGTGACCTTTCAAATAAAAGTATTAAATTAACAAGATTTTGTTTGTCGTGCTTAAGTCCCAATTTTTATTAAATTACATAACGCTTGCCAATTTGTTATTAATAAGATTTCTGTATGACGTGCTAAATTCCCAAATTGTTCATGTTTGATAAATACACTTAAATTTATTGTTAAGGGAAAGCTAAGTTTTTGCTTCTATGCGCATTTTTTTTTTTTTGTTTCTTGCTTACAATTTCTCTGAGAGCGTTTATTTTTTCATGCCGATCTTATTTTAAATTGTGAACAATTTTTTCTTCCTCATACGTTTTTTATGGAAACTTTCAACAGATAAAACAAGGAAAAAACGTTAAATTTTAAATCGACATCTGATTTCCAATTTGTCTCCCATTGCCATTATAAGTGTTAAATTTTACTAATTCTATTATGCGGACATAACTGATTATACAAGTGTTAAAACAAAAGTCAATCTATTTGATTGTTTTGTATTGCATTTAAAAAAAAAAAAAAAATGCCCATTAATACTTATGCCAAATCGTGTAAATAATGAACAAAGCATAACACAAATATTCCTAATTTCTTTCAATTATTTAAAATTTTTATTAACACCCTCAATAATATTAACTCACATGGAAGAAGCGAAGAAAACGAGTAAACTCATACAAACTTCAAAGATATTATACACTATTATATGGGCACTTTAATTTAAATGTCTACTGATTAATAATATTAAAGACAAGACACATCACACAGTATGAGTAGAACTGTATGTATAAGGGTCTGGAAGATGATCACGGCAGTGATGATAACATCTCTCTCAATTATTTGTTTAAATAAGCGTAACCAACCTATTAAACATACACCAGAAATACTTGGACATACAATCATTTGTGTACATTCGTTTATTAATATTATGAACCCAATACATAAATTTTTTTTGTTTGTTAAGATTTGTTTATTTTTCGTTTTCATTCTACATTCATAGGTATTCGGGTTTTGACGTTTGATGTTTGAATTTTGGGTTTTGAGCCTCTTTTCTATGTATTTGTTTTTTTTTTTTTTTTTTTTTTAATTTAATTTCTCACATAATCCTCCTTGTCTTAACATTAATATCTACCTTTATTATTGTTGTATTTTACGGTTTTTTAAATATTTATCATCAAAATCACTTAAAATGTTTTTCTTTGTGTTGGTTTTTTTTTTTTTTTTTGTTAACGAGCAGCAGATGTTTAATTTACATTAATTTTACATACAAATTGGAGCATCATTTCTCATTAGAGGTTTTTTTTATATGTTTTAAGGTTTTTGATTTAATTTTTATAAAAAAAAATTTTATTGCAGAGATAATTGAGTTAAAAAAGAACTTCCTGTAACAAATTAAAGCTTAACTTATCCTTATAGAAGCGCTGAACTTACGTGTATTTTAAATTATAAAAAGAAAAAGTTGATTAAATTTAACCGTTGGTGTGATCCTAAATTAAGCTTTGTGATTTGTAAATCGATCATTTGAACATTTTACTTTGACAACAAAAATTTGATCTCAAATTTTAAAACGATGACCAAAGCAGATAATGTAAACACTTTTCTTATTGATATGTACATAGATTTGGGTTTCTTGACAGCTAAGTTATGTTTTTTTTATCTCTTTTTTTTTTTTTTGGGTGTTTTTTAAAGAGTGACACAAGTTTAAATCATAATAAAACAAGTATGAAAGTATAGTCGGTCAAGCCCGACCATATGATACCCTACACCACAGTATTTAAAAACACATCATGCTTATGTGTCCATGTAAATATGGATTTATCTACGTTTATAAAACTCATTAAACTCGGGTTAAAAGTTTGTGAGGGGCAGAAATTGCATATTAAATACATATTAAACAAAAACAAATTTCGAAATTTTGTTTTTGTTTTTAATGTAAGTTGAACGGACGAGTAAGGCGCTCGTGTTCTATAAACCACATATAATTCTCTACTTCTTCTCAAATATATTTCAAATTATTTTCTTAAAGGACATTTCACATAAGTAGAAAACGAATTAATGTTTTATTTGTGAATTTAGGTTTAAGAAAAACGTAATATGTAACTAACTTTCACTCAATTCACATGAGGGCTTTTACGACGTCGTTTTATCTTGATTCCCTTTTAAAGAAACTTCCAAAATCTCTTTGCGTTCATACGAAGATTTTTGGTTGCATGTCTTTTTTTATTTACAGTATGGCCTTGATTACCCGTCATTCGATTAACCGGCAGCTTCAATAAAATGGAAAACAAAAATTTTTTTGCACTGATTTAAATTGCCTCTATTATCCGAAATTATAAACAAATTATCTTTTTTTCGTTAAATTTTGAACAATCAAAAGAAATTTAAATAAACGAAGAAAGAGAATATCTTAACGGTGTGGAAGCATGTTCTGCCAAATTTACTTTTTTCCTCATGTTTACATAATAAAACGTTATATATTTACATAAAATAAGAAACACACCAAAAAAAATAAATAATCAAGAATTCTGCCGATCCCGTCTATTATCGATAATCGAGGTCTCACTGTATTTTCAACCACACACTTCAAAGTAAGAAAAAGAATAAAACGTAAACAGAAAAAGTTAAAAGAGAAATGTAAAAAACGACATGCAAAATACAAAACGAGTCATTTTGTTAACCCCTCTTTCTTTTCTACACCGCTCACCAACAAACCAAAAGAGACGTCGACAAAGCGACGCACAGTGGCGCCATTTGAGTTTTTTCGTTGCAAAAATCATATCTTTTGAACCGAATAAGATAATTGAACAGTTTAAACAGCATATGATAGATAACTGTTCAGCCTATGAAATGAGCGTTTGGAAAGGGTGCTACGCTCTGTAGGGGCCTAATTATGGGTTATCAAAGTTAAAATTAGTAGAAAAATCAATTTTATGGTAACTAAAAAAAATTATTTTTACATTTTTAGATTGTTTTTATTTTTTTTCTTTAGGTTTTTATGTTTTAAATTATTACCCAACAAATTAAAAAAAAAATTATTTTTTTTTAAATTTATTTTTTCAATTTTCTGTAAAATATTCATCACAGTTCGTAAGAGAAGGTATATCTAAAAGACTAACCATTTCTAAACTATAATTATTTTCTAACTCTATTCGTGACTTCACATGCCGCAGGGAAGATATAAGTGGATCGGAAGATGCTGCCAACATGTTGAAGAGGTCCTCATTTTGCCTTACCCTTGATGCTTTGAATGTGTTCTGCAATCTATATTTTTTATAAAATTTGTTAAGAGACTCCTGTGCTTCTTCAGAAAGCTCTCCAATTGGCAAAGACTGGTACTCAATTATATCTTTGCCATGCGCCAATATTTTATGGACGGTCGGGGTCAACTTCTTCTGTGGATACATTTCTGCTAAAAGAGATGCAGTTTTCGACGCATATTCTCCATATTTTGTAGAATTGACATTTTCTTTGCAGTTTAAAACATCCAAGATCGTTCCCAATCTTTTCACGATTTGATTGTCAATTCCAGTGATTCTAGTTACTGCCTCATCATTTTCAAAAAATCTCCTAGAAGTGTTTCCATCGTTTGAGTTACCGTATCCGTGCTTGGGACAGTCTACTTTTAGTCCAACTTGTTTAAAAAAAGCATCCTGTATTTGCTTCTTTCTGATCTTTTCCTTATCCTTTATTGATGTATTTTCATCGAAGTTTTCCTCCTCTTGTGGTAGGGTATACGCCAGTTTTAGCAAGAATTCCATACACCTTATCCTTGCGTGCAATGGTGACATTCCATATTCGTAATTCTCCTCATTTGTAGAATCGTTTAAATTACCAAAGTTCTTCTGACTCTTTTTGCAAATCGGGCATGACATTGTTGAGGTTGTTCCTGTCAGTTCGTTTACGACTTTTCCGTCAACCATGGTCAGATGGAACTCGTAATTGCATTCAATATATTTTCCTTCTCCAATTTGCAGCTTTGTAGGCTTAATCTTGCTTATTTGTTCTTCAATGTCCTTCACCGTGGTCCTTATGAGTTCTGCCGATTCCCTTGCAAACTGAAACATTATTGGTCGGCAATAATGCACTGATGACGGACGTGGATTTTTCCAGTGAAGGGAAACATCCGATTTAAGCCGCAAAGGAACAACAGATGCCATAAACATATTTCCGTCCGATATTGTAGCGTCATCGGAAGATATCCTTTGCTTATAAACGCTTTGTCCGGATGATCCATCGCAGCCCCATTTGCTGATCAATGTCAACTTCTCAGGAAGAATTTTCACCTCATTTTCAGGAAGACTCTCCAACAACCGTTTTGCTGTATGGCCCATGAGATCCTGCAGATTGGCTTTCGCAGAGACTTCCGTAAATTCCGTATGCAGTGGTCGTGAATTTATTTTGGCTTGCGTAATATGCTTGTATCCGGGTAAAACGTCAGCGCCGTGTCGCGTTAAAGATGCCCGTAGTTTCTCATATTTCTCTTTGGAAAGTTCTAAGTCCATAAACAAGGCCAAGGCTTCTTCGGAACCATACTTTTTAATGTGTGCGTTTGTGGGCGTGGGAATGCTTTCCTTAATCCTTTTTAGTCGCAGTGGGCTTGCATCAGCAACAGATTTGGTTATGTGCGACCTAACTCTTTCACTATCCTTTGTAAATTTAATAGACAGCGCTTCCGATAATTGCTTCGTGGTCAAGTCATTGGTGGCATCGGCAAGTTTCCTCTTTCTTGTGAAAATTGAACACTCCTCAATACTTTTTTTTGGCCTTCCTTTTGCTCCTCTGGTTGATGTGGTGGGTTTATCTACTGCCAATATATCCAGGATGGTATCTTCATTAAGCCAGTCCTCGTATTTGGAGTTGAAGTTCTGAATGGTTCGATTAGATTTCACCCATTTTGCCTTAATATTTGCATATATCAGATAAAAATTATTTTTTATAATTTCGCTTCTCTCAATATTTCCGTATAAGCTATCAAGTTCTTCTAAAGCAGCTTCCGTGAAAAAATTTGGTGTGGTTGACTTTCTAAACAGTTCAAATAATTTAAAATTGTTCAACGCCATGTTTTCAGTACTTAAATTGTTTAATGGTTTCAGTAATTGTTGCGCCAACTTTCAGTCGTAGACTAATCCAGGCATTATGCTTATTTTGCAATATATAGGCTTATGCTACCATGCCGAAAAATGTACCTGTTCCCTACATACATATGGATTTAGGCTGAATAATGCATTTTTATATTATGCACGTGTCCAAATAAGATTTGTGCCTACCTGTAGTCAATATTGTTCTTGACCATTTGCAATATATAGGCTTATGCTACCATGCCGAAAAATTTACCTGTTCCCTGCATACAAATGGAATTAGGCTGAATAATGCAATTTTGATATTATGCACGTGTCCAAATAAGATTTGTGCCTACCTGTAGTCAATATTGTTCTTGACCATTTGTACGCCAAAGTATTGTTTAAGTGAGGTACGTACCTGCTAATTTCAATGAGTAGTTTTTTTAGATTTTAGATCAAACTACTGTCATACAATTTCTGCAACCATGTCTTTTTAACCTTTTTTACCTCTAGAAGCCAAACGGGCACGTACGGGCAGATAAAATTTTTGAATTATGTAAAGAAATAATCAAAGAACAGATTTTGCAAATATGGCAAATATAGAAAAATATAGATTTTTGTTATTTTCCGTCAAAGTTGAAAAATAGTGAAAAAACGGATAGTTTTTAAATAGTGATTTACCAGGAGAAACACAAAGCAAACAGTTCATTTTTTTTTTATCATTACACATTTAATAAATGCATCAATCAATACAAACAAAAAATAAGGCGATTCGTTACCTATTTTTCGTGATATTACACCTGAAATCGCAACAAATTTACTAAAAATTGTGTGTTTTTTTGAAAACCGAAAGTCGGTCAACTTTGAACGGCTATATCTTCTAAACTAAAAATGTGATATTATTAAGAGTGGCAGATTTGAAATCGTTGAAAAGTTTCCTATAACATGAGTTTATTCAAAACTTCGTCGGCGCTCATGAAAATTTTGATTTTTGCAACCTCGTTTGTTCTACGGGCGCTACTGTGCGACGTCGTAAAAGCCCTCATCTAAACTGAGTGTTTGATTATGAATTAATATAACCAAATATTGAGCCTGATTGTGTACACAGAAAAATTATTGCCGAATTATTTTCAAACAAACGCTTGTTTGAAAATTTTTTTAATTTCTATAAATTTTTTTACTGATTCAAACAATATTTTTGTTTGATTTTTATTTAACCAACAAAAATGTGGACAACTCTTCAAAAATATAATAAACGCGTTATTGGTGTCAAGTTTTCATAATTTTGTATGAAATATTTAACGCTCTTTAATGTTGTCGCCTTTTCCTTTTTTTTTTTTTTAATCGTAAGCAACACTTCTTTGTGTGAAATATAAGAACAACAACAAAAAACACACACAGTCTATTTTTGGACGCTTTAAAAAAGTGCAACTATAAGAAAAACAATAGCAGAAACAACATTACAAGAAACAAAATCCCGTATTCAATTTTTTAAAACTGTTTGGTTAAATACATCAAATACAAAAATAGAATGATGACGAAAAACATATCGAGTCGGTCTGCTGCCGTTTTTGGTTACATTTCTTCTTTAGCAAAGGAAAGGATACAGCAACAGAGAGTGATAAAGAAAAACATTGTGTTGTATGTGTATAAATAAGACTTCGTTCAAAAATTATTCCAACAAAAAAATGTGTCTCAAAGCCAGCCGGCGGCTCTGCTCTGCCGTCATCTTCTCATACAGTGCTTACTTGTGTGCGCGTCATTGCTTGTGCAAAAACTTTTTTTTTACTTTGAAATTTAATATATGAATTTCAGTAAACTTTTGGTTTGATTCAGTTAAATTATTTGTTTGAAAAAATCAGTGTTTTTTTTTCAATAAACAAAATGCAAATAAATTGTTTGAATATGCAAATTTGTTTATAGGACCGATTTCAGACAAAAAATTGTTTGATTCTACAAATTTTTTGTTTGAATTGGAAAAATAATTTTTTCTGTGTAAAGAGTGGTCTTATTAAACACCTAAGTGGTTTTTTGTAGTAGATTTAAAAACTCAGGTTGTGTGTTACTTAAATCTATTACAAAATATGTCACAGGCGTTGACGTTAACGCCTTCACAATCAGGCCCATTATAACAAATAAACCGAAGCTGAGTTCGAAAATGGAAGATCCAACCATGTGGAGGCAGTCAGGGCTCCTATCTGAGGAAGACGAAGAAATGGGTTCTGAACGGGACTAATCGGGCCTGGGGAAATAACACGGACTGCAGAGTATCACGAACGTTATGGCCTGTACTTAGGAGGACCGATTAAATGAAATGTAAAACATAGATAGATACTTATTTGTATAAACACATTAACTCTGCATTAAAAAAGCACCACGAAGCAGAGTTGCCAATTTAGCGCCTTTGGCGCTAGATTAAGCGCTTTTTAACTGTCGAAAAGGCGCATATTTTTTCCTTAGCGCTTTTTTTAAAAAGAGCGCTAAATTAGCGCTTTTATTGATACCCAACATTTTTGTACTTTTATTTGCATACATTAAAATCAAGACACATTAAACCAAAATTTGTTTCCGTTTTGAAAATACTTTACTCTGAAAAGCATTCTATACAAGGAAAGAAGTTTATTTTCTAAAGAAATCCATTTCGTTTCTTAAAACAAGAAAATTCAAAACTAAATAACTGATTTTAACTTATTTTGTTCGTATTAAGTAAAAGTTTCTTAAATAAAGAAACATTTTCTAATGATTAAAAAAAAAATTCACGTTTTTGGTATATGATCAAAAATTTCAAGAAGCATTTATTTAATATTAGTCAGATTTTAAAATAGAATCAAGAAACAAAGTTTTTTTTTTATAAACTAAGAGGGAGTTTACACGGTGTCTATTCAGACATGTCTAACAAACACGTTTGTTTTGTTTGTAGGCGATCGGGGTAGAGAAGAAGAGGGGTTGCCAAACAGACATGAAATGACTTTTCAAGTTTGTTTATATGAATTTCCATGTTTTTAATTTGTATGTATATTAGACTATTATACATGAAAACAGACATGTTTGGAAAGACATCGTGAAAAGACAATAGGTTTTTGGAAGCATGTTCAAAAGAGAATGTCAAAAACAGACATGTCTGGAAAGACTCCGTGTAAGACATTTTTGGCTTAGACGAGAATAGTGCAAAATTTTCGTGGTTCAAGTCATATTTTCTGGTGAATTAGTAAATAATTCTTTCCGTGTATAGTTGAAATTATATTACTTTAATCTTCCTTAAATATCAGAAAAGGCTTTTTAAAAATATTAATGTTTTATTAACACTGCTCGGTAAAAAACTAAAAAAAGTCGATCTAGAGAACTTGATTATGTGATTTTAATTCACTTTAGCGTGCTAAATGCAGATAGTTTATTCAAACACGTCTAGTTAACATTTTGTTTACTGATTTCTTACTTTTTTTATTCAAAATATACCTGGATTTCTGATAAATGATAAAAATACTAATTTGCATGGAAAAATATAATATAAAATATAAAATAATTATTTGTAAAATATCAATATCGTTCTCAAGTTATGATAAAATATATGTAGCATAAATGCCTTATTTCTGTCAAAATATAAGTCTAGCCCATAAAAGAACAAGACATGATAGAAACAACTGAAAACGGATTTGAATTTAGCGCAGTAGTATCTTTGTTTTTCATAAATTTTTATTTAAAACGATTTTTTTGACGGCCAGTGTTATTAATAAAACTTGGATCTTAAATATGTCATTAAGTTTTTTATTTTAATTTTATTTAGCGCTTTTTGATTGGAGACACGGCGCTTTTTGATTAGAAATAGTTCACAACCCTGCCACGAAGACAGGTAGGGGGCAATTTCTGCCTCCGAATATATTGAACAAATTTTAATGAAATGTAAAACATAGACACATATTTACCTAATTATAAAGGCGCATTGGCTATGCATTTTTTTTAAATAGGACCACGAGGGGAGGTAGGTGGCAATTCCTTTCTCTTTTTAATGAAATTTAAAACATAGAAAGATCCCTATTTAAATAGTTACATAAGCTATGTATTTTTTTAAAGATTAGACTAGGAGTCGAGGGGAGCATACTAGCTCACGCCAGGTATAAAATTAAAAAATAGTTTAGGAATTTGTTCTTAGATCATACAAAGTATAAAATGTTTGAACTTGTGTTTGATGGAATTTGTTGCCAATTTAAACTTAATTTTTACAAGAAGAAAAGATTTGGGGTATTTATTTTAATATCTCATTAAATTTCTAATTCTTGTGTTGAATTTATTATGTATATTTAATCATTTCCAATCTTTTTCTTTTCCTTTTCAGAAAAAACATCGTCCCAAACCACACTATATGCGCCGCCAAACCGATATCAATTACTCTATGCGCACAATTCTTGTAGATTGGCTAGTGGAAGTTTCGGAAGAATATAATTTAGATACTGAAACTTTGTATTTGTCGGTATCATATATTGACCGTTTCCTTAGTCACATGTCGGTGGTACGCAATAAATTACAATTGGTTGGCACGGCAGCCATGTATATTGCATCGTAAGTACTTATATATATTTTATTCTAGTTAATTTGAAATAGAGAATAGTACTTTGCAATGATAAATGTTGTATGTATGTATGTATTCATATTTCTAAAAAAAAAAGAAATAAATGTTGAATCCAAATAATACCCAAATGTATTTGTATATCTTTGGATTTTCAACACAGTTTGTTTACACTTTACTTAAGCTTTATCGGAAATATTACTATACAAGGGATTTCAAAAAAGTGTTATTATCTGTGAAAGTCTTCCCAAGGCGAAACGGATTTTGTGGGCATGTGCTAAAATTCTTTACTAAAACAGACACGGAGCTGAAAAATTGTTCCTGTATATAAGATCATCAGCAAATTTGCATTAAAAGTAATGCAATGTTGGCTCATATGATGCTTTCTTATTGCTTTCATCATTTCAAAATAGATTCAGAAAAAAAACTTTGGTAATATGATTTTAACATGTAAACTGATATATTTTTTTCGAGTATATAGATTTTAGAAAAGCATTTAATTAAGTGAACCACAACCTTCTGTTGTATAAGTTGCATCAAATCGGGCTCTTTCCTATATCTATTTAATTCTTATGCACCTTCGTATATAAAGGGTAGATATCAATGCATTTTGTTCTGCAACTGTAATTCCAAACCTTTACCTGTGTAATACGTGATCTTTAAATATATTCTTATTAATAAACTTATAATTCACCTTTGAACGTCAGTACAATAAACAGGTTAACGTACCGTCCAACTGATAGTTTTTCAGTGCTGATTCAGACACGTCACGTTTCAGCTTGTGTCTAAACTATGTATAACGAATACAAAAAGAAAATCGACGATCGAGAAAATCGATACTCTTCTTATCTTTATCCCTCTCTTCAAAAAACTCACGACGTGACGCCACAAACTTGTCGCCTTTTTATCAGCACTATACATACAATATAAACTAAGGGTGAGTTCCAAAACATCGAAACATATTCAGTGATGCGGCTCTATTCTATTTATTTATTTTTTACAGTATGTAATAAAATAAGCCTCTTTTTGCTACGGTTTCGATGTAACCACCTATGTTGTTTGAAAAAAAAACTGCAACATTTTTATGTTTAGAAAAGAAACACTTCTTTGCAATCAGTTGCTTTAAAAAAAACGATGTCAGCTTTAAAAAATACAATCTTTGAAAACTTGATGGGATTGTAAGACAAAAAAAAAAGGCCAAGGCCGGACTTTTATGCAAATGCATATTTGTTGTCGTCAGTCTGAGGTTACCATATATTAAAAATGTTATTTAAGTAGCACCGATTTGTTAGTGCATATTTTGCTTTGAATGCATATTTTAGCATATGTTGCATATTTTGAAAAAACTTGTTTAAATTGCTTTATTTTGCCATGCATCCGGTTGCGGAAGTGGTAAGAGACAACTTCGATGATATTTATTTTTTGATTTCTTTTGGAAAATACAATTTTTTGTAAAGCAATATGAAATTTAAGTTAATTGATATTGCCATAAATAAGATGTTTGCTGTGGACGGTAACTTTAGTTAACAAATTCGTATCAAGCTTAATAAAGTTTTTAAAAAAATGAGGGACATAAAACAATAACACAAACTTCTGGCATATTTAATCAACATTTTTACGAAAACATCGTAGTGAAAATTATATACCACAAAGAAACTATCAGCATTTAATCATGCACCTATCACTTCCGTTTTATTTCCTTTTGGAAAGCATGCAGTAGCTTTACTTTTGAAAATATAAAAAAAAAATATGTTTTTAATTCATTTTCCATCTTTGGCATTTTGACAAAACATCTTAAGTCGAGATAAAAAGATAGCAAAAAAGTTTAAAAAAAAACTCGGTGAAAAATCATTTTTATCAAATAACTAGCTGAGCCGGTCCGCGTTGCTGGCCCTAAGCAAACATTATTACCAGACGATTTAATTTTAGCTTTAAACGAAATTTACGGCCTTTAAAATTTTCCTTCCGTAAAAACCTAAGAGACGATTTTAAAGAAAAAATCATCCAAATCGGTCAAGCCGTTCTCAAGTTATGCGCTTAATAGAAAAAGTGGGCGTAAAAATAGGCGTGATACATTTTTCTTTCGATGAAAACGTAAAATGGAGTAATACGAACATTTAAAAGAAAAATTTGTCAAATCGATGGAGCCGGTTTTTGATTTCAGGTAAATCGAAAAAAGTGTGCGGGGCAAACTTTTCTTTCCGTAAAAACCTAAGTTGAACCATGGTAATCATTTTAAAGAAAAAATCGTTTAAATCGGTCAAGCCGTTCTCAACTTATGCGCCTAATAGAAAAAGTGGGCGTAAAAGAAGTCGTGATAAATTTTTCTTTCGATTAAAACTTAAAATGGATTAATGCGAACATTTGAAAGAAAAATTTGTCAAATCGATGGAGCCGTTTTCTGATTTAAGGTAATTCGAAAAAAGTGGGCGTAAAAGTGGGCGGGGCAACATTTTCTTTCCGCAAAACCTTAGTTAGACCATAGCGATAGTTTTAAAGAAAAAATCGTTCAAATCGGTCAAGCCGTTCGCCAGTAATGCGCTTAATAGAAAAAGTGGGCGTAAAAGTAGGCGTGGTAAATTTTTCTTTCGATGAAAAGTTAAAGTTGATTACTACGAACATTTGAAAGAAAAATTAGTCAACTCGATGGAGCCGTTTTCTGATTTTAGGTAAATTGAAAAAAGTGGGCGTAAAAGTAGGCGGGGCAAAATTTTCTTTCCGCAAAAACCTAAGTTGGACCATGGCGATAATTTTAAAGAAAAAATCGTTCAAATCGGTCAAGCCGTTCTCAAGTTATGGATTTTGCCACTCCCCTCCGCCCCCAGATAGACCGATTTTGGATTTCAAAATCAACTAACCATCATCACTCCTCCCTGTACCTTCCCTAAAAATTTTATGGCAATCGGTCGAGCCGTTCTCGAGTTATGGAGTGACAATCAAAATGTACACTTCTTTTTATATATATAGATAAAAAAATAAACCGAAATTAAAGAAAAATTTTGTTCATAAAACAAAATTTTAAAAAACGTAAGCAAAAATGTTTTTTGAATGAAAATTCGTACGATTAACAACATTTTTTCACCTTTTTAAATATGACTTAAGATGTTTTGTCAAAATGCCACAGATATTTAGGTTCAAACAAGTTACTTATGGTGTTTTCTTTTCTCAGAATAATGTTCGATGTATGCTACCATTCGCGCGGGGTATTGTTCTATTCTAATGCTAAGTTCACACTTGGGTTTTTAAACGCGTTTAAGCAAAATGTTGATTTAGCTAATTAAAGCCGTTCACATTACATTTGAGATGATTAAGATAACAGATGATTAAGAAAAAAACACACAAAAAAAAATCACTTTTATAAAGTTATCAGAAGATTATTTTAATCATTTTAATGAAAATGAAAATTTATGAATTATTTAAGGAAAAAAATAAAAACATTAAGCAGAAATCTTGGCCGGTTGTACACGACATGTTGGCGATTCTACATTATTAGGTATGTTCAGTGGATTCTATGTGGTTTATGAAGTGATTTAGTTGTAATCATGTCAATTTGAAGTGATTAACAAATCACTTCAATGTATGGGTAATCATCTCGATTTTGATTTTGAATGTATGGGTAATCATCTCGATAGTGATTAGAGCTTAATCACGTTCGAGCTGCTTAAACGCGTTTAAGAACCCAAGTGTGAACTTAGTATTACCCCCAGTTATAATTGAGTGTGAGATAATAACCTTTTTTGCATCTGCGCTAAGTACTTTTTTATGCAAGCAAGTATTTTTTTATTAGGGTTTTTCTTGTGTTTGCGTACAATTTGCGTTATATTGTGATTTATGGTTATTTTGTGATGGTTAAAAATACTTTTGGTTTTTCGTTTGTTTTAATTTTATTTAATAATTATTTTTTGCTCAAAATTTTTAACAACAGCTGAATTTTATTATGGAAAATCAGAGCTGTAATCGCTAATTGGAATTCAAAGAAAATGTAATGTTAAAAATCGCTACAACAGTGGTGAATATCGCTTTAGTACAATCTTTGAATTTAATATTTAACACGCTAAATACACATTAGTGTTAAGTGTAAAACGTAGCTATTATTTTATCCATTGTAATTTAGAAAAATGTATCACTTTGTAAGGTTGCGTGTGGCCTGTTAAATATATTACACAAATATAATGTATTATTATTTTTTAGAAAAGAAAACACCATTTATTTACATGATTATTTTACTTTTGGATTTTCTCTATATTTTTGTGTTTTACATTATTTTAACTACTACTTTTGTGGTTTTTGTGGCTTATGAGACTGAATTTTAACGTTTTTTATGTTGTTACGTGTTTTTTCTTGATATTTTTATGTTTTCTTTATCACTAATAAAAAAATTGTATGTGCATATTTTTTTAATTCTTAGCGCATATATTTTTAGTGCATTTTTTATGCGCATAAAACGCGATTTTAACTACATAAAAGTACGGGCCCTAATAATTATATTTAAAAAAGTGGTTTATGCACATTAAACATGCAGTAAAAACTCAAAAATATGCCCCTAAAAAAATAAAAATGGCTTATTTGAAAACAAAATATTAATATTAATATTTAATAATATTTGCATCTAAAAGAAACAATACAAAAATTCTTTGCCGTTAGGCAAAAAGGTTTTAAGTCAAAAAAAACGCATTTTGAGTTTTTGGTTCACTTTTTTTTCTTTCGTTTGGTATCAGTATGGGTACGTTCGTAAATACATCAAAACTGTGCATCACTGCTGCAGTGATGCAAAATATTGTTGCTGATGCGTGATCACCAGTTGCGCTTGTGATGCTGATGCTTTTTTACTGCACAACAGCTGTGCAAAGTTTGAATTTTTGAGCAAGAGCTAAATTTTAAAAGTTTTATGAGCGAACATAAAATAATAAAAAAAAATGTTATCAACAATAGCGATGGCAAATTTTATTAAAACTATTTAACCAAAAAGTAATAGTTTCTTATAAACTACAAGAAAAAGCATCGAAAAAGAAAAATAAAACTATTTATTTTATGTTAAAAGTTATTGCATCAGAAAATTAACTGATGCAATAATTGCTAATATTTGCTGCAGAACTGCGGCATCACTGCATAAAAAAACATTTGACATATGAAAGTAATGCCAAGTTTCTTACAAGTGATGCATTTACGAACATTCAACTTTACTAATGCGCAACTGATGCGCAGCAACTGCATTTACGAACGTACCCTTCCTTAAGTCGAGCACAACTGCTTCTAATTAAACCAATAATAATTAATTTAAGTACTCGAATAAACTCTCGTATAATAAATCAAAATCTATTTATTCATAGTGAACTGTAGAATATTACGTCGCCAATTTCGAAGAATTTTTATTTTGTAAAATATTGGAAAATTCTTTCAATTTTTTATGGAGTCGTAGTCGCGAGTTTTTGTAGATACTTCGACTTCCATAAAAACACCGCGACTCCAACTTGGTAAAATGGATTGTCTATTGAAACGCCAAGGTGAATCTGTATTTCTCACTACTTGCAGATGTATATACAATTTTAAATTTTTTCTATTCTTTATTTTTAATCACCCGCTTTATTCTCCCTTTATTTTTTCCATTGTTATTTTCAACAATTTGTTATTATGTATTTATCGAACAAAATAACGCTTTATATGTATCTTGTTGCTCCTTTAAAGAAAAGTAAATAAATGTTTTTTGTATTCACTAAAAAAAAATAATAATATCATTATTATTGATTTCTTTTGTTGCTGGTTGTTTCAAGAACATCAACTTGAGCTCTAAACAAAAATTTCTTTTATCACTGCCACACTATTGTACTTAACAAACACTTAATTCACATGAGGGCTTTTACGACGTCGTTTTATCTTGATTCCCTTTTAAAGCAACTTCCAAAATCTCTTTGCGTTCATACGATGATTTTTGGTTGCATGTCTTTTTTTTATTTACAGTATGGCCTTGATTACCAGTCATTCGATTAACCGGAAGCTTCAATTAAATGGAAAACAAAAATTTTGTTGCACTGATTTAAATTGCCTCTATTATCCGAAATTATAAACAAATTATCTTTTTTTCGCTAAATTTTGAACAATCAAAAGAAATTTAAATAAACGAAAAAAGAGAATTTCTTAACGTTGTGGAAGCATGTTCTGCCAAATTTACTTTTTTCCTCATGTTTACATAATAAAACGTTATATATTTGCATAAAATAAGAAACACACCAAAAAAAATAAATAATCAAGAATTCTGCCGATCCCGTCTATTATCGATAATCGAGGTCTCACTGTATTTTCAACCACACACTTCAAAGTAAGAAAAAGAATAAAACGTAAACAGAAAAGGTTAAAAGAGAAATGTAAAAAACGACATGCAAAATACAAAACGAGTCATTTTGTTAACCCCTCTTTCTTTTCTACACCGCTCACCAACAAACCAAAAGAGACGTCGACAAAGCGACGTCGTAAAAGCCCTCATCTAAACTGAGTGAAAGATTCTACATTACTTAACTCTGTTCCTTCTTTTAACTTCTAAAGATTGACAGCAATTTGTTGTGGTTGGTGTTGAATTGTTTGTCAGTATGTAACGGTTTTTTTTTTTTAACTTTTCAAATTTAATATTTTAAACTCTTGCCAAAAATTTCTAAACGAGCTGTAAAAAGTTTTTTGTAACAAAATAAAACCTTTTTATGCTCTTTTGATTAATGTGTGTTTTAGTGTTTGGGGTGAAATAAATGTGAAGTTATTTTTTGCAAAATTCTTAATATTCTTCCGCGACAAGCAAAAAAGTTTTCTTATGATATATTTTTTGTAATATTTAGAGAAGGTTTTTTTTTAAACATCTACAAGCATGTGATAAGCTCAACCATTGACTGTAATATATCTTAAACTTGCAATTTTATTTTATGTTTTTATTTTATTTATTTATTTGTATATAAAAATCACCAGCTTTATTGAAGGTACCTTGAAGTTAGGGTTAGCAATACAAAAGTTTGTAAATCGGTATTTCTGGTTTAAAATCTCTTTTTTTTATTAAATCAAAATTATATAACATTATCAATCAACACTTTTACTTATATTTTAACATTAAATATCTTAAATTCTTTTAATCGAGGACACTTTTCGAATTAACTTTTTAGGTATTTATACTACCCCTACAAGTTAAATACTCGTTGATAAAGGACAATATTTTTCCTCCCTTCACCGAAAGTTGAAAGGGGGAGGTTAGGTTAGGTTAAGAAGGGTTATGCGCCCAAGGGCACACTTCCATTCGGAGACCAATATGGTCCATTGTGAATAAGAGAAAAAAGAAAAGCCAGTAAAGAAAATAAGTATGAGATGGATAGAATCCAGAAAGATAGAAAGTTAGTAAGTGATAGGATTTCGCGTATTGCCCCCTCTACAGTCCCCTCAACAGAAACAACCGCACTATTTCCCTGACAAACCCCAGTAGATCAGCCGGACTACATCCAACGATGCACCCCAGTTCGTCGTGAAACCTATCTCCTAGCCACTTCTGCCTGAGAACCTGCATCCTGGGACAATGGCACAGTGCATGCTCGATCGTCTCCAGCTCCTCTGAATCATCGCATAATCTGCAGAAGTCCGGTATGGCGTTGTCCCATCTGCCCGCAAAAGCCCTAACAGGACAATGACCCGTCAAGAACTCTATAAGCGTTCTAAGACTACCCCTATCCAATCCCAGTAGAACCCTGGTTTCCCCCGCGTCCAATTTTGGCCATAGTGCCCTGGACACCCTGCAATCCGTTCTGTGCCCCCAGGATTGGTTAACGTCATCACGGAATTTCTCAGAGGGGGGCTTAACCCCTCTGTCCCTTACCGCTAAGTACAGATTCGAACCCCTCTCGCGAGTTTGTCAGCCACCTCATTTCCATCAACCATGCAGTGTCCAGGTACCTAACACAGCCTTACATTGAATGCCTCCATGAGTTCACCAAGAGCATTCCTACACCGAGCGACCAGGCACGATCGCACCGTATAATTTGTCAATGCCCTAAGCGCCGCCTGACTATCGACGTAAATTGTCACCACAGATCCACCCACGATATGTTCCAGTATCACCTCCGTCGCCCTCCAGATTGCTAGGATCTCAGCCTGGAAGACACTGCACTCGTCGGGGAGTCTGAACGACCTTTTCACCTCGGTTTCCGCGATATATACACCGGCACCAGTGCCGGTTTCCGTCTTGGATCCATCCGTAAATACTGCCCACCCCCCAAACAGTCCCTTGGATCCACTCCAAATTTCCCTATCCGGGAACTCCACTGATGGTGTTGCACCGAAGTCTAGGGTCATAGTCTTATGATCCGAAATTCTCGCGAGAATAATACCCTGATCAAGCAGACCCATCTCGTACAAAATTCTCGTGTGATCATCCCGCCTAGGTCTAACTAAAGAAGAATTGTAAAGTCTAAGTAAGTTCCTAGCTGCCACACTCCTCACATAATGCTCAATAGGGGATAGATATAGTAGGATGTCCAGCGCTGTCTGCGGAGTGCTTCTCCTTGCACCTGTGATGCCAAGAGATGCACTTCTTTGAACCTTGCTGAGCATCTTCCTATAGCTATCCACTCCCAACGCACCCCACCAAGCAGTGCATCCATAGGTAAGTATAGGCCTAACAACCGATGTGTAAATCCAGTTTACCATATCCGGCCTCAGACCCCAGTTCTTACCAATGGAGTTCCTGCATGTGTAGTATGCATTGAGTCCCCTTCTCATCCTCTCCTGAGTATTTCTCTTCCAAGACAGTTTGCAGTCTAGAAAGTTACCCAAGTACTTTGCTCCGTCCGATAGAGGCAACTCGACGCCATCTAGCACTGGCCCCCTAAATCCCTTTACTTATGTCAACTTAAACCCGACCTTAAACTGTCTATTAGTGGTATGCCCAAATCAATATGAAAATCAAATCACTCTTGCTTTTTCAAGTGGTTGCACAATTAATACGCAAAGAAAAAGCTAATACCACGTGCTTTGTGATGTGCGTCGCACAAAAATTGGACGTCATAAAATTCATCATGTAAATTGAGTGTATTGGGGGATTCACAAGGTGTCATAAAGTCATATGTCTTAAAATAATAACATGAAAAAATACGACTGTTGTGAACAACCCCTCATAATTTTGTATGCTATTTTGAATTTAAATCAGCTGATTTAAAACAAATATAAAAAATAAATAATTACCTAACATCAAAATATTTTTTAATTCTTTTCCATGAATTAATAAATTAAATTAGATTTTACCTGACTATTTTTCATTTTGCAGACCCAAATCAGAAATAAATTTTTTTTTGTTTGTTTACCAAACAGCAGAGTCATAAGCCGATCTTATTTGACGCCGCAAGTGATTTGTTGCAAAAATTGCTAGCCGCAGGTCAAATTTTGATGTTAGCCGGATAAAATTATACCATCAACGGCGACGGCTACAAGAGCTAACTCGGTACGGCTCAGCCGCTCAGCTCCGGTCTCTTCTGATTAATTACGACAGCCCAATAAACATAGCAAGCAACGTTCTATTAATTTAAGACACTTTTTGTTTACAAAGCAACAACAATATTTTTAAACCATTGTAAAATGTTAGAACATTATGACAATATAACATGATAGCACACCTTGTGAATACCCCATATGTGTTTTGTTTTTTAACAACAACAATCAAATCATCAAATAAATTAAAAAATTCAACTCATTGACGTCATTGTGTGCAAACCCAATTGTCTGCGCTATTCACATGAAAGCACATGTCTTCAGCTTATTATTGGTTTGACCTACCGACCATTTTTTTGAATATGTATTTTGAATACCCCCTTTCTAAACCCAAAACCTGTTTCACGAAATTGTTAATCGTTTATCAGATATTAAGCATTAATTTTGCTCCATATCAACTATTTTAAAGTTGATTAAGTATTGTTTTGCTCTACACGCTTCTGTTTGGCGAAAGCTGCAAATTCCTCATACAAAAACCTACAAAATGTCAAAGTAATAAGTTTACTTATGCAGCACAAAATGCTACTTTTAAGAAAAAAATTTAGAACAGTGGCGTATGCGGGACAAACAAGAATTTTCTTTTTTAAAATAATCCTATCAACTTCCTATGGCCCCATGCTCCTTGCAGGAGTAAAAGGAACGAATATATATATATCAACTTCTAAGTTTGTTCTTGAACGTTCACAGAAATTTATACTTTTATATATACTGCACAGCACTAGGGGTTTCAAACGCATAGAAGCGAATGAGTAAAAATAAATTCAATGAATTGTACTGACTTGAATTGAGTGAATTGTCTTGTTTGTTCCAGGCCTTTAGTATATGTATATACATTACAAATTACATATAATTGATAATTGGCCATTTCCTTATTCCACATTATTGGTCATTATTAGAGCTGTAATTAATTTCTAAATGCAATTGACAGTGTCTAAACAATACATTTAATAGTGATTTTATGGACAAAATATCGAAATTAAAACTAATTTCATATTTATGTGTCGACTATATGTGGCAATCCAAAAAATATTATAAAACGTATGGCACATTTAGCCAGTTGCAATTTTGACAAATCAGCAACCGAAAAACTTTAAAAAATAAACGTATAGAAATTAAAATAAGTGAAATTAATTAAAAAAGAAATATAATGACTTCCGTCCATTTATTTTTGAGATCTCCAACTTCAAAATGAATCGCATTTAAATCATGTAACTAAGAAAGTCTTATAATGTGTAACCACAAAAAAGGAGTACACGTGGCATCTGTTGGGCGGCAAATGAGATGCTAAAATCTCATTGTACTTAAAAACAATTTTTTTTTTTTTTTTTTTTTTGCTTAAGGGCATTTTTTCGTCCTCTCAAATATGTTCTGACTTATTTAGTCTGGATTCACACTAGTTTCTTTCAGAAAGTTTGAGTTTATTGGTGAGAGAGGAAGAGAACATGCTGTTATTCACTCCCCTCTCACCAATAATCTCACAGTTTCTGAAAGAAAACTTTCATAGTGTGAACCCAGACTTAGTTGCCAGCCAAAATAAAATACAATAAAAAGTTTTTAATATGTAATGGGATTCTATTACATTTGTTGGATTAATAAGTCAAAAAGAAAAAAATTTTGTTAAAAAAAGAATTATGTAATTAATAAATACATAATAATTAAACAAAAAACGTATTCATTTTAAGCTTTTGGCGCCTTTTTACTTAAAAGATCTACACAGCAACCAGAACTTTATGATTGCCTAAATATTTATTGCATGCAACTGAAATGGACGTAAGTTGCCATCTGTAGTTGTTTTTGGCAACTGACAACTGAACTTAAGTTCGGTTGCCATATATACTGGACCTATTAGATTTAAGAAAAAAAGCATAAATTTTGGTATTTTCTACTTTGGTACTGCAAATCCTACTTTAAGAAGTAAAGATTTATAATGTACAACTACTGTTGTTACTACTTTATAATTGGAGATACTTTGTTCAGCAATTTTTCAACAATTTGAAATATTTTCTAAGATTTCTTTTTCATTTCAATTGCTTTTTCATACTCACCAATATTTCGTTCATTTGTACAACTGTGTTTTTTATATCCTCCAGTTGATGTATTTGCTAACAATATATTTTAATGTAATCGTATGGAAAAACACAACCAACCAACCCACTTTTCAAAACAACAAGGATAAAAAGAAATGAATGTGTTGTATTTTCTCCTTAACGAGAATTCTTGTTTGTGGTTACTGCTTACTGAGGAATGAGTTTAAATTGTTTTACCATATTCACTGCATTGATAGTGCTACATGTTGCTAAATTATTGATAAACAGTACAATGAAAAATGTATTTTGTTTTTTAAGAACAATTTCGTTATTTTCTTTGTTTTATATAACTTTTAACAATATAGAAAAAAAAGAAAACAAGCTATTTAATTAAACTAAAATATTTAAATTTAATTGTTATTTCTTATAGGAAATACGAAGAAATTTATCCACCAGATGTAGCTGAATTTGTTTTCATTACCGATGATACCTATAATAAAGCTCAAGTTTTACGCATGGAACAGATTATTTTAAAAATTTTAGCTTTCGACTTGTGCACTCCCACTACCTATGTTTTCATCAATACATATTCTGTGCTAATTGATATACCCGATAAAGTGAAGTTTCTTACATTGGTAAGTATAAGAGTTATCATATTTATTTTAAAAACTTTTTATTGATTAAACAACTTCTTTCTTACTTTTAGTACATTTCTGAATTGTCTTTACTTGAAGCTGATCCCTATTTGCGTTTCCATCCCTCAATAATTTCGGCTGCTGCTTTGGCTTTGGCACGTCATTTATGTAATTTACCCATTTGGTCTGCAGAATTGGAAGAAATCACCACTTATCGTATTGAGGATTTAAAGGAGGTCATCATGTTTTTAAGTATAAGTCATAATGCTGCTGTGGCTTTGCCTCAACAGGCTATACAAGAGAAATACAAGGCAGAAAAGTAAGTGAAAAAAAAGGAAGTACATACTTGAAAAAGTCTGGAAACAGATTAATGGTTTTTAAATAAATATAAAAGTCTTGTATTTACCATTTCATATCTGACGATTTTTAAATCACGTCTAGTGAAAATAAAAATTGAACATTTTCCCCTTGAAATTTTGCATTTACATTTTTTAGGGAAAATGACACACATTTTGAAGGATTTTTAATGCCAAAATAACATATTTTTTTAGCTTATTTTCTCCATAAGCCAATAAGTATTTTAAATAGGCTGTGCGCGTGACAACTTTTTGACTCAAGATTTTTCACGTCACAAGAGAAGAAAATGTAATCCTGCACGCTCACTCACGAATCATTTTCTCAGGCACATTCATTAAATATTCTATTAAAAAAGTATTTTTTAATGAAAAACGAAGCTTAAATTAATTTTAATTTTTATTTTAATACTATGTGACCCGGCAAACGTTGTTTTGCCATATAACTTATATCTTTCAGATGTTACAGTGTCTGCATGCCAAATTTAAAAAAAAAACGGTTGATTAGAAGAAGATAATTTAAATTACAGGCTATAGTTCTTTCCAGATGTTATACTATTTGCCTGACAAATTTTTAGAAAATCAGTTGATTAGTTAAGAAGATATAGGAAGAAGGAGCTTTTACCTCTCTTGCATGCCAAATTTTAAGAAAACCGGTTGATTAGTTAGGAAGATATAGGGTGGGGGAGCTTTTAACCCTCTTGCTCTATTTAATGCCCTAAATTATAAAAAACTATAGGCTATAGTGCTTTTCAGCTGTAACACTATTTGCCTGCCAAATTTCAAGAAAACAGTTGTATAGCTAAGAAGATTTAGGGAAGGGGAGCTTTTACCGCTATTGCCCTATCTCACGCTCTATTCCGTATTTCCTTTCAGATGTTACAGTGTCTGCATGCCAAATTTTAAGAAAACCTGGTGATTAGCTTAGAACCTTAAAGAAGCTTAGAACCTTATTTCACGCCCTAAATAATAAAACTAATAGGTTATAGTTCTTTCCAGATGTTACACTTTTTGTCAGCAAAATGACAAGAAATCTATTAATAAGTTAAGAAGATATATGGTGGGGGAGCTTTAACCCCTCTTGCCTTATTTTACGCCCAATTCCCTATTTCCTTTACGATGTTACAGTGTCTGCATGCCAAATATTAAGAAAACCGGTTGATTATTTAAGAATCTGTAAGGAGGCGGAGCTAATGCCCTATTTTGCGCCCTCTAGCTATATAAAAGAAACTTTACGAACTATTCGCATACCTAACAAATACACATACACAATTTCATAAAAATCGGTCAAGCCTTTTTATAGTAGTTCAAAATGGTGGGCAGTTAATTGATATTTGTATGGAAATATATAGGAAAATCTAAATGCCATATCTCCGAAATTTTGTTTGAAATCGGTCGACCCGTTTCCGCAGTTAGTGGTGACATCAAAGTGTACACTTCTTTTTATATATATATAGATAGATTTTAACTAAAAATTCTTAAATTTAGACAATTCTTTAAACATATTTTTCAATTTTTATGTATTCAAAAGTTTCTTAAACAGGTCTTCATGAGTGCGTGAGAAATCTTGAATGATTTTTAAATTTTTATCGGGCACGCAACGCAATTTGATTATTGCAATCATTCTTATTTTCATGCGTAATTAATATTTTAAGTGATTCACAAGTGACACGAAACAACTTTTTAATAATATAATTTTTTTTTATATTAATTAATATAGAAAACTGGAGCGTTGTTTTTGTGTATTTAAAAATGAACTCTAAATACAGATTTGAATAGATTTATTTTCCAACGTATTATTTATGTTTGCACCCTAAAACAAATTATTGAAATGTTTTGACAAATTCGAACTTATGATTTCTACATTTCAGCCATTTAGGTGAGGGTAAGACACTTCGATAATAATTGAGAAAGGTTTATTATTGTTCCAATTTTGTTTCTTCGGTTACTGTTTGCAAAATCTAATTTAATTCGAACTTTTAATTCTTATGCGATTTTCTGACGTTGAGTCATTTTTTTATACCATTCACTGCAGCGTAAATATAAGTTTGTCATTCCGTTTGTAATTTCTATTTGATGTTTATGTTGATGTTAGACCCAATAAAGTATATATATTCTCGGATTTAACTATGTACGTGTATGCGTTGAAATAAGCTTACCGATGACCTCAGATTTGATAGGGACTAGGTTTTATATGTACATTTCATTCACTCTCAAAGTAACAAAACTCTTCAATTTCTAAACATTTTTACCTGAGCCCTTTTCGGAATTCATGATTCAATTATTCTGAATTATTATCAAAAAGTAATTTCAATTTTTGGGAATACAAAATTTTAATTTCAAAAGATTTTGTTATTCGTGCTTAATTCCCAGTTTTTATTCTTGATAAAAACACTTGAAATTTATTGTTGATGGGATAAGCTATTCCTATGCATTTCACTGGTTGCTTAGGCCAGATCATCAGGAAACTTCATCCATAAAGATTTTAGAAAAACTAAAGATATTAAACCAAATAAAACTGTTAAACGTATAAGACTTATAGCAACAGTTTTACTTGTAACAATATCAAAGCTTTAACAAAACACATCAACAATAAAAAAGTGGGTTTATCTCATCTTACAAAACTGTTGCTATAAGTCTTATACGTTTGACAGTTTTATTTGGTTTAATATCTTTAGTTTTTCTAAAATCTTTATGGATGAAGTTTCCTGATGATCTGGCCTAAGCAACCAGTGAAATGCATAGGAATAGCTTATCCCATCAACAATAAATTTCAAGTGTTTTTATCAAGAATAAAAACTGGGAATTAAGCACGAATAACAAAATCTTTTGAAATTCTGAATTATTTTTATAAAAGTTTTTAGTAAATATTGAAAATTTTACCATAATCTCCTATTTTTAAACTATTTGTAGTTTTGAAAATGTTCTTTAAAAACATCAAATAATCTTCGAAAGTTAAATTATTATGACATGACGAAATATTATATGACGATTTTCTAACAATATTCAGTTAGTTGATGATGAAAAGCGATTAATTTTAAAACGAACGTTTTTACAAGGTGCGATGAATTTTAAGTGATTTTAAAATTAGTTTTTGAGTTATACGGCCAAGTCATGGAAATCGAAATCAGGTGAAATTGAAATTGAAATCGACGAAGATTTAAGTTGAATTTTTGTAAAAATTAACGCAGCTTTTCCTGATTTCAAAAATAGTTTAGGTAATAATTTGTAAACGTATTTACTGTCAACTCTTATGTATGGTTGTGAGCTATTTGCTAGTTGTAATTCTGAATGTAGACGAAGGCTGAATGTAAAATATAACAATATTGCAAGATATATTTTTGGTGTTGGAAGATACGAAAGCATTTCACGATTTGCATATAAAATTTATAATGTCACCTTTGATAATTTATTAAAGTGCCGAACACTTATCTTCTTGCATAAAATAATAGACAACCGACAACCGCCATATCTCTATGAAAAAATTACATTCTCAAGGTCGAATAGAGGTAACAAGATAAATAGCATTAAGTATACAAAAGCGATATCTGAGCAACACTTTTTCATTAATTCAATTCGTCTTTGGAGCCAATTACCCCCTCAAATACAAATTATTAGCAATGCCAGCCATTTCAAATCTGCCATATTTAGGCACTTTACGTAATTATGTTACCTTCTAAATAAGCACTTTTGCCTTAATTTTTGTATGTTAATTAAAAATAAAGGGTGCGTTCGAAAATGCATCACTGCGCTGCATCAGTGATTTCAAATGGTAATATATTTATCAGTGAAGTAAATGTGGACCAAAAAATTGTGAAAAACTCCACAACAATAATAGTTACACAATAAAAAAAATTATAATTGTTTTTTTATTGGCATTAAAAAAATTTGCTTTTCTGATGCAGCGCAGTGATGCATTTACGAACGTAACAAAATTAAAATTGTTATGTAGTTAGTTATTAAGGGTAATCACGATGGTCATTGTGCAAATTTGCAATGTGTAAATTTGCAGTGCATATTATGATTGATCGTGAGCATACCACTTTTATTTTTGTGCAAATATGCTATTTTTCTAAAAATGTATTCTGGCAACACTAAAAACTTCTGGCAGCACTGTTAAAAATCTGCATTTGTTTACAATTACAGTAGTTCCCGCTTAAGTGCGCATCGAAAAATGTTCAGTTTTCTACGCATTTAAACGGGGAATCATTTAACCGATAACCCGGATAAATGCGCAATCAACGCATTTATAAAAACCTCGCTTAAAAAACTTAATAATCATTTAAAAGTACTTCTTTAGTTACATATAAGGGAAAATAAAATTTATTATAGGTACATAGTTTTCATACGAAATTAAATACATATAATATTAAAACTAATTCAATAAACATTCTTACATAAATACTTATGGACATACATTTTTATTAAAAATATAAATATGTTTTGTTTATAATATGTATTTTATTCGACCTTTATTATTTTCAAATATTAATAGGTCTTTAGGTCTTTCTTTAAAAACTTACCCCCATATTTATAATCGATTATTAAATTTAACAAACGTTTATTAAGGAGAAATTTCATACAAAATTTGTTTTGTAAACCTTTATTGAATTTAAAATTTTTTTATAAATACAGCCGTAAATGTTTATTCGAACCCATAATTAGGCTCCAACTTATTCACTCTTTTTCATCATCGGAATATTCCGATAACTCTTTAAAATTATTCTCTATGAATTTTGAAATTCAAGAGAAATTTACTTTTTTACTTCAACTGCCCTTTTAAATGTTTGTGTTGCCATCATATAAGTACAAAAATACTTTTACTAATTATAAAGCCTTGATGGATATTTAAAAAAATTTAAAGTTTGTTACGGTAACGCATTTAAGTGATTTATTTTGTTCAAATTTATGTAATATCGGACAAAAATAATGAATCATTAAAACGGGGAACGCATTTAAGCGGAATTTTGTTCATGTAATTATGTGAAAATGTTGCTTGCCAGCAAATTTTGCGCATTTAAGAGGGGTAATCATTTAAGCGAGGTGCATTTAAGCGGGAACTACTGTATACACAAGCAAATTAAAATAAATGTTTTCATTTTAATTAATTTAAATTTAATTCTCTATTTTATTTTACAATCTGCGAAAATGTTCAATTTATATAGGTTTTCTTAAAATCAATTTGGCACTTAATATGTCAAATGTTATTGCTTACATTTATTTGCAACTGAGCAAATATGCACTACCAACTTTGCTCATGGTTTTTTTAGTGAAAACGAAGTAAAAAAGAGCAAATTGCAAATAGGTACATTTTGTTGTTGTGTTGTGCAAATGTGTGTATTTTTGCACGCATTTGCATCGTTTGCACACTTTGCCATACCCATCGTGATTCCCTTATTATTTTTTTTTTTTTTTTTTTTTTTTTAAATAATTATTATTATTGTTTAAATTTACGATAATATTAACATATCTATAAATATGCCAAATAACTAAGCAATACTTTAATATAAGCCTTGTTCTTGTTGATATTGATCTAAGACCCTATAAAGTATATATATTCTGGGTCCTTATGAGAAGAGAACTTGATTTAACCATGTCCGTCTGTCCGTTGAAATGGATTTTCCGAATACCCCATATATGATGTGGGCCAGGTTTTTATACATTTATGTCACATATGGTCCGGAATTGTTTGCTATTGAAATTCAGAAAGATCGGTCCACAAATGGCTGAGATATGAGCAAAAAACCACCGACTACCTCTAATTTTTTCCAAAAATCCCTTGTTGTTGTGGTATTTGTATTACTTTTTTCTGTATATCTTGAGAACGGAAAGAGCCAAAGCTTTCAAATTAGGTACACACATTTAGGTTATCAATACACAGCATCCCACAAAATGTGGGCGGGATCGGAGGTGGGCGTGGTATCTTCCGTACAAAAAAATATCAAAAATTGTATAAAAACCTGATTTTTTGGACTGTTATATGACCTATGGATATCCCTGGCATATCAAAAGATCGGAAATCTTTAGTAAAAAATATTTTCTGAAAAACTCTGAAAAATCGGATCAGATTCGAAAAAGTTATGGCCAAAATAATAATTTTTTTTTTTTTAAATACCCACTTTCGGGAACCATAGATCTTCCCTAGTCCAAGATTTATAACCCAACTAACTGGCAAATTTTTTCTTTAACACGGCGGTATATAAATCAGTCAAATCGGTTAAAAAATGGCTGAGTTATAATCAAAATACTGAAATCCCAAAAATTACTCTTTTTATACCCTTCACCTCAGGTGGAAAAGGGTAATTTCTACAATATTGATCTAAGACCATATAAAGTATATATATTCTGGGTCCTTATGAGGAGAGAACTTGATTTAACCATGTGATGTCCCTTATGCCCCCCCTTTCAATTGTTTACATATACTAGCATAATGCCCAATATGATTTTCGTTATCACCCTTCTTTATTATTTCATCTATTTAACGAAATTATTTTAACAAATAGAAACTAAAAATTTTTGTGTTTTTTGCTACTTAAAAACTCGCCAAAAAAGATAAAAGAAAACAAACAAACACCCATACATGGCACAAACTATTTTGGTGAATATATTTCCCTATTTCGGTTCACAACTCAAAAAAAGTTGATTTGTAATTTTTTATTATGGTTTACAACTTTGCTATTGCGGTGAACAAAAACATCAAAAGTAATAACAACTCAACTGTGTTGAATTTTGTGAACAGTAAACGTGCCATATTTCATTTTAATGATATTCAATTAACGTTCCTTCATGGTTCAGTTGTCTAGGGGGTGTGTTAAGTTAGAAACTGAGAGTTCCCTGGTTCGAATCTTGGTTTTTTAAAAAGAAAATTTTTTTTTAATATTTTTATTTTTTTATGTTCTAAAAACGATTTAAAAAAAAATATTTACCAGTTTTTGCTTTTTAAATTTTATTTATAATGAAGTTTAAGGTATTGTAAATATGTATGTATAGGTATGTAAAAATTATTTAGTTTTTGTCTAGTTGCTCTGTATTCTGCTCGCACATTGGTGAAGGGTATATAAGATTCGGCACAGGCGAATATAGCACTCTTACTTGTTTTATTTTACTTTTATAGCTTGTCAAAAATTAAATCCGGGCGGGCTGTCACGACTAGTGTAATATAAAACTTAAAAAATAAAGACAAATTTAAAGAAATATGTATTAAAATCCGATTTTAAAAGATACTGAAAACGATATTTTCTGTTTCAAACCGTTTGTTTTTAAAATCAATTTCCATCAAATACCCTGTTATCTAGTAACTTATTTTTTTAAAAAGTTAGCATACATTTAGGCTTGATACAAAATTTTATTAACTCGTGCACTTTAAAAAAAAACCATTTACATAATTTTCTAATTTCAGATACCGTCAAGTCTCAACTATAACTCCACAAAAAATTTCCGAAGAACAATTTGATGAAGTTGTAAAACAATACAATGAATTTGCAGAAAAAAGTAAAAAACAAATAAATATCGCAAAAGCAGCAGCAGCTACAGGATCTAACACTACAACGTCCTCTTCGCCGAAAGTAAATTTGTTTTTTAAGTTTTAATTTAATATAAATTTTATCTTTTTTGTTTAATGTATTTTTTCGTTTTTTTTATTATTAAATTAAAAAAAAAATAAGAAATTTAAGATTTTAGCTATAATTTCCTATAATTTATAGTTAATTAATCATTAGATCTTTATATTTTAAACAAAGCAAAACTACAAAACCATTTAAACACAAGAAATTAATTATTACTTTTTGTGTCTTATTTTAAATGTAATTTAAAAATATTTATTAAAAAAATATGGCAAATAAAATATCATGCTTTACAAAAAATACTTTGAATTTTAACACATTAAACATAAAAATGCAAAAAAAATTAAGAAAAATTTTCTTTCAAAGAAAATTTAATTATATTTATTAAAAAAAAAAATATATGTATATTTTTGGACAAAATTCAAATGTTTTGCCAATTTGAAAGATTTTTATTAGATATAATTATTTAAAATCTATAAAGACTAAAAATCGAGCTGTATTTATTTGCCGTTTTATAAATTTTAATTATATTTTGCTAAACTTAAGTCAATATATTTTAAATGATATGTCTTTAATACTTCAACTCTTAAATACATTTTATACTCTTTATGAAATTCTTTAAATATATATAAATAATTCTATATTTTTATATGTGAAATGTCATGACGCAAAATAGTCATTTATTATTTATATACTGTACAAAATAATTGTTTTTGTCACTGTTTTAAGTTCTGTGAACCAACAAGAAAAACTTTTTAAAATATACAAAAAAAATATCAAAATGAAATTTTAAAACATTAATCTATTTCATAGTTAATTAAACTAATGCCCCTTTTACGATTTACATCTCAACTCTAGTTAAATTTAAATTTTGCAGTTTTGTATTATTGTTTAAAACACTGTGTTAGTGCGGTTAACAAAAACATCGAAAATTTGCAACTCATCTCTAGCAGTTGTTTTAATTTCAACTTAACATGAGTTGAGTTGTAAACCGTAATAGGGAGTATACGATTTGAAATATTTTAAAACAAACAAATGACTATAAGTAATGAAGAGATCTGAAGTGACTTGAGATTCGTAATAATAAAAAAAATGTTTTTTTTTTTTTTTTTTTTTTTTTTTGTAAGATGATCGAAAGGTAATATGTTATCCCTTTTTCATTGTAAAATGAAAATCTTTTAATTCGAACAAATTGTAGGCGGTTATTGTTGTTAGTTAAACTCGAAAAAAAAACAATTTAGAAATAGTATGGACTAAACATATTTTGAACTTGTTTTTTCGAAATTGAAATAAACAATCTAGCAGAGGGAGTAAATCATAAATTAAAGTAAATTCGCCTAAAAGGTATTGGATTATATTCAAAACTTTTAATTGTATCTGTTTAGGTTGGAATAGGTATGACAAGTGTTTTCGATTTCAAAATTAAAATACATATCGCTCATTTGCTGCAAGACCGGCATAACTCAAAAAAATCCATTTCAAGATAAACGCATTTAAAGTTTTTGATTTGCACTAACTACTTAGAAAAAAAGAAGACACATTCTCTTTAAACTGGGAAAGTATAAAAGATATAAAGATGAATTTAATACACAATATAAAGAAAAACAAAGAGAACAATTCTGCATTTCTAACTCCAAAGTTTCATTTTTTGAGTTATGCCGGTCTTGCAGCAAATGAGCGATATTTGTATTGCAATTCAAAAAATAAGCGACTAGTTGCCTTCCTTAACGTATGTTGCTTTGAAATGCAACAATGTCGCGTATTCCGTACAAACTTTAAAAATGTATGGAATTCCTAAAGTTTATCTTTTTCGCAGCGGATATGAAAACAAACGCAGCTAACGCCTAATATCAATTGATTATGATTTTGCAAAGTTTTTACCGACTATGCTTTTGATTTGCAGTTGGATTTAAATATGATTTGACGATGCATACAGACGTTTAGGAAGGCAGCAAAATTCTCTACAGTTCGCACGTATATTTTAAAAATAAAAAGAAATCAAGTTCTAGATTATTTTAGAAAAATTATAACTACCAGTCTGGATTGTTTTGGGTTGTTTTCTTTTTCTTTCGAATTGTAATACAAGTTTAAAATTGAAGAATTTTTTTTTTTTTTTAATTTATAATATAAAATTAATACATATTTGAGGCCGTCAGCGCAAAAGTGGTGTATGCCTCAATTTTTCATACCCTGACTTATCTACGCCAAATTGATTAAAACTGCGAAAATAAAATAGAAACTTGTTTATCTCTTGTTTTACCAATCACAAAAAGTTTGTGTTGCATTTATTTATTTTTGCTCTACTTATAATACAAAAGTAGCCATAAGCCACACAAATATAAAATAAATGTAATGTGGCTTACACCACTTTTGAGCTGACGGCCCCAGTACAAATCGAATATTTGGTTTTTTCTTGGTGGAGTTAATTTAAAACGAATTTTCTGGATTCGAAATGTGTGTTGAATGCTTTATCTTAAACTCAATATTTCAATTAAATTATATCTAAAAACTCATATATATATATATATATATATATGTATATGATGAAGTATCCAGCACTTTTTAACTAAACAATGTTCCATGGAAAGAAAAACGATAATTTTGAATACATTAATTTTAAAAGGTAAATTCAATCGTATTCAGCAAACAAAATTATTAAAAAAGACATATTAAAAAAACAACTTTACATTTATACTGCTCCTATCTATTTCACATTTTTAACCTAGAAAAAAAATTCATTAAGTCTTAAGAAAAATTTTTGAAATACATAACACCATATGCACCAAATTCAGCACTTATGTTGATAAACAATATATGTGAATTATTACAAAAAAACAATAAATCAAAGCTTTAAATAAAGCTGCTATTAAAAACCAATTAGAACCAATTTTCTTATATATTTTAAGATGTTTGAATTAAAACAAATAAAATATTTTTATATATCTTAAAAAAAAAGACGCTTATTATATTATAAATAAATTTTAACTGTCTCTCACACACACGTACACTTAAATTTAAATAATTTAATTGCTTGTAGTTTTTAAACTATCATACATAATTTAATTTTAATAATTATTATAATATACTTAAATGCCATAAAAATAAAAATTGACAAATTCATTGCTCCAACAAAAACGAGATTTTTATTTTAAGTCAAACATGTTGGAAATTAATAGGTTCTGTGTGAAGCCAACTTTCGAGGAACCGTCTTTTAAAACATAAATTGTGCACATATGAATAAATTCTCTCGGAATTTTTTCACTTTTCCCATTTTTTTACAATCGCATTTTAATAGGAACAAGTATAAGTGCTATATTCGGCTGTACCGAATCGTTCAGGAGTGTGCTGGAAATCGGAAACACAAAACGCAAGAATTTTAAACGTCGGTTTTTAAAAGATTTCTGTAATAAAAGAATTTTATGACGATTATTATACAAATATTTCTCCACTAAAAAGAATTGTATAACAAAAATTATAAAAATTAGATTAAAAGTGTATAAAAAACAACTTCCAAATTCTTGCGATTTCCAGCACACTCCTGGTTGATACCCTCAGGAGTTGGCTTTGTATTGGATTTTTAAATTACGAACCAAACTTTATAAAAACTGACCTCGTAGTACTATAATTCCTTGAGGTTTTAAGCGTATTAAAGTCTTTTCCAAAAGTACGCGTACCTTTAGTAAGTTATGAGCTGATCACAAACTTTTATGATTTTATTTCTTGACCTTAGTTTGGGCTAGTTTAAATAAAATAGCTTGCTTCGGTTTAGTTTTAGGCGTATAACGGCCATTTTCACCAAGTTCGGTTAAAACTAACTTTCAATTAAAGTTCCGGTTGCCAATATGTTTTGACAGCTATAACCAATAGTTAATTATAACCGAACTTGGTGAAAATGGCCGTAAAAGTGATTGTCACAGTCGTACCTAAACAAAAGCGGCACGCGTTTTCTAGTTGTCAACAACTGTCATGCCAATACAATTTGTATGAAGCATCCCTAAATAACGCGGCGTCAACGCTTTGCAATTGGAAAATCCGCAACGGTATGACTTTCAAAACACCACAAAATCACACGTGTAATTTCAAAAGTACGTGATTTTCAGAACAGGTCCGATAATTCGTGATCTCCAAAAATAAAAAAAATCAACATTATCGTGTTTGACGTATTTAAAATACGCCTACGACTGTTTGGTAATAGATTAAAGGAAATAAGTTCACGTTCTCTTTAATCTATTACCAAACAGTCGTAGGCGTATTTTAAATACGCCAAACACGATAAGAATGAATAATTATGTATAAACATTAGAGCGACTCAAGTTGTATGGAAGCAAAATTCGTGCTCGATGTACCCTCCTAAAAATTAACCTTGGACTCTAGATCATACTCTAATATAATAGCGAATTTAGTTTCTAGATCATGTATGGATGAAAATAGGACTAAAGAAAGTAAAAAAGAAATGATCCACGACTTTTTGGTGGCATATTTTTGTTCGCAAATAAAAAAAATTCAAGTCGTGGATCATTTCTTTTTTACTTTCTTTAGTCCTATTTTCATCCATACATGATCTAGAAACTAAATTCGCTATCATATTAGAGTATGATCTAGAGTCCAAGGTTCATTTTTAGGAGGGTACATCGAGCACGAATTTTGCTTCCATACAACTTGAGTCGCTCTAATGTTTATACATAATTATTCATTCTTATCGTGTTTGGCGTATTTAAAATACGCCTACGACTGTTTGGTAATAGATTAAAGAGAACGTGAACTTATTTCCTTTAATCTATTACCAAACAGTCGTAGGCGTATTTTAAATACGTCAAACACGATAATGTTGATTTTTTTTATTTTTGGAGATCACGAATTATCGGACCTGTTCTGAAAATCACGTACTTTTGAAATTACACGTGTGATTTTGTGGTGTTTTGAAAGTCATACCGTTGCGGATTTTCCAATTGCAAAGCGTTGACGCCGCGTTATTTAGGGATGCTTCATACATTGCATTTATTGCAATTTATATATATTACAGAGCACCTTGTAAAATGCATATAATTTGCAAAAATCTAAATTATTTACATACAAAGATGATATACTTGCCAAAAGATAAAATTTGATACCCATATTGCCCTATTTAAAACGAAGGGTTACCACCCCATTGCATTTTTGTCAAAACGCGAACTAGCACGAACTTCAAAAAATGCTGAGACACGTATTTTATTAAATCTACTAAAGACTACAAGATGTTAATTTGGCACTTTTATTACAAACAACCCCGAACAAAAAATTCAAAAACCGTTTTATTTTACAGACAATCCTTAAAAAAAGGACATGGATGATCGTCCTTGGACAAATTGTATATGCAGTTGGAAGCGCCTTAAAAAAACCTTTCTTACGATACCCAATCTGGGGTCTAATAACCGCACTTGATACTATCGTTTCGAATAAACTATCGAATTTTTTTGCATACGATAGACACTGACGTATCGAATGAGAACTCGATAAATGTATTGTCGAGTTATTCAATATCAAATGCTGTTATTTCAAATTCACTACATTTCATTCGATATCGAGTTTTATGATACCAAAATAAATAATTTCGATCAACTTTGCTCGATATCGAATGCGGTGATTAGACCCCTGTATATGTTGGTAAGGAAACAAATTCTTAAATTAACAAAACATGCAAAAATAGACCCCTTTTCAAACTGGTCCAGCTCACGAGAGGTTAAAGCTGGAGCCGAAATATTTAAAATGTCATCTTAAAAAAGTCCAAGGTTCATTTTTAGGAGGGTACATCGAGCACTTTTTTTGGTGAGTCGGGCTGAGTTCCTAAACATCATAATACTTTGCAGTCAAAGTTCAAAAAGTATCATAGAGTTTAACTATATCTAGTTTGATTATTGTGTACGCATCGATATTGTTCTTAGTGAACTTTGGTACAGATAACATTGTAAAATTTTTCACGGTTGCTTGGTAGAAAGCACTTAAAAAAAGCGAGTTGCTTTGCAACTGATGTTTTGGAACTCACCCTCGCTCTAATAAACATGCATACATATATAATAATTTTATATATGGGCATTTCCATGTCATCGTACGTGACATTTATACGCCTTCAGAGAGATAGCAATTTTGCAAAAATAGTATTAACTGGAAAATTTTTTGTTTCGGTATGTTTCATTTAGAGGGAACTATATATGAAAAAAAAAAATTTCAAATTCGGAACCTTGTTGTCCAAAATATCGGGCAAAATACGTGCATATCGTTCGTGACATAAAACGGAAGTGATATTTGGGTGAATGTAAAAAAATACGAAAATCTGCGAATTGTGGGAGGTTTTTCTCCTTTTTTTAATTTCATACATTAAACCACATATTTTTTCTTTATAATCCGTAATTGGAAAAAAAAAATATTTTGGATAGTTTTATAATGAAGAAAATGTTCGTTCGTGACATGCCGAACATGACAGATTTTTCTCTTATAGTATTTACATGGCATGAAATATAGTTTTTGTAAATATATGTATATAAAAACTTAAAACAAACAAGTAAGAAAGTATAGTCGGTCAAGCCCGCCATATGATACCCTACACTATAATATTTAGAAAAATTTTTTGAGAGTGTACCCTACTTGGGGCCCGTGGCCAATCAAGATCGCCAGAACAGAAATATGCTATGAGGTTAATAATTATATAAAAGTTATTTGTGCCGAATATTGTTTAGTTATCTCCATCAATATGAGATTTGTTTGCCCCTAGCCGATTTAAGGAAGAGGGTTTGTATGGGACCTATGGTTAATTTTGGACCTACCAGCACAACATAGTACTATCGTAAAAGTCATTGTCGGAAATTTTTATGTAAATACCAACATTTATAAGGAAGTTATGGCACTTAAAGCTATTTTCGGGAGTAGCACTTGTATGGGAGCTATGGCCAAATATGGACCGATTCCAAAAAAATTTTGTAAGATGATTTTGATTGTAATAAAATAAGGTTTGAACAAATGTAAACTAAATACCAACATAATAAGATGTATCATTTAGTTGCATTTTATTACTTAAAATATCGTACGTGGCGAGCTTTAAAAGCTTATAAAATTTTTATTATACCAATTTAAAAAAAAATTCCGACCAATATTTTTTGCAGAAAATATCTTGCTTTGAACATTTATTTTGAAATATCTAAGACTTACCAATTCATATGACAAAGATAAATGATGTTTTCGCACCACGTACGTGACATTAGAATAGCATCCAAAACAAACACAAAAATATACCGCTAATCGAACTATAAATTTGTTCTTTCGTCATGGATCTTGTTCATTGTTGTTTTTACATTAATTTTTAAGTATAATTGCAATATTACCGGTATCTGTATTTAATCGGCAGAATATTAAAAATTGTCAATTGCAGTTACTAAAAATGAATCAATGAGAAAGTGAGTTAAAACTATTATTTTTAAAAATTGTAATAAGCTATAAATACCCCGGCATAGTAAAGCTTGGGTGTTTTTTCCTTTCTACCATATTTGAAAAAAAGTTTCAAGCGTTTTAATTTTTTGAGTCCTGGTTGACATTCTCATGGAAATGCCCATATCGACCCATTTGCGCGAAATTATCGTATATGCCAATTTTTTTGAAATTGAGTTTTTGATGCAATCCTGTTCTACATTCAAAGAGACGTTGCCTAACAAAATATTGTGGGCGAATTCCACTTCCTTGCTCCAAAAATTTAATGTATATTTTCATATTTATATTGCAAGTGATAGCAGAGAAAAGTATAAAAATGGCTCTCCTGTAAAATTTGGTTTTTGTAACATACGATAATTTCGCGCAAAGGGGTCGATATGTATGTATTTATGTATGCATATTATGCTTGTACACATGAAAGTAACAATTTATTTGGTTTTGTTTTGGTTTTCTGTGGAATTAATAAAGCTCTTTTTTTTTTGGACTGTTGTATATGTGTATAATTCTTTTAAGAAAGTAAAAACTTTTCTCTTGAACTCATTTAATAAAATCATTGTCTTATTCAAAGAATCCCGGGATTCCCGGGAATAAGATTTTTTTTGTTTCGTTTCCCGGGAATAGAAAAAGTCCGGGAAATTAGAAACCCTATTCCACACATTAAAATTGTGTTCTTGATTAAAATTATAAATATTTTTTACAATAAATTAAAAAAGTTTCAAAATATTGCAAATTAGTAAATGTTAAGTCATAAATATTTTGTAATTTTGTTGTTGCTTTCTACTAGGGTTTCTAATTTCCCGGACTTTTTCTATTCCCGGGAAACGAAACAAAAAAATCTTATTCCCAGGAATCCCGGGATTCTTTGAATAAAACAATGATTTCATTAAATGAGTTCAAGAGAAAAGTTTTTACTTTCTTAAAAGAATTATACACATATACAACAGTCCAAAAAAAAGAGCTTTATTAATTCCACAGAAAACCAAATAAATAGTTAGTAATATTTATGTTTTATGTTTTTTTTTTTTTGAAGATCACGAATTATCGGACCTGTTCTGAAAATCACGTGATTTCAAATCACGTACTTTTGAAATCACACGTGTGATTTTGTGGTGTTTTGAAAGTCATACCGTTGTGTTTCTCGGGGTGCTTTCTGCAATTGAATATCACACCAAAACACACAAAAACGGGACGCTAAAATTTCACACGTGTGATTTTAGTAGGCACATGTTATTTGAAATCACGGATTTTAGTTAAAGTGATTGTCAGAACAGGCCTGTATTAAAACTTATTAATCGGGTGTGTTCTAGAATCCGAATCCCCTCGAAAGTGGATTACTTTAGCATTTTTGGTGTTCTGCATTACACAGCCACAAGTTTTTATTCGTTTTCAATTGTAGTAGTAATGGGTTGGTGAAAGTAAAACGAATCGACTTTTATTCTAATATTTGATAACATTTTTAACAAAAAAATAAATTTTGTTTTTAGCTTAAAATCTTCTTTATCCAATTTAATCAAAAATATATCGTTATCTAAAATGCAAAAGTCCCTAACTTACCCTAAATTTAAAATCGACTTTTTCATTATTTTGATGTAATTACAGCTTATTTTTTTAACGATTTTTATGTTATTTTCAGACAATTTGTTTTTTTAATCGATTTAGCAATCTCAAATTAGTTTTTTTGTTTGTTTAAAATCTTGCGATTTCGCGAATTTTAGCCATGTTCGCGATAGAAG
This sequence comes from Pollenia angustigena, assembly GCA_930367215.1. Taxonomy (NCBI): domain Eukaryota; kingdom Metazoa; phylum Arthropoda; class Insecta; order Diptera; family Polleniidae; genus Pollenia; species Pollenia angustigena. Next base: position 41,804,175 of record OV884058.1, on the reverse strand, counting down.
CTATTTTTTCCTGTGATTCTTTACAGCTTTCACGATTTTAAAAAAATATTAAACATTGCTATCATGCTGCGGTTAGCAAATTAGCTATCTTTAGTCCAAAACAAGTTTTTTCGAACAAAAACTTCGAATACGCAAAAACATGCGGATTTGAGAACACGAATTCGTTTTCAATTCGAGTCGAAACCTAGAACATACCTGATTATATTTTTACTAGGATCGCCCGGTGGCCGAAATTCGACCACTTGACATTTGCTTTCGAGAAAACCTGTGAACGGCAAAAATGCGCTATTCACCCAACTTTGTACGTTTGTCTGTAAGATAAATTAAAACGCTTTTCAAATAATTTAATTCAAAAAATTTAGTAAAAAAATATATTATGCATTTCTACACACAAATTCCTTTAAAACGATATATTTTTCATTAAAATCGGTGGGCGATAAGCTACTTAAAAATCAACTACAAAAAATTGTTCCCGTATTTATATATAAGATAAGTATTTTATTTTGTATATCACAATACAAGCACTGACAAGTTATTTAAAATAAAGACTTGTTTATTGAGCACTGACAAGTAATTCACAATAGAAATTGTTACTCCCAAAATATTCGCGATACCGATTTGTTGGGGATGGGAATATAGGTTTGCTCCCATATAACATATTCCCATAAAATTCGCGATAGGGGTGATTATTAAAGCATTAAAAAGCTCATCAGAGATTTTATTTCTGATCCTTGTTGTTATGTATGTATATTGCCTGCTACAGAAAACGTGCTCTCGCTTTCTACAGACACTGGTTTTATAGTACTCTTTTACTTCAAGAAGCTTTTTAGACATTTCATCAGCAATTAAAAAAAACCGTCGATTTGTAGGTAGTTTTTAGTAATTTTAGTTTAGTTTTTGATTTTAACGATGCTAACAAATTTAAATTTCCAAAAATTTAATATGAAATTCCCGGAAAAAATTTCCCGGGATTAATTTAAAAAAAAGTCCCGGGATTCCTGGGAACGTCACAGTTATGAGGCATTTGAAATTTTAAAAGGCAATTACAAAATATTTATGGCTTTGTTTTGGCTTTCAATGTTATTCTTTGGCGTTACGTTTTACATAATTAGGACTAATTCGACTGCTGTCAAAAATCGAATTTAGTTCATAATAGGCAGCTTCAGTGATGTTAACCGTACGGTAATTACCCTTTTTTAGGGTAATTTTGCGCCGCAAAAGGTAGCAAGGTATTTTTTTTTTAAATACGGTAATTCAAAGAAATTTGGATTTTTGGTATACTTATACTTACATAAGTAGGTTTTATAATTTTAACTTTTGCGAGGTGATTTTCATAGAAAAATTGTATAACAAAAAATTAAGAACTTTAATTATGTTTCTGCAAATTTTTTTCGTAAAACCGATAAGTGCAAGTATAGAAATAGTATTTTATTTTTTGATATCAGATTTTTACCGTGCGTAGATATGACCACTGTTCATCGATTTCTTGCAAAAAGTAAAAATTGAAAAATTTGAGCTGACTCTCTTTAGAGCAACCAGTGCGATATGTATGCTAAGCGTATTAAATAAAAATATTTTGAGTTGAATGACTATATACATATGGGCATATCCGTCAAAAGGTCCACTGTGACCGAAAATTTAAAAGTTATTATTAGAGAAATGTTTAGATTTTACTAATTTTATAAATTTACTCATAAATTTGTTCACGCAGATGAACAATCAGACTGCAAATTTGTGCAAATGTAATTTCTTATATGTGAGAATGTTTTATTGTATGTTTCCCTTAATATTTATCTTTATTAAAAGAGGTGATATTTGATAAAAATTATTCCAAAAAAATTTTCTTACATGGTCTGTAATCTAAGGAAGAGTTCGAAGGGAAATATGTTATTCGGATTAACGGTAAATTTTTATTTTATTTTAATCATTATTCAGTTAAATTATTACGGAAAAAATTTCACGTTCGAAATGTCACGTATCGACCCAGATTTTGGCTTAAAAAAAAGAAACTACAGAAGATTTTGGGATCAAACCAAGACATTTTAATGTTACATTGCTACGCAAAATTCTGAAAGTAGTTTGACTAAAAAATTGTGCCAGGTTTCGCTGAATTACGCCTTTTTATACATGGCCACAAAAACTACTTCTGTTTTTTTCACTTTCGAACCGCTACTTTTATTGCCATTATCTTTGACCTAAAATCGCGCCCTCCATCAACTTTAACATAGATAACAGTGCTTTCTAAGTGCTATAATTTTAGGGTTAAAAGAACGTAAAAATATTTGTTATTTAAAATGTTATTACATTTTTGATGCGTACGACTGTCACGTTCAACACATTGGATTTATATATGTACCTATTTTATTCAAAATTATTTTACTTTTATTTTAAAAAGAATTTTTTAAAAATGTATTTTAACACAAAACTTTCTATTGAAATTTTTCTTAAAACACATTTAACAGGCGATGGACCTATTGCTTTTAATATAAATTTTACTACACAATCAATCGCCTGCCATTTGGAAACGGCATTTTAATGTTTTGATAAAAAAATCTTTGCGTAAGGTAATTTCTTCTTAAAAAAGGTAATTTTAAGAGGTCCGCAAGGTAATGAAAAAATAAAAGTTAACATCACTGGGCAGCTTACTATTTTACATTTTTCGCTGTAACTTTGGAATGAAAAACCAAAGATTAACGGTAAAATTGCAAGTTAAAAAGTAAGAAAGTATTAGATATCTTCATCTACATGCAATTAGTTTGCCTTTAAGTAAATTTAGGAAGGTGGTTTATATGGGACCAATGGTTCATTTTGGGACCAACCATCACAACATTTTGTCATAACATAGTAGCTAACGTAAAAGTAATTTTTTTTATGTTAATACCGACATTTAAAAGGAAGTTATGGCATAAAAAGCTATTTTCGGAAGTAGTATTTGTATGGGAGCTATGGTCAAATATGGACCGATTTCAATAATATTTTCTGAGATGATTTTGATTGCAATAAAATAAGGACCAAATTTAATCCAAATATCAGCATAATAAGAAAGTTTATGGGCACAAAGACCATTTTCCCTATTTTACAGAAATGGAAAAAAAGTTATTTTTCCCCTTGTGAATGCACCTACAAACTTCAGCGTCGCGACGTTGCGGCGCCAGCTAAAGCAATCCTATTATTCTACGGATAGATATGAATATTACGTGTCGATTTTTTCCAAAACATAAAAAAATAAAAATGTTGAGTTATTACCCTCTTGTTGATCAAGTACGATATGTATGTACGCGTTGTATACGTACAAATTAAATATTTATAAAATACAAAAACAATAATGTATTCCTTTCAATATTTTCTTTCTTGTACTTAAATTAATTCACTAACATAAAACAAACAAATTGAAAGTGGGCAGCAGGTCGCTGAGAATTAATTAAATATCAAGTAGGTACCTAATTGCAGGTTAAATAAAATGGTTGGAACGTTGAATGAAATAGAAAAGAATATTTTGCATACTTAAGGTCTGTCTCTATACTTTTTGGGTTAAGTTTGTAAAAGGAGAATAAACAAAAATTTCAAATTCTAAAAATTTGATTTTGTTTCAAATGTAGTTGTACAAAAAAAGAATTCTTTCACACATCGGAAATAGGCAGTAAAACTAAATTTATAAAATTTCTCCAACTTCCAGTCCTAGTAAAGGGCTAAAAGATATGTCGGAAAAATTAAAATTTGTTTTTTTTTTTATATAATTAAGGTAGATGCAACATGTTGGAGCTATTCGGAATTTATTGGATTCATTTTGTTCCTTCATGTACCGAAGCTCCACCCTAATGTGCAAACTAACACCTGACGCAAGGTACAATTAATAAGTTACTTAATTACCATGGCAAGAAAACTTAAAACTTAAATTAAGAACACTATATAATACAAAAATTCGCTGTTAATTTGAATTATTTGTGGATAGCGAGGCTACACTCCTATCACTCTAATCACATAAGACAACGCTCATTCTCAATAACTAAGGTAAAAAAGAACTATTCAGATGGGCTTTTATCGGCCAATTCTTTAATTTGGGTCCATACGACCCAATTTCATCTTTTCAAAGTTGTGCCAGTTGCAGTACCCCTGGGTAAAGTGTATTGAAGTTGATATATTACGCATATCACTAAGCTTAAGTAATCACCCCTATCGTGAATAATTTTGGGGGGTTACTTTAAAACCATGTGAGATAAGGCCATGATGGCTTAATTGCTCAATTTAATGGGAGATAAAGCCATAATGGCCTTATTGCCCAATCATTGAGAGGTCATATTTAAAATTTTGCGAAATGAGAGATATAGCCATATTTTTTCGCAAATGAGAGATAAAGCCATATTTTTAAAAATATGAATAAAAGTGTATTAAAAACAACTTCTAAACTCTCGCGTTTTACGTTTTCTATTTCCAGCACACCGCTGATTATGTTTCAGCGTTTTGTCCACCTTCGTCGACATTTTTTTGTAGTTTAAAAAAAAAGCTACAAAATCACAGCTTTGGTCTAAAAACATTAAGCTTAACATTATTTCGAATGAAATGAGGTTTGTTTCATTGCAATCGGTGCACAACTTTTGATTTTATTGTACATCAATTTAAAAAAAAAAAACAATTTGTTCAAAAAACAATTTGTTTTTTTTTTTAATTTTTCTTTTTTAAAAAATTCAATGATATCTCTGAAACTACTGAGCAAATTTAAAAACAATGTAAGCACGGCTTAAAGATAATATTGTTGCCGAGTTTCGGATTTTTATACCCTCCACCACAATTAGTTGTAAAGAGGGTATATTCAGTTTGTCATTCCGTGTGAAACTTTTTTACTATTTATCTCAGACCCTATAAAGTATATATATTCTGGGTCCTTGAGTAATTTTAAGTCGATTTAGCCATGTCCGTCTGTCTGTCCGTCTGTCCGTCTGTTGAAAACACGCTCACTTTCGAAAAACTCAAAAGAAATCAACAAACTTGGTGTCAAATTGCTTGTAGTTATCCTAAGCAGTTTGGGATTGAAATTCAGCAAAATCGGTTCAATAGGATCTGAGCTATGAATCAAAATGTGGAACCACCACCTAAAAAAAATTGATAATTTTGCTACAAAAACTAACATAAATGGTGGAAAAATGCACAGAATGACATAAGATTTCGCAACAATTCGTTTTATTCAACTGGAAATCACGCTGTGAAATTTCGTGAAGATCCGTCAATAATTTACCCTAGGCCCCATATAAGCCCTACTCCCGGAAAACAGTATATTAAGCCTAAAACCCTAACTAACAATGCATTACAAATTTTGGCAAGTCACAGTTACATAGGACTAGAAATTAAACTATTAAGTTTCGTGAAGATCGGTCCATAATTTCCCATAGGCCCCATATAAACCCTACTTCCGGAAAACAACTTAGTACGCCTAAAAACGTAAAAAATAATGCTTTCATAACAAAATTTGGTACATCAAAGTTTTATTGGACAAGAAATAAAATTGTGTTATTTCGTGAAGATCGGTCCATAACTTACCATGGGCCCCATATAAACCTTACTCCCGGAAAACAGTTTAGTACGCCTAAATCCGTAAAAAATAATGCTATCATAACAAAATTTGGTACATCAAAGTTTTATAGGACAAGAAATAAAACTGTGTAATTTCGTGAAGATCGGTCCATAATTTACCCTGGGCCCCATATAAACCCTACTACCGGAAAAAAGGTTAGTCGCCTAAATCCATAATTAATAACAAATCGTCACAGTTTAAGATAATAATAACATCATACAGATATTACTCTTTAAACATTCGAACTGTCGGTGGAGGGTATCAAAGATTCGGCACAGCCGAATATAGCACTCTAACTTGTTTTTAACTGAATTTGGTCAAGTTATTCCAATATACCTATATGTACATTAGGGTGTCCGTTAAAATCAAAAGTTGGATTTCTTTAGGATTTGGTAGGTATTGATAAAAAAACAACGCAAAAAAAATTAAGGACGATCGGCGAAGGCTAAGTCGTCCCTCACGCCCACCAAAGTTTGAATAAAATTATATTTTTAGATAAAATCTGACTTATGTCTCCTAACTTAGAAATTCACCCTTATCGTGTTAGGCGTATTTTAAATACGCCTACGACTGTTTGGTAATAGATCAAAGAGAACGTGAACTTATTTCCTTTAATCTATTACCAAACAGTCGTAGGCGTATTTTAAATACGCCAAACACGATAAGGATGAATGAATAGTTCTTAACAAGTTTTTCCTTAATCTCTTATTAAACAAAATAAACTAAAACATATTGAATAAGCCACTTAAAAAAAATCGTTTTTTTAGGTTAGCTTTTGTTTTCGAGGTATACCGTTATTTCGAAAATGAAGGAGCTTGCACAACATATATTCACGTTACTCAAAATCGGTTTAGTTTATTGAATAAACAAAAAAATCGGAAATTCCGCAATAAAATTTCCTTTAAAAAAAAGTCTTATATGCAGGGACCCGAAATAACTGTTAATATTTTTTAAATATCCAATAGGTTATGGAAAAAATAACTGAAAAAAATTGGTCTTGTAATAATAATTATAAATTACCCAGAAAATTATAGGTCTGCCATTAACATTATAAAAGATTATTATTTTTTTTGGTCTTTGATAACCGTTATGAAAGATTATTATTTTTTTTGGTCTTTGATAACCGTTATGAAAGATTATTAATTTTTTTGGTCTTTGGTAACCATTATGAAAGATTTTTATTTTTTCTGTCTTCTATAACCACGCTACAGTTCGCAAACTCCAAATAATATTTTCATAAAACTAGTGTGAAATTCGATATGGAAGACCGAAAAAAATAAAAATCTTTTGTAATGGTTACGGAAGATCAAAAAAAATTAAAATATTTTATAATGGTTATAGAAGACCAAAAAAAAATTAAAGTCTTTTGTAATGGTTACGGAAGACCAAAAAAAATTAAAATCTTTTGTAATGGTTATGCAAGCCCAAAAAAAACAAAAACAAACTATAACGGTTATCAAAGACCAAAAAAATATTGGTTTTTTGTAATAATTATTCAGAGAGCAAGTTTTAAAAATTCGTGATAAATTATTATTTCAGGATTTTTTCAAATATTGGTTATAACTGTTATGTCCCTGCTTATATGTATGCGCAGTCATTTTAGAAACTTAATTTTTTTTAGCAAAAAAAATTGTTTTTAGCAAAATTTCAAAGTTTTTGTTCATTAAAAAATCATAAAAAATATTAGAAGATATTTTCCTAGTCTGTATGATATGATATGTTAAAAACAAATCATGGGGATAAAAAATAAAGTGGGATCGTCTAGGGGCATCCTAATCGCAGCAGGGGCCAAATTTAAGATTTTCATTAAACCGCCATATTTGTATAGGCGCCCCCCAAAGGGCCATACATTTAATGTCCCGATTTAATGGGGCGATTCCTTGGCAGTTATGGGCCTTTTTCTCCTATATATATCTAGTCTGTATTGAAAATTTTGTATGGGAGCCCCCTCAAGGAATGGAGAAAGGGGTAGGTATGGTAGAAACAAACGCATATCATGTTTGACCATTTTTTTGTGTTAGCAAACGCACACAAACGCAAATATTGAAGCTGAATTGACGTGTGTAAGAAAAATTAGTTCTAAAGAAAAAATTCGGATCAATGCTACTGTTTGCTCTTTTTTTGGTTACTTTTTTTGTTAAATATGAGATTTAGAGAAAACTTATTCAGATAAAAGTTGTTGGAAACTTCACTAATAACAACTCCTTTGTGAGCGAGTGTTACCAACCAACTCCTCCATTAACCGACCGATTTTAAATATTATTTTCTGTTTGAAAAGCTTTGCTTTCATTTTTGTTCCATCAATCATAAAATTATTACAGTAACTGACTGTTGGTTATTAAATTCGTTTTCCGTACCGTTAACATTTAATAAAAATATAGTTATTTTAGGAATATTTTTAATTTGTAACATTTATGTTTGTTATTCAAAAAACCAAGGCCCATTGAAAAGGTCTGCGCAAGAAGCCTGATGATAATTGTTTTCGTTCTTTTGAGCTTTCAAAAGTTGTTTACATACACGTTTTTTCCTTTTGCTTTGTATATGTGGTAGTAAGTTTTTGACAGCTTAAAAGAAAAAGTTTTTTGTTTTTGTACAAGTAAGCAGACCTGATAGATGGGCCTTGCAAAAAACAAACTACCAAAAAAAAATGTTTTTCCATATTTATTTTGTTATGTAGTTTTTTATTTGAGGGAGTTTACACGGTGTCTATTCAGACATGTCTAACAAACACGTTTGTTTTGTTTGTTGGCGATCGGGGTAGAGAAGAAAGAGGGGTTGCCAAACAGACATGAAATTAGTTTTCATGTTTGTTTATATGAATTTCCATGTTTTTAATTTGTATGTATATGTATATAAATATTTAATAGGTGTGAACGTAGCTTTAGACTATTATACATGAAAACAGACATGTTTGGAAAGACATAGTGAAAAGACAATAGGTTTTTGGAAGCATGTTTAAAAGAGAATGTCAAAAACAGACATGTCTGAAAAGACTCCGTGTAAACTCCCTATTTGTCGGATAAAATATAATTTTCAAAAGTAAAAACTATTCAATTTTAACGAATATGCTGTTCAATAAATAAAAAATTTAAAAATGAATGTAAAAATCATTTGTTTTAAATAAAATGTAAATGAACCGTTTTCTAAATGAATTTTACAGCCTGTTCATGGATTTCGAACGTCATCGTTCTATGCGAACATTTGTTTAAAATGAATTTTCGTTCGAATTTAACTACATAGTATTTTAAGTGATATTTTTTTTTTTTTTTTTTGAAAATTTTACGTCTAATTTGCTTTATTAAAGGTTTCTGAGATACATATTAAGAATGAATTTTGCTCTATATTAACTATTTTAAAGTTTATTAAGTATTGTTCCTCATATTAAATATAAATTTAGAAAAGTGGCATAAAACAATAATGTTCACATTTAATAAAATGCTATTTAATTCTAAGCTCTTTCATGAACGTTCACAAGAAAACACATTTTTTTCCAATCCTATACCGGAACCAATGGTAAAAAAAAATTCTATCTGGTATATTTTAAAAAAACTTTACGTATGTACAATTTCATAGTCGTTTTTCCACAATAATGGGCTGACGATATATAAAACACAAGAAAGGCAACTTTGTGAAGATTGTTTAAGGCTTTATATTATTTCAGAGCAACGAACACGAAGGGAGGTAGGAGGCGTTTGTTTTTATTTATTTTTTTTTTTTTTTTTTTTTTTGTGGAATATAATGTTTTAACAAAAAGCTCTTCATATATTTTACTCAGTTTTGATCACTTCAATAAAACATATTGTTTTAAAAATGCAAATAAAAATTTTATTTTTATAATCAAACAAAATAGAAAATAAATGGGAGAATTAAAGATTTTTTTATCAACTAATATGTTCACTAACTTAATAAGAAAATCTGTTATCTGGATGATAACCTAATTGATCCAAAGCAGGATTGCAGGCGAAATTGATCATTGGTGGTGGACCACACATTAAAGTAATGGTAGCATCATCGGCGGGGAATAAATTGACTTTAATCATCATGTCGTTGATAAAACCAACACTGTAGGTCCAGCCTGAAATAAATATTGAAAAAATAATAAATTATTGATAACATTTATGAAAATTATTTTGTAAACTTAAGAGTTATTGTACCTTTTTTAACTACACAATTAAAGGCAGCATTAAATAGATTTTTTCATTCAATAAATAATTAATTAAATCAATATACATATAGAAAAACATATTATTATATTATCTACAGGTTTCATTTAAAATTCTCTACTACATAAAACATTAGTTATTCATAGTGTCCGATTTGCTTTAGTAACTAAAACGCATTTCGCTTTTATGACCCAGCCTATCAAGACCAGGTATACAGGTGTAATTAACCATTGGTGGTGGTCCACACAGTAGACATAATGTTTCATCTGCTGGTGGATAAAGATGATCCTTCATCATGTCATCATTAATATAGCCGGTGTTATAAGTCCAGCCTTTAAATTTTTGTCGTGGTGTCGGCATTTTTTGAGCAGCGTTTTCAAAATTATTTTTAAATAGGATAATAAAAATTCAGGGATATTTTTATTTCTTTTTTTTTTTTTGTCTGTTTGAAAGATCTATGTGCAGTTTTTGGAATTATATACATATAAATAAAATAAAATTAAGAAAACTTGAAAAAAATTATAACATAACTTAAAATTCGTTTACTAATTTAAAATTCGTTTACATATCAGAAATCTTAAAGTACTATTTTCCGGGAATCCAAGTCTTGAACTAGTACTACATATATCTATATATCGTCACCTAAGATCCAAAAGGGTTTTAAAATAAATTTTTTTTTAATTTCATAGGGACATGTAATTTAGTCCAGTGCATTATAATCAATCAAAAACTCGATTTTGAATTTGTTTTGTTGTTACCCCTTTTTGCATTTTAGGTGGCTTTATACAAAACAATTAAAATAAATTCCATATATAGGTAGAAACCTAATCTACTAAAACGATTTTCACAGTAATTTCCAGATAACAAAGGCTATAAATCAGTGTTCGAAAATAAACAGTACATTATTTAATGTTCGGCTCACACACCCAGGAACGATATCTATTTTTTTAGTGATTGTGTAGACATACACAACCCTTAATACCGTTCGTAACTATTTTCAAGAAAGAACCGAACATTATATAATTATATAATGTTCGGTTCTTCGTTAAAAAACAGAACAATTGTAGTGATACTGTAGACAAACATTAGATTTTAATGTTCTATAATGTTTTTTTTTGTGTGTGTATTTTGTTTTTGTAAAAAATGTTTGGTTTTTTTTTACCAGCCAAAAGGGACGAACATTAACGAGCCGAAACGAACACATTGAAGTTTGTGGATTTTCAAAAAAAAAACCGAACGGAATTAAATGTTCACATCTTTTGTTGAGTTTGATAAAAACAGTAATATTTTTGTGTTCGAAAGATGACTAACAGGGAAACGTTATTTTTTTAATGATTTTCTACACAAACACTATTAGCGTTTGTGTTTTCCACAAATCTACCGAACCAAACATTAAGAAACGATATTTAGTGTTTATTTTCGAACACTGCTATAAATATTTGTTAATTTCAAATGAACGTGACACCTCCCATACAAAGACTAAAGAAATTACAGTAATTTGAAGAGCGGATGCAGTAAATATTCCCTAATTTGGAACAAATAGTTTGGCTCTCAATATAAAACATCTGTCAAAAAGCTATCTAAACTGGAAAAGTGAGTATTCTATACAAGGACAACATAAATATCTAAATATCTGGAGAATATCTAGATTTGATACAAATTGCTTTCCTATCAATACAAGAGATGTTTTAAGAAAATTTTCTAATCTTATTTAAATGGGGATAGCGAAGCACACCGGTTTAAGCCAGTAGTACTAAATTGTGGTCCGACCAACACGCACGATGGTAATTGTAAATAAAACAAAAAGTTTTCGGATAATTATCTTAATATTTTTTTTTTTATTATTTCAGGATATATGGCAATTATATGTGAAACAAAATATCGGCCAAATACTCGCTACGGCTTTGGTAGCATACTTCTATCCGAGGGTACATAGCTTTAATGACTTTAGAGACAAAATTGTGGTTCAACGTCGTTAATGCGCTGAATTATCTCATCATTTAGCTCTTGAATTGTTCTTGGCTTATTGGAGTACACTTTTTCTTTTAAATATCCCCAAAGAAAAAACGTCCAACGGTGGCAAATCATATGATAGAATTTGTCTTAAATTTGAGCTGCTGCTTATTCTCCAAGGCGAATTCATGAATACGGTGGTAACGATACTACAACAAGTAACAACACCAAAAACACAACATTGTCGGGTATGTTCTATAAATTGAAATGAAGTGGATTTCAAATCGAACAAATTTTGAAAACGAGCCTGCCAAGGAAGTTCACAAACATATTTATTTTTTTATACTTCCTACTTTGAGTACCAACTATCTTTACAGGAACAACTCTTAAAAATAGGAATAATTGTAGTAATTTTGTAAATAATTGCAATCGAAATCTTGGTCGTTTTCAAATCCACTTCATTTCGATTTCTAGAACATGCACGTGTATGTTATTTTTTGCTTGCGTAACACAAGTAACTTTTGACATTCCTCTCGCAAATTTAGAAAAAAAAGTAGCACAGATGTGCTTTCAACGCCACCTCAAAACTGAATTCGCCTTGCTATTCTCTTATTTAACTTTCGATTAATTGAATATAGTCAACTAGCTGACCCGGTCCGCGTTGCTGGCCCTAAACAAACATTAGTGTTGTATTACCACACGATAAAAATTGAGTTTTAACGAAATTTACGGCCATTAAATAAAAATCCATGGAATACCTATCATAAAGTTTTTTTTTACAGAATAACTTACATATTGTGTAGATATGGGCTCAATCAAAAAAGAAACGCATGTATTTAAGGAAAATTGGAAACTATATTTATTTATTACTTCATCTTAAGGCCAGCGGAAAGACAATGTTTTTTGTTTTTTATTTGGTGGAAAAAAAATTAAGCCAGCAATAGTTAATGATTGGCCTTGTGCTTTGTTGATGGTAATAGCAAAGGCAAGACGCAAAGGGAATTGCAGCCGCTTGAATTGGAATGGTAAATCGTTGGAAATCAACGGAATCCGTGGAATAAGTACGTCTTCGTCTTTGAATCTGTCACCGATGAGTGTTGCCTCGATTAAATTTGGTGAACAGTTTTTGATGGTCAATCTGGTTTCGTTGCATAACTTATTGTACAACGTTGCACCTTAGTAAGCGCGGAATATCTTGTGTTATCGAATGATGTAAATATTTTGTAAATATACCGAAAACTCGGATTTTTTAATGCAACATTTCGAAAGTTTAAAAATGTTGATATTGGATCATTATTAACATAGGTTTTTTTGTAAATAACCAGGCAGAAATTACGACTCTTCTAAATATTATGTACCGCCACAACCCTGTAAATACAAAATTGTGACTCTACCAAAAATATGGTACCATCACAACACTGTAGATACAAAATTACAACCTTAGTTTTTTAATACCGTTTTTAATTAAGATTCAACACCGGTACAACACCCTAAATACAAATATACGACATTAATTAGTATTGTGGTTATTTTGTTGAACTATTTATGGTTTTTAATCCAAATTTTTAATATTTTTAATTAGGCTTAAGTTCATGAAATTTAATTTTCATTAAATTATTTTTATGAAGAAAGGAATTTTACAACATGAAAATTAATTAAAATTGTTACTGATAATCTTTCATTCTTGACATGTTTTTTAAAGTCGTATTTACCATAAAACTATACCGCTATAACACTGTAAATATATACAAGAACTAAACCTTTATTTACTAATACCGTGTTTTATAATAATTCTATACCGCTATAACGCTGTATATACAACAATTTAGTCTTATTAATTTAATAGTGTCGTATTAAAATGAAAACACAAAAACTATTTTAGGTTAGAAAATATACAAATTTTTGCTTGTTTATATTGAAAATAAGAGTCGGAAGACGGTTGTGACTACGTTGTAAATTCGTGAATCCAACATTGTAAATTAAAATTTACAGTACTGTGACAACACTAAAAAGAAGAGTCTGAAGACGCACATTTGGCGTTATCATTTTAATATTGTGACAACATTGTAAATTTGGTATACAGTACGTTGTATTGATGTTGATCGTACCCCCTGCAACGTCGGCACAGCGTCGTGGTGATTGTCTTTTTCTGCCTGGCTATCTTCGGAACTACATAGCCGATTTAAGAGTTTTATATCTCGTTTTGAAAAACATGACAACGGCTTTGAAAAAAAAATAAAATAAAAAAAGCAGAAAAAAATATATGTACATTGGTGGTGCAATATGATTTTTGCCACGCCCTCCGCCCGCAGACCGAAAATCAGACTTCACAGTGTTACCCGCCTGAATATTCTGAAGATTCCCTGAAAATTTCATTAAAATCGGCCCAGCCGTTTTGGAGTCCATACGTTACATACATACACACATCCTGTTTTATATATAGTATATGTAGATAGATAGATTAAAATTTATTTAATATATATTAGTTTTTATTCGCCTCATCTGAATACATCATTCTATTTTGTTTGCCAATTGTGTGTATACTAAAGGGTTGCGCAAAATATTATAAATATTATTATTGTATTTTGTGAAATATTTCCGAAATATTAATGAACTTTACAAACGTTCACGCACCAATTGGTTCTTCTAAACCAAATCAATATTGAATTTATTTATTTTAAATTTTTTTTCGTTAAAAAAGGTTAAAGATACGTTTTGGTTTGCGGAAAAATCTTCATCTTTGTTCTTATTCAGCTTTATCTTAGTGCAGCATTGTTCTAGTGCAGTGTTGTTCTATTCTTCTATATTTTAATCGTAAAGCAAAACAATTGTTTTTGTATCGTGTTCTTTGTAATTAGAGAGTATGGCTGTTTTCCTAAACGTGTGTTCACAATGTATCAATACCGTGTTGATGCATTGTGTACTTAAATTTTCACCTATTTTTTATTGTATATGAATGTGGTTTGCATCTACATTATTTTAACTGCTTTATTTGCTTTTCTCTGCGCAGTGACAACTACAAAGTTGCATTTCGGAACTAAATGCATTGTCAAAATTTGTATGGTTGCATTTAAGAACATGTTGCCATGTATTACTACAATGCAACAGGCGTTTAGGAAAACAGCTAATATACACACACTATCTAAATTTAATGAAATTGCTTGTAAGCAATTTTTCTTAAGCTCTTTAGTGTATACCATTCATTATTTAAAGTCCTCTCGATTCCGAACAATTTTTTAATGAATTCAAGTTTTTGTAATTTTTTTTTTATATGTAAATAAAAAAAGACAAATTGATTATATTAAGTCATATTTAGCATTTAATTGAAAGTCAGAGAAAGTTGAAAAAGCCACTCAATTTATGTATATGTATTACAATTTTTAACAGCGCTTCTACTATTTGGAGTATCGTCAACACCATGGAATTAAAATTAAATAATGCAAACTTTCAATTCATTAAAAATGCTAAAATTATTCAACCTTAGCCTTCAAAATAAGAATTGTCTGTTGTTGTTTTTAAAGCACTTGCAAGAATTGTATTACAATTTAAACAATTCATACAAATATTTAAAGGGTGTACCAAAAATTAAGCAGGATTTTATTATTCCGCCATTTGTGCGGTAAAGTTTTGGTGGGATAAAAAAAAATTCGACAATTCGTATCATGTGAAATTACCATGATATGGGCCAAACCAATAATGGGCTGACGAATTGACGATTTAAGATTAGGTTCCTAATGATTATGCACAGACAGAAAGAAGAGTTTGTTAAATACATCAACATCAAAATTTTTTGATTAAAATGATGTCTAGCGATAAAACATAGATCCTGCGCGGCATCTCATGCGCTTGGCAAGAGCACCACTGCAAATGTAAGCTTTTAAAATATAAAACAAAAGCATATGAAGCGCAAACTAATCTAAAACACACATCACAAAAATGGGTAATTTTTATATTGTGTTAAAAAAATGTCACCAAACTGCGCAAAAAACAAGCATTGGCATTAGCAAATTTGTATGAGCATCGCAGACTAATCACAGATACACAGCAGATGATCCATTTCCGAACAAGCACATATTTTGCCCTTAATGGATTTGTCAACTGCAGAAAGTGTCGTATTTAATTGTCGAAAAATAAATAGATTCACAAAGTGACACTGTTTATAACGAATTTTGCGTTGGCTCATTTAAAAATGAGTCTCGCACAGCAGTGGCTTTTTCTAATGCTCGATATTGCAACATGATAACATTCTTTTAGCCGAACTGTTGTTTAAACAAGACATGTCCACATGCCATAAAGCAATGAAAAAAAAACTGTAAGCTCTTTTTATGTAATTCAAATATTTCGTAAATTTTTAAACACCCTTTTTCTAGCAACTGGATCTAGAATTTCATGTATTATTTTGTATATAAATACAATCTTGATATGAATTCATAACATTCTATTTATCTAAAGAAAATTATGATAATAAATATAAACCTTTTTTGTAGCAACTGGTTGTAGTATTTTGAGTATTATTTTGTATATATAATCTTGATATGATAATCTTGTTTTTTATCTAAAGAACATTATGAAATACATATAAGCGTAAGAAGGTCTTGTTCATGAATAACATTTAAGGTTTATAAAACGTTCATAAAACTGTATATGAAAATTCGTTAAATAAAGATAAATTATTTTTTAAAAATAAAGGGATTAAATTAAAAAACAAATATGTAAAAAAAATAACTAAAATTATATTTTATAATATTGAAATTTATTGTGCAAAAAAAAATTTAAAGAAAAGAGAAATATTTAAAAATAATACAAAACCTAACTTACCTTCACCAGCTTTATCAACGGTATACCAAACTTTAAATTGATCTGGATATTTTTTGGCCAATTCATCAAGTTCATTGCGCAACAAAATATCTTTTTCGCTCTAAAAAAATATAGAAAGATGACATGAAAATAACATCGAAAACAATTCTAATAACAATACACACTTACCTGGTTAGCGAACAACAAAGCCAATTCTGTTTTATCCTTCTCACTGTGTTTTAAAACGTCACGTACCAATTGTAACATGGGTGTAATCCCAGTACCACCAGCAATCATATTAACACGCTTGGCCTTAACGGTTTTTGGAGGATCTTTGCGCAATTTCTTAATAGAGAAAGTACCATTACCCAAATATTGCAAACGTCCAGATGGACCACGGAAAGAAATTATATCACCAATTTGCATTTTATCTAAATGCTGAGACATTTTGCCACCAGCTGGAAATTTTGGATGAACATCTTTAAAATAAACTTTTATCACAAGATCAACATAGCCCACATCATCATCCGATGAAATTGGTGTATAAGGACGTATCACTAATTCATTATCAATTGTTGCAATAAGATGAATGTGTTGTCCTACTGGTAGGCCCAATATATGTTGGTGTGATGGTAAACCAAAACGGAAACGACGTGTATCATGACTCAGCACTTCTTTATCAATCAAAGGTAATTGATATTTATCATTAGCATCAACTAAAGTGCGTAAACGTGCGGTTCTATTCGGTTCTGGGCGTTTCTTTGTGGATTTTTTATTTATTAAATAATGAATTATAACAGCACCAGCTACTACGGCAACTAGGCCCACAGCAATGGGGATTATCTAAAATGAAATAAGCCAGAAATTAAATTAGAATAAAAATTTTTATATTTAAAAACAAATTTCATTATCAGCTAATTTAGAACATATAATCTACATATTCTTGATACCTTTAAAAAAAAATAATAATAAGTAATTTTAAAATAAAATTAAAAGCTAACACGTACATATTGTATGTGTTTACGTATAATTATAAACGTATACAGTGAAGGACCAAAGTCTACATGCAACCTACTATTTTACGATTTTTGGGAATGGATTACGATAATGAAAAATCAGTTTATACCACTAATTGAGGCAGTATACAAATGTTAAAGTTTAAAAAAATATATGGACATACATATTTGCTCAACTTGCGGATCTATTTTGCTTATAATTTTTCAGAAATCTGCTGACTGTTATTAATTAAAAAAAACTAAAAAAAAAATTACAAAAATATCAGTGAAAATGGATCGTTCTGTTAATTACGCAGTTAATATATTTATTTTTGTAAGAGTAATCTTCAAAAACAATCAAAATAAAACACAAGGAAGAAAGAATAGTCAGTCAAGCCTGGCCATGCGATAAGCAACACCACAGTATTTACAGACACATTTTCGAGAGTGTACTCTATTTTGAAGCCATGGTTTAACCAGAATAAATTTGGCGACGAAAACTTGTATGTTTTTGTGTTGGTAGATTAAAAAGTTGCCAAGTGTCCTATATAAACCCATTCCTGACATAACTTTAAGAAGAACCATCTATAAAATCTGGCTGTAACTACTGTGTTGTATTTTATTATATGGTCTAGCGTGATTAACTATACTTTCATACTTTTTATTTTTTTTTTTTGTGATCGTAGCTTTAAAAGAGTTGTGTTTTTTAAAAAAATTTATATGTATTTTTCTGAAAGATCGGACCATAAAATTTTAAATAAAATGTTTTTTAAGGTCCTATTTAAGCCTAATAACAGCTTTAGGGTTTTGCTTTTTGGCAAATTTCAAAATACTTCTTAGGTCGAAAGGAGGATGAAGCATCGAAGATGCAACCTCATATCATTGCGATACACACCTAGGCCTTTAGTGGGCCTGTTGTGCACTCCCTAAGAACATGTTAGATTCATTGTTATTGCCCGGTATTCAGAAACCCGGTTTCCCGGACGTAACTCCTCAATATTTTCCAGTCTACGTTCCTCAGGGATTCTAAGTCCGACATAACATCGCTACCGAGGTGCCTGGATCTTAGTCCGGCATAGGCATGACAGTGGCAGAGAAAGTGCTCGCCCTCGTCGCCACACGCTCTACACTCGTCAAATTCTGCCAGTCCCATTTGGTGCAGTGGTGCCCGTAGTCCCGCATGACCAGTCAAGAGACGCACCATCATACTGACCTCAGATTAATCCCATTGAGGATGCTTCTCCCGTCTGTGAAACCCCACAAAATCCCAGTGGTTTTGCCCAACACCCCATTATTCCAACAGGCCGTGTGGGTTTCACTGGCCCACTCCTTTAATTCCGCCTTCGTTGCCTCAAGCGGTTTCGCATTTGACAAGTTAACTCTTCCCCCGGTGGCGAGTGCATTGGCACTTTCGTTCCCGAGTGGCCCGGCACTTTAGTATATTCTCTATAATTTTATAATTTTATTTTTATATTTTTAGCTTGTCTCAAAAAAATAATAAAACACCGTTCAATCGTAAAATACGTCAGTAAGTAATATAGAAACTCATGAAAGTCGATTTAATTGAAAAATCGGTTTTTTGAAAGGTCTTAGCAAATAAGCCATAAATGTTTATGAAGAATATATTGAAGAAAAACTTCCATAACAGAAAAGGAGTCGCCTGGAGTAGTATGACTAACCTCCATTACATTAAGATTTTCTCAAATACACTTGCTCCGCCTCTTAGAAGGGCTCCCATACAAATATGGTAGTTTAATGAAATTCTTAAGAATTTTTTAAGAAGGCGCCCATACAAATATCAATACAGACTAGAAATATACATATTGGAAAAAAGTTCCATAACTAATGAATATCCCACTTCAAAACGTTTACAGTATTATAAGTGTCCCGGTAGACTAGCTGGTATTGAGCTAGTCTATCAGAGCCGGGGTTGCAGGTTCGATTCCCGCCAGAGACTCTGCAGACAAGCGTTGAGATTCGCGGCATTAGGTTTGGAAATTAAAAAAAAAAAGTTGGAACTCACAATGATCACTTCCGATTTGGAAGTGCATTGCGCCTGTAAAGAAATTTGCATAACTGTTTTCTGTAAAATAAGGACACCTTAGGCTTAAATAAAATAAAGGGATCTAAGTACATATTTTAACTTTTTTCTTTATAAGCGAGTTATGCTATGCTGACTAGTTTGAAAAAAAAAATAACTGTGTTTAAGTGTCTATAAGAAATTTCGATATTAAAAAGCCGGTAATGTTGATTTCTATTTAGCACTGTTCCTAAAACTTCTCGTAGAGATAGTTTTGACATTTGAAAGATAGTGATTTGAATATTGGTGGCAAGAGTTTCGGGAACCAAATATAAAGAATTAAAGCGTTTATTGATGAAGATATAAAGAACCATTATCCAATGCAAGTATTTTTGAATAATCATTATGAGAAATACAAAGTGGATTTAAAAAGCAATCATATGAAAAAAACAGAAGTCGATTGACGTCAAACGCAAAAATAGCAAATCGGAAATGGAGTTTTGTTGAATTTTTTGGACACACTTTCGACGATTTGTAATAACTTTTTATTTTTAATTTATTTAAACTTTTTTTAATTTATGCTTAAGTGCTTCAGTTCTGCTAAATTATATTTATTTATTTTGCAGAAAAACTAAACAACTTATGCAAATATACTATTTACATTTTGAATATATGCATTTTGAAACAATATATGTATTCTCATAAATACATTAAATCTAAGAAACAATATTTGTATGCTCATACAGAAGCCCAATAAAGTCTACATACACCTATGGGGATTTTACATAAAATAATTAAAATCATGAATGGTAAATCGGTTCAGAAAAATCTCAAAAATACTTGAAGTTTGTCCTTCCAACAGTTCAAACTGTTATAAGAAAGTTTAATAATATCAATACCACTGAAAACAACACCGATCAGGTAGGCCAAGCCAAGAAAAGAGGACACGGGTTTGCAAAACTTTACGTAAATCAGGAATCAGAGTTTTGGAAATATGTTTTTTTTTGCGAATAGTCTAAATAAACATGTTTGGCTACGATGGTAATAAAAGGTATACCTACATATATGTTTATTAAAAAATATAAATAAATGTACATATTCTTAATATAGGATAACACGATGTACATAGACTTTATTGGGCTACTGTTAATACATTAAGGCCCCTATTACGGTTTACAACTCAACTCAGTTGAGTTGTAGTAAAGACAACTGGTTGTGATCAGTTGTAATTATACCCTTCACCGAAGGTAGAAAGGGTATATATAACTTTGTCATTCCGTTTGTAATTTCTACAATATTGATCCTACACCCTATAAAGTATATATATTCTGGGTCCTTATGAAAAGCGAAGTTCAAAACCGGTTGTCCGTCTGTCTGTTGAAATGGGTTTTCCGAAGCCCCCAGATATGATGGGGACTTGGTTGGGGTATCTTTTGAAATTCAGCCAGATCGGTCCACAAACGGCTGAGATATGAGCAAAAAACCACGACTACCTCTAATTTTTTACATATATCCCTCGTGTTTGTTGTATTTTTATTACTTTTTGCTGTATATCTGGGGAACGGCAAAAGCCAAAGTTTCCAAATTAGGTACACACATTTAGGTTGCCAACACACACCATCCTACAAAATGTGGGCGGAATTGGAGAAGTGGGCGTGGTAAAAAAATTAAAAATTTTATAAAAACCTAAATTTTACAGATGCCATATGTCCTATGGATATGACTTATATACCAATATCTGAAATTTTTAGTAGAATCTATATATGTATATAAAAGAAAGTCGTGTTAGTTACACCACTTATAACTCAAGAACGGCAGAACAGATTTGGCTGAAAATTGGTAGGGAGGTAGCTTAGAGCCAGGAGACGGACATAGGATACTTTTGCCCCGCCCACTTTTACGCCCACTTTTTTCGATTTACCTAAAATCAGAAAACGGCTCCATCGAGTTGACTAATTTTTCTTTCAAATCTTCGTATTAATCCATTTTAAGTTTTCATCGATAGAAAAATTTACCACGCCTACTTTTACGCCCACTTTTTCTATTAAGCGCATAACTGGAGAACGACTTGACCGATTTGGACGATTTTGATTTGACTAATTTATCTTTCAAATGTTCGTATTAATCCATTTTAAGTTTTCATCGATAGAAAAATTTACCACGCCTACTTTTACGCCCACTTTTTCTATTAAGCGCATAACTGGAGAACGACTTGACCGATTTGGACGATTTTTTCTTCAAAATGAAGGTTTTTACGGAAAGAAAATTTTGCCCCGCCCACTTTTACGCCCACTTTTTTCGATTTACCTAAAATCAAAAAACTGCTCCATCGATTTGACTAATTTTTCTTTTAACTGTTCGTATTAATTTATTTTACGTTTTCATCGAAATAAAAAATTACCACGCCTACTTTTACGCCCACTTTTTCTATTAAGAGCATGATTTGAGAACGGCTTGACCGATTTGGACGATTTTTTCTTTAAAATTATCGCCATGGTCCAACTTATTCTTTTTTGATTGAGCCCATATCCACACCATATGAAATTAATTTTTAAAAAAAATTTATGATAGGTATTCCATGGATTTTTATTTTAAAGGCCGTAAATTTCGTTAAATGCTCAATTTAAATCGTGTGGTAATACAAAACTAATGTTTACTTAGGGCCAGCAACGTAGACCGGGTCAGCTAGTATTTTATAAAAAACTCGGGAAAATCGGTTCAGATGACCAAAATAAAATTTTTTTTTTTTAAATACCCACTTTCGCGAACCATAGATCACCCGAGTCCAAGCTTTATAACTAAAGTAAATGGTAAATTTCTTCTTCAAAACGTCGGTATATAAATCTGTCAAATCGGTTAAAAAATGGCTGAGTTATAGCCGAAATACTGAATCCCCAAAAATTACTCTTTTTATACCCCTCACCAAAGGTAGAAAGGGTATATATAACTTTGTCATTCCGTTTGTAGTTTCTACAATATTGATCCTACACCCTATAAAGTATATATATTCTGGGTCCTTATGAAAAGCAAGTTCAAAACAAACACACATACTTACATGCCACAAACTATTTTGTTGAATATATTTCCATATTTCGGTTCACAACTCAAATAAGTATTATGGCTTACAACTTTGCTATTGTGGTGAACCAAAACATCAAAAGTAATTACAACTCAACAAAGTGAACATTAAACGGGCCATACTTCATTTAAATGATATTCAAAGAACGTTCCTTCATGGTTTAGTTGTCTAGGGGGTGTGTTAAGTTAGAAACTGTGAGTTCTCTGGTTCGAATCTTGGTTTTTTAAAAAGGAAATTTTTTTCTTAAATTTTTTTTTTTTATGTTCTAAGAACGATTTAAAAAATATTTACCAGTTTTCGCTTTTTAAATTTAATTTATAATGAAGTTTAAAGTATTGTAAATATTTATGTATACTAGACTGGTCGCATTTTGTATGGGATTTTTTTTTTAAATTTAATTGTTTGCGCTGCTTAAAATATGAGGTTTGGTGTACAGGGGTGCCGAACTTGGTCTTTTCCGACCAAATTTGGTCGGATATTTTTCGTTTGGTCGGATGGTAGGCTAAACCTAATTTTGGTCGGTTTGAGAAGGCAACGCTATTTATTTTTCCGGCAACGCTATTTACTTTTCAACAGACGAAAAACAAACAAAATTTCCCATTTTTGCTAATGGACTAATTTCCAGCCTTATTTTGGATGAGTGTTGCCTAACTTTAACCATAGCAAAACTTATTAAATGTGGTAGGAAAAAGCCTGTTGAAGCAGCTGCCTACATATATCGCAAAGCAGGCAAGTGAAAATATTAAAAAAAAACAGAAGATTATTTTTGATTGCTGATGAAACTACGAATGTAGCAAAGACGAATGGTATTGTTGGACGGAATTAGTTCTATAAAGGATAGTTTTGTACCCTTATTACCAGCTTACCAACTCAAATGGCGCGTTGTCTGAATTTGTTTTCTGTTAACACAATTTTTTATCAACAAACAATATTTCTTTAAAAATATTGATCGGATTGGTAAAAAACGGCGATAACGTCATATCTGGTAAGATAAGTGGGCTAAAAACGTTACTTAGCAATGCAGTTTATTTATTTTACGTGAGGTGCACGTTTCACTCTCTTCACCTTTGTTTAAGTTACGCATGTAAAATGATACCAAAATGATATTGAGGTTATTTGTCGTAATATTTACAGCTCATTTTCTGAACTAAAAGAATTTCAGAGGGCTATGGAGTTGAGTTTTTTGTAGCGGAGTCGGAGTCGAAGTACCTACAAAATCTCGCGAATCCACGCGATTCTTCGAAATTGGCGATGCAATATTTTGCAGATCACTAGGAATAAGTATATTTAAATTTATTTTATGAGAGTTAGTTCATTCAAGTACTTCTTTACTTAAATATTATAAAAGTTTGTAATAATTAAAATTTTTAAGGTATATCATTTAACAAGATTTTCCTATTCTTGTAGATTAAAATTTTGAGTTAATACCAGTGTTGAAAAATTCAGTACTTTGGTACTTTTTCCAGTACTTTTTCATAATAAAAATACCGCAGTACCTCCGCGTTGTTTTCAGTACTTTTTTATCCTTTGAGCTTTTTTAAGGTGATGTGATCATTTCGATAGCAGGCTTAGGTTATCATGTGTTTGCTGCAAAATTTATGTTGTTGTATTTTAAAACTAATAAGCGACGTAAATATTGAAATGCAAAGTGTGTACGGCAGAATGGGATATTTGTTCTTACAACAAAATTTGGTTTTGAATATAAAACCTTAAAAGTCATAATCAGCTTCAATCCAGAAAATATTGTTTCCGGAAAAACCAATAGCATAATACTGTTGTTATTAATGTAATTTACAAACGATAAAGAAAACTATGATAATATCAATTCTCAATTCCGTGTTATAGCGGATCTTTCAGAAACAAAGCATTTCAGGGGGGCTACCGCGTATTTCGATTCGAAAAGCAAAACTTTTCGAAAGCAATTTCAGATTCGAAAGTTAAACCGTACTGCGTAACTCGTTCCAAACGAAGACAGAGTCGTATTTATAAACAAATGGGAATTTGATTAAAAGTTGGTAGCACTGCTATTAAAATACCAAAGTGAACGAAAATATCCCACAACAAAACAAATAATAAATACTATTCAATGTGTGAAAAATATTATAATAGGGTTTTTTAATAAAAATTTATTGTTTTCCCTGTGGTTTGAAGAGTCAACAGAAAAAAACCAACCATTACTTTATACTGCTTTTTGTTTGTAAATGTTTTTTTTTTTTTTTTAATTAGAAGACCACAAATATTAAAACATTTTCCATAATAACGTTCGTAAACATTTATTTTATATCAATTATAATATTATTAGGTTTAATTTGTTTGTTTTACACTATTATTTATCTTGAACTTTGTCATTTGCACTTTGTCACTAACAAAATAGCTTTCGAACAATTTTCTAACGCTTTTTACATAGCTGACGCTCGTTTTCGTAATACGGAGTTGGAGTTTCGAAAGGGATTTTTATTGTTCGTAATATAGAGTTGCCGTTACGAAAGGGACTTTTTGTTTTCGAAAAGGTATAAACAATTTCCGTTCATTCGAAGCAAATAGTACGAAAATCGTAATACACAGTACAAATTGTTCGAACTCGTAAATTATTTCTTTCGAATCGAAATACGCGGTAACCCCCCAGAACTGAATAAAATTTCTTGAATAAAATAAAGCCAATATTTAGAACGAAACTAATGTTTGCTGACCTTTCATATATTGCTTTTGGGTTTTTTTTTCGATACCACATTTCTGAGCATCAATTGAAAGCACATTTTCGAATGCAAAATGATGTAAAAAGCAAAGGAAGAAATCGTATACATGTAGAAACTGTTTCAAGTTTGATAAAAGCTAAAGATCTATTAAGATCAACTGGTAGTTGCTGTTGTATTTATAATATTTCTTATGATTTCTAAATTTAAATTTGCTTTATCTTAAAACACTGAATTAAAATCTTTATTTTTAAACATTTTTGTTTTAAACTTTTTTAGAACTAAATTCTAAGTTTGTAAAAGTCTGAATTATGTAACTTTGCAAAAGTTAAAATATAAACATAAAAACCAGTATTAATTTATATTGACAAAAATAAAAGTTTTAATTTATTTTCTTATTCATACATATATGAACTATTTCAAATATTTTTTTTTATACTGAAATGGGTTTGTAATATTCGAAGGTGACACAATATATTCGTAAGAATCGAAATCAGAAAAGCTATATATTGCAACACCGCACTATGTTTTTTTGCTTTAAATGTTGTGTTTTTTTTTTAGATAAGAGTTGCTCCATATTTTAATTGAAACCATTGTGCCACTTATTGAATGGATGGGGCGCTTGACGCTTATGTATAAAAGAAAAATTTTTTATATGTGTACCTTAAATATAAATACTGTTCGCCATTAAATACTTAGGTAAATGAATTCCAATAAAATATGTTTTTAACAAAAAGTACCATTTGGTGGGAAAAATACTCTTTTAGTTGAAGTTCAGTACCATTTCAAAATTTCAATTTTGCAACACTGATTAAGTAGGATAAGTATATGGGTTTTTTTTATCGAAAAGTCTACTTTTTGTCACGTTACGTCGCCAAGCTTTTTAACTTGTTTATAAGAAAATAATTTATATATAATTGAATTTTTGTATTTTTTTTTTTTTGTATTTTGGTGTAAAGCGCAATTTAGTGAAAGAGAGAACACATTTGAACAACATGGTCTAAAATTCAAACTTAATTATTTGTTGGCGCAACGAGACGATTCTGTGGAAGTGGCCAGATTGGTTTTTAAATATACATATAAAAAAATTGGTCGGTTCCAAAGGGTTTTTTTTGGTAGGTTTTGTATACAATTTTGGTCGGATAAAAAATTTTTAAACGGCAACCCTGTTGGTGTAAGAAATCATGATCTAATTTTTGAGGTCAATCCGACGGTGCCTAGCCGTGCCGGTTGGGGCCCAAAGTTCCCATATTATAAAAAAAACATATTTTCTATCAGATCTTTATAGTTATACTAGTTGAAAAGCCGAAAATCAAAAATATGGCTTCGTTACGATCTTCCGCAGAGAAAGTACTTCAAGTGTGCCAAATTTCAGCTTCCTATGGCTTCAGAAAGTTGCAGAAAGAATAGGACATATGTACATGCAAACATACTAAGAAATTATATATTGTATAGATAGATTAAAGTATTTGCTGTTTAATATTTTAGTATGATACGAACGAAAGACTTTTAACCTAATTCGGGGTCGCTGAATCCAGTGGTGCTAGCCGTTTTTTTAGGTAAGCTTTGGTTTTCGAGATATACCGTTATTTCGAAAATTAAGGAGGTTGCACAACATATGTTCGCGTAACTCAAAAACGCTTTAGTTTATTGAAAACCTAAAAAAACCGAAATTTCGCAATAAAATTTACTTTAAGAAAGTTAAAACATTTTCCTTTATGTTGGCTTTGGTTTTCGAGATATACCGTCATTACGAAAATTAAGGAGGTTGCACAACATATATTCGCGTAACTCAAAAACGCTTTAGCTTATTGAAAAACTAAAAAAAATTCCTCAACTGAGTTGAGTTGTAAACCTTAATAGGGGCCTAAAGCTAAGATATGCAAAAATGTTCACAACAAATATTTAAACGTCCCAGAAGAGAATTGACATAGAAGTAATTTCTAATGAATTGTTTAAAGACGCCATTGATTTACAAAAAAAATATAAACTTTGGATTTTCTATTTCATGGTTTATACACACATACGTATGTAGCTTTGGGTCCAGTTATTGACTACGTCATTAGAAATTTGTTCACTTACTGTGTCATTAAAGATTTGTTTACGTGCAAAAATTAGGATCAGGTGATAACAAACCCTGACCTTTATACTACATTTCAAATATCAAATGATCAAAAGATAACAAGTGTAATAAATAAATAAATAAATCAGAAAATGAAACGTACATACATATAACAACTTTATAATTCATTTGGCTTACATTTTTTTAATAAAAATGTGAGAGCATAAGGCAAAGAAAAGAGCACGTTTTTATTACACAAAGATATTTATTTAATAAATCCAATAAGAGTTGCCAGAAAATTTGTGACTTCCTTTCCCAGTTAAAAGTTTAAAGATCCAAAAAAATACCAATCTAAAAACGTTTATATCGTTAACTAAAATTCAAAAAGGCGTAACTAACAAAAAGTTCAAAATCGTGTTTTTGATTGTTAATTATGAACGCCATTAAACTACATGTCTTGACAAAATTTTACACCTCTACGATAAAAAATGACGCTGTTATTAACAAAAAACAATGGAACGTAGCTTCAAGTATGTTTACTTGATACATACAAAACGACGTAAATACACACTTTTTTGGTGTTGGTGTTGCTGACCAAAAACCAAAAAAACGTGAGGTAGTACAGTTACTGGGCCTTGATTTAGCTGAGTTGGATGGACAGAGCGAAGAAGAAGAAGAAGGAGAAGAATAGAAAAATAAATTTTATACATGCTTGTTTTTCAGGTCGAGCTGTTACAACAACAACAAGAACAACAACAACAACAACAACAACAGCAACAGCAGTTTTTTTTAACAAAATCTAATGAAATGATTTTTTTTGAATATTCCTTGAAGAATTCCATGAACGGCTTATCAATGCATGTCTTTCTGACATGTTTCAAGTTTTAATTTTACAAAGTTTTTGCTTCTCCTGTAAAATTTTTTTTTTTTTGGTAGTTACGCCTTTTTGCATTTTAGCTAACGATATGTTTTATAGTTTAATACAAAGTAAAGTTTAAAATACATATGTATGTCCAATTAAAAGATTTTTGATTATTTAAAAGTTTTAACAGATTTTAATAAAGTTTGTAATGTAATGTGTATTATGATCTTGTTTAAAAATAATTGTCTCTTTAATGATATTTAATAAAAGAACTTTCGCATAAGTAAAACTATGGAGCCATTAGTCAAAAAATCTAGTTATCAAGCATCATTTAAAAAATTTTCACAATATGACCCGCAATCTTAAGCAATTAACTGAAAAATATGATTACTGAAAACTAAAAACATTATCGAAAGTTTTGGAAGGAAATAATAGTGAAAACAACTAAATAAAATAGTAATTAAAAATAGTTAATTTATTAACATAAAAACTAAAAAAAATATGTTAAAATCTTAAAAATTAATCACATCATTCTTTACATAAAATTCCGCACGTAACAAAAATATAACAATAAATAATTGTCAGCATGTAGACTTTATTTAAATTGTTTATGCATTGGTATATGCTTATTGGCGTTTTAAAACAGAGTTTATAATTGCAGATAATTTGTGGCTCAATGAAGTTTAAGGTGGAATACCCCTACCCCACAGAGGTGGAGTACCCCACAGTGAAGATAAAAATGTACACAGTTTATAAAATTGGATTCATATTTGCACATACTAAAATAAGATAGTATACATACATATTTAACAAAACATATCAAGTCGAGATAAGATGGCAAAAAAAAAGTTTTAAAATAAACTCGGTGAAAAAATCATTTTTATCAAATAATAAAATAAACCGAAATTAAAGAAAAATTACGTTAATAATACAAAATTTTAAAATCGTAAACAAAAATGTTTTTTGAAGGAATATTCGTATAATTAACAGCATTTTTTCAACTTTTTTAATTTGACTTAAGATGTTTTGTCAAAAGACCACAGATATAGGTTTCGACTCGTATTGAAAACGCAAAATTTTTGAATCCGCATAAATGCTGAACTAATCCACTTTCGAGTGAATTCAGATTCTAGAACACACCCGAACAAAATTGGTGTATTATGTAGATTTTTGTTTTATGGTGTATATAAATTAATTGTAATATACATACCATTTGCAAACAAATGTTCAAAAATCCCCGATTTGGGGACAAAAATCATGATCTGGCAACACTAGAGCCAATAGTTAAAATCAGGGTTTAAAAGCATCCATCAGCTGGCTGCTTTTTATTTTTGCTTTTGCCACTGCTTTTGAAATTTTTAATTTTTTTCCAATAGCCAATGTTTTGTTTTTCGCTTGTGCAAAAAAGCAAATCTCCTATTTTGAATATTTTTATTTTCTGACAACTGCTTTTTTACCAGCCAGCGACAAAAATGGACAACCACATAAAAAGCAAAAGCTAAAAAAAATTATTTCGCCTTTTGCTTTTTTACTTTTTCCTGAAAGAAAAGCTAGTTAAAAAAGACAAACCAAAAAAAAAATCTAAAATTCAAAGAACAAAAAATTCTTCTCTGGCTGGTAATAACAAAAAGCCGCTGAAGTGTGTGCTAAAAGCAGTCTGAGCAGAGCTATTAGCTCTGCAAAAAGGCAGATTACAACGAAAAATACTGATCAGTGTACAAGCAACATGGTTTTTTTTCATGGTGGTGAGGAAAAATAAATTTTTGCCTTTCTTCAGTAATGTTGTAGTAATGTTGTTGTTGCTCGACAGTTTGCAAGACTATAGCACGAAATGTGTGTGTGTGCCAAAGTGTCTGTTGGATTTTTTATTGTATAGAAACAAAAACAAATTCTTGTTGTATTTGTTTTGCATGAAAAATATCACTTGTCTTGCAAACTGTCGAGCAACAACAACATTACTACAACATTACTGAAGAAAGGCAAAAATTTATTTTTCCTCACCACCATGAAAAAAAAACCATGTTGCTTGTACACTGATCAGTATTTTTCGTTGTAATCTGCCTTTTTGCAGAGCTAATAGCTCTGCTCAGACTGCTTTTAGCACACACTTCAGCGGCTTTTTGTTATTACCAGCCAGAGAAGAATTTTTGTTCTTTGAATTTTAGATTTTTTTTTTGGTTTGTCTTTTTTAACTAGCTCTTCTTTCAGGAAAAAGTAAAAAAGCAAAAGGCGAAATAATTTTTTTTAGCTTTTGCTTTTTATGTGGTTGTCCATTTTTGTCGCTGGCTGGTAAAAAAGCAGTTGTCAGAAAATAAAAATATTCAAAATAGGAGATTTGCTTTTTTGCACAAGCGAAAAACAAAACATTGGCTATTGGAAAAAAATTAAAAATTTCAAAAGCAGTGGCAAAAGCAAAAATAAAAAGCAGCCAGCTGATGGATGCTTTTAAACCCTGACTATAGCACGAAATGTGTGTGTGTGCCAAAGTGTCTGTTGGATTTTTTATTGTATAGAAACAAAAACAAATTCTTGTTGTATTTGTTTTGCATGAAAAATATCACTTGTCTTCGTCGATCATGTGCCTTTCAGCTACCTTTGCGCTGCTTTTATCTCCTATTTTGCGGCTATTAGCATGCAGTGGTTTTTGATTTGGCGGCTGTTTGACAGAATCTTTTTGTTTCATTCTCTTTCCTACATATTTTCTCCTACAACAGAAAAGTTATTGCCGTTGCTTTTTGAGTTCCATCAAATAAGAAATTTTTGCTATTGTTAAAAAAGCAATAGTTGGAAAAAGCAGTGTCCATTAAAAGGTTACTTTTCAAAAACAGTGTGTTTATTTTGCTGCTGCTTTTGAAAAGTGTGGGCTTTTTTAGCAGTGGAACTTGTCGGCTTTTAATTTTTTATTTTTTTTTAAATAGGAAAAAGGCAAAATTAGGCTGCTTTTGCTAATATGGCGATAGCATTTTAAACCCTGGTTAAAATGTTAAATAAGGGTGAAAAAATATATAAAATAAAAGAAAACAATAAGGGAAAAGAAACACCTTAAAAAAAAAGATGACTTACATCAAATTCGTCAGTTTTAAATGACATTTTTTCGTTTATGTATAAAATAAAAAAAAGTTGATTGCTTAACACTACAAGTATTTATTTGTAAAAAAAATACAAAACTTTTATTTTTCAGTTATTAATTAATTCAGGGTATTAAAGTTAGTTAATACTAAACGCTTGCTACTCCCGTTGGTGACTGATGCGGTATTTTGTATTCATTATTGAGCACAGTACAGATTGCCGCCTGATATTTCAAAACAACAACAATAGCAACTACAACAAATATAAATACCTTAAATTTAAAACTCATGAGATTAAATTGATAAAAAAGCAATATTCGGTACTATACTAAAATAAATAGTACGAGCCAGTGATGGGATGGGTACAATAGGGCAATTTTTGACACTATTGAGTATTGATTTGCCCTACGGCCCTTTTGCTGTTTTTTATCTCTTTTTAGATTCACATTTATTTATGTATGTATGTATGTAGATTAGTTTTGCCAAAAAAAAGACCTTAAAAGTCTATACCACAGATAAATATTGCGACATATATTGCAGTAAATGTTATTTTTAACGTAGAGGGCACTTTTTTATACATATTTATTGCCGACAATATATCGGCACTTAAAACGAAAAAGGCCCTTTCTAACAAAAAATTAAATATTGACTTTTGCATTAATTCTGATGTATTGCATCAACAAAAAAGTCAACAAATGGAATTTGGAATCTTTCGCCCAACATTAGCGATTTTATTGACAAAAAACAAATGGCCCTATCTAAAAAAGATTATATGATAAACGCTAAAAGACCTAACTCACAGTTTGTATAATATACAACATTGTTTTTTTTTCAAAACAACTGTAGGTTTTACGAGAAAAACAGAAGAACAAATAATTATAAATAGCTCAATGCAATTTATCAATTTATTATATTAAATATTTTTTTTCTTCCCCTGTAAAATTTTGGAAATGCTATTTTATGGTATCATGTATATTTTGGCTAAAACTTGATTTCTGATAGTTGATCTTATATAATCTTTTTCTTATACCCTATTAATCACCAGGGGTTGTTGGTATAATATACAATTATTTTTCATAGTTTCTCGAAGTTTTGATTTTAATACAGCTGGAAAATGTTAAAAAAAATTATTTTCCAGTATTGCAATGTTCTGGGGTATTATGATTTTATTATATGGATTATATTTTCTAAAATTTACTTTACTAATTGCCAATTTCACCAATTCTGTTTAAATATCAATTAATATTTAAATATAGTTTTTTATACAATTTAATTTTTATTTGACATGAAAAACTAATTTTAAACATAAACAAATTGTTGAAATTGGCCATAAATGTTTCACATATGGGCCAAAAATGGTAAAAAAAAAAAGATATAAAAACTGAAATTTTGTAGCAAATTTGTTATTAGCTGCAATTGAGCCAAAGACAGGAAAACCAAATTTCAATTGGTTTCCGAGAAAAATTGCATGTTCTTCAAAAAACAAATAATCTAGTTTTAGCCAAAATGTTCATGAAGCCATAAAATCCGAATGGCAGCTAGACTTACAAAACCCTATTTAGGTTTTCTATAAACATATGTTAGTATATACTTCGCGAAATTCCACACGGGAATATGTTTGCATTTTGTGTTTTGCATAGTGTTATTTCGTATGAAAACTTCATATTCTTTAGTCAACTATGTTTGACGTTTAAACAAAAGGACGTCAAAAGAGAAAAAAAGGGAAACAAGTTTGTAAAATTGTAGAAAATTAAAATGGAAGTAAAATAAGTAAAATATTAAAAAAATTAATTATATTTATAAAATAAAGAACTGAATCACTTATTTCGAAGAGGGCTCAGGTACAAAAATACAAAGTGTTCAGGAGACACAAAAAACTGCATATCTCTCAAACCATTTGACCTTTTAAGCAGAGATTTTTCTAAAACTGTAAGCCTCTGTTATGGCCAATTTCACCAATTATATTTTAATATCAATTCAGATTTTAATATAGTTTTTCACATACATACATAATTTTAATTTATTTTGTCATGAAAAACTAATTTTAAACATAAATTGATATTTAAATAAATTGGTGAAATCGGCCATTAATGTTATAATAGTAAAAACAAAAAATTATTTTATTAAATGGTCAATACGTTCCAGAGATGAGCCTTTTTCGAAAATTATTTTTGAGTTTTCGTTGTTTTAGTAGTAAAATGGTATCTTTAGTTTATGTAATTTATTGAAACACACAAATATGTATTCAAATAATTAAAATCGTTTAAATATATAGTTGCATTATAAGATAAGATTAACCCCCTTAAAGATTCGTTTAAAAACTCCAAAATATTCATAAAAGTAAAAAACATATTTAACGAAAACTTTTTAAATCAAAGTAACAATAAAACATTTCGGTGCATTTACATATATTTTTTTATTAAGATTACAAATCAGAAAAAACATGCATACATTCCTAGAACAAAAACGAAAATATTTTATCAAGATAAACACGTAAATTAGAAATCTTCTTCTTTCTAGATGTGCCTGTGAATACATGTCGGTTGGCCATTGAAGAATATCTTCATACAAATTTGGATATCATTATCCACCGAGCAGCTGCATTCACACATTTGCAAAATAAAGATAAACAAAAACTGTGTTATTATTTTAATTTTTCTCATGAAACGGTGTGCACTATTCAGATTTTTTTATAACAAATTGATCACATATTCAAAACTTAAGCTACGTTCACAATCAAAAAAACAATTTCGTTTTTTCTTCTATCTTTTTTCTTCCCAAAGTATTTCATATATTTGCCTTTAGTTTTTAGAACAAAAATGTTACTAAAAAATGCAAACGGTTTCTTAATGCAAAATGTGTGTGTTTGCAAAAGAAATTGTTGCTCTATAATGAACACCAAGTGAAAATGTATTTTTGATTGTGAACGAAGCCTTACCCCTCACTTTAAAAGTTTTGAATGCAGGTTTTTTTTGAATTGCTAACTAAAATTTATTTTAAAAAGCCACCTTTCATTCTCACAGTATATCAGTCTATCAGCCATGTCACAGAGTACAATTCCGTTCATGAACGGTATGGGAGTTATCTGTATCTGAAAGGCCAGAAAACTATCAAAATACACTTTCCATCAACAAACAAATATGTTTTCTTCAATTCCGTACGGAATTGTACTCTGTGACATGGCCCTAAATGTGTAATTCCAAACACAAAAAAAACTCAATTTCCAAAAATTTGTACCTGAGCCCTTTTCGGAATAAATATGTAATTCAATTGTAGTTTTCATAAAAGTGACAAATTTTAATTAGAAATTCCTTTTTACACTGATCCTTCTTCATAAACACATTTTCGCATACAAGTCAATTACAGTGCACTCGCGGTAACTTGAACACCGTCTAACGTGAACACCGCCTAACTTGAACAAGATTTTTTTTACATTGACTACTCTGTAACGTGAGCAAACTCAAAAAGCTCTATAACGTGAACAATTTTTTTTACCTTTTACCAAAGGTAAAAGGGTATTAATAACTTTTTCATTCCGTTTGTAATTTCTACAATATTGATCCTACACCCTATAAAGTTTGCATTCCCGATGATCCTGTTGAAAAAATTGCTGCAAGTGAGGCAATTGAAATTTTAAACAATGCCTTGCAATGGGCAGGAGATGCAATGGTGGATCAAAGTGACATGAGTGTAGTTAGACGCTGAAGGGAGAAGCCAGTATTTCAACTACTTATAAGAAAAGAAAAACCAGCAGAAAAAGATAAACGATTTTGTAATGCCTAAATGCTATGAGTAATTTTATTTGCAATGTAATTTTAATTCAATAGATATATTCTCGTTATCTCATTTTGGTTTGTAATGAATTCTAATGTATAATTTTATTTTTACTAGGATCGCCCGGTGTTCGAAATTCGACCACTCGACATTTACTTTCGAGAATACCTGTGCGTTATACAACAAAAACGTACACATTTTAAGAAAATGACAAAAATTGACTATTGACCCAACTTTGTACGTATGTCTGTAAGATAAATTAAAACGCTTTTCAAACACTTTTATTCAAAAAATTTATAAAAAAAATATATTAGAAATCAACCACAAAAAAATTGTTCCCGTATTTATATATAAGATATTATTATAGTAATGGAAATAATAATAAAACACATAAATATGTACATTTATATTTTAATAATGGAAATAACCAGAAAAAATTTCACGTTCAAGGGTGTAAAACAGACATTTTTTTATGAAATTCGACAATCGCTAACGTGAACAATTTCGCTAACATGAACTCCCTAGGTTTTAATTAGTTCACGTTACCGCGAGCGCACTGTATATCATAAAAATAACGACATTCACATTTAAAATTTTATATTCTTGTATAAATCTAAATCATTATTGGAATTATAACGCTTTTTTGTACAAAATTTTACATATACGAGGAAGATATAGAATTTTATAATAAATAAGTTCAACTTGAGTTTGATTTTTGTTAACTTGATTGATTGAAAAAATTGAATTTATCGTTAACTTCATCAAGTCCGAATTAAAAGCAAAGAGATCTTTTAAATATAAAATATAAAAATAGTACATAGATATGTAATAAAATTTACAACTCGCTATATACAATTTTGGCACAAAATGAAAATGTTTCAATACCATCACTGGTACGTTCATATATATCAAAGTAGCGAAATGAGATTTTTTTTGTTAATAAAAAAGTTTATACATACTTCAAGTCCCAGTATATAAATAGTTAAGAGAGTTTTTGTATATATTTCCTAAAACTTAAGAGTAAAGTGAAAATTCCCTTATGTCATGCTTACAAAGCGGTTATATTTTGTATATTATATAATACAATGCATACGTGATTTAATTAATAATAAAATATGTACATAACGTTCTGATGCTAAATAAAGAGTACATATTAAAGTTTTACTCTTCCAATAAAACTTTGAGATAGTAGCTATTTAATAAGAGAATACAATATTTCAAGGTTAACAATCAAATTTAATAAAACTGAACAGCTGTTGTTTTAACTTTGAATTAAAATTACAGATGTTCTTAAAGGGTAGGCAATAAAAGATTTTAGCTTAGCTACGATTTAAATTTATGAATTTTACTTTATTAAATTACGAACCTAATTGATTACTAGTTTAAACAAATTATGTTGATGGTATCATTTTTAATTTCAAATTACAAACCAATTACAATTAATCTCCATGTTATCAATAAAATGTACTTGAGATCACAATAAATTACAGTGAGATCTCAAGTAATGGACGGGACCGGGAGCATTCTGGATAAAGGTCTACGTTACTATTGCTCTCTAAATGAGGTTATACCAATATAATTTTAAGCCCTTTAAATATTTTTATATACATACCATTATAACTGTTTGTCGACTCACTAAAACATAAAGATTTAACTAGGTCTTAGACGTCGATAATAATTGCGATAAGCTTCCAACCTTGTTTCAAGAAATTATTTAATTTTAAACATGTTAAAAATAATAAGTATTGTGGTAATTTTGTTGAACTATTTATGGTTGTTAATCCAAATTTTCAATATTTTTAATCAGGCTTAAGTTCATCAAATTTAATTTTCATTAAATTATTTTTATGAAGAAAGGAATTTTACAACATGAAAATTAATTAAAATTGTTATCGATAATCATTCATTCTTGACTGACCTGAGATTCGAACCCAGGCGGCTGGTTACCTTGACATGTTTCGATCGCTACCACTCGATCTCCTCAGAGTGATTTGCCGCCTTACACTCGCAGCCATCGACGACTGCTGACGTCAATACTCAAACAGCAATCCTTAAACCAAATTGTATTTTAACCTTTGGTAGGTCGAAATTTGCTTTTTTTTAATGATTATCCATTTTTAATTGATTTTACATGTTAAAAATATGTTTGTATGGCCAAACTCTCTGATTATATTAACCTACTCAAGTAAATCCTTTACAGACCGATTATTACGTCAATTGTTAAGTGGTTTAACTTTGGTTTTATTGTTTCTTATAAGCGTATATTAGTATATGGGCATTTTCGTTTTGACGTGGCGTGATATTTTTTACGACAAAATGTAAAAAATTAGATGAAGAAGTCAAATTTTTGAAAAGGGTTTTATATTTGCAAAGAAATGAAGTAGCACTATATTCCGAAAAAAAAACAAGAACTAGCGACGCTAAGGATTTGCAGATATAAGCAAAAATATGCCCTTGCGTGACGTTAAATAAACAGAAATGGATTTTGACTTGCATTACAAAACTAAAGAAGAACTGAGCAAGCCGTTCTGTATAAAACCTTTTTTGGTAAGCTTTGGACTTATGTATATAGATTTTTTTTTTCAATCTATCAAATTAAAAAAATCTTTTCTTGTTTAAAGTTAGGTTTAAAGGCATTTTCAGCGAAAAGTCTACTTTTTTTAATGTTAGTCCCAATTTACACTAGGGACATTTCTTGCCGGACATTTTTTGAATTCTCTTTTAATCTAACCTGAAGCGTTTACATATGAAACATTAGAAGTCAGACAGAAATTAATACTTGTATGTAAACTACGAAAAGTAACAAAGAGAAATGAAAAAATGTCCAGTACAGATAGTCATGTACTACACACTCTACCTTTTCGACCCCTCGCCTTCAAACTTCGTCTGTCCGGCAAGAAATGTCCCTAGTGTAAATTGGGGCTAACGCCAGAATGCAAATAAGGTTGTATTTTAGGGCCATGTTGTTCAACCGTTATCCTTTTGTTACTAAAGGTAGAGCTAATTGCGCTTTAAACCGAAATATAAAAAACTAAACAAAACATATAAAATTTTTTTAAAAACAATTTAAATTACTTCTGGCTTTACGTTACAAAAAGTAGACTTTTCGCTGGAACTGAACATATTTAAAAAAAAAACAATATATCGTCACTAGGGATGTAACGAAAAACGAAACCTATACCGATATATCGGCGATACTTCGGATTTGCCGGTATATCGGTATCGGCGATATTTTACTTTCGATACGACGTTACTTTTTTGAAAGAGAGAAATAAAACATAAAAAGCAGAACAAACAGAATAATAAATACAGTAGAATCCCGATAATTCGTAAACGCAAGGGACCGGCCATATTTTACGAATTATAGGGGTTTTCGATTTAGCGGGGTTTCGATTTAACGGGGTTAAAATAAAATAAATACGAATTAACGGAGTTTTTTAAGTTATTTACTAAAACGATAAAAAAAAAACATAAAAGGCAATTGTTAAAAATAAAATATATAACAATTATTCATGTAACAAACTGATGTTAAGAAAATAAACACAGACACAAGCAAAAAACCACACAAAAAAATAGCGTTAAACAAAAAATCATTCTTTCCATGTTTCTGTTGTTTTTAATACGAATTATAAGTGGTAGTTAGCAAACAGTAACGATTTATAAGAGGTAAAAAAGATTTTATTTGAAAAAAAAAAAAATACGAATTAGCGAGGGGACCAAAATGTATGGACATTTTAACGAGATTTTTTCAAGGGTCCGAAAGTTTATTACGAATTATCGGGAATTACGATTTATAGGGGTACGAATTATCGGGATTTGACTGTAGTTTCTTTTAATTCTTAGGCTGGAGGTCTAAACCACGCGTTCTATGTGTATGTTTCTTTTTTTGGCCGCATGCTAAAAGTAATGCTACTTCATACTTTCGATGAGCTTATACATTCTACGCGTTTGCTGTGTAACCCAATAAAAAATTGTATCATATCGACCCATTTGCGCGAAATTATTGTATATGCCAATTTTTTTGAAATTGAGTTTTTGGATGCAATCTTGTTCTACATTCAAAGAGACGTCGCCTGACAAAATATTGTAGGCGAATTCCACTTCGTTGCTCCAGAAATTGAATGTATATTTTCATTTTTATATTGCAAGTGATAGCAGAGAAAAGTATAAAAATGGCTCTCCTGTAAAATTTGGTTTTTGTAACATACGATAATTTCGCGCAAAGGGGTCGATATTGCGAAGCACTAAAGCAGTGACCCGGTGGCGAACGTCATAGTGATTCAGCGTGACCAACGCTGACAATATTAAATCATCGATGACAAGTGTTGATTTTACTTTGGTGTCATATATGAATTTTTAAAGTATTTGTCCAAACTGTCATAGATGACCAATGTTGATTTTGTCTTGTAGGCGTCCATTTGCTTGTGAGTCCTAACAGACAATATCATCAACTTTCATTAGTGAATTTTTTCAGGAAAACACAGAATAAACACAATTAATAAATGGAACAGAACAAACAGAAAAAAGAAACGGTCCGTTATTTTCTGATTTATTAATTGACGGACAAAGTCCTGCAGCGCTCACTTCGTGATCTATTCATAACAGAGAATTCGCTAAGTTGTTCCTTATAAGGGAACAGTGACATTGCAAACCCGTTATCATGCATAACTCCCTAAATATCAACTTGTTACTGACTCTGGTGCGATTATTCATCGATGAAAATGTCATAATGACAATGTCGCTCATAAACGCCACCGGGGAAGGGCACACACATACTATCACATTTATGCTTGTGTTGACGAAATAACAACAAAGCAACAGCCGAACGTACATCGTCACAAAAATACAAAGAAGTTTATAGTGTACATGTGTCGACGTCGCACAAGCAGCATTTTTATTCCTATGCACGCGTACATAGGATTTGCAAATGTTCCCGTCACTGCACTAAAGGTACATTATTACGTTGGAATCTGCATTTTTGGTTTGGTATGTATTTTAAAATTTTTATTAATATTTGTGAGAATAAAAATAATTTTTCTACAAATTTTGGGTAACTTCGAAGAAACCACAAAACCCATAAGCAAAGGCACTGCTACAGTCTCCCTTATCGGGGTTGGCAAATATAAAATACGCCTGCGACTGTTTGGTAATAGATTAAAGAGAACGCAAACTTATTTCTTTTAATTTCAAAGGCAACAGATTAACGGACACCCCTGTATCTAGTAAAAGTTGTGATAAGTTTCCAAGAACTGACCTTTGGGGCGTTTATGAAAATGTTATAAGAAAATTTGGAAAAGGGTTATGCTCCATCCATCCTACACTGAGGTTCAACAAAAGAAATCTGAAGATACCTTAGATTTTTTTTATTTTTCTAGAGGCATTTCCGCTTGTTTACTGACGGAAAGAAATGTTATAACCAAAATTTAAGAACATGGCGCAGAAATGAGTTCTTTCCCATTTGAGAGACTATTTTGCACTGCAGGAGTGCAAAACAAAAATCTTGTTAAAATAATAATCTCCTAAACATTTTTTGTTTAAAAAGTAATTTAACTTTTGGTAATTTTGCCATGAATTCAAATTTTATTCTATGTTTTTAAAATCTTATTTATATCAATTTTAAATATTAATAAAATTTTACACAGTTATTTTGTATAATAAAAAAATAACTACTTGAGTTTTGTTAATTTTACCTTGAAGTTAAATTTTATATTCGTATCGGTATCGCCGATATTTCCTTTTGAGTATCGGTATCATATCGACAAAAAGGCGTATCGGACGTAGCTACACAAAAATTCGAATTTTTTTTTTTTTTTTTTTTTGATTATGGTATGTTGTAGCAAACTACATTATCACGCAAACTTTTAGACCCCTAAAATTAAAATGACGACTTTATTAAAGAAATTCAAATGCCAAAAATAATTAATTATTATTGATTTCATTTCAGATGAAGATATGTATGTATGCATTTGAACATACATAAATTCATATGTACAAATTACATAAAAAATTACTTTGGTTATTTCATAATTTGTAAAAATATAATCAATATGATTTGATGCTAAAAAAATTTGCCACAATTTAAAAATGCATGCCAAAATCAAAGTGTAACCCAGTCTGCATTAAATTTGCAGTCTTAATGTTAAATTAAATCTACTATAAACACAATTGTTTCAACAAGACAGACAACGTATGTAAGCATACTAGCCAACTTATAATACACATTTTATAAATGTAAATCATACAATAAAACCTAAAAAAAAATAAAAGCTACCTAATGACTTCATAAATTTATTTTTAAAAATAAATATTACGACACTAATGATATTAATACAACAAAGAATTTTGTCTTACCGAAAATTATGACTCAAATTATTATTTAAACAAAAAAAAAAGTTATCTATTTATAAAATATAAAAAAATTTCGGATAAACTTACATGATTATCACTAATTGGTCTCGCCATTGTGTAAGGTTATGGTCAGCACAAAGTTCCAATAAAAGGCAGAACACAGCAGAATAAAATAATGAGGATTTTTTTTAAATAAAACTTTTATAATAATTTTAACACGTTTTCAAGATAAATTCTAAGATGCCTGATGTTTTTTATTGTTTATTTTTTTTTCTTTTTTTTTGTTTTGGAAATGTTATGTAATTATTAGAGGCAGTTGTATTATAGATATATTTCCTTTTTACACGTTTCAAATTCGTAATTTTAAATGCAAATCTTTTTTTTTTTTTTGTTTTACATTTATCTTGGGTTTTTGCTTTTTTCAATATCAAGGCACATTCATTGAATTTTTGTGTTTAGTTTTTAAAAGTTCAATGCACGAATTAAAATTTTCACTGGGTTTTATTTAAAAAATAAGGAACTTGCTTTTAGATGTATGTATGTACATTGTATTTTATATTTTTGTTTTAATCGAAAGTAACAATTAGTTGTTGTGTGAGACTAGTGTATTGTATTAATGATGTTGCCTTTCTGCTGCTTCTGACCAACAACGAATTATAAATCTTTAAACTTTTATTTTCTTCGATTTATTCTATTTTTCCACCACTAACATTTGGGTTGTTGCTCACAGACCCACTGACGTATTTAAAGAAAAATACTTTTCTATGGAAGAGAGAAAAAGAGAAAGTTTAGAAATGTATTATTAAAAAATTTTTTTGTTTTTACACATAAAAATTGCTTTTTCTTCTTACCTCATAAAAAAACTCGATTCGAATTCTCTGAGTATTGTATAGTGGTTGCGCGTTGCTTTTATTACACAGCAGGTGTTTTTTCCTAAAAACAGAAAGAAATTCTTTATTTATTTCAATTTTTTTTTCTTTAAAGAATTATTTAAGATTTTGTGTTTTGTGTGTGTATGTTTTCCAACAATTTTGTAATCGGCCAACATAAATTTACATTTTTAACGTTTCTTTTTATGGGATTGCTTGTTAAATAATTTAGATTTTTAGTTTTATTTAAAATTAAAAAAAATTTTTTTAATTTGCTATCTTTTTTGTTATGTTTATAAAGAAAAAATCAATAAAAAAAATTAATTTAAAAAAAAGTAGCCCAAAAAGGCTTATTTCCAGTGTTCGAAAATAAACAGTACATTATTTAACGTTCGGCACACAGGAACGCCCAGGAACGATATCTATTTTTTTAGTGATTGTGTAGACATACACAACCCTTAATACCGTTCGTAACTATTTTCAAGAAAAAACAGAACAATTGTAGTGATACTGTAGACAAACATTATATTTAACCCTTAAATGCATGATTTTTTCTTTTGGATTGAAAAAAATGTTTTTTAATAGAAACTTAGGCGTAGATTTCGTAAAAAATAATAAAAAAATTTTAGAAATTAGTTTTGAGTGTTATTTTCGATAAAAACGGTATGTAGACTTTTGGCAACAATATGCGTTTGGTACTTGAATTTTTAAGACATGAACAATAGTCACATATATATTTATATTACATACAGGTGTTCAGAAATTTGTTTCTATTTATGAAACAATACAAAACAAATGCCATTTTTGATCTGGCACAAAGCAACTATACATTTAGTACACTCAGTCCATGAAAATCCATTGCACTCTGGAAGTTTGCACCTGTTTTTAGTGGAACATCTCTTTTCAGTATGTCATATACCATCGGTTCGTATATCTGGTGTCGGTATAGGTTTTGGAGGTCCTCGGGGCCTTTACCACCATCTGCCTCTCTGGTTGAAGGTCTTCCTCGTTTGTTTTCATATGATTTATAGGAGCACCATGTTTCCGCCAGATCTGATTTAGAATCTGGCAATTTAATGTTTGGGTAGTTTGTTTTTTAGAGTATTCATGAAATTATTACGTCATATGGTAAATTAATTTTAAGTACCACTTACGACTTTTCATGCTATTTAATACCTGCCTAAAAAGCTATCATAAGGTCAACTCCTCCCATATGGGCGTTATAATTTTCGACCGTTTTTGGACAAGCTATTAAAGTTTGTGTTTTTTGCGATTTTTCATATCTATTGGCATCTTCAACCGGTTCCGCGCCTACGTCATTTGAAGCTTACGTAACAAGCTTATTCTCCTTTTAGCATGTCACAGAGATAGCTATACTTTAATAATTTGTAACAAATTTCTCATAGAAACCCCGTGCAACAGACCGTTTCAAAATTTTTTGCGGCAGGTAATTTGCAGTTCTTTCCAATTCGATTTATGTGAATTGTGCCCAACAAGTATATTTCCTGAGTCCATAGGTAATACTTTAATGGAATTGACGTATAATAATTGTCGAAATAAATTATGTGGTTCGTTTAACGGGAAATTTAACGGCACAGTCTAACCACAGTCTACCCAAAACAAATTGTAACCGTCAAGTAATATTTATGTCACAAACGCATGTTGTAGACATTTGGCAACATACATTTTTTTTCAAAAATATTGCATTTATTCAGTAATATTGTTAAATTAAACATGACCAGGCCATAGCTAACCTGTCAACAGATGCAAATTTATTTTTTTCCGATGTGATAATACACGGTCCTTAGAAAACAAAAAAATGCAAAATTTGATTTTAACTAAGAAACTGATCTTTATCAGCCACCTCAATGAAATGCCAAATAAATACAAATCAAAGCAACTAAAAGCAAAGTAACGATTTATTTTTATTCATACTGCTTGTGTGTGCTTAGAAACGAACTTTTATAAATGCACTCACATTGGAACATAAAG
The DNA here is from genome assembly GCA_930367215.1 of Pollenia angustigena. NCBI lineage: Eukaryota > Metazoa > Arthropoda > Insecta > Diptera > Polleniidae > Pollenia > Pollenia angustigena. The sequence continues at coordinate 41,759,931 of OV884058.1, read as the reverse complement.
AAAATTAGCTTGAACTGGTATGTAGCCAATTGGCAACAGTATGCATTTAAGGGTTAAATGTTCTATAATGTTTTTTTCGTGTGTGTGTATTTTGTTTTTGTAAAAAATGTTTGGTTTTTTTTACCAGCCAAAAGGGACGAACATTAACGAGCCGAACCGAGCACATTGAAGTTTGTGGATTTTCAAAAAAAAACCGAACGGAATTAAATGTTCACATCTTTTGTTGAGTTTGATAAAAACAGTAATATTTTTGTGTTCGAAAGATGACTAACAGGGAATCGTTATTTTTTTAATGATTTTCTACACAAACACTATTAGCGTTTGTGTTTTCCACAAATCTACCGAACCGAACATTAAGAAACGATATTTAGTGTTTATTTTCGAACACTGCTTATTTCCCTTCACCACAGGTAAAATGGTACGATTTTAAAGTTAACAAGTTAATTTTTTTCTTATCAAAGGTGTATTTTAAAGCTTACTTATGACTAAAGTAATGAAGTTAGAAGACTGCCTTTTGCTGCATTAGAAAGATCGTATTGTCTATTTTAAGAATCAACAAAAAAGTAAAAATCGATTTTTTCATCCATAGGTCCCTTTTAACTGAAACTGTCACATATCGACCCTTTTGCGTGAAATTAACGTATATGCCAATTTTATTGAAATTGAGTTTTTGATGCAATCTTGTTCTATCATACATTCAAAGAGACGTCACCTGGCAAAATATTGTAGGCGAGTTCCACTTCGTTGCTCCAAAAATTTAATGTATATTTTCATTTTGATATTGTCATATCATACATTCAAAGAGACGTCACCTGGCAAAATATTGTAGGCGAGTTCCACTTCGTTGCTCCAAAAATTTAATGTATATTTTCATTTTGATAGCATAGTGATAGCAGAGAAAAGTAGAAAATGGCTCTCCTGTATAATTTGGTTTTTGTAACATACCTACGTTAATTTCACTCAAAGGAGTCGATATATACATATATTCTGGGTCCATATGCCAAGTTGATTTAACGATGTCCAGCTGTCCGTGAGTATGTTTTTATGCATTCAATAACAGTTGCATGCAGCATGGCACTACTTGCATGTGTAAAAGCAGCGTAAACAGGGTTAATCAAATAAATAGTATAAAATATCAACATTGTGCTCCCTATCTTCTCATCGGGGAAAGTCATGATGAATTTGATTTTATAAAAAGCGTAAAATGTTTTAAAATATCGCTAAAACCTCAATATTTTGCAAAATGTATATACAAATCAAGATAAAGGGTTCTTTTTTAAAAGTTATAGGACTTTCTAGTCCCGGGAACGTACAAGAATGTTTCTTTTAAAAAAGTGCCTATAAGTTGGTAAAATATATTGAATAAAAAGGTTTTAAATTCCAATCCGTTTTAAGTCTTTTTCTATCACGTCTAATTTTTTATTATGGGCTGGTGGTGCTAATATATTTCATCATACATAATACATAACTAACATAAGGATCGAAAAAAAATTAAAATAAATACAAATCGCAGTATTATTGACCAACAGGCATATCTTCCAGATCCAGAGCAGATTGGTAAAACGTTGTAGTATGTTGTATACCTCTACTGCAATCTCCAGTGGCTATACATGTCTTAGAAGTATTAATCACCTGTTCTAAAAAGGCAAGCCTCCGTTTTCCTACATGGGGTGGAATTACGTTTGGTACATTCATCATTGTTTTCACCAGAGTACCGAAACGCTCGCTCATTTTTCAGTCATGAGCGAGCGTGAAAAATTTTAAATTGAACTGCTTCTTCACATTCATGAGGGTGAGGAAAAAAAATATTTTTAATTTCCTCATTCATGAAAAATGAGCAAACAAAAAAATTCATATATGAATTTGTCAGATATGAAAAATTTAAAAAAATTCACATTCAAATTCCTCATAATGAAAAAAACGCGATTTGCCTGACCATTAACAGCGGGAAAATGAAGTTGTAAAGAGGCCTTAAAGAAGGCCTTTTTACCAATATTAAGTTTTCCAGTCGCATTCCAACTGTATTAGAACAACAAGGTTCTATCTTACACGTTGTTTAGGTGCATATAGATCCTTGTTGTCTTAAGGTCGCAAATTGTTGTTGCTAATAACGCGAAGTTAGTACATTAATAACTAAACTTGCTACACATTCCAACATTACTGCTAATAAAACTATTTCGACAGGCCTTATCTCAGAAAAGTTAATTTGAATTTGTAAAATATTTCATAAAACCCATTCTAAAACCCCTTTTCGAAGAAGACAGAGCGGAATAAGTAAAAGTTTATTGAAAATCTAGTTGTGAACCTTCTTTAAGGCCTGAAAAGTCAAAGCCCTCGCAATTTTTCCCGCTAGGCAGCACGATAGCCTGTTTGTGTCTTGTAAAATTATTTGTTGGCTGGTAAACTAAAATGTGTTTTTTTTTTATTTTGTGATGCCTCTAAAAGGGTCTGTTTTTTTTTCGTTTAAAAGACATAAAGGCAAAAAAATATTGAAAAAAAAATTACTACCTGCAAGAACTGAAGACATGTATTTGGTCTCGTGACAAAAATAAAATTGCATTAATGCAACAATAAAACAAATTTTCTTACTCATCAACCATACTTACTGTCGCTTTGCAACATAATGTATAATCACACTCAAGAAAAAAATTAGCAAAGTTTTTAATTATTTTTATAAGAACACATTAATATCTTTAAAAGTCAAAACTGGGTAATTTGTTTTATAATTGTTACCAGGGTGTTAGTGGAATTAGTGATCAGACTAAAAATTATTGCAGAAGAAAAAGTAATAAAAGTGCTGTAAAATGATAAAAGCCGTCTCCATAAAGGACTGTCAGAAATTTTGAAATTTTGCAGCCTACCCCATTGCACTTCCCAACGCTTAAAATTTCTAAGAATAAATGGCAACATCTGCAGGTCCTCAGATTTTTGTTTCCATCAGACTGTCATCATTATTATGATAGTATCCTTATGAGTTAAAATTGTTATTGATAATTTTCATGTTGTAAAATTCCTTTCTTTATAATAATAATTTAATGAAAAATTAAATTTGATGAACTTAAGCCTGATTAAAAATATTAAAATTTGGATTAAAAACCCAAAAATAGTTCGACAAAGAAAACCACAATACTAATTATTCAAAAGAAATATTTTTATTAGTTTATTTAAAATAATCTGTTTTTTATTAGAATTTCATTCTTCCAAGTGGCCCTTCATCAATATCCTGAAAAAGACAGTTATTCTTAATTTTTGGAATAATTGCCTTTTTTATTTTTTTTATAAAGTAGTGGAATATAGACTGTTTAGCTTTATTTTGTGTTAATCCTTTAGAATTTTTAAATTGTAATCATATCTTTCTTTGGAGAAGTACTACTTTGTCCAACATTTAATATGCTATCAACACTACGCTATCCTTCTTCTTATTATTTTTCAGAAATCACCTAATTAAAATTTACTTTTTGCAACGTACATAGCGTTGTTAGAATGCGATACGGAGTTCTTTTGAAATAATTCGATATATACATGTTATGTTATATGAGTCAAATTTTTATTTGCTAAATTTGTTCATTGTAAAAAATATAATTTTACTTTTTAATTAGAATGAAAAATATGGCTTTTTAAAATCAAATCATAGCTAAATTAAATTAAGTTACATTTTCTAATTTAAACCACTACTTATTAGTAAAAAAATCAATAAAAAATTATCATAGGTATGTATACCTATATCCTATTTTTCCGGTAATTTAACACAAATATTTAATTATTTAATATTTTAAATGTTTGTTTTACTTAATACTAATATGTATACTTTCGTTAATGATTCTGAAAATTACAAATTTATATAACGCAACATACACAACTTAAAAAATAATAATAATCGCATTTTTAGCTGAAATATTTAAAATTGCTTATAAATCTCATAAACATTTTACAAAGTTGTCTGCTTTGCATGTAAAATTATGAAATGTGATGTTACATAATTCTGCATTCAAGATGACGGACGATGTGTGCAGTTCTTTTAATTTTTTTTCAATAATGTTTTCTTACAAAAAATCCAACAGACACTTCGGCTGGTTGCCTATACCAAAAATATTTTACACAAACAAATACACACAGTCATTTCGAGCTGTGGTTATGCAAACTGTCAAGCAACAACAACATTACTAGTGAGGATCGTTTCAAAAACTTTTTTTTTCCTCATTTTTCATGACTGAAGAAAGGCAAAATTGGATTTTTCCTCAAAAACATGAATGAATTTGGCGAAATATTAACAATTCATTCATGACTGTGAAAAAAAGTTACATATTTTACATTTTTCATTTATGAAAAAATTCAAGAATGGTTGAATATGAGCGTTCACATTTGAATTTCTCTGAACTCTGGTTTTCACCGTAATTTTTATTTTTGACCAAATAATTTCAATTGGGTTTAGCATCGGTGGAAGGGGGCTCAATCGCAGGAGCGTAGCTGGAGAGTTGTCAAAAATAATTTGCTGCCGATTGTGGCCAGGAGCATTGTCACGTACCAATACGAATTCTGATAATTCATTCCTCAACTCTTCCCATCTACTAAAAACACTTCTGATCCATTCGTTTGCGCTGACAGCATCAAACGAACACCTCCGGGTGTCCTTTTGAATTATTTTTGATGTACTACTTGAACGTTTCAAAACTACAAAATAAAGTAAAATTGGTCTCGTCTATCCAGACCAGTTGTTTCCCAGATCTGAAAAAATCGTTAATTTTCAAAAGCCTACTTTTCGCAAGCCGAAAAGAAAATAATTCAAGTTTATAACTATGTATTCACCGATGCTTCACCTTATAAATTGAAATTAATTGGTCAAAAATAAAAAGTACGGTGTAAACAAAGATGAATGTTCCGAAAGTAATTCCCCCCCATGTAGGAGAGCAGAGGCTTGCCTTTTTAGAACAGGTGATTAAAACTTCTAAGACATGTATAACTACTGGATATTGCAGTAGAGCCATTCAACATACTACAACGTTTTACCAATCTGCTCTGGATCTGGATGTTGGTCAGTAATACTGCGATTTTTATTTATTTTCATTTTTTTCGATACTTATGTTAGTTATGTATGTTTGTTAAATGAATATAACAAAAATTATATACATAATTCAATTTTATCAATGAAAATTTCCCAATTCCATTTGGAATTTTCTCAATTTCATTTCGAATTTTCTCAATTTCATTTGGAAACAAAATTTTTTTTTTCTTCTTACACCTAATTTTCACGATGATTTAAAAGACATGTCTTTTTTGTAGTTCTTTTTTAAAGAAACTTCCAAAGACATGTTCAATTTTCACAATGTTTCTTATTTTGTTTGATTTTTTTTATTTTCCTTATAAATGTATGATGTATGTATGTATGTATTGAATTTTTTTGAATTAAATTTGTTTATTTTTTTATATTTTAATAAGCAATTGTAATTTTGAAATAAAAATACAACATAAATTAAAAAACAATATTAAATGCAAAGAGGAATGTCAAAAAAAACACAGAAAATACGATTCATGTCTTTTTTTCTACCCTGCTTACTTCTCTCCCCCGCTCGCTTTCAAACTAAAAAAGACATGTTTCAAAAATAGGGGAAAAAATCATCATGAAAATTGGGTGTTACTTTATAATTTAAATTAAAAAAAAACCTTGAAATCTCTTATTTTATGAAAAAAAATTAAATTTTCAAATTCCTAGAACAACAATTTTATATTCTTTTGAAATTAAAAAAGGCGCTAGATTTCCCGCTAACCGTCAAAACGGAAATTTTGCCGCGATGGGCACGTAAAAAACGCTAGAATCGCGGTCAACCCGTCAAATTGGCAACAGTGGAAATGACTAAAACTCGAAAATGATGGGATTAAAAAGTTAAAATTCCGGGATTCGGTATTCCCTAAATCTGGGGATTTACGGGATTGACATCCCTAATATCACATCTTCTAAAAATAACAAAAATTTTGACACATGAAGCAAAATACCCTCAAAAATTAAAAAAAAACATGTATTATACAAGATTTGTTTTAATTATTACAATTATAAAAATACATTGTTTTATTTATTACAGTTTTGCGTATTGAGATAAAAGATAAAAACACGAGTTTAAATGTTATAAACAAAACAAAATAGAAACACATGTACTACATAATTCGCACACACATCTTTACATACCTTGGAATTTTTACAAGAGCACAAAAACCGCCTTTGATTAGAACAGGACCAATAGAGAAATTTTACACAATTTATTAACACAAATTTATAGAAAATAATGTAAAGTAGTTATTATTTGGCAAAATATATGCAACACAAAATATACGTTCATTAAATTATCAAAACAATCAAAAAAGCTCAGAAATGTTTAACAAAACAACATTATTGCCAACCAGTTTCACAGAGTATACTAGGGATGAGCAATAAATATCTTTATATAGCAAAATATCGATATTTCAAAAATAATCGATTTATATTGTCAATGTTTAACGACTATCGAGTTCGATATTTTTATTAACTCTTTATAAAAAATTTCAACACTTTAGCCTTGTTTCAACTGCTTACAATACTATTTTTGTTTTAAGAATTGCATCGTAGTCATCGTCGAGTTGCAATTTTTGTTGCGGCAATTCTTGAGTTTATTTGAAGAAGCTTAAGGAGATTGAAGTTGGCTGTAGGTGTATCTGTATCTATAATATAATATCATGATGAAAAGTATGTTTCTATGTTTGTAGCAGGTAATATCAGGAACAGCCGGTCCGATTTTATTAACAAAATGAAGAATGGAACCTCGTAGCGGACATAGGCTATATAAGGTTCCATTGAAGTGCTTAGGATAGGGTCCAGGGGCGCTATACCTCCTGTACTCAGAAAATATAAATTATCGTTTTAAAAGAAATCTTTTAAAGCAATAGTTTCCGTACTCAAAAGAAAAACCAAGCCATTTTATAGTCACTACGCTGTTGACCCTTCATTCCACCTCCAGTCTATCTGTCCGCTCGACCATCCCCAAATACGAAAGTGACTTTTGCGTTTGCTATGCTTTATCGGCTTAATAGCTAAACCTGTTTTGATGATATTGCAAATAAAGGTTTTTTATTTTATTAAAACTGGGACCAAAAGGGAAACTTCTGGAGAATTCTGCATCTCCGAGAATATCAAATTGGAATCATAGATAGATCAGCGTTAACAAAACACAGACCTATTGTATTTTTTCAATTTCTGCCTATCCGAAACTATCGTACCGATTTTGAAGAAATTTAAAACATATCGACCCCTTTGCGCGAAATTATCGTATATGCCAATTTTTTTTAAATTGAGTTTTTGATGCAATCTTGTTCTACATTCAAAGAGACGTCACCTGACAAAATATTGTAGCCAAATTCCACTTCGATGCTCCAAAAATTTAAAGTATATTTTTATTTTGATATTGCAAGTGAAAGCAGAGAAAAGTAGAAAAATAGCTGTCCTGTAAAATTTGGGTTTTGTAACATACGATAATTTCGCGCAAAGTGGTCGATATGTAGATCGATCTACATACAACAAGACACACAGGCTTTATATTTTTTTCAAACCTTGGACCAATAAGGGACAGAGGAGCAACGCCGTACTGATTTTTTAAATTTAGTTTTATAGTAAGCAAAAATTAACTCTGAGCGGGCAACGCCGCGGCAACGTCTAGTTTATATATCAAATTTATAAATTTTTAAAAGTATTAGTGTATTGGTAAAATGGAGTGAGTGCATTAAAACTTGATTGTGTAACCTCAAGTTATTGATATTTTTAAAACATATTACGCTAAATAAAAAATTTTGCGGTAAGTCTTCAAAAGAAGTTGGCAGCAATGTACTTGAAAAACAAAACTTGATCGTGTAACCCTTACCTCATGTCTTCATGCGCTTTCGATTCGAATATGACATGACCATAACGCCGGCAGAGCAACGGTATTAATTTGTTCGCGTTCTTGCATGTGCCGAATACGTGTTGATGTTCATGTTCAGATTGATCGAAGGCGAATTGACTAGAAGGTGCGTTCAACTCTCAACAACACTGCTTCTGTGGTCGGGTTGTCAAAAATATTGCAAATAAAAAAATAGGCTTGTTTACATAAAAAACTAGTTTGCATACAAACTTTGACAAGTCAACCACCGAAAAAAAACCATATTGTCAGCTCAGAATTGGTTTGACCTACCGACCATTTTTTAAAAAAATTGAGTTAGGTATGGGGTATATATATTTTGAATCCAAAATCTGTTTCGCGAAATTTTTTGTGGTTTCTGATATTAAAGCATTCATTTTGCTGCATATCAACTGTTTCAAAATTTTTTAAGTTTTGTTTTGCTCTACAAGCCTCTGGTTGGTGATTGCAGCAAATTCTTCATACAAAAACGTACAAAATAAATTTTACTGTTGCTTTGCTGCATTGCCATAAGAAAGAAAGTAGTTAAAGCAAAAGCAAAAAAAAATGACAACAAGAAAATAAATTTGTGAAATATAATTTTATAAAATAATGGACCCAACCAAGTGTACGGTTTTCTATTATTTGCAAAGTGTTTTTAGCCTACCTAAGGGAAATGCTTCAACATTTTACTACAAAAGAAAATTAAATATGTATAATCTTACAGCAACCATTATTATGCCAAATATACCAACTTTTACTTATTGTGCCTTTTGGACGGAAGCTCATAGTGGTCGGAGTGGTAACAATATTGCTAGTGCTTTAATTAAAATTTTAAATGAATTAATAAAAGATTATCCACTAATTAAAACTTTGACATTATGGAGCGATTCTTGCGTACCTCAAAATAAAAATCGAATTAACGTAACCGCAATCAAAATGTTCATTAAACAAAATAATATTGATGCCGTAATACAAAAGTCTGCAGAACCAGGATATTCTTTAATTCAAGAAGTGGGCTGTGTCCATGGTGTTATTGACCGGTACTTAAAGAATATGGAAATTCATACTAAATTGCTTAAAAGAATGCCAAATAATAAAACAAAATTAAAAGTTATGGAAATGCTTCCGGAAGATTTTCGCACATAGTCGTTGGTAGCAAATAAAATGGACTTTCGAAAAGTCCCATTTGCTAAAATTAAAGTACTTCTATACAATTAAAATAATGATGTATGTATATACAGTCAGCGTCAAAAGAAAGTGTACACCGAACAGTTCCACATTTATAAGACCGTAGATGATAAAAGGGGGAGAGTACAAAAAATCTGTTTTTATGTTTTTGAAGTGTATTCAGTACTTGTTTATTTTCATAAAAAAAATTTGTCATTTATATCTTCTTCATGTTCAAATTAACATTAATCTCAGAAAACGCCTTATTTTACGCGTCAAAAAAATGTGTACAATCTCATATTATTTCCATGTTCCTTCGTCATAAAGGGAATTTGACCCCTAGTATTTTGTTTTTTTCTTCTTAAAATCCTATTACGGATGTTTAATTATCTTTTCTATCTATACTGATCAATTAAAAGTCATGTTAACTTTAGTTTGTAAATAATAGTTAACATGGGTAAGCAGACTACAGTAGAAACTCGTAATTTAGTGGTAAAATTGGCATCTGAAGGCAAATCTTTGAGAGAAATTGGCAGTACTATTGGCAGATGTCATAATTATGTGAAAAAAATTATAAGGTAAGTACAAAAAAGTGAAAAATGTTAAAGAACTTCCACCCTCTAGCAGACCTTAAACTTTGTCCGACGTGGAGAAGAGGACAAAAGTGCGAAGAGTAAAGGCTAATCCCTGGCGCAGTACAGTAAAAATAGCAGAGGAACGAGCAATAACATTAGGAGCAAGTGTTAGCTGCAGTACTGTTCGCTAAGCACTACATGAACATGGGATATATCGTAGTGTTCCCAGAAAAAAGCCACTTGTATCTGTGAAATTCAAAAAAATCGTCTGGAATATGCGAAAAAGCAACACAACAAAAATATTTTTTCTTATGGGCCAAAAAATATTAATTTTTCTTCGTTTTTATGCTTTTTCGCATATTCCAGACGATTTTTTAACTATTATTTACAAACTAAAGTTAACATGACTTTTAATTGATCAGTATAGATAGAAAAGATAATTAAACATCCGTAATAGGATTTTAAGAAGAAAAAAACAAAAAACTAGGGGTCAAATTCCCTTTATGACGAAGGAACATGGAAATAATATGAGATTGTACACTTTTTTTTGACGCGTAAAATAAGGCGTTTTCTGAGATTAATGTTAATTTGAACATGAAGAAGATATAAATGACAAATTTTTTTTATGAAAATAAACAAGTACTGAATACACTTCAAAAACATAAAAACAGATTTTTTGTACTCTCCCCCTTTTATCATCTACGGTCTTATAAATGTGGAACTGTTCGGTGTACACTTTCTTTTGACGCTGACTGTATGTATTATAAAACTTTTACCAGAGAGGAAAAATATAAAAATGCAGTTTTGGTTAAGTGTGCATCAAAAAATTGTTTGAAAAGTCCTGAGAATTTGTTTATTTCCAGCGATAAAAATAGAGACATAAAAGACTTGCTTATATTTCTTCCACGTGTTGATAAAGCTAATTATAAAAATTTACTCAATATTAAGTTTTAAATTTCAAGTGTTTTTTCTTGATTCTATATTACTTTTGCATTACTTCAGTTGTTTAATTTGTGGCTTTTTATGTACCTTTTCATAACATTAGAAATGTTTTTTCTGTTTTTGTAAAATAAAATCAAATAAACAAAAATTTAATATAATAAAAATAAAAAAATTCATCTCAACAACAAGTTAGTTAATACACAGCAATAAGTATATGTATGCAGCACAAAAAGCCACTTTTTTAATTTTTTTTTTTAGAAAAGTGGCGAATGCGGCACAAAACAATATTTTTCATTTTCAAAAAAATACTATTAAATTCTAACTTTATTCATGAAAGTGCACAAAAATTTAAATTTTTCTTCAAAACATATACCGGAAGCAGTGGTAAAAAAATATAAAAAAATTATATCGGGTACATTTTGAGAAATCTTCATGTAAATCTTCTTTGTCGTTTTTCTCCACTCCGATTTTTTTGGCATTTGCGCCAAACCAATTCTGAGCTGACGATATGTTGACTTGGCCCCACCTTCTAGTCAATTCGCCTTGGATTGATCACAATTGTTGTTGTTGTGGCATTTGGATGTACATATACAGAAAATACATTGTATGGCATACATCATGGCGCACATGGATGTTGGAACGCATGTTTAGGCAACGATGGCAGCACATGGACGAAACATGAACATGAACAGTCTACATGAGACGAATTCATGTGCGGCATGCTGTTCTTACCAAGTTGATGGATTGTGAAATAAACAAAACATTTTTTTAAATATTTTCCTTAAAAATTTTGAAAACTCAATTGTCAAAACAAATTATATAACGAAATTTAATTTTTATTAAATTATTTTTATGAAGAAAGGAATTTTACAACATGAAAATTAATTAAAATTGTTATTGATAATCTTTCATTCTTGACGTGGCTCGGGCTCGAACCCTGGCCGGCAGGTTACCATGACATGTTTCGATCGCAACCACTCGATCTCCTCAGATGGATTTGCCGTCTTACACTCGCAGCCATCGACGACTGCTGACGTCAGTAGTCAAACATCAATCCTTAAACCAAATTGTATTTTAACATTTGGTAGATCGAAATTTGCTTTCCTGAATGATTATCCATTTTAATTGATTTTACATGTTTTTTCCTTTACTTCTGTTTTTTCGTACTTTCGTCAAGAATTTTTCTTGAAGTCCAAGTACATTTTTTGTTTTTTCTTTGATGTTTGACTACTTTTTTTTGATGTTTGACTACTGACGTCAGCAGTCGTCGATGGCTGCGAGTGTAAGACGGCAAATCCATCTGAGGAGATCGAGTGGTTGCGATCGAAACATGTCATGGTAACCTGCCGGCCAGGGTTCGAGCCCGAGCCACGTCAAGAATGAAAGATTATCAATAACAATTTTAATTAATTTTCATGTTGTAAAATTCCTTTCTTCATAAAAATAATTTAATAAAAATTAAATTTCATGAACTTAAGCCTAATTAAAAATATTAAAAATTTGGATTAAAAACCATAAATAGTTCAACAAAATAACCACAATACTAATTATTGTTAAAGCTAAGGCACGAGCTCTATTTGTACATTTGTCCTTCAAGTTGTGCTGAAAAAGGTCAACAGAAAAGAGAAAGACAAAGTGAAAAAACAAAAAATGTACTTGGACTTCAAGAAAAATTCTTGACGAAAGTACGAAAAAACAGAAGTAAAGGAAAAAACATGTAAAATCAATTAAAATGGATAATCATTCAGGAAAGCAAATTTCGATCTACCAAATGTTAAAATACAATTTGGTTTAAGGATTGATGTTTGACTACTGACGTCAGCAGTCGTCGATGGCTGCGAGTGTAATACGGCAAATCCATCTGAGGAGATCGAGTGGTTGCGATCGAAACATGTCATGGTAACCTGCCGGCCAGGGTTCGAGCCCGAGCCACGTCAAGAATGAAAGATTATCAATAACAATTTTAATTAATTTTCATGTTGTAAAATTCCTTTCTTCATAAAAATAATTAAATAAAAATTAAATTTCATGAACTTAAGCCTAATTAAAAATATTAAAAATTTGGATTAAAAACCATAAATAGTTCAACAAAATAACCACAATACTAATTATCAAATTATATAACACTAAAAAAGTATTCCAAAACTCTTCCTTTTGATTTTACAACAATCATTTGATAAATTCTTGCTATTTTGTTATTAATAGAAAAAAGAAACATAATAAACATTCAACATCTTTAAATATTTAAGCGTATTGGAAACTTACACTTTTGAACAGGAATCGAAAATAATTGTTATCAGAATTTCAGTTCAAAAAGTCAGACAGAAAGAATTTGTCAATACGTTTTTTGGGAATAACATTGTGATGGGTTTTAGCTAAGGAATAAAATCCTTAAAATACTTTTTTTACTTTTTTGAAAAAAGTCATAACAGCTACGGTCCCTGCTTTTTGTGGTAAGACCGTTGGGCTTATGACTTTACTATGAACAAAGCTTACGACGTATAGGTACATATATCTCAACTCTGTTAATACTTATTTATACAACTTCTCTTATATGCAACACTGTACAAAATGTCCACTTGGATTGGCAACTTTTTCACAGCTTTCTTTTTTGTTTTAACTTTTGATAAAAGCGGTCATGGCGTGAGTGATTTTTCTTTTAAAATAATTTTAATTCTTGAAATATTTCAAACATCTTTGAAAGAAATGGCGAAATGTTCAATAATTTTGAACAATATATTTGTAATTTAAAGGATGTTTGTAATATTTTCTTAAAAATGGCAATTATAAACCAGCTTTATAGAACTTTTAATGTCTGTTTTAAGTTTGGAAATAATTGCTAAATTAATATAAAATTTTTGTATGTCAAATTAATAACGATATAAGTTTTTAGTTAAATCAAAAATTGTAACAATTTTAAAATAAATATTTTGTGAATTTAAAGTGTTTTGGGAAATGTTAATGCAACACCTTTTTTTATTTCTTTTATTGCAGTTCAAAAGTTTCACGTGATACTTTGTACGAGAGCGTAAATTCTGTTTTGGAATTCTCGCAAAAGAAGCATCGTGGCTTTCTGGAAACTGTAGAATTACAAATCGGTTTGAAGAACTACGATCCCCAAAAGGACAAGCGTTTCTCCGGCACAGTCAAGTATGTTTAATTTCAACCTGTATGATAAGAAAAATGCCAAAAGAGGTACATTCGTTTTGTATCCTTTTGGAGTTTTGATTTTCTACAGGTAGTCAAGTGTGTTGGCACTTGACGGACCTTTGCTCAGGGTCTTAAAATCAAATTGAGAAGGCAAATTTCTTTTCGGTTCTAAACTGTTGAGAAAAAGCCGACACTTTAATTGAATTTTATGTAATGCTACTTAAAAACTTGATACTCCCTTCTGCAGTAGAAAAAGAAGGATTATGTGTAAGTTTTTATGAACATGTGCTTTATAGGTAAAGTTTAACTTTGCAGTAGAGAACATTTTTGATAAACGTGTTCTGTAATTTATTACAGAAAATGTTTTATATACGTTTGAATTTGAGTGATGTTTAAAATGATGTTAATATATTGCATGTATTACCTGAAAACCTTAAGAATATTTTGGTTTTCGTGTTGATTAATTTGACTGATTTAAACATCTTCAATATGTGTATTTAAAATTAAAGATTTCACCAAACTAATACCTACCTATTTGTTTTTCTTAATTTACAGGTTGAAGCACATCCCCCGCCCAAAAATGAAGGTCTGCATCTTGGGTGATCAACAGCATTGTGATGAAGCCAATTCTAACGGTGTCGAATGCATGGATGCTGAAGCTTTGAAGAAATTAAACAAGAATAAGAAATTGGTTAAGAAATTGGCCAAATCTTATGACGCTTTCTTGGCTTCTGAATCTTTGATCAAACAAATTCCCCGTCTCTTGGGTCCCGGTTTGAACAAGGCTGGCAAATTCCCTGGTCTTTTGTCTCACCAAGAATCCATGATGGCTAAGATTGAAGAAGTTAAGTCAACCATCAAGTTCCAAATGAAGAAAGTATTGTGCTTGTCAGTTGCTGTTGGTCATGTTGATATGAAACAAGACGAATTGGTCCAAAATATCCATTTGTCAATCAATTTCTTAGTATCTTTGTTGAAGAAGAACTGGCAAAACGTTCGCTCTTTGCACATTAAGTCATCCATGGGCCCACCCCAACGTTTGTACTAATTAATTTTTTAAAAAGATAGTTTTTCTATGTTCCGTTTTTAAAATGTAGAATAAAGAAATATTTTGAAAAGAATGTGTATCTGAAACTTTTTTTAATATTTTTTTAAAAGGATTAGGGGAATTTTGAATTAAAATCGAACCAAGTTAAGGCCCCTATTACGGTTTACAACTCAACTCGGTTGAATTGTAATTTCTTTATTTTTGTATTATGGTTTACAACTTTGCTACATTGCGGTGAATAAAAATTACAACTGATCACAACCAGTTGTATTAATTACAACTCAACTGAGTTGAGTTGTAAACCGTAATAGGTGCCAAAAATTGTTGAATTTTTGAAAAATATTTGTATTGGTGTCTGACCGATTAATCGGCAAATACTCGGTGGTTAGCACTAATTTGGCCGGTGTTTGCCCAGTCAACTTTTATATTACACTGTAATTATGGTAAATGTTACGAAACCATGAAAAATAATCAACTAAAAACTTTTTTAAAAGATTCTGAAACAGCAATTACTTATTTATGTTTATTAGTGTGAATTTGGCAGAATGTAGCCAATTTGGCCGAACTTGGGCTTCAGTCTAAAAAAGTGACTTCGGTCGGGCTCTAATTTTTATATAAATATGCAGGAGTGTGCTGGAAATCAAAAGCGTAACACGAAAGAATTCGAAAGTTGTTTTTAATCTAATTTTTGTCATAAAATTCTATTTAATAGAGAAATATTTGTCATAAAAATTTTTTATTACAGAAATCTTTTTAAAAAACGACTTAAAATTCTTACGTTTTCGATTTCCAGCACACCCCTGATGGTTTAGAACACAAGGTTATTTAATAAAAATTTGGCAGTAACGAGACGTACATAGTTGGCTATAGTCACGGCGAATTTATACAAGGTGGTGTTTTTTTTTTAAAAGGAAACTGATACATTTCTAATCGATAAAAAAACCAATTTTTTCATCCTTATTTTGTAAAACACTTCACCTTATTAAAAAAATATTTCACACAAATTTTTAAAAATTTTATATAAAAAATTTCTCAACGAAAAGTGAAGGGATTAACTAAATAACCCACTTAATATTTGCATGAATCGCAGCTAATAATCAAATTTTTTTGGCAAAATGCGATTAAAGTTTTCAAAATGAACATTTATATAAAGGTTTAATAAAATATATTTTGCTATAATTTCGGTTCTGATTTTTTTTTAATATAAAGATTATGAAAGAACAATTTTGCATAAGTAACTTAAAATTGTTGATTTTGGCTATGTTGCAATAAAGGAGCGATATATGTACATATGTATAACACCATATTACACATTAAAAATTCTGTCACACAGATTTTATTAAAAAATGTTTTTTTTTTCATGGGTACCTATTAAGTTTTTTTTACAAAATAAAGATCTTTTTACCATAAATTTAATTAACTTTATTCTTATGATGTATACCATACATATATATTCAAGCTATTACACACTTTGCATACTTTTGTTTATCATTTTAGCAATGACGTCTCTTTTTTCTATAGCTGATTTTGAATCGTTAAAGAATTTTGTTACTGCTGTATTTAATTTACAATCGTATTTATAAGGATTGTAATTTGTACACCACTCTAATGAAAAATATTCTCCATTTTCCTCTAAAATATTGTGCAAAAGGCAACAAGCCTTTACAATAATACTCTTTGAATCAGGCATAAGACATTCAGGGGTATCAAGAATATGCCAACGACCCAATAACCTCTTTAAACAAATCTGTCTAAAAATGTTTAAACCACCAAAACTTGTTAAAAGCGTATTCCCATGGTTCACGAGGTTCATCATATTTTTGCATAAGCCAGTTGCGCAAGGGATAATTATCAGGAGCGACTATAAAATATGGTACAACACAGTTCTCTGAGAATTTCTTCGAATTGACACTGATCTCATTTGGAGATCTCAAAAACATTGTAGGTTTGTGAGTTGTGGTTTCAACCTTACGAAACAATAAACGATTGTCAATACAAGCCTGTATTTTAAGCAAATCATATCCACAAAATAAAGATCTTTTTACCATAACTTTAATTAACTTTATTCTTATGATGTATACCATACATATATATTCAAGCTATTACACACTTTGCATACTTTTGTTTATCATTTTAGCAATGACGTCTCTTTTTTCTATAGCTGATTTTGAATCGTTAAAGAATTTTGTTACTGCTGTATTTAATTTACAATCGTATTTATAAGGATTGTAATTTGTACACCACTCTAATGAAAAATATTCTCCATTTTCCTCTAAAATATTGTGCAAAAGGCAACAAGCCTTTACAATAATACTCTTTGAATCAGGCATAAGACATTCAGGGGTATCAAGAATATGCCAACGACCCAATAACCTCTTTAAACAAATCTGTCTAAAAATGTTTAAACCACCAAAACTCTTGTTAAAAGCGTATTCCCATGGTTCACGAGGTTGATCATATTTTTGCATAAGCCAGTTGCGCAAGGGATAATTATCAGGAGCGACTATAAAATATGGTACAACACAGTTCTCTGAGAATTTCTTCGAATTGACACTGATCTCATTTGGAGATCTCAAAAACATTGTAGGTTTGTGAGTTGTGGTTTCAACCTTACGAAACAATAAACGATTGTCAATACAAGCCTGTATTTTAAGCAAATCATATCCACATAATCTGCTTTTCTCACATCCACAGCGACTGGGAATCTTAAAAAGAGTTAAAACACCAGCAACACATGGCATATTGTTTGATGCTTTAAGAAAGCCATTTGATATTTTTTCTAACTCATTTTTGTTATTAGGCATAGACAATTTTTCTGGAAACTCATTTAGCAAGCATTGAGCAAATTTAATTAGTGATTGTCGTACAAACTTTTTCTCCACATTGAAGAGCATTGCAACAGAACAAAATTTACTTCCAGTAGCAAACATATAAATACACATTGCTGCCCAAGTCTCTAAGTCCATATCTATAGTGTCAAATGATTTCTTAAGTCTAGAACATATAAGATTAAAAATAGGTAAGGGCATGTGGAATGTGTCCAGCCACTGATCATTCGTAAATTTTGAAACCACGTCCTTGTAAAAGCATTGCATTGCTTTTTTGGTATTAACTTTTTTCTCCGGAGTATTGCGCTGTGTTGAAACGTTCTCCATACTTTCAAGATTATCGAAATTGTACGTTTGTTGAACTACTAGAGGGTCTACCGCCAATGGCAACATTTCAGCGAACCTGATTTGCATTTCCATTAGAGATTGCAGAAAGAAATTTCTCAGTGTACTTTGTCTTCTTCTCAAACGTTGGCGGGCTCTGCGTCTGTTAAATATTATAATTCGCTGATAATTTTGAACATGTAATCTTAGCAAAGCAATTGCTTTTTCCAATTTTTCCTGATTTTCTTGGCCATTATTAGGAGCTAATTTTTTCTTTTCTAATTCTAGAATTTGAGTTTCAATTTCTGTAAATTCTTCGCCAATATCACTGTTCTGATATTCCTCATCTAAATGTTCCTCTATCATTTCTTCTGTTAGATTAGAAAATAAAGTTAATATACTAATAAAGTTATATACTTTGGTAATAAAAATAAATACTACCTTCAATATCCATATTTTGTTTATGTCTCACAAAAAAAAAAAAAAATGTTAAAAAAGGTTATGTTGACTACCCTACAAGAAGACTACCGGTCATTTTACTAGTTATATGACCAGTAGTGTTAACCAATATATTGGTTAAAGTTTCTATTCGTTTCCCTACAAGAAGACTACCGGTCATTTTACTAGTTATATGACCGGTAGTGTTGACCAATATATTGGTTAAAGTTTCTATTAGTTTATTAAGAGCAAAATGAAAAAACTAACCGAAACTCTTGTGTTCATGTCATCTTTATAACTAAAGGTGGAAGTACAAAACACGCGTTAGTTCGTCGACAAGTATCTTGCGTTTATAAACTTTAGCGTGTCAAAAACTGCAAGTTACACAACACGCGTTACAAAAGCCATTCCTGTCAGCTGTTTTTTATTTGTTTACTTATTTGTGCATTAAAAACGGGTTTGAAAGTATATCAAGATTTTGTTATTTTATTAAATTTATTCTTTTTATTTAAATATTGTATGTTTTTTAAGCTCTTCAATAAGTTTTTCTTTCATGATTCACAAATTTGTTAAATTATTATTTTTATTGTCAGCTGATTACTTGTCAAAAACACACAACGCGTTAAAAAGTTCAAAGTTAACCAACTTTCCGGCGCAAACGCGTCAAAATATTTTGCATGTAGCTTGTTCAATGAAAACACACTAGCTTAACTTTTTTTGACAGAAGACGACAGAGCGCGCGCGCACTAACGCGTGTTATGTACTTCTACCTTAATGAATTCCACTCAACTGCGGAACATACCCTGTAGTAAATTAAATAGTCAGTTGCAAAAAACACTAACTATAAATTAACTATTTTTCAAATGACTACAAATTGGTTTAAATCTCATGCAGATATCAACCAAACATATTGCATAGAGGCACACGCAAGGCGAATTCATAAAGGTGACATTTTCACGTCATCTGTTTTTTGTTTATTTTTTTGTATGTATACTGAATGTCAAGTTTTGTTTACATTTTGTGAAAAAATTAATTCAAATTTTAAATTCAACAAAAATTTAAATTCTTGAAAAAAAACTTATTTTAATTTTATAAAATAAAAAAGTGAATCTAAAAGATAAACACAAGGAAATAAAGAGGCGTAAGGAATAAGTGGAGTCACCATTAATTTGCAATAGAGGTAAAAGATTTACTTTCTAAAGCAATTGTGTATACATATTTTATAAACAAAAAATTTCCTTTTTATATTTTCAACAAATAATTTTGACAGTCACTCTAACTTTTTACAAAAACAAAATACATAGTATTTTTCAAAAAAAAAGGGATAGCTAGCATAACTCTATCTCATGATGCGGTCACCTTTATGAATTCGCCTTGGGCACACGTAAAACACAAATAAAAGCAAAATAAGTAAAACAAGCATGCCATGAAGTCAAATGAAAAAAATATTACAAACATATTTAAATAATTAAAAATAATTGAAAATTTAATCAATACAAATCTGTTTATATACAAGCAATTATGTAGCGTTTTTATTTCAGCATGTATTATACATCATCATTTAAAGCAATTTGATGCAAAATTTGCTTAAATAATTATTTCTAAATAATTTATTATAAACCGACTATACTATTAATTGACTACAAATTGGTTGAAAAATAAGTAGTTAGTAGTCAATTTAAAAGTCATGCAGAGATAACCAATTGACTACAGCCTATGACATGCCTATGTTAAAATAGTGAGTCGTCGACAAGGAAAATAGTCACTTAATCAACTAGATGTGGTTATAAAAAAACCAGTTTGAAGTTACTTAAAAATGTGTTTGACTTCCTACAGGGTATATCTGTACTGCTTACTCTGCTGCTTTTTATTAGTGAATGATAACCAAAATAGTGGTTAATGCTAACTAGTTAGTCATAACGTAAATATTGGTTAGCACTAACTAGTTATTTATAACGTAATTTTTTTTTTTTAATTTTCATTTTAAATTAAATATTTTTATTAAAAAAATTAAATGGAATTTCATTAATACATTACATTCAGTAAAGTAAATACCACGTACCATTACTTCTGTGGCTGCTCTTTGAGGTTCCACTTCTTGCATGAGTCTGGAAATGTAGGTAAACATAAGTATTTCCAATCAATTAATCGTAGATCTTAAAAAGACATTTTATTTTGTTAACAATTTGTGGCAAAAAATTATATACATACTTGAAAAGCCATCAGGATTTTGAATAATTCTTTTTATACCTTTATTATCATCACCAAATCGTAAACGATTATCCTGGCCAAAGCCACCACCTGAATGACCGTTACCTGTTGAACGAGCACTCCTTTCAAAAAGACCTTTTCGCACATGACCTCTGTTGTTTCCTGATAATCCAGCACCACGTTCTCTAAAGCCGCCATCAATACGCCCTCCTTTATTACTAGCATTCTGATTACATATTTTTTTCGGTGTCACTTTTTTTATCTCACTACTTAAGTCACAAATTATAAATTTAATTAAATTGATTTTTTTCTTTAATACCAATCGCAAATATTAAATTTAAGAAATTCACAAATTTTTTCATCAAAAAATCCGCAAAATCTGCGTCTAGATTTAAAAATCTATATTCAACACAGGTAATTGAACGTGTAGTAAAATTTATTTGATTAAAAAATTAGTGCTTCAAAACGCATTCAGTACATTTTTATGTAGTAGTTTTAGAAAAAGTTATAACAACTGATTTCAAAATATAATACATAATACGTTATTAAATATTTTTTTATTTACATAATACGAAAACATACTATTTTTTTATTTAAAAAGTCTTCCTTTATTAACATTATTTCACAAAACTAAGCTAAATATTTGCAAATAAGATCTGAACAACAAGCGAATTTAAAAAGTTCATTCTCACTGTTGAGGATTTTTAAGGTAAAATTGGGTAAAAACCTTTATACTAATATTGAAATAATTCAAAAATTGTTCGAGAAGGTTCATGTGATTATACAATGACAATTATTTATAGTCTATCATAAGCACATACCTCTCTGATCTTTACAAGCAGACATTACAACAAGCGAGTTTAAAGAGTTCATTCACACTGTTGAGGATTTTAGGTAAAGACCTTTATACATATATTGAAATAATCCAAAAATTGTTCGAGAAGGTTCATGTGATTATACAATGACAATTATTTATAGTCTATCATAAGCACAGACATCTCGGTTTAACAGTTTATAGTTAATTTTGGTTTAAGCTATCTCTTAATCGCAATTTGAACTATGGACATTTCTTGCCGGACAAAAAAGTTTGTTGGTAAGTGCTGGTTCACACAGGTCAAGTTTCCTTGAACAGTTTTATTTAAATTTTCTTTTGAACTTGCGTTCACGTTCATGCACAAAATTAATTTTTGTTTTCTTTTCCTTCAACTTTGTAGCTTTTTATTATATTACGGATGAAAAAAGAAAAGAAAAATACAAAACTGACTGGTACGGTCAAGTATGTACCCCTTTCCATTCTCTTTACCCCTCTCTCCTAAAAGCTCGAGACTTGAAGAGTCAAACTTGACCTGTGTGAACCAGCACTAAGGGGGCAACGCAGTATGCTTGACACACTTTACTTCTTGCCTCTCTTGCCAACAAACTTTTTCTGTCCGGCAAGAAATGTCCATGGTGTAAATTGCGACTTATTAAAATATAAGTATTTTTCTCAAAATACGTATTTTGTAATCTATTATATGGAAAGAAGTCTATTTTCTAGAGCAATCAATTTGGGTTTTTAAAACAAGAAAATCCTTAATCCAAAAAATAAAATTTTCCTAAATAAAGAAACATTTTCTCATGATCAAAAAAATTCGCGTTTTAAGTATATGAACAAAAATGTCTAAAAACAAGAAATTCAAAAGTTTCTAGTTTTTATTTAAAATAATAAAGATATATTTGAGCTCAAGCTGCATTTATTTATGTGTTGTTTCCAGGTGACAAGCAAGGCGAATTAACTATAGGTGGTGTTGAAACGGCATCTGATTTTGACAGTTCGAGCTTATCTGTTTTGATTTGTTAGTGTTTTGCTAAGAATCGTTGACATTTCGAGCTATAAGCACTAACAATGCAATGCAAAAACCCTATGTTGTTTCTGTTGTTTTTGGATTGTTGTAGTTCCGACACCACCTGTAGTTGAATTCGCCTTGGTGACAAGCAAATGATTGTGTGGTAAAATTTATATGAAAAGCACTCAAAAAAACTGAGTGATTTCCATATAAATTTTTTAATATTAGTATTTTTATACCCACACCACAATAGTGGAGAGGGTATTATGCATTTGTGCTGATGTGTGTAACACCTTAAAGTCGAACTAACGATGTCCGTCCGGCTGGCAGGCTGGCTGACTGGCAGTCTGGCTGTCCATGTAACCTTGTGCGCAAAGTACATGTCGCAATTTTGGAGATAATTTGATAAAATTTGGGACATAGGTTCATAGGCACAACGACCAAGCCTATTGAAAATGGGCCGAATCGTAGGACCATGAGGGAAGATAGATATTCCTCTCAGAAACTATCAAACCGATTTTAATGAAATTTAAACCATAGACAGATCCATATATATAAATATATATGGACACATAAGCTATACAGATTTTCAAAAACAGGACCACAAGGGGAGGTAGGGGGCAATTTCTGACTCTCACAAACTTTAAAACCAATTTTAATGAAGTTTATAATCATAGATAATTCCGTATTTAGGTATATGGACACATAAGCATGATGTGTTTTTAAATACTGTGGTGTAGGGTATCATATGGTCAGGCTTGACCGACTATACTTTCTTACGTGTTTTTTTTTGATTGTTTAGAATCGAATTTCTTGCATTAAGAAACAAACGCTATTTTTTCAGAAAATACTCAAGAAAGCTTGGTTTGATTTAAATTCTTTTTATTTGAATCTACACATCAACCAAATCCAACAAAAGTTTCTTAATTCATGCTAAGTTTTCTACAAGTAACAAATTCTACACGTTTTTATCTGCCTGTTTTTCAAAATAAAATAAATATTTTCGCTTGGGAAAATTTACTGAAACAACAATAAAAACCTCAAATTTGTTTTTGTTTTCAATATAAATTTCTAAACGAAAATTTTTATTTTTAAAAAAACAGGCACTATTGTGCTGTTTCCAGGTGACAGGCAGTTGATTGTGTAGAAACATTCATATGGAAATCACTCGGTTTTTGACACATATGTTTTCATTTTTAAAAAGCAAAAGGTCTCAGTTAATTTATATTGAGTTAAATGTAAATGTGATTGATCTTTCTTTTGAGTGCAGTTCCTTTTTAATTTCAACGTCCAAACCTATATTTGAATTGAGTA
Organism: Pollenia angustigena; assembly: GCA_930367215.1. Classification (NCBI taxonomy): domain Eukaryota; kingdom Metazoa; phylum Arthropoda; class Insecta; order Diptera; family Polleniidae; genus Pollenia; species Pollenia angustigena. The sequence continues at coordinate 41,736,207 of OV884058.1, read as the reverse complement.
AGTATTTCTAACTTTTTTAAGCAAATTTATAAATGTACTTGAATCTTGTTATTTCAAAGTATTTTAAGAAAAATTTTCTTATAACAAGATTCTGCTGTTTAGGATTAGAATATAGCAATGTTAGAATCGAGTAATATGCTATTTCCAAATGACATGCAAGTAGTCAAATTTTTATGAAAAACACTCAGGTTTTTCAGTGATTAGCATATGTGTATCTCCACTCAGAGCAGTTTTACGAGTGAACAGAGACTCTCATAAATATTAATTTCAACTCTACCAACAGATGTTCTTGTTAATTTTCTTTTCATTACATTTTCTAAACAAAAAATCCTCTGTTTACAATAAAAAAAACCTTTATTTACGTTTGTTAAATTAAAAGAAAAATTGCAAAATTAAAAAATATACGCAGACGCAAAATAAAACAAAAGAAAGAAAGAAAATCAGGACGAAAACGTCAAATGAAAAATTTTCACTCAAAAGAATTATAATTTTCTAGTGGTGTTCACTATATATTAGTTGGAAATTTAAAATAAATTTAAAGAAAATTTTTAGCGAAAAAAAATAAAACCAAATTATCAAATATAGGATAAAGTCAAAAGAGCTTTCAATTTTAGTGAAATTTAAAGGAAATCCTTGAATTACAGAAATATCCATGGCTACTGGTGGAACAACTAATATAAGCGGAGGCGGAGGAATAAATGCTTTAAATGTTAATTTACAATTATTACAAACATTCCATCAACGCTGTGGTCGTCGCATTACGTTGTCTAACGGCAATCGCACAGCTACACGTTCTGCCAGAGACTTTAGTCATGCATTGGTATTTAGTGCGGAACCACTTTTAGATGATGTCTTATTCGAAGTAGTTATAGAGAAAAAGGTACGTACTGTTATCGCTTTGTCTTCTTTTTTTGGGTTCATTGATTTTTATACCAACAGCAACATAAGTGACAAGGGTATTTTGTTTTTGTGCTGATGTGTGTAACGCATAAAAATATCACTTTCTCAAAAAAATCGTACGATATCCGTCCTTTCGAATAACTGGTTTTCTTTACATGTAAACCTTATGCGCCAAGTAAAGGTCGCAATTTTGAAGATAACTTGATGTAATTTGCTTTGTCACAAAGACAAAACGTATTGAAAATGGTGAAAATCAGTTAAAGTTTCACAAGCGCCCATACAAAATAGAGCCTGTGGTCATAAAGCATGTTATTATCTTGATATTGAAGTTAAATTGTGACAAATATTATACTTTTGCAACCTAAATTATCTTACAAAATTTTATTCGAAACAGTCAATATTTGACCATGCTCCTATATAAATACCACCTACAAAAATTGCTTTTAATGTCATATCTGGTAGGTATAAAATGCTGTGTCAAAAATTAATCATAGATCCCATATAGATGTTAATATCTAGACAATAGCTCTGTTTCTTTACTTTTTGGATAAAGTTCGTGAAAATTACAGTAAGAATAAATTTCTTTCATAAAAAGACAAAAGTACAGGAACACAAAAATCCAAATTGTCAACACAAAGTATAACTTCAAAGGGTTTTGATATGTTTTTAATACGTTTAAGTGCGAGGGCGTGCAAATTGGGATCCCTAGGGTTTCCAAATTAATATAAAGAACATATTGCTCTTATATTAATCATAACTTATTACATAATTTATTTTTGACGGGTCCGTTATTACCATGAGTCCCAAATAGGGTACCCTGTCGAAAATTTGTCTGTAAATAGTGTGGTATCATATGTTCGGGCTTGACCGACTATACTTTCTTACTTGTTCATGTTATTTTTGTTTCAGAATCATTGTTGGGGTGGCAGTATAGAAATTGGTGTGACGTCTGAATCGCCTGAAAAATTGGAATTACCATCATGTGCCACAGTGATGCGTAATGGTACTTGGGTTATGTCTGGTCTTGATGTACGCAAAGATGGTTTGTGTCTCACTGGTCTTTATGGTACCGATTTAGAGACTTTAAATGAAAATGATCGCGTTGGTGTTATGCGTACTTCCAATAACGAGTTAGTTTTTTATGTTAATGGCGAATCACAAGGAGTTGCTGCACGTAATATGCCCAATCCTCTGTGGGCTTTAGTTGATCTCTATGGAAGATGCATACAAGTCTCTATATGCCCGGTTGATGGAAGTGGTTCTGGGGTAAGTTTGTGTGATCTTTTTTTTTTGGTTCATCTACTTAACTTGTTGGTTCATCTATTTAACTTGTTGGTTCATCTGCTTAAAATATTCCGAAAGGGAAAAGCTGAGTAAATAGTAAAAACAGGAGAGTTTTAGAAATGAAATTAGGCACAAATATTACACATGTATGTATGTATATATTTATGTAGGTTAAGTTAACCTACATATGGGCATTTCCATTTTGACGTGTCGTAATATTTGTACCACAGAATGTAAAAAAATTAAATGAAGAAGTCAAATTTGTAAAAAGGGTTTTTATATATTCAAAGTAATGAAGTTGCACTATATTTAGAAAAAAATTACAACAATCGACGCTTAGCGGAAGTGAATTTTGACTTGCATTACAAAACTGAATAAGACTGCGAATTGAGCAAGACGTTTTGTATAAAACTTTTTTTAGTAAGCTTTGGACTTATATAGATTTATTTTTCATACTATCAAATTAAAAAAATCTTTGCTCGTTTAAAGGTACATATGGGCATGTTCAGCGAAAAGTCTTCTTTTTTTAATGTAACGCCAGAATGCAAATAAGGTGGTATTTTAGGACCAATGTGTTCAACCGTTATCCCTTTTGTTACTAAATGTAGAGCTAGTTGCGCTTTATATCAAAATATAAAAAAGTAAGCTATACATATGTATACAATTTTTCGAGAAACAATTAAAAATAATTCTGGCTTTACGTAACAAAAAGTGGACTTTTCGCTGGAACTGCCTATATGTATATAGTCTTAAAAATAAATCAGTAAATCAAATAATTGTTTAAATTAAAAAAAATATTTCGAGAAGTTCTAAATTTAGTAAAGGTTGTAGCTGTATAAAAATTAACTTAGTATAAAGAATAAGTTTAAACGTTTAAATTTTTAAATGGGTATCAAATGATATTAGTGAAATTGGCCTAGTACCGGAACCTTAGGGGACAATATAACCTGCATCCAGATTATCGTTATGCTACATGTAAAAAGATGAATTTCAACCAAATTTCAAATAATAGTTATAGCTTATCCCATCAACAACAAATTTCAAGTGTTTTTATCAAGAATAAAAACTGGGAATTGAGCACGAATAACAGAATCTTTTGAAGTTATAATAAGGGTATTCACGTCACAAGTTGCACCCTTGCAAAAAAGCAAAAGTGCAAAAAAAAAAACAACATCCACACAGACAATTAGTTGTGCGTAAATAATTGTCTTTGTGGTTGTTGTAATATTTTTTCACTTTTCCTTTTTTGTAAGGGTGCAACTTGTGACGTGAATACCCTTAATTATTATTTAAAATTTATTAAACATAAATAGATTCTTTCATATGTATGTATTTACATATTTCTAATTTTAGGAATTCTTCGATTCTTCATCTCAACATTCTCAACAGGTAGTACAAAGTATTGATATACCAATGAGTGTTGATGTTACGGTTACCAGTTCATTTAATCCCCATCTAACAAATACGAATTCCGAATCGACTGGCTCTCTAGCAACAGCTGCTGTAATTTCCTCACTACCCACTTCAGGATTTTGTAGTTTACCTTTAACGAATCCAGGCACTACCACGTCTTCTATATCCTCTTCGGCAGGTGATTATTACGATATGAATGACCGTTTAAGATTTCATACACGTTGCGGTTCGTTGGTGAAATTGTCACCGAATTGTCGTTCGGCTGAGAGACGTCGTCCTTTGGATGAGTTTAACAATGGTGTGGTTATGACACATCGGCCACTTAAAGATAATGAACTCTTCGAGATACGCATTGATAAACTAGTAGACAAGTGGTCTGGTTCCATAGAGGTGGGTGTAACAACACATAATCCAAATGTATTACATTTTCCGGCCACCATGACCAATATGCGTTCGGGTACTATAATGATGTCGGGTTGTGGAATTTTGACAAATGGCAAGGGAACAAGACGTCAGTATGGTGAATTTAATTTGGATGAATTACGTGAAGGTGATCGGGTTGGTATGATGCGTAAATCGAATGGTAATTTACATTACTATATTAATGGGCAAGATCAAGGAGTTGCAGCGACAAGAGTAGCTTCTACACTTTGGGGTGTTATTGATCTATATGGCATGACTATTAAGGTTACCATTGTAGATCGAGATGAAAGAGAACAACAGAATTTGGTTACCAGGCGCAATAATTTAATTTCCTCCAACAATGTTTCAGCTATAGGCGGTTTAGGAAATAGCCTTTTTAACAGCACCGGGATGGGAAATTCGGCTGCCCCAACACCAGTGTTGAGTTTACTAAGTCCTGAAAGTGAAGTAGCAGCAATGGCCGATTCAGCGCTTACAGCTCCAGCTGGAAATCAACGTAATGATGATCGTCTAACTTTTCATCCTTTGTGTGGTTCACATGCTTGTGTAACTCATTCTGGAAGAACGGCTTTAAGACCAAAGTATGTACGTTTAAAAATCAAATGGAATTTAACTCTGAAAACAATATTTTTTTTGCTTCTAGTGCTTCTGATGACTTTAATAACGGTGTTGTATTGACAAGACGGCCTTTAAGGCCCAACGAATTGTTTCAAGTACGTTTAGAACGTGTTGTTACAAAATGGGCTGGTTCGGTGGAAATGGGTGTAACAACACATAGTGCCGAGGAATTGGACTTTCCGTTTACCATGACCAATGTTAGGTACTAATGGCGGTCTAAAGTAGTGACTTCATGTTTGCCTGTTTTATTTTTATTTTTAGAGATGGTACTTGGATGATGACGGGTAATGGGGTCATGCACAATGGCATTACTGTTATTGAAAAATATGGAGAAAATTTGGACCGCTTGCAGGTGGGCGATCGTGTTGGCGTAGTACGCAAAGATGATGGCACTTTGCATTTCTTTGTAAATGGTGTCGATCAAGGTCCCGCTGCTTCTAAAGTCCCCGAAAGGGTTTATGGCGTTATTGATTTGTATGGTCAGGCTGCTCAGGCTTCCATTATAGATACTTCCGAGTGCAATAGTCCTGATACGGGAAATTCTACTATATCAAATACTACATTATATAGTGAAACTCCTTTGAGATTCCATACGATACATGGGAAAAACGCCAGTATTTCTAATAGCGGTTTAACAGCTTCACGTCCCAATTCTTTGGCCGAATTCAATGATGCCATTGTATTTAGTAATCGTCCCTTAAGACAAAAAGAATTATTCGAGGTTGTACTTGAGACCATGGTACGTCACTGGTCAGGTAATATTGAAATTGGCGTAACAGGGTCTCGTCCCGAAGACATACAACTTGCAGCCAATGCCACTGAAATGGATGCCAGTGATACTATAATTTTATGTGGTCCCATGATTTTCCATAATCGCAAAAAACTTCGTTCAAATGTTTTAGTGGATCTTGATACTTTAGGCGCCGGCGCTAAAGTGGGTGTTATGCGCAATGGCGAATTTATACATTTTTATATTGATGGTGTAGATCAGGGCCCGGCATGTGAATGTCATTCGCCAAATGTTTGGGCTGTCATTGACTTATATGGCCAATGTGCCCAGGTTTCTCTTACGCAATCACCAGCAACTGATATGCGTGCCCCTTATGCAACAAGTGAGAATTCTCAGAGCTGTCAAGCAACTTCTGTTATACAGCCAGCTACTTTGGAAACCAAACATCGTTGGACTTGTATATCGGGTAATGTTACTTTAACACAAAACTGGACCGTAGCTTCACGTCTAACGGGAGCATCGGCTGCTTTGTCAAGATGTGTAGTATTTTCAGAGCATCCTCTAAGTGTAGGCTCTCCATTCGAAATAAAACTTATTTCACACAATTCTTTGTTTGCGGGTAAGTAAAATCCAATATTTTATTATAATATATTGATTGTACATATAACCGAACATTTGTTTTTGTGCCTTTTACTTACTTAAGTTATGTTCACACCTTTTTAATATTTGACGTCCTACACGTAACCACTAGTTTTCTTAAAGAATTGTTTGCTTTTGCAAAACGTTTGGCTAGAGCAAACATTGTTTAACAGTTTCTCTATTACATTATACAATTATCATCTTAGGAAGAAAGTTTAGTAAATAAATAGAAATTATTAAAAATAAAGCTTAAGTTTAATCAATTTACTGGTCATGCCTTTTTTGGATTTTTATTTATTTATTCATTTATTTACAAATAGAAACTGGGAATTATTTCCTTCCGAAGGTAACTTTATATTATATTCAACATTTTTAATGTTTCGAATTTATTCTATGAGCTAAATTTCAGTTATGTATTTTATAAAGCTTTTTTGTAATAGTTCTATTCCTACAATTTTTCAGAAATGACTTTATATACTACCAGACTATTATATTGTATTTTCTTTTTACATTTTACCTTAGCCTTCCGTTGGAAAGCAATGAGGTATATTGAATGTACAGAAAAATTTACAATTATTAGACACCAGCAGAATGTAATGCATTTTCTGGCCCGCTGCGGCCGTCGTCAGCATTCTTTGTGTCTCACTGGATAGTGTTACTTTATAAATTGAATGTATTTAACTCAACTATTTTAACAAATAGAAAATGGGAATTATATTATATTCAACATTTTTAATTTTTCGAATTTATTCTATGAGCTAAATTTCAGTAATGTATTTTATAAAGCTTTTTTGTAATAGTTCTATTTTTACAATTTTTCAGAAATGACTTTATACATTACCAGACTATTATATTGTATTTTCTTTTTACATTTTACCTTAGCCTTCCGTTGGAAAGCAATGAGGTATATTGAATGTACAGAAAAATTTACAATTATTAGACACCAGCAGAATGTAATGCATTTTCTGGCCCGCTACGGCCGTCGTCAGCATTCTTTGTGTCTCACTGTTACTTTATAAATTGAATGTATTTAACTCAACTATTTTAACAAATAGAAACTGGGAATTATTTCCTTCCGAAGGTAACTTTATATTATATTATATTTAACCAATTAGGCCAAAAATCAATATTACAAGTAATAAATGGATTTTATCGTCAAATATTTGTTAAGTCTGAACATACATTTACACTCATATGCAATTAGGATACATTTTTAAAGAATGGAAACATAACTTTTAATTTAATTTTTGCATGCAAAATTTTAAAAACCTTAAGCTAGATACGTTACTGGCTGTTTTAATTAAACGTTTTTAAAATGTAAAACAAATATTTATAACAATTCTGTCAACAAAAAAATGCTGTTCTTGTTTTCAAAAAGTTTCTTAGTCTTATTAAAAAATTTATAACATGTTTGATTATCTTCTAGGTTGCCTGAATATCGGCATCACTGATCTTAATCTTTCCGATGACAATGTGCGTAAAAATATACCGCTGAGCATTAAACGTATACCAGCCAATGTGTGGTATGTGTCCGGTAATGAAGTTCGTTATAATTCTACACTTTTGCAGCGATCAATGGCATCTCTAGAATGGTTACGTGTAGGAGATCGTATAGCTTTGGAATTGACACCAACTAGAACATTAAGAATACTCCTAAATTCAGAGGATATGAATATACAATTTCAAAATGTACCAAATGTAAGTAATGGAAAGATCATGTCATTAGTTATTCAGAATAAGTTTATATTTTTATTTACCACATATTACAGGATGTTTATGTAGTTGTAGAATTGCAAGGTTCGACCATGGCTGTAGAAGTCATATCATCACAAGGACCCACATCGCCTCTAAGACCATTTAGCTTACGCTTACAAGATTCTTTAGAATTTGGTGTAGATCCTTTAAATAAACAAGATTCTATGTTAGAATCAATAGATTCGGAAGCATTGGTTTACGAATTCTCTGAATGTTATGGCAAAAACATACGTTTATTTGAAGATCATCGATCCGCCATGCGTACACAATCATACAATAATGCTTTGGTTTATGTTGCAAAACCCCTCTGCAAAGGAGAAAGTATAAGTGTAAGTAAAAGTGGTTAATTATGTTAATTTTTAAAATATATTTAAACATTTTTATGTTTTTAGATAAAAATTGATGCTATAAACAGCAAATGGAAGGGTACCATAGGTTTGGGTGTGGTGGGACAATGTCCCAATCAAACAAATTCTTCTGCTCTACCACCGTCCATTATACAATGTAAACGTCCTTGTTGGGTAGCTACCCATGATTATATTAATATAAATGGCCAAAAAATATCCTCTAAGTATGGTGAAGCTCTGGAACATATACAACATGGAACTGTCATAACCATGACTTTAACGCATGCTGGCATGTTAGGTAAGTGTTTGTTATTTCTTATTAAACTTTTTTGTTATAAAAATAATTTATTATATTTTAGTAATTATGGTTGGTTCAGTTAATTTGGAAGATTTGTCTGCTGGTCTTTCAAATCATGTTTATCCTGTCTTCGATCTCTACGGTAAATGTGAACGTATAACAATCATAACGGGTAGTGATGCTGCCCGCAATGGTACCCCAATTATTGAAGAATCTTCCGCTTTGGAACATGACTCTTTAAATGACCAAGACTCAAATGTGCCGCAATGTGAAAAGGCGGATTTAGAAGTGCATGAAAAGGAAACTGAACAACCTTTAGCAGTGAATGCAAATGGTGCATCCTCGACAGCCATGTGAATATAATACACATAAGATTTTAAGATTTAGAGAAATAATTGCTTATATTTTACTTTCTGCAGGAGCCGTTCCGTTATGGAAAGTGTTTCCGAGAATTTATTATTAAACATGTCCATTAAAAATCGTTCTGTTGATCAAAATCGTACTGAACCCGGTACCTCTTCGTCATGGTAAGTGTCCGTACTAAGAGGTTCTAACACCACAAAAAGTAAGATAAATTCTTTTAGACAAACTTTTGGAATTATGGAAGTTTTAATATTAATATTTTTTGCAAACTAGTTAAAATATTTGAATTCTATTAAAGCAAAAATTGTTATTCTTATATTTTATTAAAGCTGTCTTCGCGAATCTCTCCAACTCCAACACACTACAAATCTCAATATACAACGCAGTCAAAGTACTCAGAGATTTTTATTCCATAATGCTTTAATATCTTATGCCTATACACCACCATCAGACAATTGCTTAATAGTAGTTGATGGCCCGTCGACATCATCAAATACGACAACCACAACTTCAACAGTGGCCACAAATCAACTAAACTATGATACAAATAAGGAGATTGGAAACTCTGAAGAACTGGGAGCTGTTGGGGGTACTTCACCACAAGAAGATGTTACTTGTGAAACCAAAGAAAATTTACACGAGTTAAATGAGGAAGCCAATTTGGCTTTACAACAGCAGCAACGTAATGAAGACACAAATTTTGAAAATACCAATGGTATAGAAGTGGACAGTAACACCATAAATAATATGGAAGTAAATTCTAATCTATGTAATACAGCAACATCAATTAATGCAGCTGTCGCAGAAGATAATGATTATAGAGAAATTTCCACTGAAACAAATGAAGAACAAGAGGCAAATGTTGAAGTCTATAATGATCGTTTGTTGTTTTTAAGACAATTGCACTTGCAAAGGCGCCAAGAACAGCAAAGATTACAACAACAGCAGCAACAACATTTTAATTTGGAAAATAATTCTTCCTCTTCATCAACCCAGTTCGATAGTATGCAATCTATAGCTTCTATTGAACGTAAAGATTGTGAATATTTGAAATTAGTTCAACAATTTCGTAGCTCATTAGTACTGCCAGATACCTTCTTTCAAGCAACCGTAGATCCTATTTGCTTTTGTACTCATTGCAATGCCCAAGCCTCGGAAAAACTAAATGGCTGGGTGTATTTTAAATTAGATCAACTAACAGTCAATTCCAATGCCACAACACAACATTCTTTAGATTCTGATCTACATGGGGACTGGTTGCCTTTGTTTTATATGACTAGGGTTGATAAAATACGGGCAATATTAGATCATGGCCAACCCTTACCCATGGATACAAATGGGGAAACCCACAATCATGCGTCGGGCAATCAAAAAGATGAACCTGGCACTAGACTTGAATTACATTTTACACCCAACTCCACAGCTATTATACCCATTAACCAACAGCATAAGTATCATTACAATGGCCAAGCTTATAAAATCAATACTGCTTTCGAAGTTTTTGTTAGGCGTCAAAGCATTTGTGCTTCTTCAAAGTCAACGGCTAATGATACCTCAAAATTACATGAAGCTGAAAGACGTTCTTCTACCTCTGACGTGGATCTAGTCTGTTCATCGTCGTCAAATGCAGCCGGTATTCATAATACCAATACTGCTGTAGACTCTTATGCTGGCCCTTCCACCTCCCTCTCATCTGCTCCTGTAATTAAAGATCAAACTTGGTTTACCAAAGAAGCGGGCGCTTGTGTTATAACAGCTCTAATACTCAAACTGGACAAATTGTCCTCATCTGTGTCAGGTGTTAATGAGTTGTATTAGTTTTGTAAAGTATTTTCGAAAAATTATACATGTATGAAATATGTTTTATATTTTATAGTTATTAATTGATATATACATACGTATGTAGTTATGAATTTATAAATGCTTTTATATTTTGTCGTCTATTTACTATTTGTATTGTATTTTACTTTTAGCACAAAACACATTTACCTCCTTAGTATAAAAAATAAAACCGGTTTATAAAAGGTTTATTAAACAAATATTCATAGAAAATCCTTTTTATAAACATTTTTTTTGTCTTGTTTTATTTTTTATAGCTAAGGCCGCTAGTCCCTAATTTGGTTTTCCAAGCAAATACATATATTAAGTAAAAACTCAAATAAAATAATAAAAATTTTAAAAATTATAATTACATAAAGAGTATTAATTAGAATAAAAAACAGAAACGCAAAAATCAATAAAACCAAACAAGTATGTTTTTGGTATTCCTGGATTTATAATCAGGGGTGTCATAGAATCCAAGTCGGTTTTGCTTTTTGTCGGTTTTGTAAACCAATATTAAGGGTATTCACGTCACAAGTTGCACCCTTGCAAAAAAGCAAAAGTGCAAAAACATAACAACAACCACAAAGACAATTATTTACGCACAACTAATTGTCTGTGTGGTTGTTGTTATATTTTTGCACTTTGGCTTTTTTGCAAGGCTGCAACTTGTGACGTGAATAACCTTATTGGTTTAATTGGGTGTCATGAAAACAAGTCGGTTTTGTTATTTTCGAATACGATATTCGAATTATCTGTTTTATGTTTTGGAGCATGTGTTTACCTCTTTAAATGCAATTTTTGTTTGTTTTCAATAAAAAGAAAATTATAGAATAGAAAATAAGAATGATAAAACCGTAAACATATGAAATAAATGCCGTCGTTATAATATTTGCTTTTGTGTAATTTTATTGTTTTGTAAAAATAAAAAGCGAATTTATTAAAAGACCAAAAAAAAATTTATTTATATAGTTTGCGACGAAAAAGCAGCAAAGCTGCGCAAAAATTCGGAAAGTTTGCAAAAATCGCGGAAATTCGCGAAAATTTTTAATATTTCAAACGAGCCATAAAATAGATTAAAAGTGCCTAAAACTATAAGGAATGACGAAAATTCGGTAAAAATTGTTAAATTAGCGAAAATTCGCAAAAATTTGCAAACATGGGCATGATAACAACGTTTAATATTTATTAAAAATCGTTAAAGCTGTAAAGAGAACCTGTCTAAAATTCGCAAAAAATTGCAAAATTGGAAACAAACCCTAAAAATTATTTGAATTCGATAAATGGGTTTTAAAAAATAAAATGTCGGAAAATAGCATAAAAATGTTTGCAAAAATCACAAAAAATCGCTAAAACTTTTAATATTTTAAACAAGCCATAAAATGTATATATAATAATAAATTGCTGTTGTTGCATATTTGCTGAAAAAGTGAGGAAAAGACTTTTGCGAGGCTGCAGCAACCCGCTGCCGGAGACATGCAAAAAATTATATTTTAACAATTTTATTTACTTCCATCTATGCAAAAAATCTAACTGTTGAAAAAATAAAATAAAAAAATTAAGCTTTTAAAAACTATATGTATTTCCAATAAAAAAACAAAAGCTGTAAGCTGCTTGGTTTGTTTTCAATAAAAATCCGATAATATTGGTTTCTGTGACACCTTAAACCGACACTAATTAAAGTTCGAACAAAAAACCGACAACATTGGATTTCATGACACCAACGTATTTTTTTGTCGGTTTCAAATTCAATTCCAATAAAATTGGTTTCTATGACACCCCTGAATAAGTTAAAAAAAAGAAAACAGAGCTCGTACTGCACTTGGTCTACCAGTTGTATTACATTGTTAGAATGGGTATAAAAGTAAGAGACTGGTGGCGTTGCTAACCTTCTTAGTGAGAGCCTTATTTAATAGTTGAAAGATTTGGATTATTATAATTTTTTTTCGTTACCTGAAACGCAAAAGGCCCTACCTAACCAAAAATTAAAAACCAAATTTTTCACTAATTCTGATGTCTTGCATCAATACAAATGTCCACAAAATATTTTGGAATCTTCCGACCAAAATTTTCGATTTTATTAGCAAAAATCAAAAGGCCCTATCTACAAAAGAGTATCAGCCCAATTATTAATAAAAATTCCCCTGGAATTTTCTCCTTTCTCCCATTTTTCCTATGTAAATTCAATTGTTAAAATGGTAAAAGGGAAAAAACTCCCGGGGAATTTGTGTTTGCTTAATATGCAACATTGTCAAAACAAATGGTAGGTTTTACAAGAACAATAAGTTATAAACAGTTTAAGGCGATTTATCAATTAAAATAGTTTTATTATTAATAAGATGTGTTCCCAAAAATAACTTTGATAATAGTTTTTGCTTCTCCTGTAAAATTTTCAGAATGTTAGATAGGGCCTTTGGCCGTTTTAGGTGACGAAATCGGTGCTGCTGATATGCTAACCTGGTTTTTAGTACTGCTATAATTTCCACAAACCGGCTTACGAACTAAGTCCCCACTTCGAAAATTAAATAAGTTTTATCATTTAGGGATGAATTAAAACCCCAAGTTTGTAAAATAAAGAAATACCCAAACATATGAAATAACCTCCAAAACAAAAATGATTTAGATCCCCATAAATGGAAACTTATATCGAAATGATATACAGGTAAATTCCCGATAAAAATTTTGGGATTCGGGATTATGAATTCAGGATCCTTAAAAATTTACAAATATCAATATTTGAGGGTTTTAATTAATTTCTAAAAGTTAGGGACTAAGTTCATTCTCTATTAACACTGCAATTTTAAAAATGATTTATGTATATCCCCAAAAATTGGTTAATCCCCCCAAATATCGTTGTTGCCTTTTTGTGTATCAAATCAACGCGAGTGCAAAAACGACTCGTTTAACTAACATTTAAAACAAAAACAAAATTTCAAAATTTGCCATTGAAAACTGCTCTCTAAAGTTAGTCCCCAATTTAAAAAAAATAAAATATAACCCCAATGAAATGAAAAACGCCCCAAACAGAAATGAAATATGTATGTAATACCCTTTTTAAAAATGATTTGTTCGGCTTGAGGTCTGATGAATTAATTGAAAAAGATTAAATTATACAGGTATTTCATTTTTATTGCTTTTTTATTATTTTTTCCTTCCCAATATTTCAATCAATTTCGTTGATCATCTTAAGGGGTTCTTAAATATAAAAACACAAATAAATAGTACATAATTTTTATTTTTAATATTCTTAATTAGGCTTAAGTTCATGAAATTTAATTTTCATTAAATTATTTTTATGAAGAAAGGAATTACACAACATGAAAATTAATTAAAATTGTTATCGATAATCTTTCATTCTTGACGTGGCTGGGGCTCGAACCCTGGCCGGCAGGTTACCATGACATGTTTCGATCGCAACCACTCGATCTCCTCAGATGGATTTGCCATGGTTTGGATTAAAAACCATAAATAGTTCAACAAAATAACCACAATACTAATTAATAGTACATACTTTGTAATCAGAGTTTATTTTTGGGGACTTATTTTATATGAAATAAAGCCCAAATTTCAGAATGAAGTAAGACCAATTCTACAAATTTGGTTTTGAAAATCTCGCGATAATAGCAAACATCGGTTTCGCTAACTAAGGCTTCTCTGCATATCAGGCCTTCGGCCGGAAGCAAAGATTCTGGAGAAAAAAGCTTCTCCTTCTAGGTCTAATAATCAGCCCAATTATTAATAAAAATTTCCCGGGAGTTGTTTCCCTTTTCCCATTTTAACAATTGAATTAACATAGGAAAAATGGAAGAAGGGAGAAAACTCCCGTGGAATTTTTATTCATAATTGATCTGAATGTTTAAAATTGCCACATAGTAAACTATGGTATACCTATACATACATACATACATACATACATACGTGTTGAAAGTGAATTTAATTAGTTAATTTCAATTAATAAAAGTATTGTTTTCCAGAAATACTTGACAATTTTTCGTGGCTGAGCAAATGTCGACAAACAGTTTTAAAAGAAACAAGTTAGAGTGCTATATTTGGCAATGCCGAATCTTTGATACGCTCCAGAAAGAATACTTTAGAAATGGGCTCTATATGAAATCTACATATAAATTACACAGATCAGCGATTAAAAACTTTTTTAATTAATTTCATATTACACAGATAGATAGATTGCTCTGACAATGTTATTTCTTATCCTATAAAACTGTAGCTTTAAGGCGTACTAAACTGTTTTCCGATTGCAGACTTAATATGGGGCCTATGGTAAATTATTATATAAAGTTGTGACAAACCAAATTTTATTTCAATAGCGTAATTCGTTACATATATCACGAACTTGTGCAAAATCTTATATCAACCCGTGCATTATGCGATTTATGTTAGGTTTTGTAACAAAATTATCAATTTTTAAGGAGGAAACCACACATTTGAATTCATAACTCTTATTCTTCTAAGACGATTTGCTGAATTTCTATCTCAAACTTCTTAGGATACCTTGAAGCAAAAAATGACACAAATATTGTTATTTTCTTTTAAGTTGTTCGAACGTGAGCGTGTTTTCAACAGACAGATAGAGTGACATGGTTAAATCGACTAAAATTACTCAAGGATCCAGAAAATATATTTAGCAAGGTTCCAGAAAATACGTTCGCCACTAGTGGGGAAGGGTATAACAATTAAGAGTGCTATATTCTTAAATACCCTTCGTTCCCGGTAAAAACTTCGCCTACAAAATAATGTGATAAGTAATCAGGAAAAAGTAAAAATACTATTTACAATTCTACTGAAAGAACCAATTAATTTTATAAAGAATGCCCCAAAATGAACGCATTTAAATGTGAGTCACTATTTTTTACCTACATACATTTAAAATATAATGAGTTATAGAAGTAGTTATATAGAACAAAGTTACTAAATAGTGAATGAATAAAGCTTTTAATTTTGAAAAAGTAAGCGAAGTTTTTACTAAGTATACTCAGTATTTGCAACATTTGGAAATTTTGACCTCTACACTTGCAACTTTTTTTGTTTGCTTATTTGTTGGCCACATACACAATTCATTTATGTATTTCGAGTTTTAAATTAAAAAAAGTTCAGGGAAGTCCCGCCGTAGTATGAAAAAGATGACGAGTTGAATTTAATATGGGTCAGTCTACTGTTGTGTGCAAAATAAAAAGAAGAATTTTACAGTTCTTACTATTAAAGAAAAGCTGATACTCCCAAAGAAATTAAATGCGGGATATTCTATCAAAGCAAAAGCTAATGTTTCACGTGCATAGAACAACAATAACAAGTATCAAGAAAAATTAATCATTAATGAATACAATGATCAAAAAAAAATTTTTTTTAATCGAAAAAACGCATTTTAGTTGAATTAAAAGTAAATGTTCAGTACTTGCAACAATCTCAAAACTTGTACCTAGCCCGGTTTTTATTGCGAGCAAGAATCGAGTTTCTACTGTATATACTTACATAAATGTATTTATACCTATATCAGTTACGTCCAGCTCAAATGCACAATGTTCGAGCTTTTACAAAAGAGCATTTGTGCGTTCACACCGACGAGAGCACAGCAGCCAATCAGATCGCTGTGACAACAATGCTTTCTGCTTACTTTGCAAAGAAAGAACAACAAAGTACGTACTTTGCAAAGAAACAACAACAAATTGTAAGAGCTTTCAAAGCTGCTTACCGCAAATGCAAATATCAAAGTATGTGTGCTTGGACGTAACTGGTACATATATATATATACATATATCGCTCATTTGCTGCAAGACCGGCATAACACAAAAAAATCCATTTCGAGATAAACGCATTTAAAGTTTTTGATTTGTTCTAACTACATAGAAAAAAAAGACACATTCTCTTCAAACTGGGAAAGTATAAAAGATATAAAGATGAATTTAATACACAATATAAAGAAAACCAAAGCGAACAATTCTGCATCTCTAACTCCAAAATTAAATTTTTTGAGTTATGCCGGTCTTGCAGCAAATGAGCGATATATTCAAACATATGTACTATTTTAACCCGGTGCGCTCTGATATGTATAAACTTTTACTGTTACTGATCTTTTTTATATATGTATGGGAGGTGCCACGCCCACTTAATATATAACATCCATTTTTCGACGGATTTTGTGTACTGACAAACCACTTAGGTGACTAAATTTGGACAGTTTTTCTCCTACAGTTCTTCAGACATAAATAAATTTATTTTGTGTCACGGCCACTTCTCCAATCTCGCCCACTTTTTGCCAGATGTCACGTATTGACATCGAAGCTATTTGTACCAAATTGCACAACTTTTACTTTTAGTATTCTCCAGGGAGCTATATACATATGTGTACCGAAATTGGAAAATTTTTCTTTTACCATTCTTAAGAAATAAATAAATGACTTTTGTGCCGCGCCCACTTCTCCAATCCCGCCCACATTGTGTTGGATGGCGTCTCTTGATAACGGAGATGCTTGTACCTAATTTGGATACTAAAAAATTAACAATAAGGGATTTATGGCAAAAATTATAGGCGGTCGTAGTGTTTGCTCCTATCTCAGCCATTTTTTGCCGATCAGGCTGAATTTAGCGAAGTATATGTGTCTTAAATTAATAGCAACCGCATAATAGACAGACGGAAAGATAAACATCGTTTAATCAACTTCGCTACTCATAAGGACCCCAAATATATATATATGTACTTTTAAGGATCTAACATCAATATTTTAGAAATTACAGACAGAATGACAAACTTATATATACACTTTTCAACTGTTGTGAAGGGTATACAAATATTGTGGGCGTAAAAATTTAACGTATTTAGGTGATTTGAAATGTTGTTACATTTTATGAACAAACATTTTTATGGTAAAAAAAAAATTCCTTAATCAAGGTCATTTTTACATTTTTATACATGTTCATATTCACATATGAATGTATGTATGTATGTATGCACATATGTATATATTAATACACATTATTACTATAGCGGGATATGGTGGTATTATGAGTGCATGCTACTGTTTATAACAAAAAAATATTTTAGTTTTATTTTCATAAGACTGGAAACACTATAAAAAATTTTGTGAAGACCGGTCCAAAATTTATAATAGGCCCTAAATCAGTGATGTTATGCTTTTTTTTGAAAAGTTCTTACGCAGCGTGAAAAAAATCTTCATATTTCCCTACGCGTTAAAAAAAAATTGTCTCTACAAAAATCCCTACAACTTTTAAATGATAATGTATAAAAATGTTATATGAAGTTGTTCTCAGCTAGCATTCTCAGATCACCTTTAATGATTAAAAACGGATAAAGTGATAAACTTGAGCGATTGAATAAGGATTCATTTGTATATGAAAAATTGCTAAACAAATTAAAAGATTAACTTAAAAAGAGCGCTAAAATTATGGTCAATTAATGAAAATAAATGAAAATGCAAATGGTTTCATCTTTTCTTTGCGAGAGCCCGATAACTTTTGTTTGGTTCAAAATAAAATTTGTTGAAATAATCAAAAGCCATAATTTCACAACAAGAGTTTAATTTATGTTCGAAAAATAAGCACATTACCCAATAAGCATTTTGGCTGGAATTCAAGTGGAATTACATTTGAAATCCAGTCACAATTTCCAATTTCGAGTGTTGAATTACAGTTGAAATACAGTTAAATTCAATAGCGAATCCAGCAAAATTAATTGAATTACAGTCGAACAAAACAGTACCTTTACAGTGTAATTCCAGCCTTGAATAACAGTGTGAGTCAAGTTGAACCGAACCTGTTTTTACACTTGAATTCAAGCATGGAATTGCAGTGGAATTCAAGTCGAACCGAACCTGTTTTTACCGTTGAATTCAAGCATGGAATTTCAGTGTTATTCCAGCAATGTTACAACAGTATTTAAATAGTGTTATAACATTATTTGAACAATAATTTTGCAACAACTCTGTACCATATATAACATATGCTTCAAACAAATTTGTTGTTGTTTTTTAACAAACTTCAAACGGACTGGAATGAGGATGGATTTCAAATGTAATTCAAGCTTGGATTCACACTGGAATTCCAACATTGGAATTCACAAAAAAATTTGTGCTTATTGGTTTATTTCGCTCTTTACTATTTCGACTTTACTCCACAACTTTTTGAGCCCATCTTTTACAAACCATTTATTTCTTGCTCTGTAAAGTACAGTTCAAAAGATCTCTATTCTTTAAAAATTTACGTTAAAATCAAAGCTGAAATGACAGCAAGCGATTACTTAAAGAAATTTAACAATTTGTAATGTAGTCGTATCAATAATTTATTAGTATTCTATCACAAATAAAAAAATATTGCTAAATGTATACAGTTTTTCAACATTACAAAATGTCCTTTTTTCCCTACGGCCATTTTTTTAGAAGAAAATCCGTAAAAATAGGGATTTTCCCTACGTATAACATCACTGCCCTAAATAAATCGTACTAGATGAGGGCAACTAAACGCGCATGGAGCCCAAAGTGGGGGAAATTAAAAATTTTGCAAAAAAAAAAACTCCAAAACTGCCTGATCCTAGAGATCCAAAATATCGGACCGACCACTTAATTAATTTTTCCTTCCCGCAATTTTTCTCTAAATAGCTAACAGTGTTTAAGCAATATCTTTTGATATTTGATATTACGGTAACGAAAACTGCCCAATTCCAATGGGCAATGATTTCTTTACTGCAATAATCTATTTTCTATCCGGACATTATATTTATTATCTATGCAGACATCATATTTAAATGAAGTGTTTGAGTGCAAATTGGGAAAAACATCTGGACTAGGAGTGCCATATATACCTGACATAAAAGATAAAACAATCGTAGCCAAAATAACAGTACAAGTCCAAATTGAGATCAGCAAAGGGATAAAAATAGCGGGCAGGTGTGTAAAAGAAAAATATGGGACATGAACAATAAAGTGGAGTTGGTCATACATTTTACCCGTTTAGAGGCATCCTAGGCGTTGCAGAGGCCAAATTTAATTTCTCTAAGCCGCTATATTTGGTTGCGGTTATCAGTATAGGACCAATTTAAACAATAAACTGCAAACAAAAAAAAAAAAAAAAAAAAAAAATAAAACATATTTTGACATTTTAGTGGTACAGGTTATTACATGGTCGGGCTTGACTGATTGAATTTGTTTACTTGTTTTACACTATTAAAGGGGGTGTATCAATTGGGCGAAATTGTTAACACATTTAATTGAGCAGGTGAGTAGTCGAAATACCAATTAAAACTAATGAATTTTTTTTAATATTTATGTAACTGCTTAATAAATTTGATATTAGTATGCACATAATAAAATTATAACGATTAAACAAACAATTATAAAATAATTGGCTATAAATACAATCTTTGAATCTTTCAAAAGTAAACGTTTTTTCAACAGACGAACATGGCTAAATCGATCGAGAATTATTCAATGAACTAGAATATAAATACTATGGGGTCTTAGATGAAAAAATTAATGTACCATTATTTAGTACATGTGCTAGTGGAGGATATAAAAAGCATTGAAATTTGTATACAATTAACCTATAATAGAGTACATTCACGTTGGATACAATTTGCTCAAATTTTTGTAAAAATCCTTCAAACATATACATATGTATGTACATTATTTATTTGTTTGCTATTTATCTTTTTTTTAGTAATAAAGTAAAAAGTAAATTTTTTTAAGAAGAAAGAAATTTGAATTGAAAAAATTTACGAAAAAATTTGACAATAAAATATTTAAAAAAAAATTAATATTGATAATAACGACATGTCCATAGAGTAGCATAGGAAATCTTGACATCGTTTTTAAGTTTGTCACAAATAACATTAAGTTTTTTTTGCAAACATTTGTCATAAATCACTTTTTGTCTATTATGCCCTAGATCAGGGGTTCCCACCGATTTTCGATACACGGACATCAAAAATATGTAGGTCGTGAGTACAATGTTCAGTGGCCCCGTATTAATTAAATTAAACAACCATACTGAACTTTAATGAGTCAAAAATTGCAAAATTAAGCAATTCTTTTATGAGTTGTAATATTGTTGTCGCTTACTGTAAGACATGTAAAATGCAAGGTGGATTCATTATATCTTAAGATGTTTTGTCAAAATGCCACAGAATATATGTGCTCATACGCTATTATTTTTTTACTAGATGACCTGTGCGAATATTTCGCACCGTAATTTTTATCAATGAAAATATTAATTTTTCAATTTCTAATTATTTTTCGTCATTAGTGTTAGAAATAAGCTTTAAAATGAGATATCATTCATTAAATTTGATGCGGTGGTATGGGAGATATTTTCAACCGACAAAAAAAAGTGCTTTAGAAATAATTGGGGGATTCACAAGGTGTCATAAAGTCATATGTCTTAAAATAATAACATGAAAAAATACGACCGTTGTGAACAACCCCACATAATTTAGTATGCTATTTTGAATTTAAATCAGCTGATTTAAAACAAATAAAAAAAATAAATTAGTAACTAACATCAAAATATTTTTTAATTCTTTTCCATGAATTAATAAATTAAATTGGATCTTACCTGACTATTTTCCATTTTGCAGACGCAACTAAGAAATAAATTTTATTTTGTTTGTTTACCAAACAGCAGAGTCATAAGCCGATCTTATTTGACGCCGCAAGAGATTTCTTGCAAAAATTGCTAGCCGCAGGTCAAATTTTGATGTTAACCGGATAAAATTATACCATCAACGCGACGGCTACAAGAACTAACGCGATACGGCTCAGCCGCTCAGCTCTGGTCTCTTCTGATTAATTACGACAGCACAATAAACATAGCAAGCAACGTTCTATTAATTTAAGACACTTTTTGTTTACAAAGCAACAACAATATTTTTAAGCCATTGTAAAATGTTAGAACATTATGACAATATAACATGATAGCACACCTTGTGAATACCCCAAATATATATGATTGCATATTTAGAATCCCCTTCATTGATTTTATGTCTGGTAAAAATTTCGTCAAATTCTACTTCCAAAAAGTGGGTCAAAATGTCGTTGGAAAAAATAGTGTATAATTTCTTGTTCAAAATGTTCCTTCAATTAGTGTGTAAGGTCATATGCTACTTGAAATTGCCACTCCAAAGTAATTAAAAGAATAATAGTGTAAATGCATTATACTCCATTTTAGCCTGTAGAAAAAATGCAATTTATGAAAACTTTAACTTATAAAATAGCTTATAAGTATATACACTATTGTTTCAGAAATAGTTTCATTCCATCGAAAGCTACATGATCTCCAAAATGTGTGCAAGAAGAACATAATTCCTCGTGGCTCGCAGTCATTTTTTTTTTAACTTACAAGGTGGAAAGAAGGGAAATTGTTTAGATGAGCCAGATGTAGCAGAGGAAGAGAGTGAACTTCTAGTAAGTTTTGATTTATGCAATGTATACCTTAATTTGTCATAATTTTTTGTTTATAATAACCCAAATTGGAAAGTTATGAATATGTGGCACTGAATTAACAAAACTATTAATTAATCACTGTTTTATAACGTTACAAATTTATATTTTTAAGATCAAATATTTTAATAAAAATACCGTAAAATTATTGAATAAAACAGCGTATCCCATACAAAATAAAAAAAGTGTATCAGATACATCATAAGAATTCCTTAAAAAATAAAATAGCCTATATGGAGTACTTGCATTTTGAATGACATAAATATGGTCTTAAAGGATTCGTAGAATAAAAAAAAATTAGTCAAATTAAAGACAAGAAACGGTGTTATTTATGTATTCGTCGTAAAATCAAATATGAAGACATTTTTTTTACCGCGATATTGATATCAAAACCCCAAAACAATTATACACTATTGTTTTATTAAGGGGACGATAATATATTATAATTATATATATTATATAATATATGTATATTATACATACATTATTGTTTTAAAAATTCTGTCTATTCTTTTAAAAATGTAAAAATTATACTATTCTTTAAAGAATTTTTGTAAGAAATTTCAATGCAATTTATAAAAGCTACGAACTTATTTAAATAATAATGACGGGCAGTTTATTTATTTAAAATTTGACAAAGCCAAAAATGATGCAACAATATAACAATAACTTTTCCTTATTTATCTTCCAAATGGCAACGTTTAGTTTAAAATTAATTTTGACTATGAATACACGACTTATATCGGTTCAATATTAGTCTAATCTGGTAAAACTTCTAGTCAACTAAGGTCAAGCGGTGTTTGCTTTCTTATATCTACACAGAAAAAATTCTCCAAAATTTTTCACCAATTAAAGCATTAATCAAAAATAAAATCAGTTTTAATTAAAAATTTAATCAAGTGAATTAAACCTTTAATCAAGTAAATTAAACGTTTAATTAATACTATTAACTGGTTTAATTGATACTATTAATTTGTTTACTGGTGCAAATTTAATTAATTTTTTAATTAATATCACAAATTTTTTAATTGAAATCAATTTTTATTTTTTTCTGTGTATGGAGGCTAAGAGTAGCCACACAATGACATAATAAAAGTGGCAGACTTCTAACATGCCGAAAAGGAGAACTTTTATAGCGAACTCTCAAATCTGCATCAAGATCAACCATGGTGACATTAAACTCTTAATGGGAGACTTTTACGCCCAGGTCGGATGTGATAACTCTGGCAGAGAAAGTGTAGGTCGCTTGTCGGAAAATGGAGAGATGCTTTTGGAATTATGCGACAACTTCAACTTAGAGCACTTTAATCCCTCATAAACATATTCACAAAGAAACATGGGTTTTCCCAGACCATATAACGGAAAACCAGATCAACACCTTTGCAATCAGCAAAATGTGAAAGGGTTGAATGTTTGATGTACGAAATAGAAAGGAAGCAGATGCTGCTAGCGGTTAATCATCTGGATATAACATAAATTCGCCTTAAGCTGTTAAGCGCAGCTCAGCAACCAATAGAAGACGATTTTATCTGAATAAGCTGAAGAACAAAAATTCGGTTGCTAATTTCTTCAACACACTTAAAGGCCAAACTGCCCGCTGCACCCACTCACCACACCAAAATAGTGACACATGTTGGAAAGTGGTACAACCCGATTTTACTTAAACCGCGAAAAACGAATAAGGCTACGATAAGAAAACAAGTCCTGTTGTATCTTTAAAGCTACATGACAGTTTATCAAACAAAAAAAGAAGTGTTAAGCTATGTTTACACCCATTAAATATTTGACGTCCTACACGTAAATACCAGTTTAATTAAAAAATTATCATCATTAAACAGTTTCTAAATTACATTATACAATTATCTTCTTTCAAATAAAGTTTAGTAAATCGATAGAAATTGTTAAAATAAAATCTACAGTTTGATCAATTTACTGGTCACGCTTTTTTTTTTGGGGTTTTTCGTCAAATATTTGTTAGGTCTGAACATACCTTTAGTCTAAAATAAATAGCGCCAACTCATTCCAAACTAAGCAAGAGTTCCAATGAGGATACACTGAAGAATATCGTAAAGTTAAGCGAAGTGCGAGAAATGATAAAGGAAAATCAACATAAAATTATCCAATATCGCGTAACTTGCCTATAAACGGGTCGTTTCAAGGACCTGCAAAAGAGATAGCGGGTCACATCCACTACAACATAAAAAGGTATAATCTACGATTACAATCAACAGATGAAGATATGGGAGAAGTACTACCGCAATTTACTTTCATCTACTCCAACAGAGACGATCTTTGTGTGATTGTGAGTGCGATTTACGCAGCACACTTAAAATATAAGAGAATGTATGATCACACGAACGCTAACAAACGAAAAAAGATTCTGCAGCAATAGCACGTTTAAAATCTTATAAGACAGCAGACCCTGATGGAATTCCCCTTGAAATTTTAAAAGCCGATGTTCCTCTAACAACATCAATAATTAAGCCATTCACTGCTGATATGAATGGAAAACTGATAATCTCAAAGAGGGTCTAGTAGAAAAAATCCCTAAACAATGCATTTTACAAGAATGCACCAACTAGAGAGGCATTACTCTGCTTTACATGGCAAACAAGAGCATTGTCAACATCCTACACAATCGTATTTCGAGCCAGGTCTAAGAAGAGAGTAGGCAGGACTTAGACATAAGAGTTCTAGCGTTTTTAATAGCAATAGTATAGGAGTAATTGTTGAACAATCGGCTTAATGACGTTCACCCTTATACTCACCTTTCATTTATTTTAAGCGAGCATTCGACACACTGGGAGGCATTAAGATGCAAAGGAGTCCCGGAAAAGTTAATAGGCTTATTAAGGAACTTTATAATAACGAATGCTGCTTTATACACCACGAGGGCTCAAAAAATAACCCAATAAGAGTTAATGTTGGATTTCTTTAAGGCTGTGTTTTCCCACCATTACTATTTAATATAGTTATTGATAACACTATGCTAGTTGCAAAATTAGACAAGCGGCCACATGGCGATTTAGCATAATTCGGGTATGCTGAATCCAATGGTGCCCATCGTTTTTTTTAGGTTAGCTCTTGTTTTCGAGATATACCATTGTTTTGAAAATGGAGGAGGTTGCACAACAGCCGCCCGACTTGTCTAAAAAAAGTGTAAATTTCGAGCACAGTGTTATTGATATAATGCAACAATCAATGACAAAGCATAACGGTTAAACGTAGGGACTTTGATTACGCCGACGATATGTACCTTCTCTCCCACAGTTTCTCGAGTCGACAATCCAAAATAGAATTTTTTGGTATCGAGCTGCAAAGGTTGCTCTCAAGTTTACATTAGCATGAAAAAATTAATGAACATTAACTCGTCTAATACCCTTAACCTTCGGCTTCAAGCCTAACAAATCAATGATGAAGAAAGCTTTAAAGCATTGATTCGAGATTTAACAACTCTGAAAAAATAATTTCTATCCATTCAGTATAGACTGAAATAAAATTACTTTTGAATTGAAAAAGTATTCGATCACGACTGCCAGATTTAGCGTATGGCAACCCTTAGGAAATTCTGGAGATCGTGAAACAGTACAACTGGGCAGGGTTGTCAGATTTTTTTGAGCTCCATCGCCAAACCGGATGTCAGAATTTGCCAAACGTCAATTTTTTTCAGTTTTCGTAACATTTTTTTTTTTTTTAAATTAATCTTGCATACACAAAAAGCTAGTATAGTATAACAGTAAAACATCGCATAATAACCTGGCCCCCATCTTATATGGGGTCTTCGGAAAACCCATTTCAACGGACAGACGGACACGGTTAAATCAAGTTCTCTCCTCATAAGGACCCAGAATATACATATATACTTTATAGGGTCTTAGATCAATATTGTAGAAATTACAAACGGAATGACAAAGTTATATATACGCTTTTCCTCCTGAGGTAAAGGGTATAAAAATAGCCAAGTAAATCGCTAGTTATATCAAAAATCGCCAAAAAGGTCGCCAAATGGAAAATCCCATCGCCAAACACGTTTCAAAATCACCACGTTTGGCGAGAAATTGCCATATCTGGCAGCCCTCCAACTGGCATCAAAATTAAAATGTTCAGCTCTAAAGTAAAATCTGTGCTTCTCCATGGTTGCGAAACGAAGGACATCACCAAACGCA
Source organism: Pollenia angustigena (assembly GCA_930367215.1). Classification (NCBI taxonomy): domain Eukaryota; kingdom Metazoa; phylum Arthropoda; class Insecta; order Diptera; family Polleniidae; genus Pollenia; species Pollenia angustigena. The sequence continues at coordinate 41,709,988 of OV884058.1, read as the reverse complement.
AATGAAAAATTTGCAAGTGTTAATAAATCGATGTCTTCGGTGCATACTACGAATATATTGGCCAGTAAATATGTCCATTCAAGAACTATGGAATCGGACTCATCAAACTCTAGTTTGACGTACTATAAGAAAGGGTGCAGATGATATCACGCGGAAGTTTATTGAATATATCCCAAAGGCTCCAGAAGACCCGTTAAGCCCGTAAAACAGGGAGATGTCAAATCAGGGTCGGGCAACAGCAACAAGACGTATCCTGGAGAAAAAATATCGTTTGCAAAAGATTAATGTAATGATTAATAAATATACTGATATCTTTCTAGATTAATAAGTATGAACGGAAATGGTTAGCAAATGCTTAAAATTCAGGAGGACTTTTTTATTAGTTGTTCCCTTAGAAAATCAATAATTTTACGACAACTTTTGTCAGAAACAGGCTAATTAACTATCATTGTAATGTCAGCTTGTATTACATATATTTTATGTAATTTTTTTATGTTCCATATGTATACGCTTTTCTTGTAAGTGAAACTATCTACAAGAGTTAAAAAAAAGTTATTCCCTAAGAATATCATTAACTTTCTGACAACTTGTGTCAGGAACAGGCTAATTAACTATCTTCGTAATGTCAGTTTATATTATTTTTTTTTATGTAATTTTCTTATGTTGCATGTATGCTTTTCTTGTAATTTTTCAAGTTTTATACACTTTACCAGCGGTGGAGAGCGTATGCATATAAACATATATACATATGTGATTCCGTTTGTTGTTTCGACAATTTTTATCTAAGATCTAGTAAAATATATATACATATGTACGTCATATGTATGTATGTCCATATGTATATTCTTTATGAGTAACGAAGTTAATTAAACGTAGTCGGTCTGTGCGTGTGTTGGTTGAGTTGAAATTTTCAACGACTTCAGAATTAATGTGGGCTAGGTCTTTATGTATGTATTTATATCACATAAAGTCCGAAATAGGTCGCTATTTCAATTCAATGAGATTAGTTCACTGAAAGAATTATGCTTCATAAGTCTAATGAATCAATTATATGATTTTTTTTTTCTTTAATTCAATAAAATTTCACTACGGACATGCAAGTTTACAAATATAATGAAGCAATTTTATTAACATTACGAAATTGAGTTTCGTAATTTCGTTAAAATTTTTCATTAAATTAATGAAAACTTAATATCTCTTTCAAAAGAAAAATTCAACCAATTGTTATACATTAAGAGGTTTTTTAAGATTAAAATTAACTGTTAATTAAAAGATTTAAATATTTTTCAGTTTATGAAAAAAAAAGAAATCTTTTGTAATTTCATATTTTCCATGAAAAATGTCACTATATCAACGAAAACAAGATAAATATCTCTAACTTCAAAATACTTATAGCTAGAAGATATTTTCTTCCTATAACTGTTGTAAAAACGTATTTTTAATTCCATTTTGAGAAAGAAAAAACAAGGGCAAAAAATTCTTATATTCTTTTTTCTTTAATTGTTAATTTAAATATGTACAAAAAATTTACGTATTAGAACAAGCCAGTAAAATGGAAACAAAACAGATGAAGGTCATCGCGGGCTGGAAAATTAATTAAATACAATTTACTTAAAGGTAAGCTTATGAAAGTAGAAAATAACATGATGTAACAGAAATATAACAAGTTAGAGTTCTATATTCGGCTGTGCCGAATCTTTGATATCCTCCACCGACAGTTCGAATGTTTAAGGAGTAATATCTGTATGATGTTTGTTATTAATTATGGTTTTAGGCGACTAAACTGTTTTCCGGTAGTAGGGTTTATATGGGGCCTAGGGTAAATTATGGACCGATCATCCCGAAATTTCACAGCGTCATTTCTAGTCCTTTAAAACTGTGACGTACCAATTTCTGTTATGATAGCATTATTAATTATGGTTTTTTGTGTACTAAACTGTTTTCCGGGAGTAGGGTTTCTATGGGACCTAGGGTAAATTATGTACCGATCCTCACAAAATTTCGCAGTATCATATATAGTCCTATAAAACTGTGATGAGCCAAAATTTGTTATGATTGCATTATTTTTTACGGTTTTAGGCGTACTGAAAAGTTTTCCGGTAGTAGGGTTTATATGGGGCCTAAGGTAAATTATGGACCGATCGTCACGAAATTTCACAGTGTTATTTTTAGTTCCAAAAAACTGTGACGTACCAAATTTTGTTACGCTAGCGTTATTTTTTACGGTTTTAGGCTACTAAACTGTTTTCCGGGAGTAGTGTTTATATGGGACTTAGGGTAAATTATGGACGGATCTTCACGAAGTTTAACAGCGTAATTTCCAGTCAAATTTTTGCAAAATCTTATCTCATTCCGTGCCTTGTTCCAGCATTTATGTTATTTTTTGTAACAAAATTATCAATTTTTTTAGGTGGTGGTCCCACATTTTGATTCATAGCTCTGGTCCTACTGAACCGATTTTGCTGGATTTCAATCTTAAACTGCTTAGGATAACTACCAAGTTTATTCATTTCTTTTGAGTTGTTCGAAAGTGAGCGTGTTTTCAACAGACGGACAGACAGACGGACATGGCTAAATCGCCTTAAAATTACTCAAGGACCCAGAATATATATACTTTATGGGGTCTGAGATGAATAATAAAAAAGTTTCACACGAAATGACAAACTTAATATACCTTCTTCACAACTAATTGTGGTGGAGGGTATAAAAACGAAATAAAATTAATATAACTTGATGATTTGAAACAGGAATAAAAAAAAAATTCAAAATAACTCAAAACGCACATTGAAAAAATTGCTGCAATAAATAAACATAAATATATAACCATAACAATTATTGAACTAATAAAAGACTGCCAACAAAATGACCAAGTTTAATCATTAATTTAATGAATTTATGTCATTGAACATATTAAAAATTTCATTCAAATATAAAAATATTATGAAATTATGAAAAAAATTTCTTTAAACGTTTGACTCTTTATCATTATGTTAATGAAATGTTTCATTAATGTGATGACATTTAAAATAATGCAAAATTTTCATCGATTTTATGAAACATTTCATTAACGGGGGCTTATGTTAGATTCTTCGTTAATCCAATGACGGGTTACATAGGTTGACTTTTAATGTAATTTTTCATTGGATTAATGTCAAAATCCATTGGATCTGTGAAGAAAATTCTTTCAGTGCATAAGGAACATATATGAACGAAAAATAATTAAAAATTTTTTTTTTCAAAAGTTATGTCGTATTCATAATGTCGCCGAATTAGCCGAATGTGTTGAGTTTATTTCTTCAATATCTCGAAAAATACTTTACATACGAAGATGATTTTTATGTAATTTTAAAGAAAATATTTAGGGTTACACACGAAATATTGAAAAACTACAACTACAACTCGAGTCGAGTCGGAAGAAACCAACCAATGGCTGGGGAATGTAAACTCACTATTTATTGTTTTTGTTTTGTTTAAGCTTTTATATTGTTACAGGTAAAACTTTGAGTGTTTAAAATTCTTATTCGCTTTACAGTTTTTTTTGTATTTTATTTTTCGCTTTTCTAAAATGTTTGGGCAAAGGTTTCCTGATGATCTGGCCTAAGGAACCAGTGAACTGCGCATATGAACTAGCTTTCCCTCAACAATAAATTTCACGACATAGAGAAATCTTATTAATAAAAATTTGTTTTAGTTTTCCATGCAACATAAAAATCAAATCAACGACAGAATTTTTGTGCTTTGCCTTTTATGAATTTATATGAAAAGTAAAAAACAAAATTTTGAAATTATCGTTGTGGCTTTATTGTATCGTAACCCTCATTATAGAGCATTATAGAGTGAGATTAGTAAGATAAGCTGCTTACTTTTCGCGAGAGAAACGCCTTCGTAACAGGTCCAACATGATATCTGCCCACTTCTTAGTTTCAATATATCATCCCTATCAGAAGAATGATCGTAAGCGACATTTTGTAAAATACATAAATTTTCTGATTTAAATTGAAATTTTATAAACCTAAATATGAGTTCAAATCAACAAAATGCCAATATTGTAAATAACGTCAAATATATAAGGTGTTGGATTTGATCGTAAAACATGTTTTTGGCTATACCAATTGATCGTAGGGGACACACAGAGTGATATTTTGGAAGAAAATGGTAATTGGTATTTCTAAATTTTGTAAACGGTTGGTCCGATTAAAATAAAATTCCACGTTCTAATTACGGATTTGTAAGTTTAGGATATGGGGGTTGCCTCAAGTAGGGCAACACATATTAAAATCAATCCTGAATTCTTAATATTAGTCCGATTTTAACTGCCTGTTCATCTATTTTCGAACGAAGACTTCATTCGCTTAACTTACTTTTAAAATTCCCAGCAAAAACCTAGTATTACTGAAAAACTCACTTTTCAATGACTACTTCATACCATCTTCATTACATAGAAGTAGTTTTGTAATGGCTGATAGATAAATACTTGTTTATGAGTTGATTAACGAAATTTTTAATTAATTCATCATTAAATGCATCTTAGGTTTTAATTATTCAAATCTAATACAAATTGATTTTAAATATTTGTTCTTACAAGTTGTTTTTTTTTATTTGTTATAAGTATAGAACAATTTTTAATAGATCTGAATATGAAAAATTGAAATATTTAATTGATTTTGATATCTATCTATCTATCTATCTATCTATCTATCTATATATATAAAAATGAAAAATGTTTGTATGTTTGTTTGTTTGTTTGTATGTTGGCTTATAGACTCCTAAACTACGGAACCGATTTTCCTGAAATTATTACAGTAGCATCACGTGGGCCCTAAAAATAAAATAGGCTACTTATTTTTTCGATAGGGGCAGGGGAATTGGTACCCCCCATTGGATGACAATATTAAATATCGCATATCTTAAGAGCCGCTTCACGCATTTTGTTGAACTTTTGGTAGTAAAATCTTCTGAGCCCCAAAATTGAAAAAAAGTAGCAGCGGGGGAAGTGGTTTCCCCCATAGGACGCCAATGTTTAATATCGCATATCTTAAGAACTGTTATAGTGAGAATGTTCAAACTTTATAGAAGTCACTCTTATGGTATACTACACTATTGAAAATGAAAATAAAGCGGGTAGGCGCAGGGGGGGAAATTCCTCTCATACGACGCATATATTAAATATCGCTCAACTGAAGAACTATTAAAGGGATAGTCTTCAAACGTGGTTAAAGCTACTATTATGGTAAACTATAAATTTCAATATAGAAATGGGCGGGGTAGCCAGAGGAGGAGCAGTACCCCTCATAGATAGAAATATTAATAAGAGCCGCTGCAAGCAATTTGTTGAACTTTTGGTAGTAGGATCTTCTGAGCCCCAAAATTGAAGCAAAATAGCAGCGGGGAAAGTGTTACCCCCCATAGGACGCCAATGTTTAATATCGGATATCTTAAAAACTGTTATTGTTAGAATGTTCAAACTTTGTAGAAGTCACACTTATGGTATACTACACTTAAAAAAAAAATAAAGCGGGTAGGGGCAGGGGGGAAATACCTTCCATAGGATACATATATAAAATATTGCTCAACTGAAGAACTATTAAAGGGATAGTCTTCAAACGTGGTTAAAGCTACTATTATGGCAAACTTTAAATTTCAATATAGAAATGGGCGGGGTAGCCAGAGGAGGAGCAGTACCCCTCATAGATAGAAATATTAATAAGAGCCGCTGCAAGCACTTTGTTGAACTTTTGGTAGTAGGATCTTCTGAGCCCCAAAATTGAAACAAAATAGCAGTGGGGAAAGTGGTTCCCCCATAGGACGCCAATGTTTAATATCGCGTATCTTGAGAACTGTTATAGTGAGAATGTTCAAACTTTGTAGAAGTCACTCTTATGGTATACTACACTACTGAAAATAAAAATAAAGCCGGCATGCGCAGGGGTGAAAATACCTCCCATAGGATGCGTATATTAAATATAGCTGAAATGAAGAACTATTAAAGGGAGAGTCTTCAAACGTGGTTAAAGCTACTATTATGGCAAACTTTAAATTTCAATATAGAAATGGGCGGCGTAGACAGAGGAGGAGCAGTACCCCTCATAGATAGAGCCGCTGCACTAATTTTATTGAACTTTTTGTAGTATGATCTTCTCAACCCCAAAATTGAAATAAAATAGCAGCGGGGAAATGTTACTACACTTTCGAAAATAAAAATAAAGCGGGAAGGCGCAGGGGGGATAAACCTTCCATAGGATGCTAATATTAAATATCTCTCAACTGAAGAAGAGATTAAAGCAGTGTAGTGAAGCGCACCGGGTTAAGCTAGTGTATTTTAAAATTAAAAATTTGAATAAAAACAACACCACCCAATCAATCATATCGTTCTCTAGTTTATTGGGTATGAATATGTCCTTAATGCAGGTAAGTCAAAAAATTGCAGTCGAAACCAAACACTGTCGAACAAAAAACGGAAATTTGTTTACAACTTTTCGCTTTTTAAGTTGGTTTGACAGCGACTGTTTACATTTAATGAATCAGAAGTAAAAGCAACAGTTTTTTCTTGGCCAGTGACAAATGAAGAAGTGGAAGAAATGGCAGTTTTTCTACTTTGACTGCAGTTTTTTTAACGCAGAAATTTTTTGTATTCCGTCAACAAAAAAGCTTTGAACACTCGATACTCTTGAACAACCAAAATACAGCTTTCTATGCGAAAAGCAAGGGGTGTCTAGATATATTCCGGCCACTGGATACTATGCAATTTGCATACCATATTTATCAAAAAGAGAAAAAGTATATACCAAATTGATAAAAAAGAAAAAAAGTACCAACTTTTTCCCGTTTTTACTACTTTAAAAGTATCCTATATATACTGACCATATGCAATCTATATACCAGATTTATCCCACAGAGAAAAAGTACTAACAGTACGTCTAAAAAAGTATCCTATACTTTAATCTGGGACATATGCTATCCATCTGCCAAATTTCATGCAAATCCATTTAGCGGTTTTCGCGTGATTGCGCCACAAACTAACAAACATACAAATGTTCACATGTATAATATCGCAAGCGATATTATACTACTTTGTTTACTTAATGTCACGTATTGAACAAAAATATAAAAACGTGCACAAAAACATTTTGACTTTTCGGATAGATTTTAAAATAATAAGAAAAAACCTTCTCCTCTAAAATTCATGTTTTGACGCTAAGATCATTTCGCATAAAGGGGTCGATATGTGTTTTTGCTCAGAATCAAATCCTTAATCGAAGAGGTAAGGTAATTTATTGAATTTTTCCTTTTTTTAAACAGACAAAAAATTTAAGAGTTTTGGTAAATTAACAGTACTTTATAATTCTCAGGCATAGTAACACGACTCTGATTTACAATAGATTACTTAGAATCAATGAAAATTCTAAAAAATTATAAAACTTTGGATGCATTGCAAAAAAAATTTGTTAAAAAAATACATTTACCCTTAGAACTACTACAAATTTACTATTTCGTACACCAATACACCTACTTGTTTAGTGTACATTTAACGATACGAGTTGTGCATCGTTCTTTGCTAACAATAGCACGAACAATTGCTTAACTTTTAATACTTTACGAAGTCGTTGTAAAAAGGAAACGAAATGTCTGCGAGTACAACATGTATTGACACGTGTATTGTATCCCTTTTGATGTTGTCCATTTATTAACATATGACTGTACTGTATTGTCACCATTATTAACTTTAAATTAGTATGCAGTTATTAACATTATTTACATTATCATTGTAGATATGGGGAAAGGACAAGATACGTTATTTCTATTTTTTTTTATAAAACCAGACTAACTGCCTGTTTAACGATTTCAAACGTCAACGTTCGCATAGAAATTATACTTAAAACAAAAACAAAATTCGAAAAGTTGTTTTTGTTTGAAATGTAATTTTCTATGCGAACGTTAACGTTCGAAATCGATGAACAGGCTGTAAACAAAACTAAATATAATATAAGGGGGTAACTATTAATACTTTCGGCTTAGAGCATATTAAGGCAAGTTTGGCTATATGATACCCTACAGCACTTGCGAATGTAGAAAAAATATTATGAAATCTACAATGTCCAAATTATGAGTTATGATCAATAATTTTAAGTCGATTTGTTTATTTTAGTGGTTTAATGAGTTAACCACATGTCGTTTTAGTAGGAGAAACACAGCTCATGCCAAATGGGACATTCTGTACTAGATATTTAGGGAATAGTCATCTCACATGGAGGTTATGTTAACAAGCCACCGAGACAGCAGGTCTATGCGAATAAGCCACAAATAGCCGTGGATCCTAAAGCCAATATAACCCATAACATCGCTTAAATTCAGCCTGCTTTATAAGTCAGGTCCATGGAAAGTTGGACATTTAGGTTGCTCACCACCCAGAGAAGCCGGAGCGAATATTTACACGGTGTTATATTTCAAACATAAAGACATCTAAAGGCCTTCAAACGAATAAAGAATTTCAAATAAAAAAATTTATATTTAAAGATATGAATTTAAAAAACTGCAGTCGAAACGAAAAAACCGTTGAAAAAAACGAAATTTGTGTACAACTTTAAGCTTTTTGTGTTAGTTTGGCAGCGACTGTTTATATTTAATGAATCAGAAGTAAAAGCAACAGTTGTTTTTGGCGAATGACAAATTAAGAAGTGGAAAAAGGTGGGGTTTCTAATCTGACTGCATTTTTTTAAACGCTGATAGGAAGTGCTTAACCTTTAAATCACCCTTGTGTGAAAAACCACACAAAAGAAATAATTTTTACACGATAAACCAAAAAATGGTTGAGCTACACTAAAGAAACTTCTTGACTTTGTTAGCAATATCAATTTATTACTGAAAACACATTTTTCGTTATAAAAATATTTCTTAGTAACGAAATATTTCAGAGCTTACGTAAGCTACCCTCGTGTGTGGTTTTCCACTCATATGTAGTTTCTATGTAATTTGTACTAGGGACAAAACTTTCTGTCGGCAAGTGTGAATATTTTCGATATTGTTGCGAACTGCATACAATGTTTGTTGTATAAAGTGAGTGCTTACATAGAATACGCTACGGCGCCACAACAAAGTAGACAGATATTGCATATGTGTGAAAAACCACACATGAGGGTAACTATCATAAGTTTTTTGAGTGTGATTTGAGGGTTAATAAAACCGCTTTTACATTTAGTTTGGGACTTATTATCAAGTCTAAACTTAACATTAGTTTCATTAAGTTTTATTAAGATATCGACATTTATTGTATCGAATGGCTAACTCGGCCCATTCTTTTAGCAGGTCCCCACAAAAAGCTAATCTCGGAAGAAGAGTTTTGGCTACGAAATTTCGACTTAATACTTTTAATATACAAAGTGTATCTAGCACTGAAAAAGTACAAAATTGGTGCATAATTTCACTTAGCTCCCATACAAATGTCCAGTCGATATAAAAGTAGTAGCACAATCTCTGTGGAATGAAACATAAAGATTAGTTCATGTTTATTCCATAAAGATCTTCAGTCAGAATAAGGGGTTTAACTTACTGATTAATTAACGAATTGATTTTTTTTTTGAATCTGTTTCTTACATTTCAGGCTTACGGTTAATAACAGTTCTACTGCATCAACATTTTTAGCCAACATTTTTTACGCCGACACTTTTGATAGTATAAACAACCATTAAATTGTGGGGATTAAGTGATACGTGTCTGTCTAAAATTCCCTGTGCTAATTTATGTTCTATACTATAGAAATATTTGTTTAACATACGACTGTATACTTGTTAGTGCTGTTTTCATTTGTTTGACATGTTGTAATAACATTAAAAAAAAAGGAAATGATTTTGACTTTGTATATATTTTGTATTATTAAAATCAACATTTGATTTAGTTCATTAATAACTTTAAGCGGTGATGGGTTGAAAATTTCAACTAACGGAAGTCAAAAGATTTTGATTCACTGCTTGAATTGAAGTTTGTGAATAAATTAAAAAAATTCAAACCAAAAATCAAGAGAAACATGTTAAAACTTATAGTAGAACATAATTATTTTAAACATTAATTCAACATAATAAAAAATCAGTGTTGCAATCGTGAGTGAATTAAAGAGGTCCGAAAAAATTAAAAAAAATATTCAAAATTAAGTTTAATAAAAATGAAATAATATAAAACATCAAAAAAAAAAAACTATAGTTAATAAATTGTGATTTTTTTATTTGCAACGATATCATTTTCTTTAATTTTACGTTTTGTTTGAATTAAAAATATGGAAAACAAAAAAAAATTATTTTTTTTCTTTTGTTTGATCACTCTCAAAGAGTCCCTACTAGAAACTTGCATATAAAATAATATCGTCCGTCCCCTTAATATAACAATAGTGTATAATTTTTTTGGGGTTTTGAGAAAATCGTGTTTAAAGTTTTTGTCAAATCGGATGTCTATTAAAACCTCAATATCGCGGTAAATAAAAATTCTTCATATTTGATTTTACGACGAATACATAATACCGTTTCTTGTCTTTAATTTGACCAATTTTTTTTATTCTACGAATCCTTTAAGACCATAATTATGTCATTCAAAATGCAAGTCCTCCATATAGGCTATTTTATTTTTTAAGGAATTCGTATGATGTATCTGATACACTATTTTATTTTGTATGGGATACGCTGTTTTATTCAATAATTTTACGGTATTTTTATATCAATATCAATTTGTAACATTATAAAACAGTGATTAACTAATAGTTTTGTTAATTCAGTGCCACATATTCATTAATTTCCAATTTGGGTTATTATAAACAAAAAAATATGACAAATTAAGGTATACATTGCATAAATCAAAAATAACTAGAAGTTCATTCTCTTCCTCTGCTACATCTGGCTCATCTAAACAATTTCCCTTCTTTCCAAAAAATGACTGCGAGCCACGAGGAATTATATTCTTCTTGCACAAATTTTGGATATCATGTAGCTTTCGATGGAATGAAACTATTTCTGAAACAATAGTGTATATAATTATAAGCTATTTTATAAGTTAAAGTTTTCATAAATTGTATTTTTTTCTACAGGCTAAAATGGAGTATAATGCGTTTACACTATTATTCTTTTAATTACTTTGGAGTGGCAATTTCAAGTAGCATATGACCTTACACACTTATTGAAGGAACATTTTGAACAAGAAATTATACACTATTTTTTCCAACGACATTTTGACCCACTTCTTGGAAGTAGAATTTTACGAAATTTTGACCAGACATAAAACAGTGATGTAGATTCTAACGGTCTAATTCATAAAAATTTCTTGTTTCAGCTTTAATAAATACAATAGTTATCAAACACTTTTTGTTTTATAAACCATTAATAAAAAATCTAATTTATAAACGCTTAATAGGAGTGGATTAACAATTAAACGTTTATATTACTTTTGTATTATTATGTTGGCAACATCATGATATTTTAATTGCAATTTTTGTAATAGTGATCCATACAACTAGGGATGAAACGATACGAGTAAATAAAAATATCATACAACGAACGAATTTTAAGTGAATTTCTGTTTTGTTTTCAATTTAAAATGAATTTCTGTTTTTTAAAACGTTATATTTGAATTAATTTTATGTTTTTTTTTGTTAATAAAATACATACTATTGAAATAGAAGCGAAATATGCAAATCATATTTCAGTGCGTAACAATAACGTTTGGGAAATTTTTAAATGTCTTAAATTCTCTCATTAGGATTGCTTTCTCTATAAGAGATGACGGCATATTAATTTTTCTATTGCCCCAGCGAGCTAAGGCACGAGCCACTCTGGCTGAAATTCTACACACTGTTGCTTGAGAGAACCCATGAAAATCGGCTGCATCATCTTAAATCTACGAATTGTTTTTTTAACTTCAATTTAATTTGTTATTATCGTTATTTTGGTAATAGCTTAAATTAGTTTTTAAATTTCTAGCAGGCACATTTTTACAAAAATGTATTTTTAAATCAATTCTATATACTAATAGTGACACCCTTTTTTTAACATTTAATACCTTTTTTGATGTCTCGAATATATTTAGAGATATCTAGCTCTAGCATTTCCTGATATCCTTAATTTTACAGTTCTCATTGGCTTCATTTGTCACTTTTTGTGCTATATTCAAAGCATGTAGGACAAAACATTTTTGTTCCGTGCGGCAAACCAGTAACCAACAGACGATATACTATGTGGTTTCTACTTTGTGTTTACTTTAACAAATACTATCTATACCTATTTGAAAGACATTTTAAAATATAAGTGTAATGAATGGTAAAAAAAAGAGGTTTACATTATTTGAAATAAATCTTAATAGCTTTTTATGCAAAAACTTATAACGACTTTTAGTTTTAACAGAGAACAAACATAAGTATCTCGCGACCCACGTTATTTTTTACAAAAAAAAATCCATCAAGCTGCTTATATTATATAAAACTAATTCAAATATTAGTATTAAACTTTTTTATTAAAATAAATAAAAAGACAAAAATGTTTAATTTTTCATGCAATTATTAAAATTTTATTTTAACAAACATTGAAATATCAGTTTATTAAACGCTTAAAGTAGGGTAAAGGCTACAATAAATATTTCAAATATATGAAACGTTTATTAAACGTTTAATAGGCTATTAAACATTTATAAATACTCTTTTTTCGACTTTTGCTTATTAATGACTTATAAAGCTTCAATGAAGTGTTTATGAATTAGTCTGTAAATATGCAATAAAAAAATAATAGCGTATGAGCACATACGCTATTGTCATATTAAGGGGACGATATAATGTTTTTTTTTTAACTCTTAGAAAAACTTATGCAATTTTAGTTTTTATTGGAGATATTAATCATTTGTTTTGTATATCTGGCAGGATAGTTGCTAGTGTGAGGTTTGTGGGCTAGATTCCCACCAGATAATAAATATGAACTGTTTTACTACTACAGGATAAACGCTAATATTGCTTAGTTAATAAAATAATATCTGTTACATTTAAAAAAATAAAAAATTTGGTTAATTAGCAGCTTTTTTAAGCTCTGTACTTGAAAAATAATATTTTTCATATTTCGCAATGATTTTCTTAAACGAAATTCTTCCAACGGAATGTAATCCAATTTAAATTCCTATAAAAAAAAAAAAAAACAAAGAAAGAATGCGCATTAAACAAAACATATTTTTAAATAATGTTTAAGATTTCTGGTTCCATTGAAATCATTTTTGGACACTAAAAATTAAAATCAATGTCAATTACCTTGTTTTTATGAAAAATGGAGTTAACTTTCCAAAAAAAACTTTTTTTCAATTTATTTTTTTATTTTACGGAATTAAGGGAACTTAATTAATCATTTGTGAAAAAACATTAACTATTTGACTCAGCCCAGTTTTTCCAAAAAAAATATTTCCCTTTTCGTTCTTATATGTGGGGGATTTCATATCAAGGACCCAATTTTGAAATCGATGTCTTCCGATTTGGATTTGAAATTTGCACCAAGGTTTGACCTATTGGATAGTAGTTTAGACCAACGATCATCACGCTATGCCCCCAGGGGCCGAGCACTTTTCGTAAATTTCACACACACAAAACGAAGGTTAACGAAACAATTAAAAAACAAAAACAAAACACATAGTTAATGTCTCAAAAGAGTATATTTATTTTCCTCTCTTTTCCAGAATTGGTGTTTCATTGCACACAATATGCACTCACCACTACATACACATTTTTAACTGTCTCTCTTTGTGGTGACCGCTGGTTTAGACACAAATTTTCAACAAGATCGGTCAAAAAGTTTCTGAGTTAGAGGGGGGCAAAGTTTGACATTTTGGCCATACAGGTGGTCTTTCTCATCCATGTAACTTATTACCTATTGGTTTAATCGAAATTTGTCCCAAGTAGCTAATACCAATCTTTTGAAGAGCGAGTGGCTTATGTATAAAAAAAATAATTTCTAAGTTTTTCCATACGGCCACAGAAATATTCTTTTAAATATACTTTTAACTTTAAGTACCACTCATCTTTATCAGAACTACACCTTTAATCAGGTAAAACTACGGTAATATAAAAAAAATTCTTCTCAAAATTTTCATCGATTTAGATTTTACTCATTTACTCCAAAGCCTGGGCGATAAAAACACAGTGCGACAAAAAGTAAGGGTCAGTGATTGGTAAGGGTTCTGCTTGCCAGGAAAAGCTATACCGGGAATCAAAATATATGGATTTGAAGTTAGTAATGCTATGTTCACATTTGGGTTTTTAAACGCGTTTAAGCAAAATGTTGATTTAGCTAACCAAAGCCGTTCACATTACATTTGAGATGATTAAGATGACAGATGATTAAGAAAAAACACACACACAAACACACAAAAAAACAACAAACAAATTTAAATTTCTTTAAAGTATTAAAAATGGATAAAAACACTTTTATAAAGTTATCAGAAGATTATTTTAATAATTTTAATGATGTAATTGTGAAAATGTATGAATTATTTAAGAAAAAAAAAAAAAAAAAAAAAAAAAAAAAAAAAAAAACATTAAGCAGAAATCTTGGCCGGTTGTACACGGTTGTTGGCGATTCTACATTTGAGGTATGTTCAGTGGATTCTATGTGGCTTATGAAGTGATTTAGTTGTAATCATGTCAATTTGAAGTGATTAACAAATCACTTCAATGTATGGGTAATCATCTCGACTTTGAAGTGATTAGAGCTTAATCACGTTCGAGCTGCTTAAACGCGAACCCAAGTGTGAACATAGTATAAGTCTGATATTGAGGCAATTGTAATTTTTTGTGCCTTTTTCCTGCATTTTGACCATCTAACTTTCCTAATACCGCAAAGTGATAATCAGCGACGTTGTTACCCTCAAAGTCAGCTAAAACAAATACATTAAAGGAAAGCGGTTTTTTTTTTTTTTTATTTCTTCCACTAAATACTTTCCACGTCCACACGGCTTACCCTCTTGGAATCACTGCTAAGTTTATATGTAGTAAGGATGACGTCTTGAGCGTTTTGCTTAATTTACTTATAAAGCTTAGCGTGTAACTCATACTTTATTAGTCATGTTATTTTTTTGTTGTTGTGTAGAGTCTGTTCTGTCCGTTTATTATGCATATTACCGCCGTCTTCTTTCGTCTTACAATTAAAAGTACCTGTCCTCATTCATTTCTTTGCTTCTTGTCAGAAGTCTGTGTCGGATGAGGATTTGTCTCCATTTGGAAAAAAATCAATTGTCTTGATTTAAACAGTTAACATCAATTTTGTTAGCTACCCTCGGATTAAACTCTCGTTGTATCTTCTTCTTCATCTTCATTGTCGGTAACGTACATCTTTTGCAATTAGATGATTTTAATTGAGTTTTGTTAGATAAACAGAGGTTTACAACTTTGCTGAACTTTACTTTGCGATATTTAGATGGTCAAAATGAATGACAAGGGCACAAAATATGAAAATTTTCCCTATACGATACATACTTACTTTAAATACATATGTATATCTAGATTCCTAGACCTGATCCATACAACTTGTGTAATTCTTCTCCTAAAATTTTCGTATGCATACTCACACCCACGAGTGGTAAATAAGGTGTAATAAATTTGTGACTGTCTGTAAAACTTTTCACATATTTATCTAAGACCCCATAAAGTATATATATGTTTGTATGGATATATATATAATATTTGTAGTCGACCTGGAAAACATGCCTGTCCGTCTGTTGAAACCACGTTCTATTCTACCACTCAACAGAAAATAACCCTTTTAGTAGCTAATTATTTCCAGTTCTCCTAAGCAGGATTTAAATCCAGCACAACGGTTAAGTAGAAAGAAAAAATTATGGACCCAAAAAAATACAAACCGTTCTAAAAAAATTGATTTTCCTATTCCTTTTACCAGAAATTACTATTTAGGACCAACATTAATAACTTTTCTGAATATTTTATAACGATATTTTGCATTAAAATAAAAAAAATTTCAGTGGCGAATATAAGATAAAAACATAATTTAGAGGCATTATTTTAACTTAGCTTTACTTCAATGTAGGATTTTATCAAGGACGGGAAAATGGTTTTTTATTTTGTTTCTAAAAAAATATTTATTGTGCAAGTTTAAAAAATTCTACATTTTACAGAAAATAAAAAAATTTCTAAAATAGTTTTGAAAAAAAGACGTCGAAAAAAATAAATAAAATAAAGTTTTTAAAATAAAACGTTTTCTTAAAAGCATAAAATAAAGTTTTTAAAATAAAACGTTTTCTTAAAAACATAAAAAACAAAAACAAAATAATTATATTTAAGCATTGTCATAAAAATTTCATTCTTCAAAACAAATTTAAATAAAATTTATGAAGAGGTTTCTGAGAATACATCCCAGCCAGCAAAATACTCCGACATTGTCCGAATCAGACATTTCGTGCAAATCTCTGGACTCCATTCTTAGAGACTTCGTTCAGATTTCCGTCAGACATTGATTATACTTACTGTCTGGCCGATTTCTGATCGATTTCGCATGGATATAACGGGGGAATTTATGTACAGATATGTAGAATAGAATTCCGGAATTCTATTGGATTCATTCAGATTTGTCTAACAAAACTTATTATTTTTTTAAAATAATGAAAATTGTCATTCAGTTGAAAATAATTTTAATTTAATTTTATTTGTTCAATATAAAAAGCATTAAAAAAAGTTACGTATGTACGTGTAAAATTTATAATTATGTATGTTATTTTACATATTTTGCAATAACATTATTTCTTTCAGCTATCAGTTCGAAAGAAAAAACAAACATACACTCAATTCACATGAGGGCTTTTACGACGTCGTTTAACTTGATTCCCTTTTAAAGCAACTTCCAAAATCTCTTTGCGTTCATACGATGATTTTTGGTTGCATGTCTTTTTTTTATTTACAGTATGGCCTTGATTACCCGTCATTCGATTAACCGGCAGCTTCAATAAAATGGAAAACAAACATTT
Organism: Pollenia angustigena; assembly: GCA_930367215.1. NCBI lineage: Eukaryota > Metazoa > Arthropoda > Insecta > Diptera > Polleniidae > Pollenia > Pollenia angustigena. The sequence goes on along the minus strand of OV884058.1, from coordinate 41,693,008 downwards.
TTTTGCACTGATTTAAATTGCCTCTATTATCCGAAATTATAAACAAATTATCTTTTTTTCGTTAAATTTTGAACAATCAAAAGAAATTTAAATAAACGAAGAAAGAGAATATCTTAACGGTGTGGAAGCATGTTCTGCCAAATTTACTTTTTTCCTCATGTTTACATAATAAAACGTTATATATTTACATAAAATAAGAAACACACCAAAAAAAATAAATAATCAAGAATTCTGCCGATCCCGTCTATTATCGATAATCGAGGTCTCACTGTATTTTCAACCACACACTTCAAAGTAAGAAAAAGAATAAAACGTAAACAGAAAAAGTTAAAAGAGAAATGTAAAAAACGACATGCAAAATACAAAACGAGACATTTTGTTAACCCCTCTTTCTTTTCTACACCGCTCACCATCAAACCAAAAGAGACGTCGACAAAGCGACGTCGTAAAAGCCCTCATCTAAACTGAGTGTAAGCTAACACATCCCATGCCTTTTTCATTAGATTTCTGTAAGATATCTATCAGAAATGCCGACAAAAACAAGAATTTCCCACGACATATCTGTCAGAATTCGTGTCAACCACTTCATACATTTTTGGGTCAGAAATCTGACGGAATTCGTGTACGATTCCGATTTTTTTGCCGGCGTTTCTCTCAGATATCTGAACGACGCACAGTGGCGCCCGTAGAGCAAACGAGGTTGCAAAAATTAAAATTTTCATGAGCGCCGACGAAGTTTTGAATAAACGCATGTTATAGGAAACTTTTCAACGATTTCAAATATGCCACTGTTGATAATATCACATTTTTAGTTTAGAAGATATAACCGTTCAAAGTTGACCGACTTTTGGTTTTCAAAAAAAAAAAACACACAATTTTTAGTCAATTTGTTGCGATTTCAGGTGTAATATCACGAAGAATAGGTAACGAATCGCCTTATTTTTTGTTTGTATTGATTGATGTATTTATTAAATGTATAATTATAAAAAAAATTAACTGTTTGCTTTGTGTTTCTCCTGGTAAATCACTATTTAAAAACTATCCGTTTTTTCACTATTTTTCAACTTTGCCGGAAAATAAAAAAAATTTATATTTTTCTATATTTGCCATATATGCAACACCTGTTATTTGATTATTTCTTTACATAATTCAAAAGGTTTTATCTGCCCGTACGTGCCCGTTTGGCTGCTAGAGGTAAAAAAGGTTAAAAAGACATGGTTGCAGAAATTGTATGGCGTCCATCCCTTATATGTTTTGACTGACAGTAGTTTGATCTAATAGTTTGAAAAAAACTACTCATTGAAATTAGCAGGTACGTACCTCACTTAAACAATACTTTGGCGTACAAATGGTCAAGAACAACATTGACTTATGGTCCCAACAGGTAGGCACACATCTTATTTGGTCACGTGTATAATATCAAAATTGCATTATTCAGCCTAAATCCATATGTATGCAGGGAACAGGTAAATTTTTAGGCATGGTAGCATAAGCCTATATATTGCAAAATAAGCATAATGCCTGGATTAGTCTACGACTGAAAGTTGGCGCAACAATTACTGAAACCATTAAACAATTTAAGTACTGAAAACATGGCGTTGAACAATTTAAAATTATTTGAACTGTTTAGAAAGTCAACCACACCAAAGTTTTTCACGGAAGCTGCTTTAGAAGAACTTGATAGCTTATACGGAAATATTGAGAGAAGCGAAATTATAAAAAATAATTTTTATCTGATATATGCAAGTATTAAGGCAAAATGGGTGAAATCTAATCGAATCATTCAGAACTGCAACTCCAAATACGAGGACTGGCTTAATGAAGACACCATCCTGGATATATTGGCAGTAGATAAACCCACCACATCAACCAGAGGAGCAAAAGGAAGGCCAAAAAAAAGTATTGAGGAGTGTTCAATTTTCACAAGAAAGAGGAAACTTGCCGATGCCACCAATGACTTGCCCACGAAGCATTTATCGGACGCGCTGTCTATTAAATATACAAAGGATAGTGAAAGAGTTAGGTCGCAGATAACCAAATCTGTTGCTGGTGCAAGCCCACTGCGACTAAAAAGGATTAAGGAAAGCATTCCCACGCCCACAAACGCACACATAAAAAAGTATGGTTCCGAAGAAGCCTTGGCCTTGTTTATGTATTGAGAACTTTCCAAAGAGAAATATGAGAAACGACGGGCATCTTTAACGCGACACGGCGCTGACGTTTTACCCGGATACAAGCATATTACGCAAGTCAAAATAAATTCACGACCACTGCATACGGAGCTTACGGAAGTCTCTGCGAAAGCCAATCTGCAGGATCTCATGGGCCATACAGCAAAACGGTTGTTGGAGAGTCTTCCTGAAAATGAGGTGAAAATTCTTCCTGAGAAGTTGACATTGATCAGCAAATGGGGCTGCGATGGATCATCCGGACAAAGCGTTTATAAGCAAAGGATATCTTCCGATGACGCTACAATATCGGACGGAAATATGTTTATGGCATCTGTTGTTCCTTTGCGGCTAAAATCTGATGTTTCCCTACACTGGAAAAATCCACGTCCGTCATCAGTGCATTATTGCCGACCAATAATGTTTCAGTTGGCAAGGGAATCGGCAGAACTCATAAGGACCACGGTGAAGGACATTGAAGAACAAATAAGCAAGATAAAGCCTACAAAGCTGCAAATTGGAGAAGGAAAATATATTGAATGCAATTACGAGTTCCACCTGACCATGGTTGACGGAAAAGTCGTAAACGAACTGACAGGAACAACCTCAACAATGTCATGCCCGATTTGCAAAAAGAGTCAGAAGAACTTTGGTAATTTAAACGATTCTACAAATGAGGAGAATTACGAATATGGAATGTCACCATTGCACGCAAGGATAAGGTGTATGGAATTCTTGCTAAAACTGGCGTATACCCTACCACAAGAGGAGAAAAACTTCGATGAAAATACATCAATAAAGGATAAGGAAAAGATCAGAAAGAAGCAAATACAGGATGCTTTTTTAAACAAGTTGGACTAAAAGTAGACTGTCCCAAGCACGGATACGGTAACTCAAACGATGGAAACACTTCTAGGAGATTTTTTGAAAATGATGAGGCAGTAACTAGAATCACTGGAATTGACAATCAAATCGTGAAAAGATTGGGAACGATCTTGGCTGTTTTAAACTGCAAAGAAAATGTCAATTCTACAAAATATGGAGAATATGCGTCGAAAACTGCATCTCTTTTAGCAGAAATGTATCCACAGAAGAAGTTGACACCGACCGTCCATAAAATATTGGCGCATGGCAAAGATATAATTGAGTACCAGTCTTTGCCAATTGGAGAGCTTTCTGAAGAAGCACAGGAGTCTCTTAACAAATTTTATAAAAAATATAGAAAAGCATCAAGGGTAAGGCAAAATGAGGACCTGCGGCATGTGAAGTAACGAATAGAGTTAGAAAATAATTATAGTTTAGAAATGGTTAGTCTTTTAGATATACCTTCTCTTACTAATTGTGATGAATATTTTACAGAAAATTGAAAAATAAATTTTTAAAAAAAATTTTTTTTTTTTTTTAATTTGTTGGGTAATAATTTAAAACATAAAACCCTAAAGAAAAAAAATAAAAACAATGTAAAAATAATTTTTTTTAGTTACCATAAAATTGATTTTTCTACTAATTTTAACTTTGGTAACCCATAAGTAGGCCCCTACAAAGCGTAGCACCCTTTCCAAACGCTCATTTTATAGGCTGAACAGTTATCTATCATATGCTGTTTAAACTGTTCAATTATCTTATTCGGTTCAAAACATATATATGATTTTTGCAACGAAAAAACTCAAATGGTGCAACTGTGCGACGTAGGATTATTTTGATTATTTTCTAAAAAAAAAAAACGTTTTAAGAAATATTTTTCAACAAATAAAATAACGTTTTTTTTTTTTTTTTTTTTTAACAAAAAAGTTTTTGCTTTTTTTTGAAACTATAAATTTTGTTTTCAAAGAAATTATTTTTTTCTTTTTTCGTTTAAATTTTAAACACAGAAAATCAATATTCTTTTTTTCACACACAAAAATTTTTTATTTAAAAAATAAAATTTTATTTTGTGTTTTCCGTTCGTAATTTCCGTTCCTTGGATTTTATAGAACACATAAATTTTTTTTTTATTGCTGCAACACTACTTTCACCTACCAGTTAGGATGAACTTGTCCTTAGCTTATTGCTTACTATATGTTAAAGGCAAGTTGTAATAATGGAAAACATTTTATACGTCCGATAAAATCCAACCTTTAACTAACGCCAGCTTGTGATATTGACCCTAAACGTGACACAGTAAAAAATCTGAACATAAAACTGGTGGCGGAGAGCACAAATTTTCATTAAACTCGGCAAAAAATATTTTTTTATGAAAACTAGTTCATAATATGCCACAGCGCCATATAAAACCCACTTTCGGAAAACAATTTTTTTTTTGATTTTATATCGAAATCGTGCTTGAAAAAACCAAAAAAGCAATTTGAAAGAAAAAATTATTATGATGGATTTACTTACCCGTTTTACACCTAACAGAATAATAAAACACAAAAATCATGCCCGACACAACAAGGAAATCGTTTTTTCAAAACTTTTGTTGTGTTGTTGTAAATCTACAACACACTTTGAAAAACACACACGTATGCACGCGTAAAATAATGCAATGCTGAGAGATGAGACTAATAAGTTTTAAGAGATTAAAACCCTCATTTTGTAATTTTACTCTCAGAGTGGCACTATCAACGAAAAGTTTAAGCTTTTTTTTACTTGCTTTAAGAATTTTATACCTTTTTCAAGAAATTCCGGGATTGATTTTCGAAAGTAATCCCATTTAGGATTGTTATGAGTACGTTTTAGTGTAATTCGAACTTGAATTTTTTAAATACGACTCGTACTTAAAGGAATCATAAAGAACTTGATTTATCCCGAGGGTTTTTCTTTCTGTGTAAATGTAGTAGTGAAAGAAAGAAGAAAAACATCGAATATATATTTCTATTATAATCATCCATCTTAAACTCGACCGATATATTTAAACAAAAAAATCAGTCCGCCAAATGGATTCGCTCTTTGAATTTTAAAAATCCGACTTTAAATTCATAATCATAGAACGCAAAGAACTTTGAGTAACGGTTTTAAAACAAATCAGATCAATTTAAAAAAAACTTGTCCGCCATTTTGCATTTGTAAAATCTAATACCAGATTCGTAAACAGTGACTCCAAAAACCCCTGAGTGGCGAGTTTCAAGCCAATTATATCCATTGCTGAAAAGTTTGTCACATCGGATTCTTTTTTACAATTTTTCAAAAGTCTATTTTTTGAAGATAATTTATGACAAAACTAATGTTGTTAGAAAACGGGTTGCGGGTTGTTGCATTAGAGAGAGTGTTACCTACTACAAGAATCGACCCATAGGTTCTTTTAACTTTCTCTATCACATATGTATGTATATGATTGTTCCTATTTTATTGCAAAGTGTTATTTGAAATATGGAATTTAAATGTTTTAGTCAATTAGCATTTATTATTTTATTGTTTATAATATTAATTGGATAATTGCAATTACAATAAAATTTTAAGACTACAAACAAACTTGTATTTACTTGAACACATTATTCATTTTCGCCCAGACGTATACGTTTAAGCGAAGTATAAACGATTGTTATTGCATGCCACAAGTTGCATGCTAAACAGCAAAATATTATGAACAAACGACGGTCGAAAAAGAAATAGTTGCAACAATTTATTTAATATCAAATTAAGCACTTTGCACGCATTTTATTCAAATATTTCGTTGTATAAGCATACCAAAAATTATTTACTAAATATAAAATTAATAAAAGAGGAAAACATGGCTACTGGCATGGAATTAATATTGGCGGCAGCCTTGTGTCTGTCATGTGCCAATGAAACAGTAAATTATCCCCCTGGTTTATTGCATTTGAATGAAGAGGGGGAAGTTATAACGCTGGTTGATACGAAACCGCTGGAGGAAAAAGTAAATGGCACGTTGGATGAGGCACCGATTGAAACATTGGAGACAATGGTGATTAAAGAACAAAAGCTAAAGAAGTTGAGAGACTGGATCAATGGTCATCATTTACGTATAGCCACCTTGGAAGATTTTCCTTTGAGTTATACCAAACAATATGACAATGGCACGACTGTGGGCCTGGGTGTAGCCTTTGAATTGATTGATTTTCTAAAAGCGAAGTTCAACTTTACCTATGAAGTTTTGGTACCGAAAGGCAACATAATTGGCTCTAAAGACGATTTTCCCTCCAGTTTATTAGAAATGTTAAATACATCGGTACGTTTTTATTAAAAATTTAAAAATTTTTGTCGTATTTTTTCTTTTTGTCTTGTATTATTTCTTACTTGTCTTATATTTTTTTTTTAGAAAGCTGATATTGGTGCTGCATTTTTGCCTTTGCTGTCCGAACACCGTTCCTTTGTCTTTTATTCTGCAACCATTTTAGACGAGGGCGAATGGATTATGGTTATGCAGCGTCCTAGTGAATCAGCAGCGGGTTCCGGTTTGCTGGCACCTTTTGATTTTTGGGTGTGGATTTTAATATTTGTTTCTTTGCTTGCTGTCGGTCCCATCATTTACGTGTTAATCATATTGCGCAACAAGCTGACAGGTGATACGGAACAAAAACCGTATTCATTGGGTCATTGTGCTTGGTTTGTTTATGGTGGCTTAATGAAACAGGGCAGTATTTTGACGCCAATTGCAGGTGAGTAATATTATGTTTGATCGCAATTTTGAAATCGAAATACGAAATGCGAGTTTAACTAGCGATCATCGTTATTACAACAAAATTAACACAGTTCATCGAGTGTAGGGTCTCCAATATTTCGGACGGACAACTTAAGTTGTTCGTATTCCCAAAAAATCACGGGATATTTATTTAAAGATAAATGAAACAATTTATATTAAATTTTGTTCGAAAAATAAGATAGATATTAAAAAACTGCATGCAACTTAATAATGATGTTCATGAAACTTTCATTATAAATTTGTATTCGTTTCCTTTGTATTCAGTAAGATGAATAACTATGATAAACTATTATTAAATTTAACAAACGTTTGTTAAGCAAAATTTTCATACAAGATTTGTTCAATAAAGCTTTAAAACTTCATTGAATTAAAAATATTTGTATGAATACGGCAGAATATATTTAAGAGACGAATAAGATGAAGTTAGTTTGTTTAATATACAAGAGAATGTGAGCATTAGTGATGCCAAAGGGGAAATCCCGAATACCGAAATCCCGGGACTTTTCGGAATTTTTAAATTTAAAATTATATTTCAGTTGTATTTTTTATTTTTATAATTCTTATTTTTCTTTTTTAAAAATATATGTTATATATACATATAAAACCTTTTGAAAATTCATAAATAAATAAAAAAAAGTGTTGTTTATTTAAAAAAAATCCCGAAATCCCGGGATCCAGAAATTTCGGGATCTGGATTTTAAAATCCCGAATTCCTGGATTTTCTAAAATCAATCCCGATTGGCATCCCTAGTGAGCATTAACAACTCTGAAACAAAAAAACATTTGAATAACCTTTCATTTCCACATGCAAGTAATTACTTGCAAGAAGTGTATACGTATTATCAACGAAAAATCGAGGAAACAACCGATTGGCTAAAAGTACAAAAATTGTGTAAATGTTAGTGAAAAAGTGTGAGTGTATTGAGTTTTTCGAACTCGTACATGCATGTGGAAACGGTGGGTTAATGTCGAATAAGTTCATAGAAAAACACATTTATTTAAAAGTCAGTGTTGCCAGTTAAAGGAAATGAAAAACATTGAGGAAAGATAAAAAAAAACAAAAATACCCATGAAGAGTAAAAGCAACATGAAAAGGCGACACAAGTTTAAATCATAATACAACAAGGAAATATATTTTTAATATCAATGAAACGGGCTTCTTTGGAAAGAAAATTTTATGAAATTAATGTTTAAAACAGTGTTCGAACAAAAACACCAAATTTGGCTCCTTAGTGTTCGGTTCGGTAGATTTGTGGAAAACACAAACGCTTAAAGTGTTTGTGTAGAAATATCATTCCCTATTTGTCATCTTTCGAACACAAAAATAATAATAATATATTTAAGAGACGAGTAAGATAAAGTTAGTTTAAAGTTTACTATAGAAGAGAATATGAACATTAACAACTCTGAAACAAAACAACCATTGCATAAATGTCGAATAAGTTCATGGAAAAACACATTAATTTAAAAGTCAGTCTTGCCAGTTTAAGGAAAAAAAAACAAAAATATCCATGAAGAGTAAAAGCAACAAGAAAAGGGGTTAGGTTAGGTTAGGTTAAGAAGGGTTATGTGCCCAAGGGCACACTTCCACTCGGAGACCAATATGGTCCATTGTGAATCCTTTCAATTAAGAGAAAAAAGAAAAGCCAGTAAAGAAAATAAGTATGAGATGGAACAAAAAAGGAAGTAAAGGGTGTTTTTTATAAAGCGACACAAGTTTAAATCATAATAAAACAAGGAAATATATTTTTAATATCAACGAAACGGGCTTCTTTGTAAAGAAAATTTTATGAAATTAATGTTTAAAACAGTGTTCGAAAATAAACACTAAAAATCGCTCCTTAGTTTTCGGTTCGGTAGATTTGTGGACAGCACAAACGCTTATAGTGTTTGTGTAGAAAACCATTAAACATCATGCGAACACAAAAATAATACTGTTTTTATCAAACTCATATACACAATACACACACAAGCTGTTCGTGCTGCAGTCGTTTCTAAAATTTTTAGTTTGTTCATTACTATATCAATGTAAAAAAGAAACATTTTAGAACATTAAAATATAATGTTTGTCTTCAGTATCACTACAATTGTTCTGTTTTTTGAGCACATTAAAAGCTATGCATACTAAGTTTTAGAAAGGCTTTCTTGGCACGTGAAAAAAATTTGACATTTGGGGGATGGACCCGAGATGGCATAAGTGGCGCCCAGAGTTTGAGCTCGGATTAAAAAGTCAGCAAAAATGAAGCCACTGTCAAGCCATGAATAACGATATGCGATATGATGAGATCGGACTTTAAATGGCAGCACTACATATAAAAAACCAAAAGTGCTGTATTTTGGGGCGTGGCAAAAAAAATTTTTTCCTGTTTTAGAAACTTCATTGACATATCTTTCATTCTAGGGGGTGACTGGCACAACTTTTTTTTTCGACCCACCTTATTGTCTCCCTGCGGGAAATTTGTGTCAATTGGTCTCACAGACTAGTCCTGGGAGTTGTGAAAATACAACAGGTACAAAAAGAAAGAACTCATGACCAGTGAAAGGAGAACCAATCATGTAACTGGTTTATGAAGAGCAAAACGGTAGAAAAAGTAATGAATTACAGTACAGTCTTCACCGGTGGTGTGACACAGTTTATGTGACTTTCTAAATTTTGGTTCTTAAATTTAATTCTAGGACTTGTTTTATTGAAATAATACTTCATCGTATTGAAATAATACTACATTTTAGTAACTGTCACTAAACACGTCCATTGAGAATAGATTTGTGACTGGTCAAATTGTGTCAATTGACCCACTCCAATGACAACCCCATGTAAAAGTGATAGGTCTTATTCATAGAAAGTGTTAAAACTAGAACCGGTCTCTACCACCAAAGACCTATCACAGGACTACTTTGGTGTCAGTTCGCTTCCCTCTAGGGCTATAGTACCACTGCAATTGTTTTTTTTTTTTTCGAAGAACAGAATACTAAATAATGTTCGGCTCTTTCTTGAAAATAGTTACGAACGGTATTAAGGGTTATGTTGGTCTACACAATTACTAAAAAAATAGATATCGTTCTTGGGTGTGTGAGCCGAACGCTTAAGAATGTACTGTTTATTTTCGAACACAGGTTTAAATATGATTTCTGCCATGTGGCCGCCACGGCTAGCGTGTAGAAGGCGCAATTTGTAATACCAATTTTCAACAACTTTTCGCAGCATTTGCGGCCGTATTTCGCCGATAACTCTTCGAATGTTGATTTCCAGGTGTTCAATTGTTTCTGGTTTATCTACGTAGACAAGTGACTTAATATAACCCCAAAGAAAGTAATCCAATGGGGTTAAATCACACGATCTTGGTGGCCAATTAATTGGGTCGTTACGTGAAATTATTTTTTCATCAAAAGTTTCTTCGAGTAAATCAGTTGTAGCGCCCGATATGTGGCTTAATTGAGGTACGCAAAAATTGCGAATCATTTTCCTATATTGTTTACCATTGACAGTAAGATTCTAATCATCATCGTTTTTTAAGACATATGGGCCAATGACTCCGCCAGCCCATCCCACCAAACAGTTATTTTCTGTAGATGTAATGGTGTTTCGACAAAAGCTTGTGTATTCTCCTCACTCAAAATGCGAGACTTCTGCTTATTTACGTACCTATATTTACGTACCATAAATGGGAACGTCAGAAAATGAAAGAAGTGCACGATGAGTTTAACGAATAGAACAATTATTTTGATTAAAAATTTCAACAATCTGCACGCGTTGCCCTGCTGTAATTCGATTCATAATGAAAACCAATTTAAGCAAAAAGCAACTACCAGCTGTTAAATAAAGCAGTGATGCCAACTCAAAGTTGTGACACTCTAAAAGACACGCATCACATTAATATTAAAAAGAAATAAGAGAAAAGAAAACAAATTTGACTTTGTTTTCAATGTAAATTTTAAAATTTCAAAAAAATAAATTAAATCAAAAACATTCACTAACTTCAAAAACATTTTTCAACAATATGTTTTGCTTGGAAGTGTGAAGAAAAGTGATTAAAAAAATTTTAAATTGCTTTACAAATAACATACATAATTGGAATGGTAACAAAAAAAAAAAAAAAAAATTTCATAAACATACAATGGTGGCAACATTGCTATTGTGAATTAATAAAAAAAAATGAGAGTAACAACTGTTAAACAAAACCGTTTGATTGAACAACCTCTTTGTGTTTGGCATATGAAACGACCCAGGAAATAATGCGAATAGACCATACACGCATGTAAAATGTATGGAAAAACATTTTCTAATTAACATTACGATGTCCTAGGGTAGTAGGACCATATAACCCAGCTTTGCATTACAAAGAAGTAGTCTTAAAACTACTCCATGGTATACTACAGAGGATAAGCTTTGAAATCGTTTAAGAAAGAAAACATGTCTTTAAAAATGAAGCCATGAAAATGACATGGTCCATGCTTGCATTACATTGGACCAGTACTCCAATATTATTTGCAGGGGAAATGTGTTTACTAGTAGGATGAATGAACAACAGTTTGTTCAGTAATCTCAATGTTGTTTGAACACGAACTTCAGTGAATAAACATTTAAATGCGTTTATGAATGAAGTTGTTCATGCAGACCTTTATTAAATTTATTTGTACAACTATATACCGTATTTCATCTTAAGAACCAAATATTGTTTTTATGGTTAATTGTGAAACAAGATTTGAATTAATCATGCTTTTGAATAATCTTGGTGTAAATTTTGTAGGATTTCCAAAAAAATCTGAAGAATAATATAAAATAAGGCTCGAAAACTAAAATAAAGTCGAATAAATAAATTCTAAGTTGGAATTTAGCGTTTCAATCAAAATATTTTTAAATTTTTTAACTAAAAATCCCTAAAAAAGTCACATGCATAAAAAAATTAACTGGATAAATTAAATTTGTTTAATTTGTAGGTTTGTTCTAAAAATCACGTGCTTTTAAAATCACACGTGTAATTTTGTGATGTTTTAAAATACATACAGATATTTTTCATCACACCGAAACACACCAAAATAACATACGCGTGATTTTGAAAGGCACATGTGATTTGAAACCACGTTGTCTTGAGTTAAAGTAATTTTCAGAACAGGCCTGTATGTATGAATTTAATAAAAATTTTCTTTAAATAATTCGATACAAAACTTTTAATAGTTTATGCAAAATCTTATAATAAAAAGGAGATGTTGTGGTTGTTGCTAAGCAATTAATTAAAATAAGTTTGTCATGTCCGTTTCCCAAGCGTTACTTGGCTGCTGACATTCTCACTCAGCCATCCGGCCTATTGATTCTTTGCTTTTGCTATCAATGTAATTTAGGGCATATGTTTCTAATAAGACTGCCAAGATTAGAAAGGACTTTTGCTTTTCTTAAAGGGGTTTTTGCGATATTTTGGTTTTTTAGTTAATTCAATAAACTAAACCGTTTTGAGTTGAGTTGAATATCGATGTTTTGACTGCACGCAAAGAAAAAACATGGTTGTGGTAAACATATTCTAAGAGCAACATATTATGATAAGAATTATGATTGTAGTCACCATATTAAGATTATTATTGAACCATATTATGACTAAATATACTCGTACTATTACATCATAATATTTTTCCCTTAATCATATTATTATTCTGTTATGTTAACTTAGTATGAAGTTTAGAAGTAATCAAATTATTGTCATGTTAATCATAATAAGCTAAGAAATTAATCATATTATTGTCATGTTAATCATAATAAGCTAAGAAGTAATCATATTATCATCTTGTTAATCATAATAAATTTAGAAGCAATCATATTATGATACAGCACCTTTCATAGCTGTCATAAAAATACAAAATAAATTTAAATATTTTTGAATCGATTTTTTATTTTGTGGCTTTTTACAATTTTTCTTAATGATAATCAAATAGCGGAGTTCAATATAAGGCTTGCAAAAGAGTAAATGAAATATCTGTGGTTTTCATGGGCAACCGCGTGTGTCCATTTTTTCGATTTTAAGATGTTGATGCCATATTGCCTAATTTTGAACGCTCTTTAAATTTTTTTGAAAAAAGATTACAAAAATTTTCAGTTAATACTATTTTTGCAAAATTTCTATCTCTCTGAAGGCGTACAAATGTCACGTACGATGAAATGGAAATGACCATGTCACTTTTTGGATTTAGGAAAAATCGCCCAAAAAAAAATGGCAAAAAAAAAAATTAAAAATCGCCCAAAAAAATTCCATGTAATATTGGGCCTGAATTCATAAGAAAAGTGTCCCAAAATTTTTGGGCTATTTTTCGTTATTATTAAGTGATTTTTCGTTTTTGAAATTTAAGAAAATAAAAATATTATATGAAAAATAGCCCATTTTCGGCCCATTTTTCATTTTTAAAATTTCGTCAAAATCTTACATACTATTTGTCTAAAGCAATCATTATTACTATACGTCGAATTCTTAAATGTTATTTATAAAAATAACGGGACATATTGCAAAAAGGTGGCATGTCATAACGTCCAGTGTCATAGTGTCCGTTGACAAATGCCAAAGCATAGACGGCCTTTGGCCGGTCGCAAGGATTTTCTCCTCTTTGATAAAACAAGTACCGGCTTCGCTAACTAAAGCTTATCTGCACAGCCGGCCTTCGGCCGGGGCAAGGATTTTCTCCTCTATGGTATAACAAAAACCGGCTTCGCTAACTAAAGCTTATCTGCGAAATCGGCCTTCGTTCGGAAACAAGGCAGATTTTAGAAGCTTTACTTAGCGACACCGGTACTTGTTGTACCATTAATGAAAAAATCCTTGCGCCCGCCCAAAGGCCGTCTGCGCAGAGAAGCTTTAGTTAGCGAAGCCGGTCTTTGTTATACCATAGAGGAGAAAATCCTTGTGCACGGCCGAAGGCCTGCTTTGCAGAGAAGGTTAAGTTAGCAAAGCCGGTTTTTGTTATACCATAGAGTAGAAAATTTTTGCGCCGAGAAGCTTTAGTAAGCGCTGCCGGTATTTGTTACACCATAGGGGAAAAAATCCTTGCGCCCAAAAGTGTTTTCGTTATATGTTTAATATATGCACCCAGAGAAAAAACAACAAAAAATGTTGACCATATTATGTTTAATTTAACCAAATCATTGTCACCGACAACCATATTATGGTAAAATAAGTTTCTTTAAAAATAGTTTTGTTGGTTGTGACCATAATAAAACATGTTTTTCTCTGCGTGTATGCAGGTCTTTTTACATCTTTATTAATTATGGACCTTATGACATTTTTAAAAATGACATAATGTGCATTTGCAAAGTGTCTTAATGCCCACGGACATTGACATTTTCAAAAGTGTCACAGTGTCCATGGACACTACGACACTGGACGTTATGACATGCCACCTTGCAAAAAGCTATATTCTGTTTTGAGTAATTGATTATTACTATGCAGTGGTTTATTAATATTTCACTATTGAACAGTGCACAAAGTTTGGAGGAGGGCTCAAATAAGTATTACTGTCCATACTGCCGAGCAGCTGTTGAATTTTTTACATAAAACTTACATTTGTATGTAACTATATTTATATGAATAATAAACACTTTTTTCAAATTGGGTAATTTTTATTTTTTTTTTTTAGGAAAAAATTCGGTTTTGCTTTTTGGGTAATTTTTAATTTTTTTGGGCCCTTTTTCGTTTTTTTTTGGCAAAATTTCATATTTAACTTTTTGGGTAATTTTTCATGTTCTTTTGGGCGATTCTTCATTTAGGCGATTTTTAATTTTTTTCTTGGGCCATTTTTCTTTGGGCGATTTTTCCTACAGCCGCACTTTTTATTGATGAAAAATAAAATTGCTGGACCCTTTTTTGACGGGAGATTATCGCTAGAGTCAAAATATTTTGGGAATCTTCATGAAACATGTCAAAGTTAATTTCCAGAGGGGTTTGTACTAACTTTTTTTTTGCTCATATAAGGTGAGTCGGTCTAATATACATATTCGAAAATTTATTATTTTTTATAACTTATGTTTTTTTCTCTATTTTAATGACGTGGTAGGGAAAAATCGGATTTTTTTAGCATGTGTAGGTATTTTTCAAAAAATCCACTGGCAACTCTGGTAAATACACACTTTATGAACAAATGCTATATGTCCCATATAAAGAGTACTCTCGGAATGGAATTTAAAACGGCTAAAACCGTAAAAAAATTAGAGTTAATCGCATATTTTTGCCCACATTTCAATCTATTATAGTAGACTTAGGCTTGATAACAATACAATAATTCTTAGGGCTATGTGTAACATTGATAGGTAAGTGTATGAAAACTAGTCTACGGGCTACGGAATTAATTTAACTCGCTTTATAAACTCTAGAGTGTAAATGTTATATATTTTTTTTTACCAGTGATCAAGAGTTAAAAACAAAATAGATTACAGACTTATGACACTTTAAGCGACAAGAGACAAAAATTAGGGTATAATTGCTAAAAATAAGAAATTTTTGTTTATTTCGGTAGATTTGAAAACTATTTCATACTTTATTTAACCTAACCGCGTTTCTTTTTAACTAACAATAAGTACATATCTATAAATATTTAATTCCCTATGAGTATGAGAAATATTTTATTGTATAGAAATTAAATATCAATCATACGCTTTGATGAAGTAAAATGTTGAAAAGCTACATACATACTTATACATACAATGTAAATTCAAAGAGATTAGATATCTAAATTAAATTAATGTTTATAAAGGGGCTTCCAAAAGGGACATGTGAGGGTTTAGAGGTGATACTGACCATATTGTTGGATATATACCATTGACTTGGCTGTAATTCATTGAGTTAAACAACTCAGGAAATTGATAAAATTTAAAAATCTTTTTTTTTTTATTTATTTATGAGTTGGTACCTTCTACACTAAACATAAGTTTTTTATAATAATAGAAGTGCGGACATAATTATTTGGTTTACAGTTGAGTAAAAAAAAAAAAAAAAAGATATATAAATTGACTTTTATTCGACCTTTATTGAACCGAAATATTGGTTCAATAAATTTTATATTTTTTTAAAAAAAAGAGACCTCAAGCTTAATAAAATAATAATAATAATAAAAAAAAGATATTTTAAGACTTAACAAAAATTATTTTAATTAAGTTATAACTATTGAGCAAGTAAAAGGAAGAGATTAAATAATGACATACAGAGTATACGTTATAGAAAACTTAAAATTATCAGGAAGTAAATATGTATATAAAAAGTTCATGGAGTTTTTAGTTACAATAAAAATTGAGAATTCTTTTTTTTTTTAAAGTGAATCGTTGCTGGTTTCCCTAATGATTGGAGGAATAGTATTCCAAAGACGTATTGTATTTACGAAGAACTGCCAATTTGATATACATAAGCCTATGGTGTCTCAGTTGTATTAAAGTTTTGTTTCTGCCAAACCGACTAAAACTAAGCCGGCTATAAAGGTAATCAGGTTCGTGACTTGATATAATTTTATGCAAGAATACCAATGTTCGTATTTTCATAAAGATTAAGTTCATAAGCGTATCTAGTTATGTTGCCTCGCTTTACTTGTTGCACCCCAACTTGAAAAAACTTCGCTGGCATTAGTTAAATAAGTTTTTGCAAGCAGCAGCCTGATTTTGAGTGATGTACAGTATTGTGTTGGCCATAGAGTTCGTAGCATAAAGAACGTTTTTCCACAGGCATTTATCACATGATCTGCCCAGGTTAACGTGCTATTGAAGATAACTCCTATGTTTTTAGCTCTACTCCCTGCTTCTGTTCGATGGTTGTTCACGTAGACTTGTGGTATTTCAATGGCGCGCTGTGTTCTTTTATGTAATAGTATGTACTTTGACTTGTTTGGGTTAAAGCTTAAGCGATTGATAGAAGCCCACAGTGATATACTTTTAAGTCTTCGTGTAACTTTTCCTCAAAGTTTCTTTTTTTATTACTAATATACAGTTGAACATCGTCCGCATACATTCATATATTGCAGTGTTGCAACTGATCTGACAAGTCGTTAGCATAAATTGAAAAAAGCAAAGGTCCAAGAATTGAGACCTGCGGTACTCCTCTAGTGACTGGGAGAAAGGAGGATGTTAACGCCGGATTGGTTTCTACACACTGTTGTTTCGAAGACGTAGGAGAAAAATTTATAATTTTTTCAAGTTTTTGTTTTAAAACAACATGGTCAACATTATCAAAAGCCTTTGAGTGGTCTAGTAACACCAACAATGCTCTATTACCACCATCTAGCTCTTTTCTAAGATCTTCAGCTACGTCAATGAGAGCAGTGGTACAACTGTGCTTGGCACGAAATCCAGATTGTTTTGATGTAAGTAGGTTGAAATCATTGAGATATTTCATTTTATATTCATCTAACAAACATCGTTAATGATAAGGCCCAGTTCTGGTTGAACGGGTGTGTCAACAAACAAAATTATCGAATTTGCGACGGCACTAATCAATGGTTTGGACTGGCGACTTCATTGCTCCATATTTTTTTGACAGCGACGATGAGAGCGCTACAAGCCTGAATCGGATGATATAGACACTTGTCAGCGCTAAGTGTTTCAAAGTTTATGCTACATTGATCATTATGCACGAGCAATTTGAGGGCATTGCTATCCTTTGCGGAGGTGAGGTCTTAAAGACAACACAGCTCATGCCATCGGTCCAATTGAGCCTGATTTATAAGCCGAGTCATGGAAATGTGCATATTTTGAATGCACGCCAAATAGCGAAGACACGGTGGACATTTCGATCGATAGTTGGAAGCAGCTGATGAATGATTTTTTGGCAGGACTTAAAATTTAACGGCATTTTTAATGTTCTTTAAAAAGTACTAAATTTCTATGTACTGTAATGATTGTATGTTTCTATAATTTAGTTTACTGAAATATTAACACTAAAATGATTTACACTGATAAAAAATGTTTTAAAATATTGTTTCATTGTATGTTAACTTTGCAATTACAGCTAATAAACGTTTATTTTCTACGCTTCCATTAGATAAATTATCTACTAATATAATAAACGTTTATTCCATTATAATAATTTAAATCAAATATGCAAATTCAAAAATTTTTTTTGTTGTTCCTTCGTACAAATTAATTGTATAAATATTTGTTTAAATAATAAAATCAATAGGAATTTTACATCAGGACAAAGCAACCAGGACATTTATCATGTGGACAATGAAAATATAAACTTTAACTTATCTTGAGAAACAAATCAGTTAGGATATTCATAGGTTGAGGGAGCTTCTGTAAATTGCTAGGAATGGTTTTTATTTGGAATTTTAAGTTAACAGAGGGTAAATCCTATTAAAAACCATATGAAAACTAAATTTTATCAAAAATTTATATGATATAATATATAATATATACATATGTACTATACAGTGTAACCTCGGTGAACGCAACCAATAGAAATTTTGTGCTGTTGCGATAACTGAGTTGTTGCGCAAACCAATCACAAATTTCTAGTTATATTTTTCTATTTAAAAGCTTATTTTAAACCAATCAAGAATTTTATAAAAAGAAACCAAGGTTAGCTTATAATTATCGTATTTATTTGATTGAAATAAGGATTAACAAGGAAGAAAATATAGTCGGTCAAGCCCGACCATATAATACCCTACACCACAGTATTAAAACACACATCATGCTTATGTGTCCATATAAATATGGATTTATCTATGTTTATAAACTTCATGAAAATCGGGTTGAAAGATTGTGAGAGGCAGAAATTGACCCCTACTTCCCCTTGTGGTCCCTTTTTTGCAAAACTGCTTATTTAACTTTATAGATATGGATCTATCTACGTTTTAAATTTCATTAAAATCGGTTTGATAGTTTCTGAGAGGATGAAATTTCCCCCTATCTTGCCTATCTTTAATATGCTTGGTCCTTGCACCAATAAGAATCTATGTCCCAAATTTTATCAAATTATCTCCAAAATTGCGACCTGTACTTTGCGCACAAGGTTACATGGACATCCAGCCAGCCAGCCTGCCAGTCGGACGGACATCGTTAGTTCGACTCAGAAAGTGATTCTGAGTCGATCGGTACACTTTAAGGTGGGTCTAGGACCAATATTTTAAGGCGTTACACACATCAGCACAAATGCATAATACCCACTCCACTATTGTGGTGTGGGTATAAAAACAGAAAAACAAAATATACATCTAATAAAAGATTTATAACATTCACATTCAAATCTATGTTAATTTGTACTGATGGTTGTTATCGAGTTAAAGATTCATGTTTTTAAGGGAAAAAGTCTGCAATTTTCGACTGGGTTTTTGTGCTTGTCATATTTTTAGGAATTGCAATTTCACGAATCTTTTGTAATACCATTATATCCTACAAAGAACAGCTTTTATCCACTGCTCATTGTAGAACCACAAAATATTTGTCATTCTTAGAATACCGGTAAATCAAGAATACTATTGCACTTAAGCATAAGATTTTACATCCACACGTTTTAGTTTTGAATTTATTTATCAAAAACCAAACTAAAAAAAAAACAAGTTAGAGTGCTATATTCGGCTGTGCCGAATCTTTGATACCCTCCACCGACAGTTCGAATGTTTAAGGAGTAATATCTGTATGATGTAATTATAATCTTAAACTGTGACGATTTGTTATTAATTATGGTTTAAGGCAACCAAACTGTTTTCCGGTAGAAGGGTTTATATGGGGCCTAGAGTAAATTATGGACCGATCATCACGAAATTTCACAGCGTCATTTCTAGTCCTTTAAAACTGTGACGTACCAATTTCTGTTATGATAGCATTATTAATTATGGTTTTAGGTGTACTGAACTGTTTTCCGGGAGTAGGGTTTCTATGGGGCCTAGGGTAAATTATGTACCGATCTTCACGAAATTTCACAGTATCATTTATAGTCCTATAAAACTGTGACGGGCCAAAATTTGTTATGATTGCATTATTTTTTACGGTTTTAGGCGTACTAAACGGTTTTCCGGTAGTAGGGTTTATATGGAGCCCAAGGTAAATTATGGACCGATCGTCACGAAATTTCACAGTGTTATTTCTTGTCCTAAAGAACTGTGACGTACCAAATTTTGTTACGCTAGCTTTATTTTTTACGGTTTTAGGCGTACTAAACTGTTTTCCGGGAGTAGGGTTTGTATGGGGCCCAGGGTAAATTATGGACCGATCTTCACGAAATTACACAGTTTTATTTCTTGTCCTATAAAACTCTGATGTACCAAATTTTGTTATGATAGCATTATTTTTTACGGTTTTAGGCGTACTAAGTTGTTTTCCGGGAGTAAAGTTTATATGGGGCCTATGGTAAATTATGAACCGATCTTCACGAAATTTCAAAGATATATTTTTAGTTCTATAAAACTTTGATGTACCAAATTTTGTTATGATAGCATTATTTTTTACGTTTTTAGGCGTACTAAGTTGTTTTCCGGAAGTAGGTTTTATATGGGGCCTATGGTAAATTATGGACCGATCTTCACGAAACTTAACAGTTTAATTTCTAGTCCTATGTCACAGTGACCTGCCAAAATTTGTAATGATAGCATTGTTAGTTAGGGTTTTAGGCTTAATATACTGTTTTCCGGGAGTAGGGCTTATATGGGGCCTAGGGTAAATTATTGACGGATCTTCACGAAATTTCACAGCGTGATTTCCAGTTGAATAAAACGAATTGTTGCGAAATCTTATATCATTCTGTGCATTTTTCCACCATTTATGTTAGTTTTTGTAACAAAATTATCAATTTTTTTTAGGTGGTGGTTCCACATTTTGATTCATAGCTCAGATCCTATTGAACCGATTTTGCTGAATTTCAATCCCAAACTGCTTAGAATAACTACAAGCAATTTGACACCAAGTTTGTTGATTTCTTTTGAGTTTTTCGAAAGTGAGCGTGTTTTCAACAGACGGACAGACGGACAGACGGACAGACGGACAGACAGACGGACATGGCTAAATCGACTTAAAATTACTCAAGGACCCAGAATATATATACTTTATAGGGTCTGAGATGAATAGTAAAAAAGTTTCACACGGAATGACAAACTGAATATACCCTCTTCACAACTAATTGTGGTGGAGGGTATAAAAACAAAACAAGTCTTACTTGTTTTGCTTTTGCAAAGTTGCGTTAATTGAGGCTTTGTTTTTTGAAAAGTTGCGTTTACAGAGTCACCAATGTTACGAAATCAGGTGTTGCGTTTAACGAGGCTACACTGTATTAAGGTACTTAATTGCGCGTTAAGGTAGTATGCTTTCATTAATTGATCTTTTTCAAAATACTGCATAACTTTAAAAATGCAGTGTTGCATCACTGAAAAAAATGCGTTGACAAAGCATCAAAAATTAACACAGTGTTAAATTTTCGCAACCGATGTGCAGTGTGAATACGGTTGCCGTGCAATATGAATTCTATGGCTTTCAGTGTGGCATTGCAGTTCTTCATTTTTGAGTTCAGCCACTGTTCCGCTTTTGTTGTTTTAATAATATTTGTTATTTCTAAAAAATATTTAAACTAATTAGTTTGGTTTAGAAAACGTCTAATAATTGGGGTTATGACGAAAATATGAAAATTTTTGAAGCACTTTTATTAGTTGATAAAGAAAGTGATGGGACAAAATTGAGGGTTAAAAATTTGATAAGGATTTAAATTTTTTTTTAATTGAGGCTTAGAAAACCTTTCAATGATTTCCTCGCAACACTGATTAAAGCGAAAACAAGTTAACGGCTTCGTAAATTTAGCTAGAAACGAAGAGAGTTAGAGAGAGCAGACCAAGTAGAGCGAGACAGAGAGAAAACACAAAATTAAGCGAAGACCCAATAACACTGTTGGGATCTAACAATTCTTAAATTGTACCGTCTCAATGGCAAAATTGTACCAAATTGACATAAATTGTACCAAAATTCGCTATAAAATAAAAAAGCATACATAGTAAAATTCATAACACTTTTTTATTTAATAAAAATAAAAACAAAAACAAAACAAGTAAGAAATTATAGTCCGTCAAGCCCGAGCATTTGATACTCTACACCACAGTATAACAGACAAAGTTTCGAGAGTGAGACTCATAACCAACCATGGACCCGCCAGAAAAAAAATGATGTTATCCGGTTAAAATATAAGTTAAAGTTTAAGATATCTTCATCTAAATGAGATTTCTTTGCCTTTAAGTGATTTTAGGAAGATGGGTTATATGTGACGTATGGTTAGTTTTGGACCCACCAGCGCAACATTTTGTCTTGACAAAGTGGCTATCGTAAAAGTAATCGTCGCCAATTTTTATATCAATATTAAAATTCCAATAAAATATCGTAAGAAGATTTAGATTGCAATAAAATAACTCTGGCCCAAGTTTAATCTAAATATCAACGTAACAGGATGGTTTATAGGTAAAAACACTGTTCCGGAAAGAAGTTTGTATGAGGAAACGTGAAATTGTAGACCGACTCTCACTGTTTTGAGTAGGCTTTGCTCTTATGAATTGAAACCTATGTTCAAAACTTCATCGAATTACCTTAAAAATTGCGATCTGTACTTTACGCAGAAGGTTACATGGACAGACAACCAGCCAGCCAAACGGAGGGACATCGTTAAATCGACTCAGAAAGTATTTTTTTTTTAGTATTACACACATCAGCACAGTTTGATAATACCCTCTCAACTATTGTGGTGTGGGTATAAAAATTAAGAAAAAGCCAAAATTGTTCTATTTCTCTTTTTTCTGAAAGGCAGACTAAAATGTAGACTCTTGGTTGACAGTGTCACCAAAACAATCGACTTAAGTGGCGATTTGGAGACACTTAATTCTAGGCTTCTACAGGGATACGAGTACATATACTTATGTATGTATGTACTTTATGTGATAGTATATTATCCGAACATTAATTAACAATAATAAAATTTTTGGCAGTTCTGGTAACGGCTGTTTTTAAAAATTTTATTGAAAAGAAAAGTGAGTTAATACACCTCAAAGAAATGATAAAACTTCGGTGGTATTTTTTTAAATTGTACCAAAAAGGGATGAATTGTACAATGAAGTTTCGATTGTACCAAATTTGGTACAATTTTACCACAAATCCCATCAGTGCCTAATAACAGCGACATAACATTTAAACTACCGTAATTTTCACACATGATGAAATAAACAGGTGGTACCACTACGTCAGAAGACGATTTTTTGCTCTTGTATTCGTTGGCTAATCTTATGTCAAAGCTTTGTTTATACGAAAAGTTTCTATTTTGTGTCGATGTTAATGTATTTTATTCAAGTTTTTAAAAATTTTAATTAAAGATAAATACATAAGTTAGTAACCATAATTAAATAAAAAATTGGCTAATATTTTTTTTTTGTTTTAAGTAATTTTTGACGTATGCGGAGACAAATTTCCATTTTTAATGCAACCTGTATTATTTCACCATGGTTTTACACTACCTTTTTGGTATATTACTGAGCTACCTAAATAAGAGCGTCAATCGTTTTTTAAATCATGAAAATCAAACCGGCCAGCCGCGGCTAAGCGATCTGTAAAATAAGATTTTCCAACAGGATGGTGTTGAATTCGAGTTCTAAACGTTTGTATCGTTTCAAATGTATACAAATGAGAAGTTTTGATATGAAAAAATGCTTATCGCACTTATTTAGGTAGCTCAGTCGGAGACTCATACAAGGGTTGTGATTAGCCTTAATTTATTAAAAAAAAAATTAAATGTTTCATTTACATAGAATTTTGTTCGTCTTTTTTTTTATATTTTTAGATTCAACACGTTTATTGTTTGCAACTTGGTGGATATTCATCACAATATTGACCTCATTTTACACAGCGAATTTAACGGCTTTTCTCACGCTATCGAAATTTACATTGCCCTATAATACGGTCAACGATATACTGAATAAAAATAAACATTTTGTTGCACAACGTGGCAGTGGTGTTGAATATGCAATTAAGACGGTAATTTTCTTTTAAATCGACTCATCATTTCAGTTTGATTTTAATAATATTTACTTTTTAATTAAACAATTACAGACCAATGAAACTTTATCGATGCTTAATCGCATGGCCCAGCTAAATTATGCTGTATTCTCAGATGCCACGAATGATACCTTAAATTTGCATAATTACGTTGAGAAGAGTGGTTATGTGTTTGTACGCGATCGTCCGGCTATAACACGTGCTCTCTATTTGGATTATCGCTATCGTAAAAGTATTAGTGTGAATAATGATAAAATTCATTGTCCCTTCGCTAAATCAAAACAGCCATTTTTGAAAAAGAAACGTTCATTTGCTTATCCAATTGGCAGCAATTTGAGTGACTTATTTGACAGAGAGTGAGTATGGGATATTTTAAGTTATTGTTTTTTTATTATATACTAGCATTTAACCCGCTACTTCGTTGGCGTCTCCTTTTTCTTCGTGGACATATCTGCATGCCAAAACTTATTTTCTCATTCACTCAGGGCCTTGCATGTTTATCTTTCTAGGTCCAATACCAACTGAAATTCAAAAAGTACCAATCAAAGAATAAAAAAGTACCAAAAAGTTCATTCTTATAGATTCTCATCCATCCAGGACATTGCATATTGAATTTTATGTTTCTAGGTCCAATACTAAAGGAAATTCAAAAAGTACCAGTTAAAGAACAAAAAAGTACCAAAAAGTTCCGTCATAGATTCTTATCCACTCACGACATTGCATGTTGAATCTTATGTTTGTAGGTCCAACATAACGATAATTTAAAAAATACCAAAAAGTTAAGTAAAATATCAAATTTCCTGTATTCCCTCTTTTTGGTACTATTTTTCACCCCATTAAAGTATAAAAAATTTCAGTATTATAGTGGCAGCCCATAATTTAGTACGAATATTTTAAAAAATGGAGAAAAATGTTTTTAAAAAAAGTACCAAAAATAATAACGATTTTTACCCCTTAAATGTTCGAATTTCGAAAAAGTACCAAATTTATATTCGTATTTTTTTGATAAGTTTCGAATGCGGTATTAACTTTGTTTCTATGTTTATTGGTTCAAAAGATAGATGGGGTGTCAAAAAAGTACTAAAATTCAGATTTTACACGTTTACTCCCAAATAGGGCCGAATTTCAAAAAAGTACCAGACACCTGTCCGCTTATTTTTCTAAAGAACTACGATAGGTATTAAATTTTTTTTGTATCTCTTTTAGTTTTGAAGATATAAGGTTATCGAATTTTCCCGTTTTTACCCTTTTTTACCCCCTAAACATTCGAGTTTCCAAAAATCCCGTCTTAGTGGATCGATTTGGGGACTGACCAATCTCTGGTCCAAATTTCAAGTGTCTAGCTTCAGGCGTTTAGGCTGTGCGATGATGAATCAGTGAGTCAGTCAGTCTGTAACGTTACAATTTTATATATATATATAAATTGTTTGTCATTATGTGCGTAACACTAACAGCCAAACTTAACCCTTAAATGCCTAATTTTTAAAATTTAGTTTAAAAAATATTAATGTGTTTATTTAATTCACCAGATTTAGGGAAAAACCATAAAATTAATTTTTTATATATTTAATTGCGATAATAAAGCAAGTATCGATTTTGACACCATTTATATTTTTTTTTCGATAATATAAAAAATTTAATGACTGCAAGTGCACAATTCGGCTTAAAGCCCGGTATCAAATTTGAAACTTTAGGTATTTAAAAGTTAAATCGGCGCGTCAAGAGTTTTCTATGTATATCTCGAAAATGTTCATGCTCATACAAAATACATAACCCAAATAGCGCGGCGTCAATGCTTCGCAATTGGAAAACTAAAGGTTTGTTCAGACCTAACAAATGTTTTACGAAAAAATTCGTAAAGCATGACCAGCAAATTAATCAAACTTTAGCTTTACTTTTAACAATTTTTACCGACTCACTTATCTTTATTTGTAAGAAGATAATTGTATAATATAATTAAAAAACTGTTAAATGACGTTTGGATCCAGCAAACGTTATGCATAAGCAAACCATTTGTTAATAAAACTTGTGGTAACGTGTGGGACGTCAAATATTTAATAGGTGTAAATATAGCTTTTTAATTTATTTCATGTTGCAAAATTCCTTTCGTTATAAAAAATATTTTCATGAAAATTAAATTTGATGAACTTTGGCCTAATTAAAAATGTCAAAATTTGGATTAAAAACTATAAACAGTTCAACAAAAATAACCACAATACTTATTATAGTTAAAAGCTAAGGCACGAGCTCTATGTTTACATTTGTCCCTCAAGTTGTGCGGAAAAAGGTCAACAAGAAAAATGAAAGAAAAAAAAAAAAATTAAAAAATGTACTGTAGACTTCGAGAAGAATTCTTGACAAAACAGAAGTAAGGGAGAACATGTAAATCAATTAAAATAGATTATGATTTAAAGCAAATTTCGATCTACCGAGGTTAAATATAATTTGGTTTAAAGATTGATGATTGACTATTAACTGCCAGCAGTCGATAATGGCTGTGAGTGTTAAACGGCAAAACCCTCTGAAGATATTGAGTGGTTACAATTGTAAGGGTAACCTGTCCGTCAAAGCCTTGGTTCGAGCCCCGCGGCAGATAAGAAGGGGGAAAGATAATCAATTAATTTCATGTTGCAAAATTCCTTTCTTTATCAATAATAGTTTAATGACAATAAAATTTGATGAACTTTAGCCTAATTAAAAATATCAAAATTTCGATTAAGTAGTAAAGCTAGCAATTTATCTATTTGAAGGTAAATCTAGCGGTTATTCTTATGAGCGACGAAGAAAACCTCACCAAAGTAAACATGAAAGCTCGACATGTTAGCCGAGTCTTGCAGTTACTCCCACAACTTCCTTCAAAAACATCGTCAAACCAATTAAGTTTGAGCAACACAGCCCACAGGAGCTTCTTTGCTTTAAACAATCAATTCACTATGATTACTTAAAAGCACTTCCGCAGAGAATCAAAAGCCAAGGTGTGGATAAAGATGAGCCTGAAGATGTCATGGAATCTGATTATGATGACTTTATTTAGACTATGTGTTTTTCTTATTAGATATTACTAACATTATTTTGATGTACTGGTTCATTTACCTTGAAGGTTAAATAAAGTAAACCACAAACGTTATAAGTGCAACTCACCTTGCTTCAAAGTTAATTTTTGGGTATATGCAAAAGATGGTATTTTTTATCTTGTTAGATTAAAATATGTCTCAATATATCTCAGTATCTATATTTTAGTTAAAAAAGTAATATTCCAGATAGCATCTTTAATTTTTTATTGCAATTTAACTTAAACCTTTTTTATTTCGCATTATTAAACATAAGCCACTTGACTCCCTTGTGCTTTAAGCTCCTATAACTATTTACAAACTGATTTTAAAATTTGTTTCCAAAATAAATATTGATTTAAAGCTCTTAAGAAAAAAAAATCAGGAAAGTGGTTTTGTAGCAGCCTGAATTGTATCCGGCTTTAAATAAAACACTTATTTATGCTTTACCATATTTTTATTTAATTTTACTATTTTTCATTATTATACTTAACTAATTCTTATTATTTGAATTGTGATTTTTTTTTTAATTTTATAAATAATTACATGATTCATTTTAATTTTGTATTGGACACCCTAACAATGTAATCAAAACAAAGTAATAATCAGTTATCAATATTAAAGCACATCACTAAAAGAGATTAATCATTATCACTTGCTCTCGCTGTCATTATAATTGTAGAAATTTTTTTGTGTATTAATTTTTATATGTAAGCTTGACGACTAATCGTCAGCTCAGAATTGGTTTGACCTACCGACCATTTTTAAAAAAATTGAGCTAGGTATGGGGTATATATATTTTGAATACCCCCTTTTTGAATCCAAAATCTGTTTCGCGAAATTTGTTGTGGTTTCTTAGATATAAAGCATTCATTCAGGACATTGCATGTTGAATTTTATGTTTTGAGGTCAAATATTTACGATAGTTAAAAAATACCAGTTGTAGAACCAAAAAGCTGAACAGAGATATTCAATTTTTTCCCCGATTATAGTATCAAAAATTCCAAAATGTTTTGTTAAAAAGTACCAAAAATAGTTACGATTTTCACCCCTTAAACGTTCGAATTTCGAAAAAGTACCAAACTTGTATTCGTATTTTTTTGATAAGTTTCGAATGTGGTATAAACTTTATTTCAAGGTTTATTGGATCAAAAGATAGATGGGCTGACAAAAACGTACCAAAATTCAGGTTTTACCCGTTTTCGCCCTAAAAGAGCCGAATTTAAAAAAAGTACCACACACCTGTCCACTTATTTTTCAAAAGAACAACGATATAAATTACAGTTTTTTTGTATCTCTTTTAGTTTTGGAGATAAAAGGTTTTCGAATTTACCCTTTTTTACCCCCTAAAAATTCAAATTTTTAAAAATCCCGTCTTAGTGGATCGATTTGGGGAGAGGTCCACCTCCGGTCCAAATTTCAAGTCTTTAGCTTCAGGCGTTTAGGCTGTACGATGATGAATGAGTCAGTCACTCACGCAATCAGTATACGTATGCAGCACAAAAAGCCACTTTTTTTTTTTAGAAAAGTGGCGTATGCGGCACAAAACAATATTTTTCATTTTCAAAAAACTACTTTTAAATTCTAACTTTATTCATGAAAGTGCGCAAAAATTTACATTTTTCTTCAAAACATATACCGGAAGCAGTGGTAAAAATATAAAAAAATTCTATTGGGTACATTTTGAGAAATCTTCATGTAAATCTTCTTTGTCGTTTTTTTCCACTCCGACTTTTTGGCATATGCGCCAAACCAATTCTGAGCTGACGTAATGTTATTTGACTAAAATCAAGTAAAACTCTTGTTATATCATATTTTATTCTTTCTTATAGCGACAGTTAAAGAATAAAGAACTATTTTTAATCAAACCTTGTTTAATTTGTTTTAATAAAGAAATAAAATTGCTAAGACGCAGGACGACCTTTGTGGACTACTGTGACAAGCAAATCTTGGGGCGAATACTGCCAACTTTTCTGCCTTTTTTAAACCAAAAATAGCAAATAGCAGATTATCAATGTTTATTAAAAACCCCATACCCCTTGATTTTCTATAAAAGGGGTTATCTGGTTTAAATTTGCTGTGCTTTTTTTCCCGTTGGAATATTATTATGTATTTAAGGAAACTTGCTAGATATTTAGGCGCTTATTCGCACAACCCTTTAAATGGTCCATCACAGAACGAACTTCGGTAACACAGATTATATAAAGATTGGTTGGTTCATGGATTATTGTAGATCCCTTATTAGGTCTATTTCCTAACAAATTTTAGTTCTTGGCGAAGAGTTTTAAAGATTCAACTCAGCTTAATATAACATTCTTTCTTGTCTGTTACTAAGGCCCATTTTCACGACTTACCTTTAAAGACCGAAATAGTTAATGGTACCTTTAGCACTAGTGAGGAATAAAGTTACCATCAACTATTTTTCGTTTTCACAACTTCTGTATAAAATACACTTAACATTTTTAAAAATGTGGCAATACTAAATAAAGTAAATACCGATTATTTTTGCCGAAATAAAAATACGAACTGGCACCTACGTACTTTCTTTTACTTTTCTAATTTTAATTTTGTGTGTGCACAAATATTTTTTTTAATAATGGCAAATATTAATGAAATACCGCGTACACGCGAATTTTATATTTTGTAAATTTTATTTGTCAAAATACGAGTTTGTTAAAAATTTACAAAATATACGTATACTTGGAGTTGCCATATATAAAAAATATGTGAATATAATATGGCAATCTCAAATCTAAAACTTACGACAAAAGTTAAAGGTAGAACGTTTCTCTCTTTGCATTATCCTTCACTTTTAGATTAAAGGGAACTTGTGATAATTAAAAACTCATTATCTGTTCGATAACTTCCTACATTTAGCTATCGTTAAGTCGTGAAAACGGGTCTAAAGCTTGTAAATATTATAGTATGCATATTGTTTTTTTTAAACATATTTAAATATGGGCAAAACATCGATTCCAAGCATTTAAACCATAGATTCTATAAAAATATCTTTAATGGTAGTTAAAAAAATCTGTATAGTCGGCTTTACGGACTATAACGTAACACTTGTTGTTAAATATTTTATTTTTGAATTGTTTTTTAAAAATCTAATGGATGCTTTAAAATAATATGTTTTTTCCTATTTTCAGATTTCTAAGTCTTGTTGAAGGAGGCATAATAAAACATCTTTCCGCCAGAGATATACCCAGTGCCGAAATATGTCCTCAAGATTTGGGTGGCACGGAAAGACAACTGCGCAACGGTGATCTTTTGATGACCTATTACATCACATTTAGCGGTTTCGGAATAGCCTTTGTAATCTTTACTACAGAGATACTATTTCGTTACATCAACAGTCGCTGCAGAAATCATAATCAATGGTCTGCACATGGTGTGGGTAGGGCAACGAATGGTCATCAAATTAAACCTTTCAATTGGTTTTGGCGTAAAAGGAGTACGGATAGTGCTAAGAAATTGCTAAAGGGATCGCATCACAGCAATATTACACCACCGCCACCTTATCAAAGCATATTTAGTGGTAAGGGACGCAATGAGAATACAAGCATGAAGAGGTGGCATAATGCAGTGAATTTTGGGGAAAACACTAATAGTGAATTTGGTGCATTAAGACCAGTTGTTGCTGACTCTCAATTTGGTGGCATGGGTATTGCAGCGACGGGCTTGAGAAAATTCATAAATGGTCGAGAATACATGGTGTATCGCACGCCCGATGGCCAAAATCAATTGGTACCGGTTAGAGTGCCTTCCGCAGCATTGTTTCAGTACAGTTATACGGAATAGGAAAAATGGATATAAGAAAAAATTTAATTCAGATTATTTGATATGTATTTTGAATATTTTAGTTTTAAGAATTCATTTAGTCTTGTTCGATACTAACACAATCACAAAAGTTGACATTTAAACGAATCAGTTAATTATTTACTTTATTAAATTTTTTAATAAGTGTTTTAGTTTTAAGTTCATGTTTAATTAAAACTGTTAAATCAATAAAATTTATTCTTTATAGTTGTGATGAAATTAACCTTTTTTTTTTTTTTTTACAAATTTTTCATGACCATGTTCTATGAATGTAACAGACATACATTCGTTTTAATTGCTTTGTTACCGTAATTAAAATGTTTTTGGTTTGTTACAAATAAATAACTACCTTGTTTGCTATATTGTCTGTAAATGTGACAAATATAGTTTAATTGTGCTTACATAAACATTAATCAACGCAACAATCATCATGAAAGACAAGGGCGGTACAAAATATATACACACATAAGTTTTTTTAATCCAATAATAAAGTATTGATTTTTTTTTTGGATATATTCATACTTATGACAAGAAAAAAAATAACAAAATTTTTTTTAAGGTATAATTATAAATTATAAAAAACAGGTTAATAAGATACCCTACTTTACTAATATATGTATTATTTTTTTTTTTGTATAAAATTAAACATTGGATAAGAAGCAAAAAAGTTTTGATCAAAAATGTAGAAAACCCCTTTAAAAAACGAACAAACTAATAGCAAAGACAAGTTTTAAGGCTCAGTTAGGCGAACGTTGCTGTACCGTATCTGTACTGTATCAATCAGCTGTTGGCTTTTTGTTATATGAAAACCAATACAAAAGCTTACCGAAATGCAATGTACCATAGTTGCAACGTACCAATCTGTATAAAATAGAATTTCATGCCGTTGTTACGTGACATTTGTAAGACAGTGATGGGCGGCTTGTATTTTACATTGAATGCGGGTAATTTTGCTTTTTTTTTGGTACTTTTTTTAGTAAATCTATGGAATTGCGACAAAACAACTTACAATACAACATATTTCCAAATATACAAATATACATATGTTTAGATGTTTAAAATAAACAAATGCATATACACATACATACAATGGAAATGTGAAATATATAAAAGACTTTAAATGGTATAAAAACCTTGTTTGGTGTATGCACATTTACAATATACATATGTATGCTAAAAATTTAAATATGTATGCTAAAATACAAATTTATTTATTGTAAATCTATAAAAAAATATTAAATTATTAAAAATTTTTACATACACAAAATACTGTTTTAATACCATTTAAATCACGTAATGCCTTTTCTGCACAACGGTCACCATATGAACATTTTTGATTCCCATCACTGTGTGTTTTGTTTTATGTATACTCGTGCTTTTTGTTTATGTATGGGAAAACATATGACACGTTTTTAAACGTTCTATAAGTGCACCAACGTGCTTACAGTACGGTGCGTTACATTACGGGTACAGCAACGTTCGCCTAACTGAGCCTTTAGTCTCAAATTGCTTAAAGTTCTCCTAAGCAGTTCGGAATTGAAATCCAGCGAACCGATACAGAGTACAGAAAGAAAAACACTCGGTATAAATCAAGTTTTTTGTGATTACTTTAAGTACGAGTCGTACTCAAAAATTCAAGTACGAATAACAATAAAACGTACTTAAAACAATCCTAAATAGGATTAATTTCGAAAATCAATACCGGAATTTCTTAAAAAAGTACAACATTTTTAAACCAATTAAAAAAGATTAAACTTATCGGTGGTAGTCACTGTTGCCAATTTAAAGATTTTCCCGCTAAATCTAGCGTTTTTGAATGTCAATTGTGGAAAAAACATGTTTTAGCGGTAAGCGGGAAATTAAGCGGTTTCACATCTCTCAGCGGCTCATTTTCGTTATAAAAACCTTTCTTAAAATTTAAAATATTCAGATTTTATACTTTTCCTTATTATTTTTTTTTTGCTTGTCTTGCTAAAAACTACTTGTTTATGTTCACGGTTTTACTTACTTTTGCAGTTTTAGTGAACTGAAGATTGTATTACAACTTTAAGCTTGCTAAAAATTTTGAAACAAAAGGTAAGGTATTGATCTAATTTGTCTCGATTGATCGCAAGTAATATATTTCACTAACTTGCATCCAACTAATTTTACCTATTGCTTAAAAGGGGAAAAAACTAGCTTTCCCTCAACAATAAATTTCAGTGTATTTATGAAATATGAAAAATTGGGAATTTAGCATGTCATACGGAAATCGTATTAATAATAAACTTTGTATTCCCGAAAAAAAAACTTTGAATGCCAAAACTAGCGTTAATTTTAAAACTAGCTTAACTAGTGGCGGAATGCACGCACATATTGATAAAAGATTTTCTATATGACTAAAAATCGTACTGGTTAATTTCGTGGAGATCGACCCCATAAAAAACTCTCTCTAGAAAAACATTTTTGAAAATGCTTAGATTTTAGCGGTACATATTTTCCAAAAAAAATCCCGATTTGGCGGGAAAAAGTGGCAGCAGTGGTGGTAGTGCCACTCTGAGAGTAAAATTACAAAGTGAGCGTTCTTATCTCATTAAACTTATCAATGTTTGTTACAGACACTACAACAACACCACACAAGTAGCTAAAGAACGATTTGCTCATTGTGTGTAGAAACAACAAAAACAACAGTGCATTTTTTCATTTTTAAAAAGTAAAATTGAGCACTCTCGCTTCTCATTTAGTTTATATTTTCAGTTATATGTATATGAACATTAAGCTTTTTAAAGTAAAAACCATATCGGGAGTGATGCTGGTGTTTTATAAGTGGGTCAGATAATTACTGACTGCCATGTCTACCTAACGTAATACAAAATTTGTTTGTTTTGTAAGACCAGAAATCACATAACCTAATTTTATGATGGCCGCTACAGAATTTTTCCAAGAGTCCAAATAAAGCCGACCTACGAAAATCACCGTAGAACGCCTAAAACACAAACAAATTATAAAATTGGAAATTGGCTACAGTATTGTTCTGTATAAAGAAATTACACTTCCAAAAACCATGAAGATCGGTCTATAGGATCTTTATTAAGTTCCCTTCAGAAAATCACGAAAAAACGAAAAGAAGAATAAAAGCGTACTCTCGGAAAAATCTTAAAAACGCCAAAAAAAAAAAAAAAACTTAGCCAAATTAACACTGTGATGTCAGATGTTATGAAGATTGTTTCATATTTATCACAAAACCCATGTAAGGCCACTTCCTAAAATATTCTTACTTTCGGTGAAGGGTATCAAAGATTCGGCGTTGCCGAATAAAGCATTATTATTTGTTTTTAATGGTTTTAGTTTTTTGTATTTACAATTTTATAACACTTTGTCAATCTACCAATCAATAACAAATAAAATATAACCAAAATTGTAAATGGAAAACTTGTTAATTAGCAGGTTGGAATTTGTTTGTAATAAACGTAGTTACCAGTAGATTGTGTTAAAAATACATTTTAGTGGGTGTTAACAGTATTAATAATTAGAATTGCGGTGGTTAAATGACCCAAATCCTTATATGAAAGCCATATGTTAAAACAAAAGTGATTAATACGACAAGTTAACAGTACATTGCGTTCCGAAAAAATATATCCGTCGCTGACTACTTATTATTATTAGCTCTAGTTTTTACGAAAAATTAATGCACTTGCAGGACATAACTATATAAGAATTTTTTTTTTTACTAAATAGAGAACACCCTTCTACTATATTTGATCTGTATTTTTTACATTACAATATGTTAACATGGGTTACATCATTGTCTTATGGCAGCCGTTGACATTTGTGAATTGCTTAACATTACTGTTTGTATGAATTTGTAGCACAACTGAGCAAAAATATATGAAATTGTACCAACATTTAAGAAATGCTATTATAATCTTTAAAACCGCGGACTGATTTTTCTTAGTTTTTACACATTACATCTGAGAACAGTACGAAGTTTTTTTTAGCAAAAAATCTGGCATCTTGATCAACTGGTGCGGGTGTAAAAGAAACTTCTCCAAATGATACACAGGTGGGTTCACATTAAAAATTTAATTGCGTGTAAAAACGATAAATGAATTGATCTAAAAAACAAAGAGATACGTATATTTTATTTAAAAGTTATTTTTAATACGTTCCACATGCTGTTAAACAAATTGTTAAAAGAAACAACTTTTCTTTATGGAAAAAAACAATACAATTATTAAAACTAAGAACATTTTTTCTATAAAGGAAGTAGCCTACGGCTAGTAGTTTGCATGACTATAAGTTCTACGTCCATCTGGACGTAGTCAAAATTATATATCTCCGATATCGTTCTGATTCTGGACGTAGAGCTTATAGTCCTGGAATCTACTAGCCCTAGACTACTTCCAGTCTTCCGTTACCCAGATTCATGTCTTCTCGAAATACCCATTGGACCGGTGGCATGTCATAACGTCCAGTGTCATAGTGTCCATGGACGTTATGACACTCCAAACCGCGTATGGAATACAACTCTCATGTGTGGGCCGGTGCTTCAAAGTCTATTTTGGAGCTTCTCGACCGCGTGCAGGAGAGGGCGAGGGTACTCATTGGTGACAGTAGGGTAACCAATTCTATTGATTCCCTTGAGCACCGTCGCAATGTGGGTTGTATTTGCCTGTTTTATCGTTACTACAATGGGATGTGTTCCGACGAAATCAGGGATCTGGTTCCCGAAACCCGTACATTTGTTCGTAATACACGTTTTTCCTCAAGAGCCCATCCTTATGTGGTCGATTGGTAGGTGAATCGTACATCGCATTACAGAGAGAATTCGTTTTTTTCCCGGACTGTTCGTATGTGGAATAACCTTCCTGCAGAAGTCTTCCCTCTCACTTACGACATGATTAAGTTCAAATCGAATGTTCACAAACACTACTCCCTCTATCCTCCTTCCCATAACCTATTTTCCTAGTTCCAACACAATGCAATGCATTAGTAGGGGTCATCCCCTGAGTGCTGGTCCTAACAGTAAAAAAAAAAAAAAAAAAAAAAAAAAACAGTGGCCATGGACTTTATGACACTTTTGAAAATGTCATAATGTCCGTGGGCATTATGACACTTTGCAAATGGACATTATGACATTTTCAAAAGTGTCACAGTGTCCATAATACCTAAAGAAGTTAAATACAAAACTAGATCTGCATATGCGCAGAGAAAACATGTTTTATTATGGTCGCAACCAACAAAACTATTTTTAAAGAAACTAATTTAACCATAATATGGTTGTCGGTGACAATGAGTTGGTTAAATTAAACATAATATGGTTAACATTTTTTAAAAATGGTTTTGATTTTCTGGGCGCAAAGATTTTCTCCTCTATGGTATAACAAATACCAGCTTCGCTAACTAAAGCTTCCCTGCACAGCCGGCCTTCGGCCGGTCGCAAGGATTTTCTCCTCTATGGTATAACAAACACCGGCTTCGCTAACTAAAGCGTCTCGGCATAGCCGGCCTTCTGCCGGGCGCAAGGATTTTCTCCTCTATGGTATAACAAAAACCGGCTTCGCTAACTAAAGCTCCTCTGCACAGCCGGCCTTTGCCCGGGTGCAAGGATTTCCTCCTCTATGGTATAAAAAAACCGGCCTCGCTAACTAAAGCTCCTCTGCACAGCCGGCCTTTGGCCGGGCGCAAGGATTTTCTAATCTATGGTATAAAAAAAACCGGCTTCGCTAACTAGAGCTTCTCTGCGTAGTCGGCCTTCGTTCAGAAGCAAGGCAGATTTTAGAAGCTTTACTTAGCGAAGCCGGTGTTTGTTATACCATAGAGGATAAAATCCTAGCGCCCGGCCGAAGGCCGGCTGTACAGAGAAGCTTAAGTTAGCGAAGCCGGTACTTGTTTTAGTTTGTAAGCATGTTGTGGATATTATGACACTCTACAAAGTGTCATAACGTCCGCGGACGCTATGACATTTCTTTGATGGACGTTATGACATGCCACCATTGGACCCATGTGAGTTTCTAAGAAAGCACTTTTTAATGAAAAAAATTATTTTTTTTTATAAAAATTTAATTTTGTTTTTATAAAAAAAATGTAATTGCTTTTAGTTTTAATAATTATAATTATATTATTATTTTCAAAAACAAAATTTGTTTGTTTTAGCAATTCGTTAAACAGCGTTTGGAACGTATTTGAAATAACTGGGAGATGTATTTACTTGGCGTGTTTCACACCGTAATTTTGCACCCTTAAACGTCTTGGCTATCATTAGAAATTATCCGACAAAATGTAGGCGGGGTTTAATCCCGCTGTAGAACAAAATAAATTTATTAATATATAAAGAACCGCAAGAGAAGAATTGTCCAAGTTTGGTACACATTGCTGTTTTATCAACACACAACTTCTCAAAATGTCTGTATATCTTTAGAATCGTAGCAGTAAGTGTTTCTTTAAGTGGTACAAATAGCTTCGATTTCAATACATGCCATTTGGCAAAAAAATGCGCGGGATTGCAGAAACAAACACAAAATACATTTCTTTGCGTCTCGAGAACGGTTGCAGAAAAATTGTACAATTTTGGTACACGGCAAGTGGTCGAAGACGCTGCTTAATGTTAGGTGAAGGGTATTATAAATTCGGCACATCAGAAAATAGCATTCCTACTTGTTTTTACCTACCTTAATTGTTTAAATCGAGTCGCCAGGAAACTTCTAATTAATGCAAATAAATGGTATTGTATTCGTTAGTTCAATAGCCAAATTTTTAAATGTTTTGGACGTGTCTTACCTGTTCTAACTTATGTTGCCATATATTAAGCAAGTTTATGTCAATGTCTAAAACGCCTATTTCTGCCTTGGTAAAACAATATTGTTTAGCTTTTTTAAGTGTTTTGTTTAAGATGTAGTATGAATCGTAATGTTTGGAATATGATAACTACGAAAAAAGGCCATTTAGTAGTTTGTCTAATGAAACTAGATTAAAATTGTTGTTCCGCAAGATGCACCGAAGTCACTTTAGTGAATCAAACTAGGCCTAATGACTTGATAAGAGATATGAATTAACCCAAAGCAGAACTATTGACTTTAAGATTGCAGCAATGGTATATTTGTGAATGGGATATGAAAGCACCTTTTAATTGAAAAAGACATAGCTCACTGCCTCCCTTCTATTCTAAAGAAGATGCAAGGGGAATTTTTTGATGTCACAAAGAATTTCCTTGGTAATAATAAATTATATGATTTTCCCCAAAAAAAAAAAGTTTTATTGGACTTCTTCCATAAAATGGCATGCTATATTTAACGAGAATTTCATTAATTTTCTTCACTCGAATTTATTTTTTTCCTAAACATATGGGAACAGTCAGTGGAAAACTTGAAGAAAGCTTTCATCGAGATGTCGTTGCATATTAAAGGTGAATTCAATAGGTAGATAGGAGTCTGCTATAATCCCACATTACTGTTGCAGCTTCATAAGAGATACTCCTAAATCCCAGAGCAAGAGAAAAGTCGTTCACAAAAACAAACCAAACTCTTTTAATTACAGCAGGAAAAATATTTTGATAAAATCGTTAAAAAGCTTCTAGTATAGTATAAAAGCTAATAACTTTCACACTTTATTACCAATTAAAATTAACTGTAGTTAGTATTAGTGCTGGGAAACTATCGATACAATCGATAGTCGTAAACTATCGAAAATATCGATAGGAAAAATATCAATATCGATATTATTATTATTATTTAAAATACAGCAATGAAGACATGTTACAGCAGCTATACACATACAGTGTTTTGCCGCAAGTTTTTACTTGATATTATTAATTCGCGCGGAATTACAGCAATGAATACAAACAACAAGAATGGCAGTTGGTTTGGATTGCTTAGCTGTGATTTTTTACTACTAACTTAAGGGCTTTATGCCGAAATTTTTATATGTTTACATAGGGACTGAAATGTCAGATAGTTTTATAATGTAAAAAAATATAAAATAAAAATGCAATTGCAATTGCGACCATTAGAGAAAAAGTCCGCTAGATTGAAGGTAATCAATCTGAGCTGAGAATCAAATCCGATTTAGAAAATTATCTAAAGTTGCAATAAAATATCTTATAGTCCCTGTTACTTTGATTCCTTCAGAAAGGTGCTTATCAGCATCACAATTTTTTACATACGTACGTCTTTTACGTTCAATAAAGTGATAAAAACAACGAACTGTAGCTTGATAAAAAACTAGTTAAAGTTTTCCTACTAAAGTACAAACATTCAGTAGATAGTAATATTGATATATCGATAGGTTAATCTCAACTATCGATAAATATCGATAGTAGAAAATATCGATAGTATCCCAACACTAGTTAGTATAAGCTTATCAAACTAGAAGCTTTTTAGTATAGATTATACTAAAAAGTATAGATTATACTCAAAAGCTTATAGTTTAATAAGCTTATACTAACTACAGTTACTTTTAACTGGTACTAAAGTTTGATAGGATAAAAGCTAATTTTTTTATGTTCTAAAAGCTTTAATATAAGCTTAAATACAACACTTCGTTAAAAAAAACATTTCCATGGTAATATAATACCAAAAGCTTTATCGATAATCAAAACATTACTAACATCTGAAAGTATTAAAAAGACAAAAAACAGTTTGTATTAATTAAGTGTTTGAAAAAATGCCTCTACTAGAGGCTCCACAAGAATTAAGCGAATCTTCACCGGATGTATCCATCAATCAGGAAGCACCACAACAAGGACAAGCACAAATACCAATTTTACCAGTAGCAGCAGCACAAATTCGCTTACCATCGCCAGATCAGCAAATACAAGTAATTGCCGAAGTTTTGCAAGAAAACAATAGAAATCGTGAAAGAAACGTTCACGAACTCGGCTTATACGACCGTGATATAATCGAAGCTGAGGAGGAAAATCATTTTCCAGCTTATGTACACTTGTTGCCCGTGGTATTGCCAGCACAATCTCCCGAGCCAACACTAGACGAGTTATTGGTGAGTATCTTATAAAAGGATTAACAATTTAGTATCGTAATAATATTAAATTTTAGAGGCGAGTTACCTCCCGCACCGATTTGCATAATGTAGAATCTGTAAGATTGCGAGTGATTTCCTATACCTTAAGTCTGTCTCATTTGGCTTTATTTGTGCCACGTCTGCAATACTTGGATCTAAGTGGTTCGGTATTATGCACCTTAAGAGATTTGGGTTTTGGTCTGATACACTTAAATCATTTAAATGTCAGCAATTGTGGCTTAAATAGTTTCGATGGTACAAGTGGTTTTCCTGCTCTACGTGTTCTTATAGCTGATGACAATATGATACAACGTATAAGTCCCTTAACGGATTTAGCATTGTTGCAACATTTGAGTGTACGCAATAATCGCATTAGTGAATTAAGTATCTTGACATTTCTGGGATTATGTGGAAATTTGATGGAATTGCATTTACAAGGAAACCCAGTACGTCATGAACATTTCTACAGGGAGACATTGCAACGTAGTATACCCTCTCTGCAAATATTGGATGGTGTGGCTTTACAAAACAACATAAACATTGACGATACAACTACATCTCTAGATAGTAATGATATTTCATCATTGTCCTCAGCCTCCCCGTCCCTAAAGTCGGATACACATAATAGTGCTGCACGTCCTGCTACTGCACCCACCAAAAATTGTGATAGTTATAACAATGACGCATCTAGGCATAGACAAAGACCTAATACGGGTAAGTAATCAAGTAAGAAACTACATAGACAAATTGAATGTCTCAGTTCTGTGCTCTTTTTAGTTTCAGTTATCTCTCGTGGCAATTCCTTATCTTCTGGCTCTCCTGTGAATGGCTCTGTTGTAGCTTTAGTCCGCCAAAGGCAACATCATAAACATCATATGGCTAATGCCTGGGCTTCATCGGATAGTTCATCAATTTCAACAACTTCCTCTAATCATTCAACACGCCCACCTTCCTCTGTTTCTTCCAATGGTAGTAACGATTCTATGTCAGCTTGTCAAGCTACTGGGAAATAAAATTTTTTTAAAAAATATTTATAAAATATTTAATCAATTAAAAACAGATTTTGAAACGTGAAATTTTGTAAAAATCAGTCCCTGAATATATAAATTTAATCAAATCAGTATAAAATAAGAAAAATGTTATATTCTTTTATAATCTCCACTACACAGAAACAATTAAAAATTGTGACTAATCACCAAATTTATACAAAATTCATAGAATCAAGCAAACAATTTGTTGATTTTGCACCTATAACCAAAATGATTATATTGATTACGAAAAATTGTAAAAATTTAAAATTGTGCCTATTTTTTTCAATAAATGATTATTTGAGCATTAATTACAAAAGTTTTTATTAAAAAAAAAATGATAAAAACACTTTCCCGTTTCAAACAATGTGTTAATTGATTTAATTAAATATTACTCAGGTTTTGACAATTCCCAACAACAATTCTACAAGTTTGATTTATTTTATTTTAAAAGAAAGAATTAACTAAGATTTTTTGTTGTTTAATTAATACTTTCATTAAAAATTTATTTCAAAACAACTTAAATGTTAATTAAATCAAAATTATATTTTTAGTTTTCTTTCAGCAAAAAAAACTAACTGATTCAATTAACACATTAATAAAATTGAAATGTGTACTTTTTAAACAATTTTTTAAATTGATAAAAAACAACTGATAATATTTTCTGTGTATGGTATTGCTTCCTAGCTCATATGGTATGGACGCTATCTCGTTCAAAATTATAATTTTTGAATCAAGCACTATCTCAAAATTGATTCAATCTTAGTTTTATATAAATCAATCTCATTTTCTGATCGGTTCAAGTAAGAACTCAAACCTTTCTGAATCCTTTTCTGTCGATCTCGGCGTAAAGCAGGGGTGCATACTAAGTCCTCTGCTATTTTCGTTGTATGTTAATGACCTAGCAGATGTTCTACCACATGGTGTAAATGTTGCAGATATAAATGAAAATATATTACTTTATGCGGACGATATTGTCATTCTATCGGATTCACAAGCTAATCTTCAACAAATGATTGATGCTCTGTTTTCTTTTTATACGACGTGGTGCTTGAAAGTTAATTTAAATAAATCCAAAATAGTTGTATTTCGTTCTGGTCCGAGAATTTCGTCAAACCTGAACTGGAAATTTGGCCATGACTGCATCGAGATCGTCAATAGCTACAAATATCTAGGCGTTGATATTTCATATAACTTGTCCTTTAAAAAACATCTGTATAATAAACTAGCTGCTTCGAAACTGGCCAATAAACTCCACATGGTCTAAATACATTAATACATTTAGAACATTTAGAACCGGTACAAGAATAAGCCTGAGCACGACTTTCAAATATGGTGATAACCAGATAGATATTGTAAACGAATACAAATATCTGAGTATCATACTGACATACAATTTATCTTTTAGAAAACATATCTCAGCTAAACTTACTTCGTCTAAATTCGCCATAAACTCTTCCTGGTCGAAATATATTCACCACCCGAGAATAAATCTTTCGAATAAAATGAAAATTTTCCAATCAGCTGCAAAGTCCATAATGTTTTATGGTGCACAGGTATGGGGCTTTATTAGTTTTGATGAGGTAGAAAAACTCTTGAGATATTTTTTAAAGAAATTGCTTTTTCTTCCACGCAACACACCAAATTATATGCTGTATTTAGAAACTGGTATATCTCCACTTTACCTCGAAACTCTACAACTGCATTTTAGTTATATTAGAAAGATATTTGAACTTCCGGCAAACAGACTTTCGCGTATTCTAGCGGGGAAAACGGTTGAGCTCGATACTTTCTGGGTATCACACTGGAGAACTTTGTATAGTAAAGAAGGTATTGCATTTGAAATTGTGACTAGGAGTAGCATTTTACTATCTCAACACAAGATCATCCTTGATTCATTGAGATCTACCGAATATGATAACTTTGTTGCCAGTGCTAGAAACTCGCGATTTCATGATCTATATCCATGTTTACAATATGGCAAACAAACTTATTTCCGTGACGATTATTCAGTTTACCTTGTAAGTCTTGTTATGAAAGCTAGAGGTGGGCTGTT
Source organism: Pollenia angustigena (assembly GCA_930367215.1). NCBI lineage: Eukaryota > Metazoa > Arthropoda > Insecta > Diptera > Polleniidae > Pollenia > Pollenia angustigena. Next base: position 41,650,276 of record OV884058.1, on the reverse strand, counting down.
AAATTTGAACGCTCGCTCATTTTATAGCAACACTACAAATATATGCACATTGTGTAATTCTAATGAAAATGAGAATACGTACCATTTTATTGCCAGATGCCCAATTTTTTCGGATGTTCGTTTAAGTATTTTTGGAAAAGAACATCTATTACTTGAAGAGGTCCTTGAAATATTGAACGGGGAAGATTATATGCGTTTATATACATTTTTAAAAATTTGCTTGAAATATAGAAAACTTATTGTAACCGAATACCGATAACGTAGTTAAATGAATTTGCACATTAATTGAAGTTAAAATTCCAGCACACAATTATAGTTATACATAATTTTTTATGTAAATAAGCCAATCAGACACACAACAATTTCGTTATGTCTTTTTATGATTTTTTTTTTTTCTAATGTAAGTTGTATTTATTAATTGTAAAACATTTTTGAAATAAATCATATTATTATTATTATTATTATTAATACATTAATCACCCAAAAATAACTAAACACAATAAACTTAAAATATTTCACGCTGCTTCTAGATCAATTATGTTGTACGCGGCTCAAGTATGGGGCTAACAAAAATACGATGAAGTAGAGAAGCTATTTAATAATAAAGGGTGGTTAAATTGTAAGGGCCGATGTTGAATGTGAACCACACCTAAACGCCAAGTTTTTTTTCCAAATTTTATTTGACATTTCTCTATTTCAGACTTACTCAATTTGAACCATGGAGAGATACACAATCCAACAACGTGTTAAAGTTATCAAGACTTATTATGAAAATGGGCGTTCAAATCAAAATGCATATCGTGCACTTCGTGATTTTTTTGGTCAATTTGATCGTCCAAATGTGCGTACAATCGCAAAAATCGTGGAAAAATTCGAGCAAACCGGGTCTGTAGAAGATGTGAGAACACCAGTGCATGCTCGTACAGCTCGTACTGCAGAAAATATTGCTGCTGTTCGCGATAGTGTGGCTGAAGAGCCGTCCACCTCAACTCGTCGTCGTGCCCAACAATTGCACCTCTCACGCTCGTCGTTGATGAACATTATGCATAAAGACTTGCATTTACACGCTTACAAGGTGCAATTGGCTCAAGAACTAAAGCCTCTTGACCATTCCAAACGTCGTGAATGGGCAGAATGGTGGCAAGAAATGGCAACAGTGAATGATCAATTTTCGAAGAAAATCATCTTCAGTGATGAGGCACATTTTCACCTCAGTGGATTCGTCAATAAACAGAATTGCCGCATTTGGGCGAATGAGAATCCAAGAGTGATTGTCGAAAAACCAATGCACCCACAAAGAGTGACTGTTTGGTGCGGTTTATGGGCTGGCGGCATCATCGGGCCGTATTTTTTTTCAAAATGAGGCCGGTCAGGCAGTTACTGTGAATGGTGTTCGCTATCGTCAGATGATAACGAACTTTTTATGGCCCGAATTGGAAGATATGGATGTGGACGATATGTGGTTTCAGCAGGACGGTGCCACTTGCCACATGGCCGTGTTATCTCACGTAATGGCGATGTCAATTGGCCGCCAAGATCATGTGATTTGACACCGTTGGACTTTTTTCTTTGGGGTTATTTGAAAGAAAAGGTGTACGTCGATAAGCCAGCAACAATTCAAGAGCTAAAGGATGAGATAATTCGGCACATTAACGGCATAGAACCTCCATTATGCCTCAGGATCATCGAAAATTTGGACCATCGGATGGAGGTGTGCCGTCGTGGTCGCGGCGCCCATTTGGCCGATATTTTGTTCCATACATAATACCAATATATCATAATTAAATAAAATTACAATAATTTCCTAAATAGTTTGTGTTTTATTCAAAATCAACATCGGCCTTTGAAATTTAACCACCCTTTACCTACAACGACACCTAACTACATGTTATATCTTGAAACTGGTTTAGACCCTCTTTACATTTCAACTCTGCGACTACACTTTTGTTACATAAACAAAGCTCTATTTATAAATCGAAACCGATTACCACGTATCTTAGCTGAAATAATCATTGCCAAAAACGAGTTCTGGGCAAAGGAGTGACCCAATCTACATCAAATTCTTCATTTTACTTCTTCTTATTCAAACCAACCTCAAAAATCAAAAAATATGAAAATAATCTATATATATAATTTCGTTGTTTGTCCGGATGTATGTCCGGTTCTCTTTCCGCGGCTTTCTGAAGCCGTCTGACGTCGCAGAAAGATGAAATTTGGCATACATAAAGCTCATTTGATCCACTGGTGCAAGACGGAGCCCGATTTTTAATTTTCGGTCTGTGGGCGTGGTCATTGAATAAACCGTTCACTTTTTCTTATATTTTTTGCAGGAAACTTTTGCGTTTTCCTAATGACACTTTTTATATTTAAAGCCCTCTGTCTGAGGAAGATCATAGCATCGTCAGATTCCTAATTTTCGGTCTCCGGGCTGTACATGTGGCTTATTTCATCATAAAACCCTCAATTTTGCATTATGTATTTTTTTAAAGAATTTTTATATTTTCGATATTACAACATAAAATTTGTTATACTGAAAGTACTTTCTCTGCCAGAAATCATAGTGGAATCAGATTTTAATTACTAACTTAAATATTGGGTTTTTATTTTGATTTTCAAGATTTGTTTGTAAAGTGATTTTAAGGACAATCATATTCTAAGAGAAAGTAACTGTTATTTACATTCATCTAAATTAAAAAATAATAATATTGAGTTATTGGAATTTATTCTTCATTGTGCCCATTTGAATTGGATTGAACTACATATTTACGGTGCGTTGCGCATTTTTTAAATTATCATTAAAGGAAGAAATTATAACTACCTATTTGAAGTGAATTTATATAATGTTATAAATATAAAGTTAATTTTTTTTTTTTTACAATTAACTGAAGTCATTAATAATTTTGAAAGCTGCTCAAAGTCCTCTTCAAGGTAGGTTATATTTTGTTATGTACATCCAAAAAAAATTTATGCGAAATTTTACGAAAAACTTTCGTTGTCTATTATTTCGAAACACGTTTTTACGAACAGTTCGTACGATTTATGTCAGTTTTCATATAAATAAGCAGAGATTTTTTCGGTGTTTGGTATCAACTGTTTCATACGTTTACATTTTACTATACTTCGAATTGGTGGATGGTTTATAACCAGCAATATGTAAAACACCGAGGATTTAAATCAGAGACCGTAAATATATATAAGATTATTCAATTGTTCGTTATTTTTTTCAACATTTTCCTATAAAAAACAAATTCCGTTAAGGGCATGGAAAGACCTTTCCCAGTGAATGATCTGCACCCGATGTTTTTTTTAAAATCATTGAAGGGACCTACAGTTTAATGCCGGCAGCGAAAGGCTAATGCAATAGCATTATTGAATTATTTAGAGGGGGCCGGATATATCATTCTCTGTCCAAGCTACCAGTACAATTGACAGAAACATCAACTTCAAGTATGAGAGCAAATTCAGTGGATGCAAAGCAGATAAGAAAGGCTAGGTTAATCATTTGGGATGAGACATTGATGAAAAATAACAAGCCTTTTGGAGGTAAAGTTGTGCTTCTTGGAGGAGATTTTCGCCAATATTTACCAGTGGTACCACATGCTCACAGGACGGCCATTATCGAATCATGTATTAAGTTTTCTAATCTTTGGTCCAACTTTAAAATTTTACAACTTAAAGTCAATATTCGTGCAGTGGATAATATTTACAGAGATTGGCTTTTTTAAATGGGGAATGGTGAACTCAGTTCGGAATTTGGAGAGGACATTATTGCATTACCAAACGAATGCTGGCTGAAAACTCAATTTTTAAAAATATCTTCGCTGGGGATTTTTGGATATGATATATTATTATAAATTCCTTTTTTGCAATGTCAAGACCGATTTGGTCAAGATTTGGGCTCAAATTTTATTTGCGCTTTAAAACTTTTTTAAGAACTTGTTGAAATAGTTTTAAATATGGTTTTGTACCAACTAGCGTTACTTCTGTTGAACTAGTCTTTTTCTGTAATGAATACAACGAAAATCAAAATTTGTAACAGAATGCAATATAAGTTATTAGAATTAATAAGAATAAATGCACAATTTAAAATAATGCAGCTTGCTGTGACAAATTTATTCAATCGGCGGCATGAAATAGTCCCCCACGAAATAAGTCCCCAACAAAATTATGAAATAATTCCCCAATTTTTGGGGTCTTATTTCATATGAAATAAACCCCCAATTTTAAAACGAAATGAAACCCCAAAATGAAATAAATTCCCAAAAATTGGGGAGTTATTTCATTGGAAATAAGTCCCCATTTCCTGAAATGAAATAAATCCCCAAAAAGTATTCAAAACATCCAATCAATTCAAAATAGGGGGGGTGCTTTTTTACCATGGGAGGTAAGGCCATGATGGCTTTATTGCTCAATTTTGCGAAGTGAGAGATATAGCCATATTTTTTTCCCAAATGAGAGGCAAAGCCATATTTTTCCAGTATATTGTTACGCATGGTGTAAACATTCTATAAAAGGAAAAATCCTTAGTTATCATTGAAAAACATTTTTTTATTCTTGTGACGCGCGCAGAAAAACTCATTCAGCGAAGCCACCTGCCGCGTCCTACTATAGGAAAAAACTCCTAAGCGCGGCCACAGGCCGCCAAGCAGGAAAACTTTAGTATGCGAAGCCAGATTTCAATATTTAACTTTAGTAAAAGGGAAAATCATTACCTCTTAATTAAAAAAATAAGAAAACTATTAATTAATGTAACATGGAAACAGGGCTGCCAGGTACTTTTTTTCCTTGTCCCCAAAAAATTAAAAAAATATCCCCAAAAATCCCCAAATTAAGAAAAAAAACCCTTAATATGTAAATATTTTTCTGTTTGTTTTTTTTCTGACCAAATTTGAAATTTTTTTTTTTTTAAAAGTAAAAATAGTAACAAAAATTTTAATTAGAAATCCCCAAAAATCCCCAAATAAAAAATTTTTGTAAAAAAAATTATGTTATTTACATAAATTTAACACTACCTTTTAACTAAAGTGATAATCTTAATAAGGACCTTTTACACCGTCTAAGTTGTTGATAAGAGTAAGATAAAAGTTTTGCTACTTTTTTTTCATATTTTTAATACGAGACAAAGAAAAATAAGCATAAATACTAAAAGGGAAAATATATTAAGAGAGTGTAAAATCCCCAAAAAATCCCCGAATTTTTTTTTTAAATCCCCAAAAAATCCCCAATCCCCAAATGACTTTCTTTGTCCTTTTTGTTCGCATAAAATCCCCAACTTTGGGTATAAATCCCCAAGTCTGACAGCCCTGCATGGAAAAGTTCTTCAAAACTGAAATGAGAGATAAAGCCATTTCCTAATATTACTTATGTGTCCTAAGGCCATGATGGCTTTGTCTCCCATTCGAATGAAAAAAAAAATAAAAGGCTTTATCTCTCTTTTGAATGGGAGACCTGGATTCATTGCATCCAGCAAAAAAAAAAATTAATTTATTTTATTCCTTACCGCAAAATTATTCCTCAAACTAACTACCTAGTAAGTGTTATTTTTAATGAATGAGTGGTCTTAACCATTCATTAAAACAAGTTTTGTTTACGTATTATAACGTGACATAATCTGCATTTTTGACGATTTTGGAATAAATTTGAAAATACAAAAAGTCCCCAAAATATTTTTAGGGACTTATTTCATTTCAGATTTTTGGGGACTTATTTCATAAGAAATAACTCCCTAATAAAAAAATGAAATAAGTCCCCAAAAAAATGAAATAAGTCCCCAAAAAACGTTGTTGTTGCCTCTCATATATTTTTTTGGGGAGTTATTTAATTTCCGTTTTGGGGACTTATTTCGTGGGGGGCTATTTCATGCCGCCTATTCAATCATCTCAAATGAACTTTTTAAAGAAACAACATGTAAAACAAAATTGCACTGGCTGATGAATCAGAGGATTTTGATTCCCTAGTTTTTGAAATGATAAATATTGACGCATAATTATTTTTCTTTTGCGTTTAAACGTTACCCTTGTTACATACTATACATGTGTACATAGATACGAAGAACTCAAAGAATAAATATCATTAGTTTTAATAATATTATACAAATGAATTTATTAATATAAATCAATGTATGCTTATTTTTCCATTGACATCAAATTATGTATTTTAGTTTTCAGTAAATGTGGGGATTTTTGGGGATATGAAAATAGCTATTTTTGGGATTTTTGGGGATGAAAAATCGAAAATTGGGGATAAGACTTAAAATAAAACTGGGAACCCTGGGTAAAAGTGATGCATGTAGATGGAAAACAGAGTCTGTTAAAACAGGGTTGCTCCTCAGTATTTTCAAAAAATGTTTTTAAAGAAGTATTATAATTTAGTAACTTACTTATTGTTATTTTTTACATAGTTTTTCTTCATATACCTACTAAATGTATTAACACATTGAATAATAATTTTTTGTTTAATATCTTTTATGAGCATTTCTATGTTAGTTATTATCTAAAAGATTTGTATGCCTGGCAGGGACAGGCTTTGTGACTAGAAATTGTATATTTATAGTAATAAATCAAGTAATCTGCAAATCTGGCTCACAACAAATATGTTAGAGCCAATTATAGATATTAAAATATTGTAAATAATATAAAAATGTACATACAATTTTAATATATCTATAAATAAATAATAATAATAATGCAAAGTACGAACTCGGATTCAGTATGGATAAGTTAAGTATTTCGCGATTGAAAATCCGTACTTGAATCAATCCTTCTGTACTTGATTGAAGAAAATGCGTACTAGGGTATTCATTTAACCGGACTTTTGCTTTAATCGGTTAATCGCTCGATTAATTAATCGAGGTTTTGGTTTAACCGGTTAATAATCGGTTAATTTTGTTTTTGATCGTTTAACCGATTAACAAAGTTTCTTTGAAATTAAGTAATTTCAATAAATAAAAATTAACTGCCTGTTTAACGATGTCGAACGTCAACGTTCGCATAGAAAACTACATTTAAAACTAAAACAAATTTTCGAATATTGTTTTTGTTTTACATATAATTTTCTATGCGAACGTTAACGTTCGAAATCGATGAACTGGATGTAAAAGTGATTTATTATAACAATAACATAACATAAAAATTCTTGAACTAAAAGAGCAATTTCAATAGATAAGGGAGATCATTAAAATAATCTTTCCCTCTGCTGGATTTCTCTAAGCATATAAAATCTTTCTGGCAAAGCTCAGCATCGAACATTCTGCAAAGAAGTTCATTTCCGAATTCCTTAATTTCTGTTTTTGTACTGCATTTTAAGAATGTATTATTTGAAGAAAATATTATATATAGAAAAATATTTCTAAGCACAATTTTTTTGGTGCACTTTGGTACAGATAACATTGTAAAATTCTACATTTTTGTATTGTATAATGTTTGTCTGAGTTCATACGTCTCATGTCTTATTGACATGATTCTTCCTTTTTCTTCCTTAAACATGAATTGGCGTTCAAATGAATCATGTCATGTTGACGATGTGCGTATGCATGTATGATTTTTGATATTGAAAACAAAAACAAAATTAAACAACGAATGAAAAAGCAAAGCGAACTGACAGTACATGCATATGTGTACTCGTTTCTTTTCCCCTCGTCCCTCTCGCTTATAAAGTAGCAATCATGTCATTAAATCATGAGCCGTATGAACACAGACTATTTAAAAAAACCATAATTAAAAACACAAAAATTAAAAATTGGGAATTTAGCACGTCACAAAGAAATCTTATTAATAATAAATTTTGTATTCCCAAAAATAACTTTGACAAAAAATATGGTTAAATACTACAAACAACTAGAAATTTTGTTACATCGGTTAATCGGTTAATCGACTGAAATTAACCGGCTTAATCGTTAATTGAAAATAGCCAATTTGGAATTAACCGATCAGTTAATCGGGTAGTAATTAATCGGTTAACCGATTAACGGTTAACCGAATGAATACCCTAATGCGTACTCAACCTTCTATTAATATCGCTTCGGATAGATTGATTTTTCTTTTGAGTGCATCGGCTTTGAATTTACATCTATTTCTTATTTATAATTATATCGGCTGTAAAGTTTCCATAACTCAAAAAAAAATTTCGGGAAATCCCGCACAAATTTCCCGGTATTCTTGTCCCGAGAAAAACTACACATAAATTAACACTATTAATACAGCAACATCGCTCAAAAGGTACATAAATTCATAAAAATAATTTAATGAAAATTAAATTTGATGAACTTAAGCCTAATTAAAAGTATTAAAAATTTGGATTAAAAACCATAAATAGTTCAACAAAATAACCACAATACTAATTATTGTACATACATATATTTCTTTACTACGTGTAACCATGATCTTAGCGATATATACCCAATTGAGGTCTTCAACAAGAAGCTAATAACGTGTTGTTTCTTCGACAGGCTGAATTAGGAAGTTGACATTTCATTGAGATATTCTCTCAGTTATTTTAATACTTTTTTTTACTTTACAATAACATTTAAATCCTTGAATTTTTTTTTTAATAAAATATTAGAAATAGTCATACCAAGATCCATTGCCAAGGGTTTCAGAAGATTACATTTTTTTAAATACAATAAAAGCCTGCCCTTAAGGAATTTTATATATTGAATTGTTTTTTTTTCTTCCAAAAAATTACGTATTTAGATTGTAGGTGATTGTGTGTATACGAGTATTTGTGTTGGCGTATGTGTTAGTGTGTGTGTGTGTGTGTAGTCAGCAACCTTTTCATATATTTAAGAACTTTACAATGCAGCATCTTTGACATTTTGTCGATTGTTGTAGGTTTATAGCAGGGTTGTCAGATATTTTTCAAATTTGTTTCCCAAATTGTAAACTTTTATCCGGAAAAAACAATTTTTTTATAACCAAAAAATATTATTATGTACTCTTAAACTTGACATAAAATATTTTATTTTCAATACATTTCATGCTAACATTTTGTGTTTTTGACATTTAAATTATACATCAACTCAATAATGTTAATTTGTTTAGCAAAGTCAAAGTTCACAATCAAATTTATCATCCTGCTCATTTTTGTTTCTTCTTGAATTCAATAACTTTATCATTTCTGGGGATTGTTCAAACTTCAAACGAGTTGCATTACTTTAAAAATATAATAATAAAAATAACCCACTTGGCGCAAACGTCTTTTTAAAAAAACATAAAAAATGAGAGAAAAGTTCGGTTATGCATGCCTATTTGTGTGCATTTTTATACCCTCCACCACAATTAGTTGTGAAGAGGGTATATTAAGTTTGTCATTCCGTGTGAAACTTTTTTATTATTCATCTCAGACCCCATAAAGTATATATATTCTGGGTCCTTGAGTAATTCTAAGTCGATTTAGCCATGTCTGTCCGTCTGTCCGCCTGTTGTAAACACGCTCACTTTCGAAAAACTCAAAAGAAATGAACAAACTTGGTGTCAAATTGCTTGTAGTTATCCTAAGCAGTTTTGGATTGAAATCCAGCAAAATCGGTTCAGTAGGACCAGAGCTATGAATAAAAATGTGGAACCACCACCTAAAAAAAATTGATAATTTTGTTACAAAAACTAACATAAATGGTGGAAAAATGCACAGAATGATATAAGATTTCGCAACAGTTCGTTTTATTTAACTGGAAATCACGCTGTAAAATTTCTTGAAGATCCGTCCATGATTTACCCTAGGCCCCATATAAGCCCTACTCCCAGAAAACAGTATAGTAAGCCTAAATACCTAACTAACAATGCTATCATAACAAATTTTGGCACGTCACAGTTAAATAGGATTAGAAATGAAACTGTTAAGTTTCGTGAAGATCGGTCCATAATTTACCATAGGCCCCATATAAAACCTACTTCCAGACAGTTTAGTACGCCTAAATCCGTAAAAAATAATGCTATCATAACAAAATTTGGTACATCACAGTTTTATTGAACGAGAAATATGACTTTAAAATTTTGTGAAGAACGGTCCATCATTTACCATAGGCCCCATATAAACCTTACTCCCGGAAAACAGCTTAGTTTTTTATTTTTTTATTTTTTTTTAATTTTTTTTTAATTCCCTACGCTAATCCCGCGAAGCTCTACGCTTGTCTGCAGGAAAGAAATCAGAGTCTCTGGCGGGAATCGAACCCGCAACCACGGCGCTGATAGACAAGTTCTCCACCAGTCTACCGGGGCACTCTAATTTGATACATCACAGTTTTGTAGTACTAGAAATGACACTGTGAAATTTGGTGAAGATCGGTGCATAACTTACCATAGGCCTCATATAAAGCCCACTCTGGTAAAATAATTAAATACGCGGTAAACTTTCTTCCAGTTTAGCTTCATATGGCCAGAAAAAATGTTATGCAATTTTGTGATATACGGTCCATAATTTTCCTTAGATTCCATTTTAGCAGCCTTCTGAAATTTACTGCAAACGCTTAAACTAATTGCACCGATGTATTGAAATTTATGTTTTTTAATACCAGAAATCGTTCTGCAGAATTTGGGATGATTGGTTCATAGCTTACCATGGCTTTTATATAATTTGTTCTCTTGAAAATCATTTAAGTTCATCTTAAACTGATATTCTACTCAAACTTTTTAAAATTGATTCTGATTCTGATTGTCGGTCAATAATTTTATATAGGTCTAAGCCGCAACAAATTTTAATGCGGATGTCTGTTTTTACAAAGATTATAATAATAAATAGACATCATACCGATATTACTCCTAAAACATTCGAAGTGTCGGTGGAGGGTATCAAAGATTCGACACAGCCGAATATAGCACTCTAACTTGTTATTTTTACTTCTGTTATTGAGAAAAAAGAGCAATTTCGTAATTTTCAAATTACAAAAAAAGTACAAATTAAAAATAATTTAAGTAGGGTATTTAGCTACTAGTGCTGGGATACTATCGATATTTTCTACTATCGATATATATCGATAGTTTAGATTTCACTATCGATATATCAGATTTCACTATCGATATATCGATATTTCTATCGACTGAATGTTTGTACTTGTGCAGGAAAACTGTAATTATTTTTTTATAAGGCTACAGTCCGTTGTTTTCATCACTTTATTGAATGTATGAGACGTTAGTATGTATATACGCCAGAGAAAGTCAATGGGTATAAAAAAATTAAAGTACTGTAGCACATATCGACAATTTTCAATACGTGTGCGTACTCGTATCTGTTTGTTCTCATACTTGTGTATATCCATGCGCATTTGATTTCATTCATGTATGTTATCATACTTATTGTGTTTCATACTCGCACATATCCAGATACACACATAGTTATAGCATTGACTTCAAACATTTATTTATTTTTTTTTAAATTTTTTCATAAATGTTCCAGATTTTTTTTCCAAATTGCTGAATTACAAATAAATACGTTTTTTCAAAATCGTTTGAGTACAATTCAACAAAATTTTATTGAAAAACGATTGTTGACTTAAAAAAAATTTCTGTAATATAAAGATTTTCGCTCTTATTTAAGAAAATCTAAAAAAATTACTAAATGGATGCAAATTAAAATACGTCGTGTTATTTTAATCGTTCTTAATAAAAACAGAAAAATTTTTCATTTTTCGAATTTATTCTATGAGCTAAATTTCAGTTATGTATTTTATAAAGCTTTTTTGTAATAAATTTTTCAGAAATGACTTTAAACACTATCAGACAGAAAAAAAAGAAAATACAATATAATGGTCTCTCTGAAAAATTGAAGGAATAGAACTACTACAAAAAATCTTTATAAAATGCATAACTGAAATTTAGCTCATAGAATAAATTCGAAAAATGAAAAATGTTGAATATAATATAAAGTAACCTTCGGAAGGAAATAATTCCCAGTTTCTATTTATTAAAAACAGAAAAAGTTACCGTAATCAAAAAAAAAAAAAAAAATAAAAAATAAAAAATCGAATATTTATATTCGCAGTTAAGAAATGAGATATCACAGGTAAATACATTCATACATATTTATCTGTTGCCAGTTGCATTTTTAAGACGTTAAAAAATGGTTTAAAATTTAATTGCTGAAGTCAATCAGTATGCCAACGAAAATTTTAGCCTTAAAGAAGAATTCGACATCATGCTATGGTGGAAAAACAACTCCACAAGGTATCCACGGTTGTCTTAATAAGAATCAAGAATTTTATGAAATTTCCTGCCTGCAGCACAGCATAAGAGTAAGATTCTTTAGCTGGAAACAAAAAAAAAAAAAAAAAAAAAAAAAAACAGAAAAGATCCCAAAATAGTTGATAGCCTCCTTTTTTAATTATTTTTATAAAAACCCCCCTTTCTTAAAATAGATTATAATTTATTATAGCTTTAAAAGCATTTTTTTAATTTTTGTTGATACTCATCGATATATGCCTATACTCATACGCATTCAAAGGATTATCCATAAGCATGCCTGTTTGTTCATACTCATACCGGTCGATATACAAACTTATTCATGTTCATACTTATTGGTAGTCATACGTGCCTGTAGTCGTGCTCGGTGGCGTATAAATAGGTTATAAGTATTTAAAATATAACTGTTTGGCTTTCTCTGATATACGCACGTTATTCTAGATGGCAGTTTTTAAAAATTGATAAGTATCTTTCTGAAGGAACCGAAGTAACAGGGACTATAAGATATTCCATTGCAACTTTAAACAATTTTCTAAATTCTAAACCCAAAAAGGTAATCAATCTAGCGGAATTATCCTCTAATGGTCGTTCATTGTTTTTATTATACAAAAATTTCGACAAAAAGGCCTTTAAGTAGCAGTAAAAAATCACAGCTAAGCCATCCATACCACCTGTCATTCTTGTTGTTTGTATTCATTGCTGTAATTTGTTTTTTTTTTTTAACGATAAACCAACACTCAGGGGATGGCCCCTATATATGCAGTGCATTGTGTTGATCGGGAAAATAAGGTTTGGGAAGGAGGAAAGAGGGAATAGTGTTTGTGGACATTTGACTTGAATCTTAATAAATTATAAGTACCGGGAAAGACCTCTGCGGGAAGTTTATTCCACATACGGATAGTTCGACTGAAAAACGAATTTTCTCTATAATGTGTTGTGCGAAACACAGGACAATCGACTACAAACGGATGTGATCCACTGGATGAGCGGGTATTACGAAGAAATACTCGGGCGGGTGGAATAAGTTCACTTATCTCAGTGGAACACCTCCCATGGTAATATCGATAGAAAAGTGTCACACAACCCACATTCCGACGATGCCCCAATGAGTCAATAGAGTTGGATACCCTACTGTCATTGATGAGCTTCACCGCCCTCCTTTGTACACGGTCCAGAAGGTTCAAAATAGACTTTGAAGCCCCTGCCCATATATGGGAGTTGTATTCCATCTTCGGTCGGATATAGGTGGTATAGATAGTAAGGAGATCGGAGGAAGTGAAGTAAGTCTTGCACCGTTTTAAAAAACCTAAACACTTGAATGCCTCTTTCGACACTTAAAAAACGTGTTTATTCCAGCGGACATCGCACTGTATTCTCATGCCCAGAACATCAGGAGTATCCGATTCCTTAATATCAATGCCACCCATTAATACAGATGACATAGTTGGTCTCACGGCACGTCTGTGGGTCAACATACAACATTGGGTCTTGCGTGCATTAAATTCGACCCTATTCGCTTGACCCCACTCAGAGATTGCAGCTAGGTCCTGATTAAGAGTGTCATTCATATTTTGCCTTTTGCCCCCAATCTCAACAAGGCTTGGCCTATGATCGAAGGAATATGAATGACAAATGTTGCTGTCATCTGCAAAAGAGTAGATAGGATTTGAAGTATGACCAAGAAGGTCATTAAGAAATATAAGAAATAGCGTAGGAGAAAGGACAGAACCTTGCGGTACCACTGAATTTACCTGAAACTCGTTTGATGCAATCCCATCTATAACAACACGTATAGTGCGATCACTGAGGAAACTCGATATAAATCGAGAGAAATCATTACCGACACCAAAAGCAATAATTCAGCAAAATTTGCGGCAAAAAACAGTGTGTGTATAGCTGCTGTTAGATGTCTTCATATCTGTATTTTAAATAATAAAAATATCGATGTTTATATTTTTCCTATCTATATTTTAAGACTATCGATAGTTTCCCAACACTATTAGCTACTGCCCTTTTAAAAGGAGGCCCGATATCAGCTAAACTATAGATTTTAAGAAAAATAGTTACTTAATAAAAAACGTTTAGATACCTATGAAGATTTAAAATTCGAAATAAAAATTGTAGTTTTCAAAAAAAATTATTTCCGGCGCTATCTGGAATAAGAAAAAATTCCCAACACTGCAGTTTTTTATTCCGTTAAAAAAACTCCAAAATTAAGGAATAAATCTTCTTATCTGACATCACTGGTTTATAGTTAATTCCTTTGCTTTTTTTTTTTTTTTGGTTTTTTTAGTAACAATATTTGATTGCTCCTATTTATTTAACATTTAAACAAACACATTCAGAGAAACAGAACAATTTTGTTATGCATATACATTGAAATAAATGTTTTCTGTCGTTTTTTCTCTCTCTCGCTCAACCACGTAGATATTTAGTTGTATTACATTAGGAGTTTAAAGACGTCAGCAAATTTAATGACGTCATAATGATGGCATGTGTTGGCACAACTATTGATTTTTTTAAAGCATATGCAAAAGAAAAGAAGATACGAAGAGGATGTGCGCAGAGTTTCAAATTACAGTTGCGGTTGATAAAATAGTTGTCAATAGAAATACATATTTGAAATAAAAAAAGTATTAAAAATAATTGATTTTCAATAATTCATTACAACATTCGTACATAATTTTATATTTTTTTTTAATAAGTCATTCCGTTTGCAGTTTCTACAACAGTGATCTTAGATCCATTAAAGTATAACAAGTACTTTTAAAACTCCTGGTACACGGGTTTTAAGCGATACAATCATTATGAGCAGATTTTTTTAAAACAGTAACATGGAGTAAAAGAGCCCCATTTTTGCGAAAAAGTATTGAAAACCTCAGCGAAAAACTACCCGTGACTTTCACTTTTGAAAGACTTTTTATTATTTGCGAATTTAATTTTTTTACATTCACCTCAAATTAGCTTAGTAGTAAAACTGGTAGTGAAAAATTAGCGAATAAGATTCACGAATGACCGAGTTGTAGATATGTATATAAATCGATTTTTCTTCCTGAAGTAATGGCTTTGAAACTTGTGGTCGTCGATGATTTAAAATTCAAGATACAGCAGTCTTTGCCAGGCAATTAAGTATCACACAATAGATACAGTTAGCGATGTTAAATAAGCTGTAAATTATCCAACAGAGTTTTTGAACCTTCTGGATTTACCAGGCATGCCACCACACTTTTTAAAACTGAAAGTTGGATCTTCGGTTATTTTACTTCGGAATTTGAACCAACCACGGCTGTGTTAGTGAATCGCACTACAGTACGCTTAAACGTGTAACTTTTGTAGTAGAATTTGGTATATCTTCTTTATACTTATATATTTAAAATAGGATGTGTGTATGTATGTATGTATGTATGTATGTATGTATGTATGTATGTATGTATGTATGTATGTATGTATGTATGTATGTATGTATGTATGTATGTATGTATGTATGTATGTAACGTATGGACTCTAAAACGGCTGTGCCGATTTTGATGAAATTTTCAGGAAATCTCCAGAATATTCAGGTGGGTGACGCTGTAAAGTCTGAATTTTGATTTTCGGGCTGCGGGCGGAGGGGCGTGGCAAAATCCAATTGCACCACCAATGACATCTATATAATTGTGACGATTTTTTCTTTAAAATAATCGCCATGGTCCAACTTAGATTTATACGAAGAGAACATTTTTCCCCGCCCACTTTTACGCCCACTTTTTTCGAATTACCTAAAATCAGAAAGCGGCTCTATCGATTTGACAAATTTTTCTTTCAAATGTTCGTATTAATCCATTTTAAGTGTTGATCGAAAGAAAAATTTACCACGCCTTCTTTTACGATTTGGACGATTTTTTCCTTAAAATCATCGCCATGGTCCAACTTAGGTTTCTACGGAAAGAACATTTTGCCCCGCCCACTTTAACTCCCATTTTTTCGATTAACCTAAAATCAGATAACGGCTCCATCGGTTTGACTAATTTTTCTTTCAAATGTTCGTATCTTTTTAACGGATTTTAAAAATCGAACGCAAACATTTTTCCTAATTTGGACAGGACAACGTCTGTCGGGTGTGATTGCAGACCATGTGTCTCAGTTAATAAAAGTTGAATTATAGAATGGTTGAAAAAGTGTGAAACGTCTGTCGGGTCAGCTAGTAGTATAATAAGTAGGCAAGATATTTTCATGCACTAAAATATGCGCTTAAAATAAGCACTAAAAACCAACATATGCACTAAAAAAAATAAAAAAAATGCACTAAAACTTAAAAAATATCCATAAAAAAATAAAAAATCGTTTTTTAATTTAGCTAAAAACTAAAATATAAAAAATTCAGTCTATTGTTAATTATATATATTTAAAAAACTTGTTTGTTTACTGTTTTATGAAAAGTAAAACTTTGTCTTGTACTTGAAGAATGTTAATGTATTTTGAAACAAATTATTTTCAGATCCCACTTTGACTACTGATCAGATAAAAATATTTTAAATATTTTTTTTTTTTTTAAATATTCAGAAATGTCATGAGTAGGGATGAGATTTTGATGCACTAAAAAAGCGAAAATAAAAAATCCAATATATGCACTAAGAAAATAAAAAATATGCACTAAAACTAAAAAAAAACATTATATAAAAATTGTTTTTTAATTTTACTAAAAACAAAAATATATTAAATTCAGTCTATTGTTTTTTAAATATCTTTAAAAACTTTTCAATATTTTTAATTAGGCTTAAGTTCATGAAATTTAATTTTTCATTAAATTATTTTTATGAAGAAAGGAATTTTACAACATGAAAATTAATTAAAATTGTTATTGATAATCTTTCATTCTTGGCGTGGCTGGGGCTCGAACCCCGGCCGGCAGGTTACCATGACATGTTTTGATTGCAACCACTCAATATCCTCAGATGGATTTGCCGTCTTACACCCGCAGCCATTCGAGCCCCAGCCACGTCTAGAATGAAAGATTATCAATAACAATTTTAATTAATTTTCATGTTGTAAAATTCCTTTCTTCATAAAAATAATTTAATGAAAAATTAAATTTCATGAACTTAAGCCTAATTAAAAATATTGAAAATTTGGATTAAAAACCATAAATAGTTCAACAAAATAACCACAATACTAATTATCTTTAAAAACGTTAATAACTAATTTTAATTTTTGTTTGTTAAAATAAATAAGTACTGTTTTATCAAAAGTAAAACTTTGTCTTGTACTTGAAGATTGACAATGCATTCGGAAATTCATTTTCAGATCCCACTTTCATTCCAGATCTGGTCAAAAATATTTTATTTTATTTTTTGAAATCCTTAATTTTTTTTTGTAAAAAGTTTTGGATTTTTTTTTTTAATTTGTCAGGCTATTCTTCCTTTCACATTGTTAATTTTAAATTTTGCAATATCAGTTAATTTGACTTGAGTATTAATTGAACTAAATCCCTCCTAATTAGTTATTGTTTCAGCAATATATCCGTAATTGGAAAATACAATTGCTAATTGAATTCTGATGTTAATTCAATTTAATATTTCTTTTCCTTTTTTAATTGCACAATCATCGACATCAACAAGCTCTTCAAACATTTTTAAATTACTCAAAGTTATTTTGAATAGAAGAATTCTAAAATATCTTGCCAGGCGTCCATTTTGCTACTACTGGCTGCGGCGGAAGGTGAATCAAGGGATACATTTAATTAAAAATTGCAATATAATCGAATTGACTTCTAAATTCTCTGCAACGCGGTATAACCCATGTGCCAAGAAAGTAATTTGTAACCCATTGGAAGCCTCAACGATATAAGTAAGGTGCTGCATCGGTTTAAAATAGAAGCATCTTTTGTCGAAATCTTGAAAACCTTGTATTTGAAGCAAAGCTCCAAAAGATTTTATTTTTTATTTAAAAATTTTTTGAAATATGCAAAAACAAATCGATGCCATTTTAACTCAAATTCAATGATTCGGAAAGATAATTGGTTGACATCGTGCTTAGACTATCGACAAAAAACATGCATTTAAATGGAAATCGCATCCCTAGTCATGAGTATGAAGTGAACTTAATTCCTCCTTATTATTAGTCGTAAATGTCTTCTGGTGCTATTTAAGTTTAATATTTCTTTTCAAAATTTTTTGAACATAATTCTGAAGCATCTAGCCAGGCCCCCATCTTGTTACTAGTGGTGGAAGGGGAATCAAGTGAAATATTTCATTAAAAATTGCAATATTATCGAAAGCGGTTTAACCCATGTGCCAAGCAAATAACTTGTAAAAGTTTTGTATAAAATATTTTAAACCCATGGGGGAAGCCTTAGCCAGGTGCTGCATCGGTTTAAAATCTTATATTTAAAGCAAAGCTTCAAAAGAATTTATTTATTGATTTAACTATTTTTTGTAACGTTTTTTTGTATACTTAAAAATATTTTTAAGAACTATTTTATAATATGGAAATCACTCATGCAAAAATATGCATTCTCACCAAAATTTGCAACAATATGCAAAAAACAAATCGATGCAATTTTAACGCAAATTTAATGATTCGGAAAGATAATTGGTCAACATCGTTCTTAGACTAACGACAAAAACATGCATTTGCATGGAAATTGCATTCCTAATAATAAGTAAGGAATGATCCACAAACCGCAAATAATTATAATACTGTAAAGCCCTTATGACACTACATTTTTAATGCATTATTCAAGTTTTGGTGAACAGTGCAAATATTAAATAATAGAAAAATTTTACCAAGTGCGAAGGGTTCAGCTGTATTAAGATAAATGGCAAACTGTCAAAAATTTTACTAAAGTTATCGATAAAAAATGAAGTTAAGCCAAAAAAAAAAAAAAAATTTAAAATTGTTCAACTAAAAATTTACATTTCAAGCTTGAAATATTAAAAGTGTTGCTGAATCAGCGGTTTATGGGCAAATTCAGCGATTCACCGCCTTTTGTGTTTAGGTTTCTTATAAACAAAAAAAGTTGGCAACATTTAATAAAATTAACAGAACAGGGACGGCTAAGTGGTTTCAATTGTACTTTGTTGTTGATACATTTTAAACTAAGATTTATAACACATTTTTGTGGTGTTTTTTAAGAACATAAATAAAATTAATTTCAACTAAAAAAATCTTTTAGTACAATTAGGGTAAATAAGTACAATTTTTAAAAGTTGTTGATACAATTTTAAAAAGTCTCAACGCCATCCCTGAAACAAAACCATAACAAGAGAAAAAACAGGGACCGAAAATAACAGTTATATTGGAATTTTAAAACAAAAAAAGTATATAGAATTAAATGTCGAAAAACTGATTCAAGTATACCATATTGTTCCTCATGCACTTGTCAATGATAAAATATATTGATTTTTATAATTTTGATTTTTATATTTTAGATCAAACTTAACAGTTATTTTTTGATTTTTATTTTTTTGAACAAATTTAACTGTTATTTTTTGATTTTTATTTTTTCGATCAAAAATAACAGTTATTTTTCGATTTTTATTTTTTTGAACAAAAATAACTGTTATTTTTTGATTGTTATTCTTTCGAGCAAAAATAAAAGTTATTCTCTAAATAAATGTACGTGATTTAACAATTTAGTTGACTTTAAATTTTTATTTTAGTGTGTAATTATCTTTGGAATTCCTTATGCACATTAAAATAATTATTAAAGTCATCTAAATTATTAAAACACGTAAATTTATTTCGAGAATAACTGTTATTTTTGTTCAAAAAAATAAAAATCAAAAAATAACTGTTATTTTTGATCGACAAAATAAAAATCAAAAAATAACAGTTATTTTTGTTCAAAAAAATAAAAATCAAAAAATAACTGTTATTTTTGCTCAAAAAAATAAAAATCAAAAAATAACAGTTATCATCTGACTTTTATGAAAAAAGGTATAACTGTTACGGTCCCTGGAAAAAAAACTAAAAAACTTTGTTTACATTTTTTATAGTTTGCTCTTTCTAGCATTTACTGTATCTTTCTATCAATTCTATATCAATTAATGAATAAAAAATGTAGTGTCATAAGGGCTTAATATCAGTTTTTATAAATATTGATTTATAATTTTTAAAATCCATATTAAGCCCAATCCCAAAATATGCTTCCTCTCGGTGGAGGGTATCAAAAAATCAGCACAGTCGAATATAGCACTTTTTTTTTGATTGCTTAAAGTTAAGAGTTCCAATTTTAGCAAAAATTGATAAAATTGAAGGTTATATAAGAATCGGTAAAGCTAAATAAAACACTCTTAATTGTTCATATTAATTAAACTGTACAAGCAATTCTCGGGAATTGTAGGAAAAAAAAAACTTTTTACGAATCATCTGAACTTTATTTTTTTTTGCACTTCTCTGTAACTAAATATAAATTCTATTTTAACGAATTTTTAACTGTTTTCCAAAGGAAGGGTAACATTTTTGGGCATAAAAGCCTCAAAGCACTGGCCAATTGCACGTGGGTAGCAAAGAGAATAAAATCGAAAGAAAACCAAAAAAAAAAAAAAAAAAAATCAAATGTCTGACGAAATTTAATTTGCTTTGGAAAATGGTCTTTGTTGTCTATGACAAGTTTAAAAAGTCACTAAAACTCACAATTTCGTAGGTCATTCATGAATGAGCGTTTGTGCGTTTGCAATATAAAAAGCAATAACAAATTTGGAATATGCGCGCTTAAACTATCGCAAAAATTTATGTGGGTTGTATATTTATTAACATATAAAAATGCAAATGGTAAATAAAGTACAGTACTTTTTTTGTTTTAGAAATTAAATTCTTTTTTATTTAGGCAGTAAAATCTACTTTGAAATGTCACTAATTTTCACTACCCACATGATTTTCACCATTGAATGTTAAATTCATAACATTCTAGTTTATAGTGAGTGTTTATTACGTGTTTGTGTTGTCCCTAATTTGTTGTAGCAACCATAATTATTGTTGTTGTTAGGAGTATTTGTTGTAATTATATTTAAAACTTTTTAGCGGTATTTTTGTACATACAAACAAACACTTATAAATTTGTTTGTATGTACATACAATTTTTACCGGCATTTTGTTTTCTCAATTTGTCTGCTGCTTTCATATAAACTTGCCTGCATGTTTGGAAGCTTAAGTGACTGTGTGTGTGTGAAAGGAACTCTTCATATAGTAAAAATTATATTTTTGTGTGTATATCGTCTAAAAGGTTGTGTTTATTTTGTTTTTTGTTTTTTATCTATTATATTTTTATGTTTTTTTTGGTTGTATTATGTATTAAGTGCTTTATTGTTTTTGTACACATTCATATAACAACAAAAAAATGTCAAAGCTCTTCCTTTCGATTGACGTCATCCTTGGAAGTATTTTCCCAACATGCGCCGTCATTATTATTATATTCTTTTTCTTTTTAAAAATTTTTTTTTTATAATTTTCCAGTTAAAGTTTAAGGAATTATTGTTGAACTTTAAAGCTTTAGTGTGGTAAGAGAGAAGCAGTAAGAGTACCAATTTTCCTAATGAGTGGGAACAGGATTTTTATATTAAATAAATTACAGTGACAGAAATTTTATTTTATCTAAAAGTTATTCTAGCGAAATGGTGAAATTGAAAAAAAACAAGTAACTTCTCATAAGCATACTTATTATTAATACACACAAAAACAAATACCAATGTAAAATTAACATGGCGAAATGTTGATTGAGAATTATTTAAATTTATCAATATTTCATATTAATTTTAAATGAAAAATATTAAAATAAACCCGACAGACGTTGTCCTGTCCAAATTAGGAAAAATGTTTGCGTTTGATTTTTAAAGTCCGTTAAAAAGATACGAACATTTGAATGAAAAATTAGTCAAATCGATGGAGCCGTTTTCTGATTTTAGGCCAAATCGGTCAAGCCGTTCTCAAGTTATGCGCTTAATAGAAAAAGTGGGCGTAAAAGTAGGCGTGGCACATTTTTCTTTCGATGAAAACGTAAAATGGATTAATACGAGTATTTAAAAGAAAAATTAGTCAAATTGATGGAGCCGTTTTTTGACTTTAGGTTAATCGAAAAAAGTGGGAGGGCCAAAATTTTCTTTCCGTAAAAACCTAAGTTGGACCATGGAAAGCATTTAAAAGAAAAAATCGTCCAAATCGGTAAAGCCGTTCTCAAGTTATGCGCTTAATAGAAAAAGTGGGCGTAAAAATAGGCGTGGTAAATTTTTCTTTCGATTAAAACTTAAAATGGATCAATACGAACATTTGAAAGAAAAATTTGTCAAATCGATGCAGCCGTTTTCTGATTTTAGGTAATTCAAAAAAAGTGGGCGGGGAAAAATTTTCTTTTCGTTTAAATTAATGGTGTTTTCTTTTCTAAAAAATAATGTTGCATTATAGTTGTGTAATATATTAATTAGGTTACACGAACCCTTAGAAAGTGATACATTTTTCTAAAATACAATGGAACAAAATAATAGCTACGTTTTACACTCAACACTAATGTGTATTTAGCGTGTTAAATATTGAATGCAAAGTTTGTACTAAAAGCGATATTCCCCACGCTTTTCAACATTAAATTTTCTTACAATTCCAATAAGCGTTAACAGCACTGATTTTCAATAATTAACGTCAGCTGTTGTTAAAAATTTTGCGACAAAAAATATAATAAAAGTAAAACAAACGAAAAACAAAAAGTTTTTATATCCATCACAATATAACTAAAAATCACAATATAACGCAAATTGTCCGCAAACACAAGAAAAAAAATACTTGCTTGCATAAAAAAGTACTTTACGCAGATGCAAAAAAGGGTATTATCTCACACTCAGTTATAACTGCAGGTAAGAAATGGAACAAATTTGCCATTTATTGTTGCAACATGTTAAGAAAGGAAAACGACAACTTCTCACATTTTTGCATATATTTTTAGAATGGAACAAAAACCCGCACGAATGGTAGCATATATGGAACATTATTGTCAGAAAAGAAAACACCATAAGTTGGAGCATGGCGATAATTTTAAAGAAAAAATCGGTCAAATTATATAGATGTCGTTGGTGGTGCAATATGAAAATTGGATTTTGCCACGCCCCTCCGCCCGCAGACCGAAAATAAAAAATCAGACTTCACAGTGTCACCCGCCTGAATATTCTGAAGATTCTCTGAAAATTTTATCAAAATCGGCCCAGCCGTTTTTGAGTCCATACGTTACATACATACACACATCCTGCTTTATATATATATAGATAGATACTGTTAAAATAACATTGTCCAATATTGAATCCATAAAAACCTGTTTTTTATATTAAAATCAAAAGTTTATCTTGTTAAATTAACATGCATACATACTTAAGTATGCAAATTTTTTACATACATTTAAAATGTGTTATAAAAAGAAGACAATTCCCATATTCTTTTAATTAAAATTATTAAGTTAAATAGGACGTCAAGTTTTCAAAGTAGAATGATGACGAAAACCATATCGGACGATTCTGCTGATGCTTCTGTTAACAAAGGAGAATACAAAATAAGTGAAACATGTGTTACAGGGGTAAGTGTTTTGAATTATTCTTAAATAAATATATATGTTGTCATCACACTGTTATATAAAACTCCAACCAATTTGATTCTACATGAAATTCACGTTGTTTCAACTTGAAATAACTTTCATTCAACGTGAATTGGATTGTTATTTCAATATAAATGACATTTTGCTCTAACTTTACTGCAATGTTAAATAACCATGAATGATAGTTATTTTAAAAGAAAAAAATGTTGTTCGTAAGTTATTGTAAAATCAGGTTGAATTAATGAAGCAAAATCACTACTGAAAAACGTAAAATCAACCTTTTTTGAACGAATTTACATTGACTTTTTTCTGTGTGTAAAACTCAAGAACCGCAGCACCGATTGACACCAACTTGGTTTAGTTTAATCCAGTACCCATGTTCTGTAACTTTAGTGAGAACTTCTTGCATCGAAAAGATGTGAAACAAAATATTCCATCGTTTCTCGAAAAGTGAGAAAAGTGTGTGTCTGTAACTCATGTCGAAAACTATCAAAAGAGATTACGTCGTTACGTTATAAATGTCATAATATTGCACTCGAAGCCGATGTGACATTGCAGACGTTCAGAACGCCAGTAACACATATCGTTGACGGCGACCAAAATTTACTTAAATTGATAATTTTTCAACGACGGCGGCGAAAACACAACCGTCGGCTATGCCAAATTGTGTAAAGAGCGTCTTTAATGTTTGTTGTTTGCAAACGAGCTTTGAAGACATTCGTACAATATTTTATAAAAATGTTAAAAGCAAAATAATAAAACCATGAAAACTGTGCCAATAATAAAATATTATTATTATTCTTTGCATTTTGCATTTTTAATTGTTTTTTAGTGTTAAAATTTTTTCTCGCCCAATTTTTATTCGTGAGTTTATTTGACAGTTCAAAGCGGGAACTTTTCTCACCAAAATGTTGCAGACACACTTTTTCTGTAAATTGGCTAGTAATTTCCTTACGTGACAGCTTGTACTCGCCAAAAAAAGTTACAGACACAGTTAAGTGAGAAAAACAGCTGTTTGTTTCAATTTATGGCATTTTTGTTTATTTTCACACAATTCAATCGAAAACTTTCTCGACGCGAGAGTTATAGAACATGGGCACAGGTTTTTTAATTTTTTTAATTTATGGTACGATTTTGCTAAAATTCACAAAATGTATTTCTCGATAAAATTTTTGACCCAATAGATAGCGCTGGGGTCAATCTTTTTACAAAATTCTTAGGTATCAAAAGTTTTTTCGAAGAAGATAAACACCATATAGAAATGTAATTAATACTCTGTAAACTCTTCCGCATTCATTGTCAAGGGTTGATATGATACGTGCAAATCTTTTGTGGAGGGAACCCAGCTTGCTTTTGACGGAGTTCCGGCAATATAGCTTGGGATAATCTCCAATTATCTTGTCAACTGCACTAAGAATAGTTATTTATACCTTTCCAATTTTGACATTTTTTAAGGTCTCCTTTTTTGGGATGTTGACGATTAAACTTTTTTTGAGTTGGGTATTTCATTCGCTTGTGGATGATGATGTTTGGGGACTTATTTGCTTTAAGGAACGAGACAGCGGTTAATATTTCGGCTGGGAAACTATCGATAGTATCGATAGTCGTAAACTATCGAAAATGGATGGTGTTATGGATTGCTTAGCTGTGCTTTTTTCTACCAACTAAAGGTCCTTATGCCGAAATTTTTAAATGTTTACATAGGGACTGAAATGTCAGATAGTTTTATGATGTTGTAAAAAATAATCAAATAAAAATGTAATTGCAATTGAGAGCATAGGAAAAAACAATAAACGACCATTAGAGGATAAGTCCACTAGACTGATTACCTTTTGGGTTGAAATTTAAATCCAATTTAGATCGTTGTATAAAGTAGCAACAAAATATCTTATAGTCCCTGCTACTTTGGTTCCTTCAGAAAGGTGCTTATCAGCAGCACAATTTTTAAAAACTGTCATCAAAATTAAGGTGCGTACAAACATACGTCTCTTACGTTCAGTAAAGTGATAAAAACAATGAACTGTTGTAGCCTAATAAAAAGCTAGTAAAAGTTTTCCTACTTAAGTACAAACATTCAGTCGATAGTAATATCGATATATCGATAGTGAAATCTGAACTATCGATAAATATCGATATTAGATAATATCGATAGTATCCCAGCACTAGCATGAACACAAGTTTTCGCCAGAAAAGCGCGGGTTGGGTAGCAAGCTGAAATAGTGTTGTCTTCTTATAACGACCAGAATGTTGTTAACATTTCTTCGATGTTCTTTAAGGGCTTTGTAGTTGCGAAGTTTTTACCAGTACCTATGTTCTGTAAATTTAGTGAGAACTTCTTGCATCGAAAAGATGTGAAACAAAATATTCCATCGTTTCTCGAAAAGTGAGAAAAATGTGTGTCTGTAACTCATGTCGAAAACAATCAAAAGAGATTACGTCGTTACGTTAGAAATGTCATAATATTGCACTCGAAGCCGATGTGACATTGCAGACGTTCAGAACGCCAGTTACACATATCGTTGACGGCGACCAAAATTTACTTAAATTTTTCAACGACGGCGGCGAAAACACAACCGTCGGCTATGCAAAATTGTGTAAAGAGCGACTTTAATGTTTGTTGTTTGCAAACGAGCTTTGAAGAAATTCGTATATTTTATAAAAATGTTAAAAGCAAAATAATAAAACAATGAAAAGAATAAAATATTATTATTATTCTTTGCATTTTGCAGTTTTAATTGTTTGTTAGTGTTAAAATTTTTTCTCGCCCCATTTTTATTCGTGAGTTTATTTGACAGTTCAAGGCGGGAACTTTTCTCACCAAAATGTTACAGACACACTTTTTCTGTAAATTGGCGAGTAATTTCTTTACGTGACAGTTTGTACTCGCCAAAACAAGTTACAGACACAGTTAAGTGAGAAAAACAGCTGTTTTTTTCAATTTATGGCATTTTTGTTTCATTTCACACATTTCAATCGAAAACTTTCTGGACGCGAGAGTTTCAGAACATGGGCACAGTAAGCTTTTTGGAGATAGCATAAAGATCTTTCGGTCTCTGCTCCACCACAGCTTTTTGCGCATCGCATAACATTTGATTTAAGGATTTTTTTAAATTAAATAACTTAACTTTTCCAAACGGTTTTTTATTTTGGTTATACCTCACACGCATTTTTTGTTCAGTGTATTTAACAAAAGTAAATATAAGCCTAAACATTTTCTTTCATCTACTAACATATCTAGTCCTGTCTTTGTGAATTTATCAAAAAACAACTGTTATCGATAAGGAGTTAAACAAAATCAAAACAATTCTAAAAAAAAATCATCAGAGATGAAAGATTTTTTTTATTAATTCTAACTTAAAACTCTCTCTTGCTCCGTTTTATACTCAAAATAAAATTAAGAAGAGAAAAAAAATAAATACTTTTTTGGAAAAACATATCTCACATACAATTGCAAAAGTTTCTATGTAGATTTGTAGGTGTAAAAGTATATCGCTCATTTACTTCAATAGTGACATAACTCAATAATTGAAATTTTAGAGTTAGTGTTGCAGAATTTTTCGCTATGTTCTGCTTTATATTGTGTATAAAATTCATTTTTATATCTTTTACACTTTTTCCGTTTGAAGAGAATGTGTTGCAAGTTCTTTTTTACAGTTTTTCCGTTTGAAGAAAATTTGTTGTTTTTCTTAGTGGTTTGAACAAATGAAAATCTTAAACGTGTTTATCTCGAAATGGATTTTTTTGAGTTGTATCACTATTGAAGTAAATAGGTGATTTGTGAAATATTAGATATATATATTATATGTAAAGCAAATGTAGTATATTAACATACATATGTCGAATGTATGCATGTATGTATGTATATTAAAAGAAAACTCGCATTAAAAGCAACAATAAATTTAAGACTATATAAATTTTGCTGACGTCACTAAAAAGCTTTCTTAAGTTTTTGCTTTCTTTTTATTTTTTTTGTTGTTTTTTTTTGATTTCTTGTAACTACATTTCATAACAATAACAAAAAACGAAGAAAAAACTCATACAAACACACAGGACAAAATTCTAGTCAGCCATTTTGAGCTGTTAGTGCAATGAACAACAATTCAGTTGCTCGGCAGCCGTGAACGTGTCTATTACAACTAGAAACACAACTTAAACAAATAAGTAGCGAAAATTATTGATAAAAGAATATAAATAAGATCTGAAGTATAACTTCAGGCGCTTGGGAAATAATTCAAGTTAAAGCGTGTAATATAAAAGTTTTGTTTGATAAAATATAATTAATTTTAGTAAATAAAATACGTGTTTTGATTTTTTTTCATAATTAAACTTATTAAATGAATTAAAAAAACAAAAATCTTTAGCCAGAATTTGTGCTATTTTTATAAATAAAGCTTAAAAAAAAGTATGATAATGCCTTAATGAGTGTGTGTGTGTAATATTTTCTATTGGTATTGATGTGTTGGATATTGTTGGGGTAACCCAGAAAAATTAAAATTTAGGTCAGAATTTTAACAAAAAAAGTCGATTGAAATTTTAGTTAACTGTAAAAATTAAAAAATTGTATACAAATCTGAATATTATTTTAATAAATTTTATTTTATGTTTTTCCAAACTATTAAATTTCAATACTAGTTTTGAAATCGTTAAACAAAGTGTTGTTAAATTATTTGTTTTTAAATAAAAACAAAAAAAAAAAAAAAAATCTTAAAATATCTTTTTCTAAAAAGTAGTTTTTCTTAATTTGTTATGTGATTTCTTGGCAAATAATTGATTTTTTCAAAAGTTTTCTTTATAATTTATAACAGAAGTTCTTTGTAATAATTTGATTACTTAGTGAAGGTTGTTAAGTTGTGTTGAAAATCAATTTCTATTTAGTTTTTGTTGTGCTATTGTTTACCAATATCCAATACCAGTTAATGTTAAAACGTTCAAAAGCTTGTGCTGCATTTCCTTTTAATAAAGGAAATGTTTGGAAACAAACCTCAGGGTATGCTACCGTTTCTAATGTAATAATGCAATTTTGATTAGTTATATGTTCTTTAAATCCGTTAAAAATATATTTAGCCAATAATTGCAATTATTTATGGGGAAAAACAAAGCCATTTGTTAGCCTGGAAATAAAGAAGAACATAATTTCACTTATGGATTTATGAAAAATAAGTCAAT
This sequence comes from Pollenia angustigena, assembly GCA_930367215.1. Taxonomy (NCBI): domain Eukaryota; kingdom Metazoa; phylum Arthropoda; class Insecta; order Diptera; family Polleniidae; genus Pollenia; species Pollenia angustigena. The sequence goes on along the minus strand of OV884058.1, from coordinate 41,621,389 downwards.
TGAAATGTTAATGAGGCGCCGAAGAAATCTTAATAATTTGCCTTTATGTATATTTTGATAGAAGATATCAGGAAGAATATATTTTTGTGTAATATTTCCACATATTGTACGTTCTTTCGAGAGTTTAAAAAAAAGGTTTTTCTAAAAAAGATTAACTTTTAATATAATTTTATCCTGTAAAATAGTATTCAGGCCTTCCTTCGGTACAGGAATGACAGATGGAATATGACCTCCAAATTGCCGGTAACACATTATACAAACGAGCCATATTTCCGTGAGCACCTGACTTGTCGGCCTTACCTCACGGTACTCTAAGCCTGTGTTGTTCTCAATGCTTCCACGAACGTTCTCGAGTGTGCATGAGCACCCACACGACATTTTGGTGGCAATTTGAGTGCCCTTATGATTCTGCCGGATAATACACTTGCCCCTTGCTTAAAAGCCGGAGTTATCTAACCTCGACTGCTGAAGTACAGCAATTTCTTTTGATTTCCAACAGCACCCGGGAAGATCCCCCAGTATGCCAAACTCGGGATTAATCTATAGCTACCACGTGACTCACCAATAACCAGTCCAGTAGTGCGATTCAATAACTTTAAACGAACCGACAATCGCTAAATTTGTTCGTTTGCAGTAACGATAGAATGATTCTGTAATATCTTTTTAAGGATAGTGTACAGTAGGGCGATAACCAAATTTTTGGCATAGTACCACGGAGTGGTCACGAATGTTTTAGTAACACTGTGCGACAAATGGTAGGGGTCAGTGATCGGGAAGGGTTCAAACTACCGGGGAAAGTTATATCGGTAAAAAAGAAGTTATCTAGGAATCGAGATATATCGATTTGAAAAATGAGCTAAAAAACATCAACATTTTTATAAAAACCGAAATACTGAATCCCCAAAAATTACTATTTTTATACCCTTCTACGAAGGTAAAAAGGTTATATATGGGCATTTCCTGGGGTCACGAACGTACGTTCGTACGCTTTTAATGTACAAATAATATAAAAAACAAAACTTTTTCTAGCATTTTTTTTTCGATGCGATAGCATTTGGGTAGCTCTATATTTAGTGCAAAAGATGGATTTCATCGAGTTTAAGTTTTCATAATAAGAGTTATAAACGTGTGGTCATGAACGTACGCAAAATAGAAGTCAACGTTGGCTGACAGTAGTGAAATCTAAAAATCTGCGCAATGGAACGGAATATTCAAAAGTGATTAATTTATTTTAAAAGTGTATTAATGTAGGTCTCCATCCAGTATTTACAGAATAAAATATCTCTCTTGGTTTTCGTTAAATTAGCTTATTTACCGGTCGCGAACGTACGGATTGCGAATGTACGATTTTTCCATATGTTTTTTTTTGTTATTATCACCACGCATTTCCCATAAATGTCTTCAAATTTCCTTAACAAAAAACTTAAAACTCCTTTTACAATTGATTGTAATGGAGAGATTATGAAGAAAGAGTGTAAAGATAACATATTTCTTCCATGTAAAATAAGTATATAAAAATGTCTTTAGAAGTAGAAAATACAGAAAAATATAAAATTTTCCAGTTTCCAGCCCAATTTCCTCAAGTAAAACAGCTGATATATGCTATGAAACCATTCTTTTATAAAAACAAAGACTTTTTTATAATAATAAACAATAAAAGACGATGATAATCCACATTTTAGTTTTTCATCCTGGTAGACCTTTCTGGGGAAATGCCCATATAAGTAATTTTTGGGGACTCAGTATTTCGGTTATAACTCAGCCATTTTTTAACCGATTTGACAGATTTATATACCGACGTGTTTAAAAAGAAATTTACCATTTACTTGAGTTATAAAGCTTGGACTCGGGGAGATCTATGGTTCCCGAAAGTGGGTATATAAAAGATTTAATTTTGGTCATAACTTTTTTGTATCTGAACCGATTTTTCCGAATTTTTTATTAAAATATGTTACACTAAAAATTTCCGATATTTTGGTTTATAAGTCATATCCATAGGACGTATGGCAGCCCTAAAATTTATTATAAAATTTTTATAAAAATTTTGATGTTTTCTAGCCCATTTTTTAAATCGATATATCTCGATTTCTAGTCGTGACCCAGCGAAACGCCGGGACACGTATAACTTCTTTTTTACCGATATAACATTTCCCGTTGGTTTCATCCCATTCCGATTTTGACTGTCGCATAGTGTAATGAGAACACCTGTCTCCCGTCGTTTTGCGAAAAAAACCTCACGCAGGGAAGCAAATTTCTAAAACCTTCCAAGAAATTTGAATCGCGATTATTTGTAAGCCGTGGGAAAATTTTTAAATCTAAGGCAGTGGATAAATTCCAAAATAGCATTTTAGTGATACGTATCGGAATATACACAAATATCAGGTGTATATTTTTTAAAATTTCTGGGAGATAAAAATGGTTGTTTTCAAACTTCAACCCCCTGCGTGAACTTTTTTAACAATCCGAAAAATGATCATATTTTTTATTAATAACTTTTAATGTTCTACACGACTATACTATTCCGTTTTTGATATTCGCAAAAAGTATGAACAAGTTATAGTCCTAGTGAACAGCTGTATTTTTGTATTCATTTAATTTAAAACCTTGTGGCATTCCTGTCTACAAAATGTCAAATACGCGAATGCCAAATACTAAAAAGCCATTTTTAGCATAAAATACACTTTATCGATTTAATCACGTAAATAATTGTCGCTTAAATACAACCGACAAAAAATATAGCTAAAAATAAACAATTTTCGTTATATTTATTTTAACGATACGATCACAATAAAAGTTAGTGAATCGCACTACAGGACCGTAGTTAAATGGGTAATTGGGTTTCGTGGTGCAAAATAAGGAGCAGTGATAGCTCTCGAGAAAAGGAAATCTTGCTAATTTTGCTTCTGCCAAATAATTGGTATAAGGTGCATTTTTATTCCCCGAGGATAAAACTCCACGCCGTGTTTTATCCCTTATATGCATCCTACTGTGTGGAGGTGGGCGGATGCCATATCAAACAAATGTATAATTTTCTAATATGTTTTCGCTTGAAATTCATGAGAAAACCCTATGAAACGGACCCAAAAATCACTTTTAATGATTGCCGCGAAAAACCGGTTAAATTTCAGTCTAGAAATTCGTTTTTATTGATCTCTAGCATTACAAATAAATTAAAAATTTAAGAACTTTCTTTTTTGTGTCACGTCCACTTCTTCAATCCCGACCATATTTTTTCGCATGTTGTCTATTGATAACCAAAATGCGTGTACCGAATAAGGAAATTTTGGTAAAAATAAATCTATTTTGTGCCACGCCCTCTTCTTCAATCCTGCTTACATATTGTCGGATGTTTTGAAGTGACCACCAAGATACTTGCACGTAGCTAGGAAACTTTGGCTCTTGCCGCTCTCTAGATATAATCGGCCTTTATTTTCCATTATTTTAACCATTTTTCAAATTGAAATATATGGTCCTGTAAGTTTCTAGTATCTTCATAGCGGGTTTCGTAAATTCTCTGCTGTATCATCAGCAAAAAGCTGATGTGTGGGTAAAGCTGCTGGTTGGCATACCTGAAGAATATATCAAATACAAAGAGGCCCTAAATAACTTCCCTGTAGTACTCCAGCATTAATCGATTGGGGTGAACTTAAAAAATCGCCTTCTTTAATAATAAATTTTCAATCGACTAAGTAGCTTTCTAGCAGATTGTTTATTTTATGGGTAAATTTAGCTTCAATTTACGTAATAAACCTTGATGCCAGACTTTATTAAATGTATTTCTGAATCCAAATTAATTATTTGGTATGCATTTATTTTCATCCAGTATCGGGATTAATTTAGAAATCAAAAGCTTCTCAAATAACCAGTAAAATCTTCGCTAACTTTTTTAAAATGATTAGTTTCTTTAAATTACTATGTAGTAGCTTTCTTCTCTACTATTTGCGTTACGTAGCAGCAATAACATAACTGTTTCTTAAAACGTATTTCATGTATAAGAATTAAGTATTAAGTACAGGCAAAAATTTACAAGTGATTCCAAGCAAAAAAAAAAAAAAAAAAAAAAAAACAGAAAGACAGACATCCTAGTAAAATTCTTTTGCTCTTTCAGTAGAATTGTATCAAAAAACTTTTCCTTTTTAAACAATGTTTCAATTAATTTAATTAAATATAGCTTAGGTTTTGACAATTCCCAACACAGATTCTATAAGTTTAAATTATTTTATTTTAAACGAAAAAATCAATTAAGATTTTTTGCTATTAAACTAATATTTTAATTAAAAATTTATTTCAAAACAAATAAAATGTTAATAAAATCAAAATTATCAGCCAGGCCCACGATGTCACACGTTAACATTTGCATAGAAAATAATATTTAAAACAAAAACAAATTTTAGAAATTAAATTTTTTTATTTAAAAAAAAAGAAAAATCATTGATTCAGTTATTACATTAATAAAAACCATTTTTTTAATTGATAAAAACTACTGATAATTTTTTTCTGTGTACCAAAAGCTCAAGTTCTAGGGATTTAGCTGTCCCGCTAATGACAGGTGGCAACTCGACTAATATCGCGTTTGTTAAATTAGGGGTAAATAATTTTTTTAAATTTTCAATACACAGGTTTTTATTTTTAACATCATTTTCGCCCTACTTCTATTTGAATATCACAAGGGGGATAAAGAACCCTAGAGGGAAGCGAACTGACACCAAAGTTGTCAGTTCGTGGTAGAGACCGGTTCTAGTTTTAACACTTTCTATGAATAAGACTTATCACTTTAACTTGGGGTTGTCATTGGAGACGGTCAATTGACACCATTTGACCAGTCACACATCTCTTCTCCATGGACGTGTTTAGTGACAGTTACTACAATGTAGTATTGCTTCATAAAAAAAGTCCTAGAATTAAATTCAAGAACCAAATTTTAAAAATGTCCAAAAAAATGTGTCACACCACCGGTGAAGACTGTACTGTAATTCATTACTTTTTCTACCTTTTTGTTCTTCGTAAACCAGTTTCATGATTGTTTGTCCTTTCACTGGTCATGAGTTCTTTCTTATTGTACCTGTTCTATTTTCACAACTCCCAGGACCAGTCTGTTAAACCAAGTGGCCTTTTAAGTTGCACACCATAATGAGTAGTCAGATTGTGATGTGGTTTATCGCGTCTGAAGTAACTTTATACACAGATTGATAGATCAGCGGGAATGTCTTAATCGATTTATAATTAAAGATGAACCCAGAATATTTTTTCCTAATAGGATCTTAGATACACGGTTCGGTGCTTCTTTCCGAATGCCAAAAAAGTACAAAAAAAGAAAATTTTGTATCTTCAATGAAAAATACAACGATTAAACTGAAATAAAAGAATTTTTGTGTACCTTGGAGCATTCCTAATTGAATTTTAGTAAAACATTTTTGTTTTCAACAGATTTCAAAAGTACAGAAAGCGTTAGCTTATTATTGTCTTGTTCGAAAACTAACTTAAATATATTCAAAATTTTATAAATGATGAAATTTTAGAAATGATGTATAGACAAGAAATATTGATACAAATTCAAATGTTTTTTACAGGATTCATGCAACATGTGAAGAATTTAATAAAATATTAATATAAAATTTTCAACAAAAATATATAAATTTTTTTGCACACTTAAAAAAATAAAACTAAAGACTAAAAAATATATCAGTAACCACCCTCTATAAAACAAATGGTCTGGCATAAAAACAAGAAAAATGTAAGTGGCCCGGGACAACAATTGTACAATTGCATTAAATTACGTGTCATTTGAAAATTAAAACTAACTGAAAAGAAGAGACAGAGCATAAGAAATTACAACAAAAATTGCACGACTATAAAAGTTTAAGTAATTGCATGACAAAGCGATTAACCTTTAAAACAGCTGTTTTGTAAGCTTTCAACTACACCACGTAGCAGCGAACATACACAAACTAACACACATACATTCGTCTTTCATTTAAAAGAAAAAAAAAAAAAAAATTCATATAACTTACATGCATGCATGAGCAGGTGTAATATTTTACTTGAATCTAATTTAACGTAAAGAACACATAAGATAACAGAACCGAACGGCAAAGTAAAGAAAAGAAAAGCACTGCAGCACCATAATGGAGGCAACACCAAAAGTACATCGTCATCGTCAGAGGCGCACAGAATCACGTCATAGACGTAACGAACGACAAGCAACAGCACATACAAGCAGCACATCGGATAGTAAATCACCAGCACGTAATAACACTGACAACATATTGCATGCAGAAGAGGGCACATGCTCAGGCAATGTTGTGGGCTCAGATGCTTTGATAGCGACCGTGGCGACACGTTTGTTACAAGAGCATGAAAGACAGGCATCAAATGAAGACACAACGGAAACCTTGGGCGGTCCAACCTCTAGCCAAACATCACACTCCCAGCAAACGGTTGTGCTGGTAAATGGTCATGCTCTGCAGGAGAATGCAAGTGGTGACAGTCATAATCCTCACAATCATAATCACACCGAAAAAACCAATGAAAACAACGATCTTACAAAACCCTCAGAAGCAGATGCTAGTGAATTGGCCGCTACAGGTCCACCCGATGGGCCCAGTAGCAGTCGCAACTCATCGGGTGATGCTATGAGTTTGCGTGAAACTTTACAACAATTACCTCCTACCATAACAACGCATAGACATAGGCGCACACTATCGCCCCACTCACCTTCCCGTCGGGTTCACGAAACTGCAGCAGATGCTTCGTTTGCTCGCGGTATTTTAGGTTTCATGGATCGTGAACTGAAACAATCTTCACCCACACCATCGGCACTAAGTGCTGGCAGTGGTGGTGGCGTGGGCAGGAAACATCAGTCGCTATCAGACCCTACAGCTAGTCCGGCCCAAAGATCCCTTCGATCACGTAGCTCTCTCGAAAAGAGTCCACGACGCAAGCGCAGTAAATCGGAGTCCAAGCGTAGGCGTGAACGTAAGCTAATAGCGGCTGGTGAAATGGAAGTACGACAGGCGAACGAAACTTTAATGCGCTATTTGAAGCAGTGTTCGGAAATGAATGATGCTTCGTTATCGGGTGAATTAGAAATCGATCAGAGTCTGGAGGAACGAAGGGTACACCGAAAGACAAAGTCGCAGCGAGATAAAAGGGGGCATATAATAAGTGAGTATTTTATATTTTTATTAACGTTTAACTTGCCCTCATAGTCCAAATTCTAGACTATATGATAAATAGAAATTCCAAATGAGAGCTTAAAATTTTTATTTTTGTTTTTTAAGCTTATCTCGTGTATTGATAACAAAGTCATTTGTACCAATTGTATATACTTCTACTATTATTCTTCTATTATCCTGATGTTTAGACAGTTATATTGTCCTTGTGTGGGACTAAAACTATTTGTTGAAAACATGTAACCTGTTATTTATATAATAAATACTGTAAATATTTCGGGATAATCCAACTAGCTCAGCAGTATTGAAAAAGAGAACAAAAAAGCAAACAAATATATTTTCATACATATGTATGTATATATCATATACTACATTAGCTATAGTTTTTGGAAGCTGAGGCTGAATTATATATTGCACTGGTTCCTGTAAGCTCCACTCAACTGATCTCCAAACTTACAAACGTACACTTTTGCTGCCACAAAACGACTTGCAGTGGCCATATCTACCAACTGCAAACACAGAAAAAAATAATTTTCATATTTGAATACGAAAATCACATATTTGATAACAAAAATTTTTAAATTTTCTGCGATGACGATTTTTGCATTATTGATAAAAAAGTTTGTAGGTATAGTTATTGAATTTTTAGTCAACAACCAAGTTTATTGAATCAATAAAAAAAGTTGTTGCTTTTTAATTAATTAAAAATTAATTTTTTTCAATAAAATGTTACGTGATTTGCTAAAATAAATTGTTGGAAATGTTGAATAAATCAAACAAAATGTTTATCGAATCTTTATTTATTTATTTATTAATAATGATGTGCTGAATTCCCAATTTTTATTTTATGATAAATACACTAAAATTTATGCGCATTTCGCTGGTTGCTTAGGCCAGATCATCAGCAAACCTTTTTCTAAATACTTTGGCAAAACTAAAGATATTTAACCAAATAAAACTGTTAAGCGAATGAGAATTATGACCCAAATAAAAATGGATAAGAGTTGTAAAAATACTGTTTTAACGTTGACTCAAATATTTGTTTTATTGAATATCAGGAAATATTTAAATATTTCATTATTAAATATGTTTTATTGAGTGTTATTTTGCAAAGTGTATATATGATAAATTTTTTCATTGAATCAAGCAAAAAGTTTGTTGAACAAAAATTATATTTTTAACAAACTGTGTTGTTAAAAATTTTCTTGAGATATTTTTCCTCTGCTTTTTCGCTAAAAAGTTTGTATCCCTTGTTGTGATATAAGAGAACGTCATTAAAAATAACCGGTTTACCTCTTCTAAAAATTTATAAATTTTGAGTTTAACTTCTTTTGAGGAACCGCTGCGATATGTATTCTCTTATTAGCCTTCAAATTTTCGAGCATAGCATGGAGCTTTTAACACAGTTTTGAACAAAATTTAAGCCTAAACTAGAAGATATAAACTATAATATCTCTCATTATAAATATTTTTTATATCCCTTAGTATTTATTTTTAAAAGCTTGATTGTTTGCTTCAACCAGACGTGCTCTCTGCAAAGCATTTTCTATAAAAATTTTTAAATTTTCATAGCCCAGCGCACTCACTTCTTCTCGAATATTTCCCTTAAGATGTTGGGTGGTTCTTTGTTCATTGGAATACACCTCAATCTTTTGGTTGCCCCAAAGAAAAGGTCTAGTCTGAAGAACGAAATAATATTCCATTGCAAAAATTAGCTTAGTCTGCTTTCACACGTTTCATCTTTTGATGCTCAATTGTTATGTTTTTAGGAGAGTGATGAAAGAAGAACGAGTGCTGGTACGGAGATAATTATACTCGGTCAGTATGCTTTGTGCTTTTATTCGTAGGTATATGCACAACGATGAATGCATGTAAATTGCTTCTTTCCTTTTTCTCTTTGATGCTCTGTAAGTAAAATTGTTGTTGATTTGAACTCAAAAACGTTAACACCGATTGCTGCTTAATGATCATATTATCATCTTTAAAACGGAATTGAAAAGAAGATGAACATCAAAATATGATACATGTAAACTAAAACTTTAGGAGGGCCATAATAATACCACAATTCAGTATTAATCTGCCATTAAAAAAATTTTAGTTATTGTCCGGTATTTATATTACTCTTAATAATTGTTTGCACCTAGTTAATGAGTAGAAAAATATGTAAATTCAAATCCTATAGGTAAGGCAATGCTTAATATTGTATGCTCTTTAATATCGAACTAGTAAAAAAAGTGAAGAAAAGTTGTACACAATTTTGTAATATTCTTTTAAGACCCAGATTTATTTAAAAAAAAGTGATGAACAAATCACTTCAATGTATGGATAATCATCTCGACTTTGATGTGATTAGAGCTTAATCACGTTCAAGATGCTTAAACGCGTTAAAGAATCCAAGTGTTAAGTTAGCATTAGATTTAATCTAGTACCTAGAAATAAATATTTCCTAGTGTTACACACGAAACAAAAACTCAGTTTCATAGTTTTTGTTAATGAAAATCTTCTTTGCCAATTTAGACTTTTACACTTTTAGATATATTTTCTTTATACGGAATCTTTGATAAATTATGGACCCCAGTATTCAAATGTGTGGTGGTTTTAGTCGTATAAAATAAAATTCCGAAGGAACGCTTTATATGGGCCATGTTAAATTATAGGCCGATCGTCAAAAAGTTTTGCGATTTTATTTTAAGTCATGTAAAACTTGTTTTTACCTAATTTAAATAAAATATCACGATTCGCTTTTTCTTTTTATTTTTTACTTTGAGCCAACACTCAGGGAATGCTACCTACTAATGCAATGCTCTGTGTTGGTATTAGGAAAATAGGTTAGCAGGAGAAGAAAAGAGGGAGTAGTATTAATAGACTACTCCCTCATTTGAATTATTTCAAATTGTAGATGACTGGGAAGACTTCTGCCGATGGTATATTCCACATACGGCTAGTTCGACTGAGAAACAAATTTTCGCTGTAATGCGTGGTGCGATACATTGGACAGTCTGGAGAGGCGAGTACTACCGGCAAGCACCCGCGTCTCAGCTATGAGTTCGCCCATCTCAGCTGAGCACTAACAGCCATGCCTTAACAAGAACGGAAAGCGTTTTCTTGCTGTCAAAAATAATCATGCCCATACAATTTGTATGAATTATTCCTAAATAGCGTGGCGTCAACTCTTTGGAATAGGAAAATAAGCTTTTGACAGCGCATTTAATTGTGAAATTGGCTGCTATTGTTAATCAGTAATGGCAATTTAGCTATTTTTTGGTCATTCTAGCGGGTTTTTTTCATCTTTATAAAAGAAAGTTAGCACTACCATTTGTGACACAACGTTTACGCTCTTGTTTAGGTATGGTATATCAGCGTAAAAGCTTTAGGCTGTTATGGAGCCCCTACTGTCGTTGATGAGCTTCAACGCACTCTTTTGAAACCGATTCAAAAGTTTCAAGATAGAACTAGAGGAACCTGTCTAGATGGGGAAGGTGTATTCTATTTTCGTTCGGATAAAAGTGGTAAAAATAGCGTGGTGATCAGACTGAGTGAAGTAGTTCTTGTACAGTTTTATGTAATCAGACACATGAATGCTTTTTTCGACCTTTGAAAAACATGTTGGTTCCAACGAACATCACATTGGATTTTCATGCCTAGAACATTAAGTGTGTCTGATTGTTCAATATCTATACCTTCCACGGATACATATGATGCTGACTCCACAAGACGTCTGGGGGTTAACATACAACTTTGGGTATTAAGAGCATTAAAATCGACCCAATTTGTTCTTTTCTGTTGAGCTGTTCAAAAGTGACTGTGAATTCAACAGACGGACAGACAGATGAGCATAATTGAATTAGAATAACTCAAGAACGCAGAATATTTACTTTACCGAATCTTAGATGAATATTGAAATAGTTTCACATCCAATGACAAACTTTGTTTACCCTCATTCACCACTAGGGTATATTTATAAAAAAAATTGCCCTGTAATCATTTTGATGATTACAATAACCTTTTTGCTTTATTAATTTTTTGTCCTAATTAAATAAATTTATTTTTATATTTCCTTAGGCATTTAGTTGATAATTATCAATCAAGCCATTAGCAATTTTGCCCGCAATCGCTATAGAAAATAATGACCTTTAAATTAAAGTATTTAAACTTATTTTACGAAAAGAAAAAAAAGAGAATTATATATTTGGCCTAATTTAAAATACCAAACACTCAACATGAGACGTTAAAGGTCAAGAGTGATTTTGAAAATAAAACATTGCAAATGCTGCTGCTGTTGCAGCTGTAACAAAACTAAAGAACAAATTTGAAAAAGAAAAAATGCAGCAGTAGTTGTTTGTGATGGTGTTATTTTCAATCTAACTAAATTATATGTAGTTACATTTATATTGTAAAAATAAATTATATTTTATGTCTGCAACTAATATGTACATATTTAGTTTAAACAAATTCTTAAACACTTATAAATGCATACGTATACGTTTTGCAAGTGTATTTGTAAATGGTACTTGTGCATGTGCCTGAGCTGATCCTTGTAAGTACAAGTGTGTTTGCAAGTGGTTTAATATTCATTTTGCACAAGCACACATATATACCAAACATAAAATATCTTTATTCTTGTTTGATTCTTGAAAAGCTTCGTACTGAAATAAAAATTCCTCGCCTAAAGGTTAAATATTTTAGCATACGCTCTTCTACTCTATTATAGACTGACGAGTGAGCAATGGTTGGTTGGTTGGCTTCACAATGATGGGGCTACAGCATCGTCACGTTCAATGTGTTAAGGAAATAATAATAGTTAATGTACTTGGAAATATAATTTGTATGGTACGAGTAAATAGTAATAATGAGCAGGTTGATGTACTTAGTTGTACAAGGATCGTTTTTAGAGGCATAGAACTCCATAAATTTAAATAAAAACACAACAAATTTATAGAGCGACCAAATTGTTGGCTTGCTTACCGCACAGATTTCATGACATTTAGGACCGTTTTCACTATTTACCGATAGCTAAAAGTAGACTTTAACCGGCCTTATAAAAAGTGTTCCATTATTAACACATTAATTTAATCTGAAGTGAGCGATTAAATAAATTAAAGTTCATCCTACCTGGTAGGTTAAAGTAAAGTTGTAATAATGGATAACTTTTTATACGACCGATAAAATCCTACCTTTAGCTTTCAGTAAGTTGTGAAAACGGGCTTTAATGTGTTAAAATAATTTCTGGCGTATAGCCTCACCACTTTTTCGAGCACACCTGGTCTTATTTTGTCAATAGCTCGTCGAATGTTGACTTCTTAATCCTTGCTGGTTTAAAAACTAGTAAGTAGTTCAAAAGTGTTATATCACACGAAAGAGGTGGCCAATTAACAGATCCATTTCTTGAGATAAAGCGGTCACCAAACGTTTGGCTCAATAAAATTATGGTTTCACGCGCTGTATGAAATTTTGCACCATCTTGTTGGAACCATTTCTCCTTCAAATGATTTGCAAAGACATGAGGAGTAACCAAATTAGAGTGCTATATTCGGCTGTGCCGAATCTTTGATACCCTCCACCTATTTACAGTAAGAATATTTCCGGAGTGGGCTTTAAATGGGACCTATGGTAAATTATTGGCCGATCATCACGAAATTTGACAAAGTAATTTATAACCTTAAAAAACTATGACTGAACAAATTTTATTATAAAAGCATTATTCTTTATAGTTTTACGAGTACTTAGGTTTTTGCGAGAGTGGGTAAATTTTAAACCGAACCTTACGAAATTTTGTGGTATGATTTCTGGTCATATAAAACCAATCAAACATTAATATTGGCATTCCGCCAATACTTAAGCAACTTTTTGTAAAGAAACCCGATTATGCTGAATTTCAATCCCAAACCGCTTAGAAGGACTAAAAACAATTTTACATTTTTGTTTGACATATTGTGATAACATAATTTTTTCTTTTGAGTCGTTTGAAAGTGAGCGTGATTTCCACGGTCGGACAGACGAACCAACAAAGGGATAGACAGACGGACATGTCTAAATCGATTAATAATAACTCAAGGACTCATAATATACATATATAATTTCATGAGGACTTGATGAATATAAAAAAAGTTTCACAAGGAATGACAAACTTAGTACAACCTCATCACAACTAGTAGTAGTGGAGGGAATAAAAAAAATCATGAATCATTTGCCTGTAGCGTTCGTCATGCACGCTAATGTTGTCACCGGGTTCGGATTTAAAGACAAATGGGCCGATGACACCTTCGGCATGTTAACCGAACATAACAATGAATTTTGCGAAACGTATTGAATTCTCATTTTGATTTTGAACTCTCCAAAAATCACAATTCAACACGTTAAGCCTGAAGCCTTATCTCTGAAGATGATTAAACGATAAAAATATGGTTCAAATAACAGAGGCTTCCCAGTCCATTTATTAAGTACACGGCTTTAATTCTTGCATCAGTTGTATCTTATAGGGATGTAGACTAAGATCTTTCCACAAAATGTTTCAAGCAAATACCGAGATGCTGAGAACGGCGTCGGCTCGATAAATTCGAATCCTCTGTCGCAATCAAGTCCACAACGGCGATAGGTTCTTCTGTATGCACGGTACGGGCTCAATTTATCATTATCCAACCGTAAACACGACGAAATTCTCTGTTAGTTGGCGAACAGGGCGATAATTTTGGATATAATATTGCGCGATTTGCAAACGTTAATCTGGAATAAGTCTTTGCATTAGTATGACATCTAGTTTTACTGTTATCCATATCGGAAGTTCTATATGTCTTATGCCCAATTTTCATGTATTTAAGTCAATATTAAGTTAATTTTCATAACAAACTTAAATCGTATTTAAAACAGATTGGTTTTTTGAGTTTTATTTGAAAAGTCTAATTTAATTAAGATAAAAGTATGGTAGCACTACTAAATACAAAAAAAAAAAAAAATATAAAAAAGTGTATTTATTTACAAGGTGATCTGAAAAAACAGCTGACTGTTAATACTTTGCCCGTTGTTGATGTATTGTTTGTGAGGCCACCTTGCTAAAATATTACAATGAAAACTTAACTTAAAATAAAGTGTACCACATCGGTGACTTAAGTTTTACTTAAGTTTTTAATGAAGAAGAGAATTTTGTATCTAAAACGATTTTAAAAATAAATGTGTTTTAATATCAATCCTGAAAATTTGCCATTAAAGAAACACATTTCAGTAGAGCTTGTCCCGATTAAGATTTTCTCCTTCCTTTAATACAAATGTTATTAATTTTAACCTGATCTATCCCAGTGGTAAATATTGAAAGAACCGCAAGTGGAAGGCCTTTTTGAAGGCCCCTGCACTCCTATCTAAAAGATTCACTTCGTATGATATCCTGCCTTCAGAATTGAAAGACCTTCCAAAATATTCAGTGCACATTCGCTACTCTCTTCTTTAAGAAGGGAGAAAGGAAGTTGTTCAGTTTTATTTTTAGTGCCCTTTTTTCTAACTTTTTTTTGGCAAGGAAACGAAGTTGTTATTAAAGTGAGTATGGAATACGCGTAGGAGGGCTTGTGTCTGCTAAATAAGGCCTTCTATTAGGCGTCTTTACTTATTCTTGTTACCGCTGGGATGTTAAAGTACATACATATTTCTAGCATACATTGACATAAAAAAAGTTTGTGTTCTTTTCAAGCAAAAGAAAACTTTATAAATAAACTATTACATAAAAAAACTTTACAAGAATATATTACAAAATTCGCACTAAATTACAAATTAAGATAATAAACGTAAAAATAAAAACAAGAACGTAATAAATAATAACCTTCTGCCATTCCTAAACAAGTATGTGCGGCACTAAAATAAACCCTGGTAAACTTACATGTTAAAGCAATTTCCATCATATAATAACGTTAACAACACAGAAATACACAAACGTTTTTCTACACGCGAATACGAACCAAAATTAACGTTAATGACCATAAATGTTAGAAAAATTATATAAAAGGAAACAACGTAAAATCTAAATTGGCAAAAAAAAAAAAAACACCATAAAACGCACACAAAGTTCAATATTCCAAGAAATAGTCTTGATACTAAATATTAGTTCTTGTTAGCCGCATTCAAAAAGCAAATAAAAACTTGAATATTAAGGTTAAATTTTTGGAAACAAAGTCAGCTTACCGCCGCCGACTTAATTGCTTGAGAGTAATACTCCTTCCATTAAATAAAGTTAGCAAAGAGACTCTGGGTTATACTCGTTCTCCAAGCCTTGCCTTAGAGTGGTCTAAGAGGGCTCCGCATCTGATTGCCTGGGTGATACTCCATCAGAGCGTTGGTCACTGGGATCGTGGGAGATTCTAGGGTTATACTCGTTCGCTCCACGCCACCCAGTTCTCTTGCACACTCCGGCCGCACTGCTGATAAGTGTTTGTAATTGTATAAGAATAATTGTTATCATAAATAAAGAGTACGGTTTGTAACGTTTTACGAAAACCTGTGTTTTCTTGTGGGGAAAAGTGAACCTTGGGACCGAAAGCATACCCCAGCATCTAGTGAGGAATCACGTCGTTTCAATTACTTATCATACAAAAAGAATATGAAACTTCAGCATAATAAACTGGTTCAAAACTAAGAGCTTTTCTTTGAAACTTAAAGGATTTGTGTAACAAAATTTAACAACAATAATGTTAGCCATTTTGGACAATTAAAATTAACATTCAAGAAAAATTTAGGAATCGCATGAATAGCGATGGTGTACTGGAGAAAAAAAATAAATGTTCGAAAATTATTTTTGTAAAAAAAATATCTGGCATAGTAAAAATTTTGAAATTTTAATGATTTTTTAATGGGTGTCTGGTTGTGGAAAAAGAATAGGAAGCCGAAAAATTGTCTAAGTGCAGGCTCGCACTCTTCAAGTTTAAGCAGTCAAGTATTGACGCCCAAAAGCTCAAGACTTTAAGCTCAAGAGCACTAAGAAATCTTACATTAACGATTTGTATAAGATATACTAACGAATGAAAATTTTACATGTATTAAGCTACCTGTGTCTTTAGAAAGCACTCGGAGACTGGGAGGAAAAACAAGTTAGAGTACTATATACCACCATATACCACGATTCTTTGATACACTCTACGGACATTTACAACATTTTAGGAGTAGGCTCTTTATATATACTAGGATCGCTCGGTGCTCAAAACTCGGCCACTTGACATTTACTTTCGAGAGAACCTCTGCGTTATGCAACAAAAACGTACACATTTTAAGAGAACGGAAAAATGCACTACGCAACCATCTTTGTACGTGTGTCTGCAAGATAAATTAAAACGCTTTTCAAACACTAATTCCCTAAATTTAGAGACAAAATAAATTGTGCATATCTACACAAAAATACCTTTAAAACGTTTCATTAAAATCGGTTGACGATAAGATACTTTAAAATCATCCACAAACAAATTGTTCCGGTATTTATATATAAGAATATATATCTGTGGCATTTTGACAAAACATCTTAAGTCGAGATAAGATAGCAAAAAAGTTTTTTAAAAAAACTCGGTGAAGAAATCATTTTTATTAAATAATAAAATAAATCAAAATTAAAGAAAAATTTCGTTTATAATACAAAATTTTAAAAACTTAAACAAAAATGTTTTTTGAATGAAAATTCGCATGATTAACAACATTTTTTTCAACTTTTTAAATTCGAGTTAAGATGTTTTGTCAAAATGCCACAGATATACATATACACATTAATTCTGAAAGGAGCATGGGGCCTTAAAAACGTCATTGGAGAATGAGATCGTTTTGTTTTATGCGCTCCAGCTTGAGTTATCAGTTAGTTTTAAGACGAGTTAGTAGATTAGACTTCCGCATCCGATCCAAGTGCTGGGGCTGCCAGTTGCCATACACGGCATATGAAGAATATAATTCATTTATACTGAAGAAAAAGGGGATAACATGTGTGACCGACCTCCATTATTTTTTTGTCCTTAACATTTTCTCAAAACATACTTACCTCTTATCATCATCCATTAGGGGGGCTTCCATAGAAATATGACGGCTTAATGAAATTCTTAAATTTTGCCCCTGCAGTGCTTGGGATGCTCCTAGACAGGTCAAATTTATGACCAAACCAATGTCATTTTCATCCTCACTGTTTATTTCTAACATAACTACCTGCTGTTTTCATTTCTTAAGGGGGCTCCCATATAACATTATCAATACAGGTCTCCATTAGTTTTTTGTCATAAACATTTTTTCAAAACATACTTTTCCTTTATCTCCATCCCTTAGCGGGGCTACCATACAAATATGGTGTTTTATGAAATTCTCAGTGAAGGGCAAAATAAGAAGATGTGCTTTCATTTTTCATTTTTTTATGAAAAACAAAAATTTCGAAATTTTGTTAAAAAAACATTTCTTTTTGCCAAAAAATCATGTTTCTAAAAGGGTAACCCTACTTAAAGGTTATTTTATTGTGGAAATTCATGTTTTTTATTCAATAAACTAAACCGTTTTTGAGTTACACAAATAAACCATAACCGCAAAAATAGCTTAAGCGACATCAATTTCAATTTACGTTTTTTTAATAAATAAATTTATTGGCAACACTTGACTCATCTCCTTAAATGTCATGGCCACATAAGGAACCGTTACGATTTTATAGCAAAAATAATTTTAGCTTAAGCGCCAATCTTCATATAAAATATTAATGATATATAAATGTAAAATTGTGTTTTTATCGCTTAACCTTTTTTGTGATAAGGGCGCGATATGTTGTGCAATCTCCTCCATTTTCGAAATAACAGTTTAACTCGAAAACAAGAGCTACCTTAAAAAAACGGCACTACTGCAATTCAGCGTACCCGAATCAGGTTTAAACGTATTTTGTTTTCTTTCGAAATTAATGTTAAGAAATTTATTAAAATTTTTGTTTATATTTTTCTTTCAAATATTCAATTTGAAAACACAAAAATAATTTAATTTTATATTTTTAATTTTTTTTCTATGACAATACCAAGGCCCATTGAAAAGGTCTGCGCAAGAAGCCTGATGATCATTGTTTTCGTTCTTTTGAGCTTTCAAAAGTTGTTTACATACACGTTTTTTCCTTTTGCTTTGTATATGTGGTAGTAAGTTTTTGACAGTTTAAAAGAAAAAGTTTTTTGTTTTTGTACAAGTAAGCAGACCTGATAGATGGGCCTTGGACAATACGGTCGTAAACGGCGCACACAGGTACAAATAACCGAATAACGACGACAAAAATCGATTTTTTTATTTTGTTAAATGTAACCATTATTGCACTTAGTATGCTCTATATACCAGTACGCAATCAACCTGTAAAGTCTTTTTTTTAGCGCATCTGTACGTGCGTGAAAAGTATTATTATCTGTAACATGCACTTATACCTGTTAGTAGCATTTATAGCGTTTAAAATTGCTACACTCGACAATTTTTTGTTAATTTACAGTTTAAAGTTTTTTAAATATGTATGTTTTTAAGCATCAGGTATCTAATTTAATTTGCAGTTCTTATTAAAATAACAATAATATGTAGGTATAGAGCTACAAAAAAAGTTCCAAACAGTTCCACGTGTAGTATAGGTATAGAGCTACAAAAAAAGTTCCAAACAGTTCCACGAATTTTCGTTATAAGTTAACAAAAAAACAACTACTAGTAGGCGTAAAAAAGTCAAGTGGAGACCCCCCTTTCCCCTTTCAAGAAATAGAGCCTATTTATAACCACAGCACGATAGTGGAGAGTGTATTATGCATTTGTGCTGATGTGTGTAACACCTTAAAATATGATAAAATTTTGCTTATAGGTCCTTATTGGCACAAGGACCAAGCCTATTGAAAATGAGAGATGAGGGCAATTTCTACCTCTCAGAAACTATCAAAACAATTTTAATGAAATTTAGAACATAGATATTTTCCATATTTATATAGCTACATGAGCTATGCAGTTCTTCTAAAATAGGACCATTAGGGGAGCTAGGGGTCAATTTCTGCTTCTCACAAACTATCAAACCGATTTTGATGAAATTTAAAACATAGATAGATCCATATTTATATGCCTACATAAGCTATGCAGCTTTTACAAAAAATAGGACCACAAGGGGAGGTAGGTAGCAATTTCTGCCTCTCACAAACTTTCAAACCGGGTTTAATGAAATCTATATGGATACATAAGCATGATTCTCCCGTAATCCCGTGTAGTAATTTCTAAGCAAATTCGATAGATTTTTAAAACATTTTTAAAACTGACATCAGATTCGCAATCAAAATCCCGTGTAGTAAGTTTTAAGCGAATTTGATAAATTTTTTAAATATTGTACGCCATATTGGATCCGCCATTTAAAATTGTTAAAAACTGACATCAGATTCGTAATCAGGGACCCCAAAAAATCCCGTGTAGTAACCCTAGAGGAAAGAGAACTAGCACTTAACTTGTCACGTGACAGTTCTTTAGGGATAGGGACCGGTTCGAGTTCTAACACTTTATATGAAGGGGACTTGTCACTTTAACATGGCGATGTCCTACGAGGGGGTTGGTTGGCACCTTTTTGACGCTTTGTAACAGGTCACAGAGTCAACCTAAATGGACACAAATTTTGTCCCAAATGAACCATGTTATTAGGGTGAATCGCCTTCATTTAAAGTAATATAACCATGTAGAATCAATCAGTCATTACCAACACAAAATCCTGTTACATGACAAGTTGTTTGTCAATTACCTTCTGGAGTAACTACTCTTTTAGTCCATTATCGCCAGTTAAGTGATATGTTCTGTTTTAACCTATCACAATTCGTTGCTTTTTATTAAAAAAACTACTTTCACTTGTCACGGTATAAGTGCCTTAAAACCAATTGACACACATTTCCCGCAGGGAAGTCCTAAGCGAATTCGATAGATTTTTTAAAAATTGTTCGCCATATTGTATCCGCCATTTAAAATTTTTTAAAACTGACTTCAGATTCGTAATCAGCGACCCTAAAAACCTCGAGGTACCTAGTTTTATTAAAATTTATTGAATCCATATGAAGAAAATAATTTTGTCGCACTAAATTATCAATCTGCCCCTGTGTGCGGTGTATAAAATAGAAATAGATCGAAGTCGATGCGCCAGCTATTGTGTGCCATTGTATTGAATAATAATTTGACAATGTATCTACCTTATATGCTACTAGGTTGATACGGTGCAATTATGTTCCTACGGTTATTTTAAAAACAGGGAATTCATAATAGCTGCAAATTTTAAATGTTACAAATTTGTAACAATTGTTGCAAGTAAATGTCAAAAGTACTTGTAAAAAAAATTTTAACTAGTAGCAATTGTTACAAATTTGTAAAAAAATTAAGTAAATGAACACAGCAAATATAAAACCTTTAATTGCCAATTTAGTTTTTAATTTAAGCCACTGTGCGAAATATCATTGCTAGAATTTCATTTAAATTCTTTTTTAAGTAACGATTTTAATGAAAACATAAAAAATTCTGTAAACAATTTAAGCAGTTGTTTAAAGTATGTAAATCACTTTTATCAAAATCACATTTGCAAAATTGGATTTAGCTCTAGTTAAAAAAAAACTACTTCAAAGAAATTGCTTAAATCTGAAAAGTATACAAAATGCTTTTTTTAAGTCATCGTTTTCAATAAGAGAAAGCATCTCTTGCCATATGTTTTAGCATGATTGAATTTAACAATCCCCTTCCTGTAAGGTAGTTGCATTCCCCTTTCACTTCTCTATAAATGAAGAAGAATTTATTGTTAAGCTCTCTTTTGTAGAATAAAAAACTTAAAACAAAATTCCACTTACAACTTGTTTTCATATGTATGCTTGTATTAAGTTAACAAAAACAACTTGTTCGTTTTAGTTGTAAGTTTTGTGCTATTTTGTTAAACTGTGTTCTCGTTTTATTGTTTCTTGTTGTTTTTTTTTTTTTTGTAAATTTTTTAGGTAAATTTTATGCAGCCAGTGGCCTAACATCTTTATTAAAAGAGCTTTCAGATGACATTGTACCCGCTGATGGAGAAGAAATTTACAATCCATTCACACCGGTCGTCTCACCCACAGATGATACGCCCGCGCACATTGATAAAATGTTTATGCAGACGTCATCAGGATATCGACCAGTTGAGCACTACAGTTATTATGGTAAACATTCGTTTATGCGTTCGGGTGGCATGAGTGGTCGTATTGGTGGTCATGCAGCGAACGATGGTGATACAACTAATGGCTGTGCGGGCGGTAGTGGCAGTGGTGCAGGCGGTAGTGGTGTACGTAGTAGTAGTGGTGCTGGCAGTGGTATATTACGTGATGGTTTGGGTGGTGGTGCCGGCTTTGGAATGCGCACGAGTGGTAGTTATGGTGATACTCGTTGTCTGCTAGATGGTGAATATTATAGGTGAGTATGGTGAAAATTTTATGTTGAGTTTTTTTTATAGTTGGTAGTTTAGGTTGTGGTATAAAATAAGGTTGAGAGCTTTATCAAATTGTGTATTAAGTTTTAAAAGGAAACCTTAGTCGGATTTTTCGAGCCTGTGGTAATTTTTGTAAATGGTTTAATAAAGACGCTAAATTCAAATTAAAAATTCGTTAGATTTGTTTTAGATTTCCCACATTATTTCAAAATTGTTTTCTACAGATCGATTACACCAAGACTTATCGAAAGCTAGATAATGATTCGCAAGATTCTAAAATGAAATCATGATGAAAACCAAATTTATGAGATTTCTGCGTGACCACAGAATTCTCAGTTCAATTTTATCTTTATTAATTAATTTTTTGATTAAGGGAAAATACATGACTTTAAAATTTAAAAGCAAAAGTAAAAGATGTAGATAGGCAAGCGGGAAATATAAGAGCAGTATCTCACTCCTCGCCTACAAAGCATGCTTGTTATGTCAATTAAAAAATTTATTTTACAATTTCAGTCTTAATCCGCGTTCCTGGTTTGTTGCTGGATTAATCTTTGATTGTCAAAATATTAAGAATATAATTTATTTAAAAAGAAGTTAGGCAAAACGAGGAAATCATAGAACACAAGAGTGTAAATGTTATCTGCTGCCTTCGGGAAAACGTCTAACACACTAACCTAAATGAGGGCGTAAAGCGTTTACCATCTGTCAAAAATTCTCATGCTTTTAAAAAATTTATGAAGTGAACCCAAGTAGCGCGGCTCTAATCGGAAAATCCGATTTTGACAGCTCGTTAAGTACTAAAGTTGGCTGCTATTGTCAAAAAGTAATTTCAATTTCGCTTTTTTTTTGGTCAATGAAGCGGTTTTATCTTAATATTTATTTTTTTTATTTATTTATGTATATGGGTAAATCCAAAGTGTTGAACGTGACAGTCGTACGCATCAAAAATGCAATAACATTTTAAACAACAAATATTTTTACGTGTTCTTAACCCTTAAATAAAAGCACTGTTATCTATGCTAAAGTTTATGGATGGCGCGATTCTTGGTCAACGATAATGGCAAAAGAAGTAGCGGTTCGAACGTGAAAAAAATAGAAGTAGTTTTTGTGGCCATGTATAAAAAGGCGTAATTAAGCGAAACCTGGCACAATTTTTTTAGTCAAACTACTTTGAGAATTTTACGTAGCAATGTAACATTAAAATGTCTTTGATTTGATTCCAAAATCTTCTGTATTTTCTTTTTTTTAAGCCAAAATCTGGGTCGATACGTGACATTTCGAACGTGCAATTTTTTCCATAATAATTGAACTGAATAATGATTAAAACAAAATAAAAATTTACCGTTAATCCGAATAACATATTGCTCTTTGAACTCTTCTTTAGATAACAGACCATGTAAGAACATTTTTTTGGAATAATTTTCATCAAATATCACCTCTTTTAAGAGAGATAAATATTAAAGAAAACATGCAAAAAATCATTCTCACGTATAAGAAATTACGTTTGCACAACTGTGCAGTCTGATTGTTCATCTAAGTGAACAAATGTATGGGTAAATTTATAAAATTAGTAAAATCTAAATATTTCTCTATAATTATATCGTAAAATAATCTGTTTTTAATAACTTTTAAATTTTCGGTCACGGTGGACCTTTTGACGGATATGCCCATATATAACTGTTTATGACACGGAACATGTAAATTTGATTAAAAATTTTTAAAATAAAATTTTCTTTTTCTGTTGCTTCTTGTTCGGTCAATCAAATAACACTGGAAAAAAGTTCACTTCCTCCTTTAGTTGAAACTTTGTTTTGCGCATTCTCCGATTCCTTTAATATTTTAATTTTCAGTAAACGATTCAACTAGTATATCTTCATCAGAAAAACCAAAATCGTATTCATATTTGCTGCGTGCCCAAGTTTCGATTTCAGAAAGTCAGAAATTAGCGGAAGGGTAACGATCAGATGAAGTGGAACAAATGTTGTTCATATCATGACGCATCGTATCTGTAGCTCATAACTGATCAACAGGTACTCGGACTTCATATTCCTATTCTCTTTCAACAAAGCTTTGGCAAACTCTATCACTGTGCTCGAATTTTTTTTTTTAGACATGGCGTTTAAGCATAATTCGGGTACCAATGGTTTTTTAGGTTTGCTCTTGTTTTCGAGGTATACCGTTATTTCGAAAATGGAGGAGGTTGCACAACATATATTCGCGTAACTCAAAAACGGTTTAGTTTATTGAAATTACTAATAAAAATCAAATAAAATTACTTTTAAGAAAAGTTAAACTTTTTTTTAATATGAGCAGTCGTTTTAGAAACATAATTTTTTTTTGGAAAAATGATTTAGATGAAAAATTAAGTGGGATTGGTTATACATTTGACCCATCTAAGGCATCCTACTCGCGGCAGGGGCCAAATTTAAGAATATTATAAAACTTCAATTGGAAAATGCAGCTAGCAACTTTTGGTTTTATTCACAAAAGTCGACAAATTTGAATTAATTTAAGAATTTCATAAAACGCAATACTTGTATGGGAGTCCCCCTAAGAAGTGCAGAAAAGGGGAAAGTATGTCTCGAGAAAATGTTAAAGACAAAAAACTAAAAGAGGTCAGCCAAACATTTTATCTCACTAGGGCCAACTCCTGGGAATTTATGGGACTTTTTCTTCCATATTTCTCTAGCCTGCATTATTTTGTATGGGAAAACCCTTAAGGAATGGAGATAGTGTAGGTAGGTTAGAAATAAATGATTTAGATGAAAAATTAAGTGGGTTTGGTTATACATTTGACCCATCTAAGGCAGCCTACTCGCGGCAGGGGCCAAATTTAAGAATATTATAAAACCTCAATATGTGTATGGTTGAAATTCTTAAATTTGGCCCCTGCCATTTAAATAATGTTTCAGCAATTATTGGAAGGATGTGAAAAGAGTGTTTCTGTAACAATATTTTACGAAAAGTTTCTCAGAAAAACTGAATCTGACACTAAATTACTGGAGATATTCCAGTAAGAAGCGAGTCAGTGTTGTTCTGTTTTGGTATTCAAATACAGAAACACTTTTATGGAAAGTTTTGTTTCACACAGCATGTCAGAAATTTTACGGGGCGAAATTCGAGCATAGACCTTTAACATTCTTGAAATTGATTTCTGCAATTTATGATTCTTATTTTAAAAACTCAAAATTGTGAGATAGGAAAAAAGTTTTTTTTTTGATGGCGGTAGCCGTTCCTAAGTTTATGTCAAAAACGGACAATTTTTGTTGTTGTTTTTTTTCCAATTCCAAATTAAAAAAAATTTTATTCAACAAAATCGAAAAAATTCAGATTTGCTCCCCAGAGAAATTTCTAGAGAATGAAAATATATAAAAAATATATATAACCCTTTCATGCACTTAAGGGCAAAAATGACCCAATACGCAGCTTTTTTTAAATATCTTCAAATAAAATTTTAAATTTTTAATTATAAATAGAAAAAAGCCCACCCAGTGTTAGGACAACCGTAATGTAAGGCCGCGGCCGGCCGTCAAGGAACTTATCCTGTTCCGATAATACAATCTTTTATTATTTTGTCTCTGCTTTTAACATTTTTTTTCTGTAAAACCCCAATATTTTAAGTCTTCTAGTCAGTATAATAAATTTAAAAAAAATATAATATATTTTTCTATTAGAATCAGTGTTCGAAAATAAACAGTACATTAATTAGCGTTCGGCTCACACACCGAAGAACGATATCTATTTTTTTAGTGTTTGTGTAAACATACACAAACCTTAATGCCGTTCGTAACTATTTTCAAGAAAGAAGCGAACATTATATAATGTTCGGTTCTTCGTTAAAAAACAGATCAATTGTAGTGATACTGTAGAAAAACATTATATTTTAATGTTCTATAATGTTTTTTTCGTGTGTGTATTTTGTTTTTGTAAAAAATGTTTGGTTTTTTTTATCAGCAAAAAGCGACGAACATTAACGAGCCGAACCGAACACATTGAAGTTCGTGGATTTTCAAAAAAAAACCGAACGGAATTTTATGTTCTCATCATTTGTTGAGTATGATGAAAACAGCATTATTTTTGTGTTCGAAAGATGACAAACAGGGAAACGTTATTTTTTTTAATGAATTTCTACACAAACACTATTAGCGTTTGTGTTTTCCACAAATCTACCGAACCGAACATTAAAGAACGATATTTAGTGTTTATTTTCGAACACTGATTAGAATATAATAATAATTATTACTTAAAAAAAAAAAACTTTGGAAAGTCATCAGTTTCATTTATTAATATTAAATTTTTCGTTCAATTTCGTTTAACGCACTTTTTGGTTGCCCAAATCCTTAACTCGAATCTGGACTCAGTTCGTCTACATAAGCTCTAGCTTGCGAGATATACCATTAATCAAAAATTAAGACACTTGTACGACATATTTCAGCCCTGTTTACATTATTTTTAAATCTGGTACTTTAAGAGATATCGTTGAATTTTTGAAAAAAAAAACGTTAATTAAAAAGTTTTTGTCAAAGTTATTTTCGGGAATACTAACTTTATTATTAATACGATTTCCGTCTTTATTTCCGAGTTTTTGTTTATTAAAAATTCAGTAAAAATAAAAATACACCACAAAGCTAATTTTTAGCGTAGTGGCATGTAACTCAAAATATTTTAAATGAAATAAGTGCTACCCTAATAACGCAGGAGGTCCACACCACGCGTTCTATGCGTTTGATACTTTCTTGAAGTTTCAAGACACATGTGACGCATGCAATGGTGGAAAGTGAGTAATCCTACTTCAAGCGTTTAATGCGTATAACAGCCGTATCTTAAATAGAGCGTAAGGCGGAACGTTTTTTTCGCTTAGCTTTTACGCTGATATGCCATATCTGAATAAAGCCCACATAATAGAATGAAGATAAAACCGCTATATTGACCAAAAAATAGCTAAATTGCCATTGTTTATTTACAATAGCGACCAACTTCACTATTAAAGCTCCGTCAAAATCGGATTTTCCAATTGCAAAGCTTTGACGGCACGCTATTTAGGTTTTGTCGCATACAAATTTTATGTCCATGCGAATTTTTGACAACCAGAAAAGGCGTGCGTGCCGCTTTTGTTTAGGTACGGCTGTAAGCAATAGGGATATAACCATTTGCATTTTTTTGCAAATATCAAAAAGGACCTATCATAGAGATAGATAAAAAAAATGAAGAAATGTGCCTTCCTTTTTTCGCGAGCTTTCAAAAAGGTTCGGCACCGATCGCGATGAAGTTTTAGCTTATAATTTCTTTCAGTTTTACAGGAAATCCATAATTCTAACGTCGAAAGCCATGCTGGTCTTTGCATTTCGTGTTTTTTTATGAAATGGCGATTCCTTGCATTCCAAAAAAAGAAACCAAAAAAACGGTACAAGGGAAGGATACCCACCATAAAAATTTATATTACAATTTATGCGACAAAAAAAAAAAAAAAAAAAAAAAAATGTTTGGTGTTTTAGAAATTGCATTCGGTGCCGAAGGTTTTTGGACCGAAATGACCCCTGATATCGATTTTTAATATCAGTATAACATTGCCCATACCGTAATGATAGGTTCTTATTTTGGTTATACCCCTAGTAAGCAATCTAAGAGTGTGCTGTGTTTCAATACAATTTAACACTGGTTTTACATTTTTTGGCCGATGCATAAACGCATAGAACGCTTGGCGTGGATTTTCATGCCATAAAATTCTCATTCGATTAATACGAAACAAACATTTCGAACGCCAATTTATCTACTTAATTTGACAGATCGCTTGGCCGGTTTGTTTTGTTGAAAACATATATGTATATTGGCAATCGAACTTTCAGGCATTAGAAAAATGTTTGCGCCCTTATTTAGGTAGCTTAGTTTGATTTGATTTAATATTTAGTGAGAGAACGTAAGAAGATTTTAAGGAAAAATGTAAATTTTTAATACAAAAATATTAGAATGTTATTACAACCCCTTCAAATTTTTTTGAAGAATTTTGTTTATTTATCTTGTTAACAGGGCCTATTTTTTATGCTACAACAATAGTCCGCCATCATATGAGAATCCCAGTGAGTGACACTGGTATCGCTCCTCTTTGGCACAAACATCTTAATGGAAACGTACCTGTAATTTAAAAATACGAGCTGATGAATAAAATTAAGTTTTGATTTAAAATCATCGTAAAGTTCTATGCAAAACAAAAAAATAAAATTTTATTCCGTTGTGTAACATTAGGGTATTTAATAAAAAAAACTTTTCTGGCAACACTGATACTCCCACACACACACACACACATTAATTTATAGATATTTATGTATGTAACTATTTCTATCATCAAATGTCTCTGCTTCTATAGGTGCATTGTGACATGGTTCCTGTTTGGCCTTTAAGTGTTTGTACCATTTAAATGTCATGACATTCAAAAATATCTTTGGTTACTGAGAAATCATGCGTTTTGATGTTGTTCGTAGACCCGACTCCTACTCTTCGTTCTTTGTATTGCGCCCTGTGTGCTCTTTTCATTTTCACATTTTATTTTTTTACTTGAAAAATTTCCATTAAATACGATAATAATGAAACTTAAGCGTGGGTTTCTTGCACATCATGATGCTGCAATTTTTTTGTTTGCACATTGTTGTTGTTGTTATTTTGTGGTATTTCTGAAGTTTTCGTTTCTGTTCTTATTTTATTTATAATTTATTTTTTTCCTATTTTCTTCTTTGTATTCTGAATAGTTGAAAAATTATTTTTCTTTGGCACTTTTTATGCACATACATACATACATACATAGATTTAATAAGATTCCATTCAAAAGGATTTAATAGCAGTAATTTTTGTTGTAGTTTCTCGGAAACTTGTGGCAAAAACAATTATGGTTGAGGTAAATACTATTTATAAAACGGATGTTTGTGTGTGTGAATGAAAGTGTACTGATTAAACGATTAGGAAAATAATATGAAATAGAAATTTAATTGCAAACAACTGCAAAACAGTTGAAACATTTAGAAAAGTTTCAAGTCTATGTAAGAGATCTAAGGATGTACAGGAAATTATAAGAAAAAAAAAAAAACAAAATACACAAATGTTCTATGATAATAATGATGGCTCACAAGGTTATATTGAAAGAAATTGTATTAGGAATTGCTAATAGCAACGTTAAACAGGGTTACATATTAGCTATTCTCATCTTTACATAACTCTTGAATGAAAATTTAAGCGGACAAGTGCAGTGTTAATCTACACCACCTCAAAGTGGCCCAATGCTCCTTGCAGGAGTACAAGGAACTATATATACCTCAAAGTATGAAGACAATCGTTGTACAATTATGAGTTATTAGTATTTATTTCAGCGATTTATGCATCGACCTTAAGCGTTTATTTTAAAGTATTTTTCATAACTCTTCTTAGGATTTGAGGTCCTAATGCTAGTTTCCCTCTCTGATGTTGGCCTTTTGCTATGGTATTTATAGTTGGCTTATTAACATACACCTTACCCTTTAGGTAGGCTAGAAAGAAAAGAAAAAGTTTGGCGTCATCTGACGAATGCGGTGGTCATCACAAATTTTGCGCACGAAAGCCGTAGTTGGGCGAGCTGTGGCTCCATCTTGTTGGAAGCACAATTCTGAATTGTTCTCTACCTTTGGCTTAAAAAATACTTTTTGTCATTGCCAAACCAAAACTTCTTTATCGTTATTAAACGATAAATTCTGTGCATTCCCCCGGTGGTTGTAGGAATAATCTCAAGCTTGTTTCTTTAGACGTTTCTTCCTTCAGGTGCAACAACTGCCTGTAACACATTGAAACACAATACATGTCATCGCCGCCATCTTCAATACTTGCAACACGAAATGAAACTATATTATTGGTAAAGCAAATCTGCCTAAGGGTTTTGAAAAGTAAGTTCGGGTTCCCGAAATAACGGCCGAAAAAAGGCGTTTGGTATAAGTAAAAAAAAAATATACTAAATGAACTTCTGAGCTAAAAGACTATTTCAGATGTCTCAAGTAGAATTGTATGACGATTCTTTGCTTAGAATATATTAACCCTCTAACACTCATTTTAAGGGGTCATTTTTGACTTTTTTTTTAACTTCCCCACAAAAGTATACTAAAACAGCACTTTAGAGGGTTAAAATGTTCGACGAATATTTTCTGCATCAAATTTCACTAGTAGTCTTCTAAGACCAAAAAATCGTGCAATGTATGTACAACGGACTTTCGAAAAATTAAAAAATTTCAAGACTCCCACTTGTGACAGATGGTTCTGTTCCTGTTCAACAGAAGCTGCTGGCATTGTTGAAAGGTAGTGGAGGTTAGATAGCTCCAGCTCCTAAACAATATTCGAATGTATAATTTTGCCGAACAACACACTCAAATTGATATCTTTGTGTGTTGATGCTTCTTACACACGAGGGTGGCTGGTTAATGCATAGTTTGTTACCCAATGGTTAAGACCAACCATGATGTTAGGCCGAAATTGCAGACAATTATGAATATCTTTTTTATATCTTTTCTTGAACGCCATTTTTATGTGGGTGCCCCACATTCACTTCATTATTAGGGTGAAAATAGGCACAGAAAAAAATTTTTGCGCCCGTAAAAGAATTAATCAAAAATAAATTCAGTTTTAGTTAAATATTAAATCAGGTTCATTAAACATTTAATTAAGTGAATTAAACGTTTAATTGAAATATTGTCAATTAAACATTGAATACACTTGATTAAAAGTTTAATTCACCTGATTAAATATTTAATTAAAACTGATTTTATTTTTGATTAATTCTTTTACTAGCGCAAAATTTTTTTTCTGTGGGTCTTCTTGCCAAACTTTGTGGCTAAAGAATCGAATGCTGACTTTCAAAATTAAATTCAGCAAAATTGGTTCTTCGTTCTGTACTGAGACTTTCCATCATAAGTTTTCCAAGTACACAGAAAAAAATAAAAATTGATTTCAATTAAAAAGTTTGTGATATTAATTAAAAAATTAATTAAATTTGCACCAGTAAACAAATTAATAGTATCAATTAAACCAGTTAATAGTATTAATTAAACGTTTAATTTACTTGATTAAACGTTTAATTCACTTGATTAAATTTTTATTTAAAACTGATTTTATTTTTGATTAATACTTTAATTGGTGAAAAATTTTGGAGAATTTTTTCTGTGTACTTCAAAAAGAAATGCCTGTTTTTAGAAAATGAAAACTAAATTTTATATGACACGTGGCATTGCCATATATAATCCGTAAGGTTTTCCATTTTACCATTTAAGGACTTACAGGGAACAACGGATGCAAATCATTGAATTTTATTATCAAAATTCTTGATGAGGGAGAAATATGCTTCGTAAATTACATCCAATTTATCTCACGTTTTGGAGCAGTCCATTGCCTGCCAAGCTCATGCTTTTTGAGCCTACTAAACTATTTTTTGTGGCAATTAGTAGAGTGTATAATGCCACTGGACAAGCCAGCCACAATTGCAGCCCTGGAAAACAACATTATACTGACCGAAATGCTGGAAAAAGTATGACAAAGTTCGAGAATATGAATGGATCACATTCGGCGTAGCCGGGGCAACATTTTTATAAAGTAAAACGGTAGGCTTTCATTAATTTTTGCCAACTTTCTCTGTTCTTTTCGTCAATTTTCAAAACCCAAACAGTTAAAAAATCGCCCGTTTGAAATACCCAAGTAAATCTTAAAGAAATCCACAAAGTGATTTCTTACGCTTATTTGAGGCTATCAGCGCAGAGGTGGTGTAACCCACAATTTAATTTGTTTACGGTTCTGTTCTTTACAGTGCAATAGTCGAGTAACCCAACTGTTTGTATCCAAAACAGATGGCGCTAAAAACATAGGTTTTGCACGGGCCGTTACATCCAAGTACTATAGTGCAAGAGTAGTGTTAACTCCTCATTATCTCATAATAAATAGTCTGGGGTTACACCTCTTCTGCGCTGATAGCCTCATTTAATGGTTGTCACAACCATTTATATGCTTAAAACAAATAATAATTGTCTATGCTTCAACAGCAATATGTTATTAAATAATTGTGAATTGTAAAAACAGGGCAAATTTTAAAGGTTTGAAATTTTTTTTGCGTATAAAAGCTTTCCCTGGTTCTACTTTTTATCGCAATACCAAATGTTTCAATCAAGTAAGTCCTTAATTGAATTCTTATCACTTTAATAATTTAATTATGTATGTATAACTCCTAATGCATTCTAAATTAATACAAAAATATTATGTACTTTGCCAATAATAAAATTCCAAATTTATTGTCTTCATTCCAAATAAACACTTGAATTATTAATAAAATTTACAACATGGGTTCTTATTAAAATTCAAATAATTTTCTATTCAACATTTTTTTCCGAGCTGTAAAATTTTTCCCAAAGGGCGGTAGTTTGGGAGGAAAAAAAGACGCCCATAAGGTATAAAAAGCATAAAATATAAAATCCAAGAATTAAATGAAACACGTTGGGTTTTATTTTTGGGCAAACAAATAGATATTTTTAGATACACAAAGAAATCAAATTAACTACAAAAGAGAGAGAGAGAGAGAGAGAGAATGAAAAACCCACGTACGAAGCGTAGGGAATACAAATTTTAGGTTTAAATTTGCGCCCATCGTGGGCAGTAGAACAGCAAAGTTATTTTTGGATATTTTAGGAAAAAGGACGAATAATTAAGGATGATTGTGTTGTGGGATAAGTTAGGGAAAATGTGTTGGTAGTAAATGTTAAACTTAAGTGATCACTTAAAGTGAAATGTGTGGGTGAATGAAAATTTGTTATTTAATTTGTTTTTTTGTTGTCAGTTAAATGGATTGGCATTTGAAATAAATGCTACTCATTAAAAAGGAAGGAATAATTTTTATACGTTTTCCTTAAATGCTATAGCTACTAAAGCATGCAGAAGGAAATAAAATTAAGCAAGTTTTTAATGAAGACATGTAAATATTTTGCTTATCATTTCGCATACGGAAGGCATGAATTATAAATAGTAAGTTCCAACTTTGAAGCAACATCTTTTTTATTTACAAAAGGAATTTTTTCAAAACCTTAATATTGGGTGTATAACTTAAAAAGCTTTTACATTTGTTTGTTTTTTTTTTCAAAGTTTATATGACATTTTCATTAAGTCAGTAAACAAATATCTAATTTTGTGCCCGCATAGCTTGTTTTAAGGAAAGTTTTGCTTTTCCAAAATGGTACAGAAGGAGCACTTTCATAACTCATCTAAGCTTGTCCTGAATATGTTTCATCGTTTTTAAAGTGCGAGAGATGGTTGCATGGACGGCCCAAAAATGGTGATTCTGGTAGGGCAGATACACAGAAAAAAATAAAAATTGATTTCAATTAAAAAATTTGTGATATTAATTAAAAAATTAATTAAATTTGCACCAGTAAACAAATTAATAGTATCAATTAAACCAGTTAATAGTATTAATTAAACGTTTAATTTACTTGATTAAACGTTTAATTCACTTGATTAAATTTTTAATTAAAACTGGTTTTATTTTTGATTAATGCTTTAATTGGTGAAAAATTTTGGAGAATTTTTGCTGTGTAATGACTATACAGGTCAAAGATAATGAATTAAAAGCATTATTTTCTGGGAATCGTTGTAAATTTTT
The DNA here is from genome assembly GCA_930367215.1 of Pollenia angustigena. NCBI lineage: Eukaryota > Metazoa > Arthropoda > Insecta > Diptera > Polleniidae > Pollenia > Pollenia angustigena. The sequence goes on along the minus strand of OV884058.1, from coordinate 41,588,163 downwards.
AAAACGAACTTGTCAAAACGATGGGAACAAATCAGTTTTAACTTAAAGCAAGAAAATTGGGTAGCAGACAAGTTAAAGCCGAGAGAAGTTCCAATACGCCATTAAAAGCTTGACCGCCTTCAAAGGCAATTTTTGCATTAAATCGTTAATATGGAAAAAATCGGTCTATTGGAATAACTCAAAGTTGTAGAGATTGTGTGAGAAGTTCGTGTGAGAAGTTTACTGAGAACAGCAAAGCTGAATAAATATGGCGCAAAGGTTATGCTTTATATTTGGTAGGACGAGAAGGTTCTTATCTTTTATTAGTTGCTGAAATCCGGCCAGACGATCACATGGCCCCAATACTAAACAAAATTGATTTGAAAAAAAAAAATTGAATTTAAAGCGAGCATAGACCTGAATAGCGTGGGAAAGAAATTAATGAGCTGTTTCCAGTGCTTTTCATATACATTTTTTTACGCAATCAATTGTTTGTCACCTGGAAACAGCACATAAGTTTGTGAAATGGTAGCAAATTATAATTGAAGAACGAGAATTAAATTAAAGAATTAAATTAACACTTAAATGAAATTGCAACAATTCTTTTTAATAATATAAATTCTTTCGTATTCGACTTTATTATTTAGCGTATAATCTGTTTCAAACACTCATTTCATAGGTTGATCAATTATCTAGATACCATACGCCTTTTAAACTTTTTGATTGTCTAATTTGGTTCAAAAGTTATGATTTTTGTAGCGAAAAAACTCAAATGGCGCCACTGTGTAGCTTTACAAAATAATGTAAAGAGCATCTTTAATGTTTGTTGTTTACAAAATAGTTTTGAAAGCATTCGTTTACACCAGTAATAACCAAGCCCCGAACTAAGAAAGCCCCGAACGCACGCACACAAAGATATTATGTGCTTGTGTGCGGTCGCAGAGACTGATGATAGTCTGATGTTTTGAAACGAACAAAGTTGTAATATACATGGGAATTGCCGACCGTGTCTGTGTGAAAAATAGGATTATTGACTGGCTCGCGAGTCTATGGAGTGGTTATCACTGGTATACACTCAAATCCCGATAATTCGTACCCCGATAAATCGTAATAAATTGTCGGTCCATTGAAAAAATCTCGTTAATTCGTAAAATTTCCATATATTTTGGTCCCCTCGCTAATTCGTATTTTTTTTTTAAATAAAATCTTCTTTACCTCCTGTAAATCGTAATTTTTTGCTAACTTCCACTTATAATTCGTAATAAAAACAACAGAAACATGGAAAGGATGAATTTTTGTTAACCACTATTTTATTTTTGCGTGGGTTTTTGCTTGTGTGTGGGTTTATTTTCTTAAGATCAGTTTGTTACATCAATAAATTGTATGTATAATTTTTATATATTTTAATTTTAACAATTGCTTTTTTTTTGTTTTTTATAGTTTTGGTAAATAAATTGAAAAACCACGTTTATTTGTATTTATTTTATTTTAACGCCGTTAAATCGAAACCCCGCTAAATCGAATAATTCGTAAGAAATGGCCGGTCCCTTGCGATTACGAATTATCGGGATTCTACTGTATTTTTTAAAAATGTTGAGAGTAAAATAATTAAACAATGAAAAAAATCAACCAAGAACAAAATACTTATCTCTTCCGTGTTATTATTCATTGCATTTTTTATATATTTTTTTAGTGTTGACATTTTTTCTAACCCGATTTCTATTCCTGAGCTTATTTGACAGTTAAAGGAAGAACTCCCTCACAAAAATTTTACAGACCCAATTTTTCAGTAATTTCCTTAAGTAACAGCCACTTCTCGCCAAATATGTTACAGACGAAGTTAAGTGAGAAAACCGTTGTTTTTTTTTTAATTTATGAAATTTTTGTTTAATTTCCCACGTTTCAAACGAAAAGTTTATCGACGCGGGAGTTACAGAACAGGGTTTTTGGTAAGTTAGTTGGTAGTGCGAATGTTGAAGGTTCCATTCCCGCCAGAGGCTCAGGTCTTTTGCATAACAACTAGGGGCTGAAGGTCTATGTAACTTTTGCTCGGTCAATAAAAGCCAGAATATATTTTGTTATAGTATTAGTAACTCTTTATATCGGGCGATTTTTTAGCTATTATCTTTTTGGCAACACTGGGTTCGTGTTTTGTTTCACTGTCAAACATCTTCAGTTTGGTCTATAATTTAACCATGAATCGTCTTACAAACTAACAACGCTTGCAAATTATTGAATTTTATTATCATCGCGCGCTTCTTCCATTTTATGGTCAGTTTAATCGACCCACTGAAGCGGCTATTCGGTACGTTAATAATTTTGTAGTGAAGATCAGCCAGAAGCATTGCATGAGCTACCAATGCATCCAGAAAAAGCCACAGTTTGGTGCGGTTTATGGGCTGGTGGCATCATTGGACCGTACTTCTCCAAAGATGATGCGAATCGTAACTTAACTGTGAATGGTGAGCGCTACCGTGAGATGATATCCAACTTTTTTTTGCCCAAAATGCAAGAACTTGACTTGCATGACATGTGGTTTCAAAAAGATGGTGCCACATGCCACACAGCACGCTTAACAATGGACTTATTGACAGGCGAGTTCGGTGAACATTTTATTTCACGTTCGGGACCGGTCAATTGGCCGCCTAGATCGTGCGATATAAAGCCTTTAGACTATTTTTTCTGAGGCTATCTTAAAGCTCATGTCTATACACACATGCCCGCTTCAATTGACGAATTGGAAGACAACATTGAAGCATTTATTCATGAGATACCGGCCGAAATGTTGGAAAGAGTATGCCAAAATTGGACTAAGCGGATGGACCATTTGAGGCGCAGTCACGGTCAACATTTGCATGAAATAACCGTCAAACAGTAAATTATATGGAACGTATTATCGATTCAAATAAAGATTTCATGAATTTTTCTGAATTTTATGTTTGTTTTTAAACTTTCCTATAGCTCTTAAAAAATCACCCATTTTCATAGGAATTTGAAAAAAATTCTGTGTTGTGTGTACAAATTCGAAGCAGTCGTGGTTTTTTTCTCATATCTCGGATATTTAATGACTTTTCTGGATGAATTCAAATAGCAATATATGACAGACTAAACACGATATAAATAAATAAGAACCTCGGTCCCATCATATCTGGGGTGTTTGAAAAGTTGATTTCATCATACAAGCGGACAGACGGACAAGAGAACATCGTTAAATCGACTTCTTTTTATAATTCATATACTCTTTATAGAGTCTAAATCAATATTTTGCAAATATCAGATTTTTAGGCACTATCTCGCCTATACTTTTGTACCAGCTTTTATTCTAAACTTTAAACTTAAATTTACTTTCCAGACAAGAAATCACCACCAACATACAACTTGCCTGTTTAGCGCAACGAATTTGGTTATTAATTTCCAATATATGCCATGGTTTACTAGCTGGTCTAGCATTGGCTCATTTACTTTTCGTTTTAAGTACTCATCCCCTGGAATGGTCCAAAGCATTAAATAGTCTTGCTGGCGAGACAACTCCAATGGAAGCAATATCCCCAACATCCACAACAACGCCAACAATTGCCACAATAAAAACCGATCTCGATGAGGTAGCAGCAACGGTAGGGCCGCCAAATGTTAGAACGGAATATGCTTCATTTGCCAACTACTATATAAATACATTCTATTGTTTGGCCGTAATTTGTATGGTGTCGGTGTTGGATCGGTAAGTAAAATTAAATTATTTTTCTTTAAACTTTTATTTCTCTTTAGCTTTTTGAGAAATAAATCTATTCATATAGAAGAAAATACAATAAAACTTCCTTGGCTGCTTAAGTCCTTTGTTTTGTCTATTGTCTATGATTATAACAGAGGTTTTTTGTTTGTTTAATTTTGTTTTTTTGCAATGCTTAAAATATTGCCCTGAGTACATTCATTAAGTTATTTAGTATGACCTTAGCGTGCTTTAATACATTTATTTTTCTTGTAGAGGAAGAGGAAAACGTACTGGAAACAAAAAAATTCAAAGGTTTCTAGACCTAGAACACATTGACCTCAAAAAATTATTTATACACTTAATTATATTGATTCGATGAGTTGGTAGGGTAAATCAAGGTTCAGCATTTGGGAAAAAATATTTGATTAGTTAAATTGACTTTAAAGGGAAGTAGAACATATGAGGACTTTCGTAACAATATGACATAAATTCACTTGAATTTCATTAAAAAAAATATTTATATATCCACATCATCGTAGGGGAGAGGATATTATGTGTTTGTGCTGATGTATGTAACACATTGGTTGTAGTCTAAGCTTTGAGTCACTTTCTGAATAGTGTTTGGCCAAAAAAATTTTATTTATTGCTCCCATTCAAATATCTCGAAATAGCTTTGAATTCCATAACTTCCTTTCAACTGTTTTAAAAGATCAAAAATTAGACAATGTAATAACTTATAATAATTAGCTTCATGAAAAAAGTTAAGTGCTGGTGGGTACAGAATTGACCATTTAAACCCTCTTTCAAAAATCGCTTGAAATTTCATACAGAGTATATGTCTAGATAATATTTCGAAAGAACGCCTTTATGAATCTTAACCACATAACATAATTTTGTTTTTATGGATGCATGATTGCCCATGTGTCCCAAATAGGAATCATGATTGCCCATGTGCCCCTGGGTACACTCTCGAAAATTTTTCTGTATAAACTGTGGTGTCGAGTATTAAATAGTCGAGTTTGACTGACTTAGGTTTATTTTCTTTTTAGTTTTTTTTTTGCAGACTTAACCTTTTTCTTAAAGAAATTTATAGCAGGAAAGCTTTGAAATTAAAATTTAATAATGCACTGAAATTTATATTTATAAACTAGTTTGAATGCGCATTCCACTGCTTGCTTAGGCCAGATCAGCAGGAAATCTTTTTCCAAAGACTTTGGAAACTCTAAAGATATTATACAAATAAAACTGTAAAGCCAATGAGAATTACAAGCAAATGTATAAAAAAAAGTATTGATCTTAGACTCTCTTAAGTTTCTATATTATGGATTCTTATTAGTAGTGGAACTAAATTAAAGATGTCCGTCTGTCCTTCCGACGGTATGCTGTCAGTGTGTTTGTCGAAATTACTTTTCTAAAGACACAAGATATGATTGGTACTAGGTTGTTATATACATAATTATATCGCGTATAGTCTGGTAAGGTTTGCTTTTGCAATTCAGTCAGATCACTCCACAAATGGCAAAGATATCAGCAAAACATCACGGATGCCTCTAACTTTTTCCCATAAGCCTTTACTCTTTTAAGTCTTCCTTTTATTCATGAACTTTTATTTTGAACATTTACCTGAAATCAACTTAGCAGAACACTAGAAGTGAAAATCGGCTTATAAATGACTTATTAATAGGCGAATAACAGTCGTTTTTTCCCGAAATAATGGTTTTGGTACAAATGTGATATTAATGTACATACATGATCAACTACCATATGGCCTAAGCTCATGAATATACGCAGCATATAGACCTTAAACGTCTTAACAACTCGAACCCTCTACAAGCTTTGATGTAATGTAGGAACACTCTCCCCGCGAAATTTGGGTTTCAACCACAGCCACCATGGGATCCCCTAGGGAAATTCCCCAGAGAAAAGAATTAATAAGCATCATTCTGTGAGAGTAGTAAGCTCTCGACTCTTAATCACTCTAAAGTCAAAGTCTCTCCCACCATACAACCCACCTCGCATCACAAACCCAACTTCCGGACCCACGCACCTCGATACCTCAACCTTCTTTTTCTGTATTTTCACTGATCTGAGCCAATTCCTTGACTATACTTGTTTAAAAACAGAGTACTCAATCTCCATTACACACTCGCACTTTATCCGGTACCTCTAACTTGGCTGGCTTCCAACTAAGCTGTTCACCACCACCAGCATCACCATCACAGAATTTATCTCAAAGCCAAAGACACCTTCTTCCAAGAAAAATATTCACCCCGTTAAAACAAACTTCTCGTGGCAGAAAGCATTCTTTTAAAAAAGAGTGAATACCGTCGGGAGCCTTAACCAAGTAAGACCGAAGTAATGCTACTGACTCCTATTGCTCCAGATTAGAAAGGAACTCTAGTCAGTTTTCGTTCTTCAGAAATCTAAAGACTTCAGGAGGCCTGGCATATTAAATTTTCACCAAATTCCAGTCAAGTAAGACCTGTTTAGATGTAATATCCAAAGGTTGAAATCCTTAAGATGGTTTACCACAGCTCCTGAGAGGAGTAGCACATCCCCCTAGGGGATGGGCTTAGGATTATCAAATTTGGCTCAGATAATCTATAAATAGTATTTATTACATTTTAAAAATAAGCCAAATCGGACCATTTCACTTAGGAAATAATTGCAATATTGTGGCAAAGGGAATATAAGGTTCGGCAAAGCTGAATATACATTTGTATGTATGTGGCACTTAAGCTTATTTTTATTTTCTGTGAACTTTACACAATCATTTAGGTAAAAGGCAAAATAATGAATAACATAATAAAAATATATTTACTGAGAAACACTCTGCAACAGATACTTCTGCCAAAGACAACGTTTTCATGGATGATTTTTTTTCTTATAGATATTTTACTGCAATTGTCATATACTTTTTTATTTTGAAAAAAAAATTTATGTATGTTTATAAAACAAAATCCTCAAACAGAATATAGAATAATGTACATACATATATATACAAAAATTGTTTATAACTAAAGAAGGAGACTAGTGGAGACACCTTGATGATGATGATGGTGTAATACCATTATGCATAAAATATATTCTTCATAAAAGAAAACAAAACATTTTTTTTAAATGTCAAATGTTACCAGTAGAAAAGCATTTCAAAGATTTTGTTTTTAGTATCTTATATTATATCACTGGGATGTGATGAGTGGAGACTGCTGCTGCAAATGATGACGACGACATGGATGGGGGTTATAATGTAGATATTAAAAACTGGGCAAAATATTACTTGATGTATGTATACGGTTACGTGTGTTTTTTTATTCAATGAGGACATGAAAAAACCTACACAAAAATTAAATAAAATATTTATAGGAATTAGAAAAAAGAAAACATTTTTAATATATTGGATTAAGATAAACCTACACATTAAAATTAGAATGAAATATGTAAATGGGATTTTCTATTAAGACAGGTAGACTTTATCTGCAAGATATGCAAGCAAACAAAAAAACTAGATGTGGATAATGCGTATGTTAGGGCAGCTCAAGCTATAGACGAAAAATTATTTTTAAAGTTTGAAAGAAGTTAAACCGATTCACTTTGTTTCTATTAAAATTCTTTGCAAAATCTCTCTTATAGCAATTTATTATCATTCTGAATGCAGTTATTCGAAAATTCTCTACCCAAAACTATTTAAACAAATTAATTGACAGGCCAAGCAAACAAATTGGTCTTATTTAGCAACATTTTTGATACTTAAAAAAACTTATTAGAGTATAATAATTAGTATTGTGGTTATTTTTGTCGAACTATTTATGGTTTTTTAACCCAAATTTTAATATTTTTAATCAGGCTTAAGTTCATCAAATTTAATTTTTCATTAAATTATTTTGTGAAGAAAGGAATTTTACATCATGAAAATTAATTAAAATTGTTATTGATAATTTTTCATTTTTGACTGACCTGAGATTCGAACACAGGCGGCTAACCTGAGATTCAAACCCAGGCGGCTGGTTACCCTGCCATGTTTCGATCATACCCACTTGATCTCTTCAGAGGGATTTGCCGTATTACACTCGCAGCCATCGATGACTGCTGACGTCAATAGTCAAACATCAATCCTTAAACCAAATTGTATTTTAACCTTTGGTAGATCGAAATTTTTTTTTTTTTTTGAAAGATTATCCATTTGAATTGATTTTACCTCTGTTTTATTAGAGTATATACAAATATTATAATACCAAAACTCTTATTTCCAGATGACTGATTTGGTTTATTAATATAATTAATTACACAGCCCGACAAAATTAAAAAAGATTTTTGCTTCTTTGAATTTATCAACTGATTCTAGTTAATTTGTGTGCGTTGAGTTCATGATATAGCTTTTCTATACCCTCCACTTATGACCTCCAATTACCAATTACCCAAAATTTTTTTCTTCCAATTTTTTTTTTTTTTTTTTATCAAAATTTTTTTATTTACTGTTATAGTTATTGCAAAAAAAAAATTTAATTCCCAAATTTTTTTAAATTCAAAGAAGCAAATTGAGTGTTGGCCTGTGTTATTCATGGAATTTTTTCAATTTAAAACAAGTAGTGAACAAATAGAAAGTATAGTCGATCAAGGCCGACCATTTGATAGCCCATACCATATAAACACTAATTTTCTAAATTGTACCCTATTTTGGACCCATGGCCAATCATGGACCCAGCAAACAAAATTATGTAATGAGGTTAAGATTCATATAGTACGTGTAACCTCACTGAACGCAACCAATAGAAATTTTGGGCTGTTGCGATAACTGAGTTGTTGCGGAAACCAAGTCACAAATTTCTAGTCATATTTTTCTATTTAAAAACTTATCTTAAACCAATCAAGAATTTTATAAAAAAACTAAGGTTAGCTTTTAATAATCGTATTTATTTGATTGAGATAAAGAATAAAAACAGAAAAACAAAATATACATCTAATAAAAAATAATAAAATACACATTCAAATATATGTTTATTTGTACTGATGGTTGTTATCGAGTTAACACTTCGAGCCCCACGTGCACCACCGGTGGACATTTGTATTTTGACGATTAGGGACAAAGTGACCACCCGTCAGTGTTGCCAAAACTTGGTGACCAAAAATGGCTAAATTTACGGAAAAAAATGGCTAAAAATGGGCTAAAAAATGGCTAAAAGCTTTTTTTATTAATAAAATCACATAAAAATTCAATAACAAAAAATAATTAAACTATTTAAAGTTGTTTATGATGAAATTGTGAGTTAAGATTAATTTGTTTAATAAGAATAAACGTAAATTAATATTAAAATAAATTAATATTAAAGAAGTAAATCATCGAAAAATTCGATGTCGTTATTGTTCATCTCATAGGAATCACTCATTAGTTTCAAATAATCATAAGTCTTAAATAATTTGAAGGTAAATCATTATTACGACAACATTTACCCAACCTTTTGAGTCCAGATCTACAATCAAAAACAAGTTAGAAAGTATAGTCGGTTAAACCAGACTTTATGATGCCCTACAATTTGTACCAAATTTTACCAAATAATCTCTAAATTGCGACCTGTACTTTGCGCACAAGGTTTACATGGACAGCCAGCCAGCCGGACAAACATCGTTAATTCGACTCAGAAAGAGATTCCAAGCCAATCGGTTTACGTAAAGGTGGGCTAACGACCAATATTTTAGGATGTTACAGACATCAGCACAAACGCATAGTACGATCTCCACTGTTGTGGTGGTGGTATAAATATTATATTGTTATGGTAAAAATATTTACCTAATTGATAAAATCGAATTAACGGTTGCTTAATGTAACCTATTTCTCAAATTACTTTTATCGATGTTTACTTGGCTAAGCACCCTCTCTACTTCAGCATTACACCATGGAATTGAGAGAAACCTTATAGTCAATTCCGAAATTTCTGAAACAATTGTTACCGCCTTCATCCCTTTATTGAAATACTTGCAACCAGAAAGAAAAAGCGATGTTTGTGTGAATCCATTTTATAAATTTAATAGTGGAATACTGTTTCTTTATTTTGAAAGATGTTTCAGCGTCATAGTTTATAGCGATTTTCAACATTTTTAAAAGTTGTGTTTTAAATTTAAGAAGTTTTAATTGTTCAAAATGTTTATTTTACTTTTATAATTTTTATAATAAAATAAAAATTATTCTTTTAAAAGAAAAACGGCAAAAAAAATTTATGGCTAAACAAGTCGAAAAATGGCTAAAAAAAAATGGCTAATGGCTAAATTCATTTTTTAAACAGGGTGAAAAATGGCTAAATCTAGCCACTAAATGGCTAAATTGGCAACACTGCCACCCGTGGTCATTGGTGGATTAACTTTATGTGACATCGTGTCCACCCGTGGTCACACGTTGTGTGTCACTTCCCGGCATTGTGATCACCATTCCAATTGAATACATTTATTCCAAAAATTCATTTTAGGATGTGAAAATGTGGTTTTGAAAACACACTATACACATTGCTTCATCACACTGCTTACAAATAGTGTTCACCTTTTTGGTATTTTTGCAAGCATACGCCGCGTTGTGTTTCTTTGACATTGTTTTATAGAATGTAAAACATCTCTTTTAAAAAAATATATAAAAAATCAAAAAGATAAAAACATAAAAATATAAAATAAGAGAATGCCCACTGGTGGCCACTTGGGCCCAAGATGTATTTTTACACTCTGGGACAACGTGACCACCGGTGGTACCAAAAAAAAAGGACAAAAAACAACAAAAAAACATTTGGTTTATCAATAATAAATATCACAAAGTCACACCAATTGAAAAAAATCAATAAAACTAAGTTAAAAAATGTTGGTCTCAGCTTGTCAACTAATGAATAACCACTAGTCAGCACGCGGTCCACCGGTGCAGAAAAAAATGACCACCGGTGAACACGTGGGGCTCTAAGTGTTAAAGATTCATGTTTTTAAGGGAAAAAGTCTGAAATTTTCGACTGAGTTTTTGTACTTGTTATATTTTTTTGAACTGAGAACAGAAGTAAAGGGTGGTTAAATTTTAAGGGCCGATGTTGATTGTGAACCACGCCTAAACGTCAAGTTTTTTTCTTTTTTTTATTTGACATTTCTCAATTTCACAATCGAGCAATGCGTTAAAGTTATTCAGGCTTTTTATGAAAATGGGCACTCAAATCAAAATGCATATCGTGCACTTCGTGATCTTTTCGGTCAATTTAATCGTCCAAATGTGCGTACAATCGGAAAAATCGTGCAAAAATTTGAGCAAACTGGGTATGTAGGATATATGAAAACCCCAGTGCATGCTTGTACAGCTTGTACTGCAGAAAATATTGCTGCTGTTCGCGAAAGTCCTGCCCAACAATTGCACCTCTCACGCTCGTCGTTGATGAATATTATGCATAAAGACTTGCATTTACGTGCTAACAAGGTGCAACTGACTCAAGAACTAAAGCCTCTTGACCATTCAAAACGTGACCAATGGTCAGAATGGTGGCAAGAAATGGCCTTTTCACCTCAGTGGATTCGTCAATAAGCAGAATTGTTGCATTTGTGCTAATGATAAACCAAGGGTGATTGTCGTAAAACCAATGCACCCACAAATAGTGACTGTTTGGTGCGGTTTATGGGCTGGCGGCAACATCGGGCCGTAGTTTTTCCAAAATAAGGCCGGTCAGGCAGTGTGAATGGTGTTCGCTATCGAGAGATGATAACGAACTTTTTATGGTCCGAATTGGAAGATATGGATGTGGACGATATGTGGTTTCAACAGGACGGTGCCACTTGCCACACAGCTAACGAAACAATGGCTCTTTTGCGCGACGAATTTAATGGCCATTTTATCTTACGTGGTGGCGATGTCAATTGGCCACCAAGATCATGTGATTTGACACCGTTCGACTTCTTTCTTGGGGGTTATTTGAGAGTACGTCGATAAGCCAGCAACAGCTTAAGAGCTAAATGATGAGATAAATAGGCACATTAACGGCATAGGACCTCAAGTATGAATCAGCATCATCGAAATTTTGGACCATCGGATTGGCCGATATTTTGTTCCATACATAATTGAACCATATTAATACTATGATAATAAAAAGAAATGTAAATAATTTGTGTTTTATTCGAAATCAGCATCGGCCTTTAAAATTTAACCACCCTTTACATAATACGCACAAAATATTTGCCATTCTTAGAATAGCGGTAAATCAAAATGACTAATTTTACATACACACGTTTTAGTTTTGAATTAATTTATCAAAAACCAAACTAAACAAAAAAAGCTTTACTTGTTTTGCTTTAATTGAGGCTTTGATTTTTGAAAAGTTGCGTTTACAGAGTCATCAATGTTACGAAATTAATTAATTTCATATAATACGTAAAGTAGACTTGGGCTTATGTTCTGACTTTAAAACTTTTCAAGCATACTCTCTTAAAATATTAGAAAATTTTTTATGCCAAAAAATTTTGGAGTCGAAGTCGCGAGTTTTTGTGGGTACTTCGACTCCGGTACAAAAACCTCAACTTAGACTTCACAGCCCTGCTTGAATATCGATATCTACACGAGATTTGTTCGCCTTATATCGTTTTTGAAGAGGGGATTCAAATAGGGCCTTTGGTCAATTATGGATCTAAGTATCAGTTCAAAATTTTGGCTAGATCTCAAAATAAAAAAACAAATGGTCAGAAGCGGTTGCCCATGAAAACCACAGATTTATAGGTTTTTTATGAATATGGATCGTTTAACAATGCGAAAAACGCCTAAAAATAGTAAAAACTTACAACAAAAAGGGAAGTTCAAACATGGCCACTTTTCGAGCATTAACGGGTGATAATGATCGTCATAATCGGCCTACTGTTCAAGAAATTGCCAAGATTATAAACAAATAAGAGACTGGAAGTGTTAAAAAAGTGGTCATGCCTGTGCATCATTGCGAAAGTGTAGCGGATAGTCTGAATTTGTCAATTATCGCTATGGCCAAAGAATAAACGATTTTTTTTTGCTCTGCAATTGAAGATTTTGAACAGGAAAATATGTGGTTTCAACAATGTGCCACGAGCTACACAAAATGACGATTTTTGCTATATTCCATTAGAAGTTTCCAGAACGCGTCATTTCACGTTTCATCGACGTTAGTTGGCCATCAAGATCATGCGATTTGACACTGTTTCAATACAAATAAAATTATTATGAAAATCCGATTAAAATAATTGGATACAAAGTTGTCAAGTTCAAATGTCTGTTAAATTTATTGGAAATCGGCCAATTATGGTCTCTATTCGAAAAACATTTAAACATATTTTATTTTGTAAAAATATTGGTATTATTAATAAAAAATTTAAATAAATAGTTTTCGCCTGACTACAAATTCTGAATTAAAATTTCATGAGATGCGAATATCGTTTAAAAGAATGTTATAAAAAAAAGATGATTTTAATTTAATTTAAAGAATCAATAACCATAATTGATAATTTTTTTTTTATATATAAACATTTCCAACCATTTAGCAATTACGTTAATGTCACATGACATTTTAATTTAACAGGGCATTTTTTAAAACTACAACAAATATTTACATTGTAAACAATTAATTATAAAACTTTTTTGTAAGTATAATTTTAGGTTAGTAATAAAAAAAGAAATTAAAAATGTTTGTTAAATACAATTTTGTACATTTCACATTCAATGTTAATATGTACATTAGGGCTATAACTTTTTCACACTTTTTGCGAATATCAAAAACGGCATAGTAAAGTCGTGTAGAACGTTAAAAGTTATTAATAAAAAATATGATAATTTTTCGGATTGTTAAAAAAGTTTACGCAGGGATCGGGTTGAAGTTGGAAAACAACCATTTTTATCGGACGGAAATTTAAAAAAATGCACACCTGATATTTGTATATATTCCTATACGTATCACTTAAATGCTATTTTGAAATTAATCCACTGCTTTAGATTTAAAAATTTTCCTTCGGTTTACAATTCATCGCGGTTCAAAATTTGTTGGAAGGTTTTAGAAATATGCTTCCCTGCGTGAGGTTTTTTTTCGCAAAACGATGGAAGACGGGTGTTTTCATTACTAAAACATACTTGGACACTGCGTGGTACCATGCCAAAAATTTGGTTATAGCGCTAATGTACATACATATGTATATTTACTTACTATACAAGAGTTCACATTCAACCCTCACAAATTGACATTGACATCTTATTCAAAACTATCAAAATATCATAAATCATGTACTCGTAGACAAGTAATTTTGCTAAGCGAGTTTTTTTTTGTTTACTACAACCCACAAGTATGTTTATATGTAAGTGCATTAAAACAAAATAAAATAAGAGTTTTAAGTTTATTTTTAGACATGTTATGATGAAAATTAGATAACATCACTGGCAACACATACAAAAGTTGTGGTAAAAGCAGGGGTGTTGAATAAAAACTTATTTGTTCTTTTTATACCCTCCACCACAATTAGTTGTAAAGAGGCTTTACTAAGTTTGTCATTTCGTGTGAAACTTTTTTATTATTCATCTCAGACCCCATAAAGAATATATGTATATTCAGGCTCCTTGAGTAATTCTAAGTCTATTAAGCCATGTCCGTCTGTCTGTCAGTCTGTTAAAAACACGCTCATTTTTTAAAAAACTCAAAAAAATAAACTTGGTGTTAAATTGCTTGTAGTTATCCTAAGCAGTTTGGTATTAAAATCAGTAGGATGAGAGCTATGAATCAAAATGTAGAACATCCACCTTTAAAAATCGAAAATTTTGTTACAAAAACTAACATAAATGGTGGAATAGTGCACGGAATTATATAAGATTTTGCATAAATTCGTTTTATTCGATTAAAAATTACACTGCTAAATTTCGTGAAGTTCGGTCTATATTTTACTTTAGGCACCATATAAATCTTTCTCCCGGAAAACAGTTTAGTACGCCTAAAGCCGTAATAAGTAACAGTTTTATAAGAATACCAGCTGGCCCGGCAAACGTTGTTTTGCCATATAACTTATTTCTTTCAGATGTTGCAGTGTCTGCATGCCAAATTTTAAGATAACCTGTTGATAAGTTTCTAGATGTTACACTATTTGCCCGCCTAATTTTTTAGAAAACCTATTGATTAGTTAAGAAGATAAAGGGAAGGGAGCTTTTACCGCTCCTGCTTCACGCCCTTAATAATAAAAACTATAGGCTATAGTACTTTCCAGCTGCAACACTATTTGGCTGCGAAATTTCAAGAAGATATTGGGAGGGGGAGCTTTTACCCTTTTTGCCCTATTTCTCATCCTATTCCCTCTCACGTGTTACAGTGTCTGCATGCGAAATTTTAAGAAAACTCGCTCATTAGTTTTAAAGATATAGGGAAGGGGAGCTTTTACCGCTATTGCCCTATCTCACGACCTATTCCCTATTTCCATTCAGATGTTACAGTGTCTGCATGCCAAATTTTAAGAAACCCGTTTGATTAGTTTAAAAGATTGGGGAAGGGGAGCTTTTACCTTTATTGCCCTATTTCACGCGATAAATAATAAATAGGCTATATTTCTTTCCAGATGTTACACCATTTATCTGCAAAATATCAAGAAAATCGGTCGATTTGTTAAGCAGATATAGGGAGGGGAAGCTCTTACTCCACTTGCCCTATTTCACGCCCTATTCCCTATTTGCTTTCAAATGTAAAAGTGCCTGCATACCTAATTTTAAGAAAACAGGTTGATTAGCTAATTAGACATAGGGAGGGGGAGCTTATGCCATATTTTGCGCCCTCTAGCGATAAAAAATATACTCTACGACCTTTTCTCATACCTAAAAAATGAAATCGGTCTACCCGTTTTCGCAGTTAGTGGTGACATCATATATGTATATAGATAAACGAAAATTTGAAATTTCGTGCAGATCACGAATATTGCAGTAACATTTCATCCAACTTAGCTTCATATGGCCAGAACAAATGTCATGCACTTTTGTGATATACGGTCCATTATTTACCTTAGATCCCATAATTGTGGATATACGACAAAAAACGTATGAAAATTTTCAATAAAAAAAATCTTGCGTTATCTTGTTGTATGTGAACAAAGTATATTAGGCATGCTACAAAAAAGCGACTATCTTGTTAATATTACTGTTATTTTAACATTTTTCTTTTTATATGTAAATATATTTGACGGACGAATTACACAACGGCTATTTATATTGATGAAATATTGCCTAAATTCACTTTATTGTTAAGCAGTTAAAGGTTAAATATTCAGGATGGTCCAACCATAGTGCACAATGTTAATTGTGAATAAAACAAAAAGTTTTTAGAGAATTATCTGAATTTTTTATTATTATAGAAGGATCTATGATAACAAGGTGTGAGACAAAATATCGGCCAAATGCTCGTCGCGGCTTCGGTAGCATACCTTTGTCCTATGGTCCATATTTGCAATGCCTCTGAGACCTAATTGATGTTCAATGTCCTTAATGTGTCAAATTATCTAATCCTTTAGCTCTTGAATTGTTCTTGTCCTATTGACGTACACTTTTTATTTTAAATATTACCAAAGAAAGAAGGCCAACGGTGTCAAATCATATGATCGTGACGGCGAGTTAACATCGCCATTGAATTTCTCGAGCAGAAGAGCCATTGTTTCGTTGGCCGTGTGACACATTCTTTTGAAACTAGGTACTTATCGCCCAGGTCCATATCCTCAATTTCTGGCAAAAAGAAATCCGTTATGAGCTCGCAATAGCGAACACCATTCACAGTAACTGCTTGGCATACCTCATTTTCGAAAAAGTAAGGCCCGATGATCCCGCCTGGCCATAAACCGCACCAAGCATGCATGCACAGGCTTTTTCACATTTTCTACATAGCCGGTTTGCTAAAATTTGCCCACAATTATCCCGATTGTGGACACATTTGATCGATTATGTTGACCAAAAAAAATCAAGATGTGCACAAAATGTATTTTTGATTTGAACGCCCATTTTCGTAAAAGGCTTCTGCAGTCTTAACGCGCTGCTAAATGCTGCACCTCTCCATGGTTGAATTTGGCACTGATACCAAGAAATGTCAAATTAAGTTGGACAAAAATTTGACGTTACGGTGTGACACACAGTTTTCATCGTGAAATATGGTTAAACCACCCTTAAGTAGTAATAAATCTTAAAATTCTTCATACATAAGGAAATTCGATAATATAAAAACTATAACTATACGTAAATATATTTGTCACTTGCATAAATTTTCGTTTCGAAAATTATTATAACTTAATTTTCAATACTGGTAAAACACGTGAATGTAGGTTTTTAATACCTTATTTTGACTTATATCCCACAAACTAAAAAATATATCGCAAAAAGTGGCGTATACGACAAAATTTAAAAATTTTTTCGAACGTGATAATGGCTATAACTTAAAAATTTTTTTCCATGACTTTGGATATTTTTACATAAATCGATAAAGAACTTCAAACACAATATCTAACAAAAATATTGGACGACTTTTTTCACGTACATTTTTGTGTATAAAAATTTTAACCTTAAGATTCGATTTCCCAAAAAAAAAAATTTTTGTGATATACGGCAAGATAACTTCGGCACGACGATATGTATGTCTTATGCTAGAAACATAACTGGGACGAACGACGAACTATTCGCAACGAGTATTCGTCACCAGAAATAGAACACATTGGTGTAACTGAAAGTACAGACGATCATTGCGTAGACCGAAATTCGTCGTGCGTAACGAACTCTGCAGTAGGTTTATTTCTAATTCTTACGCAGACGAACAAATTGGGAAAGGGACAGCGCAGCATGATAGCAAAGTCCAATATTTATTAAAAATCGTGAAATCTGTAAAGAATTACAGGGACAATTCGCTTCTATTGCGAACTTGGCTAAAATTCGCGAAAAATTGCAAACTATTAAATAAACACTTAAATTTATTTGAGATCGCTATATGGGTGAAAAAACAATATATCGGAAAATGGCAAAAAAAAAAAAAAAAAATATGGCGAAAATTCGCGAAAAAAAAATTTAGTATTACCAACAAGTCATAAAATAGATAAAAAAAAAGTCCCTAAAACTATAAGAAATGGCTTAACTTCGATAAAAATAGCTATATTAGCGGAAATTCGCAAAAATTTGCCAACAGCGGCATGATAGCAAAGTCTACTATTTATTGTAAATCGTTAAAGCTCTAAAGAATCATAAAACTTACAGGATCAAATCGCGAACATGGCTGAAATTCGCGAAAAATTTCAAAATTTTATACAAACCCAAAAACTAGTTTGAGATCGCAAAATCGAAATGCAGAACACCAAAAATGCTGAAGTAATCCATTTCGAGTGGATTCGGATTCTAGAACACACCCGATAAAGTTTTTTATAAATAAAAAAAAAAATTAGGTTCACGCACTTATTGTGTCCCATTTGACGAATTTACGCAACGAATTCTTGCCGACGAATTCGTTTTACTATGCGAAGTTCGTCGTTCTTCTCAGTTGTGTTTATAACATTAGCCACAATCAATTTAAATTCTGATGTCTATTTTAGGTTCACGCACTTATTGTGCCTCATTTGACGAATTTACGCAACGAATTCTTGCCGACGAATTCGTCGTACTATGCGAAGTTCGTCATTCGTCTCAGTTGTGCTTATAACATTAGCCAAAATCAATTTAAATGCTGATGTCTGTTTTTATAAAGATAAATAAATAATAAATAGATGTGTATCATGTAGATATCACTCCTGAAAAAATTGAACTGTCGGTGGAGGGTATCAAAGATTCGGCACAGCCGAATATAGTAATCTCAATTGTTTTAATGTCGATTTATTTAATGCAAGCTGATTAGATGACTTAAAACTGAAACACAGATAGACTCAGAGAACTCAGAATTTTGGGAACATTTTTTCAAATTGTTTCTATTCTTAATTAAGTGCTAAAGGGTTTAAATATAATTATGTATTTTTATATGTATGTATAACTGCCGCGTCCAGTTTATGTTTAATACAATCCCACTAATTATTTGTCTTACTACTTTTTTTGTTGTTGGAAAGAGTCATACAAGTGACATTTGGAAATTTCAATTAAGTAGAATTTATATATGTTTATGCATATACAATGCATCTTTAAATGTCAAAGATATAATTGTTTTTATTGTGATATTTGTTGTTGAGTTGACAAAAAGGTCAAAGAATACAAACAATTTAACATTCTGTTTTTATAAACTGTTTGCAAAGTAATTAAATTTTAATACTTTTTTAATAATCAATTCGGGGTGTTTTTTTAATGGCATGTGCATTGATTTCGAACGAAGACTTCGTTCGCTTAACATACATGCAAAATTGTTTTTGTTTTAAATTTAAGTTCAGCGAACGAAGTTTTCATGCGGAAATAGATGAACAGGCAGTAAATACTTACCCCCACATTCATAAATGATTATTAAATATAACAAACTTTTGATAGAAAATCGGTTAAACTTATTTAAATTAAAAACCATTTTTATCAATATGGTAGTTAGTAATGACACATAACTTATAACTTTTCGCAATAAAAATGTTTATCATTTTGCGAAGCACTTATGGAACATTTAAAAAAATAAGAGCACAATTATGCGCTACGCAATAAGACATATAGTAATGCAGTAAAGTAAGTGAAAGAACTCTCAACAACTTTAATAAAAAAATAAAATTTCAAGTGTTACAGCATTCCCTTACTACGAAGCAGGTTTGTAAGGGAGAATACTAAAAAATAACTGTATTAAAACATTCAGTGTGTAAGGCTGATCGTTACATCCAACAATTTTTATATGCACTGAATAATGCGCTTTATGTGTCAAAAATGTATTGCATCAAAGTGAAAACTCGCCATACAAAATTCATGTCTTCCGTAAGCGCAATGGTAAGCGAAACGTTTATGTTTCTCCCTTACAAACCTGCTTCGTTGGAATCTCCATTTTTTATTGGGTTTGGTTAATCTAATAATTCTGTCAACAAAATTTGCTCTAAAATGTATATATTGTTAAGTTATTCGGTTTTACATTTCCATTTTTAAATGTTTGTTTCATGAAGTTCTGTTTACAGTCGGGCCTCGGTTATCCGTGATGGTCGGGACCAGAAGCATTACGGATAATCGATTTTCACGGTTAATCGAATAACAATTTTAATTATACAGTTTTTTTTAAACATTTTTATTATTTAACAAGTGAACATTGGTGTGCATACATATTTTGTTTGTCTCATATTTCTCAACTGCCATCACGGATAATAGAGCTAATCACGGTTAATCGAAGCAAACAATTTAAAAATATTGCAAACAAAAAACAATAGACTGATCTTTGGCCATCATGGTCAATCGGGGTTATCGGTTAAGCGGATCACGAATAATCGAGGCCCGACTGTATTTATGTATATTGCTTACATTTTGGTGGATCGATAATATTTAATATATGTACTGGTATTGATATTTTGTTTAAAAATTATAACTCAACATGCTTCTTTAAGTACTAATACCGTGCCATGCCGGGTATTAGCTTAAATCGATTACTATGATAGTAATACTATCAGCTCTTGAGTACTATTGTGTTGCTCTACATGTAAAAAATAATTAATAACAAAGATGCTTATTTCAATACAATAGGTGTTCAATTTAATACATATATATAATTTACGAAATATACAGATTTTGTATGTTTGTTTGTTTGATGTTGTGATTGTGTAACACATATTCAAGAAATTTTATACAATTAACTTGAGTTTGCTAAAAACCGTAAAAATGTGAAACTGCGGTTTCGGGTTTAAAATTATTAAAGCCGGTCGGGTTCGGTTCGGTTTTCGGTTTTGAAAATATCCCAAAAAAACTCCATAATATTATTTTTTTATTTGTTTCAACCCAGCAAGCATTTGGATGATAGTTTTTTGTACAAATCATCTAAATGATTTTTCTCAGATCACTTTCGATGATAACAAACTGATTTATTACTTGAGCGATTGAAAAAGCATTCGTATGTGATTCAATCATATGAAAACCATGAAAAAAGATTAACATATGATTCATTCATATTCTCAAAAAGGAATCAGCAAATTGTATTACAATTGATTCTTTAAGGTTATTCACCGGTAGGGTACCGATGTATCATTTATTATAGAAAAATTAATTTATATGCGTTTATTTTGTTTGTGAAGCTGATTCCTCAAAGATTAAACTATGATACATTTTTAATCATATTCGAGTCTTTTTGACTTTTCAGCGCGATTAAAGAACAAGAATATGCGCTTCATTTCTGTTTATAAAATAAACACTTGCCGGGAGAGAATTGAAACCTTCCCGCGACTCTTCTTGATGAGTCATTTATGATTCGCTTTTTTATTAGTGCAACTTTAACTGATTAATCAGATTTTGGATCGCCAAAACTATTCAAAAAAGAATCATCAAGATGATTTTTGAAAAAATAAACAATCTTCCTAATGCTAGCAGGGAATCAAGGTGCATTAATTAAAAAAGGCACATTTGTTTTTCTGAGGGCTCAAAAATCAGAGCTAGTTAATCTCTCTTTTTGGTTTAAAATGTGTATAAACCAACAAATCTATAAATCACTAAACATATAAACCATCTTTAAACGCATAACTTGGGCGTTTAAACTATCAATACAGACCATATGAATATGATAAGATTTATCGTAGTGCTGTCACATGTTATTTTTTTAACTACATATAATAATCATGGGAGTTGCTAAGTTTAAGCTTCATATAAATTCAAGTTTAGTTCAACTAAACCAGCATTTAAGCCATCAGTAATTTATAAGCCATTAGTACTTATTTTAAATTTTAAGAATTTAATTTGCCATTGCTGCAGGTTCTTATGTATAACCTTTTTTATGTTGAAGTACTAGTACAATGTGCAATTTCTTTAAGCATAAATTTATTTTTTTAATTAAAACTAAAAACCGAGGTTTTTTCGGTTTTTAGGCATTAAAAACCGCGGTTTCGATTTCGGTTGAAACCGAACAGCAATCCCTATAATTAACAATCTAGTGGTTCTTTTAAAAAATTCGTATTTTTATAGATTTTTTTAGGGACGTATTTTAAGCACATGATAGTTTTAAAGAAAATTTTGTAAATTTTACTTGCCTTGAAGAAATTTAAAAAATTTTATTTAGTTTTTTAAAACCAATATTTTTATAAAATCTTTAAAGGTTAGTAGTAGTGAGCTAGTCTATAAGTGCAAGGAATATGGGTTTAATTCTTGCCAGAGTCTCTGGTCTGTTTTGCTACAGCAGGCGAAATAAAATGAAAAGTATTCTAAAGGCATTTCCAACCTTTAACAGTTCACTTGCATCCCAGCACGACAAGTCGATCGGCAATGCAAGAAAACGATAAAGTAACTGTTTTTATAAAAATTTTGGGCCAACTAAGAAATGTGCGACCTCAAACATAAAACATGTGGACCAACAAGTCGATAGTTAGAGGGCGCTTAAGAGAATGACAAATAAGTGATTTGTTGTCACTCGCTTAGGTTGTTGAATGACATCATGAGCTACGCTGTAAATAATTTCTCCTGTTAAATTGTTCTATTTTATAGCCTCTACCATTGATTTTAATATTTTTTTAATATGGCTGTAACGATGTCCATCTGACGATCTGTCCATTGAAATGGAGTTTCCAAAACACTTAGATATAATGGGAACTTAGTTGATATATATATTTATGCCACATATAGTCCGGAATTGAATGCTATTGAAATGTTGCCGGACCGGTACAAAAAAAACACGACTGTCTCTAAGTTAGCCCATAAATTTCTTTTTGTTGTTGTTGTTTTGTATTTCTTTTTATTCTCTGTATATCTAAAGAGCGAGAACAACTAAAGTTTCCAAATTAGGTACACAACATCCGACAAAATGTGGGCGGGGTTGGAGAAGTGGGCATGGTACTTCCCATAGAAAGACATTATAGGTTTAGGTATTTCTGGAGAACGACAAGAGCCGGTTTCCAAATTAGGTGCAGACATCTTGGTTATTAAAGGACAAAGTGGAATTGGGAGTGGAAAAGTGGGCGTGCCACAAAAAATATTTATTTACACCTTCAGAGCGGTAAGAGAAAATTGTCTGAGTTTGGTTAACATAACTGGGTTATTAATACACAACCTCTTTCGAAACATTGGCGGGATTAAAGAGGTGGGCATGGCACCTCCTGTACAAAGACATTGCAGATTTCTGTGTATATCTTGAACGGTAAAAATAAGTAACAAGCTACTAAGTTTTCAAATACAACATACGACATAATGTGGGCGGGATTTGAGAAGTGGGCGTGATCGAAGTTTCTGTTTTTATTGCACAATGGAGAAGGGTATATAAGATTCGCATTTGCCAAAACTTAGCAAAATAGTGGTAGTGAAAATTAACAAATTCGGTTTATAAATGACGGAGTTGTAGGCAAATACGATCTTTTGGTTTCTTTAGCACATTATCGCCCGTACTGTATTTGCTGGGAGGCCAAAATTCAGATATTTCTTTAATATAAAGAGTACATCCTAAATATTGCAAAAACAAATTCGGTCCATTATTTCACCAGGCTACTATTAAAGTTCCCTCTGGAATTAGGGCTTTTGGTACAAAACCGGGCCTTTTTGTATAGGATAAGCTAGTTTGAAAAAAGTGGGCTCAAACATTCTGTTTATGTGAGATTTGTTGGGTTTTTTAATCAGCCAAGTCTCCCGGAGTAAGGATTTAAGCACGATAGCACCAATACCATATGAGCTTGGAAACAATTAGCTTTTCAAAACTATGGGAAAGGGTGTAAAAGATTCGACACAGCTGATAATAAAACTATTATTTTTTTTTAAGTTATAATCGTTTAAAAAAGTTGAATGCAATTAATTATAATAATGACCTTTTAAAACAATTAATTTGATTTAATTTATCATTTTAATTGCTTCCTTTTTTTACAGAATGGACATTTGTCGTTGGAATTTATCAAATGCATCTGAATTAATATCATTTCGTTGGTTAATAATAGCAATGATTTATATAGCGACAATAATCTTAACAATCTGTTCCGATAATATAGATGATAAATTATATTTTAACAATAATGCTAATTTAACATTAACGCAAGAAGAAATGGTAAGTATGCAATACAAAACAATAGCATAACTAAGCCCATAAATATGCTTAATTTCCATTGAACTTTTCAAATAATGCCTTAAAGTATTCTATATAGAAAATATTGTATTCAAAGAAAATTTAATAAATTTATAATTAAATATTTAATAATTCTATTTTTACTTTCCCTTGCTGTAACCAGCTAAGCAATAGTATCGTATCTGTTTGGAGTAGTTTGTCGGTGACGCGTAGCATTGGTGCTATTTGTGGCTGGATAATGATTGGTTTAACACCCCATGAAGACTTTCTCTATGAACATTTACTAGATTTAACCCGATATCAAATGACAAATAATTAAAACAAAATAAAAATAACCAACTATAATTAAGTAAAATATTTATACTCCAAAAGCAACTAAGAGAAAACAAATAAAATGTTTTAAATGTAAATTACTTTATGTCTAAGAAAAGGTATTAATATAAGTTGTATTAAGTATTATGGCAAAAAAAAAAAAAAAAAAAGTTATTTATAGACATATTTTTTAAAGCAATCGCAATAATTAATATTAAAGTTTCCGAAAACTATGATTTTCTATTGATTTATAGGCCAAAATTAATTTAAAAAAAACCCCTCAAAATATGTTATATTTTACAAACTGAAAAACATATTATTAATAGTTCGTAATATTTTTTATATTTAAGTTTATTTAAAGTGTAAATATTGTAAAACAATACAAAAGCTAATAATTCAATTTGTTTAATTATAGAAATTATTTAATTTTTTTCATAAATGTCATGAATTGTTTCAAAATATTAACTGATTAAGATTAAAAATGTACTAAATTGTAACTTGTCAACAGGGCTGTCAGATAAATTTGCGAGGAAATCGTCAGTTTCCTGAGAATAAATAAAAAATCGTCGTTATCGTTACGAAAAATCGTTAAAAAAATTGGGCAACTTAAAATTTAGTTTTTTTTTAAACAATTTTTGTTCGATTTTTATAAAAAAAAAAATCATTCAAACAAAAACATAATTACTTCATACCCAGCTAGGTTAGGTTAGGTTCATTCGTTTCAATCGTGTAAGAGCTACTGGGAGTCTCATGAGAGCGTTTTTGATCTTCGATGACCGCATTTTTTAATCGTAGAAGAATCCTCACAAGGAAAAAACTGTAACACTAGTGAGATTCTTCCATAGCACAGCGAAATACGCTTCTTTAATCATTGTGGGAATCGTTTAAGACGTGGATAAAAATAATAAAAGATTGTGTATGCTGGTAAGTTGTAAGTTTTTTTGACTGCTGAGTTCTCTTTTTTTCTGTTCTCTTCGTTTTCTTTGACGTTAACCTGCAGCTAGTCTTCATGTAACCCTCTTTTTCCTTTCTTCACTCTTTCAACAAAACTCAAAACTTGAGCGGCAAAAGTTAAAGCGTGTGAGCCGTGGCGAAGCCTACAATTTTTAAACAAGTCAAATTAAGGTTTCCATAAAAATGGGCTAAGACTCGATTCACTAAAAGTAAAAGAAGCTTTCAGTTTGACAAATTGTTATCGTTTTTTAACAATAGTGCAGAGGGTGTAATGCGTTTGTGCTGATGTGTGTAACACATTAAAATATTGGTTTTTTGGCCATTTTCTCAATGTATCGACAAACTGTCTGTTACTTAATGTCAACATAAATTTATTGGACCGATAAACTGTCCGTTAACGATTTTGGGTTTCTCAATATACCGACAAAAAACAAAGTTTTCAGCTGGCAACGCCACTCAAAATACATGTAAAAGATGGGAGTCAGCTGATTGAATTTATCTGTACGGCAAATAAAAGGAAAATAAATAATTGGCAGATGAGTGCCGGTGAGCTTTGCGATTGATTTGATTGCAAATGAGACATTGAGAAAACCAAATTTCTTTAAAGTGCAGTTTTTCGTTTGGAAAAAAGATAATCGCCTAATGAGAAAATGGCCATTAGACTTTTAAGTATACCTATCACCTTAGAATCACTTTCTAAGTCGATATTACAATGGCCATCCGTTTCTCCGTACTTCTATCTGCCTGTCCATGTCAAACTAATAGGGTACCCTCTAGAAAATTTCTCTGTGTATTCTTTGGTCTAGGACAGTGAAGGGCAACACTAATACTATCACATTTATGATTGGGTAGGAAGCAACAGAAAACGAATGACGCTCAACAACAAGTCGTCAGCTCAGAATTGGTTTAGCGCATATGCCAAAAAGTCGGAGTGGAGAAAAACGACAAAGAAGATTTACATGAAGTTTTCTCAAAATGTACCCGATAGAATTTTTTTATATTTTTACCACTGCTTCCGGTATATGTTTTGAAGATAAATGTAAATTTTTGCGCACTTTCATGAATAAAGTTAGAATTTAATAGTATTTTTTTGAAAATGAAAATATTGTTTTGTGCCGCATACGCCACTTTTCTAAAAAAAAATTAAAAAAGTTGCTTTTTGTGCTGCAAACGTATACTTCCCAGCAAAAACTTTGCTTACAAAATGAGCAGAAAAATAATGAGAATTTGACGAGCCAACTACTTACTTTTCTACTAGAAAAAGTACTTATTTTTGTTTGAGATGTCCCAAAAGTAATCCTTTATTATTTAGCCTATTATAATCTAAAATATAATCAGTTTTTTTTATACTTAAAATTTTTATAAAAATATATAGTTACACAAAGTCAATAAAGTAAAAAAAATTTTTTTTATTTTTTTAATTATTTTTTTTTTGTTTTTTTTTAATTATTTTCTTTTTTTTATTTTTTCTTATTTTATTTTACTTTATTTTATTTTTTATTTTTTTTCTGTCTTTGGCGGGGATTCGAACACGCAACCTCGGTGCTGATAGACTAGCTCGCTACCAGCTAGTCTACCGGGGCAGTGTAGTTTTTGTATTAAAAAACTCTGTTTTTTGACTATAATGACTATAATGACATTTTTATTGTCATAATGAAAATTTAAATTTTTCTGTATATTTAAGATATACTAATAAAGTTATTATTTAATATATAACTAATAATCCGAAAAGTGGCGAATAAAGCTACAAAGTAATGAATTCTTGAAGTCATTAAAAGTAGGATTGTAAGTAAAGTTTTTGCTGGGTTATTGCGTGAGTGACTGACTCATTCATCATCGTACAGCCTAAACGCCTAAAGTTAAAAACTTGAAATTTGGACCGGAGGTGGATCTCTCCCCTTATCGATCCACTATTTAAAAATTCGAATGTTTAGGGGGTAAAAAAGGGTAAATTCGAAAACCTTTTTTTGGACAGGTGTGTGGTACTTTTTTGAAATTCGGCTCTTAGGGTGAAAACGGGTAAAACCTGAATTTTGGTACGTTTTTGTCATCCCATCTATCTTTTGATCCAATAAACCTAGAAATAAAGTTTATACCACATTCGAAACTTATCAAAAAAATACGAATACAAGTTTGGTACTTTTTCGAAATTCAAACGTTTTACAAAAATAGTACCAAAATGGGAAATTCGGGAAATTTAATATCTTTCTTCAGCTTTTTGGTTCTACAACTGGTAGTTTTTAATTATCGTTAATATTTGACCTCAAAACATTAAATTCAACATGCAATGTCCTGAAATCTCAGAAACCACAAAAAATTTTGCGAAACAGATTTTGGATTCAAAAAGAGGGTATTCAAAATATAAATGCCCTATACCTAACTCAATTTTTTTTAAATGGTCGGTAGGTCAAACCAATTCTGAGCTAACGAAGTGCTGATCTGCAACTGATTTAAGTAGCTTTGCCGAAATGACAACAAAGCAATAGCCAAACGTACATTGTCACAGACCACACGAAGAAGTTTATGTGCCGACGTCACACAAGCGTACATAGGATTTGCAAAAGTGCCCTTCACTGGTCTAGGGTATGCATGTGTTTTAGACTCTGTACTTTCTTATTTGCCTTTTTTTTAGAAATATATATTCTTTTGTTTTTCCTTTAAGCATTTCAGAACTTTTGAGCACAAATGTTTTTAACTTCCGTAATTCTTTTCGGCATTCTTTAAATCAAAAAATAACCCAAGACACAAAACGACAAGTGTTGGAATGATTTCGTCTGTTCGTAATTCCACACCCAGAGAAAAAACATGTTTAAATATGGTCACCTCCAACAAAACAATTTTTAAAGAAAATGTTAAACATATTATGGTTAATATAACCATATTATTGTGACCTACAACCATATAATGGTTGAAATAGTCCTCCATCAAGAAGCCACAACCATATTTTGGTTGCCACCGAATATGTTATGGTTAAAAATAACAAAAACAAGTTTAACACTTATAATAGCATGGTTGGTTTTCAACCATTGCATGTTGCTCTTGGAAAAGAGGAAAATACTATTTTTATTTAAAGCACAGCCGCGAATAAAGTTGTTAACGCCACATTTTGCAAAAACTGTTTTTTTGCAGATAACGGTTGACCTTACTCTCTCACACCTTACCGCCTTCAAAATGGCGTACAAAGTGTCAGCCAGTGGAAGAACATTGCAAGTTACTTACAAAATGATGAAACCGAAATGGTTTTGCAGTTCGGAATAATGTTTTAAAAGCCTTTTGCATTAAAGTTTTTATTATCATTATCTTCTTCTTCTATATATATAAAGTAGGATGTATGTATGTATGTATGTGTGTATGTAACGTATGGACTCGAAAACGGCTGGTCTGATTTCGATGAAATTTTCAGGGAATCTTCAGAATATTCAGGCGGGTGACACTGAATATTCACCATTTCACCACCAATGACTTCTAAATAATTTGGACGATTTTTTCTTTAAAATGATCGCCATGGAAGAACTTAGATTTATACGAAAAGAAAATTTTGCCCCGCCCACTTCTACGCCCACTTTTTTCGAATTACCTCAAATCAGAAAACGGCTCCATCGATTTTACAAATTTTTCTTTCAAATGTTCGTTTTAATCCATTTTAAGTTTTTATCGAAAGAAAAATTTACCACGCCTACTTTTACGCCCACTTTTTCTATTAAGCGCATAAGTTGAGAACGGCTTGACCGATTCAAACGATTTTTTCTTTTAAATGATTGCCATGGTTCAACTTAGGTTTTTACGAAAAGAAAATTTTGCCGCGCCCACTTTTTTCGATTTACCTAAAATCAAAAAAACGGCTACATCGATTTGACTCATTTTTCTTTTAAATGTTCGTATTAATCCATTTTACGTTTTCATCGGAAGAAAAATGTATCACGCCTACTTTTACGCCCACTTTTTCTATTAAGCGCATAACTTGAGAACGGCTTGATCGATTTGGACGATTTTTTCTTTTTACGGAAGGAAAATTTTCAAGGCCGTAAATTTCGTTTAAAGCTCAATTTAAATCGTCTGGTAATACAACACTAATGTTTGCTTAGGGCCAGCACCGCGCACCGGGTCAGCTAGTTTTTAATAATAGAAAAAAACATTTTTTAAACAAATAATTCTGTCTGTCAAAAAATCGTTTTTTTGCTCTCTTGAAAAATTATTATTTTGTAACTTAAAACGTTATTCGCGGCTGTGCTTCAATTCTAATACAAATTATTGTCAAATTTAACCATAAAATGCTTAGAGGCAACCATAATATGGTTGTGGCTTCTTGATGGAGGACTATTTCTGCCATAATATGGTTGTAGGTGACAATAATATGGTTATATTAACTTATATTAATTATATTAATAATATGTCTTAAAAATTTTCTTGAAAAATAGTTTTGTTTGAGGTGACCATATTTAAACATGTTTTTTCTCTGCGTGCATTAAACAAAAACAAACAAAATATTGCGGCAAAATAATTTAATATAATTTAAGGTACGCTACACCTAAAGAAAAAACATGTTTAAATATGGTCACCAGCAACAACACTATTTTTGAAGAAAATTTTAAACATAATGGTTAATATAACCATATTATTGTCACCTACAAGCATATAATGGTTAAATTATATAGAAAAATTTTATGAGGAAATTGTTAATTATTGGTGAAGGGACAATTATGTTTTCTTTAAAAAAAAATTCTTTATAAAAATTAATCTTAATCAGTGTGATGTTTAAGCAAATTAATTATAATATGATATTTCCTTTATATATAATTTGAATTTGAAATATATTTTTCATTATCTCATTATCTTATCTTTATTAGTTTTGCTTCTTTTTTTTTGTAAATAAAACTAACATTTATAATTAAACCAAATGTAAATTAATACTGATAAAATATTAACCAAAGGTAGTAAACAAATTATATATAAAGCTTTAATTTAAAAATCGAGATTTTTAATAAAAAAAAGGAAATTCTCTCCCCTAACAAAATTATACAGAACAAACCGTATTTAAGCCAATAAAAAAAAGAAATATGTAGAAACTTATTAAAAGCCCTTCAAAGGCCGCTAGAAATCAAATTTTGATTTTAAATTAAAATTTAAACCAAAATTTTATAAACAAAATTTGTAGTTTTAAAAAAACAAAATTACTATTATTTTAGATTAAATCTTATTAAAAGAAGGGGACAACATTCCTGCTTAAAAACAAATAATAGATAAAATTTTAATAAAAATATATATATAAAAATCTTTTTCAATTCGTTTTAGATAAACATATCGCTTATAAGTTTCTAACTATATACATTATAATAAAAATTAAAGAATAGATACAAAATTTAGAGTTAATTTAAATTAATTTCAATTAAATGAATAAAGGAAAATTATAATTTTAAAAACAAAAGTAAAATTTAAGGATTTAATTTTTTAATTATGTATTGCTTTATATGATGTAAATTAATGTTTTTTTGTAAAGATTTTATTTTTTTTTCATAAGACGTAGCTTTTAAGCTCAACTGCTATAAAGCTGTTGACAACTGTTCAGCCCAAGTCTAGTACTCTGTTCAAATTTGTGAAAAATGTTGAGCAGCATTTCTTTCTTCATATGAAAAAATTGACATGCATCAATATCAACTATCTCGCAAGTTTGCTCAATTTGACGTAAACTAAAGGCCTGCATGAATGCATTTAAATGCCGTTTCAAGACATTCGTTTTTTTTTTATATGCTGGTTGTCGATAGCTCTTTGCTAACGAATCAAATACTATGTAACGAATTAAATACTATGTTTGTTATAAACGACCAAATACGAAGTGAAACAAACAAATCACACTAACTATACCAAATGACACCAATCGCACCAAACAACAGTAACTGCTTACTTCTACAACAAGACACAAAAACTACAGGCATTTTGTTTGTGTAAAATTCGTCGCCGTTGTCAATATCTTACTGCGACATAACCCAACAAACACGAAGTCAAACCTTTGATATGAAATGACTTTGTCATTTGACATCAAACACAATTCTCAAACGTTTTTCAATTGTTTGATTTAACATTTAAATTCAAATTGATAATGATTCGAAAATAAACATTTGATATCAAATGTTTTATCAATTTGATGTCAAATGTTTGTCAAATGTTAAATCAAATCAAAAATAAACTTGGCAATACTAAAGCGAAAAATAAATGTAATCATTAAAAATGCCGGATAAAGTTAAATTTTTTACTTTGCGGTTACATGTGTTTTACTATTAAAAATAAATTTTAATATAAAGTGAACTTTTTATTTCTTATGAAAAATAAAAATTATTTGTGAGCAATTTCAATTATTAAAAATACGAAAAAAAGGGAAATAAAACGGGAAAGTGAAGAAAGTTTGTTGAACGATCACGGTGCTATAATCCTCAAAATAAAAGGGAGCCAAGTAGTTTGTCTTTCCAAGAATAAGAGGACATTATTTAATCTTTAAGCTATGGTGCCGAATGTTTATCTCACAGTTTATTTAAATAAATAATAAATTTATACTAAAAAATAAAATATTTTTATTTATATTCCACATTGTATTATAATCCACATTTGAAAAACATTTGAGAATAACGTTTGAAAGCAAGTTGAAAATAATTTCCCCTTTTTGTTGAGAACGCTATGATTTTCAAATGATTTTCAAATCATTATCAAACGTTTGTCGTTTGAGAAAACGTTTGATTTCAAATCATTTTCAATTTGAAATCAAACCTTCGTGTTTGTTGGGAAGCGAAAAAAAAGGAAAAATGTTTTTGTGTGCATGTTTGTGTGGCAGATCACACAGTGTGTATTGAAAAGTTGACCGTACATAACTGTGTTATAGACTTACAATTGTTGTGTTTTGTGTTTCCGTATACATCAAATTATACATTGAGTTGATTTGTTTAAATCAAACTACTGCTTAACACCGAGTTGTTTAAAACCAACTACTGCTTTAATATTGATTTGGTTTTTTGTATTGTATCATTCGAATGGATTTAAAAAAAAAAAACAGAGTATTTGTCACAACAATAACTTGGTGTGGAAACAAATGCATTCGTGCAGGGCTTTAGTGTCAACAAAACTCAAATGTATTTTACTAAAATTTATTTATTGTAAATCAAATAAAATAGAAAACAAATATGAATGAAAAACTGTTACCAGCTGTATTATATACATTTTTCCTTTCTCACCTAAGACTAGTTTACACAAATCAAAAAACGACTGTAAAAATTTAGTTAACATTACAATTTGTATTTACACTATCACACATGAATATGCTTTTATTACAATGCAACCCCGATCAAATAAAATTTTAAAATACGGAGAAGTCGTATGGGATATCAAATTTTTTTTTCTTATTCATAACAATTTGCATTCACACTAACACAATTTTACATAATACTTGAGTTTTTGACATGTAGTAATACAAGGTATAAGAGTGTAAGCTAGCCTTTATAAAATACTACTTGAAATATGTACATCTTCCATTATTTAGCAGTTATTAGTTGTTTTTGTTTGGCTGCAGGTCCACGTAAATAAATAAAATAAAAAATAAAAATTCGTGATATTTTCGTTTTTAATATTTTTATTATGTTCCCAATATTTCGGTTAACATCGCTAACCATATTCAGGGGTCTGAATAAATAAATACAATAATAATTATTATTAACATTAAACAAAAAACAAAACATAATATTACAAAGATAATTACATGTAAACAATTAAAAAAATATAATAAACGCAAAACTTCACAATAACACTTCTTATTATATTTTCTTGACTACATCTAGTTTATCGATATTCTGTTTTTGTTTATTAATTGTCTGTATATGTGTGCACAATTTTCTGTGTCTTGTCGGTAATTGAGACGAAGCTGTGGATTAACATCAATAATATGTAGCATCTCTAATGTAAATCTCCTTGAATAATTTCTCTCTTCCTGTAATATTTTTACTCCTTCAAAATGTGGTTTGTGATTTTTCAACGTACAGTGGGCTGCTAGTGCAGTTTTTTGTTCAATAGGTTTGTCAAAAGTTTTTGTCAATTTGGTTTTGCTTTGTTTTTGTTTTCATATAAATGTTCACTTCTTCGACGCGTATTTTGGAATAACCACGAATATCACAAATTTTTAAATTGAAATAAATTTTTTTTCTGTGTGGTTAAGATGAACTTAGCTAACTCTCTTTGATCAGCTGTTGAGGTTGACCAAATATTTTGACCAAATATTTTGACCAAATATTTTGACTTTAGGTAGCTGAAAAATGTTAAGATAAAAAAAAAAAATGGCAACTGTTGAGTTGGGCGGAATTACTCAACGGTTGCGCAATAGTTCTTAGGAACATTGAAACCATTTTTTTATATTAATCAGGTCTTTTTGTCTCCTTTTAGTGCGTTTTGCTCAAGGTTGGCAACCGGTTTCTTTATTAATTCCGATACTTTTTAAATACAGTATAAAATTGAATACCGTTATTGATACCGAAATAACAAATAGCTAAATAACGGTATTTATATCAACAATTGAATAACAAATACTTAAATAAATTGGTTTTGGTTCCCAACAAAGATATTTCCCATTAGCCAAAGTGAACATTTCTATTTGTTTCTACTCT
The DNA here is from genome assembly GCA_930367215.1 of Pollenia angustigena. Taxonomy (NCBI): domain Eukaryota; kingdom Metazoa; phylum Arthropoda; class Insecta; order Diptera; family Polleniidae; genus Pollenia; species Pollenia angustigena. The sequence goes on along the minus strand of OV884058.1, from coordinate 41,554,438 downwards.
GCAGTATAAATGAAGCATATATTTTTAAAGACAAAAAAAGTCTTTAATATTTTCTACTTATTTTCATCTTCATAGTTATGCTAGTTATCGTATCAAGATATGTGACGTGTCTTTAAATAACACAGTGAAGATACGTTCTTCCTGGTCTTCGATTACAGGGAGTTAGTACGCTTTTCATCCTAAAAAGGCAAAAATTGCCTCGTTACCTTTATGGTGAGTTCAATATTTCTTTCTTTTTTACAAAAAATGTGACATTTCATTTGAAAAAATCCAATAAAAGGCTGGCTTGTTTTATTGTAAACAAATCAACCTAAATAATGGCATAAGGCATTGCACTTTAAGTCCCGCATAAATCAACAGTGTTGGTAATACCCTGTAAAAAGGTGCCTTCTACTTATTTATAGGGCTACCAGACCAAGTTGGGAAAAAATCGCCTCTAATCAGGACAGTGTGTTTCGCTTATAGTCACATCCTTTAGTTGCAGGCAATACGTGGACTACATCGCTAATGTGACTATAAGGCTAATTCACATATACGCCACTATGAGGCATATAACCGAATATAATCAAGTTATGTAAATAGAGAAAATAAAAAATTCATATAAATTACACTGACATCAGGCTCATAGTTTTACAACAGACTTGCATACAGTATAACAAATAGTATAACGGATACCAAAGGCAAATATGCTTATATCGCTAAATGGACTATAACGTTAATACTTTATATAAAATTAACTTAAAGCGGCAAAATAAAAAAAATAAAAATATCGCTAATGTGACAATAAGCGGTAGTGACTATAAACGAAAAGTACTGTACATTGTTAATGGTAGGTTGCCAGTGATATTAAATTAAACTGTTTTTTAAAAAAACCGTCCAATCAAAAAATCTTAAAAATTTGTTGTCAATAAATCGGCAATCGGCAAATGTTTTTTCTTGTTAACATAGTTTATGAAAAACGGACAAAAGAAATTGGAAATTCGTCATTAATTTTGTTCATTGATTTATTTACTAAATATCAATCAATAAACCAAATTTGGTTTTGCATATTTTTTTTATATTTCGAAGAACAAACCTTTTGATTTACGTGTGTTTTTTATATTTTGAAGAAGAAACTTTTTGTCATCTTTTAAAAACCGGGCGATCCAATTTTGTGTTTTGTTCTCGTCAAATAAGAAATTGCATTATTAGAATGTTGGCAAAACATTTAAAACGTGCACCTTTTAATAAGGTTGTATATTTTTGTAGAAAAGAAAACACCATAAGTTTTAAGAGAGAACTAAAGTGTTCCGAATCCTTCCAAATTCAGTAGAACCCGTAGGCTAGTAACAAATCGGACTAGGTTATATTTGCCCTAAAGACCAGTTCAAAGCTGACTTCAGATTTGGAAATGAGCAACAGTTAAATGAAGTTTTTAGAGAAGATAAACACTATTGGTATTAATATTCACGACAGATGCCGATATTTAGGCTAATTTAAGCTCGACCATATTTATTTCGATCGAAGGATTTCTGCTTAAAAAAACACTGCTCCCTAAGGTATATTTCTAATCTTAACAATCCTGCGGATGCAAACTAACCGTGCAGAAGTGAATCCTTCTTTTTCTGCCTAGATTACCATTTTTAATGTATCTCTCTCACTTCATGTTATAGGGACGACCATGCAAGTAGAAGTTAAATTCACTCTCCAGTTTGAAATTGCTCTCATTAACGAAACTTTCTAGGCCACAGCAGCGGTACAGTTTTCAGTATAACTATTCAAAGCTATTGTCACTATAGCGACAGACTAGCAAGTCTACACCCAGAGAAAAAACATGTTTAAATACGGTCACCTCCAACAACACTATTTTTAAAGAAATTTTTAAGCATATTATGTTTAATTAAGCCATATCATTGTCACCGACAACCATATTATGGTTAAATTAGGCCTCTTTCAAATGGCCACAACCATATTATGGTTGCCACCGAACATGTTATGGTTAATAATAGCTAAACTATGATTAAAATTTATAAAAGCATGATTGTTTTTAATCATAACATGTTGCTCTTGGAAAAGAGGATTATACTATTCTTAATTTAAATACAAGTAATTGTCATATTTAACCATAACATGTTTAGAGGCAACCATATTATGGTTGTGGCTACTTGATGGAGGACTAATTTAACCATTATATGGTTGTCGGTGACAATAATATGGTGAAATTAAACATAGTATGTTTAAAAATATCTTTAAAAATAGTTTTATGGGAGGTGACCATATTTAAACATGTTTTTTCTCTGCGTGTACTGATCCATAAATAAATGGACTTTTGCCTACAAAACACTGTAGTGATCCGGAAGTCTACGCGACATTTTATTGTAAAGGTCCATAGAATACACTCCGAAGCCTGCACTGTCCTGGGATTTTATGCAATCCATGGGAATATTTATGCCCCTTTTATGCCTTAACGAATGATTTTTTTTTTTGCATCCCGAGATGGTATGACACTAAGAGAACTGTGTCATACTCTCCAGATAGCAATTGCCTGTCCCAGAGCTTTGAAATGAAGGAAACTTTTGGTTGCGTAACATTTATTGCACATAACATGGATCTTAATCAAGTTATGCTAAAAGTTCTTAATTCTCCAGAATCAAAATCTATATTTTTATGATGTCTTTGGCAGCTGCTCAAAGGTTACAGTGGTACACATGTAAACTTAAATGAATATTGAAACTGTAAAGTTTATAATTCAGTTTGAAGTTAAAATTATAATTTTCCTTCTAGAAATTCCTTTTTTTTTTAAATGTTTTATTCTTAATCTTAAATAAAATTAATTTTTTTTTATATAAAAATAAATAAAAAATTTTTTACACAATATTTTATATATTTCAATATACAACCAAAATGTGAGCTCTTTATAGTAATAAAAAAAAATCCGAAAAAGTTTATTAAAACCGATGAAAAAAAGTGTGAGAAATTGTTAAGTATAACAAAAATAAATCGTAGACAACTATTGCTTGCTTCCCTTTTTGTATTTAAAGGAAAAATATATAAAAAACGAGAAACAAAACTAAAAAAATAAAAATAAATAAGTAAATCCTACTTGTATAAATAATTTTTGTAAATAATAATATATTTTTAAAAACAATTTTGTATTAAGAAAATTAAAATATGTTATTTGTTCTGAAATTTAATGTTGCAAAGATTATCTATTATTTATTATTTAGAAACAAAAAAATTTTTGTTTTAGTTTAAAAATTGTTAAATAAATCTTAGTACTCATATCATTTTATGATTTTGTTTTCCTTTTATAAACTATAATTTATGGAAGTTTTTTAAAATTTTTTTGCTATGTAGTACCCTGGAAACGATCAAATAAGTCAACAGGCTCTTGTCAATATGTAATGACGTTAATTTATCGCTTTTCCGGAGACAACATCAAAAGTTTGCAAGTCCGCGGTTTTCCCTAAAGTGCCCTGTAGACGTAAACATTTTTCATCAAGCATTGTGTATGTGTTAGTATCGTTTTATTTAACACTTTTTCGTAGACGTGCAAATAAACTTTTCAATCAGTAGTTTCATTTTGATTTGGTTTTGTTTGGTTGCAAGTACCCTGCAAATAAAATTGGACCACCTGATCCATTTTGATAAAATGGACTACTCCATGGACTGGTCCGATGTAATGCAAGCATGGAAATTGTCATTGCTAAAAAGTGTTTGTAGTGAGACGACATGTCTTCGGGTTTTTACGACTTTCGTTTCGTTTTTAAACGACTTCAAAACTACTCGTAAGTGGTCCAAAGGTGGGTTATATGGTCCTCTCCTAGGACATCGTAATGTTAAATAGACCATGTTTTTTTTGGGTTACTTTTGGACTCTTTACACGCGTGTTTGGACTGGTCCTATTATTTGCAGGGTATATACAGTTATACATACACACATACACATGTCGTCCTTTTATTGTTAAAAGCGACAAGTGCAGTTTTATTAAAAAGAAAAAAAATACAAAAAAAAAAAAAAAATCAAGATGAAAAGTTGATACAACCAAAGAAAAAGTTTTACAAACAAGACCTATAATATTTTTTTTCTCGTCCGCGCACTTGTCCATGGTAACAAGCCAGTGTTCGAAAAAAAGAACACTAAATATCGCTTCTTAGTGTTCGGCTCGGTAGATTTGTGGTTGACACAAACGCTAATAGTGTTTGTGTAGCAAATCATTTAAAATTTTGGCATTAAAGTGATTTGTTTCCAGTAGGTTGTATCAATGATGTCTATTGATACAAATTTCTATATGTTAAGAGGTTCAAGTTTATAACATTATTAAGAAAATGTATAATTGCTATAGCTCTTTTTCAAGCCAATAATATTGTGGAGGTAATGATGCAGAAGATTTACCTAAGTGCCTGCGATGTTGGCCTAACTCTCGGATGACAATCAAAGTGCTTACCAACCGGCCCATTAACGAAAGCAACCTACACACCTAAAGAAAAACAATTTTTCAATATGGTCACCTCCAACAAAACTTTTTTTAACGGACATTTTTAAGCAATTTATCCATGTTGTTGTCACATGCAACTATATGATGGTTAATTTACTTCTCCATCAAGAACCCACAGCCATATTATGGTTGCCTTAGACCATGTTATGGTTAATAATAAAAAAATATCTTTAACAATTATAATAGCATGGTTGTTTTTCAACCAAAGCATGCACTTAGAAAAGAGGAAAATACTATCGTAATTTAAAAATAATTTAGTGTTATATTTGACCATAATATGTTTAGAGGCAACCATAATATGATTGTGACATCGAGATGTATTACTAATTTAACCATAATATGGTGACCGGAGACAATATATATTTAAATTAATCATAATATGTCTAACAATTTTCGCCTTAACCAGTTTGGTTGGAGTTGACCATATTGAAAAAGTTTTTTCTCTGCGTTCACACCAGAGATCAGCAATAAATCGCTTTTTCGCTACTCATATTGAGTCATGAAATTGTAAATATAAGTAAGTAGACATCATTTAAACTCAACTACTCTGATTCACTCATACTCACGAGAGGAATAAACGTGAGTGCGACGTCGCCATCATACTCATACTCATAAATGACCTCAGTTTCATTACTTATTTTAGGAAAATACTTATAATACTCACATTGATTCAACTCATTCAGCTCATCCATTTAGCATTTTAACCAGGGACCGAAAATAACAGTTATATTGGAATTTTAAAACAAAAAAAAAGGATATAAGAAGTAAATGTCGAAAAACTGGTTCAAGTATACCATATTGTTCCTTATGCACTTGTCAATGATAAAATATATTGATTTTTAAAATTTTGATTTTTATATTTTCGATCAAACTTAAATTAAATTTGGCAATTACAGTTTTCTAAAGTTATGTGTATGAAGTGGACGATTTTTCGGGAAATTTATGTGGTAGCGCTGATTATGAAGTTGTCTGTTTGATCTGTTGTGATAAAACCATTTAGTTCCTTTTTTCATAAAAGTCAGATGAAAACAGTTATTTTTTGATATTTATTTTTTTGAACAAAAATAACAGTTATTTTTTGATTTTTATTTTTTCGCACTTACATCCAGGGTTGTTAGATGTGACGATTTTTTTGTGAAAATACAGTAAAATGACGATTGACGATTTTTAAACTAAAAGTAATAGTGTTGTGACGATTTTCTGGCATCAGTAAAACACTTACAAGAAATATTAACAATTATATGGGAACAGTTCAAAACGTAAAAATCATTTTTCGATATACAAAAATTATTAGAAATTAAACAAAAAAAGTTCTTTCCCCATCACAAACCAGCTGGTTTTCATTAGAAGCACTAGTAATTCGAATTCTACAATTAAATGAATGCCATCGAAACGTCTAAAAATATACACTAGAGCCCCGATTTGCGTCGGTCCTATTTGGTCCGCTTTTTAAAAATTGGTTTAATCCGCTTTGCGTTTTAATGATTTCGATTTGCGTCGATACATACGATTTCATATTTTCGCTGAAGTCAAAATCATATTTGAAGAATTTTTCTATTTGCGTGTAAAAAGCAGAATTCCCATTTAATTCTGTTAGGTAAGTTATTCTAAGTATAGTAGAGTGTTAGGAAGTAAGAAGTTAGTTCTTAATAAGAAGTTGTGTAGAAATAGTGAAGAAAATGCACTCGTTTGGAACTAAAATTGGACGTTATAAATCGTTTCAAGTCGGGTAAAAAGACTGTTGATTTAGACAGAACCCTTGGTTTATCACCTTCAACGGTAAAAACAATTTGCATTAGGGATAGCGCTAAAAGTTAATCATTTAAAGATAGTTCGAGTTAATAGCAAATGGGATTTTATTTTTTATTTAATGTTTTTGTGAATATGGATAAATGAAATAAATAAATGTTTCTTATGTATTTCTTTTCAAATGATAAATATATTTCTGCCCACATGCTGAAATAAATAGAATAAAACTTAACAATATCACTTTCTTTATCATCTATATATTTATATATACTTTCTTGCTAAAAATTTAGATTTTTGAACCGCTCAATGCAATAAATTGTCTCCAATTTGTAAAATTTAAATATTTGGCGATTTGTTGACGATTTTGTTAACTGTTCATGACGATTTTGACGAATTTTGTTCAAACTTTTGACGATTTTTGAAGAAAAAAGCCTAACAACCCTGCTCACATCCCCTAAATGTGCTAATAATAAAAGCGGATATTTAATAAAATAAATAATCACACCTTCTAAACCTTCTAAAGTGAAATCAAAAAATACAATTTCGAATTTTAAATGAAAACTTTGAAGGATATGGAAGGTTATATTTTTAAAAGGTATAGCCTTTTTCCGTTGTGCCAAAGAAATTCGAGTTTGTTTTGGTTTTAAATGTAATTGTACGAAAAAAAGAATTCTTTCGCATATCGGAAATAGGCAGTGATATTAAAAAAAAAATCATTTGAAATAAGTATTCTTGAAAAATTTCAAGTTCTTTAAAAAGGAAAAAAGATGAGGAAATGAAAAATCAAATACGAAATTTGAATATGCTTTGTCTCTAGATTAAAGGATATAAAGAGGTGTCTCTGCCCAAATTTAAATTTGTCAGAGTGTTATTTTTGAAATTGAATTTTCATATGTGCGTGTATGGCTTTTACTTATTTATTTTGGGGTTTCTCTTGTTGTTAACAAATGCTTGTATTATAATATTTTAACAAAATGTTACAAAAATATATATTTGTTTGCCTGTTGCTAAAAACAATAAATTTATAACGTAGGGAAAAGTGTAGGGAATTTTTTTAGGTTGTATGGAAAAAAGGATTTTTAAATCGTCCACTTCATACACATAACTTTAGAAACCTGTAATTGCCAAATCGTGACTTTTATATTTCGGGGGACAAATCTGGCAGCCTCGAATTTTGCTTCGCTTATACACATTGAGTTAAGTTGAATCTAGATCAACCTCTACATAAATGTTCCTAAGTTTAAGTACCATGATTTACATCAAGCTTCTGAGTGAATATGAGCTTCAATAAGATTGCAATAAGTATGAGTGCGTATAAGTACAAGAAATTAAAAATCATGATTCAGCTCTACTCAATTTTTGACTACTCATTGCTGATCTCTGGTGCACACACAGAAAGCAAATTCGAACCTAGATCTATCTCCCCTCAGCTCCGATTTTGAACATGCCGCCAGTTAGGCGGTTAGTTGCTATGACCAATATTTTAATGCGTTTTTAGAATCAGCTACAAACAGGTATACTACCTATATGTATACCCAATTTAAAGTGGCATTGGATATAATTAAGCTTTTTTGTTTATTATCGGTATTTTCGGTATTATTTATGAAATAAACATATCTAAATACAAAGCACCAAGAATAAAACAATTTTCCAATTATAAAGGGTGGTTAAATTTTATAAACTAAAAAAACCCGGTATTCCAACGCCGTATTTCGATTTTAGCCGGTTATAGCGCTATTTCGGTATCGGCAACACCGGTATTGGAATCCCTACTAGGAATGTATTTATTTCGTCATCATTATTAAAAATTTAAATAATTATAAATCGTTCAGTATTTATACGCATCCGGTTTGTTTCGTCCAGTCTCGAGTCTTAAGAAGAGTGGGGTGAAAAGAATGAAAATGCGAACAGACTTGATAGTACTCGTTAATTGTTTTTACTTGTGTTTTCGTATTCGTAGTATTCTAAATACATGAGTTTAAGTAAAGAAAATGAAAATTGACGAAACAATCTAATTGCTTATGAACGTTGATGCAAGTTTAAAAAAAAAATTTAATAAAAACTGACTAGCTAAACCTGATTAATGCGTTTATAGTTTGCTCGTCTTTTGGTTTTATTAAACAAGAACCGCACCTACAAAAACTCGCTTATATGCATGTTCATATAAAGAAAAATGTCGCTAATATTCATTAGTATCATAAATAAAAATTATTTTATTCGTTTTTATAAATTTTAAAATTAGTAAATTTAGTTTAAGTGAACAGTTTTTCCTTGTTGTTTTAACGTTAGTTTCTAAAGAAGCATTTGCATTTTTTTAAAGCATAATTAATAAAATTTTGTTATGTAGTGATTCATAGACCCCGAATATGCATATAACCGAAATGCTTATACACAAACATCCAATTCAGCCATTTAAAAAACTAAACTATAATTGCACAAGCTGTAATACAAAACCGTTCAATGCTTACAACCGTTGGGCATATAAGCGATAAAATCAAACTTGTTCTAACGTTTTTTTAAAAGTTTCACAACTTTTTTTACATTTTTTGTTTAACGCTATTTATTAAAATTACAGTTGGTTTTTTGTTATTAAAAATTATTTTTTTTTTAAAAGAAAATAAATTTTTTTTTAAAAAATATAAGTCTGTGTTCATACGGCTCATGTCTTATTGACATGATTGCTACTTTATAGGCGAGAGGGACGAGGGGAAAAGAAACGAGTACACAGATGCATGCACTGTCTTTACGTTTTGCTTTTTCATTCGTTGTTTAATTTTGTTATTGTTTTCAATATCAAAAAGCAGACATGCATACGCACGACTATACAAAATAAAAAATAAAAAAACATGTCGTCATTTGAAATCATGTTCAAAGAAGAAAAAGGAAGAATCTTGGTAATAAGACATGAGCCATATGAACTCAGACTAAGCAACAAACTATATTTTTTATACAACATTTAGCAATATTTTTTTAAGAACTTTAAGTTATAAATAGATAAAAATCTTAAATACTTATGAATACCTTTAAAGCTACAACAAAAAATATTTATAAAATTTAATAAAAAAAACAAACTTAAAAATAAATTTATATTTATAATGATAACAAGCAAAAATCTTATAAAATTAAATGAATAATATAAATATATGAGACTTAATTTATGCAATAATCATAAAGCCAAGGAAAACAAAAATCATAAAAAGTGAAAATGATACTACATCTACCTAAAAGTAAAAATAAACAAAATAAGATGTATAAATATACATAGAATATAAGAAATCTCCATATAACGGTTTAAAAAATCATCAATAAAAATTAATACTCGATATAATCTGTTGTAATATTGTATTATAGAAACAAGAAAAAAAAAACAACTTGTATAAATTAAATAAACAAAAATATATATTATGCAAAAATGTTACAAAAAATTTGGCTTTTATTTGTATTTACTTTTTATATTTAACTAGCTTAACCCGGTGCGCTTTGCTACCCCCAAATATCAAAATTATCTATTGTCCTCTTTCAGATATTTAGACTTTTTTATGGACCTTTTCTAGTCTAGCTCGCTTTTTGCAAGATGTTTTGTATTAATAACCTAGAGTTTGCTAAAAACCGTAAAAATTTGAAACCGCGGTTTCGGTTTTAAAATGGTTAAAACCGTTCGGTTTCGGTTCGGTTTTGAAAATATCAAAGTTAAATCTCATACTTAAACAAATATATTTTTTGTAGTAATACAATTTTTTTATTTGTTTCAATTCAGGTACTTTTATTAGCCCTTAAGTGTATACCTGGGCCTGGCCAGGCATTTTTAGACTTTTTTCCAGTTTTTTTTTATTTATATTTTTTAAGTATATTAGAATGAAACTTTATGTATTCCTCAATTAAAGTGTTTTTACAAGAAAACCAGAAAAAGTGTAAACACCGTGGGTGTCGCAATTGACCAAATGAAAATATTGTGCATATTGTATTCACCTGGGCCTGTTGAGGCCCTGCCTTATTTTATATGTACTGCAGTAAATAAAATCAAAATGAAACGTTTAAAAAAGAATACGCACCACATAAGAATTCTTTCTTTACTGTTTTTTCGAAGAATTATTCTATTTCCCAACAAAATGATCCTGCTATAGCCATAAAACTCCATACATATAAAAGTAGTCCCAGCCTTGCCCAGGGGTTCGTTACTGTGAGTTTTTTCTATAGCCACAAAAACTTAATACAAAATGCTTGTGGTCCCAGCCAGGCCCAGGTGCCACACAAATAAGATGTCTACTTAAGAGGTTAAAAGGTTAGAAGAACAAATGTCTTATGCTGGGTACACACTATGCAACGCGTTTACGCAATCTAGTGAATTAAATTCAATTTCATTCATTCCAGATTGCATCAACATCAAAATGCTTTGTTGTTTTGAGATTGCATTGATGTAGATTAGTACTTATTTTGAATTTAAAGAATTTTGAAATACTTTTATGATGTGTATGAAGTTCGAGTATTGTGTGTAATTTGCAATTTCTTTAAGCATAAATATATTGTTAAAGTAAAAGCTAAAACCGAAGTTTTTTTTGTCGGTTATCGGTTTCGGTTTTAGGCTTTTAAAACCGCGGTTTTGATTTCGGTTAAAACCGAACAGCAATCCCTATAATAACCCAACTATTGGTTCCACGTTTAAAAGCTTTTACTTTAACGCCAGGTTTTTTTGTCGATTATCGGGTTAGGTTTTTAGGCATTTAAAACCGCGGTTTCGATTTCGGTTATAACCGAACAGCAATCCCTATAATAACCCAACTATTGGTTCCACGTTTAAAAGCTTTTACTTTAACGCCAGGTGATCAGGATATGACTGTGAACATATCTTGAAAATCCGTTAAGTAGTTTCTAGGAAACAATAAACGAAACATACGAATGTTAGTTTTTATATGCATATTTATTGCTTCCCCTGCACCTACCCCATTTATTTTTCTATTGAAAGATGTAGTTGACCATAATAGTGGATCCTATACAGCTTGAAGACTTTTGTCTTCAGATATGCAGTATTTTATATTTTTGTTTTATGGGTGGTACAGCTTCTCCTCCATCTAGGGATAAAACGATCCGGGTAAATACAAGTACATATTCGATACTTTTATGTAAGTAAAATGTATTTTTGTAATCGATATTTAGCGGTAAAAAAATACTCGGTATCGGTCAAAAGTAATCGTTTCACTTTGGTATTGAAATAAATCTTAAATTTTAATTATTTTTCAAAGATGTAGCAGCAGTAACGGTATCAAGAAACCGTTTGACCAGTAAACACCTATAAACCACATATCGTCTAGGTCAATTTCCTCAATTTCTGGCTATAGGAAGTCCGTTATCATCTCGCGATAGCGAACACCATTCACGGTAATTGCTTGGCCGATCTGATTTTCGAAGAAGTACGGGCCGATATACCCGCCAGCAGCAAAACTTACTGGGCGAGCATGCACATATGTTTTCCTATTTCCTACAGAACCGGTTTGCAGAAATTTGCGCACAGTTCTTCCGATTGTAGAAACATGTGGTCGATTATGCTGACCAAAAACATCACACATGCATCATCAACATCAACATGCACGTAATGCATTTTGATTGAACGCCCATTTTCGTAAAAGGCTCTAATAATACTGAAACAAAGAAAGAAAGGTTAAATGAAGGTGTGACACACAATAAACATCGTGGATTATGGTTTTACCACCCATAATAATAATCATCAATTAAAAAACAAGAAAGAAAGTATAGTCGGTCAAGCCCGACCATATGATACCCTACACCACAGTATTTAAAAACAAATTTTCGAGAGTGTATGGCTTTATGTATAGGAATTTATCTATGTTTTAAATTTCATTACAATCGGTTTGATAGTTTCTGGGAGGCAGCAATTGCCCCTATCTCACCTGGTGGTCCTATTTTTTAAAAAAAGCATAGCTTATGTGCATATGGATCTATCTATGCTTTAAGTTTCATTAAAACCCGTTTGATAGTTTCTGAGAGGCAGAAATTGCCTCCTATCTACCCTCGTGGCCCATTTTTAATAGGTTTGATCCTTGTGCCAATAAGAACATATGTGCCAAATTTTATTAAATTAAGATTACATGGACTGCCAGCCAGCCGGACGGACATCGCTAGGTCAACTCAGAAATTGATTCTGAGTCGATCGGTATACTTTAAGGTGGGTCTGGGATCAATATTTTAAGGTGTTACACATCAGCACAAACATCCACTATTGTGGTGTGGGTATAATAAAATACATATATACATTTAAAATAAACACATATTGACATTGTTGATTTCTGGAATAAAAGGTGAAGGAAGGTTGTTATCTTAACGTTCTATAAAATTTTGTTTTCTAAGATAAAAAAGATTTTTCAAAAAGAAATTGGTACTGGGTGGTAACTAAAAGTGGTCTAAATTTTTTACACTTTTCGTTTTGCACATAAGTTCTAATGTTTCGTAGTTCTTATTGTATTGTATAGTAATAAAATACTAATAAGGACGTTAATAAATGCTGCTTTCTATTCTTTTATCAAACAAACCGATACAAGTAAGTATCGATACTATTTTTTTTCGATACTGAGTAGATATCGATACTTTACGAGCGATACCAAATCGAGTAAAAGTATCGATACCTAAGAGGTATCGTTTCATCCCTACCTCCATCTACCTCACTTATTTTTATTTTGAAATTTTTAGTTTGTATTAATAGTGACTTTTACCACGTTTGAAGACTCTATCTATAATAGTTCTTCAGTCACGCGATATTTAATATATGCATCCTATAGGGGGTATTGCTTCCCCTGCGCCTACCCCCCTTAATTTTTATTTTCGAAGGTGTAAGTTTGAACATTCTAACTATAACAGTTCTTAAGATATGCGATATTTAAAATTGGCGTCCTATGGGAGGTACCCCTGCCAATATCTTTATTTAAATTTTGGGGCTTAGAAGATCCTATATGGGTTATTCCAAAGTGTTGAACGTGACAGTCGTACGCATCAAAAATGCAATAACATTTTAAGCAAAAAATATTTTTACGTTTTCTTAACCCTTAAATTATAGAACTAAGAAAGAACTGTTATCTGTGCTAAAGTTTATGGCTTGCGCGATTCTAGGTCAAAGATAATGGCAAAAGAAGTAGCGGTTCGAACAAAAAAAAAAAAAAAAAAAAAAACAGAAGTAGTTTTTGTGGCCATGTATAAAAAGGCGTAATTCAGCGAAACCTGGCACAATTTTTTAGTCAAACTACTTTCAGAATTCTACGTAGCAATGTAACATAAAAATGTCTTGGTTTGATTCCAAAATCTTCTGTATTTTCTTTTTTTTAAGCCAAAATCTGGGTCGGTACGTGACATTTCCGTAATAATTTAACTGAATAATGATTAAAATAAAATAAAAATTTACCGTTAATCCAAATAACTTATTTCTCTTTGAACTCTTCCTTAGATTACAGATCATGTAAGAAACTTTTTTTAAAATAATTTTTATCAAATATCACCTCTTTTAAGAAAGATAAATATTAAAGAAAACATACAATAAAACATTCTCACATATAAGAAATTACGTTTGCACAACTTTGGAGTCTGATTGTTCATCTAAGTGAAGAAATTTATGTGCCCCGGTAGGCTAGCTGGTAGCGAGCCAGTCTATAAGCGCCGAGGCTGCGGGTTCGATTCCCGCCAGAGACTCTGGTTTCTTTCCTGTAGAGAAGCATCGAGCTTCGTGGGATTAGCTTAGGAAATTAAAAAAAAAAAAAAAAAAATTTTTAAATTTATAAAATTAGTAAAATCTAAATATTTCTCCATAACAATATCGTTAAATAATCAACTTTTAAATTTTCGATCACGGTGGACCCTTTGACGGAAATGCCCATATGCTAAAAGTTAAAGAAAATGGTTGTAGTGGTTCTTAAGATATGCGATAGTTAGTATTGGCATCCTATGGAGGGCATCACTTCCCTTGCCCCTATCGAAAATATAAGTAGTTTTATTTATTTTCGTGTCTTACGTGATTTGACTGTAGAAATTTCAGAAAAACCGTTTCGGTAGCTTAGGAGTCTATAAGCCAACAAACAAACAGACAAATATTTTTCATTTTTAAATATTTTAATCTTAGCCCAATGCTATCCTTCTACCAAATTGAATTAAAACCCATTTAGCGGTTTTAACATAAAAACTTAGAAACTCAGAAATTTACAAACGTTCAACTTTTAAATATTAGTAGGATAAGTGAGGGAAAAGGCTTTTAAACCCATTCCGGCCAAGCACTTACTTCTTGATCCCCCCTGTAGTGCAATTTTGTTCTACTACACGTTTTCTTTTTTTGTCCAAAAATACTCTGCATGGTTATATAGTGCATTTCAGTATGAGAGCATATCAAATGCAACAATCCTAATTGGATATTGCTATCTTTGTTTAAGCTTTTTAACGCTTTTTTTATACTGCCAAACTCACACATCACAAGAATCAAACAAATGCCATTATTAAATAAATAAGAATTAAAAATAGAGGTTGCCAACTTTGTTTCTATAACCAACAAATCAGTTTTGTTTTTTTTGAGTCCAACGGTTCATTTTCAATTCAAATAAAGCTTGCAAAAGCTTCTTTTAAACTACAAACCTTTTTTTTTAGAACATAAAGTGCAATTTTCAAAGCATACCCTTTTTTGTGTGCTTTTTTTACATGAAATATGGTATACATATACACATATACATATAAACAATAACTGTGCTTTTATATTCCGCTAACAGAAATTAAAGAAAAAGTTTTTAAAGCTTATTTCAACTGTAAAAAAAACTGTTAAATCATGTTAAAATTTTCGTGGAGAAGCTTGCAAATAAAGCTGTGCGTATAGTTAAAAATTATGGATTTTTTTCCGCTGAATTAAGAAATGAGTATTTTACTAAATCAAATTACGAAACACAAATTTGGTTAATTTCGGCATGTCCGTTCATTTGTGTGTTTATTAAACCTGCCTTTAAAGAGGATTTTCAAATATTCTTTATAACAGGTAGATAGGGTTTATATAAGTTTGTCATTCCATTTGTAATTTCTACAATGTTGATCTTAGAACTTTAAAAGTACTCAGAAAAAAATAAAAATTTATTTAAATCAAAAAATTGGTGATATAAATTTAGAAATGAATTAAATTTGCACCAGTTAACAAATTAATAGTACCAATTAAATATTTTTGATATGAACAACATTTTCTGAAGTAATGTTGTTGCTTTAAATATAAGTTTAATTCACTAGATTACATTTTTAATAAAAGCTGATTTTATTTTTGATTAATGGTTTAATTGGAGCGAAGTTGATTTTGCGATGTCCGTCTGTCTGTTGAAGTGCGGTTTCCGAAGACTACAGATATGATGGGGAGAACTTGGTTGGTATATATTTATATCACATAAATGACTAAGATATAAGTAAAGAATCACTCCTGCCTCTGTTTTTGCCAATAAATACCGTGTTGTTGTTTCGATTTTCAATATCTGTAGAATAGCATGAGTCAAAGTTTTCATAATCGTTAATAATATACAATATTCGACAAAATGTAGACTGAAAAACGGGGTATTTATATAACTTATTGTCTTATGGCAGCATGGTGAAGGGTATTTAAGATTCGGGATAGACAAATGTAGTACTGGTACTTGTTTTTGTGAAGTTCTTGATACAAATGAGCAAAATTGGAACCATTAAAGAAAAATTAATATTGTAAGGACAGATTAAGTGTTCGTTTAAGGTTAATAATCAAGGTACAGGTTGAAATAAGAAAAAATCGTTATTCAATAATTTCACCTAGCCCCTTATAATCAGAGTTTTCGTTAGATATTCATGTTGTAGTCAATGATTATGTAAAAAGTAATTGGAACATTTTTTTAGTAGATAAGCACAAGGCTTATTGAAATTTGTAAAAACCGGCCTCCATACAATGCTTTAAGCACGTTTGAAGACTCTCGTTATAATAGTTCTTCAGCTCCGCAATATTAAGAAGGGGTATTGCTCCCCCTGCGCCTACCCCGTTTTTACAAAGGTGTAGTTTACCATAATAGTGATTCCTACTAAGTTTGAACATTCTCACTATTACACTTCTTAAGATATGCGATATTTAACACTGGCGTCCTATGGGGGTCCCACTTCCCCTGCTGCTATCTTATTTGAATTTCGGGATTTAAAAGATCCTACTTCAAAAAGTTAAAAAAATGGGTGCTGCGACTCTTAAGATATGCGATTCTTAATATTGGCATTCTTTGGAGTGTACTACTTACCCTGCCCCTATCGAAAAAAAATTTCGGGGCTTTCGTTATGTTACTGTGAAAATTTCGGGAAAATCGGTGTAGTAGTTTAGGAGTTTATAAGCCAACAGACAGTAGATAGATTTCTGAAAGTTTTACAAATTTTAATAGAGTTATTGTTGTCAAACAAGGCGTATAAGTAATCTAACCAGCATGCAACAAATATTAACTATACGCAGTAGGGTGAACCTACAAAACGAATTTTATATCATGATACAAATACACAAGGTAGTTCCACTTCTCCCTCAACTTTTTTTTTGGATTTTATCGGAGTTAATTTTTTGTAAATATTAAAAAATTGTTGCCACATATTAAAAAAGGCAACAACTTCTTTTAGGAATTTATAAGTCAAAATGTGTAATTCGTATAAACAGCTTTAATGTGAATTTTTAAAAATTTTGCTTTAGAGCAGGAAAATTAAAAACAATATAATTCACTAATTACATACATACAGAGGTTTTTTTTTCGCAAAAATTAAAAACACATGATTTGTATAGTCTATTTATCTTTATAAAAAAGAAATTTAAATTTATGAAACAAGATTTAAGCTATAAATAATTTTAAGCTTAGTCTAGACGATATGTTGAAGCAACAAATTTATGTTGACAAATTTGTTTTCAGCGCCAACATATCGTGTAGACACCAAATTTTTTCAACAAACGTATGCTTACCAAAATATGACAGACATTTGTTAACGAAGTCAGCAAATATTTCTTCACTATTATAGCATATCGTCTAAACACAATATGTTTTACTTTTCAGCAAATTTTCTACGTATGTTGACAAATATGTTATTTGTTGAAAGTCGTATACAAGCTTTTCAGCATTTGGTAGCATATAAAATATACAAAAAATTGTATTTTTTAAACTATTTGTTTAATTTTGTACATCACTCCGGAACTTATCAAGGTTTCTAGCTCATCGGCAAACAAGGAACAAAAAAAAATGCATTTAGAAGTGCTTTGAAAATAAAAATCTTGGCCAACGAACTTTGTTTTAGAGTTATTGTCCATAAAAGCTGATAAATTCTTAACCAATATCTCTTGAAGTATAAGTTTGATCTCAGCAATGTGGATATTTCTGAAGGGTGTTTTCAAATACCTTTCACGTGGCACATAAAACATGCCAAATTATTAACCCATTAAGAACCAATTTCAAAAAATATTTTTAGTTACTAATTTATTTTATCAAAATGGCTCTAATCTCAAAATTTTTTCGATATTAAGGTATTTTTTACATATAATATTTTCTAGAGAACGCTTCAACCTTTCATATACAACTATCTTTAATAAATCTATTGAACTCGGCCACTTACCGCCTGAATGGAAAAAATCATATATTACTCCGTTGTTTAAAAGCGGAAGTAAACTGGAAATATCGAATTATAGAGGAATTGCAAAGCTGAATGCGATTCCCAAACTTTTAGATATTGACTGATAGTTTATATCATCAAATATCTTCCCTTTTATCACCTTGTCAACATGGTTTCAGGAAATCACGTTCCACTGTTACTAATATTTTACAATTAACAACTATTGTAAATGAAGGTTTTATTAATAACAAACAAACCGACGTTATTTACACGGATTTTAGTAAAGCTTTTGATAAAGTAAACCACGATATTTTACTTTACAAGTTATCACGTATGGGATTTAGCAACAACGCAATACGCTGGCTTAAATCTTATCTTTTAGATAGAACCCAACAAGTAAAATTTAAGAATGCTACCTCAAAATGTATCAATGTTCTCTCTGGTGTGCCACAAGGAAGTCATCTTGGTCCCGTTTTATTCACATTATTTATTAATGATCTGCCATCCGTTGTTCAGCACTCCAGCATACTTATGTTGAAAGATGTAAAAATTTTTAATTCGTTTAACAATATTATTGAGCAATCCTCTTTGAGGGCTGACATTGAACTTTTCTCTCAGTGGTGTAATTACAACTTATTGGATCTAAACTTGAAAAAATGTAAACACATGTCATTTTTCCGCTTATTAAAACTTGATACTAGTTATTATCTAAATGGAACATTACTGGATAAAGTTTACAATATAAATGATCTCGGTATTCCATTAGATCATAAACTAAAATTCTGTGATCACATTTCATTGATGGTAAATAAAGCTAATGGAGTACTTGGCTTTATGAAACGTTGGTCGAAAGAATTTTCTGATCCTTATATCACTAAACATCTATATACGTCTCTGGTTCGCCCTATTCTGGAATATGGATCAATTGTATGGGATCCTTACTTTAATACATATATCAACAGCATTGAATCTGTACAGAAACAGTTCCTTTTATTTTGTTTAAGAAGTCTTGGATGGAAATCGCTTGTATTACCTTCATATGAAAGCAGACTTGGTCTTATTAAGTTACCGACGTTAAAAAGTCGAAGGACTATGCTTAGTATTTTGTTTTTAATGGGTCTTATATGCGGTGATGTCGATTCCGATTTCTTGTTGAGTAAAATAAGCTTAAATGTTCCAGCTAGACCTACACGAAACTTTCAACTGTTAAGTATAAGGTACTATCGTTCTGTTTATGCTAACAACGACTCCTTTCGTCAAATTTGCGTTAAATTTAATAGTCTATGGCCCGTTTTCACAACTTACCGATAGCTAAAAGTAGACTTTAACTGGCCTTATAAAAAGAGTTCCATTCCCCAACACCATTAAAAATTGATATTTCTGTTACTGAAACCAACAAAAAATGGTGACACCGATTGTTATTTAATTTTGCAGAAACTCGTTTACACTAAGATGATCGCTCCATAATTTACCATAGGCTTCATGTAAAATCCATTCTCGGAAATGCTTAAATATGCCTAAGGCCGAGGCCACGCAATGAGCGGCTAAGCGTCAAGAGGCTGAGCGATGAGTGTCAAAGCGTCAAATTTGAGCGGCAAGTGACTTATTACTGAGCGTCGCTTCTGAGCGGTTAGTTGTTAAAATGCCATTGTAAAGAGTGGCTTGTTCAATGTTATTACGCGAAAATCGTATTCATAAAAATGTAATGCGTTTTTTAAGAAAAAAAATTGCAGCCTGTTCGTCGATTTCGATCGAAGACTTCGTTCGATTAACTTACATTTAAAACAAAAACAAATTATGAACAAGTAAAAAAGTGTAGTCGGGCAAGCCCGACCATATGGCACCCTACAACACAGTATTAATATACACATCATGCTAATGTGTCCATATTTATTAAGCAAGGGGAATTAAGCCATTTATATATAAATCTACCCAATACAAAATTGCCGTATGTCTGTGAAATGCTTTGATTTGCTGTTGCTCAAAGTTAACACCAAATTGAAAAAACAAAAAAATAATTTCTCTGTTATATTTTTATTTTTAAAATTTGATAATCTGTCTTGCCATAATTCGGTCGGCTTTGTACGGATGAAATCATAAGCTCCATATTTACTTTTGCCATGTTTATTTTTTGACGCTCAGAAAACAACTAAAAATTAGAACAAGTTTTATTCCTGAGCGACGCCGCTTAGCCGCTCAAAAATTTCGCTCGCATGCCGCTCATTTCGTGGCCACTTCAATAGTATTTCATATGTTTAAATTTTTTGACGCTTGTCGCTCAGCCGCTTGACGCTTAGCCGCTCATTGCGTGGCCTCGGCCTAAGACGTACCGAAAAACGCTATTATAGAAAAATTTGGTCTGTCATCGTTTCATAAAACTAGAAATCACACAACTAAATTTGGAGAAGATCGGCCCACAAATTACCATAGGATCCATATAAAGCCCATTCTGGGAAATCATTTAGCCTAAAGCCGTAAAAATTTCGATATTGTGGTAAAATATAGTCCAATTTTGGTTTAAATGGCAAGAAACAACACGATGCAATTATTTGATAATCAGCATACAACTCACGATAGATACCGTAGAAATCGGGACTTTAAAACGGTTAAAAATTTTGAATAAATGTATTGAAATTTGGTCTAATTTATGTTTTTAATACTAAAAATTACTCAGCCGATCAAAAATTCCAGTTATCTCTTTAATACGGCAAAACTGATACAAATCATGATATTTTATTCAAATTTGGTCAAATGAAGTTATATATGGTAAGCAAGTCGGTTAAGTCCGGCCATTTAATACCCTATACCACAGAATATACAAACAAATATTTGAGACTGTACCTTATTTGGGACTCATGGGCAATTATGGACCCAATATAAAAAAATAAGATTATGAAGTTACCGTTGCCAAATTTATATTGATACTAACATTTTTAAGGAAGTTATCGTATTGGTAATATTTTTGGGAGTGATATTTGTGTGGAAACTGTAGATTTAGAATAAAAATTTTTTAACGCAGATTTAGTCTTAATACCAACTTAGAACATGGTTTATGGACACAAAGACTCATATACGGAAAGAAGTTTGTATAAGATCTTTGTGAAATTATGGACCGTTCCTCACCGTTTAATTACAATAAATAATTAGAACCAATGAATGTACCAAATTTCCTCAAATAATTGCGACCTGCACTTTGCGCACTACAAAGTGGACAGCCAGCCGGCCGGCCAGACGGACATCCTTATATTGAATCAGATAGTGATTGAGTCGATCGGTACACTAAAGTTGGTAATAGGACCAATATTCTTAGGTGCCACAAATACTATGGTGGTGTGAGTATCAAAACGAAGCCATAAAACATTCTGCTGGCCGTCCCATAATTTACCATAGGACTAGCACTGCAGCAAATAATTAAAGTGGAAGGTTTAATTGATAATTTTACGATCCACTCCTGAAGTATTCTAACTCTGTGGATTTGGCCCAGCCAAATATAACATTCTTACTGATTTAGTATAATTATATACTACACTGAAAGAGATAATTTATAAACATTTTAAATAAAATAATAAAAAAAGAGAATTGTAAAATTTATTTGCCATTTTTAAACAAATGTTCTCTATACTCAACATACATATCAACAAACGAAATTTAACATATCGTGTAGACACAAAAATTGCATGTTAACCTATATGTTGAAATATCATTTGCTGACATATGTTGAAATGGAAAAATTTGGTATTTTCAGCCATAGCTTGGGAATAATGATTAGAAATCCTAATGACTAGCAATTGGATTAGAAATTTTAATTGTGCTGAAAAATTGATTAATTATGATTAGTCAGCCATTTTAGACGATTACTAATTGATTAGATTAGAAATAATCAAAAATCTAATCACCATTAGTGACGATTAGCATTTCTAATCAAATCTAATCAAAACTAATCCAAAAAATAATTGATTAGATTTCATGATTATTTTTGATTAGATTTGATTAGATGAACTATTTTTAACTATTTTTGTGAAAAGAAAATATTTATTTATCACATTTGTTGCTATATTTACATAATGTAACAGTTTTTGAATATTGCATAAAATTGCATACGGACCACCCTGTTCTTAAACTAAACACTTGACACAGCTGGTTCACTTTATTGTTGTGTTATTATTAATGTTAATTTTCAACGTGTTTTGAGGAAGTACAAGTATAATTTTTTTGTTTACTTAACATTGAAAGTAAAATCTTTGTTTTGTAAGATTGTAATTTTTGTTTTATTCAAATTTTATTGGTAAGTTAAAATGCACGGAGTTTTTTTCTTTTATTTATCTAATCACAATTAGTGACGATTACATTTCTAATCAAAAATAATCAAGAAATCTAATCAATTATTTTTTGGATTAGTTTTGATTAGATTTGATTAGAAATGCTAATCGTCACTAATTGTGATTAGATTTTTGATTATTTCTAATTAAATCAATTAGTAATCAGAAATTTTTATCAAAATTCAATTCAAATGATTAGATTATTTTATTTCTCTAATCGTAATGATTTCTAATTCTAATCCAAATTCCCCAGCTATGTTTTCAGCATATCGTCTAGACACCTTACATATTGAATATGCTGATAGAGGCATTTGTTATTATTTTTAAGCATATGAGTGTTAGCATACATTTGCTGATTCAACATATCGTCTAGACTAAGCTTTAGATTGTTTTATATATTAAGAAAAAAAGATTCTACCCAAAAAGAACCTATTCATAATATTTTCATCTAATCCTAAATTTTAATAACATATAATTTTTTCACAAGACTAGGCCCTGTTTATAAATAATCACTATTAGTTTGGACAAATGTTGAATAAAGATGTTCAAGTTCAGTCAAGACAAACGTTTCTCGGTTTGTTAAGCCCGCCTTTAGCTAAAACGTTTATAAAATTTTCAAGGCCATCGCATTCCACATCATTTAATAGCCTTATTTCTTCCCAAAAATTATCATTTTTATGTTGTTCTGCGAGCTACTAAGAAATTGAATATTAAGCTTAAACAATCAACAAAGTAAAGTCGGTCAAGCACGACCCTCCATAAATAAAAGAACAAATTTTTCGAAGTGTACCCTATATAGAGCCCATGGGCAATCATTGACCCGACAAAACAAAATTCTGTAATTCAGTGCTGAATTAGGGATGCCAATCGGGATTGATTTTAGAAAATCCCGGGATTCGGGATTTTGAAATCCCGATCCCAAAATTCCGGGATTTCTGGATCCCGGGATTTCAGGATTTTTCTTAAATAAACAACACTTTTTATACCCTCCACCACAATTAGTTGTGAAGAGGGTATGTTAAGTTTGTCATTCCGTGCGAAGTTTTTTATTATTCATCTCAGACACCATAAAGTGTATATATTCTGGGTCCTTGAGTAATTCTAAGTTGATTTAGCCATGTCCGTCCGTCTGTCCGTCTGTCCGACTGTCCGACTGTCCGTCTGCCCGTCTGTTGAAAACACGCTCACTTTCGAACAACTCAAAAGAAATGAACAAACTTGGTGCCAAATTGCTTGTAGGTATCCTAAACTCCAGCAAAAGCGGTTCAGTAGGACCACAGCTATGAATCAAAATGTGGAACCACCACCTAAAAAAACTGACAATTTTGTTACAAAAAATAACCTAAATGCTGGAACAAGGCACGGAATGAGATAAGATTTTGCAAACATTTGTTTTATTTGACTGGAAACCACGCTATAAAATTTCGTGAAGATCCTTCCATACTTTACCCTAAGCTCCATATAAACACTACTCCCGGAAAGCAGTTTAGTACGCCTTAAACCGTAAAAAATAACGCTAGCGTGACAAAATTTGGTACGTCACAGTTTTTCGGGACTGGAAATAATACTGTAAAATTTCGTGACGATCGGTTAATAATTTACCTAAGGCCCCATATAAACCCTACTACCGGAAAACAGTTTAGTACGCCTTAAACCATAATTAATAATGCTATCATAACAGAAATTGGTACGTCACAGTTTTAAAGGGCTAGAAATGACGCTGTGAAATTTCGTGATGATCGGTCTATAATTTACCCTAGGCCCCATATAAACCCTACTAACGGAAAACTGTTTAGTCGCCTAAAACCATAACTAATAACAACTCGTCACAGTTTAAGATAATACAGATATTACTCCTTAAACATTCGAACTGTCGGTGGAGGGTATCAAAGATTCGGCACAGCCGAATATAGCACTCTAACTTGTTTTATTTATTTATGAATTTTCAAAAGGTATTATATATATAAGATATATTTTTAAAAAACAAACATAAGAATAATAAAAATAAAAAATACAACTGAAATATAATTTTAAATAATTTTTTTTTGTATAGAGTATACAAATTCAATAAAAACGAAGATTTTTGTTCACAAAAGTTGATATACTAAAAATCCCGGGATTAATAAAAATAAATCCCGGGATTCGGGATTTATCAATCCCGAAAAATCCCGGGATTTCCTGTTTGGCATCCCTATGCCGAATTTTATTTAGGTTTCTTCATTTATATAGAATTTGTTTTTCTTTAAGTGATTTTAATATAAATACTAAAATTTAAAAGAGAGTTATGGCATTAAAAACTATTTTCGGGAGTTGTTTTTGTATGGATGCTATGGTCAAATATGAATTGATTTCAATGCAATTAAGTTGGATGATTTTGATAGCTAAAAATTAGTTTGAACCAAATTAAATCTTACTAGCAACATAATAAGATGGGCTCAAAGACCCTATTCCAGTAAGAAGCTTGTATGGGAGATACATGAAATTATGGACCAATCAACAGGCTTGGTCCTGTGCGCCAAAATTCATCAAATTATCGCTAAATTTGAGACCTGTACTTTGCGCACAAGTTTAACATGGGCAGTCTGCCAGTTGGCAAGCCAGCCAGGACGGACATCGATAGATCGACCCAGAAAGTTTAAATTTTAAGGAGTTACAAACATGAGCACAAAATTAAAAACATTTTATTAATTAATTAATAAAAAGGATCTTTCTTGTGACAATTAGAACTTCAAATAACAAATTTCATTTAATTATCTTCAAAATTACGTTCTTTGTACGTTTTAAATTTACGCACACAGTGTACATGGAAAGCCAGCCGGTCGGACATCGTAAGATCGATTCAGAGTGATTATGAGCTAATCGGTATACTTTAACTGGGTCTGGGCACATCAGCACAAGCTCTTCCGCATCAAATCGGAAGTTGTTCTTACAAAATAACGTTTGACAAATGTTATTTACTCTTTTTAAAATATATTTTATTTATGTTACTTCCTTTTTTCAAAATTAACAAATTTTAAAGCTTTTTAATATAAATTGTTTAATATAAATTTATATTAAATTTTTTCAAACTTCAAATAACAAACAAAAGAAAAACAGGAAAATGGGATTATTTAATGAAATGTGGTAGCACACATTTTCATAATTCCAATAAAAGTCAGAACGTTATATTGGCGACAAAGAGATAGAGAGAGTGGAACTACCTTCTGTATTTGTATCAGTGATGGAAAATTCAGTACTTTGGTACTTTTTTCAGTACTTTTTCATTTCAAATATACCACGGTACCCCCACGTCAGTTTAAGTACTCTTTCCTTGTTATGTTATGGAATTACAGACAAAATTGTAGACGTTTTGAGGAAAAACACAATTTCTCTGGAAAAAATGATTATGCCTCCGGCTGATAATTGCAATGTAATGATGGGACAATTTAGTGGTGCTTAGGCCAGATTAAAAGAATTTTGCATGCCATAATTTAAACTTAGCTTCGTCTGCAGCTAATTTATGTCTCCCTAAAAAATTGATAAATTTATTAAGAGAATAATTTTTATGCCCACACCACAATAGTGGAGAGGGTATTATGCATTTGTGCTGATGTGTGTAACGCCTTAAAATATTGGTCCTAGACCCACCTTTAAGTATACCGATCGGCTTAGAATCACTTTCTGAGTCGAACTAACGATGTCCGTCCGGCTGGCAGGCTGGCTGGCTGTCCATGTATCCTTGTGCGCAAAGTACAGGTCGTAATTTTGGAGATAATTTTATGAAATTTGGGTCATAGGTTCTTATTGGCACAAGGACCAAGCCTATTGAAAATGGGCCGAATCGTAGGATCACGAGGGAAGATAGGGGGAAAGTTCTTCCTCTCAGAAACTATCAAACCGATTTCAATGAAATTTAAAACATAGATAGAACCATATCTATATGGACACAAAATGTATGCATTTTTAAAAAATAGGTCCACGAGGGGAGATAGGGGAAATTTCTGCCTCTCAAACCGATTTTAATGAAATTTAAAACATAGATAGATCCATATCTATAGGGACACATTAGCTATACAGTTTTTAAAAAATAGGACCACAACGGGAGGTAGGGGGCAATTTCTGCCTCTCACAAACTTTCAAACCGATTTTCATGAAGTTTATAAACATAGATAAATCTATATTTATATGGACACATAAGCATGATGTGTTATTAAATACTGTGGTGTAGGGTATCATATGGTCGGGCTTGACCGACTATACTTTCTTACTTGTTTACTTTTGTAATAGCTCAAGCCGAAAAAGGAACTTCAAAATTTTCAAGACTATTTTGAAACAGAAGTTCACGTTATTTTAACCATCTGAAAGCCATCTTATCAAAGTTATTTTCGGGAATACAAAGTTTATTATTAATACGATTTCCGTATGACGAGCTTAATTCCTAATTTTTCATATATGATAAATACACTGAAATTCATTGTTGAGGGAAAGCTAGCTTCTATGCGCATTTCACTGGTTGCTAAGGCCAGCTCATCAGGAAACCTTTTCCAAAGATTTGAGAAAAGCCAAAAATATTAAACAAATACAACCCTAAAGCGAATGAGAATTGTAAACACTCTAAGTCTAACTTGTAACAATATCAAAGCTTAAACAAAACACCAACAATTAACAGTGAGTTTATCTTTTCTTACATCCCCCTACAATTGATTGGGTTCTTTCCGACTCGAATTGGGAGCCAAACTAGATGGCTTTCGAGACAGGCTGTGGTTGAACGATTTTTGGAGCAATTAGAAGCACTAACGTATTTTTTTAATTTGCATAACTCTGAAAGCGGACATAAAAATGAACGCCTTAAACTTATTGGAACTTAAATTTTAAACGTTGAAACAAAGTTGTATTTTTTAGTTTTGTCATACATTTTAAGAATCTCTCCCAATTTCGTGCGTTAGCGGATTTCCCAGAAATAAAACATTTAAAAAATTAAGATATTTCGATTTTTTGGAAATATGTAAGCCAAATTAAGAACGAAATGGAGGAACTTATTATTCCTGAAATTTCACGTATTGCTATCGATTGTCAATATCCCATTCATCAGCAGCACTTAAGCGCACGTTTTTAATTCAAAATGATAAAAAAACGAAAGAACGGAATCGTTTGCAAGTACAAACTCTTTCAAATTTAATTAAAACTAAATATTTAATAAGATCAGCTGATTCTTGTTGTTACAATTATAATAATATAATAATGATCACATTAAGTAAATTAAACAAAATACCTAATAGTCTTAGTCATCGAAATGTGTGTACCTTCCCAGCTAACATTTTCAATCGTCTAGGAGTCTTTTAGAAATCTGATAGAGTGTTTTTGATCGTCGACGAGCTCATTTGTTAATTGTAGACGATTCCGAAAGACGCTCAAATGAATCATGAGGGAATTGTTTATGATGTATGTAGAGATTATAAAACGAGTGTTTCAAAAAACATGCCAAGAATCGTATAAGACTCATGTAGGGATTATTTTACAACTCGTGAAATGCTTAGCCGTATAACTGACCTACCTAAAGAAGAACATCAAGTGTATTTTACATGCCAAAACTTATAATTTTTATACAATTTATATAAAACAAACCTTAAGGTCGCGAAATCAACACCATCCTGTCGGAAAATCCTTTTCACAGATCCTTAGGCCGGTTTGTTTTAATGAAATTGTATTGGCAATAGAATTTTCATATTTCAAAAACACTCTTATCACACTCAAAAGATAAAAGGACGAGCGTGTCAACAAATGAATAAAAAAGTAATAAATAAAAAAATTTATATGTTTTTGTTACTTGTCAGATAATCATCAGAAGATTCTTTTAGGAGTTGCATATTAAACATAATCGTCTAACAAACAGCCTATGCTAGCTGAGTTATATTAAATCATAAGCAAATACATCCCAGCGGTAAATATTGAAAGCACCGCAAGTGGCAGGCCTTTTTGAAGGCCTCTATACTACTTTCTAAAAGATTCGCTTCGCATGATATCCTGCCTTCAGAAGTATGCCTTCTAGAAGGTATAAACTTCTTTTTAAAAGACCTTCTGAAATATTCAGTACACATTCGCTACTCCCTTCTTTGAGAAGGGAGAAAGGAAGGTGTTTAGTTTTATTTACTTTTTATTTTTAGTGAACTTCTTTACTCCCTTCTATGGGAAGGGATCGAAGTTGTTTTTAAAGGAAGTGTGGAAGGCCTTGCGCCCAATGACAACCTGTGTAAAAAATAAATAAGTATGGAATGCGGCGAGAATGGCTTCTGACTGCTTGTGACTGCTAATTGAGGCCTTCTATTAGGCCTCTTTACTCATTCTAGTGGGATACTAGAGGCCTTCAAAAAGGCCTGCCACTTGCGGTCCTTTCAATATTTTCCGCTGGGATGTATGTAAATACATACATATGCATTTACATAAATGTTTAATTCAAAAATTAAATTATTTTTAGTTTCTTAACCAAAATATTTTATATTTTTATACCCTCCACCACAATTAGTTGTGAAGAGGGTATATTAAGTTTGTCATTCCGTGTGAAACTTTTTTATATATAAAGTATATATATTCTGGGCCCTTGAGTAATTTTAAGTCGAGTTAGCCATGTCCGTCTGTCTGTCCGTCTGTCCGTCTGTTGAAAACACGCCCACTTTCGAAAAACTCAAAAGAAATAAACAAACTTGGTGTCAAATTGCTTGTTGTTATCCTAAGCAGTTTGGGATTGAAATCCAGCAAAATCGGTTCAATAGGATCTGAGCTATGAATCAAAATGTGGAACCACCACCTAAAAAAAATTGATAATTTTGTTACAAAAACTAACATAAATGGTGGAAAAATGCACAGAATGATATAAGATTTCGCAACAGTTCATTTTATTTAACTGGAAATCACGCTGTAAAATATCTTGAAGATCCGTCCATGATTTACCCTAGGCCCCATATAAGCCCTACTCCCGGAAAACAGTATAGTAAGCCTAAAACCCTAACTAACAATGCTATCATAACAAATTTTGGCACGTCAGATTTAAATAGGACTAGAAATGAAACTGTTAAGGTTCGTGAACATCGGTCCATAATTTACCATAGGCCCCATATAATACCTACTTCCAGAAAACAGTTTAGTACGCCTAAATCCGTAACAAATATTGCTATCATAACAAAATTTGGTACATCACAGTTTTGTTGAACGAGAAATAAGACTTTAAAATTTTGTGAAGAACCGTCCATCATTTACCATAGGCCCCATATAAACCTTACTCCCGGAAAACAGCTTAGTACGCCTAAAAACGTAAAAAAGAATGCTATCATAACAAAATTTGGTACATCACAGTTTTATTGAACGAGAAATAAGACTTTAAAATTTTGTGAAGAACGGTCCATCATTTACCATAGGCCCCATATAAACCTTACTCCCGGAAAACAGCTTAGTAAACCTAAATACGTAAAAAATAATGCTATCATAACAAAATTTGGAACATATAAGTTTTACAGGACTAGAAATAAGACTGTGAAATTTCGTGAAGATCAGTTCATAATTTACCCTAGGCCCCATATAAACCTTACTCCCGGAAAACAGCTTAGTACGCCTCAAAACGTAAAAAATAACGCTATCATAACAAAATTTGATACATCACAGTTTTATAGAACTAGAAATGACACTGTGAAATTTGGTGAAGATCGGTGCATAGCTTACCATAGGCCTCATATAAAGCCCACTCTGGCAAAATAATTAAATACGCGGTAAACTTTCTTCCAGTTTAGCTTCATATGGCCAGAAAAAATGTTATGCAATTTTGTGATATACGGTCCATAATTTTCCTTATATTCCATTTTAGCAGCCTTTTGAAATTTACTGCAAACGCTTAAACTAATTGCACCGCTGTATTGAAATTTATGTTTTTTAATACCAGAAATCGTTCTGCAGAATTTGGGATGATTGGTTCATAGCTTACCATGGCTTTTATATAATTTGTTCTCTTGAAAATCATTTAAGTTCATCTTAAACTGATATTCTACTCAAACTTTTTAAAGTTGATTCTGATTGTCGGTCAATAATTTTATATAGGTCTAAACCGCAACAAATTTTAATGCAGATGTCTGTTTTTACAAAGATTATAATAATAAATAGACATCATACAGATATTAGTCCCAAAACATTCGAAGTGTCGGTGGAGGGTATCAAAGATTCGGCACAGCCGAATATAGCACTCTAACTTGTTTTTTATTAAAATTAATTAGTTTTTTAATATTCTCTATTTTTGTTTATTATTTTCAAGTTTGTTTTTCAATAAAAATATGTTTGTAAAAAGTACCAAAATATTGACAAAAGTACTCCTTTGCTTGGTGTTCAGTACCATCTCGATTTTTAAATTTTCCATCACTGATTTGTGTCATGGTTTATATTTTTCCTATAGTTAGTGCTGCACCATGGCGTATGATTATTGTAGGAAAACAAATGTCATAAAAATTGCTTTAATTATTTTATATAAATGACCATCCTTATTTTAACTAACTACAACATTTAAAAATTCCTGTTAAAGTTGTCTACAAATATACAAGTTCATGAATTAAGTTTTGTTTTTGTTTTTTTTAAATTTTCCCCAAAACAAAAAAAAAAGTCTAAATTAGTTTTACTGTTTCTTTGCAACCAGAAGACACAAGTACGATATACATTGTCACAACGTTATGGGGAATGAGTACATTAAATAAATATAAAAATTTTAAAAAGTATACTTAATGAGCAGAACATTTTTTTTTTAAGAACATACTCACACTCATATTTTCGTTCAGAAGGGTAAATACAAAGTTAGAAGGATTAAAAAGAATCTACATACATATAAATTTACGGCAAACTTAGTGTCACATGTTTGCTGGCATTTGCTATAAAATGTGTGTTGTACGAGAACAGCCATTGAAACATTAAATAGTGGCATAAAAAAAACTGAATAATTCTAGGAAAATTTAATTATTTGTTGTTCGTAAATAAATCTGTGGCAAAAAGGAAAAAGTGCTTAAGTCGACTTTAGCTTAATTTGAGTTTATGACAGCTTTGTTATTTGCAGTTTAAATTATTTTGTACGATTTTTTAAGAAGTTAAGGCAAAATTACTTTGTGCTTTTTTTTTTTAATCTGCAATAACATTTCGAATCAAAACTTAAGTTTACTTTTGACCTGTGACATTAGGAATATTAAGTCTTTAATAAGTGCTAAAACTATAATCGCGGAGAAGTTATGTTTTAAAAGAATAAAAATAAATTTTCAAAAATCACCTTTAAAGTTTAAAATTGCTTTCCTTTAAAACTAAGAAAATAGACTTAAGCCATTTTTCCTTATTGCCACAGATATATTTTGTATTTTATGCATGAGTAAATCAGTCAAATGAAATCGAAATGTTTCTTTGAAAGGCTGCTGGTATGCGTTTTTTTTAATGTATGTACTGCTTTTAAGCTAGCCGATGTAGAATTCTAAACAAAAAATTCAAGGTTACATTTTAAAAGCCTTACAGTCTTGGCAAACAATGTATAACAAAATATAAGGAGAGAAGAGTTTTACTAGTTACTAGCTACAAATTCTATGTTTTATTTTGGTATACTGGAATTTAAACGTGGGTTCCTTGTTAGATTGAATGCCATTTAATGATGACCCAGTCTCCAAAACTGTGTTTTTCTTACGAGTTTATGCAGGGATAAATGAACAAAACTGGAAGCTATAAAATTTTATAATGATCCATTAAAAAAAATAATTATATTGTCATAAAATCTGTCAAAAATATGTCCTTTATAAATAAAATATAGGGCCTGGCCTGTTCGTTAATACATCAGTGCTGTTCATAATACGAGCAACAATTGCTTTTTATTGCTAATCCAAGTTTACTGATGAACTTTTAAAGCAAGAACCAGTTTGATACCCACATCATCTTCTTTCACAAAACTGATAAAAACGATCTAATGATGTCCGTCCGTCTAGCTGACTGTTCATGTGAACCTTGTGCCAAACCTTGTACTTAACAAGTCGCCATTGTGGTGATAATTAAATAAAATTTATGAATTAATTTTTGTCAAGCTAATACGGCTTAAATTTCTTCAATGTAAATAAAATTCAAATTTTAATTACAATATTTTGTTCCCTCGGTTTATGCGTCCAGATTGTCGTAAGGATCAAGCCTGTTGAAAACGATGACAATCGGTATATTCTTTCAATACAACGTTTCTGACATAGAAACTTTGGTACCCATAAGCCATCTTATTATGTTGGTATTTTACAATCTTAATTCCTTAACAAATTTTGTTGATATCGGTTCGTATTTGACTAAAACTTCCATACAAATACCATCCAGCAAAAAAGTTACCAAAAGAACGGGTTGCTACATAATGACTTACCTTTTGGGTTGCCAAGTTTTATCGATCGATGACATAAATATAAAAATATAAAGTGATAAAAGAACAAATTTTTTAAGCAATATAAGAATGACTGAAAAATTTAAACTGCAAAAGTAATTATAACAAGTTAGAGTGCTATATTCGCCTGTGCCGAATCTTTGATACCCTCCACCGACAGTTCGAATGTTTAAGGAGTAATATCTGTATGATGTTATTATAATTTTAAACTGTGACGATTTGTTATTAATTATGGTTTAAGGCAACCAAACTGTTTTCCGGTAGAAGGGTTTATATGGGGCCTAGGGTAAATTATGGACCGATCATCACGAAATTTCACAGCGTCATTTATAGTCCTATAAAACTGTGACGGGCCAAAATTTGTTATGATTGCATTATTTTTTACGGTTTTAGGCGTACTAAACTGTTTTCCGGTAGTAGGGTTTATATGGAGCCCAAGGTAAATTATGGACCGATCGTCACGAAATTTCACAGTGTTATTTCTTGTCCTAAAGAACTGTGTCGTACCAAAATTTGTTATGATTGCATTATTTTTTACGGTTTTAGGCGTACTAAACTGTTTTCCGGTAGTAGGGTTTATATGGAGCCCAAGGTAAATTATGGACCGATCGTCACGAAATTTCACAGTGTTATTTCTTGTCCTAAAGAACTGTGTCGTACCAAATTTTGTTACGCTAGCGTTATTTTTTACGGTTTTAGGCGTACTATACTGTTTTCCGGGAGTAGGGTTTATATGGGGCCCAGGGTAAATTATGGACCGATCTTCACGAAATTACACAGTTTTATTTCTTGTCCTATAAAACTTTGATGTACCGAATTTTGTTATGATAGCATTATTTTTTACGTTTTTAGGCGAACTAAGTTGTTTTCCGGGAGTAAAGTTTATATGGGGCCTATGGTAAATTATGAACCGATCTCCACGAAATGTCAAAGATTTATTTTTAGTTCTATAAAACTTTGATGTACCAAATTTTGTTAGGATAGCATTATTTTTTACGTTTTTATGCGTACTAAGTTGTTTTCCGGAAGTAGGTTTTATATGGGGCCTATGGTAAATTATGAACCGATCTTCACGAAACTTAACAGTTTTATTTCTAGTCCTATGTAACTGTGACTTGCCAAAATTTGTAATGATAGCATTGTTAGTTAGGGTTTTAGGCTTAATATACTGTTTTCCGGGAGTAGGGCTTATATGGGGCCTAGGGTAAATCATGGACTGATCTTCAAGAAATTTTACAGCGTGATTTCCAGTTGAATAAAACGAATTGTTGCGAAATCTTATATCATTCTGTGCATTTTTCCACCATTTATGTTAGTTTTTGTAACAAAATTATCAATTTTTTTTAGGTGGTGGTTCCACATTTTGATTCATAGCTCAGATCCTATTGAACCGATTTTGCTGGATTTCAATCCCAAACTGCTTAGGATAACTACAAGCAATTTGACACCAAGTTTGTTGATTTCTTTTGAGTTTTTCGAAAGTGAGAGTGTTTTCAACAGACGGATAGACGGACAGAAGGACAGACAGACGGACATGGCTAAATCGACTTAAAATTACTCAAGGACCCAGAATATATATACTTTATAGGGTCTGAGATGAATAGTAAAAAAGTTTCACACGGAATGACAAACTGAATATACCCTCTTCACAACTAATTGTGGTGGAGGGTATAAAAAGAAAATTATATGAATATCTGTATTACCTACGTTATTATTATTTTGTGAAAAAAATTCACTACTAACTTCTTTAAAAATGAAGAAAAATATTCAATTCTGAGGAACTATTTATTTTAGTCTCATGCTTAGAAAAAATAATAAATTTGGTAATCCAGTTGAGGAGTCAATCCGCCTAAAATGCTTAATTCCAAACTCGATTAACTTTTTTAAAATTTTTTGCTGGACCCTGCCGGAAATAGCTTTTAATGCTATAATTTTCTTTAAATGTTGATGTTGGTTTAAAATTTGGCGACAATTACTTTTACGATAGTTATTATTTCATGGCAAAATGTTGTACTGGTACGTCTAGAGGTCAATTCAGAATGAAAAAATCTTGGTTATGTATAAAGAATATTTAACCTATGACCGGGCTTGACCGACTGTACTTTATTAGTTGTCAATATGCAACTCTTAGTAATAAAGGGTTATCCATTTTTTGGTTTCAAAAGAAAAGTTAAATAAAACACACATGAAGCTATGAATTCGGTGACACTGTTATTTTATTATGATTCTTGGATCGTGCCAGTACTTACGAAATTAAATATAATATTAATGTCCGCCTATGGATTGGGGGCAGCAGAGGATCCTTTTGAGGTAGTTTTCGACTAATTTTTTTTTTACATTTAAAGCGATATCTTGGCGATGGCTTCATGAATTTTGGTCTTAAAATGCTCTGCGTAGATACGGGGTTTGATTTGGCTTTAATGTCGCCAAAACGTGCAATGCAGCGATCTGGAAACTTCCCTTGCAATTAAGCCCAAATGAGTTGTGTTGTGTTGCTCGTGGCATCGTCTTGTCACAACCAAACATCGTGCAGTTTATAATCTTCACTTGCAGGCGGTTATTTCAAGGCCATAGCGCTCTGCGCGGTGGAATGTTCTTATTCGCAGTATTCGTCACTCTTTCATTAAAAGAACTGATACTTTCGTCAGTGAGCACATTGCGATGATGCATAGACGTGACTATATCTCTAACGCTTCTAGTTTCATTAAAATTCTTTAAACTCGTCCAATTCCTTGCACAGTGTGTCTACTATGACGACCATAATTTGACACTGTTGCGATGAATAAAATTTCACTAACTCTGGGTTGCTACTTATGTTACACACCGTACATACATACATTTACTCGTCTGGTTCTTTGATTTTTGTTCTCTCATCAAATATAAACCAACGAGTTGATCGATTGCGTAAGTTATGAGCGATGAGACAAAAATTAGTAGCAAAGAAGGAATTAAAGCAGTTGATGATTACAACAACACAAGAGATGCTTATTGATATTAACCTTGAATATCAAGCATCAAGTGCAACTAATTTTTTTTATTTTCGGTCTTTTTCTTTTGTGTTTTGTTTGTTTGTCAACTCTATGTGTTGATGATGATGGAGTTGACAATGGTAAAGCATTGCGGGGGGAAACGTATGATGCAATTGCCTGTAGATTTTGTTAGTTTGTTTTGCGGTACTAACTTGTTTCAATATTTTTCAACTAGACCGACTGTTGCTAATTTTGATGAGTAAGTAAGTATGTTTGTTGATGTACCTACATGTATGTATTTATGTATGTATGTATGTAGGTAATGATTTGGAATTTTTGGTGGTGGATTTTTTAGTTTATGCAAAAAATAAATGCAAATGTATAAATATGTAGTTATTTCATATGATTTTTGCTTATGTTGTTGGGTGACCGTTACTTTTTCGTATGATGATTTTGGGAAAAAGCATGACACATGATAGGTAGTCACGAGGGGGGAACAATAATTTGGTTTTTTTTTTGTAATTTTATGTTTCTTATTTGAAACATATTTTGATATTAGCGTAGAAGTGCATGACAATTTTAATGCCACTATGGGTGCCGTTTTTATACCCTCCACCACAATTAGTTATGAAGAGGGTATACTAAGTTTATCATTCCGTGTAAAAATTTTTTATTATTATCTTCAGACCCCATAAAGTATATATATTCTGGCTCCTTGAGTAATTCTAAGTCGATTTAGCCATGTCCGTCTGTTGAAAACACGCCCACTTTCGGAAAACTCAAAAGAAAGCAGTTTGGGATTGAACTCCAGCAAAATTGGTTCAGTAGGATCAGAGCTATGAATCAAAATGTTGAAACATGTCAGGGTAACCAGCCGCCTGGTTTCGAATCTCAGGTCAGTCAAGAATAAATGATTATCAATAACAATTTTAATTAATTTTCAAGTTGTAAAATTCCTTTCATCATAAAAATAATTTAATGAAAATTAAATTTGATGAACTTAAGCCTGATTAAAAATATGGAAAATTTGGATTAAAAACCTTAAATAGTTCAAAAAAATTACCAAAATACTAATTATTGATGCATGAAAATATCAGTGGCATTTTGATAAAACATCTTAAGACGAGATAAGAAAGCAAAAAAAAAAAAATAAAACAAAAACTCGGTGAAAAAATCAGTTGTATCAAATAATTAAATAAACCAAAATTAATAAAAAATTTCGTTTATAACACAAAATTTTTAAATGTTTTTTTAATGAAATTTCGTATGATTAACAACATTTGTTTAACTTTTTTAATTTGACTTAAGATGTTTTGTCAAGATGCCACAGATATTATTTAGTTCTTCTTAAGAAAAGATGTACTTTCTTTTAACTTATTTAAATGAACCAAAATTTATGTCCCCAACCAAATAAACCACAATTTATTATTTTGGCCTTAATTACTTTGTAAAAATCGCACCGTTTTTAAGCTATTTGAATCGTAATTTTTTTCCCACAAAAAAAAAAAAATCATCAAAATTCTAAACATAATTATACTTGGACAGGGTGGCGTATGAGTAACGTTGTTTTTCTTTATGATTTTATTTAAGATTGGCATATACTAAAAGTTAGATTTTAATTTGGACATATGTTCGCATTATGTTCTAATGCCCCCGAGTGCGGTGATCATCTAAGGGATTCTCAACTTTTCAATGTTACATACTCTGAAGAAAACAGGTGGAGCCAATAGCTGGGACTTGACGTAATTTAAATTTAGCAGGTTTCTTGAGATCATAAGATTTCTGGAAGTCGTGGCTGGCCGGTGATCCTATCTGGTACCATGGTAGTCAGTAGCCCGGGTACTTCGGTATCAGACTGACTATTGGTTGAGGCCCCCATATTCTCTTGAGAAGTGTTGGTTTTGTGCTTGTAATAAGTTCTGTGTGAGATACACTTAATGTGACAGTGAAAACGCGTAATGATATTGAGGTGGACGTGTTGGAAGAGTAACCTAGGTTGATATGTGATTAAGTGGAGTGGTATGAGTGGTGTTGCTTGTTCTGGTGAAGATTTAGTAGTTGTAAGTAGATTAAAAGGTAACAGCGGCTAAGTAAGAATAGCTTGGGCTTGGATATTAAAGGCAGATGAAAGGCTGAGTAACCGTGGATGGGATGTTGGTTGTGCGTTAGTGGATTTGATGATGTAGTTGAAGTTGTAGATGTAGAGCGGAAGGATTTGTTGATGATGTAAATGCAGTTAACTGCCTCATGTAGTGTATAGAGGCTTTGCTGGATTTTCTCACACACAGGGACATGCATAGTTTGTCACCCAAGTGGTGAAGATCTACCGTGGAGAAGGCGGTAGGGTATGTTAATATTTTTCTCGTTATATTATGACGATACAATCCTACAAATTATGGGCTTTGACGTGCTCTTTTGAGAGCATGTGTGGGTGCCTTATATTCTGCAACTTTGTGTATTTAAGTGATCATTGAGCTAAACTAGGGCTTATCCCCCATCGTAGGTTTGTTAATAGCACAGGCCTGAAAAATTTGGAAAAAATCAAAAACCTGAAATCAGAGTAAACCTTTGAGCGGTTTTAGTTGCGATGAACACGAATCTGTACTCAGAATTTTTCTAAATTTAGATTAAGATATCTCAGAGAAGAAACACGGTTAAGCATTTAACCAAATTGTTGCAGCTGTAGTGCATCTACCATGACTATAAAAAAAGACTTATTCAATCTCTGCCTCTGTGTAATCGATTGCTGACTTTCAAAATTACAGAAGAAGGAAAGTATAGTAGGTCAAGAACGGAATGAAATGTTCACATCTTTTGTTGAGTTCGATAAAAACAGTAATATTTTTGTGTTCGAAAGATGACTAACAGGGAAACGTTATTTTTTTTAATGATTTTCTACACAAACACTATTAGCGTTTGTGTTTTCTACAAATCTACTTTCGAACACTGCTTTAAACACTGTTTGCAATTTCCATAACTTTATTTAGTACTTAGTCACTCCAACAATTGTAATTTATTATTGCGACCTCTATTAATGATCTGCACACTTAAACGTTTAAAGTAAAACTCCGCGTGATGCGTTTCTATTTATACTGTAATTCGGACGTCTAGAACATTCGAAATGTTTTTCGAAGGTTCAAGACTATACAATTCACCACTCTAACGTCTATTATGTTTTATGGCGGCACTTATGTTAACATCATTTCACCACTTATACTGAAGTTTTTTTAACGGTCATTTCGAGGGCTTTCCTGTGCAGAAATTGAAGTGTACTTAAGAATAAAAATTTTTTAACAACAATGTGAACTATGTACTAAAATAACATTTAAATACAAAACAACTAATAAATACAAGATAAACAAGTAAGAAAGTATAGTCGGTCAAGCCCGACCATATGATACCATACACCACAGTATTAAAAAACACATCATGCTTATGGGTCCATATAAATATAGATTTATCTATGTTTATAAACTTCATGAAAATCGGGTTGAAAGTTTGTGAGAGGCAGAAATTGCCCCCTACCTCCCGTTGTGGTCCTATATTTGAAAAACTGTATAGCTAATGTGTCCATATAGATATGGATCTATATATGTTTTAAATTTCATTAAAATCGGTTTGAGAGGCAGAAATTTCCCCTATCTCCCCTAGTGGTCCTATATTTTAAAAAAATTCATACATTTTGTGTCCATATAGATATGGTTCTATCTATGTTTTAAATTTTATTGAAATCGGTTTGATAGT
This sequence comes from Pollenia angustigena, assembly GCA_930367215.1. Taxonomy (NCBI): domain Eukaryota; kingdom Metazoa; phylum Arthropoda; class Insecta; order Diptera; family Polleniidae; genus Pollenia; species Pollenia angustigena. The sequence continues at coordinate 41,515,177 of OV884058.1, read as the reverse complement.
TTCTGAGAGGAAGAAATTTCCCCCTATCTTCCCTCGTGGTCCTACCATTCGGTCCATTTTCAATAGGCTTGGTCCTTGTGCCAATAAAAACCTATGACCCAAATTTCATCAAATTATCTCCAAAATTGCGACCTGTAATTTGCGCACAAGGTTACATGGACAGCCAGCCAGCCAGACAGCCTGCCAGCCAGCCAGCCGGACGGACATCGTTAGTTCGACTCAGAAATTGATTCTAAGACGATCGGTATACTTAAAGGTGGGTCTAGGACCAATATTTTAAGGCGTTACACACATCAGCACAAATGCATAATACATTCTCCACTATTGTGGTGTGGGTATAAAAATAATTACAGCTAATTCTTAACTAAAGTTATTTTCGTAACAACATTTTTTTGTGTTTTTAATATTTGTTTCGTGTCATATACAAAATGTATGTATTTAGAAAATATTTTTTTTTTATACAAACAAAGAAGGTGTTCAGTAACCTTAATTTTAACCCATCTTCCACCGACCAGTGACAAAAATTACAATGTTTTTCAATTTATTTTATCTTCATCATCGATTAGCTGGAATGTGGCGAAAAATGGATCAAATATTTGATTGCCAACACCTTTTTTTTTTTGTTTCACGTTTCTCATACGTATTTTCTCATATCAGTCTTCTAACAGAATTAACCGAAACAATTAGAAGTGTTAAAAATTAAAAAAAACTATAATGGCATATTGGATTATTTTATATGTTTACAGAAATCCTGCAAAAGACTGAGAAATTAGATCTACGGTAAGTAAAAGAATTTTTTCCAAGTCAAGTTTTGTCAAAACTAAAGAAAAGAACCGCTTTAATCCTTACCATTTAAACCAAATTACTTTTCTAAAAGAATATTTTATAAGATCTCCTTTAACTATTGAAATAACTAATAAAATTATCTCAGTTTATTTTTTAATAAATACATATTTGGGGGATTCACAAGGTAGTCATAAAGTCGTATGTCTTAATATAATTACAAGAAATATATGTATATCGTCGGCTTATCATGCAAACCGGCTAAATCCACTTTTTATGTAGTTTGTGGGCTACTGCTTATGATTTAGATTTCAACTGTACAGTTATGACGAATTAATGAGCACAGCATTAAAATTTTTATTTTTATTGATTTTAAACAACTGTAAAATAATATTTAGGATATTATGACGATATGACTTGATAGCACACCTTGTGTATTAATTGAAAAAATTAATATTTCATATTTATGAATTGTTTTTTTGTTTGCTCGTTTTATTCAAGAATTGTTATGATTGGTATGTTATTATTTTTTTTTTTTTACTAATTCACTCCAAAAATAAACAATTAATGAATTTTTATATATTGAAATTACATAATTTATAAAAAAAACTTGATTAATCGGTTAACCGTTAAAAAACAAAATTAACCGATTAAACCAAAACCTCGGTTAATTAATCGAGCGATTAACCGATTAAAGCAAAAGGTAGATTAAATGAATACCCTTTACCTACGTAGCAAGATTATTTTACCTGGTGTAAATTCGCCTTACAATACAATAAATGAAGTGGAATAACAGAAGTAAAAAGAATGTGAGCTACTGAGGCCTTCGACTCGATTGTCTATAGATATAAAATAAAATTACCTGGGGACAACATTTGGCTTAGAAAAGGATTTAAAGCCATGTACATATTACTTTTAACAATGGATATATTGTTGACAGTTAATTTTGTGTTTTGTATTTTGAAGTCTCCTCAAAATAAGTCACAACATCTTTGGGAAGACAAAAATATACCCTAAAGCAAGAAAATCTGTTTATAAGTACAGATAGATGGTGAGTCTAGTGGATTGTAATTGACTCTTAAATGTCACCCAACAGATGCCAGATGTTCACGGCTTCTTAATTGAAAAAATAAATCCACCGAACTAATCGTGTTTGTTTTTCATACTCTTTCTTCACCACAGGTGTAAAGGGTATATAAAAAAAAAAAATATGTTTATTCTGGATGCTTATTAGTAGCGAAGTTGATTTAACGATGTCCAGCTGTCCATCTGGCTATTTGCAATGCATTTTCCGAAGACCCCAGAAATTATGGAGACTAAGTTAATATGTATTTATGTCAAACATGCTTCGTTATATTTTCTTTTTAAATTCAGCCTGATCGGTCTACAAATGGCTGAGATATGAGCAAAAACTACGACTGCCTCTAATTCTACCCATTAATTTCTTGTTGTTGTGTTTTTTTGTTTTCTGTATATACACAGAAAAAATTATTGCCAAATTATTTTCCAACAAACGCTTGTTTGAAAATTTTTTTAATTTCTATAAATTTTTTTTACTGATTCAAACAATATTTTTGTTTGATTTTTATTTAAGCAACAAAAATGTGGACAACTCTTCAAAAATAAAATAAACGCGTTATTGGTGTCAAATTTTCATAATTTTGTATGAAATATTTAACGCTCTTTAATGTTGTCGTCTTTTTGCATTTTTTTAATTGATCGTAAGCAACACTTCTTTATGTGAAATATAAGAACAACAACAAAAAACACACACAGTCTATTTTTGGACGCTTTAAAAAAGTGCAACTATAAGAAAAACAATAGCAGAAACAGCATTATAAGAAAACAAATCCCGTATTCAATTTTTTAAAACTGTTTGGTTAAATACATCAAATACAAAAATTGAATGATGACGAAAAACATATCGAGTCGGTCTGCCGCCGTTTTTGGTTACATTTCTTCTTTAGCAAAGGAAAGGATACAGCAACAGAGAATGATAAAGAAAAACATTGTGTTGTGTGTATAAATAAGACTTCGTTCAAAAATTATTCCAACAAAAAAAAAAATGTGTCTCAAAGCCAGCCGGCGGCTCTGCTCTGCTTTCATCTTCTCATACAGTGCTTACTTGTGTGCGCGTCATTGCTTGTGCAAAAACTTTTTTTTTTATTTTGAAATTTAGTATATGAATTTCAGTAAACGTTTTGCTTGATTCAGTTAAATTATTTGTTTGAAAAAATCAGTGTTTTTTTCAATAAACAAAATGCAAATAAATTGTTTGAATATGCGAATTTGTTTATAGGACCGATTTCAGACAAAAAATTTTTTGATTCTACAAATTTTTTGTTTGAATTGGAAAAATAATTTTTTCTGTGTATGTATGAAAAACGGCAAGATTCTAAGTTCCCAAATTTGGTACAAGCATCTTGGTTATCAATACACAACATTCGACAAAATGTGGACGAGATTGGTGAATGTTAATATTATCACCATAATGCTGTCATTACGACAATATGCTGTTATCAGTTTTTACAACACACCGTTGGTATATTGACAACATTCCGTTGTCATTTTGATAACACATTGTCTGAGTGAAGTAATTAAGAGACCATTCTGAACCCAATCAATAAAAATATATGATGCATTTTTGTAAATTTATTTAAAATTTTTAAAATGAATTTGACTGCATTTAGACTATGCAATTAACGCCGAGTTTTTTTTTCTATTTTCTTTTAAAGAAGTTGCTACGAAACTCTTTGCACATTTACATTTACATTTTTTTCATGCATTTTTTCAACTTTTTCAACCCCGTTTTCTTCCCTACACCTCTTGCTAACAACCAAAAAGTTGCATGCGAAAGTTGCGGCATTAATTGCATAATGTAAATATGGTATTTAACAAAATTCACCTGATTGATTTCAATCAAATGTACAATAAAAATTATAAAAAAATACAGGTTCTTCATTGAAAAATAGTAGACTTAAGGCCCAACTATAATATGCATAAGTTGGCTTAAGCAATAGTGCGAATACTTGTGATTCATATGTGTCGAACCATATTAAACTTAAGAAAACTTGTTGGTTATTTAAATGAAACTGGCATTAGCTTAAGCAAATTGTGAAACAGTTTGCACTTTCCGTACGGAAGAAAATATTTTTTTAATTTTATTTTTGGTTTTTTTTAAATGCTTTTGAGAGGCTTTTTGTGAATTTTTGACAGTAGCTTAAGCCATCTTATGCATATTATTGTTGGGCCTTATATATAAATTTTTTCAATTGCTTGTCTTCTTCATCGTCATAAATCTTTTGCACTTTGTACATAATTTTTTTCAAGAAGAAAATCTCCTTCGTAGCCAAGGAACATAATGCCTTCGTCACCGCTTATTATAAGGGAAATCACGATGGGTAGTGCAAAGTGTGCAAACGATACAAATGCGTGCAAAAATACACAAATTTGCACAACACAACAACAAAATGTACGTATTTGCAATTTTCTCTATTTTACTTCGTTTGTACTAAAAAACCATCAGCAAAATTAGTAGTGCATATTTGCTCAGATGCAAACATATGTATGTAAACAATAACATGTGACATATTAAGCGCCATATTGTTTTCTAAGGAAACTTATAAATTGAACATTTCCGTGGGTTTTTATATAAAATAGAGAATTAAATTTAAATAACTTGTTTTAATTTGCTTGTATATTATTTTAAACAAATGCAGATTTTTTACAGTGCTGCCAGAAGTTTTTCTCCTCTTTGATAAAAACAAGTACCGGCTTCGCTAACTAAAGCTATTAATAATAACAGTGCGATACCTATTTGACAACAGCACATTGTCAATTTTTTTTTTTTTTTTACTGTTAGGACCAGCACTCAGGGGATGACGCCTACTAATGCATTGCATTGTGTTGGAACTAGGAAAATAGGTTGTGGGAACGAGGATAGAGGGAGAAGTGTTTGTGAACATTCGATTTGAACTTAATCATGTTGTAAGTGAGAGGGAAGACTTTTGCAGGAAGGTTATTCCACATACGAACTGTGCGGGAAAAAAACGAATTCTCTCTGTAATGCGTTGTACGATTCACCTGCCAATCGACCACATAAGGATGGGCTCTTGAGGAAAAACATGTATTACGAACAAATGTACGGGTTTCGGGAATCAGATCCCTAATCTCGTCAGAACACATCCCATTGTAGTAACGATAAAACAGACAAATACAACCCATATTGCGACGGTGCTCAAGGGAGTCAATAGAATTGGATACCCTACTGTCACCAATGAGAACCTTCGCCCTCTCCTGCACGCGGTCGAGAAGCTCTAAAATAGACTTTGAAGCACCGGCCCACACATGAGAGTTGTATTCAATACGCGGTCGGATATAGGTGGTATAAATAGTAAGGAGATCAGATGCAGTGAAGTATAACTTACACCGTCTTAGAAAACCGAGGCACTTGAATGCTTCTTTCGACACTTTGAATATATTTTCTGTCCATCGGACATCACATTGTATCCTCATGCCTAGAACATCAAGAGATTCTGATTCCTCAATAATTATACCACCCATATATACAGATGAGGCACCTTGATTTGTCGCGCGTTTATGCCAACATGACAACAATGGTAAGTTTTTTATATTTCGGCCCAATTTGAAATTTGACAACAAATGTTGTCGAAATATTGACCACACTTCGTTATTATTTCATTACAATTGGTGGACAATTTTTTAACGACTTTTTTCGCTCTGTTTACATATGAAGTTTTCAGAATTAACTTTAGTTAATAAGTAATAACGATACTTTTATGTCACCCGTTAGAAGAATTAAAATAAATTTAACTTGTTTAGAATTTTATATTCATTAATTTTAAGTTCGTTTCGCTTTAAATCTTAAAAAATTAAGCAAGAACCATCTTTTCTTTTCTAATAAATTTTTTTTTGTCTAATAAAATAATTTGATAATCATTATCACTTTTAAGTGAATTGTGTTGCCGCAAGTACAAGCACATTGAAAATTTAAAATGAGGGCTGGTTTTATCTTTTATACTTAAACATTTTTTGTTAAAAAACAAAATGAAAAGAGAAAAACGAAAAAAAAAAATTATAATAAATAATAATTTTGTAAAGGTGTTTTACGTTAAACGACCACTTTAAATGCTAATTTTGTGTTAATATGTATAAATATGATTTTTTGTATGTACGGAAATTTTGTTCTTCCCGTAGATGATGATGAGGTTCGTGGTTGGGCTTTTGCTGTTGTACTTTTCGGATGGTGGATGTTGTTTTATTGTTCTCCATTAAATGCTGCTTACAAAGTAATTACGATGATATTTTAATATCTATTTAAGTACATGCTAATTTTATCCATGTAATAACTCTGTTTGATGTGTAAATGAAATAATTTTTTTAATACATACACGAACAGGTGTACAGTTGTAATCGTATAAATAGCAGACAATGGTTTTCATTAAAAGCAACAATGTGCAAAGCGCGCAATGGCTCCGTGTAATAAGTCCTCACGAAATAATAGGAATGATTGTAACTTTTGGGTGTTCGTATAACATGCAAGCAGACTGGGTAGGAAAAGGAGGCAGTTGCCCATTTTGTTTACAAATATCCAGCACTTCACAAGACACGACAGAGATTTCCAGGCAAACATATAGTGGAAGACCTGTCGGAAGTATAGACTATCAGCTTAGGTATTCTAATCGAATTATCTGGCTTGACAGGTTGAATAAAGTATCTTTATACGACTAATATCTACACTTTCTCTTACTTAATTTTTATATCACATTTAGTAGTATGGTCTTGTCAAAGCGAGGTCCTAAGACTCTACCTAATTTCTTGTTTGTTTATTTACAGGCAGCTTCCTTAACAAAACAACCAACCAAGTGTGAGAAGCTAGCTTTCCCTCAACAATAAATTTCAGTGTATTTATCAAATATGAAAAATTGGGAATTAAGCACGTCATACGGAAATCGTATTAATAATAAACTTTGTATTCCCGAAAATAACTTTGATAGTGAATAATTTTAATTCGTTGTTTTATTGACTTATTAGAATAACCAAATATAATTATTAAAGTAACCGTACGATGCATACCAAACTTTTTCTACGAGAACACATAACCGGGATACGTTTGTACCTACTAGCTTATTTTGGCTTTTTCTTATGTTTAAATGATCCAATTTAATTTTTATTTTTTTTAAAGCGTAAATAAATATTTTAAGAAGGTTTTAGTGTTGTTTCATGCAAATATTCTACACAGTTCAAAAGATATAAGCAAAAGAGTGCATGCATCCAACTATTATTCAAGTGATAAACAAGTGTTTGTAGTATTTGGATATTCTAACGGTTGCTTTTTGATGTTGTTGTGCATTCGCCATTATTTAGCTGATCTCCAATACCGAGTGCACAGTATGTAACAATAATTCATAATTTTCATTTTACAAATAAAATAATATAATTTAACCATACTATTAAATGGTTTGTTGCCTTTTATTTTGATGTAAGCTGGTGTGGCACAAACGTATCCCGGGTGTGTGTTTACGTAGGTGTCGACTTTGTAAGCTCGTAGCTCTTGAACCACTCATCCGAAATGCATCAAATAAACTTTAAACAATTATAAATGTTGCCTAGATCCGAAATCACTATTCCTTAAGTTAAGTCGTTCCTTAGTTACAGCACTGCAAAGTTGCAAGTGGATAAATTTGTACCCGGGTGTGTGTTCTAGGGTTAATGCCGATTTTTTTAAGTAGTTATTTAAGGGGCCAAATTTAATCTAAATAAAATTAACCAACCGCTTTGAAAACATATTAAAATGCATGTTGTGCTGACACTGCTATAATATTTCCCATATCTGTTTATAAAAGTGAAAATTTGTGATAATGTTCTATATTTCCCCGTTTCTGTTTTTTTTTTTTGTTGACTTCGAAAATGTTGTTTGAAGCTCTTAATAAAGCGATTAATACACATATTTTTGCACACACACAGACCTACATATCAGGACAGAAGTACACAGTTGGTCATGTATTCTAAATAATCTTAAAGACGAATGCATTCTTGTGAAATGCGAATCTCCTAAAAATAGCACATCAGTGCAAATAAGTGTTGTATTCTAACAATATATTTTCGTGTTACGCGACGGAGTCAAACTTGACGTGTGTGAACCAGCACTAAAAGAACTTCTAATTGTCAAAAAAAAAAAAAAAAAAAAAAAAATATACACAAATTTAATTTTTATAAAAGAAATGTATGCGCCAAATCTGTACATGGTATTAATATATGAAAATGATGTCAGACATATGGACACTGTGGCTGTTCGTGACAAGGCGCATTCTGGACATACAATTTTGGGCCACGCTTTTAAGCATTGCTCACCGTATGTCACGTATACCAAGCCATCAATTGTTACTGATTTGTCCGCATAAGCCGGTGACTTAACGTCATTACGAGGTGTCAAATAGCACGACAATAACCATTTCCATTTCGTATGTCTGAGTTCATACGGCTCATGTCTTATTGACAAGATTCTTCCTTTTTCTTCTTTGAACATGAATTGGCGTTCAAATGATTCATGTCATGTTGATGACATGTTTTTTATTTTGTTTTATTTGATATTGAAAACAAAAAAAAAATTAAACAACGAATAAGAAAGCAAAACGTAAAGACAGTGCATGCATCTGTGTACTCATTTCTTTTCCCCTCGTCCCTCTCGCCTATAAAGTAGCAATCTTGTCTTGACTATTATCAATTAATCGCAAAATTTTAATTTTAATAAGTCGATGGCTGCTATCGCCATATGAAGAGTATCGCCATTCTGTTGAAAACCCATCTCGCCCAGATCGAACCGTATTAATCCTATTATCAAATAAGAATTCAATGCTCGTTGTGCGGTTATGACCTCCACTGACCGTAACGCGAGCTCTGGCTTCATTTTCGAATAGATAGTTTCCGATGATGCCACGTAAACTGAATCAAACGGTGCATTTTTCTGGATGTAACGAAGTTAGCAGGGTGAAAGTGAAATTTTTTTTTTTATTAACAAACGCTTTTAGACAAAAATAATTCTTGTTTTTGAACACAATTTAGCGATAGAAATCAATGCAGTGTTTGAAAATAAGCACTAAATATCGCTCCTTAGTTTTCGGTTTGATAGATTTTAAGAAATCGCAAACGCTAATAGTGTTTGTGTAGAAAATCATTAAAGAATAATAACGTTTCCCTTTCTGTCATCTTCGAGCGCTAAAATAACAGACCACAAAAAGACAGAAAATATTGTGTTTGTTTTTATATCTTTTTTTTCGAAAGAATTTTTGTTTTGATCACGCAATTTGTGTTGATTGCGACGGCCTGTTTTTACACATTGCCAATTCACTACCAAAAAGCGTTTTCTTTCTCTTTCTTCGAAAGCTGCCCGCACAAATGATTTGGGCATTTCTCATACCGTACGCTTTGTGACTAAAATAATACTGTTCTAATCCAACTTAACAAAAAGATGAGAACATTTAATTCTATGAAGTTTTTGTTCAAAACCACAAGCTCATTAATGTTCGTTCGTTTCTGTTGTGCGTAGCGCAATTTTGGCAGGTAAAAAAACCAAACATTTTTTACAATAACAAAATACACATACGTAAAAAACAAAAATCCAGCATAAAAATTTTACACAAACTGAAACTATTCACCTTCTATTCTTCATCGATATAAAAAAAGAAACATTATAGAACAATAAAATATAATGTTTGTCTACAGTATCACTACAATTGGTCTGATTTTTAACGAAGAACAGAACACTATATAATGTTCGACACTTTCTTGAAAATAGTTACGAACGGTACTGAGGGTTGTCTTCGTCTACACAAACACTAAAATAATAGATATCGTTCCTAGGTGTGTGAGCCGAAAGCTTATTAATGTTCTGTTTATTTTTGAACACTGAATCGATGACTGATTTTCAACGTCAATTTTGATAGTTTGCTAGCTTTGTTTAAGTGTGATTTTACTCACGATGATTGGTCAGAGTTTAATGCCTATTAATATCTTAAAGTAAGTTCCGTAAGTTTAGTCGTGCTCCAGAATGTCTCGTATCTGAAACCCACTTTACCACTTTACCATACGACACAAAACATCCGAGCGGACGGGCTTGTGGTGGCACAGCCATAATTGTGCACAAACAGGTCAGACACTTTCCAATGCCGGAGTACAAGGAAGATTGTATCCAGGCTACATCTATAAATCTTACAGATTTTAAAATCACGTTATCATCCGTATATTGCCCCCTAGACATACAATTGCACGGGATAAATTTCTAAACTTCTTCTCCACATTGGGACAAAAATTCATTGCAGCAGGCGACTACAACGCTAAGCATACGTATTGGGGCTCCAGACTTATAAGTCCTAGAGGTAACCAGTTATATAACACCGTCACTGCAAAAAATCTTGATATCGTATCGAGTGGAGAACCTACCTATTGGCCCACTGACCTCAACAAGCTACCAAACCTTATCGACTTTGCCGTAATTAAAAACATCAAGCGCGATCAATTACGAATTAGTTCTTTACACGGTTTATCGTCTGATCATTCACCTTCAATTCTTATTCTAAAAGCCAACTTTGATAACGCAGCTGTAAACTTTATTTCCTATCCAAACAAAAACACAAATTGGTTGAAGTATAAAATGTATGTGAGCTCTCATCTATCTCAGAGCATTTCCCTAAAAAATTCATCTGATATCCAAACTGCTGTCGACCGATTTACGGATGTCTTGGATTCTGCTGCAAGAAATGCTACCCCAATCCGCAATTCCCATCTATGGATATAGAGACCCTTGTCAGGGAAAAAAGGAAGTTGAGAAAACAATGGCAAAATAATCGTTCTCCAACCATCAAGGCCCAACTGCGGTTATGCCAGGCAACTCTACGCAACAAACTGAGACAGGAACACGACAGCAATAGAAGGCTATCTAAAGAGCCTAGATGCCATAAAAACTCCAATTACAACTTATGGAAGGCTGTAAGACATATGCAATGCCCTATAATCCACGAATCTCCACTAAGACTGGAAAACCGTTCCTGGGCCAAAAACACAAATGAAAAAATAAACGCCTTTGCAAGCCACTTGGAAAAAGTGTTCACGCCCCATGATGGTCATACTTGTTCCTGTCGTCCAATTATTCCTGATACAGTTAACGATCCAATAAAATTTAAATAAACTCAAGTAAAATCAGCGATAGAAAATATCAACATTAAAAAATCTCCCGGTCCTGACCGCATCACAGGCTCAATGATAAGAAACTTACCTACGTTTGCTTCAAGAATCGTGCTGCTCATCTTTAATGCGATATTACGAGTTGGCTACTTCCCATCCTCTTGGAAGACCTCTACAATTGTTATGATTTCCTAAAATGGAAAATAAAGGTTAACCCGGCTAAATGTGCTCACTTAACTTTCACGCTCAGAAGACAAACGTGCCCAGCTGTAAAAATAAATAAAATCACTGTTCCGGTAGAAAACCATTTAAGTACTTGGGAATTCATATAGATAGACGCTTGACCTGGTCTCGTCATATTGAAGCGACTATGAAACTTAAAGCAGCTCAACTACATTGGCTAATCGGTCGAAACTCAAACTTATCCGTAGACAACAAAGTTTTCTTATACAAGTCTATCATAAAACCAATATGGACATATGGCATCCAATTATGGGGTACTGCATGCGCATAAAACATCCAGAAGCTACATAGAAGACAGTCTAGGATATTACGGCAAATTGTCTGCGCCCCATGGTATATACGTAATGACATTATCCACAGAGATCTTAGCATCGCTACCATCCAGGAAGAAATTAAAAAGTATTCAGTCCATCCCAACTACCTCGCTCGGGATCTAATAAAGTTCGAAGATCACCGGAGGCTGAAAAGACCCGACACTTTGAGCCTAGCAGGCTTTTTTGACACTTTATTTTTTTAAGGGTTACATTGGTAATGGCTTAATACAAATAAGAATTAGGATAAAGCTTTGAATACATATTGTAATTTTCGACATGAATAAAAAAAAAAAAAAAAAAATAATAAATAAACAAAAAAAAAAAATTTTTAGCTCATTTTATAGTACAGTTATTAATAACATTATCGCTAAATAACTTAAGCAATCTTAGACTGAAATTTCGGGAGAGGTTACTCGCAGAGCTTAGATGAGATTCGTCTTGGTGTTTATCGTATGGTATCACACGGGCCCATAGATTATGTAGGCACTAGGGAAAGCTGATCAGGTCAGAGCAGATACTATCAGGGATTTACTTATAGCTTGTAAATGATGGACACGGATTCAGGAGTCTACCTTGAAGATATTGATATAAGAAGGGCATAAATGTAGGCTTTCTGTATTTCAAGCGAAAGTTCTAAGGATTTTTTAAGTCGAAGAATTCAGAAAGGTTGTAGTGCTCGATCTCGAAAGTGACTTTATGTATGGACAGATAGGCAGCTTTGAGGGACTTGATGGGCTATTTTGTGAATTCTGAGCTAGTAGATAATTATAAAGAGCTTTAAGGGAAATCTTAGGGGAGTTTGTAATGATTCTATGCTGGCAGCGGGTCTTCGAAACGTCACCGGTTACGATATTGCCGGTTTAATGGCGACACTTGGCTCGGAAACATATGATTTTGACTTTGTGGAGGCAGTCAAACTTTCACTTTCAGCGTTTATCAGGCAAGATTAGAGAATAGTTATTAAGCGGGACAAATCTGGCCTGTAGAAATAGAAGGGATTGTAGAGTATTAAGGATGTTAAGGCCAGTGCTGAAGAAGACTGATTAAAATTAACTATTTAGCAGAAGAAAAGTCTGCGTTAGAGCCATGATAGGTATTATCACGCCATTCAGTAAGTCGATGATAGTGGGATATAACTTTTTGGATTTATGTAGAAGAGATAGAGGCAGTCGAACACTTTAAGTACGAGTCGTACTCAAAAAATCTAGTACGAATAACACTAAAACGTATTCAAAACAATACTAATAGCGATTACATTCGAAAATCAATCCCGCAATTTCTTGAAATAAGTATAAAATTCTTAAACCAAGTAAAAAAGATTTAACTTTCGATGTGTTTAACCCTCCGGCTTACGCATGTTTTGATTTTCTATACAAATTTAAAAAAGGTCTGGCCAGACTCATGTGTACCACGAAGGGATAAAAAGAAAATTTGGACTCTTGATTACTAAATCATATTTTTATATCTAAATGTTATATTTTTTGTTAAATATGTACATAAGATTTTTAAATTAAAAACCATATCGACGTTTTATCATTCGGTAAGATGTAAAACGGGAAGTTAATCAATCATATAACATTTTCTTTCTAATTTCTTTTTTTGAGATTGATTCAATCTTAGTTTTACTTAAATCAATCTCATTTTCGGATTATTTCAAGTACGAAATCGGGATTGAATATGGATAATTTAAGTATTTTGCGATTGAAAATCCGTACTTGATTTAAGAAAATCCGTACTCACCGTACTATTAATACCGCTTCGGATTGATTTGAGTATGGATAGATTGATTTTTCTATTGAGTGCAGACTAAGATAGCTGGGTTGAACGTTCATGGGCGAATTGGGAGATGTCTCGGGCTCAAGAATTTGATGAGATTTATTATGGGCATGACCTGTCTGTAAGGCAATCACCTGGGAGCTGTGCTTATTAAGAACTATTATGTTTTATTAGCGTTTTTTTTTTCTTCTGATCCGATAATTATGTCCACTATTTTTTATGCTTTCCCTTTTTCATATTGGTCTCCGTGTGACGATGTGAAGGTTAAAATAACACTAACATTTCCTAACCTTATAGACCTAACCTTAGCAATAAAAGACAATAAAAACTCTTGCTTGCATTAAGCGTTTGCAAAAAATTTGGCCAACTGGGCTCATGAAAATCTTATTAATTTTTAAATAGTGAATGTTTAAGTTAGATGTTTTCATCGTTGTCTGTTCGTGAACATGAACTTAAATCATTTTTTATTGCCATTTTAATACAAAGTGTTTAACTTTCAGAGGGATTTAGTACATAAAATTTATCTTACTTACTCATACATACATAGTTAATAACATTAAAAAAATATATTCAAGTTTTTAATAAAAAAAATTGGTTTTAATGTTCATTTTGCAGTCGTTCCTAATCGCTAAGGTAAACCCAAATGGCTGTAAATTGAAATAAAATTGAGATAATTAATTCCTTCAGGGTTTAATTTATATTCTTGGATTTTATAATGAAGTTAAGAAAATTGTTAAACAAATAAGAATTGCTTGTTTGTGTGTGTAGTCAAAACATAAATATTTTATGTAAATAATTTTTCATACCACAATTTTTGTCAAATAATAAGACTAATTAGGGATATTTTTTTAATACGAGGGCGTTCCCAAAACTAGGCGCTTTAGCAAAAACCCAAAAGAACTGTAGACACATTTTCTTTAGTGCTTAACATAATCTCATTTTAGCTCGATGAACTTTTCCCAGCCATATTTAATATAGCTTCGAAATCGTATTTATATTTAGAACTATTTCGCTCTTTTAAACAGCCATCAATTGCAGACTTCATCACCTGTTTACTGATGGTAAATTTGAAATATTTTGCAAGTTTGCAAAAACAAAATAATCCGAAGAATCCAAGTCTGGCAAGTAAGGTGCGTGATTAAGCAATTAGAACTTTTATAGCTCACGCACCTTCAGCCGGCGATCATCCAATAAAACTTTGTGTATTCTATTAAAGATTTCTATGGTGTTCGTCTTGGAAGCTTCTGCGTCCTCGTATAAACTCTGCCACCCAATATTGAGCTGAGCTGACTCTCGCAAAGTCGAATCTAGCTCTACTTTAAAATTGGTTGAACTGAAACTTTTTAAATGAAAGTATTGAATAACACTAATGGCGATTAGCTCTTTCCAAGCTAACAAATTCACTGAGATCCAGTAGCCCGTTTCTGCATTTCTCACATCGTAAAATTTTTTTCAAAAGAAACGAGTGAATTGCAACAAAAATAATGTTAAATGAAACAAAAATTGATTTTTCTCACACAAGTGTTTCTGTATCTTTACTTTGCGAGAATTATCTGTTATTTGAAATAATTTACCAGCAATTATTGGAAGGATGTGAGAAAAAGTGTATTGCCTGTTTAACGATGTCGAACGTCATCGTTCGCATAGAAAATTATATTTAAAACAAAAACAAAATTCGAAAATTTGTTTTTGTTTTAAATGTAATATTCTATGCGAACGTTAACGTTCGAAATCGATGAACAGGCTGGTAAACTGTAAAACTGATGCGAGAAAAACAAAATACGGATATTTTTAATTTAAAATGTGTTTACATGCTATTTTAATAAAAAAAAAAAATGGAAGGGATTTAAATGATAAATGTACAATTTAAACAAGTAAGAAAGTATAGTTGGTCAAGCCCGACCATTTGATACCGTACACCACAGTTTTTAAAAACACATCATGCTTATGTGTTTATATAAATATGGATTTATCTATGTTTATAAACTTCAGTAAAATTTGTTTAAAGGTTTGTGAGAGGCAGATGTTGCACCCTACCTCCCCTTGTGGTCCTATTTTTGAAAAGCTGTATAGCTTATGTGTCCATATAGATATGAATCTATCTATGTTTTAAATTTCATTAAAATCGGTTTGATAGTTTCTGAGAGGAAGAAATTTCCCCCTTTCTTCCCTCGGGGTCCTATTAATCAATAGGCTTGATCCCTGTGCCAATAAGAACCTATGTCCCAAAAAGCCTAGCATTCTTTTTCCCAAACTTTATTATATTGTCTTTCATATTTACTTATTTTTGGGGAAGACATACATATTGGCTTGAAAAGTTGTCTTTAAAAAATCAAAAATGTATGTGTTGTCAACGGTTTTATATACTATTTTTAAATTCTTTTTATTTAAAAAACTCACTCAAGAAAAACTAACATAAGTTTATAAAGTACCTTTTACATACTTAACAAAAATGATAACCTTTATTAGGACCCTTTACACTGTATAAGAGTAAGATAAAAATTTTGCCCTTTTTTTATATTTCATATACGAAACAAAGAAAAATAAGCGCAAATAATACAAGAAGGGAAAATATTTAAAAAAAGTGTAAAATCCCCAATCCCCAATCCCCAAATGACTTCCTTTGTCCATTTTGCTCACATGAAATCCCTAACTTTGGGGATAAATCCCTGAGTCTAACAGCCCTGTGTAACCGCCCTGGTATTTTTTGTTGGTCATTATTTTATGTTCTAATAAAAATGGAAATACAATTATGCCTCGCAAAGCTAAAAAATGGCAAATCTGCAGGTCCAGACCATATTCCTTCGGAACTTCTCAAATATGGAGCGCCGATATTAGCAATAAAACTACATCCAATTATAAAAAAAGTTTGGGACACAAACCAGATGCCGACATCGTGGAAAGAAGGTGTCGTAATCACGATTCCAAAGAAGGGCGATTTAAGTGAATGCAAGAACTGGAGGGGCATCACCCCATTTGACGCTATCTCTGGCAACGATTCTATTAGAACGCATTCAACCATCAGTATAATCTATACTTCGCAATGAACAAGCTGGATTGGTAGATCCTGTGCTGACCACATTAATTCTCTTCGTATTATCATTAAACAGTCCAAAGAATACAACACACACCTTTATCTTCTTTTCGTTGACTTTGAAAAGGCATTTGACACAGTCTCAAGGATTCACTTATGGGATACCCTGTTATCTAAAGGCATTCCAAATAAAATTGTTATGCTCATCCGAGAACTATATAATGAGTCCACCAGTCGAGTACGTTTTATTAGTATTACCAGCCTACCATTTTCTTCCTCTGCTGGAGTTAAATAAGGCTGTATTCTATCACCTACATTATTTTTTTTGCTACTTCGGCAAACCAATATCGAAGCCCCAAATGGCATACAGTGGAACTTGGCCGAAAAACTAAATGACATAGATTATGCCGACGACATTTGCCTAATGGCACACCGCTTCGAAGATATAGAAGCTAAACTAAAAAGACTTTCAGAAAATGCGAGGAAGATTGGTTTGAAAATTGATTTAAAAAAGGACAAAGCTTATGCGTATAGGCACAACTTTAACAACACCACTAAATCTGGCAAATAACTTAATAGTAGATGTAGAATCATTTAACTATCTAGGAAGCGTATTGACAAAAGATGGCGGCACTACTGATGATATACAGGCACGTATTAACAAAGCAAGAGTTGCCTTCCTATCACTGCATAAGGTATGGAAAACCAACACCATCAGTAGGAAAACAAAACTTCGGCTCTTTGACTGAAGTGTAAAGTCTGTTTTGTTGTACGGCTCTACTACATGGGGAATAGCACAGTCCAATTTGAAAAAACTTCAAGGGTTTATAACCGTTGCATGCGCCGGATTCTTTGTATCTTCTGGCCAAACACCATATCAACAGAAGACCTCTTAAAAGTTACACACAATTTACCAATAGAAAACGAAATAATGAAACGCAAATGGACATGGATTGGCCACATTTTGAGAAGACCTGAAGGTGATATCACCCGATCTGCACTTCAATGGAACCCCATGGCCATTGTAGACCTGGAAGACCAAGCACAACGTGGGTACGAGCTGTCAAACAGAATGCAATATAATTAATAAATCATGGAATCAAATTAAGTATCTTGCCAGGGATCGTAGAAAATGGAAGGGAATTGTAAACGCCCTATGTTCACCATGAAGTTTTATTTTTTTTTATATTACCTATATCGGGTGATTTTTTAAGAGCTATAGGAAAGTTACAAAAACACATAAAATTCAGAAAAATTCATGAAATCTTTATTTGAATCGATAGTACGGTCCATATAATTTAATGTTTGAAGATTATTTCATGCAAATGTTGACTGCGACTGCGCCTCAAATGGTCCATCCGATTAGTCCAATTTCGGCATACTCTTTCCAACATTTCGGCCGGTATCTCATGAATAAATGCTTCAATGTTGCCTTCCAATGCGTCAATTGAAGCGGGCATGTGTGTATAGACATGAGCTTTTACATAGCCCCACAAAAAATAGGCGGCCAATTGTTCGGTCTCAAACGTGAAATAAAATGTTCACCGAACTCGCCTCTCAATAAGTCCATTGTTAAGCTTGCTGTGTGGCATGTGGCACCTTCTTGTTGAAACTACATGTCATGCAAGTCAAGATCTTGCATTTTGGACAAAAAAAAGTTGGATATCATCTCACGGTAGCGCTCACCATTCACAGTTACGTTACGATTCGCATCATCTTTGAAGAAGTACGGTCCAATGATGCCACCAGCCCATAAACTGCACAAAACTGTGACTTTTTCTGGATGCATTGGTAGCTCTTGCAATGCTTCTGGCTGATCTTCACTCCAAAATCGACAGTTCTGCTTATTAACGTACCCATTGAGCCAAAAATGAGCTTCGTCGCTGAACATAATAAGCGCGCGATGAACTTTCTTAACAGAGCACGCATTTTGATAATAAAATTCAATAATTTGCAAGCGTTGTTCGTTTGTAAGACGATTCATGGTTAAATTATAGACCAAACTGAAGATGTTTGACAGTGAAACAAAACACGAAACGTGCGTCAGCTGTTTAAACCAGTGTTGCCAAAAAGATAATAGCTTAAAAATCACCCGATACATATGTAATTTTTTTATGAATATTTAAAAAAATAAATAAAGGACATTTATATATTTATATATATTTTAGTTTAGGCGTAAAGGACTAATCCTCGTCAAAAATCGAAAATTATCGGTTATAACCGATCAGTATACAAAAAAAAAGAGGTATTTAACTAATATTTCTCGATAAAATATTATAATAGGCTTGATCTCAAAAATCACTAATAAATATTGGCATAAGTAGAACAATTTACATAATTTTCTTTTAAGGCTTCTTAAATGCGTTTAAAATATTTTGCTTTATTATATCCATTATTGATCAAAGCATATATTTAAGGGATGAAACCAAATATTGGGGACCAATTTACTGTTCTCTCTCAAAAATCATAAAATTTATTTCTTTAAAATTTAATTTATTTAAACCATTTACATAATTTAACCTTAAAGTATTTTTTAAGAATTTTTGCAACATTATCCCTTTCGAAATCAAAGTATTGAACTAAGAAAATATTTACTTGAACAACTGTTTCAACCACTTGTGTACCCAAAAGTGTTTTTAAAAACTTTTGTATCAAATAAATCAGTAAATAAATGTGCTGTAACTACTACCCTTAAGTTATACAACACAGTTCTTAGCCAAACATGCCCATAAACATATGCAACATATTTTTGTATATTTAAATCTAACAGTCTGCTTTCACATAAAAAAATATTTTAAAATACAAAAAAAAAAAAAAAAAAAAATGAAAAATTGGAATAAAGTAAAATAAAATATTAATAATTGAAGGCTCACATTTAACCTCGGCATTGGTTAAAGGTCAGAACATTGAACTACAAGTGTTGATAAACCACAAAATTATTCACAAAGTAAAAATAAAAATTATTATGAAAAATCTAAAGAAAAAAATTTTATTTTTTTTTTTTAAATCCCAGAGAGCTGAGGTGGGTGGGGAAGAAGCCAATGCTGGGTTAAGTTTTTATTGTTATGTAATTCATCATTTTTTACGGCTGTCAGTTTATGTTTACAAAGGCCTTTCATTTCAGTTTTATAATTTTTTCGTTCAATTTTCGGTTTATTTTTTTTTCTATATCTATTGGGATTATTTTGTGTTTTTTATTCTCAAGGGTGTAATACTGTCAGGCTGAAAATCAAATATTGTATAGGTGAGTAGATTAACGAGTAAGTAAAGAGCATATAGCAAGTGAAAAAATAACCTAAAAAATTCAGGGTTGTATATTAAATACAGTTTTTTTTTTAAATATTATTTATAATAGAAACTAGGAATTATTTCCGAAGGAAAGAAATACCAAAACACTCATCTCACAAATCGAGAAACGATGGAATGTGAAGGAAAATTGACATTTACTTTCGAGAAAACCTCTGCGTTATACAACAAAAACGTACACATTTTAAGAGAACGGCAAAAATGCACTATTTACCTAACTTTGTACGTCTGTAATATATATTAAAACGCTTTTTAAACACTTTGAATCAGTGTTCGAAAATAAACAGTACATTATTTAGCGTTCGGCTCACACAGCGAAGAACGATATCTATTTTTTTAGTGTTTGTGTAAACATACACAAACCTTAATACCGTTCGTAACTATTTTCAAGAAAGAACCGAACATTATATAATGTTCGGTTCTTCGTTAAAAAAACAGAACAATTGTAGTGATACTGTAGAAAAACATTATATTTTAATGTTCTATAATGTTTTTTTTTCGTGTGTGTATTTTGTTTTTGTAAAAAAAGTTTGGTTTTTTTTTTATCAGCAAAAAGCGACGAACATTAACCAGCCGAACCGAACACATTTAAGTTCGTGGATTTTCAAAAAAAAACCGAACGGAATTTAATGTTCTCATCATTTGTTGAGTATGATGAAAACAGCATTATTTTTGTGTTCGAAAGATGACAAACAGGGAAACGTTATTTTTTTTAATGAATTTCTACACAAACACTATTAGCGTTTGTGTTTTCCACAAATCTACCGAACCGAACATTAAAGAACGATATTTAGTGTTTATTTTCGAAAACTGCTTTGAATCAAAAAATGGAGAAAAAAATATACTGTGCATATCTGCACACAAATTCCTTTAAAACAATATACAATGTTTCATTAATTTTATAAAGGTTCACAAAACAAATTTTGTACGAAAATTTTCCTTACTTAACGTTTGTTAAATCCATAACAAGAAAGATTGATATATTTGGCTATGGCGAATATTTTATACCCTTCAATATGTTACGATAAGAAAAAAGTTCATATTAATTAATTTTTAGATGTCTTAGGCCCGTTTTCACAACTTACCGATAGCTTAAAGTAGACTTTAACCAGCCTTATAAAAAGTGTTCCTTTATTAAAACTTTACTTTTACCTAAAGTGAGCGATAAGGTAAATTAAGGTTCATCCTACCTGGTAGGCAAAAATAAAGTTGTAATAACGGAACACTTTTTATAAAGACGATAAAATCCTACCTTTACCTATCGGAAAGTTGTGAAAACGGGCCTTAAATGGAGAATATTGGACATAAATGTATAACAATCTAGTCCCCATCATTGCGGGGGTCATTAGAAAACTCTTTTCAAAATACACAAAGACAGCCGGTTAGACGGACAGATTTGACCATGTATTAACGTAAGTATTGCGGCCTTACCTAAAGTTGGTCTTAACAGCGGTTCAAACAATTTGTTGACCACCGTCTCATTTAACCTCCAGCCACAAAGCCGTGAAAAAGTAGCAATCGACGAAAATGCAGGAGGCTTATGCTGAATTGCGATGCGAAAATCAATGCGATGCGCAAATGAAATGCGATGCGAAAGAAAATTGGTATTCTGTTAGACTTTCGCAATCGCATTCGCAATTTATTTCAAATCGTGGCAACGCTGCTCAAATATATGTCAGTGTCAATAAACGTCAAATTAAAAATAAATAAATTGTTTGTGTTTGGCTGTGAAAATTGTTTAAAAAATATATTTAGGACATTCTGTAATAACAAAAAAAAATAATAAAAATGGACTTTGTGGCACTGTGGTTCGACGACGAAGAAAATGAAAATGTTTTGTGTGTACTTTAAAATCGCCTTAAACCTATTAAAATTAAAGTTGAAGTCAAATATTTTTTAACTGGTTTAAATATTTCATACTTTTTCCATCCTGCAGCTTCTCTAATAGGTGGTCCATTGATATTTAGTTCTTCAGTTAACGTTTGCCACAAAGTATTTGCCGAATGACGTGCATTTGGTGCTTATTCATAAATTCTATCATTATTTCAAATTGACGCGGTTTGGTGGTCTTATTGCTTGCTTCCCTGAATTAAATAATAAATATATAATGAATAAATAAATAAAATATTATCTTTCATAACATGTTTGTACTTTGCGAATGCTATTTTGTTGCCGAATAAATTTTGCGAATTTGACATTTGTTTTCGCAATGTAGAATACCGACTTGACACCTTTTTGCATTTGAAATTGCGATTAAAAAAAAACCTTTGCGAATATCGCAATACAGAATAGCAATTGTTCGCATTTATGCATTTTCGCATCGCATTGATTTTCGCATCGCAATTCAGAATAAGCCTCCAGGACAGACGGACATCGTTAGATCAACTTCAATAAGGACTCAGATTATGAATTCGTTATAGGATTTAAGATCAATACTGTAAAATAACAAGCGAAAAAAACCTATATACATATAAATCCATTTCACTTGTGGTGTGGGGTGTAAGTGGAAATAAGAACGATTCGATAACCTGTACCACAGTATAAACAGAAAGATTTTCTAGAATGAACGCTATTTAGCACCCATGGGTTATCATAGATCTGGAACAAATGTAATGAGCTAAGGATTGGTGTAAGAGTTTTTTGTGCCGAATATTATCTAAATATCCACATCCACATAGAAATTGATCGTCTTAAAGCGGCTTATATGCGACCTATTATCAATTTTCGACCTTGAACTACAATTTTTACGCGATGTAGCAGCTATTATAAAAGTGACCACTATAAAATTTTATTTCAAAACAGATATTTATGGCATTTAAAGTAAATTCCGGGAGGGATTCTTGTATGGGAGTTCCGATCAAATTTGGGTTTATGTTTCAATAAGATATTTATACCCACACCACAATAGTGGAGAGGGTATTATGCATTTGTGCTGATGTGTGTAACACCTTAAAAAAAAGTAGACCGATCGACTCAAAATCACTTTCTGAGTTGATCTAACGATGCCCGGCTGGCTGGCTGGGTGGCTGCCTGGTTGGCTGGAAGGCTGGCAGGCTGTCCATGTAATCTCCTTGCGGAAAATTGGTCCAACAGACTGGTCCTGGGATTTGTGCAAATGGAACAAGTACAAAAAGAAAGGACTCATGACCAGTGAAAGAAGAACCAATACCTTAACTGGTTTATGAAGAACAAAAGGGCAGAAAAAGTCAGTACAGTCTTCACCGGTGCTGTGACACATTTTTTGGTACTTTCTAAAGTTTGGTTCTTGAATTTAATACAAGGATTTGTTTTATTGAAATAGTACTACATTGTATAGAAATTCTGCTACATCTTAGTAACTGACACCAAGCACGTTCATTAAGAGTAGATCTGTGACTGGTCAAATGGTGTCAATTGACCCCCTCCATATAAAGTGTTAAAACTAGAACCGGTCTCTACCACCAACAACCTATCACGGGACTACTTTGGTATCAGTTCGCTTCCCTCTAGGGCTTGTGCGCAAAGTACAGGTCGCAATTTTAGAGATAATTTGATAAAATTGTGCTTATAGGTTCTTATTGGCACAAGGACCAAGCCTATTGAAAATGGGCCGAATCGTAAGACAAAGGGGAGATAGGGGCAATTCCTGCCTCTCAGAAACTATCAAACCGATTTTAATGAAATTTTAAAAATAGATAGATCCATATTTATATGCATACATGAGCTATGTAGTTTTTCAAAAATAGGACCACAAGGGGAGTTAGGGGGCAATTTCTGCCTTTCACAAACTTTCGAACCGATTTCAATGAAACTTAAAACATAGATAGATACATATTTCTATGGACACATAAGCATGTTTCTCCATGGGTCCCGAATAGGGTGCACTCTCGTAAACGTGTTTTAAAATACTGTGGTGTAGGGTATCATATAGTCGGGCTTGACCGACTGTACTTTCTTACTTGGTTTGGAATAAATTTTGTCTTAATATTAATCTAATGAGGTAGTTCATGTGCACAAAGACCATATCGAAAGTATATGTGTATGCGTGCTATGTGAAGTAATGGAATGCTTTTCACAATTTAAATAACCTGAACTTTGCGCACATTGTTAAATGGACAGCCAACCCGTCAGTCAGCGAACTAGTTAGATTTATGGACATACATTGCTAGATCGACTCAGAAAAAGAATCTGAGTCGAGCGGTCTACTAAAAGGTGGGTTTAATACCATTTTTTTATTCTACAAACATCTGTTGCAAATAGAAGCTTTCTTATATTCCATGTTCCGAATCGTGTCCATGCTCTAAAGCTATAAGTCGTCTTCTGTTGGGAATCATTTTGGATTTCATTCATTGTGGTTTATCTTATCGTGAAAGTATCGGGATTGGTAGTACTCAGCTGTGCTTCCCAAGGCAGCAAGTATCATGTAATATGTACTTTTATATATTATATCGACCCCTTTGCGCAAAATTATCGTATA
The DNA here is from genome assembly GCA_930367215.1 of Pollenia angustigena. Lineage (NCBI taxonomy): Eukaryota > Metazoa > Arthropoda > Insecta > Diptera > Polleniidae > Pollenia > Pollenia angustigena. Next base: position 41,491,062 of record OV884058.1, on the reverse strand, counting down.
TGCCAATTTTTTGGAAATTGAGTTTTTGATGCAATCTTGTTCTTCATTCAAATAGACGTCAACTGACAAAATATTGCAAGCTAAAAGCAGAGAAAAGTAGAAAAATGGCTGTCCTGTAAAATTTGGGTTTGGTAACATACGATAATTTCACGTAAAAGGGTCGATATGTTACTTAACCACCATTTGGCAAAGAGAATGTTCATTCAGTTAAGAATAAATGATGACAAAATTAGAGACACCATATTTTCTTGTTTTTTTTTTTTTTTTTTAAATACACGCAAAGAAAAAACATGGTTGTGGTCAACATATTCTAAGAGCAACATATTATGATAAGAATTATGATTGTAGTCACCATATTAAGATTATTATTGAATCATATTATGGCTAAATATATTCGTAATATTACATCATAATATTTTTCCCTTAATCATATTATTATTCTGTTAATCATACTAAGTTAAGAAGTAATCAAATTATTGTCATGTTAATCATAATAAGCTAAGAAATTAATCATGTTATTGTCATGTTAATCATAATAAGCTAAGAAGTAATCATATTATCATCATGTTAATCATAATAAATTAAGAAGCAATCATATTATGATACAGCACCTTTCATAGCTGTCATAAAAACACAAAATAAATTAAAATATTTTTGCATCGATTTTTTATTTTGTGGCTTTTTACAATTTTTCGTAATGTTAATCAAATAGCGGAGTTCAATATAAGGCTTGCAAAAGAGCAAATGAAAAATCTGTGGTTTTCATGGGCAACCGCGTGTGTCAATTTTTTCGATTTTAAGATGCTGATGAAATATCGTAGCACTTTTATAAAATATAACGAAATCTCTGTGTGTTTTGTTGTTGGATTTTACAAAAAAAAACTATGATATTTTGTATTTGCACTATTACATCTCTAATACTTGAATGAATTCCGCTTATATTTTAATTTTTTGATTTCTTTAAACTTTTTTTTTATGGAATCTTATCTTTTAATTGTTTAACCGCTCACAAATAAAAAAACGACACAACTGCTTCAAAATTATTTTACAAGTGGCGCTAACATAATATGATTAGAGTAAAAATAGTTTGATTGCATCTTTAACATAATATGATAAATGTATAGAAAGTTATCATGTTATGGCTATTAAATATCATGATATGCTTGTGGGTAATATAATATGTTTTGAAAGTTATCATAATTTAGTTGTTAGAAAAATAATTATTTTTCGGTCAACAATACTCAAATTCATAATTGCGATAAACATTGATATGTTTACAGTAACTATAATATTGTTGATATTAAATAAAAATAACAATTATTTGTGTACGACAACAATATATTGTTACATTAAACAAAGTGTTGTTGCCGTAACCATGCCCAACCATATTTTTTCTCTGCGTGTATAAATAACTTTTTTATATTAATTTTATAAAAATTAAAAAGTAAAATAACACAAATTAAAACAAAAAAGTATTTTAGGTTTTTTTTATGGTGATCTAAAGATTTACCCCCGTATTCATAAACGATAATTAAATGTAACATAACTACGTTTATTAAGTATAATTTTCCTATTAAATTTGTTCTTTAAGCCTTTATAAGATTTAAACATTTTTTATGAATACAGGCATTAATAACTGTTTCACTAAATGCAAAGAGCTTTTTCTTCCGCAAAACTACTTTTAAAACAAATTCGAAAAACTTTTTTTTTATTTTAAATGTATTTGGCTAAAAAAAGAGTTCTATCGACTTCGTGAAATTGGCAGTTAAGTTTTTTTTACTTGCTTTTTTATTAAACTTTATCATTTGTTTCCAATTATATTCACTCCTTTGTTCAATTAGCCTAAAATTTCCCGAAAATATATTGCTAATTAATAACTTTTTTTAAGATATTTTTGTTGTCAATTTTTTTGTACCATTTTATTATTTTATTGCTCTTTAAAGTTAAAAAAAAGTTTTTCGACAAAATTTTTTTTATCGTCTCTTTTTATACGAATTTATCATCTTCCTTGGAATTTTATTGCTTTAAAACAATTGTTTGGCCAAACAAGGAAAAGAGCCAAGTAAAAGGTACAAATTGAATATTTCAAATTAACACTTGGTAAATTTTCTTTTTTGTTTTATAAAAAAAATCCATTTTCCTTCTTTCAAAGAAAAAGTTTTTATTTAGTCTACGCGTGAGAAAACTTGAAAATGTAGAACTAGAAAATAAAAAATTAACATTCAAAACCTTAAGGGGAATAATGTATTGGGCAAGGATTTTTCAGAAGAGGTTGAGGAGGGCTGGTAGAAGTACAAAAGAGCATAAGTAAAAAATTGTTAAAACTTTTCAAGTCATATAAATAACAAATAAATCAAACACAATCCTCAACATTTCAACGGCAATGTTAAAGTTTTTTGTGATGGAAACATAGAATTTTTTATGGTAAAATCTTAAAAAAATAAACAGAAAAACATTAAAATGGGATGAAAGCGGATGAGAAATAGTAGAGTTTAGAAAATTTATGAGCCATTAATAAAGTTTAACTTAAATACTAAAGCTTCAATAATAAAATAAATGAGAAAGATATATTAGGCATTCCGAATCTGTTCTAAATATAAAAATTAAAGGGTATTTCTGTCGTTTAACATAAAGATAAAAAAAAAATCAAAGCATCAGAACTTGGCTGCATCAAAACAGATATCAAAGTATAACATGACAACAGAGCAATGGTAATACCACCATGTAGATGGCAGTAAAGTAAAGCACCAAATACACCAAGCTCTACGATCAGCTATTTACAGAACGGTTAAAGATACAGATTCCAAATTACGAACGAGTAAAAAAGTATTGCATAAGGATTTAAGGATTGGTATTTATTGAATATTTAATCTATCTAGCAATCAATATATCGTTACCAAAAACGCAAAAGACATGAGACCAAAGAAACTATTTAAAATGGTAAATTGATTAATTGCCTTAAACTGTTAATAATTAAATATTCTTCCAGATTTCTTGTAAAACCTAACAGTTGTTTTGACAATGTTGCGTATTATATTTATTTTAGCGTTTATCGTTTCATCTTTTGTAGATAGTAGAAGTCTGCAAGAATAAATAAAAACCAATTTCAACACACTCATTTGTTTTTTAACTACAATGAGTCGAGCTCCCAATAATAACGAAACAAATGAAAGAATTACCAAAGAAAAAACAAATAAAAACTCATTCAATTCAGTCAACTAAAGTCAAATGAGTGAAATATTGAAATATAATTTGAATGTAAAATTTCTGTACCTACACATTACGTATGTATGTGTAAGCTTAACTGCCCAGCGGGAAAAAGAAGGAGTACGGAGGCCTTCCAGAAGGCCTCTGTACCCCTTCTTTTGGATAAACAAGGCCTTCTCGCTCCATTCCATACTCATATCTTTTTTACACGCGTTGTCATTGCGGAGAAGGCCTTCCGCTTTCCTTTCTTCCCCAGAGCTTCTTAAAGGCCTTTAAATAAATGGCTCTTAGAAGGCTTTTCAGAGAATGACTGTCAAAAGGCCTTAGCAAAAACGTTATCTTGTTATTTAACTTTTTATATATGTATACCTACTTTACAAACGTATGTTTATATATTTTATTAAACTTATTGTAGTTTAATAAAACATGTGATACCTATTTTTTTATTGAAATAATCAAATTTGCTAAATATTGTAAAATAGATTGTAAATAAAAGTATATAATTAAAAAAAAATTTTAAGCACAAGTACCTATCTTCCTTAATGAAAAAAACTCAACTAAAATGATTTACATTATTGTTTTTATTTTGTATTTTAATATGCACCTACTTTGTTACTTTGTTTTTATAACGGGATCGGAATTCTTTCGCTTTGGCGAAAAAAACAAAACAAAAATTTTACTATTTCTCTTTTCAACTTCAACATGATTTACAACATATGTTACTTTGTTTTTGTAAATGGATCTGAATTCTTTTGCTTTTGCTTGTGCAAAAAAACAAAACAAAAAATGTTACTCCTTCTTTTCTCGCTTCTCATAGAAGCGAGTGTGGAGGCCTTCTATGAGGCATTCTTTTGTAGTTACGTAAGACTAGTAATTAAATCAAAAAATTTTTTAAGCAGGCCTTTAAAAAGGCCTGAAGTAAGAAGGTCTTCTGAGTTTTCCCGCTGGGTGTTTCAAATAAAACAAGCCACAAGCTTACACACATATTATGTCAATGTATTTAAATAAATCTATGCACATTCAAATTATTTAAAAATTATTCGAATGTTTTTTGTAAACTTGCTCTCTCTAACGGGTCATTCCAATGTTTTGTTATTTATGAATGAATCTCAAATTCATTTACAGTTAACAAGTTTTGAATTCAATTCATTATCTCTAATTTTTGTAAATGCGCCCGTACACGACATGTATTTGTCATCTGACATGTCAAATTTTCAAGTCTCATGTAATTGTTCATGTCTGTCAAAATTGCTGTTTTACATAAGGTTTATAATATTCGGTCACAAACGTACATGTAATTTGCTTCTGACATTGTCTCTGTTTTTTTCGCATTGTTATTGCTGAAACCAAAGTAGTTCTCGGTTTCAAAATAGCTTGCTGCCGCAACGAAATTATTTATTTGCGCCGTAAAATAATTTAGCCATCTTAACATTTTTTCTTTTATTTTAAAGATACCAATTTAGAATTTTATAATTAAACGGTTTTTATGTATATATTTACATAAATTCTATTCAATGGTGTGATGAGCATACATATCTTGGTATTGTTAAATATTAACTTCATCCGGCTAATGATTCCGTCAATAGTTGACGCCGCTGCCAGTTTCTTCCCGGCATAGATTTCTGATGTCAGATGGTTTGTCAGAAGAAAATAGCGCACGCTTTAATTGAAATTTTGTCAGATGACTTTGCGTCTGACTTTTACAGAAGCAAAGTTAAAAAGGTAACACACGACATGTATGTGTTTTGCAGTGGGAAATTTGACATGTCAGATGACAAAAATATGTCGTCTATATGCTCCTTAAATGGTTTTTTCTTTTCTTATATTTTTGAATGTTTTATATTTGAGTGAAGCTGAAGGTCCACACCATGCGTTCATGCGTAGATGCGTATGATACTTTTTGTGCATTTTATGCGTCTCTTAATCCAAGTTACATGCAATGCGTCTTATGCGCCAAATTTGTTTTTTTTTATCAGCTGTTGTGCTAATATGTTTAACAATTAAAAACTATTTTGCCAAAAATGAAGAGTGTAATTGATATTTTAATAGAAATTATTAGGTAGAATTCATAGAAGAGTAAGCTTTTATTTTAAAAATATTCGTGATTTTTCACGGTATCAATAAGTTTCAATTCATGGCATTTGTTAAAAAAAAATAATAAACACAACAAAGATGACACTCAGAACATAAAAGTAATCGATAACCAGAGTGGCAAATTTTGATCGTGGTAAAATTGTGCTAAAAATTAATTTTAATGTATTTTATTCTTTAAAGTTTATTCAATCTTTATTACGAAAGCTTTGCCTCTTATTAAAAACCTTTTTTAATGCAAACAAAATAGTAAAAAGTAATCCACCACACAAACATATTTATCGATTACATTGCAAATAAAATATGATTTGTCATCCATGGCCATCAATAACAGCTGACTTTTTTTGTTCACCACACATGCGACGGATACAAAAGTAGAAAGTTAACCTACTTTCATGCGTTTATACGTCTATGCATTCTATGCGATTTGAGGTGTAACTTGTCATATGCAATTACACTGATTCTACTTTTTTGTCAAATGCATAAAAAGGACAGACGTATAAACGCATGGTGTGGACCTTCAGTTTAAATGTTGTGCATTTTGAGTAAAGGCAAACAAGTGAATTATTTAAAGTAGACCTTTAGTAGACAGGGCTCGTTTAGACTATAAATTTTTTAAAAACTAGGACCACGATAGGAGTTAGGGACAATTTCTGGCTCTCAGAATAACCACATTTGCGATTTTAATTTTCAAAGTTCTTAATGTTTTTTTTTATAGTTTTCAAAATTAGATTGTGAAGAGCTCTGTAAAGAAATAATTGATTGCAATACTTTACGCTTTTATAAAATCCAAAAATTCAAAACTTGCTCTAGATCACGTTAAAGATGCATCTATGTATGTCAAGAAAATAAACAAGATTTAACGAGATTTCTGTATGACATGCTTGTATTCCAGTTGATAGACAGAAAACAAAAACGAAGATGCGAAGAAATAAGAACTACAGGAAGTACGGGGTAATGTTTTCTAGGAAATTCAAAAGAGTTTCACCAAACACTGTCATTTCCCGTCGTTAACTGCTTTTATCAGACCCTTTTATAACCAGGTTAAGACATGATTCATTCAAACCGAGTTTGGAAGGTGCCGACGTCGTTAAAGAAATGATATTAAGATTAAGAATAAATTATGTTTTATGTTATATCCCAATAAAAAAATTTAGCTTAAAACAAAGCAGGTTTGTAAGGGAGAAATGTGAGAGTTGTGCTTACCATCTCGCTTACGGAAGGCATGAATTTTATACGGTGAGTTCCCACTTTGAAGCAATAAATTTTTGACACAAAAAGTGCTTTCCTCAACGCATATAACAACTGAACTGAACGTAGCTGTTAGAATGTTTTTTTACAGCTATTTTTTTTTGTATTCTCCCTTACAAACCTGATTCGTAGTAAGGGAAAGCAGTGGCACTTGAAATGTTATTATTTTTTTTTATAAAACTTGTTAAGAGTTCCTTCACTAACTTAACTGCATCTCTGTGTATGTCTTATTGCGTAGCGCATACTAGTGCGCTTATTTTTTAGATGTACCATTAGTGCTTCGCAAAGTGTTAGAAATTTTTATTGGGATGATAAACAAAATGTTAAAAAAAACTCTTTGCTATTCGGTGGGCGTGACCGATTTTATTGAAACTTGGCATGTATTTTTTATGTCCGAAAGTTAATGTAATTAATTTGAAGACTTTTATGTTTTTATATTATTTTTTTTCAAAAAAAAATCGATTTTGACTGCATGGGCGGTAGGCAGTGGGCATGGCCGATTGAAATGGAACTTATCATGCGTTTTTTTTTTGAAAAAGTTTATGTACAAAATTTACAGACTTTCGCTTGGATAGAAACAATTTTATGCAAGAAAATCGATGTGGATTACATGGGCGGTGGGCGTAGACAATTTTGATGAAATTTAATGTTTTTCTTAATTTGGTCAATATAATGCTCGGTGCTTAATTTCAATGACCTACGACCACTACTCATAGTTATTGTTCAAAAATTTATGAAACCATCCATCCCACTGTGCGATCTAGTGTAAAAAACTAATAAGAAATTAATATAGCCTGTTTAAAAAACTGCTGAAAAACTAAACAACGGCTAGAAATATTTGTAAATGTTCAAGTGGAAGCAGCACTTCCCATACAAAGACAATACAAATAATATAGTATATAGTATATAGTAGAACTATCGAGAGAATATTTTCAGTAAAAATGTTTCTTAATCTGGAACAAAAAGAACATCGGTCACAAAGCCAGCTTGCCTGAAAAAGTGATAATTAATCCTCCCATACAATGACAATCTAAATATCTGAAGAATGAAGACAAAACGCGAGATTTGTATAAGCATATTTGGCATATGGTCAAATCCTGCGTGACGAACGAATGTAGCACGCGTTTTCTGATTGAAATATAAACTTTTTTTGGTCTTTCAAAAAAATTAGCTTCAACTTATGCAAAGTATTCAGTGACATTAATATGTACTTACGAATGGCATTTATCATAATTTCTTAGCAGGTATTTGTTGCGAAATAATTGATCACAAAGTTTTGTGACGCACGCTACAAAAAATGGAAGTAACTTCAAAGGTTGAAGTGCGTTTTCCTAATTATTAGCGAATTTGGCATGATAAAGTATACGAAATCTAATTCCTAAAATAAAGATGACTATAAGAGAATTCTAAGCGCACTTATTCCCCAATAAAAATTTTTATCATTTTGCGAAGCACTAATGGTACATTTAAAAAATAAGCGCACAATTATGCGCTACGCAATAAGACATACAGAAATGCAGTAAAGTAAGTGAAAGAACTCTCAACAACTTTAATAAAAAAAAAAAAAAACATTTAAAGTGCTACGGCATTCCCTTACTACGAAGAAGGTTTGTAAGGGAGAGCATCAAAAATAACTGTAAAAAAACAGTCAGTGTATTAAGCTGATCGTTATATTCAACAATTTGTATATGCGCTGAATAATGTGCTTATTGTGTCAAAAATGTATTGCTTCAAAGTGGGAACTCGCCATATAAAATTCATGTCTTCCGTAAGCGCTATGGTAAGCGAAACTTTTATGTTTCTCCCTTACAAACCTGCTTCGTTGGAAGCTCCATTTTTTATTGGGTCGTAGCCAAAAAATGTTGTGATTTTTTGACAACAGCCGTGAACCCTTGTGACGCACGCTACAGTTTTTCCAGTAGTATTTTATTATTTTATTTTATTTATCTTAACAAAGCAAATTATATTTTTATGAATTGCATTTCTTAAACTAAGTAATTTCTTAACTAATGAATATCTACTTTTTTTTTAACGAAATTTATATTTTGATAAGTTTGCTGTAAGTGCTTTTTTATGCACAAAAATCGACTAAAATAATGCTAAATTCACGTATAACATTAAAAAATTAGCAGTGGGTAGGATTTGGTAAAAATTATTGCATTAATGATCACTGAAATACATATTTTTTAATATAAAAATGAAATTATACATCTAGTCTTATATTCCATTAAAAAAAAATTAATTTGAAACATTTTTGGTTGGTGGACTGTTTCTGGGATTTGCCCATATTTTTTTTAATGGCAGTAGCGAGTGCACCGGGTTAAGCTGCTTAGTATTTAGTAAAGGCATAAGTTTGTATAAATCATGGAAATATAAATTTTATCATGGAAATATAAATTTTATATTTTTTTTATCAATATTATTGCATATGTATCCTTCCCCTTGAAATGCAAACATTATAAAAAAAAATTGTATTAAAAAAAAAAAAAATCTGATTGTAAATTTAACTTGACTTTCTTAGTTGTTGATTTAGCACAACTGTTTTGTGGTTGACTTATACAGAGTGCGGCTATAAACACAAAACTGTGTTATTTGCATATAAATCATATTTCAATGAACTTTTTTGATTAGTCTAAATCTCTTTGCCATTAAAAATATGGAAAGTTTGACTTAAGCATTAAGTTTGTAATGTGTTAAATAACAACTAACCGAATTATAAATTGCTGAAATTAAATATCCAAAAAACTAGATTAAAACAGTCTGATCTATTTATATCTACTAAGCATATTGTTAGTTTTCTTGTATTTATTAGTTGTTTAGTGTTTGCTTGTTATTTTTTTAGTTACAATTGTTATTGCTTTAGTTGTGCACACTTCTAGTGTAAAAATCAATGTACAGATGTAATTTTAAAAATGAAAAAAAATTCAATCCCACTGTAAATACTAGAATATTCGTTATTGTTACACCTTAAAGTATAATTTAGTTTATTGATGTACAATAGCTCAATTTAAAATGAACCATAGTGTTAAAGCTCTAGTAGGAAAGTAATTGAATGTTAAAAAGTCCGTTAAAAAAGCATTATCATAAGTGCTGCGACTATGTAACCATATATGCTGTTATTTATAACATAGTAGACGTTAAGTTTTAAATTCATAACATAACCAATGTATTAGTCATTAACAGAGCCCGGACTTTTATGCAGTGAAAATCGCGTTTTATGCGCATAAAAAATGCACTAAAAGTAGAAATATATGCACTAAAATTTTAAAAAATATGCAGTAAAAATTATCTTAAATTTTTTTAATTAGTGATAAAAAAAAACGTAAAAATAAAAAGGAAAAACAAAAATAGCATGAAGAACGTTAAAATTCAGTTTCATTAACGTAAGTAAGGCACAATAACCACAAAAGTAGAAGTTAAAATAAAGTAAAGCACAAATATATAAATAAACAGTAAGACAATCATGTAAATTAAGTCACTTGTAAAGGCTCAACTATAATATGTATAAGTAGGCTAGAGCAACTGTGCGAATTTATGTTAATCAAAAGTTTCAAAACATATTGAAACTGCGAAGCTGATCGCAATTACATACGAATCAAATGTTTATTGATTTTGTTTTTTAAAATGCCTTTAGAGATTTATTGACCCTAAATTTTTTCCAAACATAAGTTTACTGCCTGTTTTTTAAAACAAAATAAAACGAATGTGATTTTGTTTAAACTTTATCAAGCTTGCCTACGACTTTGTTAACTTTAGTTACCGTCCACAAAATACATCTTATTTATGGCAATATCAATTAACTTAAATTTACAATTGTTAAATCCTTTTACTAATCTTTGAATTGGCAAACGTTTTCAGCATAATACATTATTGCTTACTCATTAATCCAGATAATTCTTTTATATGCGGCAACACGCGAAGGTGCTTTACAAAATATTTTTCCAATTAGAAATCAATAAATAAATATCATCGAAGTTGTCTTTTTTCTCTTTTGCGGAAGGGTGCATGGCAAAATAAAGCAATTAAAACAAGTTTTTTCAAAAACAAAAATATGCAATATCAGCAATATAAATATAAATATGCTTTCAAAGCAAAATATACAAAAATATGCACTAACAAATCGATGCCATTTTACTGAAAATCTCTTGACTCACAAAGATATTTTGTATATGGCAATCTCAGACTGACGAGAACAAATATGCATTTGCATAAAAATCCGGGCCTTGGTCATTAACATCAAATAGTAAAGGCTCGAAAATACCAGAAACATTTTGGAGCTTTCTGGATAAATGCGTTTGAGTATAAACACTCGTAGACGTTGGCATTGCCAAGTCAGTTTTAGTTTAAATTTTAAAGTGTGTTGATCACACTAGTGATGATTGAATAAAAGCTGTAAATTACGGTTGTTAAAGAAAAGAAAACTAAAGAAAAGAACTCAAGAGAGAAACAAGGGGTTTTAAGTAGTCTTAAACTTAATCATTGGAATATGATGTTCTTTCGATATAACCAATACTAGCATTTAACCCGCTACTTCGTTAGCGTCTCCTTTTTCTTTGTGGATATATCTGTATGCCAAAGTTTATTTTCTCATTCACTCAGGATCTTGCATGTTTAATGTTATCTTTCTAGATCCAATACCAACAGAAATTCAAAAAGTAGCAGTTAAAGAATAAAATAGTATCAAAGAGTTCACTTTTATAGATTCTCATCCACCCAGGACATTGCATCTTGAATTTTATGTTTCTAGGTCCAATACTAACGGAAAATCAAAAAGTACCAGTTAAAGAACAAAAAAGTACTAAAAAATTCCGTCATAGATTCTTATCCACTCAGGACATTGCATGTTGGGTCTTATGTTTTAAGGTCCAATATTAACGATAATTAAAAAAAACCGGTTGTAGAACCAAAAATCAAAAGAAAAATATAAAATTTCCCGCATTTCCTTTTTTGGGTACTATTTCCCCCCCATTAAAGTATCAAAAATTTCAGTATTGTAGTGGCAGCCCATAATTAAGTACGAATATGTCAATGAATGGAGAAAAATGTTTTGTAAAAAAAGTACCAAAAATAGTTACGATTTTCACCTCTTAAATGTTTGAATTTCGAAAAAGTACCAAATTCATGTTCGTATTTTTTTGATAAGTTTCGAATGTGGTATTAACTTTGTTTCTATGTTTATTGGTTCAAAAGATAGATGTGGTGTCAAAAATGTACCAAAATTGAGGTTTTACCCGTTTACTCCCTAATAGAGCCGAATTTCAAAGAAGTACACCTGTCCGCTTATTTTTCTAAAGAACAACGATAAGTATTAAATTTTATTTGTATGTCTTTTAGTTTGGAGATATAAAGTTACCGAATTTTCCAGTTTTTACTCTTTTTTACCCCCTTAACATTTGAATTTCTAAAAATTTCGTCTTAGTGGATCGATTTGGGAAGTGACCAATCTCTGGTCCATATTTCAAGTTTTTAGCTTCAGGCGCTGAGTAACGTTACAATTTTATTTATATAGATGTACTTGGAAAATAAAAATAACTATGATTTTATAAAAAATTTGGTAATGACTTTTTACCCTGCAGATATATGAAAGAACGTTTGTGCATTCTTAAGGCAAAAAGTAAACTCCAAGAAAAAAAAAAAATCGAGCGGAAAATTTGGAAGTTTAAAACCAGTAATAGAAAACGTCTAAGAAAGAGGGCGACTAAGTGAAGCTTAGAATGTGTGCCACTTTTTTTGCCCATTATTTAGTAAAGCGTTATAGCCAACATATTATATTGACTTTAAAATAAAGAAACTAAAGACTTTAAAAACCCATTATTTTCTGTTTAGCCAACCTGGGGAGTGTAGTAGTAGTGCTAATTGAGTCCCGCACATACCATCTATTAACATTATAGTTCTAAAATGTATGTAGCTATTCTTATATCCTTTACTACAGGCGGAAAGCTAATAAAAATGTGTCATTTCGTTCATTATTTATACAATCTTGATCTTTCGCCCTGTAAAGTATACAAATTCTGGATTCATATGAGTAGCGGAGCTTGTCAAATGCTTTTCCAGCAGGCGAATTCACTCGTGTACGTGTGCTGGACGTAATATTCGCCTTCATATCTTAATTTTTTAGATTTTCCATCCAGCATTGTCGGTGTGACAAAAACAAACACATTTTCACTAATACTACCACAATGCTTGTTGAGTATTTTGATCAGTGTATTTGGGCCTTTAAGCGATGCCCATCTATCCGTATGTATAAAGTCAAATTAAATTTACGTTATGATATAACCCTGCGACCTGTGAACACAAGACATGTAACTTAACTGGTGATAATGTGTTTACAGTATAGTTATTCCAGAGGAAAGGTAATTGATACAAAATTTGGTTATATTACTTTATATAAAGGGGATCAATCAAATTAACATGGTTCACTCGGGACAATATCTGCGACAGACATTATTTAAATCGAAACTGAATGTGTCCATTTAGGTTATATTAATGTCCTGTTACAAAGTGCCAAGAAGGGGCCAATTAACCCCGTCGTGGGACATCGCCATGTTAAAATGACAATTACCCTTCATATAAAGTTTTATATTTAGAAACAGTCCCCACCACTTTAGAAATGTCATGTGACAAGTTTTGTGTTAGTTCCCATTCCGCTAGGGAACCCTATGGTACTCTTCGTATTGGGTGAGAACTTACGTGTGAGCGAAACCAACACTGAAATGTGACTATTTGATCTGTAAATGGATCCATCTAAAGTAAAAGTTAGCATACTGAACTTCCCCGGTAAATGGAAAATGAGCTCTTAAAACCGATATTTTAAGATCTCCCTTCCTACGATTTTTGGTATAAACCACAGTTGCTATGAGATTTCCGAAGGAGCTTCACCAATAGACAGACCAGGGCTCTGTTTCTCAAAACTACAAGTTACAAATCTACAAGAAAAATACGTTAAAAAAGCAGCAATTTTACAATTTTTGTTTTTGTTTCAAATATATTTTACTTGTAGATTTGTAGTCTTGAGAGACAGGGCCCAGACGCAAAGCCCTATGGACAATTGGAGCCACATAAGCAACTCTGGTCAGCCGTGCTAAACTTTTTAGAAACCGGGAATACCGGTCAATTTGGCTTCTGTTGTATAACGGGTATTGGCTTCGTCCCTGGAGGACGTTGTTGCGATTTTATCTAAGGGGTCACTTCTATGTGAGATATATATATATGTATGTGAAACATAACATTATTTTTATGTTGAATAAAAACACATTTATAAACAATATTTCTGAGAAAATAATCATATAATAGGCCGAATTTAATTTACTTGTTCTAAGGCAAATTAATTAATGTTATATTTGCATTCCAGATTTGATTGAAAACTTATGTATTTGGCTAAACGTCGGGATATGAGAAATTATTGACTAATCTTCATGAAATTTAGCCATTTGTTTCCAGTCTTTAAAAGTATGACATACCAAATAGCATTATTTTTTAAGATTTTAGGCGTATAAAGTGTGACAAGCTTATGACAAATTAAGGACCAGAGATCAGCAATGAGTAGTGAAAAAGTGAGTAGAGCTAAATCATGACTCATAAATTCTTGTACTTATACGCACTCATACTTATTCCAATGTTATTCAAACTTATATTCACTCAAAAGTTTCATTTTATTCATCGTACTCATACTTAACAAGTGTTTGAATTTAGAATCTACTCAACTCAATGTGTATAGGCGAAGCAAAATGCGAGGCTGCCAGATTTGTCCCCGAAATAGCAAAGTGACGATTTGGCAATTACAGTTTACTAAAGTTACATGTATGAAGTGGACGATTTTTCGGCAAATTTATCTGGCAGCGCTGATTATTAACTTGTGTGTTTTATCTGTTGAGTTAAAACGGTAAATGGATGAGCTAAATGATTTGAATCATTGTGAGTATTGTAAGTATTTTCTTGAAATTATAAATCAAGCTGACGTCATTTATGAGTATGCGTATAATGTCGACGTCGCACTCATAAATATTTCTCTTGTGAGTGAATCAGAGTAGTTTAGTTTAAATGATTTCTACGCACTTATACTTACAATTGCATGAGTCAGTATGAGTAGCGAAAAAACGATTCATTGCTGATCTCTGTTAAGGACCCATCATCCAGAAATAGGGTTCTGTTTTTTTCTAGGATTTTGAAATTATGAGAGACTAAATTCTACAATAATGTCATTATTTGTCACTGTTTTAGGCATATTCAAGTATTTTCCGAGAGTGAAGATGTTATAAGTCCTATGGAAAATTATAGACCGATTTTACCGAAACTTGGTAGTGTGATATCCAGTGATATGAAATGAATGAGTGCAGAATTGAAAAGCAATTGGCGCATTCAGACCCCAACTAATGTTAATTTTTTTCAACAAAAATATAAATTTATTAGGATGGGTTTTCCAACTTAAAGTCTATAACTCTTTTGCTATTAAAACGATTGTGCTTTATTTCATTTTTTCTATTGTTGTAGTTTTGCGCAGAGCTACTAATTGGATCATAAACTTGCTCTTTCCTGTTGAGTCTTTCGGAAGTGTTTTCAATAGACGGAGCGACAAACACACAGACGAACAGACAGACGGACATGCCTTAATCAACTAAGAACTAATTTAGAATCCAGAATAAATACACGTTATGGAGTTTTAAATGAATGCTAAACGAGTTAAAAATTGGGTCCAACTTTATTTAAAAAGATTGCAGTAATACTGCCAAATTTTCCTATATAAAGCTTACTCATAGAACAAACTTTAGTACGCTGATAAACATAAGGAATAATTAAACTATGATTTTATAAAGATTGGATCCTAATTATTGGATGCTGATATTCTACTTATCAAGAAAGGGTACCAAAGATTCGGCACAACTGAATATAGTACACCTATCCCTCTATTTACACGATACTTTTTTTGCACGATTTCACTTTTACACGATTTTTTTGGTTTTCGTTTACATTGAGGGATGTGGAAATTACCTCAATTTACACGATTTTTTATTTTGAATATTTTTAGAAAAAATAACTTTTCTTTTTTTCATAAAATGTATCCTGCAAAATTATAAAAAAATAGTTATTTTATAACGTTATTTTATACGTTTTAGGGTTGATTTTAAATAATATATATATTTTAAATCGTTTTAAATAAATAATTCTAATTTCACTAAATATTAAAATGAAAAAAAATGTATCCATTGTGTTTAATTTAGCAAGGTGGCTTCAATATCACAACAATACACCAACAACAGGCAAAGCAAAAACAACCAGCTGGTTTTTGAGACCACCATGTATACAAATGCACATTTTTATGATATTTTGTATATACTTAGTATACATATGTTGCTACCATAGTTTTATCTTAAATAATTAAGACTATTTAAATAACACTGAAAAAATCAAACTACATACATTTAGATACAAATAAATTTTATATTAAAATTAACAAAGTACATTTTTAATTACGAAGTCAAGAATTAAATATATAAATTATTAAGCTTATCCTATTATTTGAAATTAACGAATATTTCCAAACGTTTATTTTCGTATGGTAACCTTAGCATTATATATAAAAAGGGGGTTTACCGTTTTAATATTCATATACACAAGAAGACTAAAAATGTATTAAAGAATCAGTTAGTGTTTAGAAACAGAGAGACGTGTATCGTGGTACATTTTTTAACCAGAAATATAAAAATATTTGTGACGTCGGTTTTTGCAAAATTTGTTTGGTATAATTTATTAAAAACTCTTCAGCATGCCGAAAAATATTAATAAGAACCAGGCGAAAAGAAAAGTAACATCTTTAGAAACAAAAATTCAGATTTTAGATAGACTACGTAATGGAGATAGAGTAACAACAGTTTCTAAATTTTTTTCCATTAACGAAGCGACAATAAGATCTATAAAAAAAAAATGAAAATCTAATCAGGAAAAGTGTAGCAGCTGGGACTAAAACAAGCTTGAGTACAACTTCATACGTTCGGGACATTACAATTGAAAATATGGAAAAAGCACTTATGATCTGGATAAAAGATCAAACTCAAAAGCGAACTCCAATTGATACCAATGCTATAACAAATAAAGCTTTGAAGATTTATGAAAAAAAAAATGATCAACTACCATCTACATCATCAACTGCAAAAATAACATCGTTTTCGGCAAGTCATGGATGGTTTGAAAAATTTAAGCAAAGACATTCCCTACATAATCTAAAATTAAAAGGTGAACAAGCTTCTGCTGATATAGATGCGGCTAAAGAATATCCTGAAAAATTTGCTGAAATTATTGCTTCCAATTCATACACTACTGATCAAGTCTTCAATGCGGATGAATCGGGACTATTTTGGAAAAAAATGCCACAGCGGACTTTTCTTTCAAAAGTTAATAAAAGTGCAAGTGGATACAAAGTTGCAAAAGATCGCATAACAATTCTTTTTTGTTCCAATGCTTCCGGCGATTACATTATGAAGCCATTGGTTATTAACAAATCCCAAACGCCACGTGCATTTAAAGGATTAAATAAAAACAACTTGCCCGTTTATTGGATGGCCAATAAGAAAGCATGGGTTACGGCCGCTGTTTTTAGTGAGTGGTTTCACAGCATATTTGTCCCAGATGCAAAACGGTATTTAAACAAGAAGGGATTGCCATTTAAAGTGCTTCTAGCAATTGACAACGCTCCTGGACATCCAAAAGACTTGCAACACGAGAATGTGCAAGTTATATTTCTACCAAAAAATACGACTTCTTTGTTGCAGCCCTAAGACCAGGGAATCATTTCGACTTTTAAAGCATTGTATATCAAGCAGTCGTTCAGGTATATTTTAGATCAAATCGAAAATGATGAATCCTTATCTGTAATAAATGCTTGAAAAAAATTTACAATATTAGATTGTGTAAAGCATGTTGCATTGGCTTACACTGCACTCAAGCAGTCAACGCTCAAAGGTAGTTGGAAACATTTGTGGCCAGATGCAGGAGAAAATGTTATCCTACCTTGTCAATCCTTGGAGAATGAATATTCTGAGATAGTTCAGTTGGCACATACAATGGGAGGAGAAGGTTTTGATGACTTTTGTGCAGGTGATATTGAAGAATTGATGATAAATAAGGAACTAGATGTTGAAGATTTAGTAAATATGGTGATCGAAACAAACGACAGCGATTCCGATGAAGGAGTTACGGTAGCACTGACAACAAAAAATGTAAGTGAAGGGCTTGAATTAGGCGGAAAATTGGGAAATCATTTTTTAACAAATGACCCAAACATTGAAAGAGCCCTCGCATTCCAGCGATATATTTCACAGGGCTTAGCCCAATATCGGGAGGTTTATAAGGACTTAAACAATAAATCAACACAAGTTTAAATAACAAATTATGTTTACAAATCTCCACGAACTGATGTTAACTCCAATTTATCAACTATTGAACCAGAAACACATGAAATATTATCTAGTGACGGAAGTGATATGTCGCCTACCAAAAAGATTCGATTAGTGGTGGAAGACAGTGATGAAGAATTAGTTGGAAGTGATCACTGATACATATACTATAAATAAAAAAAATATATTTCTAATTGTCTCTTTAAATGAACTGACATGTAATATTTTTTATGAGTTCCATTTATTCTGTTTTATTTAATGCTTTAAATGCAATGTATTGATTTTTATTATTTTTTATATGCATACATAATTTAATTTACTTTTAAATAAATGAATTTTCTTAACAAAATTTTAAATTTAATCGTATATGGGTCTTTTTTCGATTTACACGATTTCTCATACAAATATTTTCTGTTTCGATTTACACGATTTTTTCAGGAACGTATCTATCGTGTAAATCGAGGGATAGGTGTATTTTTATTTATTTTTTTTTTTTTAAGAACTCCGATACTCTGAAGGACAGTTTACACTATTGTTTATATTTACGATTTGTCACTGGTTTTAATGTCTATCAGAGTGTTAAAGATCATACAAAAAAATACACTCACACCTTGTCAGTCTTTAAATAAAATGTATTCAAAAGTTTTTCATGCTGTTCGGTCGTGTGGAAAGGTGGTGACAGTTTTGTTAAATATTTTGTGGTTTTGATGACAAATATTTAGAACAACAAGTTAATACAGCTACGTTTTTGTGAATTCAACAGAAAAATTTGAATACAACCATAAAATTACCAACACATTCATACACTTTTACTGTTGTCTTTATTTGTAAAATTTTAAAAATGTAGAAAATGAAAAAAAAAACTGAAACAATTTAAAGCTTATTGTTGGCTTAGGGAACGACAAAGGATATTAAAAATACTAAATCCACAAATGTGAATAATTTGTTGAAGTTTCCACAAAAATTGTTTGTAATTGTTTTACTAAAGGTCATTATGTCAGTAACTAAATAAAAAACTGCATAATAAATTATTCTAAATTATAATCTACTAGCTGAACCCGTCCCGCGTTGCCTGCCAACACAACGGTTATTTTTATATATATATTTTGTTAAATTTCAGATGTACCACAAATTAAAAAAATGTAAGTATCACGACAACAGCGCCACCTTTCGGAATTTAACTTAAGAGAAACCTGTTACGAGGCTAAACTAATGTATCCTAGTTCTAGTTTGGTTTTAGTTAGTTTAATATAGATAATTATTATTTACATACATAATTTTCATGATAAGTGTATAGGGTGGCGTATACGTAACGTTATGATTTATTATACGAACTACGTTTTCACCACAATAGCGGAGAGGGTATTATGCGTTTGTGCTAAAGTGCGTCGAGACCAGTATTGCCAATAGTTGTGAATTATTCATTTTTGGATCTAGACCGATCTAATGATGTCCGTCCGTCCGGCTGGCTGGCTGGTTGAATGTCCATGTAAATATCATGCAGAAAGTTCAGGTGGCATTTTTAAAAATGATTTTAATGAAATTTGAAAAATGAGTTTCAATTGTCTTATGGGCGAAGCACATTGAAAATAGTGAGAATCGTCAGTGTAATAGGGGCATTTAGACAATACTTTTTGAGACATGTGAACTCTTCCTATAAGCTTTGAACTTTTTGCCTTCCAAATATAACAAGCTTGGACGGCCAAGCTGCCTATACTCTTGTACCCCTTTGGACCCGTCTGTTTAACACTTTTTAATTTTAATGAAATTACTCCAAAAAAATTTCTAAACTGCAATATTTTTGTCAAATTTCAACTTTAGTAGAATAGAACTTTTGCGAATCAAAAGGGATTAAGAAGGTAAAACAACTGATAGAAAGGTGAACAAATATTGGAAAGGTGAAGAAGTATTGGGTTTTATTTAATATTCAAATTCAACAATGACAATGTTGAAATATAACTTAAAAATCAAAACACAACATTAAATTCGCAGTAATCTCTACTTCTTCTGATATTGCACTGATTATACACGCACCGTTGCACTGTATGTAATTAATTATTGCACTGTATTTTTGCTGTTGTCCTTATAAACTATATGATGAGACAATTCTGCACAGTTCTCTGTGAGGACAGCGTTAAAGTTAATTCTATGCTCTGTTGGTGTATTCATAATGTGGGGTACATACTTCTATCATAAAACGGCGCACAGAAGGGCCTTTTGACTTTTTTCGTTGCAAAAATCAAAATTTTTGAACTGATAAAGATATTTTAAAGAAATTTTAAAAAGCATTTGAAAGGAAACTCCTTTAGCTTTATTATACATTATTTGCAAGGTCATAGGTTAGGCGCGGCACTGTGCACAGTGCCTGCTTTCGACTGTTTTTATTACAAACATCATAACTTTTGAGGTCCGAAAGATATTTTAATAAAAATGAGTATCATTATTGGCCATATCTTTGTGGAGGCACTGTGCACAGTGGTTTTTTTGTTGAAAACATTATAACTTTTGAAGATACCAAGAAATTTGTAATGGGGAAAAACACTTGATTTTTAAATCTTTTAGGATCAAAATAAGTGCTCCGTTATTGTGGTAGGCATTGGACACGATGACACCTTTGACCTTTCTTGTCACAAAAATCATATATTTTGAAGTAATGATATTTTTAAAATTTCTCAAACATTTAAAACACAACATTTTGTGCTTTAAATGACATTCTCATAGGGAAGTCTACAAAAAAATGCTACTCTAATATAACATGTTATATAAATATAACCCTTTTTATTTATATTACAGATAAAAATTATTGAAATATTTTTAATACTCATGTTAATTTATAATATATTATAGTATGATATATAGTATAATATGATATTGAGTTATTTTTATTAATTTTTTTAATAGTTAGTTTTCTTCAAAATAGTCATTAACATTTTGAGCGATTTGTAATAGACTTAACATATCGGAGCTATAATTATATTCTTCCAAATCCTTTCGAGATCTTACATGTCTCCGCCATGAAATCAGTGGGTCTGAAGAGGCCGCCAACATATTAAAAAGATCCTCATTCTGTGAAATCCGTGAAATTTTGCAAGTATTCGCATATCTGAAGTGCTTGTAATCTTTGTTTCTCCTTTGACAATCCCAAGTCAATAAATAATGCTAAGGCTTCTTCTAAGCTATACTTTGTGGGTAATGCATTCGGAGGAATTGGAATACTTTCTTTAATCCTTCGCAGTCGATCTGGGCTAGCAAGCTCCACAGCTTTTGTAATATCAGACCTTGATTTATCTTTATCTTTTACGTACTTAAGACATAATGCTTCTGACAGATTCGATGTAGATATATCTTTTGTAGCATTTTGAAGTTTACGTTTTTTTGTGTACTCCAAACACTCGTTTATAGTTTTAGAAGGTCTTCCTTTTCTGCTGTCCAAAGATGTATGCGGTTCTTCGATGTTTTCAAAAGTTGTTACTCCATTTAGCCAGTCTGAGTACTTTGTCGTACGGTTTGAGGCAAGCCATTTTCTACGAATATCCAAGAAAACGAAGTGAATTTTGGTTTTAACATCCTTTCCCTGGTATCCTGGTAAACCGTGCAATTTTTCCACAATAGCCAAATTAAGTACCTTTTTTATTGTGTGATTTTCTTAATAACTCTAACAATTCCGAATTTTTAAATTACATTATGACATTTTTGTGCTTAAGATAACATAAAATATAAAAAATATTAAAATTTTGGTAGCTTTTTTCCTTATTTGGCAATTTTTTTTTTTAATTTTGGTTGAAAAAATATCTTGGCTGTGGCAACGCTGGCTATAAGATTGTAACATCTTTCTTCAAATTTCAAGAAAACCTGTCATTTTTAGCTAAATTATTTAAAGTACTGTGTAGTAAATATGCAAAGAAAATATTGGCGTGACCATCTTTGCCCATTTTTAGATATTCTCTATTTTAGTTGTAAAAAGTACCTAAATATAGGGTGTCTGAAAAACGGCAACTGCCAAAAAAGGAGGGTATCTGGTGGACATTTTCTTACTATTTTTTAATAAACAATAAATATACCTTTAAAACAATACCAAAAAAGTAGTGATCACATGGCAATATTTCTGACACTTCAATTCTAAAATGCCTTTTTTTTCTCAAAATCACCTTTTTTTGGACTTTCTAAAAAACTATCGACTTTAAGCAGCTCCACCAGCTATAATTCTTATCCAATTAAGAAAAACGTTTTTGAATTCTGATCAGTTTTACAAAATTTTGTCATCAAATTTTGTATTTTTGCCACGGTTTTTGGGAAAAGGCGCCACAGGGCGGCGTCTTTAATTATTCTCGCAGTCAAAAACTCTAGCTTTCTAAGATTATCCAGAAACAAAACGGACCAAAAATCTCGCACTAATAATATTACACATAAAACAGAATAACATTGTGCAGATGGAAATAATTCCACAGATTTTAATAAAGTTCAAGTTATTGAAAGAGGAAATCACGTACTTAAAATTTTCAGCACGACCGGTCTTCCGAACGACCCCGTAATATCAAAAATTCATAAATATGTTTTCGTCTTAGTGTGCTAAATTCCCAATTCGTACGCTTGATGAACACACTGAAGTTTATTTTTGGTGGGATAAGCTAGCCCCTTTGCGTATTTCATAGGTTACTTAGGCTAGATCATCAGGAAACCTTTTCCAAAGACTATTTTATTTAAAGCTAATGAGAATTACAAACACTGAAGTTTTACTTGCAACGATATCAAAGCTTAAATAAAACAACAACAATAAACAGTGAACTATTGAACAAATTTGCGAACCACTATGAAATGTAATGCAAACACAAATGCTAAAATCAGTACTGTGATGGCCGACAGAAATTATTCCTTTAACAATACTTTACACACCTAACCTTAATATTTTTTTATAATTATATATTGTTTTTAAACAACATCTCTTACAAATTTTTATTGTTTTTAAAGAAAATCTTTTGCGCAAAATTGTATTGTTTAAAAAAGTTTTTTGTTTACTGCTTTGATTTAGTTTGTAGCAAATCTAATAGTACAGAGCTCATGGCTCCATTTACATGTTTTATCGATTTTTATATTTAAACTAGCCTCTACTTTAAAAATTAAATAATTTACCACCACTAAAGCTACGGTCACACTTGTCAAATATTTGACGAAAAAAACGGGACCAACAAGCCAACTTAATAATCATTTCCTTTAATTCCAATATTTATTTTGATTATAATACCACATATTACAATAAACAATTTTTGTTATGACTTGTAGTATTATTACTTTTATTTTGTGATATTAAGACCATATTTAATCGCACTTACTATTAACAAAAGGAGTGGTTACGCTTATTTGGTCAAATATTTAATAAGTGTGACCGTAGCTTAAGTCTCATGAGTAAATTAGTTTAAATTTTATTTAAAACAACAAAATTTTAAGTTAAATATACATAAATTAAAATTTAATGTAACTAAAAAAAGGACTAAACAAACAAATTGCTCTCAGTTGCACATTTGGTTAATATTAAGATAATAAATAAATAAAGTAGTTAAAACTATTTTGTTTTTGTGAATATGGGCATTTCCTCAGAATGGTCTACCAGGATGAAAAAAATAATGTTGATTATTATCGTTTTTTACTGTTTATTATTATTAAAAAGTATTTGTTCTTATAAAAGAATGGTTTCATAGCATATCTCACCAGTTTTACTTGAGGAAATTGGACTGGAAACTGGAAAATTTTATATTTTTCTGTATTTTCTACTTCTAAAGACATTTTTATATACTTATTTTACATGCAAGAAATATGTTATGTTTACACTCTTTCTTCATAATCTCTCCATTACAATCAATTGTAAATTTGAAGACATTTATGGGAAAATGCGTGGTGATAATAATAAAAAAAACATATGGACAAATAGCACGTTCGCGATCCGTACGTTCGCGACCGGTAAATAAGCCAATTAAACAGAAACCAAGAGAGATATTTTATTTTGTAAATACTGGATGGAGACCTACATTAATACACTTTTAAAATAAATTAATCACTTTTCAATATTCCGTTCCAATGCGCAAATTTATTCATTTCACGACTGTCAGCCAAATATGACTTCTATTTTGCGTACGTTCGTGACCACACGTTTATAACTCTTATAATGAGAACTTAAACTCGATGAAATCCATCTTTTGCACTAAATATTGAGCTACCCAAATGCTATCGCATCGAAAAAAAATGCTACACAGAGAAAACAGATTCGTGATCACAACCGAATTTGGCGCCAATCGAATTTGTCGGTTGCATGTACTATCACACAATTCGGTTCCAATTACTGAAAATTTCGTTGCTTAGCATAATAGGTTTGATATCAACATTTGAATTTTAGTACACTATCAGTCATAACAACAGATATTGTTGGTTGTTAGTATGATTATTATAAACAAAATTGTGCTTATACCCGCATAAATGATAGGTGCAACTGAATTAACACATAATTGGTGTTCATAACAAGAGATTTGATTGTCGTTATCAATTTATTTTTTTTAACCGGTCAAATGTAGCCCATAAGGGGCAAGGACTTGTCCAAAGGTAATCTCAATGAATGGAAAAAATGGGTTATTTTACAGTACGATGTCCTAGGGCAGGACCATATAACCCAGCTTGCATTACAAAGGGGAAGTCTTAAAACTACTCCATGGTATACTCCAGAGGATTAGTTTTGAAATCGTTTCAAAACGAAAACATGTCGTTAAAAAACGAAGACATGTCGTTTCACTGCAAACTCTTTTTAATAATGACATGGTTTATACTTGCACTACATTTGACCAGTCCAGGATCAAAATGGATCAAGAAGTCCAATATAATTTGCAGGGTATAAAAAATAATACATACATTCATACATACATATGTTTGTACGTGTATATGTTCATACCAATGAGAAAATGTAAATTACTTACCCCTATTTGTTAAGTTTTTCACATTTCCAGTTTTGGCCGCAAATATATTTTTTAGATATAATATTTAAAATTAATTTAATCTATCAAATGTTTTGACAGAAAATTTAGTAAGCAATTGGGGCTTTTAACTATTTATTGGTTGTGAATTCCGAATAATTATATTTTCATTTGTTGTACTCGAATTGAATCTGTTCCAACAATCAATAATTAGCTGCAATAAATGAATAATCATTTATATTACAAAATTTATTGACGAAAGCAAATTATTGATTGCAATGACCAATATTCAGTATTGCCCTATATTAAATTCGGTTGTGATTCTAACCATTTGTACTAATTTTTAGAACTTAATTAAATTAGTTATCATAACTAATAAAAGAATTGAAGGAATCATATTTCAGTTGGAACATCAATTTTATAATCAAGAGAATTAAAAATCAGTTAGAACTATACATTTTTAATAGTTGCAATAATAAAACATGTTACTTGATCAATATTTTATTACTGCAACCGTTTCCCAACCAATTTGTTTTCTGTGTGTAGGAAAAGTTTTGTTATCTATATTATTTGTACATCAAAAGCGTACGAACGTACGTTCGTTCGTGACCCCAGGAAATGCCCATATATTAAATTTAAAGAAGTATTTACATAATTTTTTTTATAATAAATATTTCATTACTTACAAAGAAAATATGTACACTGAATGCACTTAGGAAATATCAAAAAATTCTGGCCCCTGGGCTCATAGTTCGTTTATGGCTGCTATGGTGACAAAATTTTCTTTTGGAATCACTTTGTGACTTATAAAAATGATTTTGCTCTTTTCACTATCAAAATTCTGTAAGACATATTTTTAATAGAAAAAAGGCTTCAAGATAAAGATAGGACTTAAATAAGTACAATTTTTTCTGTTAAATTAAAATGTATGCGCCAATTCCTTATTTCGACCAAACTGTCTGATTTCAACGGCAATCTATTTCTCACAATATGTGATATAAATTTATAGCAACCTTGTTTCTCTTATAGCTGGGATCTTCGGAAAGTTAAACACGCATAAGGACGGACGGTCATTGTTAAAAACACTGCGTTATACATAAAATTAAAGAATAAATACGTTTCAAAGCATTGAAATCAAAATGATTTCAAACAAACTGATTTTATTCTTTGATTTCAAAATTATTTACAAACTAATCATTTTGAAATCTTTTTTTTAATCTTAAATGCAATCATGTGATTTAATTTAATTTCCTTTGCAATTATAACTACAGTGAAATTCCAACGAAATACTAAATATATACACCAGCAGCCGTATTCATAAAGAAAATTTGGCATAAAGTTTGCACAAAGTTTATTCATAATTCACTATCAAACTCTGGCTAACGATTTGCTAAACTCTTGCTAGCGAAGTGCGAAACATTTGCCAAATTAATTTGGTTTTAAAACTTCTTAAAATGTTTATATGTGGAGGGGGGGGGGGGGGAATTAAAGGACAAAACCAGCAATGATTAATGCAAAACGTGGTGCATGTTTGAGCACTAAGGCTGGGTTTTTGAGATCTCAGTTAAACTAGGTTTAGTTAATCTGAAAACAGATTCGTGACGTCATTACCAAGTTTGTATACAAAATTTTGATGAAACAACTTAGTTTTGCTTAAAATGTTGGTCTTAAATTAAGTAATAAAAAAAATAACACTCCGCCGGAAAAATCCAAGTTTCAGACTAAGTTAAACTAAGTTTAAACTTAATCCACAACTCAAAAACCCGGCCTAAGTGTGGTATCATCAAAATTTAGATTTGATTTATTAAAAGTTAGCAGATGGACAAAAGTTTGTTCTGAATTAACTCTGTGCTAACAAGCTGCTTAGCTTAATTGACATTCTACTTAGCAGCTCGTTGTACATAGTGTACAAACTGTGGCAAACTTTTTGTTATGAATCTAGCGGTTAACAAGAAGTTTGCAATGTTGGCAGTTCAAATTTAGCAGAGTCAGCTTTATTTCTTAAAAAACGAGTATAACTTAAAGGTAGCAAATTTTTATTGTATTGATTTTATGATTTCAAATTGAAATCATAAAAACTATTTTCCGATCTTAAATGCAATCAAAAAATTATCAATCATTAACGAAAAATCGTGTGATTGCAAAAAATCGATTACAATCTTTTATAGTTCTGAAACGAAAATAAAGCGAAGTAAGTGCGAATAAACATAAACTTTAATATTCCATTCTTTATCAACGGCTCGACAATAGACGACGTGCTGTTTAGGTAGCATCATCGACAGCAAGTGAGAAACAATCGCTGACATTGCTCAATGCATAAATTGCGTTAACCACACATTTGGTACTCTGAGTCCTGTTTGCAATTCAACAAATATTTCAAGTTAGATCATGATCATAACTTTCAACTCCTTTATAAAATTTACTTTGTTGTTGCGATGCGGAACTAAGAACGCAGGATCCAGCAATGTAAACGCTCTATAGGTATTCACCGACAAATTCTTAAGAAGAATTTTCAAGATATTTTGGCCTGCGACAATATTTAACAGGAATCTGTGGATAGAGACAGGATAATCCGTGGCAAACGAAACCTTCGACATACATACGTTGCGCAAACAACCAGACGACGCACACAGGGGCCAAAGGCGAATATTACGAATTAATAAAAAAAAGTTCATGTACCGTGAAAACTAAAAATACTCTGTTAAAGTGCACAAAATACTACACCAGTGAGCGAAAAAATAAATGTTTAATATGTATCGTTGCTTTTGAAGTGACGCGTCGAAATCAAACACTGTGAAAAAATAGGCAAAAAAGCTTAGCAGCTTTTGTAATTGAATTCTATTTTCTGAAAGTGATTTTAAAAAGTAACAAATATAACCATGCAACCATCAAGCTGAGGTATTTATTCAAATGTTTTGCTTAAATTTGTAAAAAAAATTATTTTTGAAAGTGCTTTTAATTATATATTAAGTTTATATGGGAAATGCAAAAAAAATGGCTTTTCTCAGTTTAAGTGGACATAAAGTTATCAATTGGGCCAAATTGAGCAGAGATTTTAGCTTTATTTTAAAGGTTGAACAAACTAGCGTTATTTTAGAAAAAATTATCGGTGCGCCTTAGAAGTTTTGTACAAATAAGTAGCAACACGCGTTGAGTTTACCGACAAAAAGCGCTTCAGGACTTTTGGTATAACTTTCATTGCTGTTGTTGTTGTCAATGTTTTATGTGTTTTTATTAGAGTTGTACAAATGTCGTGATTTGTTACGCACAAGTCACGCGTGAGTCACACATGAGTCACGCGTGACCGTTGTCAAATTTATATTTTGCAATGGCTTAAAACAAGAGTGCGTGAATATAAAATTAAATTGTCACGCACGCACTTATTAAAGGAATAATTTTTAAGTAATTCGTTTCCGAAGTCATTCAATGGAAGTTTTTTCAACGGAAGCGTGCTTATTAATTAATAATTTTTTGAATGAGAGGTACCCGTCTCCCCCCAACTATTCTTCCAAGATTTGTTTGTTCTAAGAACTACGCGCATCAAATTTAGTGTACCTCACTACTGTAGTTCTGCAGATATAAGAAAATTAATAAGTACATTGTATGGGGGGTATATACCACTAAGATTTTTTTGGAACATGCAGTTTGTTCTGAGAGTTTATCACATCAAATTTTGTGTGCCTCACTATTGTAGCTGAGGAAATATGAATTGATCCGCGGAAAAGGGCTTTTAGACCCTGTGTGTAACGTGACAAGATCTGCTCTTGACTGGAATCCACAGAAAGACAAAAAAGAGAAAGGCCCCCCCATACATGGAGGAGACAACCTAACAGCGAAATAACAGGGATAATGAAGACCTGGAGTGAAATAAAGATTACAGAGATGCGCAAAATATTTTAAAAGTTATGTGTTCTATATCACACTACTTCCAATCACTGTATTTCAGTGTTAACATAAATAATAACACAAAACATGACTTTCGAATGGCAGTTATTTGTGATGGCCTTATGCTCCACATTGGAGCAACGGGAATACATGTAAATATATTTATATACATACCTTATTTATGTACATACCTACCTATGTATATCGATGTCTTATTATAAAAAGGCCTAACTCGATTTTTTGTTTGCTTACAAGAGCAAAAGAAAAATTAATTAAATTCGTAAAATTTAAAATATAAAATAAGTTTAAATTACATTTTTATTAAAAAGATGTAACAAATTTTATACTTTAGTCATCTGGAATTTTAAAGCAAGATGCATTTGGTATAAATTTAGTTACGCCTTTTTTAAATTAAGCCACCGATACGATACTATTCACCTGTGGTAATGAGTAAAATAATTTGGTTTGTGTTTTGTATAGCTTCCGGACATATTTACTATTGAAAGTGTGTAAAAAAGTGTTACATTTGTATATTTAAAATCTATTGATTTTATAATTAAAATATTTGCTAAATCATATCTAATAAACACCACCTCCGAATAAATAATGTAAATTAGTTCTGCATTGTTTAGACTTAAATTAACCAAACAAATGTTATTTTATCTATGAATATTTAATTACTTAAGTCTTAATCCAATTAAACACGGTAGTGCAAAATATGTACATAAATTAAAGAAGTATTTGTTGAAGTATTTTTCAATAGTATATCAGTGGGGTAACTCTGTAACTTTTTAACGACAAAAATTTGTCGTAAAGTAGTAAATTTTTAAGTATTTTTAAGTAAAAAGTTACAGAATTCCCCACAGGAGACTAATTAGAAATAATTTTAAAACTTTTCGTCCGGTTAAGCGTCCAAGGGCACACTTTCAGTCGAAGACCAATGCGGTCCATTGTGAATCCCCTCAATATAGAGGAAGAATAAAAGAATTAAAGGAAAATTCAAGATACATAGTGGACAGTAGATATAATAATACAGTTGCCTCATCAGAAATAACCATCCTATTTTCCTGACAAACCCAAGTAAAAATCGATGGATTACATCCAGCTATACTCCCCAGCTCGTAGTGAAATCTATCTGCTCGCCATTTCTGCCTAAGACCCTGCATCCTAGGACAGGGGCACAGTACTTGCATAATCGTCTCTAGCTCCTCAGCTTCCTCACATAACAATATGCAACAAGCTAAAATTCCCTGAATACTAGGGTATTCATTCGGTTAACCGATTAATTACTACCCGATTAACTGATCGGTTAATTTAAAATTGGCGTTTATCGATTAACAATTTAACCGGTTAATTACATACGATTAACCGATTAACCGGCGTAAAAAATTTTTAATTTTTTGTAGTATTTAACCATATTTTTTGTGTTTTTAATTATGGGTGAGTTCCAAAACGTCAGCTGCAAAGCAACTAGGTTTCTTAAATGTATTCTGCAATGCAACCTTGTACAATTTAACAACGTTGTCTGTACCAAAGTTAACCAAAAAAGTTACCAAAGTGTACCAAAAAAGTTGTGTTTACAAAAATTTTTTTATACAATATAATTCCTTCTAAAAATACAATAACATAAATTAAGAAAATCGGATATTAACTTTTTTGCAGAATGTTCGGTGCTGAGCATTGCCAGGATGAGTAAGATGATGACCTGACCACAGAAGAAACTTTCGATAGTAACACAACAACAGAATAGACCAAAACAATTAGAAGTTTAAACATTTTGAAAATTAAAACAGGACTCTAATGGCATAATGGAAGATTTTATATGTTTAGGGAAATCCAGGAAAAGGACTGAGAATTTAGATATTCTGTATTATGGGTTGTTTTCGATTTCTCCAACATCTACGATAAGTGAAGAAATTTTTTCCAACGCAAGTTTTATTCAAACTAAAGAAAAGAAAGGCTTGAATCCTACACATTTTAACTAGATTATTTTTCTAAAAGATTATTTTATAAGATCTCCTTAAACTATTTAAATAACTAATAAAATTTGTTTTTGCCCGCATTAGTTCAAGAATTGTTATGTTATTGTTTTTTTTAACTAATAAACTCCAAAGAACAAACAATTTTCAAGTTAATTACAACCCTGAGAATTACAGGTTCATAAATTTATTAAGTAGTCTGGGAAAAATTCTCGAAAAAATTATAAGCAAAAAATTGAGCTCGTTCTAAATACTAAAAAGATATTACCTGATGAACAATTTGGTTTCAGAAGATCTCACTCAACTAATAATCAGGTCAAAAGAATTTGTAATGATGTCAAAAATGGTTTAGTATCAAAACAAATTTGGGGAATGGACTGTGACAAGTAAAGGTTGAAAGTTCTTGATTGCCACTCACGTGGGAGTGGCCAGGGATGATTTGTTTGCTTCACAGTCAAAGCAGCTCACTACCTCCGGTTTTTACCAGGTTTTCCCCGGGCAATGGCTTTAGAACACCCTTTCAGAGGCTAGCTAGAGTGAGAAGGCGGCAAAGTAACCTGAATGGTTGAAAGACGTCTCAGGTCAGTTGGAAGAACTTCTGAAACTTAGTTTCTGTAAAGTATCCTGATGGCTCGTTAAGGGCGTCTCAGGAAGTAGAAAGAACGCGGATAATCTCGGCCTTTGAAAAACTTTATAATTATAAGCTACCGCATCTTAAATAGCACTTATTAATGATATCTCATATTTAGGGCCCTATGCTCCTTATAGGATCGTCGGGAACATATATATATATATATATATATATATATATATATATATATATAAGTATATATATAAAACAATCTACAGCGCTTGTACTACTTGACGTTGAAAAAGCATTTGACTGAGTCTGGCACTGCGGCTTAATATACAAAATGATTCAATTTAACATTCCTGCCCTTTGGTCATTTTGGAGTCAACCCAACTTATGCACAACCAAACTCATTTTAGGTATTGTGATACCGAACTGTTTTTAGTTGAGTTTGCTATAAAGTTGCCAACTTAAAATATCGATTTGCCAACTTTAAATATAACGTTTGACAAGTGACAATTTTATAAAATTAAAAGGTATTGATGAAAAGAAAAACTCTTGTATAGATGCGCTTTGTACAAGAAGACAAATTCGTGATGATTACAACCCTCTTGAACTTCCCAGTGCCAAGTAAGAACTTCTAATAAGTAACGAAACTTTCTTGTGCCTGATGAGTTCTTCTTCTGGTTGGGGTAGCTGTTGGCCAATCGGCTGGTTGTATTACTGGTTCAACTGACTCAGTAAAATTATAACTTGATGGTGGAATATTTTCAAAACCAAATACTTGGCCGGACTTGCAATACAAGAGCTGCGAAACAATATCCTCAAGGCTATTAATGGAACTTCTTGTGATAGCCCTCCCCCTGTCGCTTGAGTGTTTCTTTTATTTTTGGCAAGTTTTTTCTTTATACTTGCCTTGTAGTGTATCCAAACCTGTGCCAAGAATATTATTAGTTCAAGAAGATTATAAGTGCTGAAGAGAAGTTCTTGTCGTGGTCCTAACCTTGTATTTAACACCACTATAAACTCTTACCATAATTCCAAACATGATTTTTTCATCAAACCAAAATTTGGTGATTTCTGCGAACAATTTCTAGGTTTCTCTAAATAAGCTGGACGAGCTGCTCAAATTGAGCTTTCGTTTTTATTTTCAAACAAATAATAATTTTTTAAAAAAACCGAAAAACTTATTACAAAAATGTATACATACGATTTCTGGATTTTGTTTTCGATTTTCACCGAATTTAAAAAAATATAAACTTTAACTGCCAATAACACAACTACTTTTTAGCAGTTGTGTGTATTTAACATTTTTGTCGACCAAACTTTTACAAAGTTGAAAACGGCAATACCACGAAACAAACAGATACACAACTGAATAGCCAACTGCCAGTTGAGTTGAGAATGGCAATGTGAATTTATCGAAGACAACCAAACTGGAGAACCGCAATAGGGATCCATTGTTTCTTTTAAAATTTGTAAAAAACTTTTTGTGTGATAGATATTTCTGCGTTTCTGTAGGAAGTTGCTTTTCTGATTTAAACAGCATTCTAGCAGGTGTACCGCAGGGCTCTGTTCTTGGACCAATTTTATGTAATATCTATTGTGCTGACATGCACTCAGTCAGAATATTTTGTTTAAAATTCAATGCTCAATAAGCCGATTGGAGGAGTATTATAGTAAATGGAGGATAAAAATCAATCCAAATAAGACACAAGCCATCTTTTTCACAAGAAAAAGAAAACCTTGTTATCTACCTGGTAGTAATCTCACTCTTTCTGGCTGCAGCATTAATTGGTCTAACAATATTAAATATCTAGGAATTTGTTTAGATACTAAACTAACTTTTAATTCCCATATATGTCATATTATTGATAAACTCAATATATATACAAGAATATTATATCCACTTATTAGCAGAAATTCCATTCTTAGTAACTGCAATAAAATGTTGATAATTCAAACAAAATTCCAGGCTATTATATTTTACGGTTGTCCTGTGTGAGGTTACTGTGCTAAAACCCACATTAAACGTCTTCAAATAGCGCAACACAAAATATTGAAAATGGCTCTAAAATTACCATGGCATTTCTCTCCAATAAAATTACATCTGATCAGTAAAACCAACACCCTTTCAGAAGGTATTGAGATCTTTCAATCTCGTTTTGAAACAAAATGTGGATTTTCCGAAATCCACTTATTTGAGCACTATACTCAAATTTATTTTTTGTTGCAATCAGGCTTATAATTGTTATAATGTAATGTCTTTGATATTCTTTGTTATTTATATCTCCTTGTTTTCTTCATGTTGAAGGTTTTTGCTAATAGTTTTCCTTCAAAATCATAAATTTTTTATAAAAATATTTGAATTTTTGTAATTCAGCTGTTAATATTTAAGATATAAGGCAAAGCCATTTCTGTGCAATACAGTGTTACCACCAGCAAAATTCAAAATTGCACTTGAGATGAAGCATGAAAATACATTTATAAAAAAGCAAAAACACTACAAACTCATTGAATGAAGAAGTCATACTGTTAACTTCCGCATTTGGTTGCATATATCTAGGGAAGGTTCAAAATGCTCATTGCCATTTCTTTATAATGAGTGTTTTTTTTAGCCCCATAGAGTTTCCGAAAGGTAAGCTGCCAAACGAACTGTCATACTGCTCTCACTTTTTGCTCCGGCACATCATCATGAATAGATTCATGCTTGAACAATCCCAACAAATTAGCCAAATTTACTTTGAAAATCAGCCATCGAATTTCGCAACTTATTTTTTTTTTCACAAATGAAGGCGATGTGTTGACTTAGAGTGCCCCTGTAGGCTAGCTAGTAGGGAGCTAGTCTATCAGCCCCGGGGTTGCGGGTTCGATTCCCGCCAGAGACTCTGGTTTCTTTCCTGCAGACAAGCGTAGAGCTTCGCTGGGATTAGCATAGGGCATTAAAAAAAAAAAAAAAAAACTGTCGATTAGACTTTAAGGCCGTGTGATGTGATACCTATTGATTGCTTTCCGTAGGCCTGTGAAGTCACTGATAAACCAGCAACAATTGACGTCATGTGCATATTTGTTTTAAATCACTATCAAATGCTAATGCCGTGTATTAATCTGCGGTTAAAACTCATTTTTTTGTCTATTATTTTAAGTTGCATGGTCTAAAAAAAATAGCCTTTATACTTTATTTAGTACACGCAAAGAAAAAACATGGTTGTGGTAAACATATTCTAAGAGCAACATTTTATGATAAGAATTATGATTGTAGTCACCATATTAAGATCATTACTAAATCATATTATGACTAAATATACTCGTACTATTTATTACATCATAATATTTTTCCCTTAATCATATTATTATTCTGTTAATCATACTAAGTTAAGAGGTAATCAAATTGTTGTCGTGTTAATCATAATAAGCAAAGAAATTAATCATATTATTGACATGTTAATCATAATAAGCTAAGAAGTAATCATATTATCATCATGTTAATCATAATAAATTTAGAAGCAATCATATTATGATACAGCACCTTTCATAGCAGTCATAAAAATACAAAATAAATTTAAATATTTTTGAATCGATTTTTTATTTTGTGGTTTTTTACAATTTTTCTTAATGTTAGTCAAATAGCGGAGTTCAATACAAGGCTTGCAAAAGAGCAAATGAAAAATCTGTGGTTTTCATGGACAACCGCGTGTGTCCATTTTTTCGATTTTAAGATGTTGATGAAATATCGTAGCACTTTTATAAAATATAACGAAATCTCTGTGTGTTTTGTTTTTGGATTTTACAAAAAAAAAACTATGATATTTTGCATTTGCACTATTACATCACTAATACTTGAATGAACTTCGCTAATATTTTAATTTTTTAATTTCTTTAGACTTATTTTTTTATGGAATTTTATCTTTTAATTGTTTAACCGCTCACAAATAAAAAAAACGACACAACTGCTTCAAAATTATTTTACAAATGGCGCTAACATAATATGATTAGAGTAAAAATAGTTTGATTGCATCTTTTACATAATATGATAAATGTATAGAATGTTATCATGTTAGGGCTATTAAATATCATGATATGGTTGTGAGAAATATAATATGTTTAGAAAGTTATCATAATTAAGTTGTTAGAAAAAAAATTATTTTTCGGTCAACAATACTCAAATTCATAATTGCGATAAACATTGATATGTTTACAGTAACTATAATATTGTTGATAATATCAAAAAGTAATTTTAATTTTTGGGAATACAAAATTTTAATTTCAAAAGATTTTGTTATTCGTGCTAAATTCCCAGTTTTTATTATTGATAAAAACACTTGAAATTTATTGTTGATGGGATAAGCTATTCCTATGCATTTCACTGGTTGCTTAGGCCAGATCATCAGGAAACTTCATCCATAAAGGTTTTAGACAAACTAAAGATATTAAACCAAATAAAACTGTTAAACGTATAAGAATTATAGCAACAGTTCTACTTGTAACAATATCAAAGTTTAAACAAAACACATCAACAATAAACAACAGTGGGTTCATCTCATCTTACATTTCCCCACTACAATTAGTTGAAATTCTCTCAACATTAATTGTAGTTGTAAGTAGGTTAAGAAAAACAAAATGAAAAAAACAACAACTTACAAAAGATGTTGTCAATTAAGTGTTTTTTAGGCCGTGCACTGCCTGTTTATTATCAAAAAGTAATTTTAATTTTTGGGAATACAAAATTTTAATTTCAAAAGATTTTGTTATTCGTGCTTAATTCCCAGTTTTTATTATTGATAAAAACACTTGAAATTTATTGTTGATGGGATAAGCTATTCCTATGCATTTCACTGGTTGCTTAGGCCAGATCATCAGGAAACTTCATCCATAAAGGTTTTAGACAAACTAAAGATATTAAACCAAATAAAACTGTTAAACGTATAAGAATTATAGCAACAGTTCTACTTGTAACAATATCAAAGTTTAAACAAAACACATCAACAATAAACAACAGTGGGTTCATCTCATCTTACATTTCCCCACTACAATTAGTTGAAATTCTCTCAACATTAATTGTAGTTGTAAGTAGGTTAAGAAAAACAAAATGAAAAAAACAACAACTTACAAAAGATGTTGTCAATTAAGTGTTTTTTAGGCCGTGCACTGCCTGTTTATTATCAAAAAGTAATTTTAATTTTTGGGAATACAAAATTTTAATTTCAAAAGATTTTGTTATTCGTGCTTAATTCCCAGTTTTTATTATTGATAAAAACACTTGAAATTTATTGTTGATGGGATAAGCTATTCCTATGCATTTCACTGGTTGCTTAGGCCAGATCATCAGGAAACTTCATCCATAAAGGTTTTAGACAAACTAAAGATATTAAACCAAATAAAACTGTTAAACGTATAAGAATTATAGCAACAGTTCTACTTGTAACAATATCAAAGTTTAAACAAAACACATCAACAATAAACAACAGTGGGTTCATCTCATCTTACATTTCCCCACTACAATTAGTTGAAATTCTCTCAACATTAATTGTAGTTGTAAGTAGGTTAAGAAAAACAAAATGAAAAAAACAACAACTTACAAAAGATGTTGTCAATTAAGTGTTTTTTAGGCCGTGCACTGCCTGTTTATTATCAAAAAGTAATTTTAATTTTTGGGAATACAAAATTTTAATTTCAAAAGATTTTGTTATTCGTGCTTAATTCCCAGTTTTTATTATTGATAAAAACACTTGAAATTTATTGTTGATGGGATAAGCTATTCCTATGCATTTCACTGGTTGCTTAGGCCAGATCATCAGGAAACTTCATCCATAAAGGTTTTAGACAAACTAAAGATATTTAACCAAATAAAACTGTTAAACGTATAAGAATTATAGCAACAGTTCTACTTGTAACAATATCAAAGTTTAAACAAAACACATCAACAATAAACAACAGTGGGTTCATCTCATCTAACATTTCCCCACTACAATTAGTTGAAATTCTCTCAACATTAATTGTAGTTGTAAGTAGGTTAAGAAAAACAAAATGAAAAAAAACAACAACTTACAAAAGATGTTGTCAATTAAGTGTTTTTTAGGCCGTGCACTGCCTGTTTATTATCAAAAAGTAATTTTAATTTTTGGGAATACAAAATTTTAATTTCAAAAGATTTTGTTATTCGTGCTTAGTTCCCAGTTTTTATTATTGATAAAAACACTTGAAATTTATTGTTGATGGGATAAGCTATTCCTATGCATTTCACTGGTTGCTTAGGCCAGATCATCAGGAAACTTCATCCATAAAGGTTTTAGACAAACTAAAGATATTAAACCAAATAAAACTGTTAAACGTATAAGAATTATAGCAACAGTTCTACTTGTAACAATATCAAAGTTTAAACAAAACACATCAACAATAAACAACAGTGGGTTCATCTCATCTTACATTTCCCCACTACAATTAGTTGAAATTCTCTCAACATTAATTGTAGTTGTAAGAAGGTTAAGAAAAACAAAATGAAAAAAACAACAACTTACAAAAGATGTTGTCAATTAAGTGTTTTTTAGGCCGTGCACTGCCTGTTTATTATCAAAAAGTAATTTTAATTTTTGGGAATACAAAATTTTAATTTCAAAAGATTTTGTTATTCGTGCTTAATTCCCAGTTTTTATTATTGATAAAAACACTTGAAATTTATTGTTGATGGGATAAGCTATTCTTATGCATTTCACTGGTTGCTTAGGCCAGATCATCAGGAAACTTCATCCATAAAGGTTTTAGACAAACTAAAGATATTAAACCAAATAAAACTGTTAAACGTATAAGAATTATAGCAACAGTTCTACTTGTAACAATATCAAAGTTTAAACAAAACACATCAACAATAAACAACAGTGGGTTCATCTCATCTTACATTTCCCCACTACAATTAGTTGAAATTCTCTCAACATTAATTGTAGTTGTAAGTAGGTTAAGAAAAACAAAATGAAAAAAACAACAACTTACAAAAGATGTTGTCAATTAAGTGTTTTTTAGGCCGTGCACTGCCTGTTTATTATCAAAAAGTAATTTTAATTTTTGGGAATACAAAATTTTAATTTCAAAAGATTTTGTTATTCGTGCTTAATTCCCAGTTTTTATTAAATTAAATTTAAGCAACCAGTGAAATGCATAGGAATAGCTTATCCCATCAACAATAAATTTCAAGTGTTTTTATCAATAATAAAAACTGGGAATTAAGCACGAATAACAAAATCTTTTGAAATTAAAATTTTGTATTCCCAAAAATTAAAATTACTTTTTGATAATAAACAGGCAGTGCACGGCCTAAAAAACACTTAATTGACAACATCTTTTGTAAGTTGTTGTTTTTTTCATTTTGTTTTTCTTAACCTACTTACAACTACAATTAATGTTGAGAGAATTTCAACTAATTGTAGTGGGGAAATGTAAGATGAGATGAACCCACTGTTGTTTATTGTTGATGTGTTTTGTTTAAACTTTGATATTGTTACAAGTAGAACTGTTGCTATAATTCTTATACGTTTAACAGTTTTATTTGGTTTAATATCTTTAGTTTGTCTAAAACCTTTATGGATGAAGTTTCCTGATGATCTGGCCTAAGCAACCAGTGAAATGCATAGGAATAGCTTATCCCATCAACAATAAATTTCAAGTGTTTTTATCAATAATAAAAACTGGGAATTAAGCACGAATAACAAAATCTTTTGAAATTAAAATTTTGTATTCCCAAAAATTAAAATTACTTTTTGATAATAAACAGGCAGTGCACGGCCTAAAAAACACTTAATTGACAACATCTTTTGTAAGTTGTTGTTTTTTTCATTTTGTTTTTCTTAACCTACTTACAACTACAATTAATGTTGAGAGAATTTCAACTAATTGTAGTGGGGAAATGTAAGATGAGATGAACCCACTGTTGTTTATTGTTGATGTGTTTTGTTTAAACTTTGATATTGTTACAAGTAGAACTGTTGCTATAATTCTTATACGTTTAACAGTTTTATTTGGTTTAATATCTTTAGTTTGTCTAAAACCTTTATGGATGAAGTTTCCTGATGATCTGGCCTAAGCAACCAGTGAAATGCATAGGAATAGCTTATCCCATCAACAATAAATTTCAAGTGTTTTTATCAATAATAAAAACTGGGAATTAAGCACGAATAACAAAATCTTTTGAAATTAAAATTTTGTATTCCCAAAAATTAAAATTACTTTTTGATAATAAACAGGCAGTGCACGGCCTAAAAAACACTTAATTGACAACATCTTTTGTAAGTTGTTGTTTTTTTCATTTTGTTTTTCTTAACCTACTTACAACTACAATTAATGTTGAGAGAATTTCAACTAATTGTAGTGGGGAAATGTAAGATGAGATGAACCCACTGTTGTTTATTGTTGATGTGTTTTGTTTAAACTTTGATATTGTTACAAGTAGAACTGTTGCTATAATTCTTATACGTTTAACAGTTTTATTTGGTTTAATATCTTTAGTTTGTCTAAAACCTTTATGGATGAAGTTTC
Organism: Pollenia angustigena; assembly: GCA_930367215.1. Classification (NCBI taxonomy): domain Eukaryota; kingdom Metazoa; phylum Arthropoda; class Insecta; order Diptera; family Polleniidae; genus Pollenia; species Pollenia angustigena. Next base: position 41,451,206 of record OV884058.1, on the reverse strand, counting down.
CTGATGATCTGGCCTAAGCAACCAGTGAAATGCATAGGAATAGCTTATCCCATCAACAATAAATTTCAAGTGTTTTTATCAATAATAAAAACTGGGAATTAAGCACGAATAACAAAATCTTTTGAAATTGTTGATAATAAATAAAAATTACAATTATTTGTGTACGACAACAATATATTGTTACATTAAACATAGTGTTGTTGCCGTAACCATGCCCAACCATATTTTTTCTCTGCGTGTAAACACAAATGCCTGCAGGGTTTTATACAACTGTCCCTTTCGTAATTCAGTTTCACAACTGTTAAGGGCGTTAAATATTTTTCAAGCTAAAGCATTTGAAAGTTGCCAGATAAAAATAAAATTATTTATATATTGAAATATTGGAAACATATCTTATCCCAGTCTAGTTTTTAGTTTCAATAACTTTTTTCAATAAACTTCAGGTCCTAAATCACTATGATAGTCATCTTTATCCAAATCTAAGAGTCATTCATAACCAAGCTTTTGAAAATATATATTAAATGTTTGAAGTCTTTTCTTAAAAAGAAACCGAGACTTTGGTTCAAAAGACTGTGCATTTTTTATCAACAATATTTGAAAAGAAATAAATGCCATCATTTAAATCGAATCTTGATTTTATGTGGGTATCTGAAGTAAGAATTTCAAACAGGGTTTAAAAAACTGCAGTCGAAACCAAAGACTGTCGAACAAAAAACCGTAAATTTGTTTACAATTTGCCGCTTTTGATTTGATTAGACAGCGACTGTTGACATTAAATGAATTAGAAGTAAAAGCAAAAGTTTTTTTTTGGCCAATGACATACGAAGTAGTGCAAGAATTGGCAGTTTTTATACTTTGACTGCAGTTTATTAAACGCTGATTCAAATTACACCTGAATTACACCTAAGGGAAATTACCCACGCTCTACCCACGACAGTTAAAATTATACCAAATTCGGGTAATTACCCACAAAGTGGCAACACTGGTGCAGTATTAGTGTCCTTAGAATGTAAGAAATTGTGTTACTTACTACTAAATAAAATAAATAATATTTTTAGCCATTTATAACTTTTTCTTGCATTTCAATGATATATGAAAATCCAAATTAAAGCCCCCCACCTATTCAACAAAAAAGTTTCTTACAAAAATCCTCATCCATTCAAAAGTTACAGAGTTTTGAAAATATTGAATACTAAGTCAATTTTTATTTGTACAAAACGCATATCAAATTATTTCAACATGCATTATATTATAAATATTTGACTTTTTCTAGGAACTTTGCATTTTTTCTGAGCCAAGTGTCCAAAGTAAAAAATATCATTTGCATTTAAAAAAAAAATTTAAGAGTTCATAAGCAGTGTAAATAAATTCATTTTGTTGCGTCTTCTTTTGTTTTTCTTTTAATGTGAATTCCATTCATTCATTGCGTATTCTATTTGAGTTTATGAACTTTGAACCATCTAAGTGCAACTTTATCTGTACTTTTTTTGTGTGTAGATTTAGTTGTCCTTACAAAGGTATTATTGTTCTCTTCTCCCTATTAATTTTTTTTCTTTTATTAGTTGTGTATCCTTTTGGTATCCTAAAGCAAGACGACTATTTAAGCTCCATTAAACCATCTCAATTTCCTTTGACAATCGGTTACAAGGCAAAACAGCTGGATTGTTTTGTGGTATCAGCTTAACCACTGACAAAAAGCAAAAGCAATAATACGATGTGTCAGGTCCCTTAAACTGACTTGTCAGTATTTGAGATTAATGCTTAAAGTTTTTAACTTTATTTAATGTTTGTAACTGACGAATAATTTATTTGTATGCTGTTGCTTGAATTTTCATTTTAAAATAGAGCGAATTTAATTTGAGTTTGCTGATTAATTGGGTTACAATTGTGGGTAAAAGTTTTTTGTTAAGGGCTTGTTATAGCCAAATGCCAACTAATTTTATTCTAATTAACATTTTTTATACTAAACAATGGTTTAAAGTGAACTTTGGATATATCTATACAAAAGTTATTTGTACTTGAGTTTATCTATGCACCGAATGATCTGTGTTGTTTACTTTATTGTCTTTCGTGGTTGAAGGCTAACTACAAGTAAAGTAAACATATTTTTATTCCCTTCACCGCAGGTAAAAGGGTCCAAGCGGTAAATTTTGAAAGGACCGCAAGTGGCAGGCCTTTTTGAAGGGGTCTATACTCCTTTCTAAAGATTCGCTTAGAAAGATATCCTGCCTTCAGAAGGAATAAAGGAATAAATTTCTTCCAAAATATTCAGTACACATTCGCTACTCCCTCCTTTAAGAAGGGAGAAAGGAAGCTGTTCCGTTTTTAGTGATCTTCCTTACACCTTTCTTTGGAAGGAAAAAAAGTTGTTATTAAAGGGAGTGTGGAAGGGCTTGCTATTCACAACCTGCTTAAAATATAAAAAAGTATGGTATATGACGAGGAGGGCTTGTGTCTGCTAAATAAGGCATTTTATTAGGCCTCTTTACTCATACTAGTTACCGCTGGGGTATATCGTTACTTTAATTAAGAAAAGGCGTGTCTAACACAAAGCACTACTCGCAGACTAGACATTTTTAGTAGGTTTGAGCCATACAACTTGAGAAAAAAAATGTATAAAAAAGATTATGCATAGTTTTAGAACTATAAAAAACTTGGGATCTTTCCTTTCTTTTCTTTGGATCTAAAACTATGCTTAAGCTTTTTTATGTTCTTTTTTTCACGTTTTAATCCACAAAGTTAAAAAAATTGTATATGTTTCTTAAATAAAGTAGCGTAAAATAAGTTTGGCATTCCGCTTGAAATTTATACAATATTGATCTTAGGCCCTATAAAGTATATATTCTGGGTCTTCATGAGTAGCGAAGAAGATATAATTTTTAATGATACACAGCATCCGACAAAATGTGGATGGTGTTGGAGAAGAAGACGTGGCAGAAAATAGGAGTATTTATATATAATTTACTTTCTGTTTTTATATCACTACTGTGGAGGGTATATAAGATTTGGCATAGCCGAACCTAACACTCTTACTTGTTTCAAAAATTGAACGACTATACTTTACTTTTATATATTTAACTATTAAATGAAGCTGCCATTTTATTGGATTGCACTCTGGCACTTTACAAATCTATTTACAAATGTGTGTCTGGTTGTATGTTTGCTTGTTGGCAAATAGACTCCTAAACTACTGAGCCGCTTTTCCAATTTTCGAATTTTTACAGTAACATCATGTGAGCTTCGAAAATTAAATAGCCTACTTATTTTTTGATAGGGGCAGGGGGGAAGTGGTACCCTCCATAGAAAGCCAATATTAAAAATCGCATTTCTTAAGAGCCGTTTGCAGTAGGATCTTCTGAGCCCTGAAATTGAAATAAGATAGCAGCATGGGAAGTGGTAGCCCCCATAGGACGCCAATGTTAAATATCGCATTTCTTAAGAACTGTTAAAGTGAGAATGCTCAAACTTGATAGGGGTCAATCTTATGGTAAACTATACCCTTAGAAATAAAGAGGGTAGGCTCAGTAGGATCAATACCCCCTATGGGATGCGTAACTGAATAACTGTTATAGCGAGAGTCTTCAATCGTTGTTAAAGCTACTATAGTACACTACAAATTTCACAATAAAAATGGGCGGAATGGACGGAGGAGAAGCAGTTTCTCCCCTAAGAACGAAAATGTTAAATACCTAATATCTGAAGACAAAAGTCTTCCAGCTTTTGAGCACCCACTCTTAATATAAACTGCACCATTCAAAATTAAAATAAAGGGTTCAAATGCAGGGGGAGCATCTTTTTATATATAAAAATTAAAAATGTTTGTCTGTTTTTGTGCTGGCTTATATACTAATAAGCTACTGAGCCGATTTTCCTGAAGTTTTAACACTAACATCACGTGAGCCCCGAAAATAAAATAGGCTACTTATTTTTTCGATAGGGGCAGGGAAAGTGGTACCCTCCATAGGATGCCAATATTTAGTATCGCATTTCTTAAGAGTCACTGCACCCATTTTCTTGAACTTTTTGCTATAGCATTTTTTGAGCCCCGAAATTGAAAGAGGATAATAGCAGGGGAAGTGGTACCCTCCATTGGGTGCCAATGTTAAATATCGCATATCTTTAGAACTGTTGTAGTGAGGATGTTCACACTTGGTAGGAGTCACACCTATGGTGAAATACACCTTTGAAAATAAAAATAACGGGAGTAGGTGCAGGGGGAGCAATACCCCCAAAAGTTTAATATATAAAATATCGCGTAACTGAATTACCATTATTGCGGGTGTCTTCAACGTGGTTAAGGCCACAACTATGGTCATCAATAAATTTCAAAATAAAAATGAGTGGGGTAGACGTAGGATGACGTGTACCTCCCATCGAACGAAAACATTAAATACCGCATATCTGAAGACAAAAGAATTAAAGTTTAAAGGACCCACTCTTATGGCAAACTTTACCTTTCAAAATAAAAATATTGGGGGTAGGTGCAAGGGGAGCAATACATTTTTACAAAAGCTTCTCCTGTGAGCCCCAAAAAGTAAAAAGACTACTTATTTTGTTGAAAGGGGCAGTGGAGAAAGATATTTTTGGAAATTAAAATATTTAAAGGATAAAATAGGTTAAATTACTTAACAAATACTATACATATTTGTAAAATTCCAAGTGGGCGTGGCACCTTCTAAGGAAAGACAATATGAATAACTCCATATCTAGGAAATGGTTACTGAAAAGTTTTCAAATTTGAAACAAATAACTTTGTAATCATTACACAAAATCGGCCAAAAAGTGGACTGGATGGGAGAAGTGGGAGTGGCTGGCTCCTCCATTACAAAGATTGTGTAAAAACCAGTGATCCGGAGAAGGGTTTTAGGAAAAAATAAGGGTTTGTACAAATAGTTAGCATAGTTATCGATACACAAAATTTATCAAAAGTGAGCTAGATTGGAGATGTGAGCGTGGTACCTCCCATACAAAGACAATTTTGATTTATATCTGGGGAATGGTCACATTATGTAAAAGTTTTTATATTTGCAACAAATAACTTGGTATTCTTTACAAAATATCTGTCCGAAAGTTGGCTGGATAAGAGAGATAGTTATGACACCTTCAATTTAAGCACAATATAGGTTTCTGTATATCAGTAGAACGGTAACAGTAAAAGTATCTTAATTTCGTACTTTTGACTAATTTTATTTCAATGGGGGGAGCGAAGCGCACCGGGCAAAGCTAGTATTGCTATAAGTAAAAACATACATACATTCATATATATGAAAAATCTAAATTGTAGATCTTAACATGCTAAAATTAGTTTCTTTTTCAACATTATTTGGTTGCTCCTGCCGAAAATAGTTGACCTTATGGGAATGTGTGCTAGTGATTTTAAGTACAAATAATTAAAAGACAATATAACTTAAATATTGTTCTTTTAAATAAAAGGATTATTTTAATAATAAATAGAGTTGCCTTAAGCTTTTTGCTTAAAAACAATCGAAGAAATTTCTTTCTATATTCCCAATAAAAAATTAACATAATAATATAAATATTGTTTACTTCTTCAACCCTCATCATCATAGTTGGTAACGATTGACTCAGACTCATTTTCCGAATCGATCTAACGATGTCCATCCATCCTACTGGCTGGTTGTTTGTCTATGTATACCTTATAGGCAAATTGCAGGTCGCAATTTTCAAGATAAATTGATGAAATTTTGTACATACATATTTACAGATGCTCGCATTTTTTACAAAGATAAAGGCTATTGAAAATGGAGAAAATCAGTCTATAATTTCAACATGCATCCATACAATTTTCTATCTGAAATAGAGGCACTGTAATCATAAATCATTTTATTCTATTGGTTTTTTAATTGCTTTAGGTCTTAACATATTTCATTGTAACATACCTACCAAATTTTACTGGAAGCAGTTGTTTTCTTACCATAGATCCTTTACAAATACCACTATCGGAAAGAGTGTTTAGTGCTTCAGCTTTCTTTAAAATGTTTGTATTGATATAAAATTAGCGAGTATAACTTTTATAAATGCTACTTTTTCCTGTTAGGTCCAGAATTGTCTAATGTCCCATATAAACCCTGCCCTCAAAATCACTATTAGACGAAAAAATGGCATATTAATGTTGATATGTAGTTAATATTCGATATCAACTCTATGGTTTTGTTATAGTAAGGAATTAATCGAGTTTTTAATACTTAACTAGCTTAACCCGTTGCGCTTCGCTACAATGCTTTAGCCACCTTTGAAGACTCTCCCTTTAATAGTTCTTTAGTAGAGAGATATTTATTTTTTATTTCAAAAGTGTAGTATACCATAAGAGTGACTTCTACAAAGTTTGAACATTCTTACTATAACAGTTCTTAAGATAAGAGATAATAAACATCGTCGTTCTATGGGGGGTACCACTTCCCCCGCTGCTATATTATTTGAATTTTGGCGACCAGAAGATCTTACTACCAAAAGTTCAACAAAATGCGTGCAACGGCTCTTATTAATATTTCTATATATGAGGGGTACTGCTCCTACTCTGTCTACCCCGCCCATTTTTATATTGAAATTTATAGTTTACCATAAAAGTAGCTTTTACCACGTTTGAAGACTCTCCCTTTAATATTTCTTCAGTTGAGCAATATTTAATATATGCATCCTACGGGATGTGTTTCCCCCTGCGCCTTCGCGCTTTATTTTTATTTTCAAAAGTGTAGTACACCATTAGAGTGACTTCCACAAAGTTTGAACATTCTCACTACAACAGTTCTTAAGATATGCGATATTAAACATTGGCGTCCTACGGTGGGTACCACTTCCCCCGCTGCTACTTTGTTTAAATTTTGGGGCTCAGAAGATCCTACTACCAAAGGTCCAACAAAATGCGTGCAGTGGCTCTTATTAATATTTCTATCTATGAGGGATACTGCTGCTCCCCTGTCTACCCCGCCTATTTTTATATTGAAATTTATAGTTTACCCCAATAGTAGCTCTAACCACGTTTGAAGATTTTCTCTTTAATAGTTCTTCAGTTGAGCGATATTTAATATATACATACTATGGGAGGTGTTTCCCCCATGCGCCTACCCGCTTTATTATTATTTTCAAAATTGTAGTATACCATAAGAGTCACTTCCACAAAGTTTGAACATTCTCACTACAACAGTTCTTAAGAAAGGCGATATTAAACATTGGTGTCCTATGGTGGGTACCACTTCCACCGCTTCTATTTTATTTCAACTTTGGGGCTCAGGAGATCCTACTACCAAAAGTTCAACAAAATGCGTGCAGTGGCTCTTATTAATATTTCTATCTATTAGGGGTACTGCTCCTCCCCTGTCTACCCCGCCCATTTTTATATTGAAATGTATAGTTTACCCTAATAGAAGCTTTAACCACGTTTGAAGACTCTCCCTTTAATAGTTCTTCAGTTGAGCCTATGGGAGGTATTTCGCCCCCTGCGCCTACCCGCTTTATATTTATTTTCAAAAGTCTAGTATACCATAAGAGTGACTTCTACAAAGTTTGAACATTCTCACTATTACAGTTCTTAAGATATGCGATGTTAAACATTGGCGTCCTATGGGGGATTCCACTTCCCCCGCTGCTATTTTATTTCAATTTTGGGGCTTAGAAGATCCTACTACCAAAAGTTCAGCTAAATGCGTGCAGCGGCTCTTAAGATATGCGATAATTAATATTGGCATCCTATGGGGGATACCAATTCCCCTGCCCCTATCGAAAAAATAAGTAGCCTATTTTATTTTTAGGGCTCACTTGATGTTACTGTAAAAATTTCAGGAAAATCGGTTCAGTAGTTTAGGAGTCTATAAGCCGACAAACAAACAAACAAACAAACAAACAAACATACAAACATTTTTCATTTTTATATATATAGATTTTTGCTCGATTAATCGAATAAGAGTTTTAGTTTACTTGAAAAAGTCGAATAATTCAAATTACTTATCCAAAAGGAAACTTAATACATGTCTATTTGATTTGATACTTTTATTATATTCGGCTACAAAAAATATACCTTTTAGTTAAAAATCTGTTATTCGCTAAATTAAATTAATTTTTTTTTATTATATTCCATTTTAAACTGACTTTTTTTTTCTAGCGGAATAATAAAATTCAAAATAACTTTTATTTATGAGGAATCATTCAGAATCAAAAAACAGCGTTTATTTTCTGAGGAATAAATAAAACTTAAAAAATTGTTTTAATTTCTGAGAAGTAAATAAAACTCAAGAAATAACTTTTATTTTTAAGTAAAACTCAGAAAATTATAGGTAAAGTAATAAAATTATCGGTAAAAAAAATAAAATCAGTGCACATTAAGGTAGTTCATGTAACAAGAATTATCTGGGTCAACTAAGCACTTCTCTTTTAGTTTGATTTTTTTTAGTTTGCTTAAAGATTGATGTTTGACTGTTGGCTGGCAGGCACCGCAGTGGTGCAGAGGTTAGAACTGAAAGAATTCTGATGAAAGAATATGGTGATTCTTGAAACATGTAAATTCAACCCAGGTTCGAGCCCCCACCTCAGCCAAGAAAAATATCAATAAATTTTAATAAAAAATTTCATGTTGTAAAAATGCCTTCCTTCAGTAAAAATAATGTAATGAAAATTAAATTTGATGAGCCTAACTTAAAATCTTTCAGGAAGATTGTATTTGCGGATTGTTCTCTATTCTTTTTAAAATATACGTACGGGGGTGGTTGTGGTTCACTTCCCAAAGTTGCAAGAAGGATGAACCTGAAAATCTCTCTAAATGACGAGTTGGGGGGAAGGTTCGGTCTGGGGGAGGAGCTTTCCTAGATGATGTTGCTACTTAATAAAAGCTGCTAGCATTTTCTAAAAAAACAACCTGGTCGCTGTCTAATCTAGGCTCTTCGGAAAACCCAATTCAATGGACAAACATCATGTACAACATGTTGTTGAAATTACAAACGATATGATAAACTTATGTACACTAGTGTGACCGTAAGTTATATGGACAATTTTTTTTCTTTTTCACTTGGCAAACCCCTTAGATTGATTTCAAATTAGAGAAAAAATATATTAAAATATTTAGACCATTGCATAGTTACTGGGCGTGCCTTGAGCCCACAAATTTTGCTAAAATGCTATTTTTCTCACCATGGTTCGCTTTAAGTGTTCATTACTTTAGTAATATTTTTTTTAGAGAAAAACCTTATTCACAAATATTCTAGGGCTATATCTTATGAACAATGTTGCTCTGTATTAGTTTTCTATAACATGAATATTTAATCCAGAAAAAACCAAATATAAAAATAACATCGAAATTTTCACATATCTTCGCATTCTTTCACATATCTTCGCATTCTTTCACATATCTTCGCATTCTTTCACATATCTTCGCATTCTTTCACATATCTTCGCATTCTTCGCCTGGTGATTATACTACGTGACAAATTTTCAACGATCTAAAATTTTATATATATTTTGGGTATTCACAATGTGTGCTATCATGTTATATTGTCATAATGTTCTAACATTTTACAATGTTTTAAAAATATTGTTGTTGCTTTGTTAACAAAAAGTGTCTTAAATTAATAGAACGTTGCTTGCTATGTTTATTGTGCTGTCGTAATTAATCAGAAGAAACCAGAGCTGAGCGGCTGAGCCGTACCGCGTTAGTTCTTGTAGTCGTCGCCGTTGATGGTATAATTTTATCCCGTTAACATCAAAATTTGACCTGCGGCTAGCAATTTTTGCAAGAACTCACTTGTGGCGTCAAATAAGATCGGCTTATGACACTGCTGTTTGGTAAACAAACAAAATAAAATTTATTTCTTATTTGCGTCTGCGAAATGGAAAATAGTCAGGTAAGATCCAATTTACTTTATTAATTCATGGAAAAGAATTAAAAAGTATTTTGATGTTAGTCAATTATTTATTTTTATATTTGTTTTAAATCAGCTGATTTAAATTCAAAATAGCAGACTAAATTATGAGGGGTTGTTCACAACAGTCGTATTTTTTCATGTTATTATTTTAAGACATATGAGTTTATGCCACCTTGTGAATCCCCCAATTGTTTTTTCTAATTTGGAATCAATCTAAGGGGTTTGCCAAGTGAAAATACGAAAAAAATAACGGCCACCCTAATGTACACCCTTTCACGTGTGGGGAAGGAATTAGACGTTTATAGTTTGACACACAAATACACATAAAAAAATCATTGTAAAATTGTTGAAACAAAGTTGAAGGAGTGGTTCCAACCCAGAAATACTAAATGTGTCACAATGTTGTGCGCAGTTTCTTCACGCTGTATTGTCGGGCCATACTTCTTTAAACAAAACGGATACACCGTTTCGATTACTGGAGACCGTTACTTGAGCATGAGAAAATAATTTTTCTATCCGAAACTACACCGAAAGGGAATTACTTTCAACTCTGTGTGGTTTCAGCAAGATGGTGCAACTGCACATATATGTGCATGTCCGAAATACGCAGAAAATTTCCTAATTTGTTTATTTCAAGAGACAAAACCTTCCGTTGGCTTTCAGGTCGACTGACCAAACTCTACCTGACTTTTTCTTGTTGGTTTATTGTAAACAGGAAGTGTGAAAATCGCAACAGACAAATGTGTACGAACTAAAACAATCAATTTGAGCGAAGATAGCTGATAGTAATAAACAACTTTTTGCTAAGACGCCGCACCTGCACCAACGAGCTGGGAGTCCATATAAAATCAATTATCTTTAAGACTATTTAAAATATTTCAAATACAATTCAATAGGCTTTAAATTGAAAAAAGATTGAATAAATTCCATGCATTACACAATAAGTAAATCCAGTTTTTTGATGTAGCAAAATTCATCAGCGTCCTGCATTTATGTTAAATTTTGTAACAAAATTATACAGTTTTAGGGTGGTGGTTGCAGATTAGGATTTAAAGCTCTTATCTTACTGAACCAATTTTGCTAGATTTTAATCTCGAGCTGCTTTTTTTCAAGGTGAGCGTGTTTTCAAAAGATGGACAGACCTTGGAATTAATGAAGGACCAAGAATATATCGTCGCAGGAATTAAAGACTGACAAAAAATCGAAAATACTTTTTTTTGCATCGTTTTTATCAGAAAAAATACTGCGTCGATTGGTCCCGGTCAGAGAACTGCATAAACACTATTTTTCTTGATTTATTCATACGCTCAAATTTACATTCACTCTTTGCCTGCAAAACAAAGTTCAACGTTGGTAATTTTTACATCGTTTCGTATACATTGGATTTTTGCATGTGTTCGTTTTTTGTTGCGCACGCAATATACCAATATTATGTAAATTCAAAAGGCGCACATTCTTATACTTTTGCATTCAAGTAGTCATTGTCCACTCGATGAGACGCTTTGTTAACATTAACAACAATAAATCACTCGATGAGACGCTTTGTTAAAATTAACAACAATAACAAGAATACATTGTACCTACAGAACTACTATACTTTTTAGGATGATAAAAAAAGTCTTCTGTTTCTATGGAAATTGTTTGTACCTACATATGAGCGTTCATTTCAATATTAGTTTCATTTCAATTTTTTTTCTTGTACTACATAGTAACTGCTGAATGCCTACATGAGTAATAATTGCTTGATTTCTGGCTTTTTTGTTTGTATTTTTTTTTCTTTGCCAAAACAATCATTGTCGGACCAAACACACAAACATCTTAATTGACAAACGAAGCTTAACGATGGAATAAATAACAAAGCACGATGTGTATTATTTGAATGACTGCAAACCAGCAGCGAATGTTTGCGGTTGAGCAGGTTTGATTGTATGACCGCAAGCGAGTGTATTTGTTGGTGTTCATTTACTGCGATTTTTTTGCAATCGCATAAATCCGTTCTCTGGTCCCGGTCCCATTATTGTATGATGAAAAAAAATTCAGTTACGCAAAAAAAAAAGTTAATAAAAGCTGTAAGCCAAAGAATCACGGGAATAATAGAATAAAGCGAGAAAAAATAAAAAATATGTTTTTAAAATCATGTTCCTAAGTTGTATAGTTTTCGTGATATGAACATTTTTCTACTTTCTGTCATACAGGTTTTTTGGCTCTGGTGAATATTTTATGTTTTGTCAGTTACAGCGTTCTTAAATTCCTGCAACGATATATTATTTATGTGATCTTAGATGGACATAAAAAAGTTTTACACGGAATGACAAACTAAGTATAACCTTATCACAACTAGTTGTGGGGGCTTAACAAGTATAATTTTTTGTGCATACAAAAACCTGTTTTGCTTATCAGAATACTTCTCAATTTTAAGATCTGGAGATAATAAAGTAAGAATATGTTTGTTAAAAGGATTAAATATTCCGCATTCAGTTGAAGTGCCAACAGCTTTAAACCCACCAGAAGTTTGAGAACGAAAAATAACTCAGGAATTAATATAAACAAAATTGTGTAAACGAACAAAATTTCTGTTAATGTTATTTTGACACCATTAAATTATGTAACATATTATTAGAAAAAAACCTTAAATTATTATTATTTATTTTCTCTAGTACACGTTTATGAAAATTAACTAACATTAAATAACTATTTTCAAATTATATTTACAAAATGTGTATGGTTTTTTTTCTATTTTTAAACTTTTATGTACCTGTTACCTGTTTGATGTTACAACATTGAAACCTTGTTATCACGTACGTCACGTCTCTTTTGCATAAACTGTCAGCATTAGACTCCTGCAGCTACGCAAAACTCTATTGTAATCGTGCAATTTTCAATAACTTTTAATGTGTACATATTTGCAAAATAGAAAAACTTTTAGTTTTTGAAAAAAAAAAGTTTTTTACGTTCCAAATTGGCAACAAAAAAGTTTAAAGTGTAAGTGGAGCGGAAAATCTGATGCAGTTATGATGTTAAACTAACTAAACAATTGTTAGTTTGATTAGTTTAAACGAGTATTATTATAAATGGAACTTTTAAAAATTTTAAATTATATAAAAGTTACTTTGTTAAAAGTATTTTATTAGCCTACTGGTGTTATAAATGTGAAGGTTTGTATGTTTGCATATTTGAATATTTGTTAGTTTATGGCTCAATCACGCGGAAACCGCTTAATTGACTTGGATTCGAATATAGGGTACACTTTTGGAGGCGAATCAGGAAAAATTGGTAGTTTGCTACTTTTTCCCTTTTTGCTATATTAAAAGTGGTGTGTATTTGGTGTTATAAATGTGAAGGTTTGTATGTTTGCATATTTGAATATTTGTTAGTTTATGGCTCAATCACGCGGAAACCGCTTAATTGACTTGGATTAGAATATAGGGTACACTTTTGGAGGCGAATCAGGAAAAATTGGTAGTTTGCTACTTTTTCCCTTTTTGCTATATTAAAAGTGGTGTGTATTTGAGCGAGATTTTTTCGAATAACTTGACACTTGTCATGTTTCTTTTGCTAGCACACCAACATCAGGGCAACTACTTTCAAGGTAGACAATTCTTTAGCTTAGTGTTTGTGTTCATATTTAGTTTAAATTGTTTTCTATAAAGCTCAAATAAAAAATTTCCTTCTAATCACATCAAAGTCAGTCAAATTATTTTTAAGATTTATGAACCGATTTCGAAAAAACTCTGAATAGTAATAAATTATTTTTAAATTATAAAAAAATTTAAAATTGTTATCGGTTTGACAGTGATTTTTGAACTATAATGTATAGAAGCTATATAAGAAATATAATTTGTAAAATTTTGTTTGCCATATGGGCAAATCCCAGAAACAGTCCACCAACCAAAAATTTTTCAAATTAATTTTTTTTTAACGGAATATAAGACTAGATGTTTAATTTCATTTTTATATTTAAAAATATGTATTTCAATGATCATCAATGCAATAATTTTTACCAAATCCTACCCCTCTGCTGATTTTTTAATAAAATACGTGAAGTTAGCATTATTTTAGGTGATTTTTGTGCTTAAAATAGCACTTAGAGCAAACTTATCAATATATAAATTTCGTTAAAATAAAAGTTGATGTTCATTAGTTAAGAAATTAGTTAAAGAAATGCAATTCATAAAAATATAATTTGTTTTGTTAAAATAAATAAAATATAATAATAAAATACTACTGGAAAAACTGTAGCGTGCGTTACGTAGCGTGCGTCACAAAGGGTTCACGGCTTTTGTCAAAAAATCACAACATTTTTTGGCTGCAAATAAGTGCGTTTAGAATTCTCTTATACTCATCTTTTATTTAGGAATCAGATTTTGTATACCTTATCATGCAAAATTCGCTAAAAATTAGGAAAACGTTACTTCCACTTTTTGTATTAGGAAAACGTTACTTCCACTTTTTGTAGCGTGCGTCACAAAACTTTGTGATCAATTATTTCGCAACAAATACTTGCTAAGTCTTGGTTCACACTATGAAAGTTTTCTTTCAGAAAGATTGAGTTTATTGGTGAGAGGGGAAGAGAACATGCTTTTTTCTCTCCTCTCTCACCCATAAACTCAGACTTTCTGAAAGAAAACTTTCATAGTGTGATCCTAGACTATGAAATTATGATATATGCCATTTGTAAGTACATATTAATGTCAGTAAATACTATATATAAGTTGAAGCTATCTTTTTTGAAAGACCAAAAAATGTGTATATTTCAATTAGAAAACTGCGAATGTAGCGTTCGTCACGCAGGATTTGCCCATATTGTCAGCTCATTATTGGTTCGGCGCATAGCCAAAAAGTCGTAGTGGACAACAACGACAAAGAAGGTTTACATGAAAATTTCTCCAAAAAATATATTAATATTTTCTCCGCTGCTTCCGGCATATGTTTTAAAGACAAATGTAAATATCTGTCAACTTTCATGAATGAAGTTAGAAATGAATAGGATTTTATTGAAAGTGAAAAATATTTTTTGTGCCACATACGCCACTTATTTGCTGAAATTAAAGTTTCTATATTAACAATCTAATAAAAAGTCAACATTGATGATTTTTTTCTTATAATGTGTGATTTTTTAAGAAAGTTAAAAAAAAAAACACATACAATTCAGAAAAATGCATGAAATCTTTATTTGAATCGATAGTACGGTCCATATAATTTAATGTTTGAAGATTATTTCATGCAAATGTTGACCGTGACTGAGCCTCAAATGGTCCATCCGCTTAGTCCAATTTTGGCATTCTCTTTCCAACACTTCGACCGGTATCTCATGAATAAATGCTTCAATGTTGTCTTCCAATGCGTCAATTGAAGCGGGCATGTGTGTATAGACATGAGCTTTAACATAGCCGAACGTGAAATAAAAATTTCACCGAACTCGCCTCTCAATAAGTCCATTGTTAAGCGTGCTTTGTGGCATGTGGCACCGGCTAGTTGAAACCACATGTCATGCAAGTCAAGCTCTTGCATTTTGGGCAAAAATAAGTTGGATATTATCTCACGTTGTTGAGTAATAGAGGCCCAATTGCTGCGAACGGCGACGAATCGATAATTGATGGTCATCATTAACACTAGCCGATACAGCTGCGATATTTTCTCCACTTCGCACTCTACGTAAGCGTGTTGGTGGTTTAATGTCCAACAATGTTAATTTGGTGCGAAATTTAGTCACAATAGCCCGAATAGCCGCTTCAGTGGGTCGATTAAACTGACCATAAAATAGAAGAAGAGCACGCATTTTGATAATAAAATTCAATCATTTGCAAGCGTTGTTCGTTTGTTAGACGATTCATGGTTAAATTATAGACCAAACTGAGATGTTTGACAGTGAAACAAAACACGAAACGTGCGTCAGCTGTTTAAACCAGTGTTGCCAAAAAGATAATAGCTAAAAAATCACCCGATATTTGGCTTTATTATTTTAGAAATTTTTACTATTTAATTACACGTGTTTAATATTTTATAAAAATTTTTTTTTTCTTGTTGTCATTTAATTTAGATTTTGCTTGTACTGCAATTAATTATTAGGTCTATGCAAAAATAAAACAATTAAAAAAATAACACGCACTTTGTTGTGTGTATAACATGATGAAGATATCAAAAACAACTGGTACAAAAGCAATTACAGTGCACTCGCGATAATATGAACTATTCAAAACAAATCCAGTTCACTTTTGCAAGATTGTTCATATTTGCGAATGAAATTTAATTTCCCTTCAAAAAGTTTTTTCCATAAAAATAAAAGTTCCTAATGTTAAGGTAAAAACGCCACGCTCTCTTGAAAATATCCAGATAATTGCGGTGTCCGCTAACAGCGATATTTTTGTATCTCATTTTCGAAAACCATCGGTGCATGCATTTACCATTTTTTGGGTATTCGGAAGACCGCACATTGTTCTTTATCCAAGTCAAATAAACGTATTGTTAAAACATTAAAAAAAAAAAAAAATAAAGTTATTCGCTAAATTAGTAATACCTTTTCCTCAATGTTCTAAAATTTCTGATTTTTCTTATTAAAGTTTAAAACTGATGCTTTTTTTAATTCATTTATAAGAACTTTTCACGTTAAAATTATATTTAAAAATGTATATAGAATTCCATGTTAATGTGAGAACTAACTCAAAAGTGTATGTAAAACATTTTGATTAACAACTGAAAACAATTTTAAAGCGATAGCTAGGGAAATCCCCACACTGTGTAGGTAGATAAAAACCGATAAAATACAACTATAAGTTTTCCATATTTTAAAGCTTTTGCACAAGTTCATATTTTAGAGTAGTCAATGGAAGAAAATAAGTGTTCATATTTTGGGGAGTTCATTAGACCGGGTCGACCTCCATACAAAAAAAAAAGTTGTGGCAGTCACCCCCTAGAATGAAAGATATGTCAATGAAGTTTCTAAAACAGGAAACATTTTTTTCGCCACGTCCAAAATACAGCACTTTTGGTTTTTTATATGTAGCGCTGTCATTTAGAGTCCGATCTTATCATATCACATATCGTTGTTCATGGCTTGACAGTGGCTTAATTTTTGCTTTCGGTGACTTTTCAATCCGACTTAAAATTCTGGGCGCGACTTATGCCATTTCGGATCCTTCCCCCAAATGTAATTTTTTTTTAAACGTGCCAAGAAGGTCCTTGTAAAACTAAGTACGCCTCAAAATTGAGCCTCTTTTTTCTTTTTCACATACATATTACATTAAACCAGGTATAACCCAATACAAAAACCAAAAAAAAAAAAAATTCATCAGCGACTTCATAGAATAAAAGTCATGTTTATTAAGTTTCAAGAGCTTACAAAATGTTTTTACCACGCCCAAAAATGCAGCCATTTCTGTTTTATACACATATATAGTATCGCCAATTGAGTCCAAGCTCATCGTATATCATTGTCAATGGCTAGCATACGGTTTCATTTTGGTATTTCGTGCTTTTTTATGATAATTATTCTTATGTTGAATTTTCTATAAATAGAAAAGAATCCCTTCTGATTCTTTGTAAGTCAAGTTTTTTAAATAATCACTTTTTACCCACCCCCTTTAATTATGCTCCTTTTATTATTTCCTCATATAGCAATTACATAGCCCCTTGTAGTCTATTAAAAAAATATCGTGTATATTTGCATGACTTGTATCGAGGATATAATTTTTTTTTAATTTCGGTATTTGTACTGTGAAAGGTTTCTGAAACAGTTTCTTAGTAATTTGCTTTTTAATACTCAATACAACAAATAGGAGCTACTGTAATAATATTTATTTCAAAATCTAAATTAAGACATTTGTAAAAGAAAACATAATGCCATATTCTAGCCATTAACAATGATATACGATACGATGAGATTGGACTTCAATTGGCGATGCTATATATGTGTATAAAACAGAAATGGCTGCATTTTACGGCATGGTAAAGAAATTTTGTAAGCTCTTGAAACTTAATAAATATGGCTTTTATTCTATGAAGTCGCTGGTGGACTTTTTTGGTTTTTGTATTGGGTTCTAGCTGGTTTAATGTAATATGAATGTGAAAAAGAAAAAGGGGCTCAATTTTGAGTTGTGGCATAAAAGTGAGTATATTAAAAACTAGGCATACTTAGTTTAACAAGGACTTTCTTGGCACGCTTAAAAAAATTTGCATTTGGGGGAAGGATCCGAGATGGCATAAGAGTTTGATATCGGATTGAAAAGTCACCCAAGACAAAAATTAAGCCACTGTCAAGCCATGAACAACGATATATGATATGATAAGATCGGACTTTAAATAGCAGCGCTACATATAAAAAACCAAAAGTGCTGTATTTTGGGGTGTGGCAAAAAAAAAAAAATTTCCTGTTTTAAAAACTTCATTGACATATCTTTCATTCTAGGGAGTGACTGGCACAACTTTTTTTCGACCCACCCTAGTGTTCATATATTAGGGGGTTCATATTTCGCGATTGCACTGTACATGAAAAAACACAACTCCACACGCAGAGAAAAAACGTGGTTGGGCATGGTTACGGCAACAACACTATGTTTAATGTAACAATATATTGTTGTCGTACACAAATAATTGTTATTTTTATTTTATATCAACAATATTATAGTTACTGTAAACATATCAATGTTTATCGCAATTATGAATTTGAGTATTGTTGACCGAAAAATAATTATTTTTCTAACAACTTAATTATGATAACTTTCTAAACATATTATATTTCTCACAACCATATCATGATATTTAATAGCCATAACATGATAACTTTCTATACATTTATCATATTATGTTAAAGATGCAATCAAACTATTTTTACTCTAAACATATTATGTTAGCGCCATTTGTAAAATAATTTTGAAGCAGTTTCGTCGTTTTTTTATTTGTGAGCGGTTAAACAATTAAAAGATAAAATTCCGTAAAAAAAATAAGTTTAAAGAAATTAAAATATTAGCGGAGTTCATTCAAGTATTAGTGATGTAATAGTGCAAATGCAAAATATCATAGTTTTTTTGTAAAATCCAACAACAAAACACACAGACATTTCGTTATATTTTATAAAAATGCTACGATATTTCATCAACATCTTAAAATCGAAAAAATGGACACACGCGGTTGCCCATGAAAACAACAGATTTTTCATTTGCTCTTTTGCAAGCCTTATTATGTACTCCGATATTTGATTTACATTTAGAAACAATTGTAAAAAGCCACAAAATAAAAAATCGATGCAAAAATAATTTAATTTATTTTGTATTTTTATGACAGCTATGAAAGGTGCTGTATCATAAGTAGTAGGGAAATGGGGAGGCAGCAAAAATGCTGCCTCCCCATTCGTTTTTTCCCCATATACCACAGAGGGAGCATTTTGCTTTTCATTGAAAGCAGCAAAAATTCTGCTTCCCCATTCGTTTTTTCCCATATACCACAGAGGGAGCATTTTGCTTTTTTTTTCATTTAAAGCAGCAAAAATTCTGCCTGTTTTTGTTCCCTATGTATTTTCCATAAGGAGGAATTTTGAATATAAACAAAATAAAGAATTTTTTGTTTGAGTATTTTTCAATAAAAGAGAGAGTAATATTAATTCTCTTCATTGAAGAAAATATAAGGTGATCTATATTTTCTGCAATGAAGAGAAATTTAAAAAATATGTATAAATAAAAATTGTTTGAGTATTTTTTTTTTAAATAAGAGAGTAATATGTAATATAGTTTAAATATTCAACATAGAAATTACAAGTTAATAACCTTTACGTTAAAGTAAAAATAAAAGAAAAAATGCAATCGTATGCATTTTTTTTAAAGTTAAAAAATTAACCTTGAATATTTGTTTCGCATTAAATTATGAGTCAATAAACTTTTCGTTAGGGTAAAAAAAAAAAAATAAAAAAAAAAAAAATGCAATTAACAATATTATTATTTAAATGGATTTATTTAATTAGTCTGTAGACTACTTTCAAAGTGCACAAACATTTATTAAAAATAAAAAGTATATTCTATAACATGGCATCGTTCAATTGCAAATTCTGTAAATCGGTTTTCGAGGAAAAGGACATGCTCGACACTCATGAAGTCCTTCACTGCCGTGAATGCTTCAAATGGTTCTCAAAAGTAAATCATCTGAGGGAGCATGAAAAGTCGCATGCTACTACATCGCTTAGATGTAATAGTGGAGAACAGGTTATTGAAATGTCCAATTTAAAAAACCTTAAATGTGTGAAAAGGGCATTTAAGGATAGAATCGTCACATACATTTATGAAAATCAAAAAGAAGAGATTCTACATCCACAAGAGTTTTTCAATGGAGTTTGTTTGGATCTTTTAAAAATGCTTAATGGAAGCCTAAAACAACACGTTACTATAAAGTATAATCTAGAGCTGGAATGTGAATACATACAAATAAAAAATGAGGATATATACATTCGCTCTATTACTCATAGATCTAAAATGCAATTCCTGACTTTAAGCGACAACGTGGAGGACTTCCTCAAAAATCATTTTTTTAATATATGTACAAAAATGTCCGAATTTCAGGAGAGGGACAGTGGATGGTCTCTACTAAAAATAAAAATACTGGAAATAAATATAAATAAATCATCGTTTATTAAAGGTTCCAAATATATTCCAACACCACAGTGGATAAGAAAAAAACAGGGTGTTTTTAATTTCCAAAACGATGATGACTACTGCTTTAAATGGAGTATTATTGCTTCATTTTTAGGCAATAATCAAAATTTATTGAAAGATATAAGTATATTTGAAGAAAAGTTTCAAATAGGAGATAATCTTATAAATTTTGAAAGATTGGAGTTCCCTCTTAAGTTAAAGGATATTAAGATATTCGAAGAAACGAATTCAGATATAAGTGTTAATGTATTTGGTTGTGAGGGAAGTCAAATTGTGGGACCATATTACCTTACTAGTGAAGTGAAAGACCATCATATAAATCTACTTCTTTTAACGGCTGAAGAATGGTCCCATTATGTGTTAATAACAGATATTTCAAGGTAACAAACGTAAATTACAAAATTTTAATTCCAAAAATATAATTTTGTTTTATTTTTTTTTTTTTTTTTTTTTTTTTTTTTTTAGGCTAATAAGAAGTAGCTTAACTTCTCATAAGGGACGGGTATATCTTTGTAACGCATGTCTTCAATACTCTTCAAGTGCCAAAATTATGAAAGATCATGAAGAAGGTTGTAAGAAAGTCGTTTCAAAAATGCCGAAGCCGGAAGACTGTGTGTTACGCTTTAAAAACTACCAGAAACAATTAGATGTACCATTCGTCATATATGCAGATTTTGAGGCTTACTTAGAAAAAATTGATGGGAGTGATGAACATGGAAACATTCAAAAACACATAGCTTGTGCATTTAGCTATTATATTAAGTGTAGTTTTGATAATAATTTAGATAGATTTAACATTTATTTTGGTGAAGATGCTCCCTACGTATTTATTGAAAATTTAATTAAGGACACTAAAGAAATTTTTAAGAACTCCTTATCTACCCATCAAACCATGACAGCACTTACTAATGTTGAGATAACTTCACATAATCTTGCAACAAATTGCCACATATGTGAAAAAATCTTAGGAAGTGACAAAGTAAAGGATCACTGTCATTTGACTGGAAAATACAGAGGAGCGGCGCATAACTCTTGTAATCTTCTGTACCAAATTCCTAAGTTTATACCGGTATTTTTTCATAATTTTTCTTCCTATGATTGCCACTTATTTGTAAAAGAATTATCAAAATTTGAGGGTGATATAAAAGTAATTCCTCTCAACAAGGAATTATATATATCATTATCAAAATTTATACCAATGCAAAATAATAAGAGCTTTGAAATTCGATTTTTAGATTCTTTTCGATTTATGGCGTCTAGTTTAGAATCTCTTGCCAACAATTTAAATGACAATGATTTTCAAACTCTCAAAAAAGTTTATCAACAGAAAAATGAATTTGATTTAATAAGAAGAAAGGGAGTATTTCCTTACTCTTACATTGATTCAATGGAACGCTTTTATGAATCAAATCTTCCCACTAAAGACAATTTTTACAATATTTTAAATAATACTAATTGCACTAATGAAGAATATGAACATGCTCAAGATGTTTGGAGAACTTTTAAATGCACTGACTTATTAGATTACGCCAAATTATATTTAAAAACAGATGTTCTTTTGTTAACAGACATTTTTCAAAATTTTCGACACATTTGTAAATCTATTTATAAACTTGACCCATGCCAATATTATACTGCCCCAGGACTATCATGGGATGCTATGCTAAGAACAACTAAAATAGAGTTAGAACTGCTAAGTGATGTCAATATGTACAATTTTATACAAGATGGAATAAGGGGAGGCTTAGTTCAATGCTCAAAGAGATATTCTAAAGCAAATAACAAATATTTGGAAGACTTTGACAGTAGTAAGCCTTCAGAGTATTTAATGTACCTCGACGCAAATAACTTGTATGGATGGGCAATGTCAGAATATCTTCCCCATGGAGAATTCGAATGGAATTATGAAGAAGGCATTTTAAATAATTTGGATGTTGCTAATATATCAGATACATCTGAAATTGGTTATTTTTTGGAGGTAGATTTAGAATACCCCGAATACTTACATGAAACGCATAATGATTTACCATTTTGTCCAGAAAATAAAATTATTGGTGAATCCAAATATAGAAAGCTAATTGCAGACTTGACATCAAAAACAAAATATAAAATTCATTATAGGGTTCTTAAACAGTGTTTGAAAAATGGACTGAAATTAAAAAAAAATTCATAGAGCGTTAAAGTTTAAACAATCTCCATGGCTAAAAAAGTATATAGATTTAAACACACATCATAGAACATTAGCAAAAAATTCATTTGAAAAAGATTTCTTCAAACTTCTTAACAATGCTGTTTATGGAAAAACTATGGAAAACGTTCTTAATCGTACAGATGTTAAAATAGTAAGTGATTGGGAAACTACAAATCGTAATCATTTAGGAGCAAGAGCACTAATTTCTAAGCCAAATTTCTCGAGTATTACACAATTTTCCAATAATATGTTTGCAATTCAATTAAAACTTATGCAAATAACTTACAACAAACCAATTTATTTAGGCTTTGCTGTGCTAGAACTGTCTAAATGGAAAATGTACGATTTTCATTATCAATACATGAAGCCAAAGTTTCAATCCAATTTAGCTTTAAATTATATGGATACAGATTCATTTATCTACACAATAAAAACAGACGATTTTTATGCTGATATTCATGATGACATTGCTTCAAGGTTTGACACATCTGAATATCATCCTAATAATATTTTTAACCTGCCATTATTAAATAAAAAAGTTTTAGGTATGATGAAGGATGAAAATAGTGGAAAAATTATGAAAGAGTTTGTTGGGCTTCGATCAAAAATGTATTCATTTAAAACAGTCGGTATGAATGAAATAAAAAAGTCTAAAGGTGTCAAAAAATCGTGCATAAAAAACCTTTCAATGGCAGACTATAAAAAATCATTGTTTGAAAAAGTAATTATTTCTGATACAATGAATACATTTAGATCTAAGCTTCATCAGCTGTATACTCAAAAATTACACAAGGTTGTCTTGAGTTATGCGGATGACAAAAGAATTATCGCTTCAGACCAAATAAATACTTATGCACGAGGACATTTCAGACTTCAATCTAACTTTGACAACTTTTGTACAGAAATAGACAATTTTTTAAATGACTCATCTGACGATGAATATTTAATGAACATAGATATTTAAATTAATATTTAATAATTATGATATAATAAAAAAAAAAAAATGTACAAAAATTTAAGATACATAAAAAAAAAAAATAAATAAAACAATATACATATATTAATAAATACACTTTTATTAAAAAAATTTTTTTTTTTTGATTTTATTTCTAAAATAAGTTTTTAAATATTTTGCCATAATACATTTTCAGTATCGTAATCTAATTTTTTTCGATTTCTTGTTACACGAGGAGAGTATTGGTAAGGTAAAGTTGATTGTTCATATTTGAGTAATTATCATTTTTTGATAATATTCTTATTTTTGGGGTTCTTTTTTCCGAAAAACTTTTAAGACGCTTAGCTACGGAAGATGCAGAAGAAGGATTAAATTTTTGTATTGTTGTATCCATATCGTTTTGATCATCATTATTTGTATAAATTTCCTCAGGCAAATTCAAATCTGTTTGCAGTGCTATACTACTCGATTCAGGTGTTATAGTTTGAGTTTCAATATGCTTCTTATACACCTTTTTAGTTTGAGTTTCATTATCGCGCAAATTATTTAATGCTGATATTTTAATCTGGTTAGATGTTCGTTGGGATCCAATTAGATATTTAGCTAGTTCTTGTTTAATATAATACCATTTGTTAATATCTTTTAGAGAATGTGAACCATATATTGGTAAGAGTTTCCGATGCAAAAAATCTGAATCAGAATATTTAACTTTAAATTTTTCGTAAGTTGATGGATGAAGAACTATAAGTTTTGATAAATTATTTGACATTTTCTAAAATTTTTCCAATGACTCCACTTAATATCGATGAAATAATAATGGGTAAAAATCCTCCCTTTTGAATAAGATGTTTCCTCTTTTGACGCATAGAGGTTTGTGATGAGCAAACTTTCCTCAAAGTATTTTTATATGGTTTTAGTTTTTTAAACACAGTTTTGTTTATTTTATGATTTCTGTTTATAATATTTAAAATAATTTCATTTAAAGTTTTTATAACAACATTGTCAACATTTTTCAAAATTGCATTTCGTAGTTTGTGATCCGCTTTTTTAAGAACATAGAGAATATGTTTGTTCTCCTTCAGTAACTTTAGATTTGAGGTCATTGCTTATATTTGCAAATATATAGTAATCTGTATTAAAAATATTAGATCTAAATCTAAAAGCGTTAGGTATATCTTGAGTAAGATCAACAATTAAATAACCATGAGCCTGTTGTGTACAATGATTATATACATCTACTAATGATTTTGAGTTTTCTGGATATACTTGACGAGCTAAATGTTGAAATTGTGTCTTATCTCTTGGGTTTTTAAACATAACTATATATTTGGAGTTTAATGAAATGTCTCTCGAATAAGCCCCTTTATGAAAAATATTTTGTGTAACTAAAATTACACTTAAATTTCTATGATGAGATCCTTTTGTAAACAGTTCACAAACTTTCTTATTTGATGTTTCAAGCATTAAATCATCCAATATTATCAAAGTAGATTCTTCGTCATTCGTATTAAAAGTCTCTGGAATTCCTCTGACAAACTCTACATTTTCTATATTGGAAAGTGAATTTTTTTCAGAATAACACCATATGATTCGGTCTATATCTTTAGATATTATATTTTGATTTTTTATAATATTTTTAATAAAAGTAGATTTCCCACAGCCTGAGGGACCACAAACCATCATTGTAAATGGATATATAAACTGATGAAACATGTTTGCACTCTTAAAAACCATTTGTTAATGAATTAAAAAGGAAGAATATTTTTATTAATATGAGTAAAAAAAATCTTATTGACGAAATTCATAGTCAAGCTAGAAAAAACTTTAAGCGACGTAAGTTTATTCAAAAGGGAATTTTAGATACTTGGCAAATAGATTTGGTAGAGATGATGCCATATGCTAAATTTAATAAAGGTTTCAAGTATATGCTTACTGTAATAGATGTTTTCTCAAAGTATGCCTACGCTTTGGCTTTAAAAACTAAAACAGGATTTGAGGTTTCAAAATCATTTAAAAGAATTATAAAGTTAAACAGTAACAAAGCTCCTAAAAACGTGCATTCAGACCAAGGAAAAGAATTTTACAACACACATTTCAAAACTTTATTGAAAGATCTAAACATTAATCATTATCATACATATTCAAATTTAAAAGCTTCAATAGTTGAACGATTTAATAGGACTTTAAAAAATAAAATGTGGAAACAATTTAGTATGCAAGGAAATTATAACTGGATAGATACATTAGATAAGCTGTTGAAAGAATATAACTCATCTTATCACAGAAGTATAAAGATGAAACCTAGTTCAGTTAATAAGCGAAATGAAAAAAAACTTCTAAGAACTGTATATAATAATTTAAAAGTTTTTAAAAATGGAAAATTCAATATTAACGATTTTGTTCGCATAAGCAAATATAAAAATGTTTTTGAAAAGGGATATACACCAAATTGGTCTACAGAAGTTTTTAAAGTAAATAAAATTAATGCAACAAACCCTGTCACATACCAGCTAAAAGATTTTAATGGAAATGTAATTAAAGGTGGATTTTATCAAGAGGAGTTATTAAAAACTAAAGTTCCTAACATCTTTTTAGTTGAAAAAGTCTTAAAACGTAGAGGCGAAAAACTATTTGTAAAATGGTTGGGTTTCGGAAAAGAATATAATTCATGGATTAATCAAACAGATTTTAGTTAATAAACTAAATTTTTCATATATGTATAACACACAACTTATAATATTTAACATTTCTAAGTAATATGGCATCAAGCACAGAGGAAAATAGTATTTATGTTACTTTATTAAGTAACGATTCAGTAAATTTATATAAAAACACTTCAAGTACTTTCACAAATTTATTAAAGCAATCTCTTAGCATGAGTGACCAGTGGGAAGTCGGATTATCAGATATATCCTTCTCGATAGAGAATAAACAACTAAATATGAATCAAAATATACTTAAACGTAAAAAACGCAACATTTCAAATTTAAATAATCAATCTGTAAAAAACATTGAAAATTGACTCTAATAATGAATATGATGAAATTAAAGCAAAATTTAAAGAACTAATGGAAACATCCGACGAGCTAAAACTAAAAAATATTAATAAAACTTCAAAACTTGTTAATACATTAAACATTGTTAAACCCCAATCTAATATATCTATAAGAGAAAACGATACTCGTAACGTAGATATAAAAAGTTCAAACATAGAACAAAATGTTCAAAAAACTAGTCCTGAATCTACAACAACTGATGAAAAAGATCCCATATTATCGTCATCAAATTATATATTCGAAAAATCTTTGAACAAATTCTCTGACAACATAAATAAGTTTATCAATAAATTTGAATCGTCTGATATAAGTGAAAACATATTTATTTATACTGATATAATAAAACCTCGGAATGTTGGTAGTAAAAAAATTAAATGTTTAAAAATATTTTCAGTAGCAACATTAAAGAACTATATTCATTTCAATAGAATTGAATATTTTCCTCTTGAAGCCTATAATATAAATGATATTTCCATAATGATTCGAAATGATGAAGGAGAAGAGATAAGCTTTAATAAATTAGTTCCCGTCTATTGTACTCTACACTTTAAAAAAAAGTGTATATAAAATAGGTGTGTAACCAAACAATATTAATCATTTTTATTACAACCATGGATACGATTTATACAAGTTATTATAATAATCAGTCTGGAGAAAATATACAAAATATTGGTGAAATATATCACGCACCAAGAATTTTACAATACGGTCGTGGTATTGGATCCATATTTTCGGCTGTATTTTCACATTTAAAACCCTTATTTAAAACGGGGATGAATATATTAAAGAATAAATCATTAGATATTGGAAAGGAAATTTTAGAAGAAATTGGAACAAAGCCAATAAAAGAAATCTTACTAAACAAAGGAAAAAAGGTCATACAAAATATAAAAGAAGCTACTATTGATAAAATGAAAACAATGCAGAAAGGTAAAGGTCGACGTATAAAACTTAAACGTTTAAAGCAAAAGCAACAGATTAAATCAAAACGCTGTAGAGGAAAGAACTTTAAGGATATTTTTGGAAATTGGAAATGTCAGGATTTATAGAATGTATGAAGAGTGAGTTGGATTTATTTGAATCTCCTCCAATTCAAACCAGCGTTGTTAAAACCGAAGAAATAAGCTACAATCCAATTGCCTCACTAGATAATTCGAGCACAATTGAATTTGTATCACTAGGCAATGGTGAAACATATCGAGATCTGAACAGTATTTATCTTCGACTAGTAATTGAATTAAAAGGAAACGGAGGAGTAGTTAATAACTTACTGCATTCCTTGTTTAGAAATTGTATTGTTCACCTTAACAATAAAAATGTATCACAACCTGACAATAACTATCACTATAGGGCTTATATTGAAAAATTGTTAAATTATGGAAATGATGCCAGATCTACACATCTTGAATCATGTGGCTGGGCTATTGATACAAATAAAATAAATTCATTAGTTGATAAAGAAAATCCTGGTTTAGACAAGAGAAAAAAACTATTTAAGGATGGGAAGAGAGTAGAGCTTTTTGGAAAACTTCATGTTGATGTATTTAACCAACAAAAATACTTGCTTAATAATGTTGATCTAAAGGTAACTTTAAATTTGGAAAAACCGGAATTTTACATTTTAGAAGGTGGCGATAAAAATGAATCCTATATTAAAATACATGAAGCTAATTTATATATAAACCACCTTACTATTAATCATAATATTCTAATGGCTCATCATAATGTATTACAATCAAGAAATGCTATTTATCCTTATAAAAGAGTGGAAATAAAAACGTTTACAGTACACCCTGGAAATCACTCATTAACTTTAGATAACGTTATACTTGGACAGTTACCAAATTTTTTAATTTTTGGAATGGTGTCTAATAAAGCATATACTGGAGAGAAAAAAGAAAATCCATTTAATTTTCAACATTTTAATTTACAAAGATTTAATTTGGTTGTTAATGGAGTACAATTTCCTGCACAACCAATTGAACTTAACTACAATAACGGAGGAATAATAAGTACTCGTGGTTATCAAACACTATTTAAAGGAACTGGAATTCATCATTTCGATAAAGGTCATCAAATAACTAAAGAACTTTTTGATAACGGATATTTTTTACTTGCTTTCGACTTGACACCAGATCATAATAATAATTCTAATTGTGGTAATTTAATAAACCAGGGAACTATTCGTATTGAAGGGCGTTTTGGCAAACCAATTATTGAAGCAATAACGTGCTTAGTATATTGTGAATTTGATAGTGTTATAGAAATTGACAAAACGCGTAATATTATTCAAACACTATGAATTCAATCAATATTAAAAATACTTTAAACTCCAATAATATAACCAAATATAAATTTAAAGGTGTATTTGCATGTAATAAATTACCAACACAACCAGTTTCAAAACCATCATTTTACGTTGCTAACACTGATCCATCACATATGCCTGGACAGCATTGGGTTGCTTTTTATTTTCCTACAAACAAACCTGCCGAGTACTTTTGTTCTGCTGGTCAATCTCCCAATAAGTCTTTTAGGTTATTTTTAAATAAAAATTGTAAAACTTTTACTTATAATAGTCTTCGAATTCAGAGTGAAACTTCAATTTTATGTGGTGTTTATTGTTGTGTATTTATTTATTTAAGATGTAAAAACATAAGTTTTAATAAAATTTTAAAATTGTTTAATTATTTCAATTTAAATTATAATGATATTTTAGTTTTAAGTTTATTTAAGTATATATTTAAGAATTTTTAAAAAATATAATAAAAAAATATAATAAAAATATAGTTATTGTTTTTCTTCCACGATTCTTGTCGCCTCTAAAAGGATTTCATCCATACCATCGTACAGGTGCCATATCGGTATTGATATTAAAACATCGTCCTGCCCGTCATAAAGCGCAAGGAATATTTTTAAATCTATTGGCGGTAATATAAGCACTTCTGTTATATTAATTCTGTCTGTTCTGTTTTTTTGGTTAATTTGATTTGTTTGGTTATTCATTGTGGCTTTTCTAATAGATAGTTGCCAAATAAGAGATTTGTTTCTTTTTAATCATAAGTTTTTAATTTTTTTTTACTAATAAAAGTTCATTAACTCATAATTTAAAATGAAACAAACATTCAAGGTTAATTCTTAAACATAAAAAAAAAAATGCTACGATGGCATTTTTTCACAAATGAGAACTTTATTAGCTCATAATTTAATTTTTTACCATAACGAGAAGTTTATTGGCTTATATTTTAATGTGAAGCACACATTCAAGGTTAATTTTTAAACTTTAAAAATGCATACGATTGCACTTTTTACCCTAACGAAAAGTTAATTGGCTCATAATTTAATGTGAAGCAAATATTCAAGGTTAATTTTTAAACTTTAATTAAAGTTTATTGACTTTTAATGTCCACAATAACAATTGTGTATTTATTTGTGCACAGAATGTTCTAAAAGTTCAATAACCATAGATCAGTTTTCAAAATATGCTTTGAAAAACATTAAATATATATACCAAAATAAAAACAAAAAAAAAAGTGCATAAGTAAATAAATATATGTTTTACGAGGTATTTTCAAAAGATTTTTAAACTGTTTTATTTAATTAAAAATGGAAAGTGTAAAATTAACTTGTGAATTTTGTGAGCACATAACTTTTGCAAACAAATTTAATAAGAAAAGGCACTTTATGCGCCTGCATAATTTCAGTGTTAAGAAGTCCAAATTTTATAAAAGTCCTTCAGCTATCAAGGAAAAAAGGCTGGAGGATGTTAGTGAAGAGACTCCTGCCTACATCAGAGAGTTTATGGAGGAGGATGACTTCTTTTTATCGGAATTAAAGGAGGATGACGATTTAATAAGAGAATTCATGGAGGAGGATGACATATTTTTATCAGAAATAAAGGAGGAGGACTTTAAATTTTAAATTTTTTAAATGTAAAGTTATTTTTTAATAAAACTAATAAAAATGAAAAAAAATTTTTGTTTTTTGTTTTATTATATTTTCTTTATTGTAAGGATTTTTTTTTTTCAGAGTTTAGGTATAATTTAAATCGAATATTGCAGGTCCATTTGGTAATTGACGTCCCTTGTAAATAATTGTCCAAACTTTATCATTCATTTGAGTTAAGTATGGATCCTCCTTGTTTAAAAATTTCATCATTCTATTGGGGAGATAAAACCATTTATTGTCATCTAAATTGGCAATGACTTTTAGACCATATTGTGTTTCTTTCCATTCAAAATTCACAATTTTCAAAGATTGGTTTAAAGGTATATCATCTATTCTAATATACTCAGGCTTAATACCTTGGGCAATATTCACAATTTTTTTATACATCTGAAAACAAACAAGAACAAAAATAATAAATAATTTAATATACCTTTATTATGTACGAAATGCTTACCATTTTTATTAAGTTTCCTTTAAAGTGGCAATTAGAATAATGATGTGGAATATACTCCCTAAGCCTTTTTATATTTATGGCAAACTTTCAAATTGAGTTAAATCTTATTTTAAAATACTCAAACAATTTTATTCATGCATATTTTTTAAATTTCTCTTCATTGAAGAAAATATAAGGTGATCAACTTAATATTCTCTCTTTTTTATTGAAAAATACTCAAACAAAAAATTCTTTATTTTGTTTATATTCAAAATTCCTCCTTATGGAAAATACATCGGGAGCAAAAACAGGCAGAATTTTTGCTGCTTTGAATGAAAAAAAAGCAAAATGCTCCCTCTGTGGTATATGGGAAAAAACGAATGGGGAAGCAGAGTTTTTGCTGCTTTCAATGAAAAGCAAAATGCTCCCTCTGTGGTATATGGGGAAAAAACGAATGGGGAGGCAGCATTTTTGCTGCCTCCCCATTTCCCTACTACTATCATAATATGATTGCTTCTAAATTTATTATGATTAACATGATGATAATATGATTACTTCTTAGCGTATTATGATTAACATGACAATAATATGATTAATTTCTTAGCTTATTATGATTAACATGACAATAATTTGATTAGTTTGTAACTTAGTATGATTAACAGAATAATAATATGATTAAGGGAAAAATATTATGATGACATATTACGAGTATATTTAGTCATAATATGATTCAATAATAATCTTAATATGGTGACTACAATCATAATTCTTATCATAATATGTTGCTCTTAGAATATGTTTACCACAACCATGTTTTTTCTTTGCGTGTACAAAAAAAAAAAACAGCCGTCGTTTTGTGTACACCTACTGATACGACGATGCTTTTGCTTAAACTACTTTTTTTGTTCTTACGGCAACGAAGCAAAGCAAGATTGAAATTTATTTTGTACGTTTTTATGTGAAGAATTTGGTGCAATCGAAAAATTGTGGCGTGTGGAGCAAAACAATACTTAAAAAACTTTAAATTGTTGATATGGAGGAAAATACAGTGTAACCTCGGTGAACGCAAACATTAGAAATTTTGAGCTGTTGCGATAATTGAGTTGTTGCGCAAACCAAGTCACAAATTTCTAGTCATATTTTTCTATTTAAAAGCTTATCTTAAACCAATCAAAAATTTTATAAAAAAAACTAAGGTTAGCTTTTAGTAATCGTATTTATTTGATTGCAATAAATAATAAAAACAGAAAAACAAAATATACATCTAACGAAAAATTAATTAAAAACACATTCAAATGTATGGTAATTTGTACTGATGGTTGTTATCGAGTTAAAGATTCATGTTTTTAAGGAAAACGTCTGAAATTTTCGACTGAGTTTTTGTACTTGTCATATTTTTTTCAACTACAATTTCACGAATCTTTTGCAATACCATTATATCCTCCAAAGAACAGCTATTCTCCTCTGCCCATTGTAGTTGAACGTTGGAGCTTTTTATTGCATCCCGACATCTTATTTTTGAAGGTTTAGGACCTAACACAACTTGTTACTTGTTTTGCTTTTGGAAAGTTGCGTTAATTGTGGCTTTGTTTTTTGAAAACTTGCGTTTACAGAGTCACCAATGTTACGAAATTGGGTGTTGCGTTAAGCGAGGGGTTGCGCATATCGAGGGTTGCGTTCAACGAGGCTACACTGTAATTGCTTAATTTCTAAGAAACCATAAAAAATTTCGCGAAACTGATTTTGGAATTAGAAAGGGGTATTAAAAAAAATATATATATCCCCATACCTAACCTTTTTTTTTAAATGGACGGTTGGTTAAACCTATTATGAGCTGACGATATGTGTTCATTTTAAGTCTCTCAAAAAACTGAGTGCTTTTCATATACATAAATTTGACTACACAATCACTTACCTGTTATTTAGAAACAGCACATACATACGTACATAATTGTAGCTACGATCAATTTCATTATCTATAGATCTGCGTAAGGTAAAAATCCGGGCGCCGCAGTCCTTTCCATCTACCATATTTTTAACATTTAAAATATGTTTCATGTTTAATTTGTTGAATGAAGCTTTTTATATAAATAAAAAAAAACTATGACTGTTGACAAATTTGGTCATTCGCCGCGTTTTCCCTATTTTTCGTTTATTTCGTACGTGTGCACACACATTGAAGAGAATTTGCGCATACAATCGCAAAATGTTATAGTATCGGTTGCATCTCACAGCTAAAGATATAGGGAAGTAATATGTGCCCTGTTCCAGATTTTTTAAACAATTTTAAAATATCATTATTTAGCTTAAATAATTTTGGATAAGTGTTCAAAGCACTGTGCGTTGTGTCGACTTAGGCCAGCCATAATACTTGGTTTACTTGATTTTTATATTCTTATTTTAGAAATTATTTAATATTGACTCGTTAAAGGTTAAAAATATTATTATGTTGTTAGATTTAATTGAAAAACTAAATGTTCACTCATGATTTTGTTTCAAAGTTAATTTGTTATTTCGACCAACAAGAGTTTTTTTTTTGTTTTGTTTAGAAAAGGATTTAAAACTATTAAACAAATATATTTATAACAACAGTTTTTTTTTTATTTTAATTAAATTTTTTTATTTACTTACACATTTGTATTTGCAGTAACCTTCATTCGCTAACAAAATTTAATTACAAACGTGTTAAACTCTTAGATGTTTTAACCACAGTGGGTGAAAATAAAGTGGAAATCCTTCCGGAAATTTTTTAAAAACTATGTTATCCCCGATTACTAACAACAGCAAGTTTACACAAGCATTTATTGCATTAGTAAAAAAATAGTAACATGGAAAATAAAAAAAATAAAAAACTAATGAAAGATAATTGTTCTTTAAAGATTTTTTTTTATACAAATAAATGTTAAAGGTCAAAACTTCAGAAGAAAATAATTATTTTAATAAATTAGCTGTGAATTTCGTGCTTTGCAAACTTAACCAAAGAGGGCGTTCGCAATTTATAGCAAATAATTACAATTCCAAAATTGTTAAATCTCAAATTCATAAGAACGTGAATTTGGATAATTAATTTTTTATCTACAGTACTTTTCGCTTATAGTCCACTACTCTAGTTGCACAACTTTTGTGGACTATAAGCGAATTTGGACTATAACCGATTTTTTTATAAGCCATTTTATGGATAATAAGTGAAATCTATTATAATCCACATTTTGGACTATATAAATATTATTTTCTTCAATAAAACCATTATTTTTAAACAAAAGAAAAGTTTATTTAAAACATAACCGAATATTGATTTAATTGGAATAAGTTGTTAAAAATAATAGTTGCGAGAAAGGTAAATAAAAACATGTTGCCTGTTGATTAAAAAATATAAAAAACAGAGTGGACTATAAGCGACCATTTTTGCATAAAGAATTATAAATGCGTGCTAAGAAAATGTGGCTTTTAAACGAAAATGGTCTACAAGCGAAATGGACCTTAGAACAAATAATTTGTATGAAATTCGAAAAAATGTGCTAGTGAATATAACTGTTTTGGCTTTAATCCGTTTTTGGCCTTTAAGCAAAATGGACTATAAGCGAAAAGTACTGTAATACTTTATAATTTTTTTCTTTTTTTGTACCATTGAAAAACAATAGCTATGAAGTAAATGGCAATTGAATTTCACAGCTTCTGTTAAATGTTTATTCCGCAGCAATTTATTATTACACAAGTAATTAAAAGTTTACAATTTCTTGTCGTTTGTTCAAAGTGTTAGTGAGCTTGTGCGCGAACATTATTTTAGTGTACAACGAAAAGTCAAATTACATCTAATGCGGAGATGCAATTTCCACATTTTTTAATAAAATAACATGCGAATCCCATTCCTTCTTAAAAGCCAGTTATTCGTTCATCTGCTTTTTTTAATTCCTTTTTTTTGTTGTGTACACAAATAAATTATCAAAAGTATTATTGCATCGTCCGCTTGACAATTCATGTTTTCTTTTTGACGCTTAAGGCAATTGTGATTTGTTCGTCGTGTGTGGAGAAAGAATACGCGAACAAATCACTCATATGTAGCCAGCTTTAATTTCTTGTTTTAGTGCCGGTTCACACACGTCAGTTTGACTCGTACAGTCTTGAGCTTTAAGGAGAGAATGCCATTTTTTCCCCCTCTCTCCTTAAAACTCAAGACTTGACAAATCAAACCTGACGTGTGTGAACCGGCACTTAGCCACGTAAATAATTGCCAAACTAATTGCCCGTGTGGACTGGTGGTTAGGTTTTTTTTAATACGAAAGCATAAAAGAAATATATATTCATTTTGCTGCAATAACAAAATTCACTGCAATAACGAAACATGTAATAATGGGGGGGGGGGGGGGGGGGGGTGTGCTTTAATAGCATGATAGATAAGGCCATGATGGCTTTATCTCTCATTCAATAGGGAGATTAAGCCTTTTTTATTTAGCTCACATTTAGTCCGGAGACGCTAAAGTTAAGTATTGAAATCAGGTTTCGCATACTAAAATTTTTCTGCGTGAAGGCCTGCGGCCGTGCTTAGGGTTTTTTCCTCCAGTAGGACGCGGCAGGTGCCTTCGCTGAATAAAGTTTTCCTGCGTGCGTCACAAGAATAAAAATATGTTTTTCAATGATAACTAAGGATTTTCCCTTTTACGGAATGTTTACACCATGCATAACAATTTTCTGAAAAATATGGCTTTATCTTTCATTTGCGAAACAAATATGGCTATATCTCTCATTTCTCAAAATTTTAAATATGACCTTACCTCTCAATGTCATTATGGCTTTATCTCCCATTCAATTGAGCAATAATGCCATCATGGCCTAATCTACCATGGTTTTAAAGCACCCCCCGTAATAACTTATTAACGGGTTTTTATCCGCAAGTAAAATGTTTTCGAAACTTTTAAAATCTTTGCCTTACTGTAAAAAAGGCGTTTTTATGCCATGCAATAGAAATATAATACTGACAAATAATCCATTGCATTGTACTTAGTTCGTTATCACGTTCGCTATGTTATTTTTTTTTTTTTTCAAAAATACATGAATAACAAACATGCATTTATTGACATGCACTGGCATATTTTCACTGTTTTTAATAGATATTTGATTTTTTTTGTTTTCTTTTTGCAAAAAAAAAAAAAAAAATACTGGAATAATATAATATGCATAGTTATTATTCCAATATGATTTTCAATGAAAATAGACGCTGGAAAAAAAATATGTTTATGTGCTAACAAACATTTATGACTTAATACCCAACAAGCACGGAAGTTTGATTTTAAATTCAAAATTGTTTAAAATCAATAGAAAAATAATTTGAAAAACATAGAATTCACAATAGAAAGTGGAAACTATTTTCTAATTGATATAAAAACTTTTTTTCTTTCAACCTGCTTTAAAATTTTATTCTTAAATTGTCAAATATAGGTTCTTATACAACGTGGAATTTAAACGAAAAAAAAACAAGTTAGAGTGCTATATTCGGCTGTGCCGAATCTTTGATACCCTCCACCGACAGTTCGAATGTTAAAGGAGTAATATTTGTATGATGTTGTTATTATCTTAAACTGTGACGATTTGTTATTAATTATGGTTTTAGGCGACTTAACTGTTTTCCGGTAGTAGGGTTTATATGGGGCCTAGGGTAAATTATGGACCGATCATCACGAAATTTCAGAGCGTCATTTCTAGTCCTTTAAAACTGTGACGTACCAATTTCTGTTATGATAGCATTATTAATTATGGTTTTATGTGTACTAAACTGTTTTCCGGGAGTAGGGTTTCTATGGGGCCTAGGGTTAATTATGAACCGATCTTCACGAAATTTCACAGTATCATTTATAGTCCTATAAAACTGTGACGAGCCAAAATTTGTTATGATTGCATTATTGTTTACGGTTTTAGGCGTACTAAACTGTTTTCCGGTAGTAGGGTTTATATGGGGCCTAAGGTAAATTATGGACCGATCGTCACGAAATTTCACAGTGATATTTCTAGTTCTAAAAAAACTGTGACATACCAAATTTTGTTACGCTAGCATTATTTTTAACGGTTTTAGGCGTACTAAGCTGTGTTCCGGGAGTAGTGTTTCTATGGGGCTTAGGGTAAATTATAGACGGATCTTAACGAAGTTTAACAACTGGAAATCAGTCAAATAAAACAAATTTTTGCAAAATCTTATCTCATTCCGTGCATTGTTTCAGCATTTATGTTATTTTTTGTAACAAAATTATCAATTTTTTTAGGTGGTGGTTCCACATTTTGATTCATAGCTCTGGTCCTACTGAACCGATTTTGCTGGATTTCAATCCCAAACTGCTTAAGATAACTACAAGCAATTCGAAGCAATTCCAAGTTTGTTTAATTCTTTTGAGTTGTTAGAAAGTGAGCGTTGTGAAAGTGTCTGTTCAACAGACAGACAGACGGATAGACAGACGGACATGGCTAAATCGACTTAGAATTACTCAAGGACCCAGAATATATACACTTTATGGGGTCTGAGATGAATAATAAAAAAGTTTCACACGGAATGACAAACTTAATATACCCTCTTCACAACTAATTGTGGTGAAGGGTATAGTTAAGGGGTTTAATTTTAATCATTACGTATTAAAAAAATTGTTAGCTTAACTTTCGGGCACCATTGCACCTGAAAATTATTAATTCTTCGTGCTCAAATCCTTGAGTAGACAAAATCCTCCTCTTTATTTTTAGGATTTTCTTGGCTACTTCGTAGCACTTGAATCATACAACAAACTTTCAATTTGTTTACATTCCGCTATTATCCTTTTTTTATTCGCATTTTTACACAGAAAATAATATTGAGTTCAGTTAAAAATTTGTGATATTAATTAAAAAATTAATTAAATTTGCACCAGAAAACAAAGATTTCCTGCAGTTGATATAAGTAAACGTTCAATTTATTTGAAAAGATTTTTAATTTAAACTGATTTAATTTTTTATTCATGGCTTATTAAAAAAAATCGGCGAGAATTTTTTAAAAAACAATTTTATTTTTACTAGCTGGCCGCCCCGGCTTCGCTCGGTAGCTGATTACTAATGATCGATGGAGCCGTTTTCTGATTTTAGGTAAATCGAAAAAAGTGGACGTAAAAGTGGGCGGGGCAATATTTCTTCTCCGTAAAAACCTAAGTTGGACCATGGCGATCGTTTTAAAGAAAAAAATCGTCCAAATCGGTGAAATAAATAGAAAAAGTGGGCGAAAAAATAGGCGTGGTAAATTTTTCTTTCGATGAAAACTTAAAATGGATTAATACGAACCTTTGAAAAAAAAACTAGTCAAATCGATGGAGTCGTTTTCTGATTTTAGGTTAATCGAAAAAAGTTGGCGTAAAAGTGACCGGGGAAAAATTTTCTTTCCTTAAAAATAAGTTGGACCATGGCGATTATTTTAAAGAAAAAATCGTCCCAACCGTTCTTAAGTTATGCGATCAGCAACAGACAACATTTCATTTTTATTACAGTAGAATCCCGATAATTCGTAATAGCAAGGGCCATTTCTTACGAATTATAGGGGTTTTCGATTTAGCGGGATTTCGATTTAACGGGGTTAAAATAAAATAAATATGAATTTTCAATTTCAATTTATTTACCAAAACGATAAAAAAAACATAAAAAACAATTGTTGAAAATAAAATATATAAAAATTATATATAAAAATAATTCATGTAACAAACTGATATTAAGAAAATAAACAAAAAAACAAGCAAAAGCAAAAACCCACGCAAAAAAAAAGCATTAAAAACAATCATTCTTTCCATGTTTCTGTTGTTTTAATTACGAATTATATGTGGTAGTAAGCAAACAATTACGATTTATAAGAGGTAAAGAAGATTTTATTTGAAAAAAAATACGAATTAGCGAGGGGACCAAAATGTATGGCAATTTTACGAATTTTCGAGATTTTTTCAAGGGACGGACAGTTTATTACGAATTATCGAGAATTACGATTTATCGGGGTACGAATTATCGGGATTTGACTGTATATAGATTTTTTTATAAGAAAACCGTTGCTTTATAATTTTGCTTAATTTGTGATAGTTACTTGACTTAAATCACCATGTTAAAATGTTAACATTGTGGATTCGCGTTAGCGTTGAGAAATTTTAAATATCTTTAACAAATAACAATTGTTATGTTTTTAGTTGAACTGTCGATTTTTAATTTGAAATTTCGATATTTAGTTCAGCTTGAGTTCATCAAACTTAATTTTCATTAAATTATTTTTACTGAATGAAGAAATTTTGCAACATGAAATTAATTAAAATTTATTGATAATTTTTATTCTTGGCTTAGCTGAGGCTAGAACTCGGGTTGAATTTACGTTTCGAGAATAACCACATTCTCATCATCGCTGCGGTGCCTGCCAGCCAACAGTCAAATATCAATCTTTAACCAATGGTATTGGTGGTTAAAAATTTGCTGGTATTAATTATCATTTTTCAATTTTTTTTCCTTTCTTCTGTTTTTTTTTTTTTTTAATTAACAAATTGATAAAACACTGATTGTCGAATGTTTATAATCATCTCATAATTTATTTGCATTCAAATCTTAAAATCAGGCCATTAAAACGATAAAATCATTTTATACCA
Organism: Pollenia angustigena; assembly: GCA_930367215.1. Lineage (NCBI taxonomy): Eukaryota > Metazoa > Arthropoda > Insecta > Diptera > Polleniidae > Pollenia > Pollenia angustigena. The sequence continues at coordinate 41,411,493 of OV884058.1, read as the reverse complement.
CAGATTTGACTTTATGTTTGCTGGGAAAGCATGTACAAACAATGTACATATGTAAAGACTAACTGTAGTCTTACATTACGAGATTTGCGCAATGTTTTAAATTTCTTTTGTTATACTTGGAAAAAGTAGTCTATGAAAAATTAGTCTAAGTTATAAGGGCAGCCGACACAAGGACTTACAGCGGTCTCCTTGTCACAACTTGAGCCATTCAAACCGGCAAGCAACAAACAAAAACGGTACGAAGTGAAAAAATTCTGTGACATATATACCTGTATAACTAAGGATATTTTAGTTTGTTAAAAATCGCTCTCTTATGAGTGCAACTTAACCTAATCAGAATTTGTTTGTGGTGTTGTCTACATATTTGATCATTGCAGCTCCCATTTAACACATGAGTAACAGATTTTACTTCCAAATCGTTTAGGGTGTTATAACGATAGGCTTGTCCAACTATAAATTCCTTCAGAATTTTCTAAGCTAATATATATATATATATGCTTATATATGTACATTAAGGTTATGACTTTTTGCATTTCTTGCAAATATCAAAAATTACATGGCATAGCCGTGTTGGCTTGGAAGCATATTAACATCCACCGGGGGCTCCGAAATGGACATAAGTAAAAAATCGTATGAAAAAAAGCAAGAAAAGCATTTGGAGCCTTAAATTATGGCTGGAAATCATCACGGATTAAACGAAGCACCAAAATACGTATATTCAACTTCAATGTAAAATCTAAATTGCTTTATGGGTGCGAAACAAGGAATACATCTGCAACAGTTATTAGCAGATTCCAGACATTCGTAAACAGATGTCTTAGGAGAATCTTGCGAGTCCATTGGCCAAACATAAAATCGAACCAACATCTATACGAAAGGTGCAATTAAAAGACAATATATAATGAAATTAAAAGCAGAAAGTGGCATTGGATAGGATATACATTGAGGAAAACTTAAAGAAATATTGCCAAAGAAGCCCTTCAATGGAACCGACGCAGAGTCAGGCCCTCTCAAACATGGAGACGATAAGTTCAAGATAAATTTGAAAGGCGCATAAAACTTGGATTAAATAATAAATTTAATATAATAAAAAATTCGATAGAACTGTATCGCGATCGTTTAAAAACACCAAACGAAATGAAGTTTTGTTTTATTTTTTTTTTATTTAAATAAAAATGTTATACATATATATTTAAAAAAAAATATTTCCCCCTATTTTAAAGAGATATAAAGTAACATCATGGCGAAATATTCGAGTTATTTTGGAAATGTTGGAAAATAATTTTATCTTTGCAATGCCCAACATGTAGATTCTTTTAGATATTTCGAAAAAAAAAAATATAAGTTTTGCATATATTAACTTTAATTCATTACCACCAATAAACAACCAAGGGGAGTATGGGAGTGTGTAAGGCAAACTGGTTAAAGCGTTCCTAAGTAAGTCTTGTCATCTCTAAAACTGACGAGTAGAAGGTAAAGTGTTCCCACTATCCTTAGTAATTCACTACAAGTCGACTCGTGGGTCAGCGTGCTGATCCCATTGCTATGGCAGTAGCCTCCTCGTGGTACTCCCCGGGGACCACCTCTGTTGGGGTGGAAGCAAATTCGAGCGACGGTCTTCAGCATATCCGAATGGTTATTTAAACAAAAAATTACGTCTCGGGAAGTAGGCATTTTTGCTAAGTTGGTTATTGACTTTCACCAAGCCAGGCTGGTGGATTAGCTAAGACCTATGCAAATGTACATATATAATAATATTATTGATAGTTCGAACTCTCCGTTGACGCCTATTGGAATGAAAAAAAAGGACACGATTTGGATCTTGGAACGTTCGTAGTATGCTAGAAATAACCAAGCTAGCGCAAATCGAGAATTAGTTCAACAACTACAACATGCTTAGTATGGCATTGAGCGAGATACGTTGGCCAGATAGCGGTGAACATATAACATCAATTGGTTTAGTTTATTCGGGCAAAGCAGCTGGTCAACCTAGAGCAAGTGGTGTTGGGTTTCTTTTCACGAAATAGGCAAAGAACGCTCTTATTGAACGGCAACTACACACAGACAGAATTATTGTAGCAAGGTTCTAAAGAAACTTAAGATGCATTCAATGCTATGCTCCAACGGAAGGCGATGAAAATGAAAAAAAAGATAGCTTTTATAGTAAGCTGACAAATGTGATTAACAGTATCAGTCATGGTGATATCAAAATACTAATGGGTGACTTCAACGCGCAGGTTGGTTGTGACAGCACAAGCAGAGAGAGAGCGTGATGGGCAAGCATGGCATCGGCCGCATGACAGACAACAGAGAAAGGCTGGTTGAACTATACGATAATTTTAACTTGGTTTTGGGCGGTACGTTATTCCCCCACAAGAATATCCAAAAAGTTTCTTGGGTATCCCCGGATCATTTAACCGAAAATCAGATCTAACATTTTGCGATAAGTATGATAGAGAGGATGGTAGCTGAAGTCCGATTTAAGTTAAAAGCTGTAAAACGTGAACCATCCCTCAGCAGAAGAAGATTTGACTTACAAAAATTAAACAACCCGGAGGTCTCGCGTCAGTTTTCCAACGTTTTGAAGAATAGGGCAGTTACTCTCTCAATTTCACCCCAACAAAATAAAGATGTATATTGGAAAGGTTGAAAAACTATACTTATTGAGTCGGCTAAAAGTGAAATAGGATACGCTAAAAAACCAACAAGCCCTGCACATCACATAATAAATGGCAATTAATAGAATCTAGAAGGCTAGCCAAGACAAAAGGTAATGATGCTAGAAACCCACAATCGTAGTAGGACGAACAATATAAATACCAAAAGGAGAACCGAAAACTTAAACGCAGTGCAAGGAATGATAAGCCTAAGTGTGCTGATAAGCAGGTATGGGCACCACTACATTGAAAGCTTTGCATATGTGGTATTGTATTGATTTGTTTACGTTTGCATTTGTTGGTTTTATGCTCTTTTGCTCTTTGCATTGAAAAAAAGTTGTGTATGTACATTTCGTTTGCTCTTTTTGCATTTTCATTTTGCATTTGCCCATACATGCTGATAAGTTAGCCAAATCTAAGGACCTGTATCGTATAAAGAAGAAGATCGCTGGTCATAGCCACCACAATATTAAACCCCTGAGGAATGATTAGGGCGAATTAATCTACGCCAAAGATAAGCAGTTGGAGTTATGGGAGAACTATTACACTCAAATGTTATCGGTCAATCCGACTGAATCTTCGACAATATGTGATTGCGAGCCAATGCATCATATTATTAACGTACGGAACGAGATAAATATCGCAATGCCCTCATTCTGCAGTTAAAGGTTTGAAGTCCGGTAAATCTGCAGGTCCTGATGGAATACCTCCCGAGATTCTAAAAATAGACATAACTCTAGCGGCAACGTTACTAGAACCCTTGATATCAAATTTTTGGTTAAACGGGAAAATTCCGGATGATATTAGAGAAAGCCTTATAATAAAACTTCCAAAAAAGGAAACTTGCAAAATTGCTCCAACTTGTAAACAAACTCATAGCCCAAATTCTCCACAATCGTATTTAATCCATTATTGAGCCACAGCTAAGACCAGAACAAGCGGGCTTTAGACGAAACAAGACATCAATCGATCACATCAGCAGCTTGAGGGTAATTGTGGAGCAGTCGGTGGAATGGCGCTCACCCCCTTTACTTAGTGTTCGTTGACTTTAAACGAGCATTTGATACACTACAACACAAGGCGATATGGGAAGCTCTAAGATGCAAAGGAGTTCCCGAGAAGTAGCTATACAACAACGCATTTTGTTCCATACTTCCTGAGGGTTCAGCAAGCAATCCCATCAAAGTAAACGTAGGTGTTCGTCAGGGCTGTGTTTTGTCTCCACTGCTGTTCAACATAGTATTTGACGTAGTTATGAAGCACTGCATGATATCATCATCATGGAATTTCGTGGGGCCTTAATGATAGGTTAGAAGATATTGATTATGCAAATGACGTCTGTCTTTTACCCACCGCTTCTCTAGCATGCAATCCAAGATTTAAATCTTTGCTTTACGTGCGGCCAGGGCGGGATTTCAAATTAATATCAACAAAACCAAATCCATGCGCATAAATTCTTCACGCAACGCAAACTTCCAGCTTTCGGTCCAACCCATTAACGATGTTGAAATCTTTTGTTACCTGGGGAGTATAATATTAAAAGCAGGGGGCAGCAAAGAAGATATACAGAATAGACTGTGTAAGGCAAAGCAAGCGTATGGCACGCTTAATAAATTCTGGAGATCTCAAAATATCTCAACTCATACTAAAATCAAGGTTTTTAATAGCAATGTAAAATCTGTGCTTCTGTATGGCTGTGAAACCTGAATATTTTTAATCGTGAAATGAGTTGCATACAAGCTTTTGTAAACCTCAGGCGTATTGAAAGGATCTTCTGGCCTCTGCCACGATATAAAATCTGGATTTGTGGAATTTAACCCATCAAATTCCTTTAAGTATGAGTATCCGATTGCGTAAATTTAGTTGGCTACGACACACAATGAGAAAGCCAGCACACTATTTAACTCGTCAGTCTGTTGAATATAACCCCAAGTATCCAGGAGACCTGGTAGACCTGCGAATACTTGGAGACGCCAAATTGAGAACGAGTTGCATGAGCATTGCGTGTCCTGGAATGAGTTTAAAACATTGGTTGCAGCGCTATGTTCCACAGGGAATTAAAGGATTACATATATACCAATAAACAATGTTCGATTGAACTTAAGAGCCCTATTAGCATTCATATTTCTTCCAACACACCGAGAAACGCTTTACCCTATTTGCTAATTTATTTGCGAAAATTGGTATGATGTTTGGTTATTAAATCGTTTTTCATATTTGAATGATTCGATTAAAGCCTTCAGGAAGGATAACGAATGCCTTCTAGGATACAGGTTCCAAGAAACTTCTGCAATACCTAATCAGCAACCCAGCAACATTAGTTTGTGCAAATTCTGCATTGTAGACATACGTTGTGTAATGGAAAAAACACATTTTTTTAGTTTTTGTAAAAATTTTGCCTTCATATAATTACTTTTGCCATTAAATGTAAAAAACTCAAATTGTGTACGTAAAGATCGCTCAAATCGGATATAAAAGACAAAATTTGGTTCAGGCCATTTAAGTGTCTCGTGCCACTTGAACAAGAAATGTAGGAATAAAATTTATATATTTTGAGAAATATTTGAATAAGAGCTAATTTTTACTTAAAATACACCCGTTTTTACTTGTATATGAGTTTTTGTCTTCGAAGGATACCATTAACCTATTTACAAGTATGACCAAGAAAAAATTATTTTTTAACGGCAGTTTAGAAACTCTATTTTTAATTTTTTAAAAATTTTGTTTAACAAATTTCAGAACTTTTTTTAACATCAAATTTGGATTTATTAAGGACATAATAGTGAATAAAAATATAAGCAAATTATGTCAATACCTCTCATAGTTTTTCTATACCTGCGATTTAAATATGGCGATTTTCGGAAAAAACTAATTTTTTGGCCATATTTTGGCGAATAAGCATAATTTCTTTTGTGAAATGAATTTTAAGTAAAGCCTATTCAGAATATTACAGTCCCGAAAAAATTTACCTTAAAGTCGTCAAGGTCTAAGATCAAATTTTGACATATTTGGAGTTTCTAAAGAAAATTTAGCTAAAGTAATGATAAGATAAAACAGTGCAAAATGGAGATTAACCCTTAAATAAGCTTGGGTTTGAGTAACTTTAAAAAATCTGTCAATTACACATTTTGATTCTTTTACATTTAATTGAAAAAGCAATTTTAATGGCAAAATTTTTACAAAAATTTAAGAAAAAAAAAAATATTTTTCCCCTTGTAAATGTAAACGTCGTTGCGGCGCCACACAACGTATATCTACAATACATATAACAATTCTAGGGGGGAGGGGCGGTCGAAATTCGAAAGTTATTTTTTGTAAGCACTCCAATGCACAATGCATTTTACCATTTAAGGTACTTTAAGAAGACATTGCAATGGCTTTGAAAGGTGTAGAATCCATATGTAAAATCATGTCTGCAAAAATTAACAAATAAAAAAGGTCTTTATCTGCCAAAACCTGAAATCGTTTACAACAGCGAATTAACATGTCGTGTAAAAATGTAAGAATTTTGCGGTGGGAAATTTGACAAGCACACTGCTAAATGCATGTCGTCTAAAATCAACTTTAAAATATAAAACATATAAAAAATATTGAAAGCTTTTCCAAATTCAATTCGGTGCGGAAGGTTTTTGTTCTGACTTGACTTCAGAAACCGAGTTTTGTTATTACTACAATATGTTGCATAGCGTGGTGCCCGTAATTTTTTCGAAAAAAGTTATAACCCTAATGTACATAAACAAAAAACATGTTAGACAAAAAAGAATTCAGCTTTAAGGTTTTGTTTTTCTAAGAAATTGTTATTAAGGAATTCCTTTGGTTTTCCTTGGCTTCTTCTTCTCCATCTACAGGTTTGACCCAAATTTTTGTCTTTTGTACTTTTACGTTTGGAATGTGTCATTATCGTTAAATAGCAAGTAAACACAGACGTTCGTGAAGAGAAATTGCTAAAACTTTTTGTGAGGAAGAAACATAAAAAAGGTTTTACAAGGAATAAAGAACGGGAAATTTTATTAAAAGCCCTAAGGAAACGTGTCGTAGTATAAAAATGGTAAAATTACAAAAAAATACAGTAGAAATATTGCCCATAATCGATTAATTTACACTGTAAATTTTCTTGTTTGCTCTAAACAGACAGACAAAGATGTTCAAACTAAAAGCCATATAAAGTAGAATAAAATTTTATAAAAAACTTTGTTGACTTTTTCCTTTATGTTTCTCACACCTCCTCCTCCTCCTCTTCACAAAAAACCAACTAGCCTAAAAAAGGCACGTCATGATTTTCGGTAAACAAAGTTTGGTCATTACAAAAAAAGTCAAAGCAAACTGAATTTATTACTTTAAAGTCTTTGGTATTATTTATTATTTGTCTTTTAAATTACGAAAAACAAAAGAAAAAATAATTTTTTACAACTTTTCGTAGTCCTTAAAAGTATTAAAGAATCTTTGATGATTGTAAAAAGGTGAAGTGCAATTTATTTGATGTTTTATTTGGATTATATAACAAGTACTACATAAATGGACTTACAACAGGACTGTTAGAAATACAATTACAAAGTTTGTTATTTACTTACTTTTCTTTAATAGTACCAAACCCTAAAGATTTGTCTTTTATTGAATACTGTCATCTTTAAATTGAACAAATAAATAAGTAAGAAAGTATTGTCGGTCAAGCCTGATAGCAAAAAACCTTATTTACAGATACATTTTCAATAGTGTACCCTATTTAGGACTCATAGGCACTAATGAACTTAGCTTTTGTTAAGTACAATTTTATATTTGCAAAAAAGAAAAAGAAAAGGAGAAAAGGACGGAAGGATATTATTAGACCGATTAAGTTAGTAACTCTAGCTCAATCAGTATACTAAATAGGATTTTCTTGTATATTTCTATATGTTACACACAGCAGCATAAACGTATAATACTCTTTGTACCAAGAGTAGTATAGGCTATAAGAAGAAGCTTATAAACCTTTTATGTTTTTTGGATGTTTGATTCATGAATAACTTTTTTCTTTCTGATTTTTATACCCTCCACCACAATTAGTTGTGAAGAGGGTATATTAAGTTTGTCATTCCGTGTGAAACTTTTTTATTATTCATCTCAGACCCTAAAAAGTATATATATTCTGGGTCCTTGAGTAATTTTAAGTCGATTTAGCCATGTCCGTCTGTCTGTCCGTCTGTCCGTCCGTTGAAAACACGCTCACTTTCGAAAAACTCAAAAGAAATAAACAAACTTGGTGTCAAATTGCTTGTAGTTATCCTGAGCAGTTTGGGATTGAAATCCAGCAAAATCGGTTCAATAGGATCTGAGCTATGAATCAAAATGTGGAACAACCACCTAAAAAAAATTGATAATTTTGTTACAAAAACTAACATAAATGGTGGAAAAATGCACAGAATGAAATAAGATTTCGCAACAGTTCGTTTTATTTAACTGGAAATCACGCTGTAAAATTTCTTGAAGATCCGTCCATGATTTACCCTAGGCCCCATATAAGCCCTACTCCCGGAAAACAGTACAGTAAGCCTAAAACCCTAACTAACAATGCTATCACAACAAATTTTGGCACGTCACAGTTAAATAGGACTAGAAATGAAACTATTAATTTTCGTGAAGATCGGTCCATAATTTAACAGGCCCCAAATAAAACCTACTTCCAGAAAACAGTTTAGTACGCCTAAATCCGTAAAAAATAATGCTATCATAACAAAATTTGGTACATCAAAATTTTTTAGAGCTAAAAATAAGACTGTGAAATTTCGTGAAGATCGGTCCATAATTTGCCATAGGCCCCATATAAACCTTACTTCCGGAAAACAGCTTAGTACGCCTAAAAACGTAAAAAATAATGGTATCATAACAAAATTTGGTACATCACAGTTTTATTGAACGAGAAATAAGACTTTAAAATTTTGTGAAGAACGGTCCATTATTTACCATAGGCCCCATATAAACCTTACTCCCGGAAAACAGCTTAGTAAACCTAAATACGTAAAAAATAATGCTATCATAACAAAATTTGGAATATATAAGTTTTACAGGACTAGAAATAAGACTGTGAAATTTCGTGAAGATCAGTTCATAATTTACCCTAGGCCCCATACAAACCTTACTCCCGGAAAACAGCTTAGTACGCCTTTAAACGTAAAAAATAACGCTATCATAACAAAATTTGATACATCACAGTTTTATAGAACTAGAAATGACATTGTGAAATTTGGTGAAGATCGGTGCATAACTTACCATAGGCCTCATATAAAGCCCACTCTGGTAAAATAATTAAATACGCGGTAAACTTTCTTCCAGTTTAGCTTCATATGGCCAGCAAAAATGTTATGCAATTTTGTGATATACGGTCCATAATTTTCCTTAGATTCCATTTTAGCAGCCTTTTGAAATTTACTGCAAACGCTTAAACTAATTGCACCGCTGTATTGAAATTTATGTTTTTTAATACCAGAAATCGTTCTGCAGAATTTGGGATGATTGGTTCATAGCTTACCATGGCTTTTATATAATTTGTTCTCTTGAAAATGGTTTAAGTTTATCTTAAACTGATATTCTACTCAAACTTTTAAAAATTGATTCTGATTGTCGATCAATAATTTTATATAGGTCTAAACCGCAACAAATTTTAATGCAGATGTCTGTTTTTACAAAGATTATGATAATAAATAGACATCATACAGATATTAGTCCCAAAACATTCGAAGTGTCGGTGGAGGGTATCAAAGATTCGGCACAGCCGAATATAGCACTCTAACCGAGCTACCTAAATAAGAGCGGCAAGCGTCTGTTTTATGTCAAAAGCTTTTAAGTTTTTCGCAGTTTATACACAGAAAAAAATAATTTTCATATTTGAATACGAAAATCGCATATTTGATGAAAAAAATTTTTGAATTTTCTGCGATGACGATTTTTGCATTATTGATTAAAAAGTTTGTAGGTATAGTTATTGAATTTTTAGTCAACAACCAAGTTTATTGAATCAATAAAAAAAGTTGTTGCCCAAAATAATTTTTTTCAACAAAATGTTTGAATGATTTGTTAAAATAAATTGTTGGAAATGTTGACTAAATCAAATAAAATGTTTATCGAATCTTTATTTATTAATTATGACGTGCCTAATTCCCAATTTTTTTCCTTTTTTTAATAAATACACAAAGATTTATTATGGGGGAATAAGCTAGTTCCTATGTGCATTTCGCTGGTTGCTTAAGCGAGATCATCAGGAAACCTTTTTCTAAAGACTTTGGCAAAACTAAAGATATTTAACTAACTAAAACTGTTAAGCGAAGGAGAATTATGACCTATTATAAAATGGACAAGAGTTGTAAAAATACTGTGTAAACGTTGATTCAAATATTTGTTTTATTGAATATCAAGAAATATTTAAATATTTCATTATTAAATATGTTTTATTGAGTGCTATTTTGCAAAGTGTATATTTGATAAATTTTTTCATTGAATCAAACAAAAAGTTTGTTGAACAAAAATTATATTTTTAACAAACTGTGTTGTTACAAAATTTTCTTGAGATATTTTTTTCTGTGTACGAAATAAACCTTTAGAACGCGTATTTAACACCACCCGGCTGGGAAATCTTATTTGATAGATCGCTTGGCCGTTTTATTTTATTGAAAATGTATTGGCAATAGAATTTTCATGTTTAAAAAAACGCTTGCCGCTCTTGTTTAGGTAGCTCAGTAACTTGTTTTTTTACAAAGTTGACATTATAGTAGTTTATAGTAGCTTGAAAACACATGTAACAGGAATTATCGAAATAACACCCACAAATCTGAGTCTGTATACCATGTACATATAAGGATGTAGGGGAGACTTATTTTTATGGAATCCAATTGGATAGTCTGGAGGCGTTATCTTGCAGCCCCAGTACCAGGGTAGAATGCTGTAGACCAAACATCTGCCAAAAAAAATTCTCGCTGAGGAGAATCGTAGGTGGGGGATCTGTGGTGGACCACCTTGTTGAAAACTCAGTTTGTTATCCAATATTAAAGATATATGTATCATTGTAAATGGTCTTAAGACATCAATGTTTTCAAGATTAGGGATTCTAAAATTTTAGATTTTCATATATTAACCAATTTTCATAGTCACACCTTAACGTCAAGTTTTTTGCCCAACTAAATTTGTTTCAGTGTTTGACAAATTCAACCATGCAAAGGTACTTAACTGAGCAGTGCGTTAAGATTGATGAAGCCTTTTACGAAAATGGGCGTTCAAATCAAAGTGCACTTCGTGATTTTTGGTCAGCATAATTGACCAAATGTGTTCAAATGAGAATCCACGAATGATTGTTGAAAAGCCGATGCGTCTACAAAGAGTTCGCGTTTGGTGCGGTTTATGGACACTTAGTTGTGTGTCCGTAAATCAAAAATTGTCAACATATTAATTTTAAAGGTTCCCAAATACATTGGTAATATCAAAAATTTTAATTTTTAATTATTTTTTACAGTGCCACTTTATATTTCGCACATTTGCTGCAAGACCGGCATAATTCAAAAAATTATATTTGGAGTTAGAGATGCAGAATTGTTCGCTTTATTTTTCTTTATATTGTGTTTTACTTTTGATCGTTTAATAAGAAGCAGACCAGGCGCTAAGTCTGGCACACAAATTAAGAAAAGAATTTATGTAAGAACTTAATTTAATTTTATAAATAAAAGAAAGAGGAGAAAATAAAGAAAGAAAAAATACATGTTTTTAAAGATATTGAAAGGATTCATATCGTTTTACATAAATATTAAAACCCAATTAAAATTGGCGAGTAATTAAACAAAGTGTTGGGAGTAATTTAAGTTATAAATAAATTAGTTTGTCTACAGGGCTTTAATGTAATAAAATTAAGAATACAAGATTCTTAATCAACGTAAGAAGATAAGTTTAATGAAAGCTGGAAATTTGGTCTGGCATTGGATGGACTTAATATTTTTATTTAGTATTAAGATTCGACCCCTTTGCGCGAAATTATCGTATGTCACAAAAACCAAATTTTACAGGACAGCCATTTTTCTACTTTTCTCTGCTTTCGCTTACAATATAAATATATAATTAATTGTAAGAAGATAAGTTTAATGAAAGCTTGAAATTTGGGCTGGCATTGGATGGACTTAATATTTTTATTAAGTCTTAAGATTCGACCCCTTTGCGCGAAATTATCGTATGTCACAAAAACCAAATTTTACAGGACAGCCATTTTTCTACTTTTCTCTGCTTTCGCTTACAATATAAAAAAGGAAAATATACATGTGCTTTTTGGAGCAACAAAGTGGAATTCGCCTACAATATACAATAAATAAATGAAATGTTAAAAAAAAATTAATTTGATTAACATAAAAAATGGTTTTTAATAATGTCATATTTATGAAGATAATACTTTACGATTAATTTACAGAATAAAACCCCTTAATGGAAACCATAATTTAATGTTCAACATCTTTAATTACCAATGAAAGTTTGCCTGATGTAAGAGGAAAAACCCCTTTGTAGAGTAGACTTCAGTCTAATTTCTCCCCTTTTCAATTAATAATAAATTTAAAATTAATCAACTAGAGTAGAAAATATTTATTGGGAATACTGACTAAACTGAAATGTAACTTGTAAAAAATGTGGAAAGTACCAGAGAAAGTCAATGGGTATAAAAAAAATTAAACTCTAGCATGTATCGACAATTTTCAATACGTGTGCGTACTCATATCTGTTTATTCTCATACTTGTGTATATCCATGCGCATTTGATTTCATTCATGTATGTTATCATACTTATTGTGTTTCATACTCGCCATAATCAGATACACCCATAGTTATATCATTGACTTCAAACATTTTTTTTTTGTTAATTTTTTCATAAATGTTGCCAGAATTTTTTTTTCCAAATTGCTGAGGCACAAATAAATACATACGTTTTTTTAAAATCGTTACAATTCAACAAAATATTATTGAAAAACGATTATTGACTTTGAAAAAAATTTCTGGAATATAAAGATTTGCTTTCTTATTTAAGAAAATCTAAAAAAAATGACTAAATGGATGCAAATTAAAATACGTCGTGTTATTTTAATCGTTCTTAATAAAAACAGAAAAAGTTACCGTAATTAAAAAAAAAAAATCGAATATTCATATTCGCAGTTAAGAAATGAGATATCACAGGTAAGAAGACTTCGACATCATGGTGGAGAAACAACTCCACAAGGTATCCAAGGTTGTCTTAATAAGAATCAAGAATTTTATGAAATTTCCTGCCTGCAGCACAGCATTAGATTAAGATTTCTCTTTAGCTGGAAACATAAAAAAAAGAAACAGAAAAGATCCCAAAATAGTTGATAGCCTCTTTTTTAATTATTTTTATAAAAGACCTCTTTCGTAAAATAGATTATAATTTATTATAGCTTTTGAAGCATTATTTTAATTTGATATCACATATTTATGTTTTATTATAACTTTAACATAAATTAATAAAAATCTAATTTAATCAGTGCTATATTTGTTTTGCTAGTTTTGGAAGATACTTAAGATATAATTACATACATATGTTTTCTGCATCAAACATTTTTGCTTTACAAATTGTTGAAGTTACTTGTCGATACTCATCGATACATGCCGATACTCATACGCATTCAAAGGATTATCCATAAGCATGCCTGTTTTTTCATACTCATACCAGTCGATATACAAACTTATTCATATTCATACTTATTGGTAGTCATACCTGCCTGTACTCGTGCTCGGTGGCATATGAATAGGTTATAAGTAGGGATGAGATTTTCATGCACTAAAAAATCGAAAATATGCGCATAAAACATGCACTAAAAATTAAAAAATATGCATTAAAAAAATAAAAAATATGCCCTAAAAACTTAACCATTTTCATAAAAAAACAGTTTGTTTTTTTTATTTTATTTAAAACAAAACAAAATAAAAAATTCTATTGTTGTTTTTATTCTATTGTTATTCAAAGGGATAATATTTTTTAGAACTTACCCCCTGTTCATCGATTTCGAACGAAGACTTCGTTCGTTTAACTTTAATGTAAAACAAAAACAATGTTCTATAATTTTTTTTGTTTTAAATGTAAGTTATACGAACGAAATCTTCGTTCGGAAATATATGAACAGGTAGTTAATTTAAATTACTACATCATTTAAATTGCATAGCCAAATAAATACTTTTTTATATTATCAAAAGTAAGCCTTTGTCTGTTAAAAAGCTTTTTTACATGGAAAATGATCTCCCAACATCAACCGAAGTTGAGGCATACTTCAAGGATGCCAATACATTTGAAGAATATTAATTTTATAATTAAGATCCCACATTTGATTCTAGATCAAAAATATTTGAAATTTGTTTTATTTTTTGAAATCCTCTATTTTTATTTGCAACAGTTTTTGGATTTTTTTTTTTTAATTTGTCGGGCTATTTTCCATTCACATGTTAATGTTACTTTCTGCCATATCAATTAATTTGAGTTGACTATTAAGTGAACTAAATCCTGTATGAAACCAATAAATCAATATTATCGAATTGGCTTCTGATTTCCTCTGCAACTCGGTGTAACCCATGTGCCAATCAAGTAGCATGTAACAGTTTTCGATAAATTGTTTTAGGACAATTGGCAGCCTTAACCATGAAAGGTGCTGCATCGGTTAAAAATTTAAGGGTCTTTTGTCGAAATCTTGTATTTTAAGCAGAGCTCAAAAAAATAAATTAATTGATTTAAAAAAAAAATTTTTGAAGGGTTTTTTTATACAATTTGTAAATTTTTCGAAGAACTTTTTTTTTATAATATGGAAATTTCAAAAAATATATTACTCAAAAATGTTAAAATATGCAAAAATATGCATTTAAAACCAAAATATGCAAAAATATGCATTTTCACCAAAATATGCAACAATATGCAAAAACAAATCGATGCCATTTTAACGCAAATTTAATGATTCGGAAAGATAATTGGTCGTCATCGGTTTTAGACTATCGACAAAAAACATGCATTTGCATGGAAATCGCATCCCTAGTTATAAGTATTAAAAATATAACTTTTTGGCTTTCTCTGGAAAATACTAGGAATTTGATTGTTATGATCACAGTAGTAATTCTGGAAAAACATAGGTAAATTTAATGGGGAAGAAACATTTATTACTGATTCTAATTCTATAGCGCTGTGAATGGCTGTTCCTTTGTACAAAGTCTTTGAATGTTATTATTTTTTTTATGTTGAAAATTGGTGGTTTTGGAATGATCAAGAACCCATCCCAAACCGACGAGCATGGCCTTCAAACATTCCAACCACGATCAATTCCTCACCAACGAACTATTTGGAAACAAATTTAGAAAAAATGAACACCAACGTAACATGTTAATTTTTTTTTTATAAAATTTTGAAAAACAGTATAGTTGATTTAAATGAGTGTCGAAGAAAAAATTTAATTTATATGACAAATATAAAAAAAGAGCCTTTCTCAATATCGTTGTTCAAAAAGCCAAATTATTGTATTAAAAACTAATAATGAAGCATGCTCACTTTCCGGCATTCCTGCAGTGTGCTTGAACTCCACACAAATCCTTAAGCCTAAGTACTTATTTGCATTTGAGCAATGGACATAGTGGCAGTCTTATGGGAAGTTTACGCAATAAATCAAAAATCAAAATTAGGCTTTAAAAACCAAAAAAATATTTCATTTGAAAAAAGGACAATTTTAATTGGTGTTGTGGTTAATTTATTGAACTATTTATGGTTTGTAATCAAAATTTTGATATTTTAATCAGGCTCAAGTTCATTGAATTCAATTTTCATTAAATTATTTTTATGAAGAAATGAATTTTACAACATAAAATTTATTAAAATTAATTGATAATTTTTCATTTTTGACGGAACTGGTAATCGAACCCAACGGAACTGGTAATCGAACCCAACACACAACAAGCGCCCAGAATTTAATGTAGGATTTAAAATTCAAAAATGGAAAAATTTAAGCCATGAACAACGATATGCGATATAATGAGATGGCACCTTAAATAGCACCGCAATATAAAAAACAGAACGAGGTGTATTTTGGGGCGTGGCAAACACTTTTTGTCATGTTTAAAAAACGTCATTCATTCCAGGGGGTGACTGGCACAAGTTTTTTTTTGTATCAAGGCCGACCCGCTTTAATGTACACTGCGAGCTTGAAAAAGGGGGTTTTTTTTATAATTTTCTTCGGAATGTTGTGAAATCTTTGTTTGTTTTATTTCTACAGAAAATTACCTTTCCACTGGTACCAATAGTTCTTATCAAACAAAGCGGTTAATTTATCGCGCGGCTTCATATACTTTTGCCCCTATGTGCAATGCTTACAATATAACAAACTGCACAAGGTCTTCCAGCAAGCGGAATGTCACAGACAACCCATTGTTGCCGGGAACACATTTCAAAAATAAGCTGCTTTCCCAGCCTGCCAAGATCTTTAGTAAAATCTTATTTTAGCAAGATTTTAATACATGGTGGTGTAATGTATACTCAAAAGATTCTTTTAAATTATCGACTCATATTGTTTTATTCCAAATAACCCATTTTTTCTTTAATTTTAACTACAACTCTATAATCAACTGTACCATAACAATTGCTAATGCAACTGTCACAAAATCCTTTTCAGATTTATCTTTATTTTAAGCAATTTAATTAAAATATTTAGTTCCTTTTCGTATTTCGTTATCCACATCTTTGGCTTAATTTGCATAAAGAAAGAGGTCACGGTCTTTTTAACAATTAGTTGAAAGTGAAAATGTAAAAAGAGGTAAAATATTGACTAAAACTGAAAATCATTGAAATGCTTAATGCGTCTTTTTCACTTGAAGTTGGCATTTGTTTGCATTTTATAGGGGTTTTAAAAAATATAATCTAAATAATTTAAATAAAGTTGAGTTTATTAGTTACTATGTGATAATTGTATTGTTTAAAATATGTACTTCTAAAGAAATAGAAATCTAATAGAACTGACGAATTTTTTTTTAAATCGGTGGACATAATATAGGGCGAGGTGAAATATTGGACTTATTGGGAACATAAGTTAGGCGTTAGGAGAAAGGTCTAAAGTCAGAAATTTTAGTTTCTTTAATTAAATATTGTAGCTCTAATTAGTATTGTGGTTATTTTGTTGAACTATTTATGGTTTTTAATCCAAATTTTCAATATTTTTAATTAGGCTTAAGTTCATGAAATTTAATTTTACATTAAATTATTTTTATGAAGAAAGGAATTTTACAACATGAAAATTAATTAAAATTGTTATTGATAATCTTCTGACGAAAAACAGAAGTAAGGAAAAAAAACATGTAAAATCAATCAAAATGTATAATCATTCAGGAAAGCAAATTTCAATCTACCAAATGTTAGAATACAATTTGGTTTAGAGTTTGCTAAAAACCGTAAAAATGTGAAACCGCGGTTTCGGTTTTAAAATGATTAAAACCGGCCGGTTTCGGTTCGGTTTTCGGTTTTGAAAATATCAAAGTTAAATTCTTACATAAACATATATATTTTTTTTGCAAGTTTTTAAATTGTTTCAATTCAGGTACTTTTATTCGCCCTTAAGTGTATACCTGGGCCTGGCCAGGCATTTTTTTTGCTTTTTTCTAGTTTTTTTTTATATTACTATTAAGTATATTAGAACGAAACTTTATGTACTCCTCAATTCCGCAATTGGCCAAATGAAAATTTTGTGCATATTGTAACCACATGGGCCTGGTCAGGCCCTTCCCTATAATATATGTACTGCAGTTAATAAAATCAAAATGAAACGTTTCAAAAAGCATACACAACACATAAGAATTCTTCCTTTTCTGTTTTTTCGAAAAATTATTTTATTTCCCAACAAAATGTTCCTGCTATAGCTATAAAACTCCATACATTTAAAAGTAGTCCCAGCCTTGTCCAGGGGTTCGTGAGTTTTTTCTATAGCCACAAGAAACTCCATACAAAATTCAATTGGCCCAGGTGGCAGTTTATGCCTCACAAATAAGGTGTGTACTTCAGAGTTATAAAGATAACATTTGTTCTTCTAAGTACTTATTTTGAATTTTAAGAATTTTGAAGGCTGTTATGTATAAAGTTTTTGTATATTAAGTTCGAATATGATGTTTTATTTGCAATTTCTTCAAGCATAAATACATTGTTAAAGTTAAAGCTAAAACCGAGGTTTTTTTGTCGGTTTTCGGTTTCGGTTTTTAGGCATTTAAAACCGCGGTTTCGGTTTCGGTTAAAACCGAACAGCAATCCCTTATTTGGTTTAAGGATTGATGTGTGACTATTGACGTCAGCAGTCGTCGATGGCTGCGAGTGTAAGACGGCG
Source organism: Pollenia angustigena (assembly GCA_930367215.1). Lineage (NCBI taxonomy): Eukaryota > Metazoa > Arthropoda > Insecta > Diptera > Polleniidae > Pollenia > Pollenia angustigena. Next base: position 41,393,487 of record OV884058.1, on the reverse strand, counting down.
GCAAATCCATCTGAGGAGATTGAGTGGTTGCAATCGAAACACGTCATGGTAACCTGCCGGCCGGGGTTCGAGCCCCAGCCACGTCAAGAATGAAAGATTATCAATAACAATTTTAATTAATTTTCATGTTGTAAAATTCCTTTCTTCATAAAAATAATTTAATGTAAAATTAAATTTCATGAACTTAAGCCTAATTAAAAATATTGAAAATTTGGATTAAAAATATTGTAGCTCTTCTTTCGATTTTGCTGATTTTTTAATGCACTATCTCATATGTATGTAGACTATTTTTAACTTAACCCATTTTTCTACGCACCAATTTCTAAGTTGCAGTGACTCGGTACCCAGCACAGCCTCACCACATGCTCCCCTAAGATTTATTTGTCGGTTAGAAACAGTGAGTACTGGTTATCATCAGCCTATGTTGTTTTGTATTGACCATTCGGAAGGCACTTTGCATATTATGTACTCTTTCCCTCTCAACAATAAGTATAGACTATCTGCCAAAAGTCTTTCATAGTGTGAACCCAGATTAATAGCATATGTCTCGGTGTTAACCGAAAAATCATCAATATAGAGGACATACATATGTACATATATCGCCAAAAAAATTTTTTTAAGATTAATGTTTAACATAAACTGTCAAATTTGATTTTTATTTCTTTGACATTTCGTCGGCTTAATATACAAGCCTGCTAATTTCTTTTCAGCACATTTTACAGGAAAGACAAATAACTTTTTATATATCATATAGGAAAACCAAAAATATAGTTGGGTTTACATACTTCAAGACTCAAATTGAAGAAAAATACATGCATGATGAAACTTGGCAGCAATATGTGTTCATATCCTTGGCAGGTAAAGCTCAAAAATAAATTAAATCGGACCAAGGAGGAAAAAGCTCCCCCTAGCAGAACTAATCCAACCTCTAAAAAATTAAATTTTTTTTCCCATACTTTGGTTTAGCAAATGCAACTTTTAACGTCGGTGAAAGGTAAAAAAAACCTAAAATTGGACCTAAGAGATTGTAAAAATAAACCTTTTTGGGGGCAGTTACATAAAAGAATATTTAAAAAAAAAATTAATTATTAAAAGAAAATGATTACCAATGCGTTAATACCGTACACCCAAAGAAAAAACATGTTTAAATATGGTCACCTCTACCCAACTGTTTAAAAAAATTTTTTTAGCATAATATGTTTAATATAACCATATTATTGTCTCTATCAAGAAGCCACAACCATATTATGGTTGCCTCCGAACATGTTATAATAAGTAATAACAAAAATATGTTTTACACTTATAATAACATGGTTGGCTTTCAACCAAAGCATGTCGCTCATGAAAAAGAGGTAAATACTATTTAAAAACAAATTATTATCATATTTTACCATACCATTTTTAGAGGCAACCATAATATGATTGTGGGTTCTTATTGGTGGACTAATTTAACCATAATATGGTTGTCGCTGACATTATATGGTTATATTTACCATAATATGTTTTAAATTTTCTTTAAAAATAGTTTAGTTGGAATTGACCATATTTAAACATGTTTTTTCTCTACGTGTAAGAATAAAATTTTTGAGCTTTTATGGGTAGGGGGATACAGTAGAGGCATACACCATACACCCCCCGGAACGACCGTGTCAATTTTTTTTTTTTTTTAATATATTGATAATTTCCACAAAATATTGGTTTTTATGCTTTAATGTGACTTTTATGATGTTCATAATATTTAATTTATCTGAAAATAATTAGTTTATTCGTAATTATAGCTTATATACCGATATGCTGAACGAACAGACCAAAAGGGGGAAACTTTATTACCCTAACCACCCCACTGAAATAAAATTTTGATGTGATCTTTGAAAGCGCAAACGCAAGTATATTTTTTATGGTCTGCTCTACCAAAATTCATTGTCAGAACCCAGCTATTTTTTTCTGTGTTGTACAGTGTTGTAATTGTATTTGTTGTATTTGTAGACTGTTCTGGCGAAATTTAAATAAGAACTTTCTTGGACTATATGAAAAAAGGTCGAAATAACAACTTAGTCCCCATTGTGTCCAGGTTCTTTGGAAGGCCTATTTCAAGCAACACACAGACATACGGACATTCTCAAAACAACTTCAACTTCGCTACTAATAAAGACCCATAATGAATGTGCACAGAAAAAAATCAAAATTTATTTTAATTTAAAAATTTGTGATATTTATTAAAAAATATGTTAAATTTTCTCCAGTAAACAGATTAATAGTATTAATTAAACGTTTATTTTAATTGTTTTAATGTTAAATGCACTTGATTAAACGTTTAATTCACTTGATTAAACTTTTTATTTAAACTGTTTTTATTTTTGACTAATGCTTTAAATTGGTGAACAATTTTGGAGAATTTTTTTTGTGTATATACTTTAAAGGGCCTTAGATCAATAATGTAGAAATTACAAAAGAAATGACCAACTTAAATATATCGGTTAAAAAAATCGTAAAATATTTTACAGGAGAAGCAAACACGCTTTAAAATAATAAATTGCCTTAAACTGCTTAGAATTTATTTTTCTTCTAGTTTTCTTGTAAAACCTTCCAGTTGTTTCGAAAATTGACAATGTTACATATTTTCTAAACTGTAAGTTAAGTCTTTTAGTGCTTATCATAATGGGTGGTTTTTTAGCTATTATCTTTTTGTCAACACTGGTTTAAACAGCTGACGCACGTTTCGTGTTTTGTTTCACAGTCAAACATCTTCAGTTTGGTCTATAATTTAACCATAAATCATCTTGCAAACGAACAACGCTTGCAAATTATTGAATTTTATTATCAAAATGCGTGCTCTGTTAAGAAAGTTCAAAAATCCACTTTTTTATCGAAAAATTGTGTTCGGCGACGAAGCTCATTTTTGGCTCAATGGGTACGTTAATAAGCGGAATTGTCGATTTTGGAGTGAAGATCAGCCAGAAGCATTGCAAGAGCTACCAATGCATCTAGAAAAAGTCACAGTTTGGTGCGCTTTATGGGCTGGTGGCATCATTGGACTGTACTTCTTCAAAGATAATGCGAATCGTAACGTAACTGTGGATGATGAGCGCTACCGTGAGATGATATCCAACTTTTTTTGGCCGAAATGCAAGATCTTGATTTGCATGAGAAGTGGTTTCAACAAGACGGTGCCACATGCCACACAGCACGCTTAACAATGGACTTATTGAGAAGCGAGTTCGGTGAACATTTTATTTTACGTTCGGAACCGGTCAATTGTCCGCCTAGATCGTGCGATTTAACGCCTTTATACTATTTTTTGTGGGGCTATGTTAAAGCTCATGTCTATACACACATGCCCGCTTCAACTGACGCATTGGAAGACAACATTAAAGCATTTATTCATGAGATACCGGCCGAAATGTTGGAAAGAGTATGCCAACATACTCTTTGAGTCGCAGTCACGGTCAACATTTGCATGAAATAATCTTAAAAAATCACCGATATAATATTTTGTGGTTAGGGCCGTGGGGTTTTTGTAATTAAAATCGCCAATTTCATTGGAAAGACTCCAAAATTGTTGGTGAAAATTTGTGTTGATGCAATACATCAGAGTTAATAAAAAAGTTGATTCCAAATTGTCGGCTACTTATTGCTTTTTGCGTTTTAGGTAACGATATCTACCTTACCTACCTGTGGCAAAGGGTATAAAAAATTACAAATGAATAAAAATCATTTATTTTCTTATCTCATTATTTTGATTATTATTACTATTACGTTGAAATGAAAAACGTTAAATCAGTGATCCATTAATAAACCTTCAGACACGCGATGATTGTATTAATCCTAGTTCATTATTTTTTTTGTCTTTGTGTGATTATTTTTCATAAAAAAAACAGTAAAATAAATAAATTTTCCTCCTTAATAATTCCATTAAATTACAAATTGTAGCATACATTTTAATTTAACTCATGTGTGGTATATATATTTATACCCCCACTTCTCGTTATAGAGAAGAATGAATTATTGCGTTTGTAATGATGTGTGTAATACATAAAATTATTGATTCTAGACCAGAATCAGAATTTTAAGCCGGATGGCTGAATGGCCGGCTGACTGGTTCTCTGTCCATATAACTTTTGTGCGTAAAGTACAGGGTCGCGATTTTGAAGAACATTTTATGAAATTTGGTACGTTATTTGGCCGCAATTTCACATAGCTCCAAACAAACTTCATTCCGCAATAAAGGCTTCGTATTGGTATGTATTTAACCAGTTGGCCACGTATTTAAGACATCCTCGAAGACAGATGCACGACAATGTTAATTTCTGCACGACATGTGAGGGACAGCGGGAATAAATAAAAGAAAACCAAGCAAGTGATTGAATAGCATTCAAGAAAACTTTGTCGTCAGCAGCTTTTATACAAGACATCTTATAAGACAGTGTCGCTCATACTGTCCCACATAGAGTTAAATAGAGGATAACTTAAAAGACAAAGTCGCTCATACTGTCCCATATAAAACTAAATAGAAGACAACTTACAAGACAACGTCGCTCAAACTGTCGTGAACGACTATTTCCTGTAAATTGTCTTCCAGAAAACCGGCGCTGCGAAATATGGCCCCAGGAAATATGGCCCCAAAAAATAAATGAAAATTGACCCCAAATTTGGGGCTATTTTTCACAATGCAATATGGCCCCATTTTTTTAATGAAAAATTACCCCAAAAAAATGAAAAATAACCCTAAAAATAAAATGAAATATGACCCTAAATTTGGGGTTATTCTTCATTATGAAAAATCACCTCAAAATTTATAATGAATTTTAACCCCAAAAAAGAACACAAAGAAAGTGACATTAAAAATTTTCGGTGGAGTTCATATGCCCAAAACTAATAATCCCAAATTTAGAATCCCGATAATTATACAGTTTTGGTTTTAAAAATCGTACGATTGATAGCACGGTTGGGCTTTCGGCCATGCATAAGGAATTTTTCTCTATGGTATAACGAACACTGGCTTTGCTTACTAAAGCTTTACGTTATAGCCGGCCTCCGGCCGGGCGCAAGGATTTTCTTCTCTTTGGTATAACGAACACTGGCTTCGCTCACTAAAGCTTTACTACATAGCCGGCCTTCGGCCGGGCGCAAGGATTTTCTTTTCTATGGTATAACGAACTCTTCTTGTAATAGCCGGCCTTCGGCCGGGCTCTAGGATTTTTTCCTCTATGGTATAACTAACACCGGCTTCGCTAACTAAAGCATCTCTGCATAACCGGCAAGGATTTTCTCTACTTTGGTATAAGAATTCGGGTTTTTTATGTTAATCCTAGAAACTTTTACATAGAATTTTATAAAATTTGTGTAAAAATGTTTGGGGTGATTTTTCATTTCTTTAAACTTGCATTTTTAATTAGTAGATGAAAAATAGTCCCAAAGTAAAAATTGTGATTTTATTTGGGGCCATTTTTCATTCCTTGATATTGGGGTCATTTTTCATTCCACTTAAAGTGCAAAAACACCCTAACGAAAAAATGAAAAATAACCCCAAAAAAACAAAAAAATTGCGCCAAAATTGCGTGTTGTTGTGTCTCATGTAAAATTTTGGTGCCGTTTTTCATTTTCCTTTTGGGGCCATATTTCCTGGGGTCATTTTGCTCACCGCCCTAGAAAACCTTAACAACAGGGGACAAGTCGTACATACATCATTGCCGACGATGTCGTCAACGGCTATCTGGCCAACTGGGTAGATTATATTTGTGCAAAAGCATCTTACTATAACTTAGCTCTAATACGAATATCACTCCCGAAATTGATTAAAATGCAATAACTCCCTTATAAATGTTGTTATTGATATTAAACTTAGCTTTGAGACTTCTTCATCCTGTAGGTCCAGAATTGACCAAATGTCCCATATAAACCCGCACTCAAATATCAATTCAAAACGAAAAAATCTCATTTGGATATAGACATATCTAGATAGAATTCGGCACAAGAACTCTTATATAAATTTTAAACTCATAACATAATTTTCTCTTAACGGGTCTCTGATTGCCCATGGATCCCAAAGAGGGTACACTCTTGAAAATTTTCCTGCATATACTTTGGTATAGGGAATTAAATGGTCGGGATTGTCCGACAATACTTTCCAACTCTGTTTTATATGTATGTAAGTCTTGTATGTATTGATAAAGACATTTCATGAAATCACCTGCATGAAATTTAAGATTTATTAAATGTGATTCCATGATGAGACAAAAATGAGTTAATTCAATTGGAATAGTTCAAGGTTGAAAGACATTCCAATAAAATTCTTATTCAGTTGTAAAGTGTTATTAGAAAAAGTCATGAAATTGTTCAATTAGTTGACAATTATTTAGTAAGCTTAAATTAAAGACAATAATTTTAAAATAAATGTTATACATGAGTAGTACATTTGAGTAGTTAATAAAAAATATCATTGTATTTATTCTACTTATGACTGCCAAATTGTAAAATATAGTTTTATGGAAGAAAAAAAAAAAAAAAAACTTATAAGCAGGGAAACCTGAAATATGCAATTGCATGTTTTTCCTTCTACGACCAATGAAGGCAGAAACAATATATTTATTCGTTTTAGAGCTTTTTATGGATTTTGGCATCAATTTGTATATTTTTGCATATTTTACCGTTTGCGGCATTTTTTTTTGCATAATTTAATTAAAAGAACATTTTTGCAACATTTTTTAGTTTTATAGCGCATTTTTTTTGACATTTTGAGGCATATTTTGATTCATGTTACATTTTTTAGATACCTACAAGAGCTGTTTACATGGAGGATAGGTTTTGCTGCTGCTGGGGGTAACGTAGAGGTGGCGGTGTCAAAAATCCTCTGTAATGACTTTGGCTATCTATCTATTTAACTTTGTTGAAAAACCACTCTTATATCTTGTGGCTCAGCGATGCCACCAGTCACTCGGTTGAACTAAAAATCACTTTGTGTTTTTGTTTTTCATTTATTTAATATTTCGATTTCTCTATTTTATTTTTTGTTTCACTTTATTTTTACACTTTAATTATTAAACTTTAATTTATTTAATTGTATTTTTATTGCCGTCGCACAGAGGGGTGAAATCGCAAAAAATATATATTAATTGAAAAATGAAAATTGGTTTTTTTTTTTTAATATTTAGTAACCGATTACAGTATATAAAATTCTACATCACTACTGAAAATTTCAATGTCATATGTTGTTTACTTGTCAAGCTGCATTGTATTAAAGTTAAGTAATTTTTGAGCTATTCGCTCACAATAGTGTTAATTGAAATTCGGTATATTTCGACGCTTAATATATAGTTTTTCGCAAGTCAAAAGTAATACTTTTACTATGGAATCTTCAACCTCAGGTATTTTAGCGTTGTTCTAAAAATAATTGTGTTAAAAAAAGTTGTGTAGAAGTATTTTTAAAATTTTTTTTAAAATATGTCTCATTTTGGCTATTTTCAAAATATTCGTCGATATTTAAATATGAATGATGTTAGTTGGCGTTAGAATATTAATTTGTTAATAAACTACAGTTCCTAGGCTTTCATATTCAGTAATAACATGTTGCGGGTTTTTGCGCGAATTTTTTTTTATTAAATTAATTGTGAAAATAGTCACTCAAGCAAAGTCTTCGTTTTCGTTGTTATAATTGTTGTTTTAGTATACAGTTGGCAACTGTGTGATACAAAATTTTTTTTTAGAAAAATTTAGATTATTTGCTCAGAATACAGCTCGACTTTTTGTTAAGAAATATCAGTGGTTTAACATGCCTACAACCTTGCATAAGTTTTTAATACATGGCCCAGAAACCATTTCACACGCGCTACTACCGATGAACTGTCTGAGGAAGCCCGAAACAAAGATTTTAAAAACTACAGAGAACATTTTTCTCGCAAATGTAGTCGGGAGGATTGCAATCGAGACATATTAAAAAGGTTCCTACTAAGTTCAGATCCAATCCTATCTGGTAAAACAAAATTGACCAAAAAAAAAAAAAAAAAAAAAAATTCCACCAACTTCCAAAATCAGTAGTAGATCTACTAGTTTCGCCTTCAGTTTTGACGAACGTGGCACCAGAAGGCACAATTCATGATAGAGATGACGACGGGCATATTTTTTAAAATTGCAGGTCAGAAACACATGTCTTAAAATAAATATATACAAGCTTTTTATATTTTTGAACAAACGCGTCCGTAAACGATCGAACAATTTTAATATCTGCTTTGAGTCCCGAATTTAGTTACATATATGATACAATAATCTCCCTTTAATCTACGTAATTATATTAAAAATAAATTTATTACTATGTAAAAATTTTATTACTTTTTTTTCCAAAAAAAAAAAAAAAAAACTGGGAAAGAGCTATTATTTAAAAGGGGGCGTGACACCACCCTATTCCACCTTGGATGTCATTCATACTTTACGATCAACATATATACACTGAAAGAATTTTCTTCGCAATAACAATGAATTTTGACATTAATCCCATGAAAAATTGCATTAAAAAGGAACCTATGCAGCGCTTCGTTGGATCAATGAAACCTGTTTCATTGAAAGGATTAAATGAAACATTACGTTAGATCTATGAATATTATTCATTGGATGAGTACTTTCAATAAAGTAAAAAAAATTTATTTTTTATTATTTTTTTTAATTATTTTTTTTAAGTATTTTTTTTTATTTTATTTTACTTTATTTTTTATTTTTTTTCTGTCTCTGACGGGATTCGATCGCGCAACCTCGGTGCTGATAGACTAGCTCACTACCAGCTAGTCTACCGGGGCATTGTAGTTTTTGGATAAAAAAACTATGTTTTTTACTCAATTAAGAGCGTAAATATGAGACTAAATTGTCCATAATAACAATAACAACGTTGATTGAAAGTGGATTGAACGTTTTTGTTTCATTACTATAACGACATTTTTATTGTCATAATGAAAATTTAAATTTATGAAGGCAATTATTGAAATATGTTGCTTTTATAAAAAAATTTTTTGATTTCATAAAGTTAATGGCATATATGTAACATTAGATGTATGAAATTATTAAATCTTAAATTTTTTAATTAACAATTAAACATTTTTTTAAGGAAACTATAATTTTGTATTAATTTATGAATATAGTTATGTTTGTATATTGTTTTTTTATGTTCCCAATTAAAATTTTTTGTTTAACTTGGACAAACTTAAGTTTTCGTATATCCAATGAAAATTTTTAACGTAATTACGAAATCAAATGAAGCGATTTTAACGAAAATACTTCATTATAACTATGAAATTCCATTTAAACAATGAAAATTTTCATTTACCCAAAGAAAATTTTTTTATGAAAATGATTCATTAAATATATGAAGCATTTTTCTTTCAGTGTACCAAATCTCATCTTCATACCTCTGATAGTTCATGAGATATATCCGTTCTAAGTTTCAGGTTATATGGGCGGTGCCACGCCCCTTTATCCAATAATAACCAAGTATATCCATGTACTATTAGCAGGTCAACAGTACAACATTGGGAAAGTTTCATGACAATCGGTCTATTACTATGGCCGCTAGAGGGATTTTTAATAGGGGGGAGTGTCACCGCCCACTTTTCGAAAAGAAGTGTTGCCTATGTCACTCAATGATAACGTAGCATTCTAATAGTGAAAGAATTTTTAAAATTGGATAAGTAGTTTAATTAATCTTCATTTTTTGCGATTTCACCCCTCAGTGCGGCGCACACTGGTTCATATTTTGAGAAGGCGGCCAAAATTATTTTTTTATGTTCTCCGATTTTAAAATTTTTTTATTCATGTGAAAGTAAATAGTAGTGAACCTCGGGAGCCAAAAAATTTCAACCCTATTTCAACTATTTCATTAAGAACAGGGTGGTCCGAAATGGACTTTCTCAATATTTGGTTATAGTTTTGAATTTCTGAGTCAATTTTTGAAGTTGAAATGCTCATAACTTTTTTGTTTTTTAAGATTTTTTTACAGAATAAGTTTTGTGTATTAGTTTATTTTATTAGCTATACGTGGTTTAAAGCATTAAACTCCGCGACCTCTAAAACTATTTAATTTTTTTTTTTTTTTTAATGTCAACATTTCCCGGAAATTTCCTACTTTATAGAGCATAAGTCCTGTCCGTCAAAACGCGTCAAAAAAAAAATCTATACTCTCTTGCAGTCCAGAATCTAACCTACATTTCTATACCCCATTGTACACACGTCTGGATACGACCTTGCGAACTACAGCAATTTCTGTGACCCAAGATAAGATATTCGGTTCAAAAAATAAGTCCTGCAAGGAAACATTACTGAAATTAAAGAAGATGAGTCTTAAAGAATTTTCGACAAATAAAGCAGTTTAGGCCACATAAATTATCTAGCACGTCAGGTTATCAATTAATTTGGAGAAGGTAAAGGTATTGCCATTGTTATGAACTTATTGTGGGTGAACGGATGCTGCAAAACGAATAGGCGACATAAATAGACTAAATAATAGACTAAAAATAAAAGATCAAATTAAATAACTTTAACCGGCAATATTTAAATTTGATGACCAATGCATTGAATTTAATTTCCAAATGTTCCTTACAATGATCGATGGAAAAGTTGCACAAGCATTAACCGAAACAAAGTCTTCGTCAAGCTGTACCATATGCCAAAAGACATCAAGTCAATTAAGCCAACCCCATCACAAGACAATAGTTTCAATGAAGCATACGAATTTGGAATGTCCCCTCTTCATACCAGAATTCGTTTTATGGAGCATATTCTTAAATTGGGTTATGATTTGGAATTTGGCCCGTTAGGCGAAACAGTGAGAAAAAACAAAGTAAATGTGGAAAAAGGAAGCAAACAAAAAACAAATTCAAGAAAAATACCTTCACCTAGGCCTTATAATTGATCAGCCAAAACAAGGAGAAGGAAATTCAAATGATGGAAACACTGCAAGGAGATTCTTTTCCGATCCAGAAACTGCAGCATCTATCACAGGAGTACATTTTGAATTAATAAGACGATTCCAGATCATTTTACAAGTTATATCATGTAGCAGAAAGATAAATGCAAAAAAATTTGGCCAGTATGCAAATGAAACAGCAATTCTTTAAAAAAAAAATACACTTGGAGACATATGCCAACCACAGTTCATAAAATTTTATACCATGGGGAGCAAATAGTTCAACACAATATGCTACCAATTGGAGATCTGAAGAAGCGCAAGAAAAAAGGAACAAAGACTACAGATTCTTCCGCGAGCATAACACAAGAAAAATGTCCAGATGTTGTACTAATGAAGATCTTATTACTATTTTGTTGTGCACATCAGATCCATATACATATGTCCAGTATTCGACAAAAATGGAAATCAACCTCAATCGAATTAGAGGAAGAAGCTAAACAACTTCTGGAAAATGAAACCCAAAGCTATTTAGAAGAAATTTTTACTAATATTGTTAAATTTAAAATTGTTTATAGATTATAATTTGTTTTTGATTTAAGTATATATTTGTATTAATATATAAAAATAAAATAGACATACATCTCAAACCAAAAATAAAAGTTGAATTAGCTAAAATGTTATCGATAGCCAAGAATGCTTTTTGGGCATTTTTTAAAATATTCCTTTTCAGTTTTATCCTTATAACAACTCGTCTCGTCCCAAAAAAGTCAACCTTTGGCCCCTGTGAATATTGGGACTAACAAATTTACAGGGGCCAAATATTGGCATTTTCTGACAGGATCTAAGTTCGACAATAAAAAATAAGTATCAGTTGTAAAATACAAGAGAAATAATGATAAATTATAAAAAAATCATATTTGAAATATTCAACTTTTACACCGAAACTCAACAAAAAAATGAAAATGCATTTTGAACTCCCCATAACTTTTGCTCCTATGAATCGAATTTTACGTTTTATAGCGCAAATTAAAGCATTAACATCGCACCTATCGAGCAAAAAAAAATCGCATAAAAAAATACCGATCCAGTCAAAAGTTATGGAATTTTGACCGCCTTCTCGTAAAATTTCCCACTGTGCGGCGTCTGGTTGGTGCGAAAGTTCAAGAAACAGTGTCAAAAAGTCCAAAGGTTGACATACTCACCACGGTACACGTGAGGTTGTCAGATGCCACCACCACATGCAGTGTGGCTCACACCAATTGATGTTCCCCATTTTTCCATGTTCCCATGGGGCTGTCTTCCCACGAGCCAGACGCCAACAAGAGCTTTTGCAACAAATAAAAAATCTAGACCAATCTTTTAGTATACCGATAGATTCAGAATCACATTTAAAAGTGATTAAACGATGTCCATCCGTCCGTCTGGCCGGTTGCCTGCCCATGTTTACCTTGTGCGCAAAGTAAAAGTTAATTGAACCAAGGATGAAGTCTATTTAAATAGTGAGAATCCGTCTATAATTTTACATATTCCCCATAAAGTCTTCTTTCCAAATAAGACTCTTCTTTGTGTCCGTAAACCATCTTATTATGTTGGTATTTAGATAAAATTCTTCCCAAAAATATTTTTACTGCAAATTAAATTATTGTCGAATCGGTTCACATTTGCCCAAAGCTCCTACATATAAATAGCTTTAACTTCCTTTAAAACTTTGGTTTCCTGCAGACAAGCACAGAGCTTCGCCGGATTAGAATAAGATAAAAATACAAAAAATAGTAATATTAATAAACTCTAATATGAATTTTAACCTCCTAAGCTGACTTTGTTTTTTTGAACCCATTACTCTGCCCATCGTTTCTAAATAGGGTAAAATCTCGAAAATTCATCTGTAAATACTAAAGTCCTGCACGAATGCATTTGTTTCTTTTTCACATTTCTCCACACCAACTCATTGTTGTGTGAAATACTGAGTTCTTTTTTTAAAATCAATTCGAATGATACACAATGAAAAACCGAATCAATTTTAAACAGTAGCTCGTTTCAAACAACTCGTTGTTAAGCAGTAGTTTGACTTAAAAAAACAAATCAACTCAATGTATAATTCGATGTGAAAGAAAACATAACACACAACAATTGTGCGTCTATAACAGGGAATTCCATTTCTTTGCCCAATTGTGCTTACCACTAACACATATTTTAATGATCATCAATTCAGTCGGCGATGTGACTTCGACAAGTGTACATGTCCAGCGGATGCTATGTTATTTTGTTTCATCTTAACAGAAAAAAACTTTATGATAACAAAAAAAAAAAAATTATTTGATACCTGTAAAAGGGTTCCTGTACCTTCGTTAAAAAGGTACGTCTTTTACAGAAATTATTAAGAAAAAAAAATAGCCACAAGAATTTGTTGGTATTTTGTGCTTGTAAAAATATTTTGGTTTCTGTACCAATCGCGTCGGTGGGGTTTTTTCTTCTTAGAAAACACTTTTCTTAAGTAAGTAAAAATTTTAGAAAAACAAGTTAAAAAAAGGCTTGTTTTGCTACAATTTATGTGTAAATAACCTATATACATAATAGCAAATATGACAGTAGGTAACATGTAGAAAGATGTGTTTCATTGATGTATTAATGGAACTTTATTGTTTCGCAACATGCTACAACCCAATAAAAAATTGAGCTTCGAGCGAAGCAGGTTTGTAAGGGAGAAATGTAAGAGTTTCGCTTACCATTGCGCTTACGGAAGACATGAATTTTATATGGCGAGTTCCCACTTTGAAGCAATACATTTTTGACACATAAAGCGCATTATTCAGCGCATAAAAAAATTGTTGGATGTAACGAACAGCTTCACACACTGAATGTTTTTTTACAGTTATTTTTTAGTATTCTCCCTTACAAACCTGCTTCGTAGTAAGGGAATGCCGTAGCATTTGAAATTTTATTTTTTTTTTATAAAAATTGTTAAGAGTTATTTCACTTACTTTACTGCATTTCTGTATGTCTTATTGCGTAGCGCATAATTGTGCGCTTATTTTTTTAAATGTACCATTAGTGCTTCGCAAAATGATAAAATTTTTTTTATTGGGAATATGCTACAATTATATGACCGAGCCCAAAGAGTTAACCTTACTTATTTATGGTAACTATTTAACGCAACTTTGACCTGTTATAATGACTTTATAAATTTTTGCAGGCAAACTCTGGTGCGCATTTGGTATTTTGTAAAATGTTATGATATACGATTAGGGAAAATACTACACAACTTGATGCAGTATCCAACGAATTGCTAATGTATGAAAGCTTAAATGTTAGTACTAATGAAGATTTCAACATTTTGCAATGGTGGAACTTACATCAAAATGAATTTCCACTTCCCTACAAAGTGAGCTGCAAAATATTAGCAACGCCTGCTAGTAGTGCAGCTTCAGAGAGAGTTTTTTCAGTAGCACGGAATTTGATTTCTGAAAAAAGATGCAGCATTGCTTCAAACGGTGATTCTATAAATGCCATAATGTTTCTTCATTCAAATATAGAAGCAACTGAAATACAAAATGAACTTTTAAATTGTACAAATTAATATATATTTTAAACCATTTTGCTCATTATATTATTTTTATCTTAATTTTGCAATTAATTGAATTTAGCTTTTCATTTCTTTTTTACTTTTAATAAAATATTTCAAAATATATAAAATAATTTTATATTTTTGTAACTTTTGAATAAAATAATTTAAAATAAAAACTTAAGCATTGTATAAAAATATTTTGCATCTTCATTTGCTTTTTGCGCAAGTTTACAAGTTTACTAGTCATACCTAATAATAAAAAAAATTCAATAATTCAAATCACCTATTTTGTTACTGTTGCTTGGTGTGATTTGGTCTGATTCGTTTGAATCGTTTGATTCGTCCGATTCGTATGATTTGGTGTAGTTTGTGTTATTCGTTTGTTTCGTTGTTGTGTGGAGTATATTTCGTGCTCTTTACACTTCGTATTTGGTCGTTTATAACACACAAATTTAAATTCATTTGCATTTGTGTGTTTATATTCTTTTCGTGCTTTATGTGTTTTTCACAATACAAAGTTTGATTCGTAAGCAAAATGCAATCGACAATCACGAGTTGAAAAACAAACGAATGATTTGAAACGGCATTCAAATGCATTCGTGCAGGTCTTAAGTAAATACAATAATTTATAATTTTATTATTTTATAATCAAAGTAATTTTCGTGTGAATGCAAAATTTAAATTTGCAAGATTTTGTTTGTCGGGCTTAATTCCAAATTTGTATTCTGATTACAATATAGTAAATTGCGTCTTTAGAGCTTATTTCTGGTTTCCCTTCAGACATACAATTTTATTACGCCAGTGTGCTCATTAATACAATACACCCCTGATGCAGAATAAGCTTGACAGCGTGGACGCATAAATAACGTTAACATAAAAATGTATAATTAGACCCTACACCTTAATAAAATGAATTTATGAATGGAACTCGACTTCTTTCATATGGCCACCGCAGTCACGTCAGCAGCGGTCGATTTGTTTTACCCAATTTTCTATGACGCGGTAACACATTTCGGCCGTAACGGCCGCTATTTCGCGTTTAATGTTACTTACTGTTCAATAAATCGATTGTAACGTATGCTGTAAGGCTTGTGACACCGTCCTGTTGAAATCACATGTCGTCCAAGTCCATGTTTTCCAATTCGGATCAAAAATAATCGGTAATCATGGCGCGATAACGATCGTCATTCACAGTAACGTAAGGATCGTTATTATCGACAAAAAAATATGGTCCAATGACGCCGCCGGCATGTGAATTATGAAGCACATGTGCATTTTTACCAAACCAATAACGCATATTTCTTATTGACGAACCCATTGCGTCAAAAATGAGCTTGGTCACTAAAGATGATTTTGCGATGAAATTTATCATCTTGGCGCATCTTCTCCAGAGACCAATCGGAGAACGAACGTCGCGTCAAATGGTCCATCGGCTTCGATTCTTGACTCAGCTTCATCTTGTATGGGTGTGAACCAAGATCTTTACCCAAAATTCGCCATAAACTGGTCTTGGGGAGGCCCAGTTCTTGAAAACGCCGCGGAATCGATTGATTTGGATCATTTGCTACGGACGCCTGAACGGCAGCGATATTTCCGCCACTACGACCAACCCGTTGTCTCACTGGCACGGCAGCATCACACAATGAATATGTACTAGGGCGAGAAAAACGACCGAAAATTGGAGTTAACGCCTGTAAAGTTGCGGTCACTGACTCCGAATTTCGGTAGAACATCTTTATAATTTGCATTCATTGCACTTTACCATGATGAAAATGTTGAGGTTACTAAAAAAAAGGAAAGCACTTCATATAAGCGAGTGCGACCATTTAAAACATATCGTGCTAGCGGATTTGGGTATATCTTAAGCTTTTTCACACATTTTTCTTCATATTTCGTTATCATCAGGAAAACCAGAAATATGATCTAAAAACACGTTTTATGCGCATTAAATATGCAGTTAAAACTCGAAAATATGCCCTGAGAAATGTTAAAAATATGCCCTTAAAATTAAATTGCTTATTTGAAGACACAATATTCAAAAATTTAATAACAAAATCTAAAAAAAACCTAAAAAAGGTTTAAATTCATATAAGAGATGTTTGCGCCGAATATTATCTAGATATTAACATCCATATGGGTTTTTGTCTTAAAGGGATTTTAGGTACAGTCGCTAAATTGTTAGATAGCTTGCGGACAAAGAGTTTAATTTGGATGTGAAATTATAGACCAATTCTTAGCATTTGCATAGACTTCGTCCATATTCGATCAAATTATCTACAAAATTGGAACTTGTACTCTGCGCACAAGGCTAACATGGACAGACAACCAGCCATGCGTATGGATGGACATCGTTAGATCACTTTAAAAAGTGATTCTGAGTCAATCGGAATACTAAAAGATTGGTCTAGATACAAATCGCATAACATTCATTCTTAATGAGAACCTTCTTTGTCTTACAATTTAAGAGTAAAAATTAAACGTAGATGTCGAAATTAAAGTAACAGATTTTCGAAAAAAATTTGTTTTTTATTTCCTGCGAAAGCTATTGTAGGCGTCTAAAAAAATTGAATATGTATCAATATATGCATTAAAAAGGCAAAATATGCCCTATAAACCTAAAAAATGCTGCAAAAAGGCTCTTTTAACTAAAATATGCCAAAAAATGCTGCAAACGGTAAAATATGCACTAACAAATCGATGCCAAAATTCATAAAAAGCTCTAAAACGGTTAAATATATTGTTTCTGCCTTCATCAGTCGCAGAAGGAAAAACATGCACTTGCATATTTCTGGTTTCCCTGGTTATCATAGTTGCTACTAATGTCACATTGAAATCGTTGTGAATACCAGGGGGCCGCTGTGATTACCCTGCAAATAATAGGACTAGTCCAAACACGCGTGTAAAGAGTAGACCACAAGGGACCAGGACTAGTCCAAAAGTAACCCAAACCTATGGAAAAACATGGTCTATTTAACATTACGATGTCCTAGGAGAGGACCATATAACCCACCTTTGGACCACTTAGGAGTAGTTTAAAAACTACTCCATGGTATACTCAAGAGGATTAGTTTTGAAGTCGTTTAAAAACGAAAGCATGTCGTTAAAAAACGAAGACATGTCGTCTCACTACAAACACTTTTTAACAATGACATGGTCCATGCTTGCATTACATCGGACCAGTCCATGGAGTAGTCCATTTTATCAATATGGATCAGGTGGTCCAATTTTATTTGCAGGGTATTCAAGAAGTTTATTTTGTTGCCTTTGAATTTTTTCGATGTTTAAGTCCGAGGCAGTGCCCCATAGCTGAATTCCGTTGTACCAGATTGGCTTTAAGATAGCATTGTACAGTAAAAGTTTGCAATCGAGACTAAAGACAGAATTTCTTCTAAAAAGGCAATTAATTTGAATTGCTTTTAGTTTCATTGAAGTTAATGTTGCCTTTGTATGGCATTCCGTGTAAAATTTAAATGTAGATGTTGACCGAGATATTTTACATGAGAGTGTTGAAGCATTTTTGTTTATTGATTTTGATAGGTGGACATGATTATCCTAAAATATTTTTTATAAATAAAATCTTAAATATATTTAAGAAGATAGTAAAGAATTCTTTCTTTTTAACTAATGACTGTTATAGCCTTATAAAATACACAACTTTATTCACTGATTAGTTTTGTATGAATTTTAACTGAAATTCGATAAAGAAAATGTAAAAGTCCATAAGTTTATACCCGAAATTTTCATTTAGTTTTAAATAATCTCGTACAAATGTTTGTATTTAGATAAAATTGATCAAAAGTAATTTCTGGGTAAATAGAAGCTTTATCAGATTTTTCTGAGGAAGACTCATTTTTAGGCAATTTTTCTGGACTATAAGGCGGGTGCAGTAAAACTACCCAACCCCTTATTTTGAATGGTTTTAAACTGGTCTTAGAACATAAAACCAAGCGGTGTCATCATGGAATATTACGGCTTCATGTCGGATCGCATATTGCGGTCGTTTTTTTTTTGTTGAGTGGTGTTTTGTTCTGACGAACAAATAATGTTCGGTACATGTCTCCTAAGATCGTCTGGCCCGATTCCAGCAGCTCATAATGGATGGGACATTTCTGGTCCCAGCAAATACAGAGCATTACTTAACAGACCTCTTATTTAAACAGGGTTTAAGGTTTGTGCTTTCCCTATTAAAATGCCTTGTTTGCTAGTTTTTCTTAAAAAGTCGTTGATGAAATTATTTTTTATTTTCGTCGTTTTTATTTTTGAATAAATAAAATTTGTCCTTGAATATTTTATTATTTATATCAGGGGCTTAAAGCACAGTGACTTGTGTTAAATAATGAGACAAAAGCGGTTGCTTCGCTTGTATTTTAATGACAAGTGCTTGAACTGTTCGCCATATCTAGCGTCCGGATGAGGATCCTACATTCGCCTCTTGTGCTCTGAACAACTTTTCCGAATTTCACCTATAAGTCCATATGTAAACTAAATTTTGAAAAAGGCACTAAAGCCCCTTGTGCTTTAAGCCCCTCATATGAGATTAATAATTTAGATGTAATTTTTTTAAACATCTCTTAAGACAGATTTATTATTTATTTTCATAATTTACAAACTTTAAAATAATTATTTTATTATTAAATATTTTTTTTTAATATATTACTTTATCACCAGGATGAGCACCGGAAAATATTAAGACCCACCCAGTGCCATCATAATTAACGGTTTTATGGAATCGCACAGTCACAAAACTCTTAGAGCTCTGATAAAAATTAGGCTCATCCTAAAAAAATTTAAATTTAAACTTTTAATCTTCATTTAAGAATATTATAAAAAAACGAAATCTTACCTCTCCACAGAACTGACGCATAACTTTTTCCTCGCCTTTATCATGATCTTCGTATTCAATAATTTGCAAATAATCCGTACGACAAGTGCTCTTTGCACCCAAATTGAAGACAGGAAATCTTAAAAGTACTTTCAAATTGGAGGGTACTCGTATATTCCAGCGACAATCTGAATTGTTGCGTACATGCTCTGGATAGAATGGATTGGTAAGCATACCTTGGGTATTATAGAAATCACCACCACAACCGGGTCCATTATTACTGGCCAAATAGGTGACATCAATTTGTGTATAATAACCACTCAACTTTAAACGCATTCGCAACTCATTGCTATAAGTGAATAATGATTTGCCAGTATCGATAAATTCACATACTTTTTGTAAGGATGTATTCGTGCGGGCATCAAATACCTCAAGATATTCACTATCACAATCGTAATCCGAAAATATAAAATCATTGTAGTAGAGACTAATAGAGTAATTAAGTGGAGCTTTAATATAAATATCACAGTGATCTTCAGATTCGGCTAGTTTAATACGACCCTGGGTGCCGGTGAAATTGCGGAAACAACCTTTAATAAAGATGTTTATTTATTGGGAACTGGCTAAAAGTGTGGGAAAGAGTAAACTTACCCTGAGCCTTGGTGGCTTTTAATTTAAAACCACTTTTAGCTACATCATTGTTAGACTTGAATTTAACAAACACGGCCTTCGACGAAGAGAAATAATCATCGGGAACTTTGTTACCACAATAGATATGCTCGGTGGCATAATTGTAGTTTCCTATATATGAAGTTGTGCGTCCATTAAAAACTAATTCGCTGCCATAACCTTTATCGATGGCATCGGCATCCTAAAAAAATAAAATTTTTTTAATTGGTCTAACTTATTTAAAGTTTATTTAATAAATTTTTTGTGCCTTAATAGCTAAAACTATACAGAGGGAAAAAATCCGGTATTAAATTCCAAAATTAACACCATTCGTGGTCAAAAGTGAGCCAACTACATTTGTTTTACATTTGATACCGAATGGTGTCAAGATTTTTAAACCACCTCGTTGTAGTTTTGTAACCGTTTGGTCTCATTTAAGGAACGAACTGTTAACATATTCACATCGCATTGTGCTAATTTCATCAAAATGCTATTCATATTTTGATAACAAACCGCTAGTATATTAATAATATTTAGTTGTCATTTCGACAACATATTGTTCGCAGTCTACACCTTTTTCAATTGTAACTCAGAAAGCGTCAATTGTAATTCAGAAAGCGTCAATTGTAATTCAGAAAGCGTCAATTGTAATTTAGAAAGCGTCAATTGTAATTCAGATTAGTCACTTGTAATTCAGAAAGCGTCAATTGTAAATCAGAAATTGTCAATTGTAATTCAGAAAGCAAAGAAAATTTATTACAAATTTTATTATAACAAAAAAATAAAAAAATGTGCACCAAAGAGCTAAATATATTAATATATATTAATATATATTCGTATATTATTTGTTGTATTTTGATAATATTCTGAATTACAATTGACGCTTTCTGAATTACAATTGACAATTTCTGAATTGCAATTGACGCTTTCTGAATTACAATTGACTAATCTGAATTACAATTGACTCTTTCTGAATTACAATTGACTAATCTGAATTACAATTGACGCGTTCTGAATTAGAGTTGATTAATCTGAATTACAATTGACGCTTTCTGAATTACAATTGACTAATCTGAATTACAATTGACGCTTTCTGAATTACAACTGGAAAAGGTGTAGTAAACAAGAAGCCATTGTATACCCAACCAATAAAAACCACATGCGATATTTTTTTCTTGAATATTTTTTGAAACAAAACTAAAATTTAACTAGGAGAGTGCTAGATTCGGCTGTGCAGTATCTGTGATACCCTCCACCTGCAGTTAGAAATTATGGGCCGATTTGTAAGATATTTTACAAAGTGATTTATAGTCTTATACAACTATAAGAGAACAAATTTTACTGTAATAACCAGGAAAACCAGAAATATGCTATAAAAAAGACGTTTTATGCGCATTAAATATGCAGTAAAAACTGGGAAATATGCACTGAAAAATGCTTAAAATATGCCCTAAAAATCAAAAAATGGCTCATTTGAAGACAAAATATTCAACAATTTAATGAAAACAATATAAAATTAAAAAAAGGCCTAAACATACTATCGCTTAAGCCCATATTAGGTAAAAATTCATATAAAGAGATATTTTTGCGAATATTATCTAGATATTAACGAAATTTTAGATACGGTCGCTAAATTGTTAACAAATGTTAACATTTAAAAATAAGCTAAAACTATTTAAGGATGGTAGCTTTGGGCAAATGCGAATTGATAACTTAATTTGTAGTTAAATATTTTTGGGGCGAATTTAATTAAAATACCATCAAAACTACAAGATGACTAACGGACACAAAGAGTCTTATTTGGAAAGAAGTTTTTATGGAAAAAATGTGAAATTATAAACCGATTTTCACCATTTATATAGACTTCGTCCATATTTGATCGAACTATCTACAAAATTGGATCTTGTACTTTGCGCACAATGTTAAAATAGATAGACAACCAGCCTGACGGGCGGATGGACATCGTCGATCACTTTAAAAAGTGTTTTTGAGTCGATTGGTATACTAAAAGATTGGTCTAGTTTTCTATGTATTATACACAGCGCATAACATTTGCATATCCTCAATGACAACCAGCTTTGTCTTAAAATTTTAGAGTAAAAATTAAATGTAGATGACGAAATTGGGATAAAAGAATTTAGAAAAAAAATTTTTATTTGCGAAAGCTCTAATAAGCTTAAACAAATATTTAACATGTATCAAAATATGCGTTAAAAAGGCAAAACATGCGCTTTAAACGTAAAAAATGCTCGTTTAACTAAATTATGCACTAAAATGCTGCAAACGCTAAAATATGCAAAAATATGCACTAACAAATCGATAACAAAATTCATAAAAGGCTGTTAAACGGATAAATATATTGTTTGTGCCTTCATTGGTTGCACAAGGAAAAACATGCAATTGCATATTTATGGTTTCCCTGGTAATAACGTTGTTCGTTACTATTTTACTATTAATGTTTTTTTTGCACGAAGGTTGACAGTGTCATTTCCAGTATCCATATAAAAACTTTTATAATAGCATTCTTATTGTTGCAGGGACATGTCGCATAGTTTAAAAAAAGGAATTAACTTACCTTCATTTAAAAAAAATTAAGTAGATTTATGTTTAGAGTGGGTCACAGAACTTGAATCTAAACTACACCCAGAGAAAAAACATGTTTAAATATTGTTACCTCCAACAAAACTATGTTTGAAGGAAAATTTTAACATAATTTGTTTAATTTAACCATATCATTGTCACCGACAACCATATTATGGTTAAATTAGTCCTCCATCAGGAAACTACAACCATATTATGGTTGCCTCCAAACATGTTATGGTTAATAATAATTAAACTATGTTTAACACTTATAATAGCATGGCTAGCATAGCATATTGCTCTTATAAAAGAGGAAAATACTATTGTTAATTAAAAAACATATTATTGTGTATGATATGGTTGTGGTTTCTTAATGGAAAACTTATTTAACCATAATGTGGTTGGCGGTGAAAATAATATGGTTAAATTAAACAAATTATATTTAAATTTGCCTTTAAAAATAGTATTGTTTTGTTTTGTTGGAGCTACTTTTTAACTCTCACCTTAAGATCATACCCAGTTAAAAATGTGCTCCAAAAGGAGCAGGTTTTGTGTATGAATTCATACCTCAAATCGCTTCAAACCTGAGAATGGGATGCCTGATTTTTGTATGGGGTGTTCCCGGTTTGAAGGACTATTTTCTGCTGACAATAAGCGCTTCTTTTAACATGCATACAAAGCCCTCCTAAAGTGCTTTTTTAAGGGCTAACTAAATTAACATATTCATTATTATTTTACTTTTACTTGTCTAATGTCTTTTTTCAATCATTTTCATAAACCATAACATATTTTTATTTTTTTTTTCGCTTTAAGATCTTCTTCGTTGTCAGCACTAAAATAGCTTTTTTGTGTATTTTATTCTTAATTATTTACTGCTTTATAAGAGCTCTCTAATTGAAGCGCATGATTATGCGCTTTTTCTCTGTAGTGCTTCAAAAAATTCAAATTTTTTACTGGGTAGTGACTTGCAATACAATTTTTTTAGTGTCGTAATTAAACTCGCCATAAATCCGGCCCATAATTCTTATAAAGCACGCGTACACAGAAAAAAAATTAAATATGGTTTAACAATAATATTATCAAGTGTGGCATAAATGATTAAAAATCCTTTCTTAATGCAATTCCATTAATTTCTCATTTGTAGTTTGAAAGCCTTATTGGCCAATTTATGTATAACAAAATCATTCTACTTAAATAAGTTTTATAAAAAAAAAAAAAAAAAAAAAAAAAATAGATATGTGACAGTTTCAATTAAAAGGGACCTATGGATGAAAAAATCGATTTTTACTTTTTTGGCGATTCTTAAAATAGATACGCTCTTTCTAATGCAGCAAACCGCAGTTTTCTAACTGCATTACTTTTGTCATAAGTAAGCATTAAAATACACCTTTGATAAGAAAAAAAATTAACTTGTTAACTTAAAAGTTGTTTTTCTCCAAAACTCATTTTTTGCCCATAGCTGCCTTTTAACTGAAGCTGTCACATATAATTAATTTTTAGATAATCACAAATAAAATAAAGGTTTGACCAAAAGAAGTATATAAAAATAACATAAAAATTAACAATTAGAATCTGGGAATTTTTTTCTCATGGTGAGCTACATTTATTATATACATTTTAATATTATTCGAATGTGTATTCTTAAGCTGAATAAAAACGTAGGACATCCATTTGTAAAAATGCAATAGCAGCTGAATTTTTACAAAGTTAAGAAAAGACGTCCCTTAAAAGCGTTGCACAAACTGCGACACATGACAATGCAACCGTAAAGAGTATCACCCGTATGAGGGCATTAATAATAAACAATTCACAACCATCTGTTTAACATGTATTGACTGTAGAAACCAGTACCCATGCTCTGTAACTTTAGTGAGAACTTCTTGCATCGAAAAGATGTGAAACAAAATATTCCATCGTTTCTCGAAAAGTGAGAAAAATGTGTGTCTGTAACTCATGTCGAAAACTATCAAAAGAGATTACGTCGTCACGTTAAAAATGTCATAAAATTTCACTCGAAGCCGATGTGACATTGCAGACGTTCAGAACGCCAGTAACACATATCGTTGACGGCGACCAAAATTTACTTAAATGGAAAATTTTTCAACGACGGCGGCGAAAATACAACCGTCGGCTATACCAAATTGTGTAAAGTGCGACTTTAATGTTTGTTGTTTGCAAACGAGTTTTAAAAAAATTCGTATATTTTATAAAAATATTAAAAGCAAAATAATAAAACAATGAAAAATGTGCCAAGAATAAAATATTATTATTATTATTATTCTTTGCATTTTTAATTGTTTTTTAGTGTTAAAATTTTTTCTCGCCCCATTTTTATTCGTGAGTTTATTTGACAGTTTAAAGCGGGAACTTTTCTCACCAAAATGTTACAGACACATTTTTTCTGTAAATTGGCTAGTATTTCCTTACGTGACAGCTTGTACTCGCCAAAAAAAAAAAAAAAATTACAGACACAGTTTAGTGAGAAAAACAGCTGTTTGTTTCAATTTATGGCATTTGTGTTTCATTTCACACATTTCAATCGAAAACTTTCTCGACGCGAGAGTTACAGAACATGGGCACAGGTATGAGATATGCGGTTCAAAACTTAATTTATCATCAACTATTACTTCCAAAATTTCGAACCGATCAACGAATGGAAAGGGTTATCCCTTGACAAGGTTTTGAGTGAAAGAAAATACTACGGCTTTCGTTTTCATCGCATTTATGGCAAATTTATTGTTACTCATCAGATAAACACTTTACCCCATAACTTACAAATGACGAAAAAACACTTATGTTTTGTTTTTTTTTTCCACAAAAAAGAACCTGACTATCATCAGCATATGCGAAAACAAAGCACTTACCAACAGTAAAGTTGCCAAATAAATCATTAGGAAACATATTGAATAATTAGGGTCCAAGTACTGTTCCTTGCGGAACACCTCTTTTAATGGGAAGTAAATTAGAAGATTCACTACTTGAAGATGCAAATTGGCCACGATTCGACACATATGCACCAATTAAGGACATTGCGGATTTAGAAAACGAAAAAACTTCAATAAACTTTTTTTGTACATAATAAGTTATGACCTGAGAACGGATTTGTGCGATTGCAAAAAAAAGCAAGAAATCAAGCAATTATTACACATGTAGACATTCAGCAGTTACTATGTAGTATAAGAAAAAAAAATTTAAATGAAACTAAACGCACATAAGTATGTAGGTACAAACAATTTCCATAGAAACAGAAGACTTTTTTTATCATCTTAAAAAGTACAGTTGTTCTGTATGTACAATGTTGTCTTGTTATTGTTGTTTTTATTGTTGTTAATTTTAACAAAGTGTCTCATCGAGTGGTTTATTGTTGTTATTGTTGTTAATGTTAACAAAGCGTCTCATCGAGTGGACAATGACTACTTGAATGCAAAAGTATAAGAATGTGTGCCTTTTGAATTTACACAGTTGTGTTATATTGCGTGCGCATCAAAAATGCAAACAAAGCACTTTCAATAAAAAACGAACACATGAAAAAATCAAATGTGTACGAAACGATGTAAAAATTAGCAACGTTGAACTTTGCTTTGCAGGCAAAGAGTGAATGTAAATTTGAGCGTATAAATAAATCAAGAAAAATAGTGATTTTGCAGTTCTCAGGTTATGACTTAATTTATCAAATGCTTTAGTCTAACCAAGGGAAGAAGTAAACACATGTTACCACTGCCTTAGTTAGATATTACAGTGTCCGTAAGACCACCAAGAAGAGAGGACGTACTGTGACCATTTCTAAGCCCATACTGAGCATTATCCAACAAAGATTTCTGATTTAAATAATTTGTAATTTGATTCTTCATAATTCGTTCAACAACTTTGGACTAGTTATAACACTGATATGGGTCTCAAGTTTTCTTAATTACTAGATTCTTCTCTCTTTTTGATAGGAACAATACGGGCCACCTTCCACAAATTCGGAAAATTGGATGTTTTTAATATCGTGTTTACCAGATGTAAAAAGTGAGTACCCTACTGTGGCAAAATAAGCCTTAACAATTTCAAGCAATATTCATCACAACCTATAGCATTTGATTTGATAGCGTAAAACTGTCCTAAAAGTTAACATAACTCCACACATCTAAACGAAAAACTGTCAGCTTAAAAACTAATTTGAGAAACATTAACAACCACATATTTATACCCACAAAAAATAAAATGAACTGTAAAACTGACAAAAATGTACTTACATCACTATTAATAATTTTAATGTAGTCCTTCGAACAAGAACCATTCGTATCAGAACCATCAATATCAAGTTTTTCAAAGTGTAAATGAATATTGTTGTCGCTTTTAATTTTCCAAATGCAATTAATATTGTTCGGATATTTTCCAGAACCATCATCAGGTGACAATAAAGTTACCTCCTAATGAAATTAAAAAATTTAAATTTTAGATTATTATTTAAATATTTACACATGTTATTTGAAAACTTTTTGCTTTTGTACGCAAATTTCCAAAAAAAAACTATATATTCAGCTATGTTCTGGAAATCGAATTCAAGTAGAATTAGACTCGACTTCATACTATGAGTACAGTTTATCTTAATCAGAACTACTCTTAAGATCAGGAAAAACTACGGTAATTTTCGGAAAATTTAAATGGAAATCTGAGTTGATTTAAATTTCACTCGATTTCGATTTCCAGAACATGGCTGATAAATCTAAAATACATATCGTCACCTTAAATCAAGAAGGCCTTAAGCTACAAAAATATCGAAGTCAGCTTTTTGGTATTTTGCTTTAATACGTCATAATAAATCAAAAAGTAAATTTTAAATTTTTTGTCGCTTAAGGTAACGATGTGCATCTTAAAGAATATACATAGCATTTCTAATAAAAGCCAAATAATTACCTTTTCCAAAGACAAATCGTAATTCTGTTTACCACATATTTTGGGTATTGCCTTTATGGTGGCCACAAAGCCACTACTAGTCTCTTTCGCATCTGTTACAAATCTTATGAGTAAAGAAGATCTGGAAGTAACTAATGGACTCGGCAGTTCATGACCACAAAATTGTCCAATTTTATCGGCAAACAAACCCGAACCATCACGTACATCCAAATAGTCATCCAAACAGTTGGTGGAATTTTCCACATGGAAGCTTGTGAACTCTAATCTTAACTGACGATCTTCCGAAGTGGTAAAAAGCCAAGAACAATCCAAATTATTAGCATATTGGCCAGAGTAATGATTAAATTCATATGAGGAGTTGGCCGCTTCCAAATATACGTGTTTGTCGCAATTGGCCACGAATTTGACCAAAGCTCTAAAACCTTTTGAGGCATCAGCGTCATCGGAAAAGGAACGTATAAGACCGGTGTTTTGTTGTATGTTTACTACTTCATTTTGGCCTGTTATGTTGCCGCACAGCTGAACTAAACGTTGATCCTCAACAGTATTAAGGCCTTTGTAAACTTCTACAGCATCATAGGTGCACATTCCTTGTGACTCAAAGTCAATATATTCAAACTTTATAATGATTTTGAAATTTTCTGGAGCTTGTAGCTGCCAAGAGCATATACTGCCATGAGGATACATTTGTGTAGCAGAGTCTTTCGGTGACTCGATAATAGTAGAATTCGTTATAACAGCTCCGCATTTATTATGACCATACTCCATGAGAAAACCTTTACGACCATAACTGCCATCGGTTTTAAATATAATCGTTATGGACTTTTTAGATCTCATTTCGTAATTCGTTTTTCGACCACACAAAGAAGTGGATTCTATTTGATCATGTCGGTTGCGCGTGATAATAGTGACATTATCAAACAAACACTTACTAAGTGGAGAATCTTCAACCATAAAATCGATGAATCGTATGTACAGGCTGTCGGATTCGGTTTGACTGATAATCGGCGAAGGTACAATAGTGTAGTTACATACAAGATTGGGTGGGTAATCGTCTGGATACTTGGGAGAATTAATTTGTTGCATGCTGTCCGTGGCATACAATATACCACCACAATTACGCTCAAAATTAAGAGTAAAACCACTACCTGTTACCGAGTCATCAGATCGGAAAATCACCCGCATTTCAGTAGTTGTGGTATTAACCATTGAAGGCGGAGAGCGTCCACATAAGGTAACAATATCTTTCCATTCTCCTTCTATTGATTTTTGTTGTATTTTAAGATAATCTTTGGTGCAATTTGGTGAAGATTGTATGAAAAAGGAATTTACAAATATGGCTCCCAAATGAAATCCCGGGTCAGTAGACAAATCCCAAACACATTCTACATTATTTTTGTACTGATAATCGAACATGATATGACGATAAGGATATTTAAGTACACCACCACAACCACTGCCCTCATGGACTGTCAAATTGAATACAGAAAGTGAATTGTAGTTTTGGGTTATAAACTCCACAAAGATACCACCACTTGCCACCAAGTTGGTAATAGTAGACTGTTCACAATATCGTCCCATATGGGGAGAATTTTGGTTGGGACCATTGTATACCATTAAATATTCCTCCTCACACTTTCCTTTAAAATCAGTGGTCAGTGTTATGTCTACTTGCATATTGTCCATAATGTCATCAAATGCGGGTGGTTCAGTTCCAGCACCAATGTGACCCCATATTGCCCAGGCACATTCCAAATGGCCAGTGTGATTTTTCATATCCGGTTCAGTTATTACAAAATCATCGTAGTAAAACATGGGCCAAACACCACCACAATTATATGAGGTCATCTGCAGCTCAAGATCGCGCAAGCCATTACGTCTATGTCCACTTAGTACCAACTTACTGGCGTAGGGTAATCTAAACGAGGGTTGGGTTTCATTGCGACACATTAACATGGGCAATATACGCAGCTCACCAGCAAATAACTGTACGGGTGAGGAAAACTGGCAACCAAATACGAACCAGGGTTGAGTAATATTATAGTTTTCTTCCTTTAAAATCTGTACTGAAATGGTGTGATTGTAACTGGGCTTAAGGTCGTACGAACAATAAACGGACTTATTGCTATCTTCCCTTTTAAATTTCAATGTCTGAGGACTGCCCATTAAGCTTTCGTCATAAAACCACAATATACTGCGACAGTGTGTGGAAAGTTCATCTGCAGAGTATTTAAGTTTGAAACCACGGTTTTTGTAAAAAGATAACATAAGAGCGTCTATAGTCATGGTATTATCTGTGGAGTAAACTACAGCAGGCAGTGAATCCGTTACGCGTTCTATAATAGAAGACATTTTTGGATCATTGGCGAAGGTCAAGCGTCGATAAACTCGCCCGGTTGACAGAGCACTGCCCATATCGAAGTCTAAAAACTCAATTTTTATACGTCTTCCCTTGGGTGCTCTTAAGTTCCAAGTGCAATGTATTGGAGCGCCTGTTCCCTTGGGATAATTTGGAGTTTGTAAAATTCCATGGGCTCCTACTATTGTCTCGCCACATCTGTCCCCTATGGCCGAGTAGCTGATTTGGAAGCTATCTGCACTATAAGCGCCGTCTTTAATTCGTAAAACTATTTTTAATTTATTTGTTTCGACAATGTAACGATTGGCCTCTGAACCACACAAAAACAAAGTGTCGGTAATATTTTCCACATCTGTGGAGAAAGCATCAATTTCCTGCAACTCCAAGTGAGTTTCCTGTTTACAGTCTGAATTGTTGTCATCATAGGGTCCCGGTAAGTTTATTTTATCTATGCTTATATTAATGGTAGAGCCAAGTGGCATTTCTAAAGTATAAATGCATTCCAGTTCCTTTTCGTGGCTTTTCAATTGTAGCAAAGGCGCCATTATAACACCTTCTGAATCATAGTAGGAGCCACCACAACGGCTTATGCTTACGTTGGCCTGAAAACCTTTATGGGGCTCGGAAACATCGGTGAAATATACTAACCTTAAGATATTGCCAGTAGATCGTATGGTATTTGGTTTTGTATTACCACAGTATTTGCCAATAACTGGCGCCATTTCTGTAGCACCATCATTGACCTGAACATACTCCAATTCACATTGCTTAGAGTCTGAATTAACTGGTATTAGATCGTAGTCACCAAAGAAGTCAAGTGTTATTGTCTTATGCAATGGAGCTATAATTTTCCAAATACACTCCGAATGGGGGTTTGGTATATTGGGATAGTTGGGAGTTGTTATTGTCTGAATGCGATCCCATTTATAGTCTTCACTTAGAATGACCTCTTTGGAACATTCTGGCGACATTTCCTCATAATGAAAAGAAGCTCGGAAGGCTGGAAAGCCAGTGCGGGAAAATTTGATATATGCTCTATTAGATGAGGTTTCTAAGACATCGGTAATATCATTGTCGCAATATTTTCCTTTGCCCAAAAATGGCGAATCTTCCGCCATGCCGTTGCGTATTAAGAAATATGTTTTGCAATTATCTTCTGTATTGGGATTGCGCAACCAAAAATCAGGGAACGTTAAACGTATACGCCTGCCTTGTCGTACCCTAATGGTCCAAATACACTCTTGCTGGTAACTGCCAACATTTCCCTTTAGCTCCGTAATATTAACAAAACCTCTTCTATCCGTCAATTCGGATCCACATTTCGTTGTTAACAAAGAAGAAAACCCAGTCTTATTTATGCCAGTATCAGTAACAAACTCCAATTTTAAATAAGGATTGCCTTGATGTCTAACTACTTTATCCGAAGTCTTTTTACATATTTTGTCCAATTCCTGCCAGTTTTGTAGATCACTGCTCTTAGAGACTTTAACATAATCCGCAAAACATTCATCAAACTCCTCAAGATCAATTTTTAAAAATGATATTTCTGTATGCATGGCCGGATTGCTAGGTACGATGATCCAGGAACAACGCAAATCATCGCTATAGCCATATGGATAGCCAGGGGAATTGAAAAACAAAGACGAGTTAATGCGTAAATTTTGATTTCCACAAAGTTCAGACATTTTTTCTGCTGTTTGATTGCTGCGCACCACATCCTTGGATAAGTGTTCCCATTCAAATTGGAATGGACCACGAGATGCAGTGAAATACAAGATATTGGTGTTCGAGCGCACAACATGAGTATTGGCATAATCGATGGGAGCTCCAATATCCGAATAGCCATCATAAAACTAAGAAAAAGAGAAAGCTTTAAGGGAATTTAAACAGAACATCTCCGCTTACCTTGATAAAAGGTATATCGGTATCTAAAATATGTTTAATTGAAAGCAAAACTACGAAATTCTTATCCACAGTTATACGCCAACTGTATAATTCATCGCTATGGAATTTGGCTGGGTAGGCTGGTGATTCTACTTGGCCCATAGTGCCATTAAGCTCATTATGTGTCACTAAAAATTGATATGGATATAATAAAATATTTTTCTATAACATTCCAACATTAAGAAAAAAATATATTTCCATATGGTCACGGATAGCTTAACTTTTTTGAAATCAAATTTCAACCATATTTAAGTAAAGGCGAATTGATTTTATCATTAACCGGTTGCAGCAAAAAAGTATGACTAAAAACACCATCACATTTTGGATTGTCTGCAACCATACCGAATGAGTTGTCCGTGATCATATAAAAGCAAATTTTGTTTCTGGGTAAATCTTACCGTAGTAATACGTTGCCATGAAACCTTCTCCCACTATATCGTTATTGCTATTAAACGTTATTACCAACGATTGACTACCTTTTACAACAGAAGGAATTTTATTCCCACAATATACACCCAACAATTTTCCAATACTATCACCATCTCTTATTTCCACATAATCATTATTACATTCATCTGAATCCTCCATATCCATGGATTCAAATGTCAAACCTATACTGTTACCCTGACTGGCATCTATATACCAGGAGCACTGAATATTAACCGGATACGCAGCAGGATAATTGGGTGTAGTAAACTTGCCGGTTATCGAACGATAGACACTTCCACAACCATTATCCACCTGATAAGCAAGTGCATCAATTTCAGCTATAACCCCCATAGGAACTTTTAATGTCAAAGCGTGCCCATTCGATATTATATCAGGTGGATGAGATTTGCAAAACTTAGCACGTACTGGTGATGTATCCGAAGAACCATCGTAGACAACAACACCCTTATCTATACAGTCTGCCTCGGTGCGGTACAGACTAGCCAAAGCAGGATTCATTTGAAGATGGCTAAATGCTAGGACTACGCGTTTAGAAGGATCTTTTGAAATAAGTTGCAACTCACAAGTTTGATTAACTTGGGCATACTTATTGAATTCAATGTTAGCATAGGTCGATTCATCAATGATAATGCGTTCTCCACAGTCCTTAAAGTAGACGAAATGATTTGATTTAAGTGAATCTAGAAGTTTTTAAAACGAATGTTTATTTATTAAACCCACCTCTATGTAACTCAATTTAAAACCCTTTGCTGGTATCGAGTCATCTGAATGAAAAACCACAGTTACCGTATTTCCAATACTTCTCCACGTGTTATTGAACTCCGAATCCATTGAGCCACATTTCTTAAATAGTTGCAATGATGAAGGTTCTTCTTCTTCATCTCTTTCCTCGAAAGCTTCCACATAATCCATTTCACAGTCATAGAAATCCTCCAAGTCCAACTCATCCATAGTAATGATAACAGCATGATGGGGCGATACAGTTATAGTCCATTCACAATCTGAATTTTCTGGATAGTTGTTGGGGTAATTTGGCGAAGTGATAACTCCATTTTTGCTTTTTAATGTACCTCCGCATTCTACAAAAAAAAAAAAAAAAAAAAAAATTATTTTAGGTTGTTTTCCCCTTTAAATATCTAATTGCAAAACTTACTGCTCTTTTTGGTTGTATAATTAATCTGAAAACCTTTCCCATTTCCCTGGCCATCGCTATAGAATCTAACATACAATTTATGACTGGACGTACTTATAACCAAATCATCATGTTTACCACAATGTCGTTCCTTAACATTATTGCTGTGGTAGTGAGCAGATATGATAAGAGCATCCTTAGTGCAGTTCACCGAATCTTCTAAATCCAATTTATCAATAGATATTTCTATGCCTCTGCCAGGTTGTGTAGTTATTTCCCACAGACACTCCACATTGCTGGAATAAGGTTTTGGATAATTGGGTGATTGAAAGCTGCCTTCATCAGCCCGAAACACATCAATGCAACCCACCATGGCATATTCCAATTGAAAATTAATTTTGTTGGATCTCTGCTTTATAACGATAATATCACTAGAGGAATTTATCATTTGTCCCTGGCTCTGTATACTATAACTTTTATTATCGCCATCTCTTACATCCAATAACACTTTCTTGTCTGCTGTATCATAGTAGGTAAATTCGACTTGTATTCGGTTACCCTTAGGAGCTTTTAAAGTCCAAGTGCAATTCACATCATCGCTATACTCATTAAATGGCACTCCATAGTTCGGACTTTCTACGACACCATAATTTTTCGTCAAAATTACTGAGCAATTGGCTCTGTATGAAATTAGGAAGCCTCTCTCACGATTTGTATCATCCGTTCTTAGCTGTATTAAGGCCTCATTATTATTTATAATAAATTCCATTGCTTTCTTATCCTCTTTCATCTCACATATTGATGTTAAATGAGTTTTGGTATCGGTGGTTCCTTCAAATATAGACAAGCTATCGTAGCGACAATTTGAATAGCTTTCTAGAGCCAGATCCACAACAGTTAAATGTATTGCAGAGCCAGAATGTACATGTAATCTCCAATCACATTCTGCCTTATTCGGATATGGCTCAGGATAGAAGGGCGAAGTAACAACTCCTTGCTCTCCCTCTAAATTACCACCACAACCGTTGGAGAAGACAAACCAACGTATTTGAAATCCTTTTTGATTAACAAAACCATTCGAATGGAAAGACAAATACATTTGATTAGTAAAGGAGGGTATTGTGTGGGGTATATTTGTCATATTGCCACAAAAACGCCCCAGCAATGTCGAATGGTTAGAGCCACCGTTTCTAAGAAAAGAAGATGTTGATTATATTTCTATTATAATTATTAAGGGTAATCACGATGGTTATTGTGCAAATTTGCAATTTGTAAATTTGCATTGCAAAAATCTATTTTGGCAACACAAAAAACTTCGCACAGCACTTGCATAACTTACCAAATATCTTCATTTGTGTACAATTATAACTATAGACGACCATTTAAGCTTTTATTTTATTTTTGAGCTAAAGTGATCACAAACAATTTTTTATAAAATTGGGGGATTCACAAGGTGTGCTATGAAGTCATATCGTCACAATGTCCTTAATAATATTATACAATTGTTTAAAATAAATATTGTTGTGTCTCAAACAAAATAAAAATTTTAATAATGTGTTCATTGAGTCGTCATAACTGTACAGTATAAATCTAAATTATAAGCGGTTGCCCACAGAAGTCATATACATTTCCTGTAATTTTTTTAAGACATGTGACTTTACAACTTTATGACTACCTTGTGAATCCCCCAGATGTTCTTTTTTAAGAATTAAAAAAATATGGCTGAGCAAATATGCGCTAATATTTTTGCTCAACGTTTTTTTTTTTAGTGCAAACATAGAAAAATTAAGCAAATTGCAAATACGTACAACTTAAATGTGTATTTTTGCACACATTTTCATCGCTTGCACACTTTGCACTACCCATCCTGGTGACCCTTATTATATTACAAATAAGAATGCTTTTTCGGCTCGGCCGAATGTTTAACAACTTTCACTAAGAATTTTATTCTCAAACTGCTGATTAGAACTGGAAAGTATCTCGAAAAAAATTCTACATTTTTGATAAGCCTTTAGGAACTGCATTCATTTTCAACAGACGGACATGGTTTAATCGACTTGTTATTGTTAAGGTAATTCATGTTTCCGTTACAAACGGAATAACAACGTTTATATTGCACTCGTTGTGTTGAAAGTTATAAAAAATTATATTTTACCTTATTTCCAACCAGTCACTAGAGCAATTGCTTGCCATTTCTACATCAAATAACTCTACTTGTAATTCAAGCTGTGTTCCAGGCGGTGTGTTTATAATCCAGGTACAATCCAAATCACCAGTGTAATTTGAGGGCCAATTGGGGGTATGTATTTTACCATTGGATGAGTAAATCTTGCCCCCACATTGATTGGTGGCATCTATAAATTTGTAAGTAAATTCAAAACCTTTAGCGGCATCTGAGGTATCGGACACGAATTTAACCGTCAGCATTCGGGAGTGTGTTAAAAAGGATTGAGGACGATGAGCATCGCAATATCTATAAAAATTATATATTGATATTAGTTTTGATTAATACAATTTTTTCTTAAAATAAAAAAAAAAAAATAATAATAATTTATTAAAGCTAAGATTAAGTGAAAACTTAAAATAATTATATCGGGTGATTTTTTAGCTATTATCTTTTTGGCAACACTGGTTTAAACAGCTGACGCACGTTTCGTGTTTTGTTTCACTGTCAAACATCTTCAGTTTGGTCTTTAATTTAACCAACGCTTGCAAATTATTGAATTTTTTTATCAAAATGCGTGCTCTGTTAAGAAAGTTCATCGCGCGCTTCTTGTGTTCAGCGACGAAGCTCATTTTTGGCTCAATGGGTCCGTTAATAAGCAGAATTGCCGATTTTGGAGTGAAGATCAGCCAGAAGCATTGCAAGAGCTGCCAATGCATCCAGAAAAAGTCACAGTTTGATGCGGTTTATGGGCTGGTGGCATCATTGGACCGTACTTCTTCAAATATGATGCGAATCGTAGCGTAACTGTGAATGGTGAGCGCTACCGTGAGATAATATCCAACTTTTTTTTGCCCAAAATGCAAGAGCTTGACTTGTGGTTTCAACAAGACAGTGCCACATGACACACAGCAGGCTTAACAATGGACTTAATGAGAGGCGAGTTCGGTAAACATTTTATTTTACGTTCGGGACTGGTCAATTGACCGCCTAGATCGTGTGATTTAACGCTTTTAGACTATTTTTTGTGGGGCTATGTTAAAGCTCATGTCTATACACACATGCCCGCTTCAATTGACGCATTGGAAGACAACATTGAAGCATTTATTCATGAGATACCGGCCGAAATGTTGAAAAGAGCATGCCAAAATTGGACTGAGCGGATGGACCATTTGAGGCGCAGTCACGGTCAACATTTGCATGAAATAATCTTCAAACTTTCAATAATATGGACCGTTCTATCGATTCAAATACAAGTTTCATGAATTTTTCTGAATTTATGTGTTTTTTTTTTAAACTTTCCTATATCTTTTAAAAAATCACCCGATATTTATGCTTTATACGTACACAGAAAGAAAAATCCTCGGGATAAATTAAGTAGTTCATACTTATAAAACGAAAATAACGCTAAAACACCCAAAACAGTCTTAAAACAGTGTTCGAAAATAAACACGAAATATCGCGCCTTAGTGTTTAGTTCGGTAGATTTGTGGAAAACAAACGCTAATAGTGTTTGTGTAGAAAATCATTAAAAGAAATAACGTTACCCTTTTAAACACCTTTCGAACACAAAAATAGTACTGTTTTTATCCAACTCAACCAAAAATGAGATCAATTAATTCCGTTCTTTTTTTTTAAACCACAAACTTTATTGTGTTCGGCTCTTTAATGTTCGTCGCTTTTGGCTGGTAAAAAAATACCAAAAATTCTTCAGTAAACAAAGGAGGCAATACAACAAAGGTGAAACAAACAGGTGTTAAACGGGTAAGCAAGTTAATCATAATATATTCTCCTTCAAGCTCTGGGGTAAGTGCTTAAGTTTAGTATCAATCTAAATTAATTTTCGGATTATTTCAAGTACGAATTCAGGATTAAATCAGCTTTATAATACAGGTAACCCTCCTACAAGACGGCTTCCTACAAAACGATTTCGATCTTACACGAAAAATAATTTGCGGAAATCTCCTCATCTACAACACGGTTTCATTCTAACACGATAAAATGGATGTGAAACTTTATCATGATTGAGTTGTTAAAATTGTAACAAAATAGTACAAAAGTACTAATTTTTGCATCCCTGTTAAGATATAGTTAGATTTCAGTGATTCAGCAATATGTATGTACATATTTCTAATAAGAACAATGAATTTAAAGAAAATATTTAATAAAAAAACTATTCAAGTACGATTTCGGGATTTAATACGGATAAGTTAAGTATTTCGCACTTAAAAAGTCCGTACTTGATTCAAGAAAATCCCTACTAAACGTACTTTTGATGCCACTTTGAATTGATTTAAGTACGGATGGATTGATTTTTCTTTTCAATGTAAGTGTTTTCGTTTTTAAATTCACTATTTACACTTTATACGTAGCTTCAACTCGACATGGTAAATATATACATAAAAGATCCAGTGGGTCGAAGTGCCAATTCTTATCTTTATTGGAATTTTAGTATAATTAAGACTACAAGTTAACACCCCTTATGTTCCTACCACATTCTTCTTGAAATTCAAAAATATGTTATTTTACCATTTTCTAAATATTTCGCATTTTCCTACAATGCCCCAATGTGTGCAATCTCACATTGCACTTTTGTGCAGACTGATTTCCCACAACTCAGGAAATCAATGCACATGCAAGCAAAATACTGTCAACTTATTTTCCAAACAATATTTAAAACTCCTATTAAATTCAATAATTATTAAATATTAAATAATATAAATAATTATTACTATATTATAACTGTAAAAAATATAAAAACTTTTCAAGTTAATAAACAATTCTATTATGGAATTCAAAAGACAAACAACGTAGTTTTAATTAATTTACATAAAACTTTATTTTTTGCAAGGCGAATTAATTTTGCAGAAGGCGTTGAAAACAAAGCTGTGCTACTTTTCTTTTTTATTAGAGGAATGTCTTAAGTTGCTTTTGTCATATTGACCAACGAAACAACACATAAAATACAATGTTGTGTTTTTGGTGTTGTATTTCTTGGAGTGAAGCCACCAGCGTCCACATAAATTCGCCTTGATTTTTGGTATCAAATGTGTTTCGAGGGCTGCCAGATTTGACGATTTTTTGTTCCGAAATTAGCAAAGTGACGATTTGCTAATTTTTTTTCTAAAAAGTTCGATTTTTATTTTTCTCCAAAGTCTGAATAAAACATTTAATATTCTGACACGCTCGCTTTTTAATATTGGAATGTTTAACATCCGTATCTTAACAATAGCGGAAGGCGGAACGTTTTTTTTTGCTTAGCTTTTACGCTGATATGCCATACCTAAGAAAGAGCACCAACGTTGTGTCACGAACAGTAGTGATAGCATTTTTGTTTAATAAAACCCACAAATTATAAATCAAAATAGAGATAAAAACGCTAGATTGACCGAAAAATAGCTAATTTGCCATAATTAATTAACGATAGCGGCAAACTTTGCAATCAAACGAGCTGTTAAAGTCGTGTTTTCCAAATGCAAAGCGTTGAGGCCGATCTATTTAAAAACTAAAAAAACGGGTGTCGCTTTTGTTTAGGTACAGCTGTAATACGCAAGTCTTAAGATAATTTTTAAATGATTATTTTCAGAGTACAAAAACAACAATGTTACACTTTTTTTAACTTTCGTCAAACCATCATCGAATGAACCTTTTATGACTCTCTGTATTAATCATATTTTCAACAGTTATATGGCGAACATTTCACGAGTTGTTAGATAATAGTAATATTAGTCCCGTACGATTCTTGACATGAAAGACTTGATAGATAATCTTTACCCATGTCTTAAACGATTCCCACAACGATTGAAGAAGCGTTTTTCGCTGTGCTTTGGAAGAATCTTAGTCGTATTACAGTTTTTTTCGTGTAAGGAATCTTCTACTAATAAAAAATGTGGTCATCGACGATAAAAGACGATAGCATTGAAAATGCTTGCTGCGTATGAAGTACCCAGTAAAAACTTCGCCTACTTTTTCAAAATTAATAGCTTCTTTAACTTATTATTTTGTAGCTTTGTTCTATAACTACATCTATAACAACTTCTATAACTACTTTTTTCTGGATGTATGCAGGTAAAATAAATAATGACTTACTTTTGAATGCGTTCATTTTGGGACATGCCTTGTAAAATTCATTGGTTCTTTCAGTAGAATTGTAAGTAGTGCTCTTATGTTTTTTTGATTACTCAACACATTATTTTGTAGGCGAAGTTTTTACTGGGTAATTAAGCTTTTGTTTTAATGTTTTTTTTTTTTTTTTTTTATATAAAAATAGAACAAAAAAAAAAAAATTTTAAGTTTTCCGACTTTTTTGACGATGTTTCGAAACGTGATAGACGATTTTTTATTTTTTCTCGGGAAATTGACGGTTTCCTCACAAATTTATCTGGCAGCCCTGTGTGTTTCATTTACAAAGAAAATAATCAATTTTTATTTCTTAGGGCCGGTTCACACACGTCAAGTTTGACTCGTCAAGTCTTTCGTTTTTAGGAGGAAGGGGAAAAGAAAATGCTTACTCCCAAAATTTCACCTTGAACAGTTACAAATAACTATCAGTTAAAGCTGTCAAAACATATTGTTAACTGGAGTTAAAGTAATAGTTAATTTTAACTGAACTTGATGAAATTGGGGGTTAATGTTTTTAGATTTTATTCATCAAATTAGTTTTGATGAATTTTTTCTCACTGACAATATTTTAGTGTAATTTTTACATTCTTAAATCCGCCAAATACTTTACACATTATTGTGGAATATAAATTTATAATAAACTTACGCGAAACAAATTCAATAACAATTTTTTTTAGACTCACCTTTCTAAAGATTGACTATTTTCAGTTGCCAAATTATCATAAAGCTCTACATAATCATAGCTGCAATCAGAGGATTCTTCTAAATCGAATGACAACCAATCAATCATAATAAATTTATCCTTCGGCGCCATTATAATCCAAAAACATTTCATGTCATGCGTGTAGAGACCCTCTTCATCGGTTGGTAACCGAATAGTGTAGCCCGTTTTGGTATAAACACCACCGCAATCAGTTTTACCCATAGGCACAGCTTTATAGGATAATTTAAATCCACGACCCGTAGTGGTTAAGCCGGTTTGCAAGTTCAATATAAGCAAATTAGTTTTAGAGACAATATCAGCAACAGGAGCCTTTTCGCCACAATAAGGACCCATTATATTTTTATTCATATCATCGTTGATCTTGAAAAATAGTTTGCATTTAGAAAGCGAAAATTAAAAAAAATAAAAAAAAAAAACAAGTACGAAAGCATAGTCGGTCAAGCCCGACCTATGATATACTAAACCACAGTATATAAAAACAATTTTTGCGAATATACCCTATTTGGAACCCATTGACAATCATGGGCCCGCATCAGCAAACAACATTTTGTCATGATATAGTAACTATTGTAAAAGTTATGATTGCCATTTTGTATGTTAATACCAACATTTATGAAGAAGTCTTCTGATTACGCTATTTTTGGGAGTAGTAAAATGTAGTTAAATTTTAAGGGCCAATGTTGAATGTGAACCACACCTAAGCGTCCAGTTTTTTTCTGCATTTCATTTGA
This sequence comes from Pollenia angustigena, assembly GCA_930367215.1. NCBI lineage: Eukaryota > Metazoa > Arthropoda > Insecta > Diptera > Polleniidae > Pollenia > Pollenia angustigena. Next base: position 41,352,435 of record OV884058.1, on the reverse strand, counting down.
CATTTCTCAATTTCAGACTAACTCAATTTGAACCATGGAAAGATACACAATCGAGCAACGCGTTTAAGTTATTCAGACTTATTATGAAAATAGGCGTTCAAATCAAAATGCATATCGTGCACTTCGTGATTTGTTCGGTCAATTTAATCGTCCAAATGTGCATACAATCGGAAAAATCGTGCACAAATTTGAGCAAACCGGGTCTGTAGGAGATGTGAAAACACTAGTGCATGATCGTACAGCTCGTACTGCAGAAAAAATTGCTGCTCTTACGCTCGTCGTTGATGAACATTATGCATAAAGACTTGCATTTACACCAGGGATGTCAGCGTCATACACAATTGTGGAAATTAATTCACACACATTCTTCACACGCATTATTACGCTCTTTCATTTAGTGCACGAGAGTACACAATTCAGTCGTCGATTATCAAGCGATGAGTGCACATGCGGCGAATGCTTTCGTATTTTTTTATTTTTATTAAGAGTACTTGTCTCTTTATTAACTAATACATATATAAATCACTGACATCACTGACATCACTGATTTACACGCTTAAAGGTGCAATTGACTCAAGAACTAAAGCCTCGTGACCATTCCAAACGTCGTCAATGGTCAGAATGATGGCAATAAATGGCAACAGTGGGTGATCAATTTGTGAAGAAAATCATCTTCAGTGATGAGCATGTATGGGCAAATGCAAAATGAAAATGCAAAAAGAGCGAACGAAAGAGCGAACCATGTGTACATACACAACATTTTTTTCAATGCAAAGAGCATAAACCAACCAATGCAAACGTAAACAAACCAACACAATGCCACACATGCAAAGCTTTCAAAGTAGCGGTGCCCATACCTGGTGATGAGGCACATTTTCACCCTTATATTTGGGCGAATCGAAGAGTGATATTCGAAAAACTAATGCACCTACAAAGAGTGACTGTTTGGTGCGGTTTGTGGGCTGGCGGCATTATCGGGCCGTATTTTTTTCCAAAATTAAGCCGGTCAAGCAGTTACTGTAAATGGTGTTCGCTATCGTGAGATGATAACGAACTTTTTATGGCCCGAATTGTAAGATTTGGATGTGGACGATATGTGCTTTCAACAGGTGCCACTTGCCACACGGCTAACGAAACAATGGATCTTTTGCGCGACAAGTTCAATGGCCGTGTTATCTCACGTGGTGGCAATGCCAATTGGCCGCAAAAGATCATGTTTTTTGACACCGTTGGACTTCTTTCTTTGGGAATTTTTTAAAGAAAAGGTGTACGTCGATAAGCCAGCAACAATTCAAGAGCTAAAGGATGAGATAATTCGGCACATTAACGGCATATAACCCCAATTAAGCCTCAGCGTCATCGAAAATTTGGACCATCGAATGGAGGAGTGCCGCTGAGGTTGCGGCGGCCATTTGGCCGATATTTTATTTCATACATAATTAATAATACCAATATTATCATAATAAAAAGAAACGACAATAATTTCCTAAAAAATGTGTGTTTTATTAAAAATCAACATCGGCCCTTAAAATTTAACCACCATTTATTTGTATGGGAGGTATGGTAAACTATGGACCGATTCCAATAACATTTGGTAAGATGATTTTAATTGCAATAAAAGAAGTTTTAACTAAATTTAATCTTAACACCAACATAACTTGAGGGTTTATGGCCACCTTGAGGGTTTATGGGAACAAAGGCCCAATTCCGGAAATTCCGGAAAGAAGATTGTATGGTAGCTATGTGAAATTATGGACCCATTCTGAATTTGATTGGTAAATTGGCAAATCTCATCAAGTTGTCTTCAAAATTGCGACGTGTACTTTGCGCACAATGTTTACATGGACAGCCAGCCAGTCAGCCGACCACCTAGTCAGCCAGACCGACGGACATTAAAAGATCGGCTCAGAAGGTAATTCTGTGGCGATCGGTGTACTTAAAGGGACTTTAAGGTGGTACAAACTTCAGCACAAATACCCTCGCCACTATTGTGTTGTGGGTATAATAAATATAGTTTTTCTATAAAACTTACTTTTAAAGAAGTATAAGCACAATCGGTCTCTTCCAGACTAGAATCCTTTAAATCAAAATCATCTATATGAACCGATATCACCGTATTGGGTTCGGTTAAAATTTTGAAGGTACACAAACGGTCCTTATTGCTCAATTGGGGATAGTTGGGTGTTTGTATAATTCCCTCGGGGGCTTCAAAGTTATAGGAGCAATCTAAAAAGAAACGAAAATTGTTATAATTTTAAAGATATTTGTACACAAAAAAAGTTCTTACCTGTTATATATTTTAATTTAAACTCAGAACCCGGTTTACCATAGAATTTCAATACTAATCTGTTAAACTGAGAATGAATTACTGGTGGTATCACTTCATATTCTCCACAATATTTGGCTTGCAATAGATTTTCATTCGAATTTGGTTTAACATCGTAGATCTTAAATAAAAATATGAATTAACTTTTAAAATTGATTTTGAAAAAGGGGAAAATTTATACCTCTATACAATCCATTCCGGTCATTTTAAAGACTTGAAATTCTATGGTTATCGATTCACTGACGGCCATAGAAATTTCATATTCACATGAAATGGTTTCATCCTGTATGTGTGGAGACTGTATAACACCTTCTTTGGCGGTGTATACACCTCCACAGTTGTGTACACGTTCCTCGGTAGAATAGAATATTTGAAAACCGGTATCTGAACCAATATTGTCTGAATGAAAATGTATAATGGCTTCATTGGTGGGCAATAAAATAGGTTGGGGATTCGAAGAATTGCAGTATTTTTCCAAAGTTTCACCGGAAATAGCATCAATTATCTTTAAAACAAACTTTAAAGGAATCTGCTTATTTAATTAAAAAATCAAAAAAACTTACTTCAACATAATCAAAATTACAACTATCATGGCTTTCAATCTGCAAACTAAAGAAAGTTAATTTCAAACGCTTGTCATTTGGTGCCTTCAAATTCCACCGACAGTCTCTGTTCTTGGGATAGTTGCCAGGTGAGCCGGGAGTAGAGATCGTGCCATGTGAAGTTACATTGACCACACCACCACACTGAGGGGGTATAGAATTCCATTCCAAATCGAATCCTTCCTTAGAAGTGGAATTATCTGAACGGAACCACAAGTACAGTTGATGAGTTGAAGAGATAATATTGCCTCCTAAGGGCTTATGAGTGCCACAGAATCGGCCTATAATTTGAGAACCAGCACTGTGGCCATCGTTGATTTGCAGCCAATCAAAACGACACTCGGTGGAGTCTTCTAATTCGAAACTGGTAAATGTAACATTTAAAACCGAAGTTTCGTTAGTTCTTATAATCCATGCACATTGCGAGTTATGCTCGTATTTCGATTGAACACCAGGTGGATAAGTAAGACGGCCCGATTCTCCTTTTAGGACGCCGCCACAATCATTTGCTCGCTTTTCACATTTCTCGCCGCGAAAACCGGGCCTGCATTCACAGAGGTATTTCTGTACGCTGGCAGATTTCATTACAATGCAACGCCCGCCGTTATGACAGGGATTTGGTGAACATAGACTGGGGACGGGAGTGCAAGTAGGACCTAAAAATCCCAATGGACAAATGCAATTAAAACCATCAGCATCATCCACGCAAGTACCACCGTTCTAGTAAAATAATAAAAAATATACATTAAAAAACTTAAATTCTTCTTTCCTCTAGACTAATCTGCTTACCAAACAAGGTTGACCTACACAATTTTTAGCTGTACCCAACACACAACCGTTGATACCAATGCCACTGCCCACCATGCCTGCCGGACAACTGCATACCACAGTATTAGAAATTTCATGACATTTAGCTTGAGGATGGCAAATATTACTGCCGGCACATCTAGCTATTGCACCACTACTAGTTTCACCTGCTGAAGAATCTGTACTAGTAGAACGTTCACATGAACGGCCATCTCCCAACCAGCCTAAAGGACAATCGCCACAATGATAAGAACCCTAAAATTGATTAAATTTTTAGCAAAGAAAAGCAAATAGAAATCAATAGAAATAATAATTATCAAAAGTGTTTCTTACATATGAATTTATACATTGTACTTTAGGACTTAAATTGCAGCCACCGTTTTGCGTTGCACATTCATCAATATCACGACAACTAACTCCATTACCCGTCAAACCAGCTGGACATGGTGAGCACGTAAAAGATCCTGGCAAATTTATACATTTCGTTACGCACGCCGTATTACTTTCATCACACTCGTCGACATCTACTGTACAGGCTGGTGTTAAACTATTTGTTTTCCAGCCTTGCTCACAAATACATTTGTAGCCAAATGTATCATTGCTACTAACACAAGTACCATGGCCACATAATTCCCAAACAGAAGATTGCAAGCAATCGCCTTTGCGTTGAGTGCAATGAATACCAAACCAACCAGGCTGACAAATACAACTGTACGAGCCGAATTGATTAATACACTGAGCACCATTTTGACAGCCCAAGTCAGTACCGGCATAAAGTGCACATTCGTTCACATCTTTTTCGCAAGCTGGGCCCTGAAACGATAAAAGATAAACCCATTTTTGTCTACAAACTGAAATGCAAGGCCTGTAAAAACGCAAATAGAAATTTTATCAAACTAGTTAAATTTCTATATTTCTGCCTGCTACATTCAATAAATACTAGTAGTTTAATGTTTTTTTTCGGACTAAACAAAGACTTCGCTGTAAAAAGTTACAAAAAAATCAATTATTTTGATTACGAAATTATTCGTTTTGATGCTTAAAATAAAAAATAAAATTGGATAAAGCAGATCGATATATAATTTTATTTATATTAAAAGTTTAATGAAATGAAAGTATGGAAAATTTTATGACACTATCATTATTAAATACTTTTATTTAACATACAATGTATGTACAATAAGGTGGTTCGAAAGAAAAGGCCAAGCCAGTCACCCATAGCATTAAAAGTTTGTTGAAAAGAATTCCAGAAAAAATTTTTTATTTTTTGCAATGCCTCTGGATACCGCCCTTTTAGTTTTTTGTATACTGTGTAGCCATTTTAACTCCGATCATAACATTTTATATATCGTTATTATGGCTTAATTTTTGCCTTTGGTGACATTTTACTCCGACATCCAATTCTGGGCACCACTTATGCCATCTAGGAACGTACCACCCTAATGTCCAATTTTTTGCAAGTGGCAAAAGGCGCTTCTAAAACCTTTAATATAATCACTTTTATGCCACGCCCCAAAATTAGGCCCACTTTTCTTTACTTATATATATTAAATTGAACTTTTTGTTTTTTTTTTGAATATTTTTATAAATTTCAAAAGATTTTGCTTTCGTGCTCAATTCCAAGTTTTTATTATTGATAAAAACACTTGAAATTTATTGTTGATGGGATAAGCTATTCCTATGCGCATTTCACAGGTTGCTTAGGCCAGATCATCACTGTTTATTGTTGATGTGTTTTGTTTAAACTTTGATATTTTTACAAGTAGAACTGTTGCTATAAGTCTTATGCGTTTAACAGTTTTATTTGGTTTAATATCTTTAGTTTTTCTAAAATCTTTATGGATGAAGTTTCCTGATGATCTGGCCTAAGCAACCAGTGAAATGCGCATAGGAATAGCTTATCCCACCAACAATAAATTTCAAGTGTTTTTATCAAGAATAAAAACTGGGAATTAAGCACGAATAGCAAAATCTTTTGAAATTAAAATTTTGTATTCCCAAAAATTGAAATTATTTTTATAAATTTAATAAATATTATTAATGGCCTAATTTTTGTGTTTGGTGACTTTTTAATCCGACATCGAATTCTGGGCGTCACATCTCGGATTCTTCCCCCCAAAAATCCAATTTCTGGCATGTAGCAAGAAAGCCCTTCTAATACTTTGTATGTCGGGGTTATAATTTGCTCACTTTTATATCACGCCCCATTTTTTCTTTTGCACATAAATATTATATTAAACTAGATAGATCAACATACAAAAACAAGAAAATTGCATCACTCACAATAAAATATTTTATCAATGAAGTAACTAGAATTGTAAAAAAAAAGTTTTTGCCACCCCCCAAAATGCAGAACTGTTTGGTTTTATATAAACCGTCCTTTAAAATCCGTATCGCATATTATTGTTTATGGCTTAAGGCCAGTTTACACGGTAATACATTGTATTACGACATAATGTAGAATGAGAGAAATCATATCATGTAAAAGCAAAATGCATTGAGTAAGAGAGAATACGAATACAAAATCTGACAAGCGGTCGGTAAATGGTTTTTTTCTAAACCATTTTAGAAACTTATGTATTTTCATCACACCAGAGGTGCATTTTAACGGAGTATATTGAAGGTGGTAGCATTTTTTTTAGTTTGGTTTTTAGTGATGTTTTAATGAATGCCATAAAAAACAAGATGGGCAGTTATGGGTTAATTTTTGACTTAAATATCAAGCGGTGGTCAACACCGCTCTTACGACGTATTGGAAATGATAATCGGATAAAAAATGGTTAAGTTATTTAAATTTTCATAAAATTCGAATTGAAAAGCATCAAAAAACCGACATAAACATCCCGCTATCTCGAGTAAGTGGTGAGATTTTTAAATGTTTTAATGCAGAATCAAAGAATGCCGTAATACATATCTATAATATTTGGCCACTCATTGGACAAAATGGACATTGGACCAAGCTTTTTATTCATGGAAAATACCATTTTTGTACCATTTTGACCAATTGAGCCGAAATTTTGTATACACGTTCAGTTTGGATGGCATGGTAAACTGTGTGACGTCATTCTAAATCCAATACGGTAGAACACACAACATGGCGGACTAGTTATTTTAAATGCACTTCTACAATATGGGTATCAAATGAAAAGATTTGCTGATAATAGGAATGCGAGTTTTAAATAAATTAACAGAAAACATTGTTTTTTAAAAGGAAGCTATTATTTAAATGCGTCAAAAAGAAAAAATAATTTAAAAGTAAAAAACAAGCTTTAAGCCCAATTTCCAAAGTACCCTAGAGGAAAGGGAACTAACACTTAATTTGTCACGTGACAGTTTTACAGTGATAGGGACCGGTTCGAGTTCTAACGCTTTATATAAACTTGTCACTTTAACAAGGCGATGTCCTACGAGGGGGTTAATTGGCACCTTTTTGATGACTAGTTGTTTGTCAATTACCTTCTGGAGTAACTACTCTTTTAGCCCATTATCACCAGTTAAATGATATGTTCTGTTTTAACCTGCCGCAATTCGTTCCTTTTTATTATAAAACTGCTTTTACTTGTCACGGGATAAGTGCCTTAAAACCGATTAACACAAATTTCCCCCAGGGTATTTACAGACGAATTTTCAAGATGTTAGCTTATTTGGAAACGATGGGCAGTAATCGGCTCACAAAAACACAGTTATGTAAAGTGGTTGAAATTCATTTCAGGGTTATTTGTGCCGAATATTATCTAGATATTAACATTCATATGAGATTTTTTGTCTTACAGGAATTTAAGGGACGTTCGCTAAATGGTTTATTAATGTTAACTTCTTAAACGAAGTTAGAGCTATTAAAGCTTTGTAGATGGAAACTTTGGGAAAAAGTGAACTGATTCAAAAAGAATTTAATTTGCAGAACCATATTTTTAGTCCGAATTTAATCTTAACAACAACATATTTAGATGGTTTACGGACACAAATAATCTTATTCGGAAAAAAGTTATTATGGGTAATATGTGAAATTATAGATCGATTCTCACTTCGTCATAAGTACACTTAAATGTATTTACCAAATTTGATAAAATTACCTACCAGACTGCAACTTGTACTTTGCGCACAAGGTTAACATGAACAAAGAACCAGCTTATACGGACGGATGGACATGGTTAGCTCACTTAAAAAAGTGATTCTGAGTCTATCATTAAACGCGAATATATGTTGTGCAGCCTTCTGCATTACCGAAACAACGGTATATCTCGAAAACAAGTGCTAAGCTAAAAAAAACGGTTAGCACCACTGGATCACAAAAACTTGTCACAAAAAAAGTGTCTCCCACAGTGTTATTGCCCGATTCCTACAAAAATCAGGATTATAATTTTACCATATAAGAGGTAAAATAAAGACATTATGGTGTTATTGCTCATATGAAATTACATTTAAAATTTTTTCTGTGAGAGGTAAGTTTTGACTATGTAACCAAATTGTTATAACAAATTATTTTTGATTATGCCATTATTAAAAAAAATCTCAGAAGAAAATTTGATTTTTTTGAAAATAAGGGAATGCTGTTGCTCGGAGGATAATGATATGCAGATTGCCGGTTGCAATGGCCAACTCACATGTATTCACATGAAGGTATAGAAAGAAGATGATTTATAATTCATATGTTTTCTTGATTCCTAATTTGTAGTCCTAATAAACAGATAAAAATTTACCAACACACAGAAAAAATATCAATGTTAAATTAACGCGCAATGTTGATTAAAAACCATAGTAAATATCTGCAAAAGTATGGACTTTATACAAAATTATCTTAGTTTCATGTTTATTTTAAATGAAAAATATTAAAACAAAATTGTTCAATATTGAATCCATAAAAAAAACAACAACACTATAAAAATAATAACATACATTTTTTATATTCATGTTTAAAATAATAATTAAAAAGAGAAGAAAAATTCTCGTACTCTTTTTGTTAAAATTATTTAGTTAAAAAGTACATAAAATTTTCAAAGTTGAATGATGACGGAACCCATATCGGGCCATTCTACTAACAAAATACAAAAAAGTGAAGCATGTGTTTACAGGAAAATACATAATTATATCCTCTCTTTGTCGGGCTCCGCGGGTAAGTGTTTTGAATTATTCTTAAATTAATGCATATTAAGGGTGTTCTAATTTTCAACTGTCAGATTTTTGTAAGCCGCCGGGCAGTTTATTGTTCCTTTGTATAAAAAATGTAAATATGTAAAGTTTGGACCGAATCCGATAACGTTTTATGGACCCGGAAACCACATCAAATATTTAAAAAGTGAATATGAGCAAAACATCAATTTTAATACATATTTCACTTTTTAATCGCGTCTATTCATTATTTTCTTCAATAAATACTGAAAGAAAAAAACCTATTTTAGTTTTCTTCTTCTTCTTAACATTATTCAATATTATCTAGGGTAGAGTGGGACATGGTGTGAAGTGCGGCACTCCAATTTTTGACCATGTTTTTAAAATTTTTAGGAAAGAATAACCATTTTTAGGTGTTACTTATTATGTTATCAAGTAATTAAAGTTAAGATGTCAAAAATATCATCGAAATCGAGTACGGAAGAAGTACCAAGCACTCTCAACGTAAAAACACTTAAAGCCAACGAAAACTAAGACAAAATTGATTTAATTTGGAATGTTTCTCACCAAATTACTGGCGCAAAACTTCCGTCAAATAGTCAGGTCTTGCAAGTAATATTTTACAATATTTGCTTTGAAAAGCTTTTAGTTAAGCAAAGTGCAAAATTGGCAATTAATTCCGTTCAAATTATTCGGCATTAAGCACGTATTTCGATTCCGATTCAAAAAACCGTTCCTGAGAAAAGATAAAATGCCCAAACGCAAGCTGCTAAAACATTTCTTGAAAATCTGGATGAGTTATTTGATATTGCCACCGTAGATGCTATAGACAAAATTCGAATTGTAGAAAATAGACTGTTTCTAGAAATGCGAAGACGAAAAGGACGTCCTGGTTGCATGGCTGGTGTATATATGATTTTATCGAAGCGTGAAGAGGAAGCACGAAGAGGAAAAGTCGAGTCAATCAGGTAAGTGTTGTATATGAACCAATTTAATTTTTTAATGTTCAGTTTTCGATTTTTTTAGATGTTTGTCAGCTTATGGAGTGGACTGATGAAGATGAAATTTACAATTTACCAATTTACAACACGGCTATCGAGACAGAAAATCTCTGTGATCTGGGAAAAATTAGGGCGTAGTTTACTTCTTTACTTTCTTAATATAAAGAAACAAAAATCTGCACGGCGAACTGGAATCAAAACACTTTTAAATTTGGCCATACAAATAAGAACACCCTTAATGCATATGTTGTCCATAAGATTCTTCTCACTGTTATTTCACACTCAAGCCAACTTGATTCTATATGAAATTCACGTTGTTTGAACTTGAAATAGCTTTCATTCAACGTGATTCGGAATGTTATTTCAATATAAATAAAATGTTGCTCTAAATTTACTGCAATGTTTAATTAACATGAATTATAGTTATTTTAAAAGAAAATAATTTTGTTCGCAAGTTATTGTAAAATCATGTTAAATAAACATGAAATAACTATGAAGCAAAATCACTAACGAAAACTGTAGAATCAACCTTGTTTTCGATGATTTTACATTGATTTTTTTCTGTGTGTACGTGTTCTTACTGTTCCTTTATAATTAAAAGCTTTCGTTGAAAATGTTGTTTACTTTTATTAAAATTTTTAAATTCTTATTCAATTCAATTCAAAGGGGTTAATCTTATCTTTATAATGCAAATTTATATTTAAGCGTTATAGATTATTTGAATATTTTTGTGTGTTTCAATAAATTGCGTACACTACCTTTGCCATTTTGCTACTAAAACCACGAAAATTCAAAAATAATTTTCGAAAAGGGCTCATCTCCTTCAAATATAACTTGAAATAATTGTTGGCTTTTAATATTATAACATAAACAGAGGCTTACAACTTAAGGAAAAAACTCTGCTTCAAAAAGTCAAATGGCTTAAGAGATATTTAGTTTTGTGTCCCCTGAACACTTTGTAAGTTTGTACCTAAACCCTCTTCAAAATAAATGATTCAATTCTAGGCGTTTCAAATTGTGGTCCTAGGAAATATGGCCCCAAAAGTAAAATAAAATTGAACCAAATTTAAGGTTATTTTTATTATGCAATGCAACCCAATTTTTTTTAATGAAATGTTACCACAAAATAATAACAAAACAAAATGAAATATGCCCCTCAATTTGGTCTAGTTCTTCTTTACTAAGAATCATCTTTGTTTGTTTTATCAAAATCCCGAATTCTTAAATACGCAAATGTAAAAATCCCGAATTTCTCAATTCTGAATCTTAATATTCCTAACTTTATAGCAACAACCTTCTTGAAGAATACATTCAGAAGCCTAAAGCCATAACTAACAATTTGACTAGAAATATTTTATGATCATAAGTCCATTATTTGGACGCATATACACACAGAAAAAAATACCAATATTAAATTAACATGCACTCGTAAAACTGCTCTGAGTGGAGAAGCAGCTCGCGCTTTTTGTCATTATTTCTTAAGGGCAAACAGGTCGTTTTTGTTTGTCTGCTTTTGTTGCGTTTTGCGTTGTCACCCCGCATTGGTTAGTGTTTCGGTGTCGTATAACTGTACCGAGTTACAGCTTTTGCGGTATCTGCATTAACTATATGCAATCGTTTTTAACCTCAATTTGAGGTTTTGTCTGGTGGAGAACCATTAATAACTCATGTGACTGGTGGAGAACCAATATAACTCAGACGTTTTACTGGTGGAGTACCAAGGAAATAACCTGTTTTACAACATCATTTTTATATTCCAATTCCCGTATTCTTTATGTTAAAATTAATTAGTTAAATAGTACATTAAGTTTTCAAAGTAGAATGATGACGAAAACCATATCGGGCCATTCTGCCGATGCTTCTGGTAACAAAGGGAAATACAAAGTAAGTAAAGCATGTGTTACAGGGGTTAGTGTTTTGAATTATTCTTAAATAAATTCTACATTAAATTCACTTTGTTTCAACTTGAAATAACTTTCATTCAACGTGATTCGGATTGTTATTTCAATATTAATTACATTTTGCTCTAACTTTACTGTAATGTTAAATTAACATGAATTATAGTTATTGTAAAGGAAAAAATGTTGTTTGCAAGTTATTGTAAAATAATGTTAATTCATGTTAAAATAAAGCAAAATCACTACCGAAAACGGTAAAATCAACCTGGTTTTCGATGATTTTACACTGATTGTTTTCTGTGTGTAACGCCAAATAATTGCACTAGTATTTAGATATTTGCCCCAATTTAGTTTTTTTAACACTAGATATCACTCTACCTAATTTTATTTTTATAAAGGTTCAATTTAAAGTCCCTCTTGAAAGCCTTTTTATATACGTAAACCCGAAACGAATAACGATATTTTATGGAAACCAAGTCAAATTAAGTTTTTTAAATCATTACGGTTCATAATTTAACGAAAGACGCTAGTCAAATTACGTCGTACAGACCAAGCAACTTACTAGCAATCTTATCAAAGCTATTCAAAAATTTGCCTATAACTGCCCGTAATAATTACAAACAGATATCTGGTCGCGTTCTTACCTAACAGTTGTCTTTACCTATTGTGGTAATTTCAAGGTTAATTTTGCCTACGTGAATTTACTATCGAAAATCGATGCCTTAAAATACACTACACTTTAAGACGTAGGTAAGAAATACGCATTGAAATTATGAAAACCGCAGATATCTATACACAGCTAGATATCTATTTGTAGAAATAACGAGCATAAGTGTTCCTATCTAAATGAACACGCAAACATACCGGATCATCAGTTCGGATTCCTACAAGACATCGTACAATCGAACAAGTGCATAGAATTGTTACCCAAATTAGATCGAAGTTTGAGAAAGATGAAAATTGCTCAACATTATAGTTTAAAGACATTTACCAAGCATTCGACAAAGCTTGGCATGATGGGCTACTTATCAAAATTACACCAATGCTTCCTCAAAATACTCACAAGCTCTTTAAGAGATATCAAACAGACGGAACATTCATGTTAAAATAAAAAATAAATACTGCCCCCACCCCAGAAAATATCTGCTGGTGTCCCTCAAGGCAGCATATTAGGGCTGCTACTGTATATTATATACGCAACAGATATGCCAACAAGCCCGAGAACACATACGTTTACGTTTGCAGAGGACACAGCATTTATTTGAATTTTATTTGAAGACATACGTGCCCAGCTTTAAAAATAAAAACATCATTGTTCCGGAAGATAATCATGGTAAGAACTTGGGAATTAATACAGAATTCATAAAGAGAAAATAAGGGCTTATAAGTCGGGACTGTAAGAAAAGATAAACTCACTGTTTATTGTTGTTGTTTTTGTTTAAGCTTTGATATTGTTAAAAGTAAAACTAGTGTTTATAAATCTTTAGTTTTTCTAAAATCTTTGGATGATGTTTCCTGATGATCCTGAAAAAATGTGCATTAGAAAAGTTTATCCCATCAACAAAAAACTTCAGTTTATCAATAGTATGAAATGGGAATTTAGCACATTCAAACAAAACCTTGTTAGTTAATTTTTTAACTTCCAAGAAAATCTTTGATAAAGGCTATCTAACTCTAAGCAGCTCAACAACATTGGCTCCTCGGTCGAAACTCAAATTTGTCCTTACACAACTAAATTCTCTAATACAGGGCTATAATAAAACCAAATAAATATGGACATATGGCATCCAATTATGAGGTATGCATGGACATCAAACATCCAGTAGCTACAAAGAAGACATTCTAGGATATTACGACAAATCGTCTGCGCCCAATGGTATAAACGTAATGACATTATCTACAGAGAACTTAACATCCCTACCATTCAGGAGGATTTTAAAAAGTATTCACTCAAATACATTGATAAATAAATGGTCCATCCTAATTACCCCACTCGAGTGTTTGCTACAGTTCGAAGTTCATCAGAGGCTAAAAATAACCGACACTTTAAGCCTAGCAGGCTTTTTAAAAATTTGAATACAGTTAATTAGCGGGTTCATTGGTAATAACTAAATAATAACAATCAGGATTAAGCTTTGCATACATATTGTAAATTTTTTCAAGAAAGATTCAATCGGTTTAAAAAACTGCCATTGAAACCAAAAAACTGTCGAACAAAAAACGAAAATTTGTGTGCAACTTTTCGCTGTTTAAGTTTGTTTGAACTGTTTACATTTAATGAATCAGAAGATAAAGCAATAGTTTGTTTTTGGCTAATGACAAATGAAGAATTGGTAGAAATGGCAGTTTTTCTACTTTGAATGCAATTTTTTAAACGCTGGATTCAATAATAAATACATTTTACGAAGGACGTATATAAAGCATACTCTCGGAATTAACTTCAATAGGTCTTAAACACCAAAGAATATTAAAATAATGATGTAAAGTTTTGAACAGATCTGTAAATAATCCATAGCCTCCTAAATATCTCCTTAAATATTCTTATTCTCAGTTGAGCGCGTTGAGGATTCGGTACAGTCGAATATATCACTTTCACTTCTCTTTCCCATTATTTTCTATACATACCTCAAAATTTTTCGGACATTTACATGCAAAACTGCCAAAGATATTCAAACAGGAACCACCATTTTGACAAGGATTACTTTTGCAATTGTCCGTTTCCAAAATATCTGTCAAAGATTGCACTCTATTCTCTACTCTTTGCAAGCGTATCTTATAGCGTCTAAGTAGTTGATTGGCACTACGGGTACGATTCTGTAGCATACGATAACGATATTCTAAGCCCACGGGACCAAAAACACGCGTTTTTAAAGAGGTTACATCGGCCATTAGTTCTTTTAATATGGCATCTTCCTCCTCCGTCCATTCACTTTGCGACGATAGCGATGGCGAGATACGCCCCTTTTTAGACTGCAGCAACATATCGATGATATCAAATTCATCATTAACGTTCAATCGGGATTTTCCTTTAAGCAAGAAAGTAATGTTGCGATCTAAACCAGATTCGAAAATCAAATGTCCGTCCTTGGCGATTATTTTGGGACTGTAATATAAGATGAACTTTATTTTAGATTTCCTAAAATCGGCTTAAATAAACTTACGAATTAACTAATCCATTTAGGGCAGTTGTCAAATATACAATAATTATTGCTAATATTGTCAATAATTTATAATTACACATTTTTGCTTAATGTGTTTTGTAGATTTTTAAGGATTTATATTTATTGTTCTGTTATCCTTTTTAAGTTACAGAAAAAATATTTCAACATTTTAACACTTCTTTCAAAATTTATATTTTTAAAACACTTTTTTTAGCTTCTAGTCACTTTGGTGTCCCATTCAATACTGATGTCTGCTATTTGATAAGCTAAACAAGTAAATTTTGGGGGCGTATGTATGATCATTTTTATTTACGGCAACGCCCCCTTTTCAAACAGGTTTTATCTAAATGAATGTCGATTAAAACCCAGCAAACAACGTGTTTTCAAAAGTAAATAGATTTTTCTAGTACAAGTGGTTTGCTTGTATAACGGAATAAGTTAATTTATGAAAAATAAACATGAAAGTGCAATGAGACAAATCGTTTGAATTTCGCACAAATTTTTAATTTTTAATTCTGGGTGTAAGGAATTGTATATAATAAATGATAAATTGATAGCAATATGTTATTTTAATAATTTGAAATGATATTGCGACAGTGATATTTTTTTTTTAGAATTTGTCTGAGTGAAAAATTTGCTCTAGTCCAATTTATAAAAAATTTGTGCTAATAAAGTTCTTTAAGTTTAGGATCTTTTTAACGAAACGAGTTTTTTGAAAAATAATTTTATATTAAAGCAGTAGCCATTGGTAAACTGAAATTTTGATGGAAGCAATGGCAGATTAAGGGGTTTTCTGAAGTACACACAGAGAAATTATATTGAAAATTTAAGAAAACGGGAACATATTATAGCTTTCTTAAACATACTTTGCCATATTATCGTTATAGTATTGTGGTGGTCTATTAAAGTCATGTTATGTAGACATTAAACGATGCCCTTCCGTTCGACAGGCAGGTGGCGGCCTGACTGGCTGTCTATGGAAAATTGTGCTCAAAGCACTGGTCGCAATTTTCGAAATAATTTGATGAGATGTTGTGCTGATAGGTCCAAACATAACCATATACCATGTAAACCTTAACCTAAATATAAAACTCATTTAGATACGGTGATCATCTATTCTGTATTAAAGAGAACAGTAATCTATTTTAGAGCTTTGTTTTGGGTAAAGTATGTTTTAGTCAAAACCTAATATAGTTCGGTAATTTATTCAATGTTCTGTATTTGTACTGTTAAAAAAAATAGCTTAAACAATTGAAGCACAGCCGCGAATAACGTTGTAAACGCCACATTTTGCAAAAACTGTTTTTTTGAATATAACCGTTGACCTTACTCTCTTACTCAGTTTAAACATCAAATCAACCAAAACTATGCACCTTAACGCCTTCAAAATGGCGTACAAAGTGTCAGCCAGTGGAAGAACATTGCAAGTTACTAACAAAATGATGAAACCGAAATGGTTTTGCAGTGCGGAATAATGTTTTAAAAGCCTTTTGCATTAAAGTTTTTATTATCATTATTTTTAATAATAGAAAAATAAATTTTTTAAAACAAATAATGCTGCCTGTCAGAAAACGTTTTTTTGCTCTCCTGAAAAATTATTATTTTGTAACTTAAAACGTTATTCGCGGCTGTGCTTCAATTATATTCCCAATTAATTTTCTCATAACTGTAAACTACACTCAAAATAAAAATCAATCCATCCGTACTCGAATTAATCCGAAGCGGTATTCACAGTACGGTAAGCACTGATTTTCTTGAATCAAATACAGAAAGATTGATTCAAGTACGGATTTACAATCGCGAAATACTTTAATTATCCATATTCAACTTGAAATAATCCGAAAATGAGATTGATTTAAGTAAAACTAAGATTGAATCAATCTCAAAATGCGCTTAATTTAATAATTATAAAGTTGATTTAATCCCGAATTCGTACTTGAAATAAACCAAAAGTAAATTTAAAAGCAGAATTTTATTGTGATTTATTTAAACATAAAAATAATGTGTTATCATCTTGTTCTGTTGTTTTATCCGGATATTAGCCGGATAAAACTATACCATCAACGGCGACGGCTACAAAAACTAATGCGGATTGGCTCAGCCGCTCAGCGTAGGTCTCTTCTGATTAATTACGACAGCACAATAAGCATAGCAAGCAAAGTTCTATTTATTTAAGGCACTTTTTGTTTACAAAGCAACAACAATATTTTTAAACCGTTGTAAAATGTTAGAACATTATGACAATATAACACCTTGTGAATACCCCAAATATGTATTTGTTATGTGGATTGGCACTTTTTCACATGTTAAATTAATTAAAATTGTTATTGACAATCTTTCATTCTTGACGTGGCTGGGGCTCGAACCCCGGCCGGCAGGTTACCATGACATGTTTCGATTGTAACCACTCAATCTCCTCAGATGGATTTGCCGTCTTACACTTTTTAATAAATAGAAGTAAGGAAAAATATGTAAATCAATTAAAATAAATAATCATTTTAAAGCAAATTTTGATCTACCAAAGGTTAAATACAATTTGGTTTAAAGACTTATGGCTGTCAGCAGGGCTGCCAGATAAATTTGTGAGGAAATCGTCAGTTTCCTGAAAAAAAATAAAAAATTGTCTTTATCGTTTCGAAAAATCGTCAAAAAAAATCAGACAACTTAAAATTTAATTATTTTTTAACCATTTTCGCTTAAAGAAATAAAAACATAATTACTCCATACCTAGTTAGCATTTTCAATCGAGTAAAAGCAACTAGGAGTTTCATGAAGAGCGTCTTTGATCGTCGATGACCGCATTTTTTAATTGTAGAAAATTCCTCACATGGGAAAAAGTGTAACACGAGTGAAATTCTTCCATAGCAAAGCGAAAGACGCTTCTTCAGTCGTTAAGGTTAAGTGCCACGCCCACTGGTCCAAATTCCCAAATTTTGTCGGACGTTGTGTTGATAACTAAGATGCTTGCACCTAATTTTGAAACGCTGGCTTTTGCCGTTCTGAAGAAATACATAAAAATTAAATAAAACAACAACAACAAGGGATTTTTGGGCAAATTAGAAGCAGTCGGAGTTTTTTGCTGATATCACCGCCCATTGTGGACCAATCAAGTTAAGTTTCAATAGCAAAAAATTCCGAACTAAATGTGACATAAATATATAACTTCCAAGTCCCCATCGTACACGCAAAGACAAAACATGGTTGTGGTAAGCATATTCTAAGAGCAACATATTATGATAAGATTCATTATTGTAGTCACCATATTAAGATTATTATTGAATCATATAATGGCTAAATATATTCGTAATATTACATCATAATATTTTTCCCTTAATCATATTATTATTCTGTTAATCATAATAAGTTAAGAAGGAATCATATTATTGTCATGTAAATCATAATAAGTTAAGAAGCAATCATATTATTATCATGTTAATCATAATAAGCTAAGAAACTAATCATATTATTGTTATGTTAATCATAATAAGCTAAGAAGTAATCATTTTATCATCATGTTAATCATAATAAATTTAGAAGCAATCATATTATGATACAGCACCTTTCATAGCTGTCATAAAAATACAAAATAAATTAAATTTTTTATATATCGATTTTTTATTTTGTGACTTTTTAAAATTTTTCTTGATATAATTAAAATAGCGTAGTTTAATATTTGTTGTTGGATTTTACTACGATATTTTGCACTATTAATTATTTTAATTTCTTTAAATTTATTATTTTTTATGGTAATTTATTTTGTTCAACCGTTCACATATAAAACAAACGACACAACTGATTCAAAATAATTTTACAAATGGCGCTAGCATAATATTATTAGAGTAAAAATAGTTTGATTGCATCTTAAACAAATTATGATAAATGTATAGAAAGTTATCATGTTATGGCTATTAAATATCATGATATGGTTGTGGGTATTATAATATGTTTTGAAAGTTATCATAATTTAGTTGTTAGTAAAATAATTATTTTTCGGTCAACAATACTCAAATTTATAATTGCGATAAACATTGATGTGTTTACAGTAACTATAAAATTGTTGATATTAAATAAAAATAACAATTATTTGTGTACGACAACAATATATTGTTACAATTAACATAGTGTTGTTGCCGTGACCATGCCCAACCATATTTTTTCTCTGCGTGTATCTAGGATTTTCGGTATACCCATTTCTACGGACAGACGGACATCGGTAAATCAAGTTCGATTGTTTTTTTAATCGTATAGCAAAAACGTAAACTACATAAAATTCTAAGAAAATTTTCCGAAGAAACCATGTATCTAAATGTATATAACCGCCTTTGCCACAAAAATTAATGTTTAAAAAAATAGCTTTTTCCAAAAATAAATTAATATTTTTATGAATAAATTTGTTAAGTAAGGTAGTTCTTTTTCACTTTATATTTTTCTACACTCAAAATTTTTTTATCTATATATCTATCTATCTATCTATCTATATATATGAAAAATGTTTGTATGTTTGTTTGTTTGTTTGTTGGCTTATAGATTTCTAAACTACAGAACCGATTTTCTTGAAATTTTTACAGTAACATCACGTGAGCAGTACCCCTCATAGATAGAAATATAATTAAGAGCCGCTGCACTCATCTTGTTGAACTTTTGGTAGTAGGATCTTCAGAGCCCCAAGATTGAAATAAAATAGCAGCGGGGGAAGTGGTACCCACCATAGGACGCCTATGTTTAATATCGGATACCTTAAGAACTGTTATGGTGAGAATTTTCAAACTTTGTAGAAGTCACTCTTATGGTATACTACACTTTTGAAAATGAAAATAAAGCGGTTAGTCGCAGGGGGGGGGGGAATACCTCCCATAGCATGCATATATTAAATATCGCTCATATGAAGAACTATTAAAGGGAGAGTCTTTAAACTTGGTTTAAACTACTATTATAGCAAACTTTAAATTTCAATAGAAATGGGCGGGGTAGACAGAGGAGGAGCAGTACCCCTCATAGATAGAAAAATGAATAAGAGCCGCTGCACGCATTTTGTTGAACTTTTCATAGTAGGATCTTCTGAGCCCCAACATTTAAATAAAATAGCAGCGGGGGAAGTGGTACCCCCATAGGACGCTAATGTTGAATATCGCATATCTTAAGAACTTTTATAGTGAGAATGTTCAAAATTTGCAGGAGTAACTCTAATGGTATACTACACCTTTGAAAATAAAAATAAAGCTGTCAGGCGCAGGGGGGAAATACTTCCCATATGATGCATATATTATATAACTCTCAACTGAAGAAGTGGTTAGAGCAGCGTAGCGAAGCGCACCGGGTTAAGCTAGTATATTAATAAAAATATTCACCCAAGTAAAAAAAATTTCAAGTCGAGAGGCGAGGATGAGGGCTTGATTTTAGACCCATAGTTTCTTCGGAGAATTTTCTTTGAATTTTATGTAGATTACGTTTTTGCTATACGATTTTTCATTTTTTTTCCATCCATACAAATCAACCCGCCCTAATATATATCCTTTATAGGGTCTAAGATAAATATTGTAGAAAAAACAAGCGCAATAACAAACTTTAATGTATAAACCCTTTTGCCTTCGGCGAAGGGTATAAAAATACTGAGTTATGGTGAAAGTATTTACAAAATTTAGCAAAGAACCTTAAAAATTGTTTATATTTTTTTTATTGATCTAGTTCTGTCTCCACCTGCTTAAGAACTCAAATTTAATCATCAAATCGAATACCCACCCCATCATATATTTCGTGACTTTTCAATCATTAAAACCTTTTAGAAACATACTTATGTATGTTTGCATGTATGTATGTATATATGTATGTATGTATTTAGGTATTTATGTATTTAGGTTTATCTCTCAAAAACATTGTATAAAGCTTATGTATTATTTTACCCTAACTAACTTTAACTGACATCAAATTTAATACCAAACCAAAAGGACAAACTTTTTTTAGTGATTAAATTTCTCAGAAAACTTTGAAGTAAATTTGTTTGTTTTAATCATGGAATTCAAATTAATTGCTACTCGCAGACTTTCCTTCTAAAAACCTGTTTCCTTTGAATTTTAAACAGAAACCAAACCAAAGTCGTTTTTTTGTCATTTCTAGAATTTATGGTGTTTCCTTTTAATTTGATTGTTGCAAAAGTATTGTTTCATTGCAAACAAAAAATAAGTTGCGCTTTATCGAGCAAAAAGATTGATTAAAAAAAGAATTGATTTTCAATTAAAAAAATAGTTCGTAAAAGCATCAAATTAGAATTCATTTTCTGTAGCTACGGAGAAGCAATAATTAAAAAAGACAGCCAAAGTAACCGATACTCACGAATTTATTTAAATACAATTATGAATATAAAAATATTTTTAAATGTAAAGAAGACAATCATAGTCATGTCATTAAATTTAAGGTCAATATTTTGTTTAATTAACATGAATGTATTATATTTATCGGTATTGTGTTGATGTTTGTATTTTATTGTCAATGTAGCTGAAAAGAAAATTAATCTATCCGGCCTTAAATCAAGCAAAAGCTGTGACAATAGTACGGTAAGTACGCATTTCCTTAAATCAAGTACAAAAATAATGATTCAAGGACGGACTACTTAAGTGCCCCATACTTAAAATAATCTGAAAACGGGATTGACTTAAGTAAAATTGAGATAGAAATTAATCTTTAAATGTGCTTCGCTCAAGAATTTCTCAGTTAGTTTTAATCCCAAATTCCAAGTTGTAATAATCCGAAAGTAAGATTTTGATTCCAACCTTACCACTCACCCCAGAAGACCAGAGAAAGATTTATTATTATTTTTATTATTTTATTATCTTGAACCAACAAATTTGATTGTTTCACCCTTGTAGTATGCCCCTCATTGTTTACAAAAGAACTCATAACAGACACCATCAGCATGTCCGATATCGTTTTCGTATTCATTTTACTTTGAAAATTTGATCTATCTAATAAATAATTTTAATAAATAGAATTCGAGAATTTTTGCTTCTTATTATACTTATTAAACAAGCATATAATGTATGTGTTGTTGTTGTGTCTACACAACACAAGCAAATAGTTTTAAACAAGTGTTGTTGTTGTTTCGCTTACAATCTTTTACAAACACAGCCGTATGCATGAATATATAATTCAATGGTTTTCGCAAGATATATCATTTTGGATTATTTTAATTACTTTTTGATATAATTCGTACTTAAATTAAAAAAAAAAACTTAAATTTGGTAGGAGTTTTTTCATTCTGTGTTTTATCCGCCAATATGGAAATATTTAAATTGACAATATACAATACAAATGTCCAGCCTCTTTGTCCCTTTCTTACTTAAGTTATAACAAGTATTAAAGCATAGTCGTGCAAGAAGATTCCAAAACCACTGAATGGTCTCTATTTAAGGCCTATGAACAAAAAAAAATTGTTTTTGTCATTTAGATTTGTAAAAGAGACTAGCTTAACCCGGTGCGCTTCGCTTCCCCAATTGATATAAAATTAGTAAAATTTCTTTAAGACTGCTCTCGTGATAACGAAGCAGATTGCACTAAATTTGGCAACTTTGATTTTACCGTTCTCCATATCGTTAGCTAAAATGCAAAAAGACGTAACTAACAAAAATATAATTTTACAGGAGAAGCAAAAAACTTTGTAAAGTGAAAATTATAAACATGTCAGAAAAACATGCATTGATAAGTCGTCCATGGAATTCTTCAACCAATTTTCAAAGAAAACCATTTCATTATATTTTCTTAGAAAAAAAATATGTAATTACGTCGTTTTGCATACATCAAACAAAAAAACTTATAGTTACGTCCCTTTGCTTTTTGTTAATAAAAGTGCAATTTTTGATCGCAGAAGTGTAAAATTTTGCCAAGACATGTAGTTTTATAGCATTCATAATAATCAATCAAAAACTCGATTTTGAATTTTTTGTTAGTTACGTCTTTTTGCATTTTAGCTAACGATATAGCATAACAGTGTATGGTATTTATATTAAAGCTGCCATCGATACTTTTCCAGTCCAGCTTTCTTTTTGATAGAGTTTTTGTATTTGAATTGAATTTGAATTTTCCCTTTATGTAGAGATTTTTGTTGGAAAATTTCATGGGTAGGGAAAAAGGGCAGATATTTTATTTTAAGGCAAATCTAATTTTCAATATATTTTCTAAAAATACGTAAACATTCGTCTTATTTTCATTTAAAAATTAAATTTTTTATAAACGATAGAATTTATGTACAAATGTAGTATGTTTTAACATAACCCCTATACACTCAGGTCTCGTTTTATGCGATAGATGCGTTCCAAAAAAAATCGCATAAATTGAATTCGCATAAAACGATACTCTAGCTTCATATAAAAACAAATGATTCGTTCCAAAATTCTGGAAAACCGCATAAATTCAAACATATACAAATATGTATATGTGAAGCAGACAACCCAATAAAAATATTTCGTTGGAATTCTTTTATATATGGCATAACTATAGTGCTAGTAGATATGAATAAGTGTGCGAAATATTTTTTTCTATGATGTTTAATTCAAAAAAATTTTTTTTTTTAAATTATTATTTCAAACTAAAAATTAATTAAACGAAATAAAAATTTTAGGGGATAGAAAATCGATTGATCTTTAAATAAAAATAAAAAAATAATTTGAAAAATAAAAAAATTGTTATTGATAATCATTCATTCTTGACTGACCTGAGATTCGAACCCAGGCGGCTGGTTACCCTAACATATTTCGATCGTTACCACTCGATCTCCTCAGAGGCATTTGCCGTCTTACACAAACATGCAAAAACAAAAAATGTACTTTGGACTTCAAGAAGAATTCTTGACAAAAAGTACGAAAAACAGAGGTAAATGAAAAACATGTAAAACAATTAAAACAATTAAAAATGGATAATCATTAATTCATGGACGAAAAAATTGCCCTTAGTTTGCAATTGATCCATGAATAAAATATCTATGAACTGGTAGAGTTAAGTTTTTGTTTGATTGTTATAACCTCCACCACAATTAGTTGTGAAGGGGGTATACTAAGTTTGGCATGCCATGTGAAACTTTCTTTTTTTTCATCTCAGACCCCATCAAGTATATTTTTTCGGGGTCCTTGAGTAATTCTAAGTCGGTTTAGCCATGTCGGTCTGCCTGTCCGTCTGACCATCTGTCCGTCTGTTGAAAACACGCTCACTTTCGAAAAACTCAAAAGAAATAACCAAACTTGGTGTCAAATTGCTTTTATTGCTGGGATTGAAGTCCATTCGACTGGAAATCAGGCTGTAAAATTTCGTGAAGATCGGTCCATAATTTACCCTAGGGCCCATATAAACTCTACTCCCGGAAAACGGTTTAGTACGCCTATAACCATTATTAATAACGCTATCATAATAGAAATTGGGGCGTCAAAGTTTTATAGGACTAGCAATGACACCGTGAAATTTCGTGAGGATCGGTTCATAATTTACCCTAGGGCCCATATAAACTCTACTCCCGGAAAACAGTTTAGTACGCCTATAACCATAACTAATAATGCTATCATAATAGAAATTGGGGCATCAAAGTTTTATAGGACTAGCAATGACACCGTGAAATTTCGTGAGGATTGGTCCATAATTTACCCTAGGGCCCATATAAATCCTACTCCCGGAAAATAGTTAAGTACGCCTAAAACCGTAAAAAATAATGCTATCATAACAAAATTTGGAACGTCACAATTTTATATGACTAAAAATCACACTAATAAATTTCGTGATTATCAGATTACTATACGCCTAAAACCGTAGCAGATATAGATATTGCGGTAAACTTTCTTCCAACTTAGCTTCATATGGCAAGAAAAAATGTTATGTAATTTTGTGATGTACGGTCTATAATAAACCTTAGATCCATTTTAAGCAGCCTTCTGAAAATCACGGCAAACGCTAAAACTAATTTCACCGCTGCATAAGTTCATAGGCTCCAATGTAAATTCCCCTCCTGAACATCATTTAAGCTCGGCTTAAACTATTAAGAAAAAAAAGCATAGTACTTTCTGATTGCCGGTCAATAATTTTATATAGGTCTAAGCTAGGGAATGGTAAATCGATTTCGATTCCCATCGAAAATCGATTTTGTTATATAAAAAATCGATTTTTTGCAATCGAATTTACGTATGCGATTTTATACTGAAATCGATTATTGGGCTTTTAAAATCGATTTTTTATTTTTATCAAAATTTTGCCAATTTTTTATTTTAATCTTAACTAAATCGATAAATTATGAGCATGCACAATAAAACTTATTTTTTTGTGCGTCGTTTTGTAGTTTTACGTATTAATCAATTAGAAGTATACCAACTTCCAACTTTAATATAAGGGCTCTTGTTATTCAGAAATTAAAGTCATCAATGGACAGTGAACAAAACAGTCCTAAGCATATCGTACCGAACCAAACACTGAAAGTCAGCTTCGTGAACATCAACATATTATAGAAACACAACAGCTGACAACATGTCATTCCAGTGGAAATACGCTAATATTTAAACAGAACAGTGTAGTTTTAAGCAGAGTGAACAAACAAAAAGTATGTAATTTATCCTATCAAATACAAAATATCTCTGCATCTTTCTGAAATCAATGACATGCAAACGTTTGTTTTCTAAAACTATCTTAATAGTAACTTAGCAAAGAAACATTCGCCACCGATCAGGAACTATTGTCGTAATCCTTTGAAACACTATCCATACATTCAGGCTTGTCACAGAAATCAATTCCGATCAAAAGTGATTTCGTTTCATATCAAGCAAGATACGAAATCACTTCCACTTTCGATCGGAATTAATTTATGTGACAGGCCTGATTGACTACACAAGAATACAATTTTAATATGTGAAATGTACATGCACTTGTTCCTCTGAAGGCCATCTCAAAATTTACACATTTTCACTTTTTACAGAATTATAAAAGTAGTCATATCTACCCACTGTAAAAATCTAATTTTAATTTCTGTAGTAGTAGTAGCAGTTTGCCTTTGTGGTATAATTTATAAGTTTGCAAATTAATCTAAAACGATTATGAAATCGATTTTGAGGTTCGATTAATCGATTTCAAAAACCGAAATAAAAAAAGTCGATCGAAAATCGATTTTTGAGTCTATTTACCATTCCCTAGTCTAAGCCGCTACCAATTTTAATGCAGATGTCTATTTTATTAAAGATAAATTAATAATAAAAAGACATCATATAGATATTACTCCTAAAACATTCGAACTGTCGGTTTTTTAATAAGAATCACAAAAAAATATTTAAAAACTACATTGTAAGTTATCCGAATTTTGTTTGACAATTTTCTTAAAACGAGAAAAACTATTTTTCTCAGAAAATGTACGACTTTTTCCACAAATTTATACCAACATATCCGAAATTAAAGGTAGAAAAAACAATTTTGGATAAAAACTACGGTCAAACATAGACCGGCTCCACAAAATTTGTAAAAAGTTACAATTAAACAGTTGTCGGCTTAAGTTGATTAAAGTTTCTTGAAGATATGTTTAACTCCGGTTGGTCATTTGTGTATGGATCTATTCTTACTATTTTTAACCAAATGTTATATTACTTTGCGGGCTGCTCTCCTATATATCCAGCCGATCAGAGATATGGTAATGGTCACGGATATTGTCCTTGGTTTTTATATTTTTACGCCACAATAGTGGTATTATTATAATTCGAGGTAGGGATTGCTGTTCGGTTTTAACCGAAATCGAAACCGCGGTTTTAAATGACCGAAAACCGAAACCGAAAACCGACAAAAAAACCTGGGTTTTAAAATTTACTTTAACAATATATTTATGCTTAAAGAAATTGCAAATAAACATAGTACTGGAACTTTATATACAAAAACTTTATACAAAACAGCTTGCAGCAATGGCAAAGTATTTCAAAATTCTTGAAATTCAAACAAATGTTACCTTTTTAACTCTTGAGTTGACACCTAATTTGTGTGGCACAAACTACCACCTAGGCCTGGCTGGAACCACTAGTATTTTGTATGGAGTTTTTGTGGCTATTGAAAAAACTCAAAATAACGAACCCCTGGGCAAGGCTGTTTTATGTCTATAGCAGGAACATTTTGTCGGAAAATACAATTTTTCTTCGAAAAAACAGTAAAGAAAGAATTTCATTTCATTTTGATTTTATTAACTGCAGTACATATATAATAGGACAGGGCCTAGCCAGGCCCAGGTGAATTCAGTATGCACAAAATTTTCATATGGCCAATTGCGAAGCCCACGGTGTTTACACTTTTTTCCCACTGTCTTGTAAAAAACACTTTTATTAAGGAATACATTAAGTTTCGTTCTAATATACTTAATAATTACATAAAAAAAAAACTGGAAAAAACTCAAAAAAATGCCTGGCCTGGCCCAGGTATACAAGGGTTAATAAAAGTACATGTATTGCAAGAAATAAAAAAATATATATGGGTAATTCCATGTCAAAACGACCAAGAGTGGGACACGACCCCTTCCGATTTTAATGAAATTTGGTGAGAAGGTTCCTTTTATCTTATTAGGAACATATATGAACGAAAAAAATTTTTTAAATTTGTTTTCCGAAAGTTATGTCATATTCAAAATGTCATTATTTCGCAGAATTAGCCGAATGTATTGAGCTTTTTTCTTCAATATCTCGAAAACTACTTGACATACGAAGATGATTTTGATGTCATTTTAAAGAGAATACTTGGGGCTACAAACCATAAATTAAAAAAATTTTTTTTTTGTGAAAAATGTAATATCTGCAAAATGTTAAATTTTAAAAACGGACTAAGTCAAAAACCTATTTTTTTATTTGGCTGATTTTTTTTTGTGTAATACCACAAACTGTTCTTTAAAAATCCTGAAACTTTGAAGGAGGGGTTTTTTTTTCTTTTTTAAGATATGATTTTTTTCCTCTTGCAACCCATAAAAAAAGAATATTAACATAGAATTTTACTATTGTAATTTTGAGCAATAAGTACACTGTGCTAGTTGCAAACAACAGACCAGCCGCGCACCTGGCATTTTACCATAATTTGGTACGCTGAATCCAGTGGTGCTAAGCGTTTTTTTAGGTTAGCTCGTGTTTTCAAGATATACCGTTATTTCGAAAATGTAAGAGGTTGCACAGCATATATTCGCGTAACTCAAAAACGGTTTAGTTTATTGAAATAACTAAAAAAAACCGAAATTCGGCAATAAATAATAAAGTGGGGTTGGTCATACATTTGACCTATCTAGGAGCACCCTACGGGCTGTACCATACAAATATTGCGGCTTAATAAAATTCTTTAATTTGGCCCCTGCAGCGCGTAGGATGCTCCTACATGGGCCAAATGTATGACCAACCCTACTTTATTAATTATTGCCGAATTTCGGTTTTTTAAGTTATTTCAATAAACTAAACCGTTTTTGAGTTACGCGAATATATGCTGTGCAACCTCTTACATTTTCGAAATAACGGTATATCTTGAAAACAAGAGCTAACCTAAGAAAACGGTAAGCACCACTGGTTTCAGCGTCCCCAATTAAGGTAAAATGCCAGGTGCGCGGCTGGTCTGTTGTTTGCAACTAGCACAGTGTACTTATTGCTCAAAATTACAATATTAAAATTCTATGTTAATATTCTTTTTTTATGGGTTGCAAGAGGAAAAAAATCATATCTTAAAAAAGAAAAAAAAACACCTCCTTCAAAGTTTCAGGATTTTTAAAGAACAGTTTGTGGTATTACACAAAAAAAAATCAGCCAAATAAAAAAATAGGTTTTTGACTTAGTCCGTTTTTAAAATTTAACATTTTGCAGATATTACATTTTTCAAAAAAAAAAAAATTTTTCAATTTATGGTTTGTAGCCCCAAGAATTCTCTTTAAAATGACATCAAAATCATCTTCGTATGTCAAGTAGTTTTCGAGATATTGAAGAAATAAGCTCAACACATTCGGCTAATTCTCCGAAATTATGACATTTTGAATATGACATAACTTTCGAAAAACAAATTTTAAAAATTTTTTTCGTTCATATATGTTCCTAATATGATAAAAGGAACATTCTCACCAAATTTCATTAAAATCGGAAGGGGTCGTGTCCCACTCTTGGTCGTTTTGACATGGAATTACCCATATGTTTATGTATAAAGTTCAACTTTGATATTTTAAAAACCGAAACCGCACCGAAACCGACCGGTTTTAATCATTTTAAAACCGAATCCGCGGTTTCACATTTTTACGGTTTTAAGCAAACTCTAATTCGAGGCGATCATAATCAATTTCTGAGTCGATCTTATTTTTCGTATTTTACTGGCTAGTTGGTTGGTTGTCTGTCTGTCAATGTAAACCTTGTTTGCAACGCCAACAGGTTGAAAATTTAAAGATTATTTGCTGAAATTCGGTACACAAAACTATTATATGAATCAAAGCCGCGGAACATAATTTTGTTTTACCAGGTCCAAATACGATACCACCTAGGAAATTGGTCCGTTAACATTTTATACTTTTTTACTGTTTTATCGGGTTAATCGATTTAATCGTTAACTATTAGCTTTCCTTTTTGTTATAGCTTTAAGTTATGACATTCAAAATATTGCATACTTCTTTATTTTTGCATAAAACTGATGTATTTTTTTAGCAAACACATCTTTAATATACAAAAGAAAATATTAATCTCTCTTGGCGTACGAATCGCCACACGTTACTTGAACCCAATAAAATATTTTCCTTTTATCAACCAAATTGTTTTGTTCTTGAAAAAAGGGTCAAACAAATAAAAAAACAATTTTATTTTTTGTAAAACTTTTTATCCCCAATAAAAAAAATAAGAAAAAAAAACACAATTTCTCTTTATGTTGCTTTTAGACCTCTAACACAAAATTGGGTTAATATTGTCATATTGTCATTTACAAGAGTAAACCAATATAAATATGTTTATGCTATAATATCAGACACCCCACCGGGTTTGTGTTTCGTTGTTATATAAACTTACGGCCTAAATTTGTGATATTTTAATAATATTTTTGGGCTTTAAAAAAAAACAACTATTTCAGTCGCTGGGACACTTTATGAATGTTGATTAAAGTCTTAAATTGATAAAACGATGTAAATGCTTTAGTTAATGACCCTTTTATACAAAAACGTTATAATTAGCTAGACGACATGGACGTTGGCTGATATTTTCAAAATTTTCTTATACCCTGCATAACTTGTTGTAGGGAAGGTATACTTAGTTTGTCATTCCGTACGAAATTTTTTTTTTATATTCATCTAAGACTATGATTAGATTGTGAATATACATAATCTGGGTTATTGAGTAAATCTATGTCGATTAAGCCATATCCATCTGTCGGTTGAATTCACGTTTACTTTCTCATCAGGTTGAGATTGATATCTAGCACAATGACTTCAGCAGGTAAAGAGTTATGATTCCAAATGTAGAAAAATCAATCTAAAAAATTTACATTTTAGGTTCGAAAATAGCATTGGAGACCAAATGCGCTAATTAATATAAAATATTGCACAAACTCGTGTCTTATAAAATCATATTGTCAAGTATCGGGAAGTTCAATCCATAATTTGCCATAAGTCTGATATAAAACCCACTCTCAGAAAACAATTTTTGACGCCTTATTGTATTTGTTGTAAAATTTAGTACGCCATAGTTTTATTACACTGGTAATCACACTGACAAATTTCGTGTAGATCCGCCCATAAATGAACATTAGGCCCATTTAGCGCCCACTACCGATAAACACATAAATATACGCATAAAAGTATTGAACATGACAGCGTATTAAAAATTTACAAATAACACAATGCAACAATATTAATTTTCACATTTTACTATTTTTGATGAACAAATGTTAGACATAATGGGGGATTTCATGTCAAGTGACCCAATTTTTAAATCGATGTCTTCCGATTTGAATGAAATTTGCATCAAGGTTGGTTCTATTGGATAGTAGCTTAGTCGCACATTTTCAACAAGATCGATCAAAAAGTTTCTGAGTTAGAGGGGTTCAAAGCAGGGCTTAAAAAACTGCAGTCGAATCTAAAAACTGTCAAACAAAAAACGAAAATTTGTGTACAGCTTTTCGCTTTTTGAGTTGGATTGACAGCGACTATTTACATTTAATGAATTCGAAGTAAAAGCAACAGTTTCTTTTTTGCCAATGACACGTGAAAAAGTGGAAGAAATTACAGTTTTTCTACTTTGACTGCAGTTTTTTAAACGCTGGGTCAAAGTTTGACCTTTTGACCATACAGGTGTTCTTTCTCATCTATTTTACGTATTACCTATTGGTGTTAGCAAAATTTGTCCAAAAAAGCTTCGATAGCTATTTGATCAATATTATTATTTAAATTATTTATTATTTAAAAAAAAAAAGTTTTAATATTTAAAAAAAAATTTTTTAAATTTTTTTAAAAAAGATTGATCAAATAGTTATTAAAGCTACTTAAGACAAATTTTGCTAACACCAATAGGTAATAAGTAAAATGAATGAGAAAAAACACCTGTATGGCCAAAAGGTCAAACTTTGACCCCCTCCAACTCAGAAACTTTTTGACCGATCTTGTTGAAAATTTGTGTCTAAGCTACTGTCCAATAGGACTTACCTTGGTGCAAATTTCATTCAAATCGGTAGACATCGATTTAAAAATTGGGTCACTTGACATGAAATCCCCCATATGTTTACTTTAACCAGTAACCATAATAGGGTAAAATTAGTCTTCCGTTAAGAAGCCACAGCCGAGTTATAGTTGCCGGCGAACATGGATTTGTGAATATTGACACTAATATGTTTACCACTAATAATTGTATGGCTCTTAATTAACATAAAAATCATTTTCGGCGATGAGGCACGCCCATTTCTAGATAGGTACGTCACTTAACAAAATTATCAAATTTGGAAGCTACCAATTCACATGAGATGTAAAAGGATTCAATGAATGTTGAAAAGGTCATTGTTTGGTTTGGATTTTGAGTTGGTTGCATCATAGTTCCAGATTGTGTTGGAACGATGTTACCTTGACCAACCGGATCGTGAACGGCGTGCACTATAGGTCGATGATTTGCAACTTTTTGTTAGGGTGAATTGTTGGATACCAACGACATGTTGTTTCAATAGGACGGTGCTACTTGCCTCAAAGCTATGCTACATTGGTCCTTTTGCACAAGCGATTTAAGAGCATGGTCATCTTTCGTGGAGGTGATGTAAACTAACCACCGAGATCGTGCGCTTTGATTGCGCAGTTTTCTTTAGTCGCAGTTCTATGTGTTTAAGCCCTAAACCCATGCGTTTGGTAAAATTCAGCCTGATTTAACGTGGGATGTATGGAAACTTGGACATTCTTGGTGTGCTCCATCTAGCGAATCCGCGGCCGCCATTTGCATGATGCTATATTTTATACATATTAACATCAATAAGAGTTTTAAGAGTATGACAACTTTGTTTTCTTTTAAATTTAAAGATTTGAAGCGCGTGATGAAAAGCCCTTTAGCCAAATGTGTATCTTTAACCTAAACTTTAAACTTCCAACGCATAGTTTTATGTTAATCTAAACAATATTTCAAAATTACAGTTTCGCTTGCCTTTTATAATTTTTCATCATTTTATTTAAACTTAGGTAGAGGTTATCACAGATTCGACTTGACCGAGTAAATACTTAACAGCAGTGGATAGTAAATTGCTTTCGGTCGCTGAGTGGCTCGGCCTTGTAACGTTGCAAATTACATTAAGTTTTTGACAATACTATAAACCAGCATTGCGTGCCTAAATAACTTATTGAATTACTTTTATCTGAAAAGTTTTGAATTTATTTTTGATGGCTCTCTGGACAACTTAATTTGGCAGTTTTTTTTTATCTACCCTTAAATTAAAATTAATAATGCAAGTCATAATTTTTGTATCCATGCAGCTGATGCTTTTCAATTTATAGAATGAACATGATTTAGGTTTGTTTGGAATCCAAACAGAAATAAAGTCTAAGACTACACCAGTAGGTTTTATTTTTTCCCCAGAAAACTTTATAATGATTTAAAAAAGATAGTTTATAATTCTTTTTAAAAACTTTTTCTTTTTTTACCTTCTACCATGAGGGGAGAATGTGGGTATACTTAGTTTATCATATATTGTGTAACACCAACAAATCTTGTTCTAAAACCCAATAAAGTATAAACGAATGTTTTTTGAAAGCGAATAATTTTAAATCAAGGATTTAATAGTTATAACCAGTGTTCGAAAATAAACAGTATATTATTTAACGTTCGGCTCACACACCCAGGAACGATTTTTTTTTTTTTAGTGATTGTGTAGACTTACACAACCCTTAATACCGTTCGTAACTATTATATAATGTTCGGTTCTTCGTTAAAAAACAGAACAATTGTAGTGATACTGTAGACAAACATTATATTTTAATGTTCTATAATGGTTTTTTCGTGTGTGTATTTTGTTTTTGTAAAATAGTTTTTTTTACCAGCCAAAAGGGACGAACATTAACGAGCCAAACCGAACACATTGAAGTTTGTGGATTTTCAAAAAAAACCGAACGGAATTAAATGTTCACATCTTTTGTTGAGTTTGATAAAAACAGTAATATTTTTGTGTTCGAAAGATGACTAACAGGGAAACGTTATTTTTTTTAATGATTTTCTACACAAACACTATTAGCGTTTGTGTTTTCCACAAATCTACCGAACCGAACATTAAAAAACGATATTTAGTGTTTATTTTCGAACACTGGTTATAACTTTTTTTCGATTAAAATTGCGAATAATTATTACGGATAAATTTATATTTTATTTATTAAGAATAATTATTATTTCCAATTTTTATTTTTAAAAATTGATGATAACTATTAAGGGTACCGAATAAAAGTATTTCTCAAACATAACTTTTACTATTTGATAGATATATTACTAATTATTTTTAGTAGTTATGAATAAGAAATAACATAACCGTTATAACTCATTTTAATATGTATGTATTAGGGTATTCATTCGGTTAGTCGTCAATCAGTTAACCGATTAATTACTACCCGATTAACTGATCGGTTAATTTCAAATTGGCTTTTTTCGATTAACGATTAAACCGATTAATTTCAGTCGATTAACCGATTAACCGATGTGATCAAATTTTCAATATTTTGTAGTATTATAACATATTTTTTTGTGATTTTATAAAGTATTTTTTCAAAAAAACAAATAAGGTGTTCAGTGATCTTCATTTTAACACATTTTCCGCCGACTGGTGACTAAAATTACTATGTTTTTTATCTTTATCATCGATCAACAGGAATGTGGCGAAAAATGGGTGACATTTTTGATTACCAACACGTTTTTTTTGTATGTGTTTAGTTATGTATTTGTTTCTTCTTATATCTTCTCATATCAGTCTTTTAACAGAATTAACCGAAACAATTAGAAGTGTTAAAAATTTAAAAAAAACTCTAAAAGCATAATGGAGTATTTTATATGTTAAGAGAAATCCTGGAAAAGGACTGAGCAATTAGATATTCATCTGCGATAAGTGAAAGAATTTTTTCCAAGTCAAGTTTTGGCAAAAAAAAAAAAAATTTTTTTTAAAAGATCTCCTATAACTACTGAAATTATCTCAGTTTATTTTTTTATAAATACATATTTGGGGGAATAGGTACAGATAGTCATAAAGTCTTATGTCTTTAAATAATTACAAGAAATATATATCGTCACCTTAATATGCAAACCGGCTAAATCCACTTTTTATGTAAATTGAGATTTTGATGCCGTGTGGTAGAGAAAAGTACACCTCGTCGACCAGCATGTGGTTTTTATTCTATTTTAGTATTGAAGGGTGTTAAACTAACTGTATTTTTAATTTTCTATCAAGCTGCAAATAGGAAAATTAAGAAGTTTTTCGTCTCTCCTGTTAAATGTGCTGAAAGGATATTAAGCCGACGATATAACTGTTTATATTAGATTTCTTATAATTTAGATTTCTACTGTACAGTTATGAAGAATCAATGAACACAGCATTAAAATTTTTATTTTGTTTGAAATACAACAATATTTATTTTAAACAATTGTAAAATATTATTTGGGATATTATGGCGATATGACTATGCTATCATACCTTGTGTATTAATTGAAAAATGCATATTAATTATTTATGAATTGTTTTTTTTTGCTCGTTTAAGTTAAAGAATTTGGTATGTTATTGTTTTTTTTTACTAATTAACTCCAAATAATAAACAATTAATGCGTTTTTATATATTGAAATTACTTAATTTACAAAAAAAAAACATTATTAATCAGTTAACCGATCAAAAACAAAATTAACCGATTAGTAACCGATTAAACCAAAACCTCGGTTAATTAATCGGGCGATTAACCGATTAAAGCAAAAGGCCGATTAAATTAATACCCTAGTATGTATATATGCATGCATAATCTGCAAAAATAAAACAATTAATATCAAGAAAATATTCAAAATAATTATTATCCTAAATAAAAACAATAAAAGTCTTTAGTAATAGTTATCAGTAAGAGAAATAAATATTTATCGATCATAATAGTTATGAGCCAATGTAAAAATATATTAATTAGATATAATAGTTATGTTTAACAAAAAATTATTTTCATTATATATAATAATTAAAAAAAAAAAGTTAAAATTGGTAAATTTTTTGGCACCTAAAAAAATGAGCATAATTATTATTTAAGGTGCATGTAGACGACATGTTTTTTTCATCTGACTTGTCAACTTTTCAAGTCACATGTAATTGTGCATGTCTGTCAAAATGGCTGTTTTACAGAAGGTTTATAATATTCGGTCACAAACGTACATGTAATTTGCTTCTGACATTGTCTCTGTTTTCCCCATAGTTGTTACAAAAACCAAAATAAAAATGCCGCCACGAAAGTTTGTATTTACGCCGTTAAACAATTTAGCCATCTTAACATATTTTTCTTTTAATTCAAAGATACCAGTTTATTATATTATAATGAAACGGTTTTTATATATATAATTACATAAATTCTATTCAATGGTGCGATGATTATATATATTTCAGTATTGTAAAATATTAACTTCAGCCGGCTAATGATTCCGTCAATAGTGGACGCCGCTGCCGGTTTCTTCACGGCATAGATTTCTGATGTCAGATGGTTTGTCAGAAGAAAATAGAGCACGCTCTAATTGAAATTTTGTCAGATGACTTTGCATCTGACTTCTACAGAAGCAAAGTTTAAAAGGTAACACACGACATGTATGTATTTTGCAGTGGGAAATTTGACATGTCAGATGACAAAAACATGTCGTGTACGGTCGCCTTTAGGGTCCTTGCTTAAAATTAGCCGCACTGTCTTCTGTGACTGTGTTTGCAAAAAAGCCGAAGTAAACATCGGCTGACTTCCCAAATAAATTATTGTTTTAACATTTATTGATAACATTAACATAGAATTGTTGATTCTGCCCTACTGTGCCATGTTAAAAATTAATATGCAATATACTTAAGACAAGCATATTTGAAATGAATGTTTCAACAGGTGTTTGAGCGAGAATTAGTTTTACTTTTATGCACTGCGCATATTTTAAGAGAAACACAAAATTTAAAAGAGCGAAAGTAAATAAGGCGAATTTAAAATATTTCTTAAATGTTTGTAAAACATAGAATAAGAGAATTGGGGCATTGTAAACTCTTAAATTCTTAGTGGAAATTAAGTTGTTTCGCTTAAGTTAACGCAAGCATTATATTATTAAAAAAATTAAATTAAATTTACTAATTTAAATACGTACAACTACTTACACTTTCAGTGGGACGGACAACTCACAAAAATACTAAATTAACACGCGTAAGGTTAATTTTATTATGTTAGTACGAATTAAATTGTGATAATTTAATTTATGTAACCTATATAAAATGAATAAAAGGGGGGGTTTTTTTGCTTAGGCTGAGTTCATACGGCTCATGTCTTGCTGACAAGATTCTTCCTCTTTCTTCTTTGAACATGAATTGGCGTTCAAATGATTCATGTCATGTTGACGACATGTGCTTTTTTGATATTGAAAACAATAACAAAATTAAACAACGAATGAAAAAGCAAAACGTAAAGACAGTACATGTGTCTGTGTACTCGGTTCTTTTCCCCTCGTCCTTCTCGCCTATAAAGTAGCAATCTTGTCAATAAGACATGAGCCGTATGAACACAGACCTAATGATAACTTCAAATGATAATGCAAGACAGAAATATTGTTGGAATAAATTTTTTTTAGCATAATCTGGTAGATAATTTCATGTCATTTATTTTTTAAATATGATTTCCGACATATGTCCGTTGCGACTAAAAGTTACATAGACCATTCGATCAAACAGTTGACTTATTATTCCATTAAATTTCTTTTTTATACGATCGTAGCCGGCGTATTTAATAAAATTAGATCTAAGATGACAAACGAAGTACATACGCTTTTACCTTTGCGTCAGTTATTATGCGTATTTGTATACAATTTAATACATTTTGATTTGACAACGTATCTACGTCGTGCGCTCCTAAGGTGCAATTATATTCCTCTGGCTAAAGACGTGATTGTCGTACGGACGGAGCTTGGCATCTACAGCTGGACCAAACGCTGCGAGCCCTGGTTGTGAAACCATAAGATATCATTGATGGCTTTTTTACAAGGTTTTCCAGATTTATGTTATATAACTTACTTTTCTAAAAACATTTGTTTACTTTAAACACGTTTGGCTTTTTTTTGGAGTCATACAAGATATGTTTAAAGAGAGTAAAGAAAAACATACTATACAGATTATTTTTCACCATAGACGCCAAATTCGCCAATTTATTTTCCTAAAATTTTTTTAAAGAAAGATTCGTTTAAGTCGGCATATTTTATTTTTAAATAAGAGATTTTTAAAAAAATACGCTCATAGAAAAATGCATTTTCATATTAATAAGGCGCTAACACCAGAATTATGACATCAATGTTTTACAAAAGGCAACAAGAGACATCAATCCAATGGCGAACGTCATTATAAAATTGTGTCACATGTTATGCGTCATATATGCTAAGCAACATTTTGTGTACAGCTAAGTATGTTTATATATATAAAAACTACACGCAGCGAAAAAATATGGTTGGGCATGGTTACGCAGCTACACTATATTTATTTTGTGCCGAATTCATGAAACTAGAGAAAAATATACTCTTTAGTCATACGACGCCTATTCTATCAGTGTACATAAGAGTATTTTTAGCGTTTCTAAAAACTTATAAATATATAAAAACAAGTAAGAGTGCTATATTCGGCTGTGCCGAATCTTATATACCCTTCACCATTGTGCGAGCAGAATACAGAGCAACTAGACAAAAACTAAATAATTTTTACATACCTATACATACATATTTACAATACTTAAAACTTCATTATAAATAAAATTTAAAAAGCGAAAACTGGTAAATATTTTTTTAAATCGTTTTTAGAACATAAAATAAATAAAAATATTAAAAAAAAAATTTCCTTTTTAAAAAACCAAGATTCAAACCAGGGAACTCTCAGTTTCTAACTTAACACACCCCCTAGACAACTGAACCATGATGGAACGTTAATTGAATGTCATTAAAATGAAATATGGCACGTTAACTGTTCACCAAATTCAACACAGTTGAGTTGTAATTACTTTTGATGTTTTTGTTCACCGCAATAGCAAAGTTGGGAAATATATTCACCAAACTGAACCGATTTTTCCGAGTTTTTCAGAAAGTTTTTTTTACTAAAGATTTCCGATCTTTTGATATGCAAGGGATATCCATAGGTCATATAACTGTCCAAAAAATCAGGTTTTATACAATTTTTGATATTTTTTTGTACGGAAGATACCACGCCCACCTCCGATCCCGCCCACATTTTGTAGGATGCTGTGTATTGATAACCTAAATGTGTGTACCTAATTTGAAAGCTTTGGCTCTTTCCGTTCTCAAGATATACAGAAAAAAGTAATACAAATACCACAACAACAAGGGATTTTTGGAAAAAATTAGAGGTAGTCGTGGTTTTTTGCTCATATCTCAGCCATTTGTGGACCGATCTTTCTGAATTTCAATAGCAAACAATTCCGGACCATATGTGACATAAATGTATAATAACCTGGCCCCCATCATATATGGGGTCTTCGGAAAGTCCATTTCAACAGAGAGACGGGCATGGTTAAATCAAGTTCTCTCCTCATAAGGACCCAGAATATCTATACTTTATAGGGTCTTAGATCAATATTGTAGAAATTACAAACGGAATGACAAACTTATATATACCCTTTTCCACCTGAGGTGAAGGGTATAAAAAATTTATTAAGTTAAGACAAATTCCAGTAGAATGTTTAGGTTGAAGTTGCAATTCCATTTAAAAGCTCGATGTTCGTGATATTAGTGAACAAAATTTAATAATTTTATTCCGTTATACCTTTACTATTTAAATGTTTTAATATTTGAAAATGCATTTGAAAGAATGTTAAAAATAGTTTGGAATATATATAGAATTTACGAAAAAACTTAATCGCTTCCATTTATTCAAATGATGTTGGTACACCTTTTAAGAGATATTCTTAAGCACCTTGCTTAAAAATTATTATAAACATGGAAAGTGGAATTTTTTTTTAAAAAAACTTCTTAAGCTCAAATAGTTTTTCCTTAAGGTACTAAATGCAAGAACTTTATAAAAATACGTATTTCCTTATCACAAATAATATTTTTTTATCAATATTCCCAAAATGAACAACCGCTTATTTAACATGCTTTTTTATATAAGATAGAATAGACAACAAGATGGTACAAATTATCATTGATTCCAAAATTGACTGTTTAAAAAACTGTAAATAATTATGTATGCTGTAGAGTGGTTCGGTCCCCATACAAAACAAAAAAAAAAACAAATTTTGAGCCAGTTGAGCCCCCTAAGATTAAAGATTAGTTGAAAAGGATCCTAGAAATTTTTTTTTTTAATTTTTTGCCACGCCTCTGGCTACCGCCCTTTTAGTTTATACTGCGTCGCTATTTAAAGTCAGATCATAACATATTGCATATCGTTATTCATGGCTCGTCTTCGAAACTTTGTACTTCTAGTTTTTAATGTACTCACTTTTATGCCACGCCCCAAAATTAGGCCCACTTTTCTTTTTTTATATATGGGCATTTCCCCAGAAAGGTCTACCAGGATGAAAAATAAAATGTTGATTATCATCGTCTTTTATTGTTTATTATTATAAAAAGTCTTTGTTCTTATAGAAGAATGGTTTCATAGCATATCTCAGCTGTTTTACTTGAGCAAATTGGACTGGAAACTGGAAAATTTTATATTTTTCTGTATTTTCTACTTCTAAAGACATTTTTATATGCTTATTTTACATTCAAGAAATATGTTATGTTTACACTTTTTCTTCATAATCTCTCCATTACAATCAATTGTAAAAGGAGTATTAAGTTTTTTGTTAAGGAAATTTGAAAACATTTATGGGAAAATGCGTGGTGATTATAATAAAAAAACATATGGAAAAATCGTACGTTTGCGATCCGTACGTTCGCGACCGGTAAATAAGCCAATTAAACAAAAACCAAGAGAGATATTTTATTTTGTAAATACTGGATGGAGACCTACATTAATACACTTTTAAAATATATTAATCACTTTTGAATATTCCGTTTCATTGCGCAGATTTTTACATTTAACTACTGTCAGCCAAAGTTGACTTCTATTTTGCGTACGTTCGTGACCACACGTTTATAGCTCTTATTATGAAAACTTAAACTCAGTGAAATCCATCTTTTGCACTTAACATAGAGCTACCCAAATGCTTTCGAATCGAAAAAAGAAATGCTAGGAAAAGTTTAGTTTTCTATATTATTTGTACATCAAAAGCGTACGAACGTACGTTCGTGACCCCAGGAAATGCCCATATATAACATTGAACTTTTTGTTTTTTATATATAGCGCTGCCGTTTAAAGTTTAATTTTATAGTCAGTATTGTGGTTATTTTGTTGAACTATTTATGGTTTTTAATCCAAATTTTAAGTATTTTTATAATCAGGCTTAAGTTCATCAAATTTAATTTTCATTAAATTATTTTTATGAAGAAAGGAATTTTACAACACGAAAATTAGTTAAAATTGTTATTGATAATTTTTCATTCTTGACGTGGCTGGGGCTCGAACCCCGGCCGGCAGGTTACCATGACATGTTTCGATCGCAACCACTCGATCTCCTCAGATGGATTTGCCGTCTTACACTCGCAGCCATCGTCGACTGCTGACGTCAATAGTCAAACATCAATCCTTAAACCAAATTGTATTTTAACCTTTGGTAGATCGAAATTTGCTTTTCTGAATAATTATCCATCTCTAATTAATTTTACGTGCTTTTTCCTTACTTCTGCTTTTTCACAATTTTAACTAATTTTCGTGTTGTAAAATTCCTTTCTTCATAAAAATAATTTAATGAAAAGTTTAATTTTATTGTATCGCATATCAGTATTAATGGCCTCACTATGGCTTCATTGTTGTGTGTTGGTGA
This sequence comes from Pollenia angustigena, assembly GCA_930367215.1. Lineage (NCBI taxonomy): Eukaryota > Metazoa > Arthropoda > Insecta > Diptera > Polleniidae > Pollenia > Pollenia angustigena. The sequence goes on along the minus strand of OV884058.1, from coordinate 41,310,973 downwards.
CTTTTTAATCCGACATAGAATTCTGGGCGCCACTTATAACAACTCGGATCCTTCCCCCCTAAAGTCCAATTTTTTGCACGTGAAAAAAAGCCGTTCTAATACTTTGTATGTCTAAGTTTTAATTTGCCCACTTTTATGCCACGCCCCAAAATTACGTCCCATTTTTTCTTTTGCACATAAATATTTTATTCAACCAGGTAGATCAACACACAAAAACAAGAAAATTGCTTCAGTCGGAATGAAATTTTATATTAATAAAGTATCTATAATTGAAGCACAGCCGCGAATAACGTTTTAAGTTACAAAATAATTTTTTTTCAGGAGAACAAAAAAACGTTTTTAACAGGCAAGATTATTAATTTTTTATTTTTAGACTAATAAAAATAATGATAGTAAAAATTTTTATGCAAAATATCAACAAATTTAAAACTTAAACTACATTCGAATTTACAGTTTATAACTTTTTTTTAGTGGAAAAACGTTTCATATCCACAATCACGATGTCATTTAAAACGTTATTTCACTACACAAAGCATCATTGTTTTTAAATAACTTACAACGTTCTTCCACTAGCTGACTCTTTGTATGCCCTTTTTAAAGGCTTTAAGGTGCATAATTTTGGGTCATTTGAGGTTTAAACAGTGTACGAGAGTAATGCAAAAAAAAAACAGTTTTTGCAAAAAGTGGCTTTTACAAAGTTATTCGCGGCTCTGCTTCAATTATTAAGAAGAGTTCTTAACACCCTCCAAAATGAAGTACTTTTTGTTTTTTTACACATGCAAACCTTTTAAAGTCCGTATCGCATATTATTGTTTATGGCTTGAATGTTACTTCTTCTGCAAGAATTCTGCAAAACTAAGTGACATTCAATTCTTACTCACTGAACAAATTGTTTTCTTTAAAAAAACTGGAAAATAATTTCTGTCGGATGCGACATTGCAGACGTAGAGAACGTCAGTCGCACATATCGTTGACGGCGACAAAATTTTACTAAAATTAAAAAAAATTCAAAGACGGCGGTGAAAATACAACCGTCGACTATACAAAATAATGTTAGGTGCGACTTTAATGCTTATTGTTTGCAAAAGAGTTTTGAAAACATTCTTATATACATATTATACAAATGTTAAAAGCAAAAGATTTAAACAATGAAAAAATGTGCCACGAACAAAATATTATTATTATTTTTTCTCTTATTTTACATTTTTAATATGTTCTTTAAGTGGGAAACAGAATAGTCGCTGTAGTACAATGTTACGAATAGCGCTGCAAGCTGTCATAAGTTAAAAACGGCAGTTTCAAAATTGTGTCAACAAAATATGTAGTTGTTGTAGTCGTTGCAGTTGAAGTTGAAGCGCAAAATTCGAAATTTTTAACTTTGTTGCGCTACAGAGCATTTTTTAGCTTCAACTACTACACTGAAAGAATTTTCTTCGCAATACCAATGAATTTTTACATTAATCCCATGAAGAATTGCATTAAAAAGGAACCTATGCAGCGCTTCTTTGGATCAATGAAACCTGTTTCATAAAATGTATTTAATGAAACATTACAGTAGATCTATGAATATTATTCATTGGATGAATACTTTCAATAAAGTAAAAAAAAATTATATTCAACATTTTTTTTTTTTAATTTTTCGAATTTATTCTATGAGCTAAATTTCAGTTATGTATTTTATAAAGCTTTTTTGTAATAGTCCTATTCCTTAAATTTTTCAGAAATGACTTTATACACTACCAGACTATTATATTGAATTTGTTGTTAAATTTTACCTTAGCTTTCCGTTGGAAAGCAATGGGGTATATTGTATGTACAGAAAAATTTACAATTATTAGACACCAGCAGAATGCAATGCATTTTCTGGCCCGCTACGGCCCTCGTCAGCATTCTATGTGTCACACTGGATAGTGATACTTTATAAATTGAATGTATTTAACTCAACTATATTAACAAATAGAAACTGGGAATTATTTCCTTCCGAAGGTTACTTTATATATTTTTTTTTAATTTTTCGATTTTACAGCCTGTTCATGGATTTCGAACGTCATCGTTCGCATAGAAAATTAAATTAAAAACAAAAACAACCATCGAACAATGTTCGAATTTTGTTTTTGTTTTAAATGTAATTTTCTATGCAAACGATGAAGTTCGATATCGTTAAACAGGCAGTTATTCTAACCTTCGGAAGGAAATAAAAAAAAATTTTTATTTATATTTTTTTAAGTTTTTTGTTTTTATTTAATTTTTTCTTATATTATTTTTTTTCTGTCTTTGGCGGGAATTGATCGCGCAACCTCGGTGCTGATAGACTAGCTCATTACCTGCTAGTCTACCGGGGCAGTGTAGTTTTTGGATAAAAAAATATGTTTTTTACTCAATTAAGAGCGCAAATATGAGATTAAATTGTCCATAACAACAATATCAACGTTGATTGAAAGTTTTTGGTTGATTACTATAATGATATTTTTCATTATCATAATGAAAATTTAAATTTATGAAAGCATTATTGAAATATGTTGCTTTTATAAAAAAATTTTTGATTTCATAATTCTAATGGAATATTACATTAGATGTATGAAATATTAAATTTTTACATTTTTTGATTAACAATTAAACATTTTTTTAAGGAAACTAAAATTTTGTATAAATTTATGAATATAGTTATGTTTGTATATTGTGTATTTATGTTCCCAAGTAAAATTTTTTGTTTAACTTGGACAAACTTAAGTTTTCCTATATCCGAATAACGAAAATACTTCATTATAACTATGAAATTCCATTTAGACAATGAAAATTTTCATTTACCCATGGAAAATTTTTTTATGAAAATGATTCATAAAATATATGAAGCATTTTTCTTTCAGTGTACTAGAACTTCTTAATTCTGTTCCAGGCCTTAGTGTTAAAATTCTTTCTCGCCCTGTGTTATTCATGACAGTTGAAAGCAGGAACTTTCTCACAGAAATTTTACAGACACACTTTTTCTGTAAATTGGCGAGTAATTTCCTTATGTGACAGCTTGTACTCGCCAAAAATGTTACTGACGCAGTTAAGTGAGAAAAACAGTTGTTTGTTTCCATTTATGGCGTTTTTGTTTTATTTCTTACATTTCAATCGAAAAGTTTGTCGGCGCGAGAGTTACAGAACATGCCCACAGGAAAACATAAATGTACAGACGGCTTACGTTTAAGTGGGAAGAAAGATCGGCTGCTTGCAGTCATGCTCTCGCTTAGAGCTAAGAAAGGAAGCGGATTTGTTTGATATTCTAATTTAAAATATATAATTTTTCACTATTAAAAATTGGCTTCGTCATTAGGCAAGCAAAAACTTACTTAAGACTTGTGCATTCAGAGTATTTCTGAATCGACTGATATAAAAAAAGTTTAGTCTTTTACAAACTTCAGCACAAACGCTTACTATCCTTTGCATTAACGTAGTAGGGTAACAAATTGCAACGTGAATCGTGGAATTTTTTGAAAACCTATTCAATCTTTTTAATTAAAAAATTATATCGCATATTACCCTCTGTTGTCATATCATGTACCTTTTCATAGAATTATTATTTCATTGAAACTTAACGGTTAAATTGAAATCAATTGATTTCTTGACACTTATTAAAATTTCTGGTATTCATTTCATCGGAAGACTTTAATTATAAGCAGCATGAAAAAACTATTTATACAAAACAAAATAATTTTAATAACAAACATCAAATACATTTTGCGAAGATATATGTATATCGTCACTCTAAATGCAAACGAACGTAAGAACGCTTTAAATTTTTTCACAGGAGAAGAAGAAACATTACAGAATAAAAAATTATGTGACCTTGAAGTTTGAAGTACTTTAATATAGTCGAAATTTTTTATCGCAGGGGTTTTAAAATTTTGCGTCAGCATGATGTTTGATAAAACAAACCACAATCAATGAAAAACTCGATTTTAAGTTTTTGTGTAGTAATTTCCATTTGCATTTAAGGTGACGATATGTATGTAGTTAAAAAATATTTAACAGGTTATTATCTTTTACATTTTGAGTGATTTTGCATAGTTTCATTTAACGCACTTCAAACCCTTTTCAAAGCAATCAGTGTCTGCAACAATTTCTGAAGAAATAAACACCATTAAAGAAATTGTCTTCAAACTTACATAAAAATATCTACTTATAATACTTTCTTTAATTAAAATAATTAAAGATTTATAATTTTATTCTGTAAAATCCTTTTGGTCTCGTTTTTGTTCTTCTTTCGGAGTTGTTAAAATTTCTCCTTACATTTGAATTTAATTAAAATAAAAGAAGACCTTATTTTAATTTTCATGGGTTTTGTATTAACTTTTTTACTTTTGTTTTATAAAAGGCAAGAAAAAAACGATCTCTTGTCTAGTTTTTTTTTGTGTGCTTTTGGGTGTTTATGTTGTATCTTTTATTTTAATTTATAATACCATTTAAAAGGAGTGTGCAAATTAAATGCCCTTTAATAATCATTCTACACAGTGGATTTATGTGCTGAAAACAGATTTAAAGGTTATAAGTAGATAAATGTTATATTTTGAAAAGAAATATTAATAAAGAAACTTACCCCATTATTTTGTAAACACCTCACCTCACTTAGAATATACTTCTATCAAGGAGAATTCACTACAGGTAGCGGCAATACTACAACAATGAAAATGTCAACCATTTCTAAACAAAATATTCTAAAACCAAAACTAATTAGTTTAAACCATGGTGAAATAAACAGGTGGCAGCACTACCCCAGATGACGATTTTTTGCTCTTGCATTGTTTGTCTAGGTTTATGTCAAAGTTTTGTTTATGTTTACAAAGTGTGCACTTTTTGTGCTCTGATTGTTGTATTTAATTAAAGTTTTTGATAATTTAAAATTAAAATAAACAAGATATTGACCATAATTAAATAAAAATTTGCTTAAAATGTATTTATTTCATCACGTTCAGCGGCACGCTTTGATATTTGTTTAAAGTATTTTTTGACGTAAACGGTGATATAATTTCCATTTTTGTTGTAATATTGTATTTGTTGCCGTAAAGATGCCACCTGCTTATTTCACCATGGTTCGAACTGTCACAGTCAGCAGGCTGTTTGCCGCCTACTATACTTAATTCGATTTGATTTTTTTTTTATCAATTTCTTAAAATCAAACAATTTAATATTGAAAAGTTTTCAACGCAAATTTTGTGATTTACAATACAAAGTTTTAAAGTTTTATTATCCATTACCAAAAAATTTGGAGCTTTTTAAGTTATTTCATTTTGCTTGTAATACATCGAAGTAATTCGTATATTATTCAAAGCAGATTTCGATCTACCAACGGCTAAATACAATTTGGTTTAAAGATTGATGTTTGACTATTGACTGCCACCAGTCGTCAATGGCTGTGAGTGTTAAACGGCAAAACCCTCTGAAGAAATTGAGTGGTTACAATTGAAACATGTAGGGGTAACCTGTCCGTGAAAGCCTGGGTTCGTGCCCCGCGACAGTCAATAATGAAAAATTATTAATAAATTTTAGTTAATTTCATGTTGTAAAATTCCTTTTTTCATAAAAGCAATTTAATGAAAATTAGGTTTGATGAACTTTAGCCTAATTAAAAATATCAAAATTTGGATTTAAAATCGTAAACAGTTCAACAAAAATAACCACAATACTAATTTGAAGTAATAATGGATCTTAGTAAAACTCTAGAGCGATTTCGATTTAACAGTGTCCCGTCGGTCCAAGTTTTTGTCAAAGATAATTGAACGCGATAGAAATATTCATGCCACCCAGTCCATTTCCAAATATCTCTTCAAAAAATATAGGTTGGCATGATAAACGTCTTAATAGATAATAACACAGTACAACAGCCAATCTGGGGGGTGAGAAATTCCAAGTCAGGGTGATGGTACTAGGTCAGTATAGTAAAACCCTCAAAGGGTTTGGCGTTCGTATGTGTCAGTTTTTTTTTATGACATTTTACATTTTTTCCTTATCTTGATGTTTTTTTGTTTAACATAACTCGAGAACCACTTGTCCGATTTTGCTAAAACAAACTCAAAAAAATTTAGAATTACAATTTCTTTAATCCGTTCATATAACGTTTTTCTTTATAATCAACAGTTTTGCCGGTAAAAATAAATTTGTGGAGAATTATAATTGATAAGTGCAAAAAAATGTTCAAGCCTGGATGTATGCAGCAGATTTTATCACAAACCTGCACTGCAATTTTTGTGACTTTTTTTAAGCGATCGGTGAAAATCGTCGGACTTTTGTTTGTTATTTGAAAGGATACACCCACATTCAGTGATGCCAACAGTAGGGGATTTCCTCTTTTGAGTTTGTTTTAGCAAAATCGGACAAGTGGTTCTCGAGTTATGTTAAACCAAAAAAACATCAAGATAAGGAAAAAATTTAAAATGTCATAAAAAAAAACTGGCACATACGAACGCCAAACCCTTTGAGGGTTTTACTATACTGAGCTAGTACCATTACCCTGACTTGGAATTTCTCACCCCCCAGACAACAATCCCAAAAATGTTCCATAGTGTAATCGAAGTAAAACAAATATTCAAAAAAATTCTTTCTTTAAACAATATTTGCTCGGTATTAGCAATTGAGCAGAATCATTATTAATTTTTTATCTAGTCTCTTCAAAATTTATTTCATCTAGTCTCAATTAAAATATCCGCCCAGTAGTGCGATTCACTATCCTTCTTTAGCCACAATTGTTATTTCCTTTTGGTGCTAGCAAAATTTGTTCCAAGTAGCTTCGATAGCTATTTGATCAATCTTTTGAAAACAATTCATTTTTTTTTTAATTTTTTTTTTTTTGTTGCTCAAAAGAATGTTTAGGTCGCTTATAATTTAATTTAATAATTTCTAACTCTAGACGAGGGGTTTTCCATTTTTAGCATAAGCACTTTCTTAATAATCGTTTAAACCTGCGTGTACATTTTTAAACCACTCTCTTCTAAGCTCATCTAAAATATTAGCAATGCAAAAATAAAAACGAAAAAAGAAAATTGACGAATTCGGTCAAGTCTGAACCCCTTTTAATTATTTGAACCACTCTCTTCTAAAAACTAAAGACTTGACCAAACAAATCTAAAGCGTATATATCAGTACGAAGTTGGTTTGTTCACCTGTAAAGCTTGACTGCTGCTTTTTAAACGCTGCTTTCTTGGTAATAGATTACTGAGAAATTAATCAAAACCGTTTTATGAATCGATCAGAAATCTATAAAAATAATCTCGCGAAAAAATAAGTATCGAAAAATATTATGGTACAAACAATTCTTAGAAAATCAAACAAGATGATCAATAATTTAATGCCATGTAGGAGCATAGAAATAATCTGGGTTTAAAAAACTGCAGTCGAAATAAAAACTGTCGAACAAAAAACGAAAATTTATGTACGACTTTTCTTTTTTTTGGAAATAATATTAAATATTAACCATCCCTTTTATTTTTTAATCGATATTTGGGATATTTGTAAGCAGCCTTTTTAAAACATTAAGAGAAATATGTTCTACTATGGTTTAATAGAATTTCATTAAAATTAAATTGGAGATTAAGAATTTATATGTTTGTTTGCTGTATTTTTTAAACCAACACCACTGTACGCTTTACATTGCCCTAATTAGATAAAACAAAAATTGAGTTAAGGATTCTTCGCTGTTTTAGCACAATTTTAATAATATTGGTAACAAATATTTTTGGTTGGCTGATATCCCCAAAAAAATGAACATTTTTACTCTTGCCATGTGCCCTTTCATTAATGACATATTATATTTCAAGGACTCTTAATGAAACTAAAAAAATATTTTTATTAAAATGGACAATACCGTAAATTTTTGCTATTAACACGTGTTACAAATTTTTCTAATTTTCTTTTAATTAATATTGATTTTTGTTTTTTTTTTTTTAAATTATGTGTAGGTTAACAAGAAAAAAATTTCAGAGGGACTAGCTTTCTCATTTGATACCCTACACAAAATACCACCATTAAAAAACAGAATTTATAAAAGGGGACTTTTGTACAGGATCTTAAGTTTTTGGTGGACCGATCTTAACAGCATTTTTTAGTCAGGTGCAATATTCAACAAAAGTCATTTGCGACAAATTTTAAAATATCTATATATGTGACGCGCAAAACAGAAAGGGACCTAAGGGTTTTGTTCAGGAGAGCCATTTTAAAGATTTAAATACGTGTATCTATGGTGTACCATCACTGAGCGTGTTGGTATTGGTCTCATTTGAAAGTGACACATCTCATGACGTCAGGAACGTGTTGGCCAACCTTGAAAACGCGCGTAGGTCGTCCCTTCCTCTTGTTTTGTGTAGTTGGTGTTTACTGTTCCCTTTACCTTACTGGTACCTTTCTGGTACTGGTACATATAAAATTGTAACGTTCCTGACTGACTCACTGACTGACTCACTGATTCATCATCCATCGCACAGCCTAAACGCCTGAAGCTAAAAACTTGAAATTTGGACCAGAGATTGGTTACTCTCCAAATCGATCCACTAAGACGGGATTTTTGGAAATTCAATTATTTAGGGGGTAAAAAAGGGTAAAAACGGGAAAATACGGTAACCTTATATCTCCAAAACTAAAAGAGCTACAAAAAAATGTAATACTTATCATTGTTCTTTAGAAAAATAAGCGGACAGGTGTCTGGTACTAACGGGTAAAAGCTGAATTTTGGTACTTTTTTGACACACCATTTATCTTTTGAACCAATAAACATAGAACCAACGTTTATACCACATTCGAAACTTATCAACAAAATACGTATGTAAATTTGGTACTTTTTCGAAATTCGAACACTTAAGGGGTAAAACTCGTAACTATTTTTGGTACTTTTTTTACAAAACACACTTCAAGGTTTATAATTTTCTCCGCGTGATGCGTTCTTATCTTCACAAACTGCCTGTTTGTAGAACGCGAGCACAAAAGTGGCTCGCTTAACTTACATTTAAAACAAAAACAAATTTTGAAATTTTGTTTTTGTTTTAAATGTAAGTTGAACGAGTCACTTTTGCACTCGCGTTCTACAAACAGGCAGAAAGTTTGAACCACAGAATACTAGCAGAACTGTCACGAGACGGAAGATTTTGAGTATTTTTTTGTCTCTGCCCTTTTGCATTTCTCTTTTCATCATCTTCTATGCCGCAATACAATGGACACAAATTTATTAAGGTAAGATTTTTTTGCAAAACTGTTGTTAAAATTAACTTTTCACCACAACACGAGTAAATAATATTTAAGCAAGTAAATCAAACTATAAAACAAAACAATATTACTGAATACATTTTCTTTTGCACAAAAAACAACGTTTGTTGAACTAATGAATTTGTTTAACGTGCACGTGCAAAATAAAAATTGATTTCAATTAAAAAATTTGTGATATTAATTAAAAAATTAATTAAAATTTCACCAGTAAACAAATTAATAGTATCAATTAAACCAGTTAATAGTATTAATTAAAGGTTTAATTTACTTGATTAAATTTTTAATTAAAACTGATTTTATTTTTGATTAATGCTTTAATTGGTGAAAAATTTTGGAGAATTTTTTCTGTGTGGTTTGTGTTTTGTTATTTTTGTTTTGTTCACGCCATTTGTGTTGATTTTTGCGGCCTGTTTTTAAACCTTGCCATTTCACTACTAAAGAAAGCTTTCCGTCTCTTTCTTCGAAAGCTGCCCTCGCAACTGAGTTGGGCCTTTTCACACGTCACTTGTTACAGTTCTGTTAGTATTCTGTGGCTTGAACTTAGAATAATCTTATGTCATCTTATGCGATTCTTTTTATACTCTAGAACGTTTGAGCTCTGACGTCTAGATGGCTCTAGAACGTACGAACACTAACGTCTATTTTGTTAATTAAACTTAAGAAACTATAGTTATTGACATTGTGCTTTAACTATATGGCTGAATAAAATTGAGTTAGTATGCATCATAAACTAAGGCATACTTAAAGGTGCTACCTTATCTAAAACGTAAATTCTAGTATTTACAGTGGCGTGAAGTACAATTATGCACAACAATTTTAAAATTACATCTGTACATTGATTTTTACACTAGGAGAATGCATAACTAATACAATAACAATTTAAACTAATAAAATAACTAACAAATACCAAATAACTAATCAATAGAATATAACTAAAATATTAATCAAATTTCGAAACAATATGATATTTATCAAGCTGATCGCTTTAATACAATTTTCATAATCATGATGCCGCGGTTGTGGCTTGATTTTCATTTGGGCCGCTTTAAATCTAAACTTAAATCAGTAATATAGATTCACATCCAACTTTGTAGCAACTACTTAGTATAATTTGCTTTTATTTTTAAGTTATTTATATTCAATTTAAAATAAATATACACTATTTAATGCTAGAACGGCTCTGAAAAAACTTTAGTAAAATATAAATTTTTTGAAATATTAAAAACACTTTTCATTCAACCTTATTTTTAATTACAAAATGTAAAACACCAACACTTTTAATAGTAATAAATTTATTCATGTGTGTAATAAATTATAAAGAATAAAGTAATTGATATGACCATATTTAACATATTGTTTAAATTTCATGATAAACTCAAACAATGATATTTTTATAATTAAATATTGATTATTATTTATGGTTTTTATTTTACTGCGAAATCAGCATTAAAATACTTTGCAATTGTTATTTAATGAATATTACAATATTCAACGAAGTATGCTTTAATATTTAAGGTTAACTAGTTAAAGTGCTACATTTGGCTGTGCTAAATCTTTGATACCCTCCAACGACAGTAAAAGTATTGTAGAAGAGAGTTTTATATGGGAACTATGGTAAATTATAGGCGAATCGACAATGTGATTTCAAGTCTTATAAAACTTGGACATACCGAATTTTATTACAATAGCGTTATTTGTAACGGTTTTACGCGTACTAAACTGTTTTCGGAGAGTAGGCTTTATATGATATATATTAGTTCCTTTAAACTCCTACAAGGAGCATAGGGCCAAAGGCTTTATATAGACTTTATATGACGCCTAAATTAAATAATTTACCGATCTTCAAATTCGACAGTGGGATTTCTAGTCTTATAAGATAAATTTGTGCAAAATCTTATATACATCAGTTGCGTTAGTTTTCTTAACAAAATTTTAAATTTTTTTGGGCGGTGGATCCGCTTTAGACTTATAACTAGGGATGAGATTTTCATGCACAAAAACATCGAAACTATGCGCTTAAAATATGCACTACACTGAGAAAATTAAATCGTAAAATCAAAGAAAATACACTTTGGTGCAAAGACTTTTATTGGTCAGATTGTGCCCACAGACAAAACATCTTTACCGGAAAGCCGCAAAGATCTTTAGATTCCCATGCAATATATACTTAAAATCAAAGACTTAAAATCTTGTGGCAAGGATGTACGTCTTTGGAAACACATGAAAAAAGTCCTTAAACTAAGGAAAAAGTATTTTGGCACAAAGACTTTCATTCGTTAGTCTTAAGACTTTAATTTTTAATTTTAAGTACAATTTTCATTGTAACAAAGACGTAATTTTAACATTATTGCAAAGAAGCGCAATTAAATTCAACGAAAAAGAAAAAAAAAGACAAAGACAAGGCGCACATGCACAATTGAGCGTTCCTATCGACTGACTTACAATTAATGACAACCAAGAAAACAACTCTTTTTATTTTTTACATATATTGTAATCAATCGGCTACACTTGTTTCGTTTAAAAATTTGTTTTTGGAACGCAAACGGCATCCGCCAACATAAAAATGAATTAGAATACTTTCTTAAAAATAAACATATTGACGTCATGATGATTTCTGAAACTCATTTGACCTCAAGAAATACGTTTAATATAAATGGTTATATACTATATGATACCAAGGACCCTCGAGATAGAGCTTGTGTAGGTTCTCCCATTTTAATAAAAACCCGAGTCAAACACTACCTAATGTGTGATCATCGTGAAGATTATCTCCAAGCAACGAACATTTGCGTTGAGGAATTAAATAGAAACCTAGTAATTTCATCGTTATACTCCCCGCCTAGATTTTCATTATCGGAGGACCAATATTATAAATATTTTAAATCATTAGGACCGTGTTTCCTAGCCGCTGGCGATTATAACGCTAAACATACCTTCTGGGGGTCGCGACTTATAACACCAAAGGGTCGTGTTTTATTTAACACAATTTCTAAAATGGATTTAAATGTGGTAGCGAGCGGACAACCAACATATTGCCCCACTGATCATCAAAAAATTCCAGATGTCATCGATTTCGGCGTGGTTAAAAACATTCCCATAGAAACGATTCGTGTTGAAGTCTCCCTAGATTTATCTTCCGACCACACACCTACAATTGTTACTATAATGAGCCCCAATAGAATTGTACCTCCGACGACAGCTACGCAAATTAATTGGTTAAAATATAAAAAATATCTCAGTACCCATTGCACAGAAAATATTGCGCTCAGTACACCGGATTATGTAGATCGCTCTATTGACAATTTTGACAGTTTTCTGAAACTAGCTGTTCAACATTCCAATATTGCCCCCAAAAAAAACAAAAACTATTAAAATATATTCCACAGATGTCGAGCATCTTTTGTCTGAAAAAAGGAGGGCTCGAAGAGAGTGGCAATTGCACAGATCCCCTCAACTTAAGAACTTACTTAAAGAGTGTACAAAAAGACTAAGAAAGTTACTGCAGACTAAGAAATCGGCTTCACTGGAAAAATATCTTGAGGAGCTTGATGCAACCCCACAATCAAACTACTCATTATGGCGTGCAGCTAGAAATCTAAAAAGGCCAGTTGTCTCTAAACCACCATTAAGAAACTTGAATGGAAGTTGGGCAAGAAATGATGTTGAAAAAGGAAATCTGTTTGTCAATCATTTAAAAAACGTATTTACCCCAAATATATATCACGATATTGCGGTCGAGTTACCACCTGTTGCTGCTAGAGCAGCTGTTCCGCTAAGATTTGAGATAAGAGAAATCGAAAAAGCTATTTGTGATTTAAACCCCAAAAAGGCTCCTGGTTTGGATAAGATCAGCAACAAAATGCTTTTGGAGCTACCCAGCATAGCAAAGAAAATTATTCTTTTAATTTTTAATGCTATTTTACGCCTTGAATATCCTCAAAAGTGGAAGGTCTCCTTAGTCACCATGATACCTAAACCTGGAAAGGATCACACAAAAGTTGAGTCATATAGGCCTATAAGCTTACTTTCTAATATATCAAAGCTGTTTGAGAAGCTGTTAGCGTCAAAATTAACCCCAATTTTAAATGAAAACAGATGTATTCCTAACCACCAATTCGGCTTTAGAAGAGAACACAGCACAATTGAGCAAACCCATCGTATAGTAAACGCAATAAGAAAGCCTTTGAAGAAAAAAAATATTGTTCCGCTCTCTTCATCGATGTTTCTCAAGCTTTTGATAAAGTCTGGCATGAAGGCTTATTACATAAATTGAAGCTCAACTTACCAGTAAACACACACAAGCTGTTAGAAAGCTACTTAGTCGGTCGAAAATTTATTATTAAAGAAGGTGATTATTTAAGCTCTCCTCAGCAAATTGACGCTGGAGTCCCTCAGGGAAGCATCCTGGGCCCACTTTTATACTTAATATATACCTCGGATATGCCAACAAACAACTACACACAAACTTCAACATTTGCTGATGATACAGCTTTTTGAGCGTGCACAAAAACCGTCAAGAAGCATCTCGATACCTACAGGATCATAAATTTCAACTCGAACTTTGGCTAAAGCAATGGAGGATAGAGGTCAATGAGCAAAAATGCGTACATATTACATTCACCTTGCGTCGGGAATCATGCCCCCCTATTAAAATCAATAATCAAATAATACCTCAAAATTCGCATGTAAAATACCTCGGTATTCATCTAGATCGCCGTTTAACGTGGAAAAGCCATATAGAGGCAAAATTAACTTAAATGAAACTAAAAGCCATCCAAATTCATTGGCTTATTGGAAGAAACTCTGTCCTTAGTCTCGACTGCAAACTTCTTCTTTACAACTCCATCTTAAAGCCAATCTGGTGCTATGGTATTCAGTTATGGGGCACTGCCTCGGCCTCTAATATCGAAAAAATTCAAAGGCGCCAAAATAAACTACTTCGAATAATCACAGCTGCCCCTTGGTATGTTAAAAACTCAAATATTCACAAGGATCTTAATGTTCCATTAGTTAAAACTATGATTACGAAATATGTCGTAAAATACTTAAAAAGGCTCGAATTGCACCCGAACCCACTAGCACGAAATATTTTAAATGATAGCGGCCACACTCGCTTAAGAAGAGACACTGCAGCACTTATCCAATTAAATGAGCGATAAACACCTATAAAAGTGAACAGAACCCGCGATGAAGAAAATTTTTGTCTGGCACTGGCAGGACAAAAAATAACGTATTAGGTTAAGATTTGATTAATTATTGTTAGTTCATAGTTAATATATGAAGATTCAATAAATAAATAATGAAGAAAAATAAAAAAAAAAAAAACTTGTTTCGTGATGCATTCGTATACAAATTTAAATTTTAAGACTAAATTCTTTAAAGATACAGACTTTATCTTTATTTTTTTTAACCGCTCCTGTTTACCGTTGCAAGCAAACATGTGTGAACAAGCAAACATGTTCACTTATGCACTGAAGACAAAGTTCTTTAAAGTTATAGACTTTGTCTTTGTAGCAAGGATGCTTAGTTTTTAAAAAACAAAGAAAAAACAAATACGTTTTTCAATCCCTTATTAGCAAAGAAATTAATCGTTGTAGCAAATATTTTATCTTTACGGGAAAGATAATTTCTTTGATTAAGCTTCAAAGAACTTTAGTCGTTTGTGTTAAAGACGCACCATTTGCTTGTTTAAAGAATAAATCATTGATGCTAGGATTTTTTCCTTCTGACAAAGATATTTTCATTCCAATTTTACAAAGACGTTTTTTCTTTGATTTTAAAGCTTTTAATTTTCTCAGTGTAGAAGATCCCAAATACGCACTAAAAATATAACAAATATGCACTATAAACTTTTTTTTCAATTTTTATTTATTGAAAATTTCTACAGTCAAATCCCGATAATTCGTACCCCGTAATTCCCGATAATTCGTAATAAACTGTCGGTCCCTTGAACAAATCTCGTTAATTCGTAAAATTTCCATACATTTTGGTCCCCTCGATAATTCGTAATTTTTTTTTCAAATAAAATTGTTTTTACCTCTTATAAATCGTAAGTGTTTGCTAAGTACCGCTTATAATTCGGAATAAAAACCACAGAAACATGGAAAGAATGATTTTTTGTTTACCGCTATTTTTTTTGCGTGGGTCTTGTTGTTGCTTGTGTGTGTGTTTATTTTCTTAAGATTTTAAACAATTGTCTTTTCTGTTTTTTTTATTGTTTTAGTAAATAAATTGAAAAAACCCCGTTAATTCGTATCAATTTTATTTTAACCCCGCTAAATCGAAAACCCCTATAATTCGTAAGATATGGCCGGTCCCTTGCGATTACGAATTATCGGGGTTCTTCTGTATATTTAATATGAACTAACAATAATTAATAAAATCTTTTCCTAATACTTTGTTTTGTGCCTTGCCAGTGCCAGACAATAAATTTCGCCATCACGGTTGCTGTTCACAAATGTAGGTGTTTATCGCTCTTCTGATTGGGTGAGTGCTGCAGTGTCTCTTCTTCTTAAGCGAGTGTGGCCGCCATGATTTAAAATATTTCGATCTAGTGGATTTGGGTGTTGTTCAAGCCTTTTTAAATTTTTTTTACCGCATATTTTGCTATCATAGTTTTTACTAATGGCACATTGAGATCCTTATGAATGTTTGAGTTTTTAACATACCAGGGAGCGGCTTTGATTATTCGAAGAATTTTCTTTTGGCGCCTTAGAATTTTTTCGATATTAGAGGCCGAGGCAGTGCCCCATAGTTGAATAAAACACTATAAACTTAAAACATTTTCATAAGAAATTGTTTTTTAATTTCATTGTCAGGTCAAAAGTATTTGAAATTAATTTTATTTTTGAAATCCTTAATTCTTTTTGCAAAACATTTTGGATTTTGTTTCTTAATTTGTCGCGCTATTCTTCCTTACACATTGTTAATTTTACTTTCTGCAATATCAATTAATTTGACTTGAATATTAAAAGAACTAAGTCCCTCCTAAATGGATATTGTTTCACCAATTCCAGTAATTGGAAAATACAAATGCTAATTTGCTTCTGATGTTATTAAAATTTAATATTTCTTTTAATTTTCATTCTTAAATTACTCAAAATCTTTTGAATAGAATCTTTTTCATCAGGCTGTAGTGGAAGCGGAATCAATGGATACATCTCATTGCAATACTATCGAATTTTCTCTGTATCGCGGTATAACCCATGTGCCAATCAAGTAACTTGTTACAGTCTTGAATAAAATATTTTAAACACATTGGAACAAATAACCATGTTAGGTGCTGCTTCGGTTTAAAATAGAAGGATCTTTTGTCAAAATCTTGAAAATCTTGTATTAAAAGGAAAGCTCCAAAATAGGTTATTTATTGATTTTTAAATTTCTTTGGAAGTTTTTTTTATGTGTATTTAAAATTTGTTTTGATAAATTTTTTTTTATAATATGGAATTTAAAAAAAAAAAAATCACTGACAAATTTTGAAATATGGGCAAATCCTGTGTGACGAGCGCTACATTCGTAAGCGTTTTCTGATTGAAATATAAACATTTTTTGGTCTTTCAAAAGAGATAGCTTAACAGACGCTTTTTGACAGATAACACATTATTATCTGTCAATTTAATCTTAACTTTAGCTAACTTCAAGTTGTAATAATGGCCCTTAGTGACATTAATATGTACTTACAAATATCATATATCATAATTTCTTAGCAAGTATTTGTTGCGAAATAATTGATCACAAAGTTTTGTGACGCACGCCACAAACAGTGGAAGTAACTTAAACGGTTGAAGTGTGTTTTCCTAATTTTCAGCGAATTTTGGATTATAAGGTATACAAAATCCAATTCCTAAAAGAAAGATGACAATAAGAGAATTGTAAATTCACTTATTCGCAGCCAAAAAATGTTGTGATTTTTTTACAAAAGCCGTGAACTCTTTGTGACGCACGCCTCACAACGCACGCTACAGTTTTTCTAGAAGTATATCATTATTATATTTTATATATTTTAACAAAACAAATTATATTTTTATGAATTGTATTTCTTAAACTAATTTCTTAACTAAATCAACTTAAATATCAACTTTATTTTTAATGAAAATTATATTTTGATGAGTCTGCTTAAGTGCTATTTTAAGCACAAAAATCACCTAAAATAATGCAAAATTCACGTATAACATTAAGAAATCAGGTGTGGGGTAGGATTATGTAAACATTTTTGTATTAATGTTCATTGAAATACATATTTTTTAATATAAAAATGATATTATACATCTACTCTTATATTACATTAAAAAAATTAATTTGTAAAATTTTTGCTTAAATAGGCAAAAATCTGCGTTTTCACAAAAGTATGCAACAAAATTCAAAAATAAATCGATGCCATTTTAACGCAAATTTAATGATTCGGAAAGATAATTGGTCGACATCGTTCTTATACTCGACAAAAAATATGCATTTGCATGGAAATCGCATCCCTACTTATAGTTCGTATCCTACTGAAACGATGTTGCTGGATTTTAATCCCAAGCTTCTTAGGAAAACTAAAAGCAGTTTTACAGGAATATTTTTTTTTCGTTTAGGTTGTTCGAAAGTGAGTGTGTTTTCAACAGACGAACTTATGGACGGACAGACAGTCTGTCCGTCGACTTAGAATTACTCAGGGACCCAGAATATATATGGGCATTTCCCTAGAATGGTCTACCAGGATGAAAAAATAAAATGTTGATTACCATCGTCTTTTATTGTTTATTATTGGATAAAAGTTTATGTTCTTATAAAAGAATGGTTTCCTGGCATATCTGAGCTGTTTTACTTGAGGAAATTGGGCTGGAAACTGGAAAATTTTATAATTTCCTGTATTTTCTACTTCTAAAGAAATTTTTATGTACATATTTTACATGCAAAAAATTTGTTATGTTTACACTCTTTCTTCATAATTTCTCCATTACAATCAATTGTAAAAAGAGTATTAAGTTTTTTTGTTAAGGAAATTTGAAGACATTTATGGTAAAATGCATGGTGATAATAATAAAAAACAAGTAAGAAAGTATAGTCGGTCAAGCCCGACCATATGACACCCTACATCACAGTATTTAAAAACACATCATGCTTATGTGTCCATATAAATATGAATTTATCTATGTTTATAAACGTCATGAAAAACGGTTTAAAAGTTTGTGAGAGGCAGAAATTGCCCCCTACCTCCCCTTGTGATCCTATTTTTGAAAATCTGTATTGCTTATGTGTCCAAATAGATATGGATCTATCTATGTTTTAATTTTCATTTAAATCCGTTTGAGAGGCAGAAATTTTAAAAATGCAAAGCTTATGTGTGTATTTAAATATGGATCTATGTATGTTTTAAATTTCATAAAAATCGGTTTGATAGTTTCTGAGAGGAAGAAATTACCCCTATCTTACCTCGTGGTGACATGATTCGATCCATTTTCAATAGGCTTGGTCCTTGTGCCAATAAGAACCTAAGACCCAAATTTTATCAAATTATCTCCAAAATTATGACCTGTACTTTGCGCACAAGGTTACATGGACAGCCAGCCAGCCAGCCAGTCAGCCGGATGGACATCGTTAGTTCGACTCAGAAAATTATTCTGAGTCGATCGGTACACTTTAAGGAGGGTTTAGGACCAATTTTTTAAGGCGTTACACACATCAGCACAAATGCATAATACCCTCTCCACTATTGTGGTGTGGGTATAATATATGGAAAAATCGTACGTTCGCGACCGGTACATAAGCCAATTAAATAAAAATCAAGAGAGATATTTTATTTTGTAAAAACTGGATGGAGACCTTCATTAATACACTTTTAAAATAAATTAATCACTTTTGAAAATTCCGTTTCATTACGCAGATTTTTACATTTCACTACTGTCAGCCAAAGTTGACTTCTATTTTGCGTACGTTCGTGACCACACGTTTATAACTCTTATTATGAAAACTTAAGCTCGATGAAATCCATCTTTTCTACTAAACACAGAGCTACCCAAATGCTATCGAATCGCAAAAAAAATGCTAGGAAAAGTTTTTTTTTCTATATTATTTGTACATCACAGCCCTTAACAACTGTCCACATATAAAGTGACCGTCGAGCCCCAGCAATGCTGTCTCTTACCAGTTCGAAGACCTCCAAAATCCCTAGAGCTTTCGCCAAAAATATACTGCAGTCGTCAAGCAGCCTATTTGAGCTTTTAGTATCTATATCTTTTAGGTAGACTCTTTTACCCGGTCCCCTTATCCTGGATATATCAGCAATTCTGAAGTATCGCCGATATATCGGTATCGGTATTCGTTAATTCCATAATCGTTATCTATTGGTGACTAAATTGTAGATAGGGTCCACAATATTGTCGTCAACGGCACTATTAAGGTAATGTCGCTAATCAGACATTAACGACTTTATGAGAAAAAAGTCGTTTATATAGTCGCAAATGACAACTTTATTGAATGAAAGAAACCATTGTGCGACTTATTGCAAAATGTAGGACAAAATGGAAATAATATGGCAAATATTATTTTCAATAATATTGCAAGTGTATGGGCTGCTTTAAAAGCACATACAAAAATGTTGCCCAACACTGTTTTAAATACATTAAACCAGCGTTTAAAAAGCTGCAGTTGAGATAGTAAAAGTCATAAGATTGTGCTGTAACTTCGACATCTTCATTTGTCATTGGACAAAAATAAACCGTTGACTTTACTTCTGATTCATTAAATGAAAACAGTCGCAGTGAAGGCAAAAGCAGAAAACGAAATGTTGTGCACAACAAAGAACATCGGCAGTCAACATGTTCGGAAGTGTTTTGTTTGACCGACTGAAACTTTTAAAAAATCCCGTAGTTAACGAAGATGGGACGTTGCATTTGTGTTTTTGTTTCCATATTTTTTTTTAAATAATACATGCGTACATAAATACATAAATATGTACATACATATTTATTTATTTTAAAGCTTAACAAATCTTTTTAATTTTTTGAAATTAAATAAAACTTTAAATAACATTATCGCTTTCATATTCATACAAAGAACACAACGTCCCATCTTCGTTAACCTCGGTATTTATTAAAAGTTTCAGTCTGTCAAACCAAACACTTTCGAACATGTCGGCTGCCGATGTTCTTTGTTGTGTTCAACTTTTCGTTTTTTGCTTTTGCCTTCACTGCGACTGTTTTCATTTAATGAATCAGAAGTAAAAGCAACGGTTTATTTTTGTCTAATGAAAAATCAGAAAGTGGAAGAAAAAGCAATTTTTTGATTTTGACTGCAGCTTTTTAAACCCTGCATTAAACAAAATCAAACAACAGTACGCATGATGGTTTTTTAATTCATTATTTAACATTTATAAAGTATACGCACTAGAATGAAAATAGTTACAATATTTATTTAATTTACATAGTAAAAGTACTAAATTTACCTGTGTATAAATAAATATTTTTTATTAATAAATATTAAGATGCTTTTGTGCTAGAGCGGTTAATACACTGAAAAAAATTCATGATATATTTTGCGAAAGAAACTTTCGTAGATATTCTACCTCAAAAAGTAACGTGCATATTTCGTGTATAACTTAAAAATGCGGGATTTGCAACAGAGCAGTGGTCAATAAAATAATAATCATTTTTTCTTGGTTAAATGTTTAACAAAATAGTGTGCACAAATTTCTTCGTTACTTTATCGAAAATGCCGAGACCTCATTAGCAGCATTTGCAGAATTTTTGCTTATCGATTCCCACCGAAGCGTTTTCTGCCGAATTGATTTGAACTTGCGCGAGATGGTTTGTGCGATTCAATTATGGTGATTTTGGCCATCTAAAAAATAAATTGAAGGCATTGCCTTACGAAAATTGTTGTAAAACGCAGAAAGAACGGGCAAATTATATAGAAATGTATTTGGGAAGCAGGATTCAATCTAAAGCAAGAAAATTGGCTATGACACGATTTAAAGCCGAGAGCCTTTAGAAGAAGATTTTGCATTTTCTTTTTTAACGCAAAAAGTACTTTTTGCATCGAGTTATTGTTGGCAATAAAAATTGTATCCACAACGAGAACGTGAAATTCAGGAAATCGTATATGAAGTCCGAACAACCAGCCTTATTATAGCAAAAGCCGAATCCGATGGCACCAAGATAACAGTCTTATTTGGTGAGACCAAAAAGAGTCAAATATCAGCTACTAAAATGGGGTCAAACGTTTTTAGGAGAATAGAAAATGCAGGAGAAGAGCGCTTAAAACGTTGTATGTAAAAAGAAATCAGAAATTTTGGTCTGGCATTGACAAGTTGTAAACTTGAAAACTATAATTAGATTTGACTAGATGACCCGTGCGAATATTTCGCAGCGTTAGTTGTCAGTTAGTTTGTAACATAAAATGAAAATAATTAATAGAAATTTTAGTAACTTCAATACATTTTAAAATATAATTTTTATCAATGAAAATATTAATTTTTAAATTTCTAATTATTTTTCGTCATTAGTGTTGAAATAAGCTTTAAAATGAGATATCATTCATTAAATTTGATGCGGTGGTATGGGAGATATTTGCAACCGACAAAAAAAGTACTTTAGAAATAATATATATGATGATTAATTATTGTCAGTTTATATTTCAATGTATGAAGATTCCATAAAATAACATGAAAAAATACGTTTACAGGGAACCTGTACCGAACACATTTGAATCGTTTAAAACGAACATAAAGCCGTACTATTTTATCACATGTTGCAAGACTAGTTGAAAAAAATCTAAACAAGTACTAAAGTAGTGGTTGGGAAGTATTAACTCATCAGCCTGATAAAACAGCCTCCATACAGTCGACATAGTTTCATAAAATTGTTTGAAATGTTATTGAATTCTTTGTAATTTTGATTCCAAAAAAATAACAACCTTTTTCATTCAGTATAAAATCCAACACAGAAAAAAATCGTTGTCAAAAATTATCAAAACAATTTTTTTTAATATGTGAAAATTAAGATTTTTTCCCAGGAATATTTTAATAAGCGTGATGGAAACATATGCAAAGTTAAATTTAAGTTTTGTAACATTTGTGTTTAATTTTTTCGCTCAAAAATATTTTAAATTCACAGCAACTCACTAGTACATGTGGCGTTCGATTCAAAAGTATAAAGAGTCGAGCTACTTTATATACTTTGGTAATAAACCAGTATTTTTTATTGCCGTTTGTCACTAATTTGACAGGTAGATAAAGAAAATAATTATCTAAGTAAAGTACTATTTATCTAAAATGAAAGAAGATTAGATAAAACATTCCTTCCTGTTATTAAAAAAAGGTGGATAAAGGCCCAATAATATTCCGGCTAAACGCACAAATATTTAGCTTAATTCATTCATTCGATTCTAATCCGGACAAGTTTAAACGTGCAAACAAATTCGAAATATGTGCTGCGAAATGTGGTCCTAGAAAATATGGCCCCAAAAGGAAAATAAAAATTGATCCTAAATTAAGGGCTTTTTTCATAACCCAATTATTTTGTATGTATGTCGACCCAAAAACTTAAAAAACCCTTAAAATAAAATGAAATATGCCTTTATTTTGGGGTTATTGTTCTTTATGAAAAATCACCTTAAAGTTTTGATAAATTTTTATTCCAGAAAAGGTCAAATAGAAAAAAAGGTTATATAAGAAAATTGGGTTGCGGTCATATGCCCGAAACTAAGACTCACGAATACAAAATCCCGAATCCCAAGATCCCGAATTTCATAATCCCGAGGCTTAAAATTCAGAATTTCAAAATTCTGGAGGGCTGATTTCTAGTGCGAAGCGAAAACAATGGTAGCAAATCTAGGGATTAGCACTCTTTAATGCATTTGCGCATTTGTCTTTCGCCTTTTTTCTTTCGCAAATCATCACTATTTATTTTATTTAAACTTTAAATATAAGAATTGTCTCCTAAAATCATAATGCAGCCGCCATGGGTAAATGTTTGTATGTTGTTAAGAAATCGAGTGCAACATTTCAAAAAAGTATGTCAAAAACTTTTTCCTAAAATCTTTCAAAATATTTAGAAACTTATTAATAAACCAAAAGTGTTTAAAACTTGCGCTGACTATAACGATAAGATTACAATTGGTTCGTTTGAAACAAGCATTTGTCGAACAATGCCCGAAATATGGGGCCAGGCATTAAACCGAAATATTAAAGTTTGACAAAGATCACTTAAGTGTGGCAAGTTTAGTTTAAAACTAGTACTAGAGTAATACTAAAATAGTGGTAAGGAAGTTTTTAGTCACCAGCCTTTTAGATCTGTCTTTGTCCCGTCCAACTTTCATAGAATGTACACATTCTCTAATATACTATTCATTCCAGAACATGACATCCGAAATTGGCTTGATTATATTTTGGCCTCAAAAAAAGTGCAGTTTTTTTGCTTCCAGAATGACATCAGGGGGTCATATATAGCTGTTATTACTAAATATTGTACCAATGCTTCACAAAAAAAAAAAAAAACGCTTAAAATTTAAATTTGTAGGTATCTCGCGTTCTCAAAAGAAAGCTCAATCTTTGTTTTGTTTTTTTTTTCAAATTGGTCAAATTATCGAACAATCAGCTGTCGAAACGAAAAAAAAAAAAATTAATTAAAATTATTGATTTGGTTTTACGCAAAATTATAAAATTAAGTCTGCATTTTCAATTGTTATAATCAGGGAAACTATAGATATGATGAAATTGTATGTTTTTTCTGCCACTCCCACCACCCATACAACTGCAAAAATTTAAATTTAATATAATTCGCGTTGGATAATCAAAAAGTAAAAAAGCGGCGAGTATGCATGATAATGTTAAAAATAAATACAGTCAAATCCCGATAATTCGTACCCCGATAAATCGTAATTCCCAATAATTCGTAATAAACTGTCGGTCCCTTGAAAAAACCTCGTTAATTCGTAAAATTTCCATACATTTTGGTCCCCTCGCTAATTCGTATTTTTTTTTTTCAAATAAAATCTTCTTTACCTCTTATAAATCGTAATTGTTTGCTAACTACAACTTATAATTCGTAATAAAAACAACAGAAACAAGGAAAGAATGATTTTTTGTTCACCGCTATTTTTTTGGCGGGGGTTTTTCCTTTGGTTGTGTGTATGTTTATTTTCTTAAGATCAGTTTGTTAAATGAATAATTTTTATATATAAATTTTATATATTTTATTTTTAACAATTGTTTTTTGTGTTTTTTTTTTATCGTTTTAGTAAATAAATTGAAAACCCCCGTTAATTCGTATTTATTTTACTAAACCCCCGTTAAATCGAAACCCCGCTAAATCGAAAACCCTTATAATTCGTAATAAATGGCCGGTCCCTTGCGATTACGAATTATCGGGACTCTACTGTAATAGATAGATAGAAGTAACAATAAGTGTCTTATTTTTCTTCATTAATTTTAAGGAAATGCCCATATCCTCAAAATGGTCAACCAGGAAGGAAAAATAAGATGTTGATAATCATCGCCTTTTGTTGTTTATTATTATAAAAAAAAGTATATGTTTTTATAATAGAAAGGTTTCATAGCATATCTCTTAGTTAGGCTGGAAACTGGAAAATTTTATATTTTCTTTTTAAGTTACTTCTAAAGACATTTTTATATGATTATCTTACATGCAAAAAATATGTTATGTTTGCACTCTTTTTTTTCATAATCTCTACATTACAATCAATAGTAAATTGAGTATTACGTTTTTTGTTAAGGAAATTTTTACATATTTATGGGAAAATTCATGGTGATATTAATAAAAAACATATGGGAAAATTGTACGCTCGCGACCCGTACGTTCACGACCGGTACATAAGCCAATTAAACAAAAACCAAGGGAGATATTTTATAAGTAAATACTGGATGGAGACCTACATCAATACACACAGAAAACAAATTGGTTGGGAAACGGTTGCAGTAATAAAATATTGATCAAGTAACATAATTTATTATTGCAACTATTAAAAATGTATAGTTCTAACTGATTTGTAATTCTCTTGATTATTTAAACGTTATTCTAACTGAAATATGATTGCTTCAACTATTTTATTAGTTATGATAACTAATTTAATTTAGTTCTAAAAATTAGTACAAATGGTTACAATCACAACCGAATTAAATGCAGGGCAATACTGAATATTGGTCATTGTAATTAATAATTTGATTTCGTCAATAAATTTTGTAATATAAATGTTAATTCATTTATAGCAGCTAATTATTGATTGTAGGAATAGTTTCAATTCGGGTACAACAAATGAAAATAAATTTATTTGGAATTTACAACCAAATAAAAGCTAAAATTCCCAATTCTTTACTAAATTTGCTGTCAAAACATTTACTATAATAACATAATTTATAGTTTTATATTTAAACAATATATTTGCGGTCAAAAACGGAAAAGGTGCAAAAACTTATTTAATAGGGGTAAGTAATTAACGTATTTTTATAAGAATATATGTACATATCCCTGCAAACAAATATAAGATATCCCCTTAGGCAATAGTTTAGCAATATCTCAAAATTGTCACCTAGAAGAATATAATCAAAGTATGTACTTTTTTTATTTTCTTTCTTTTTATAGTTTTTAAGACCGAAAAAATTTTATTATTTAAAAATTTAATTAATTGTTAAAAATCATATAAAATATTAAAAATATTTACATATGAAAAAGCGTAATCTCCACGATAATGAATTTTAAAGCTATTAGGGAACTAAGGAAAGGGCAAGCTTCAAAATTTATGGACGAATTTTTACGGAAAACGAAGAAACATTTATTACAAGTGTCGTAAGTGGCGTAGATCAAGATGGCGGTGCGCAAAATAACCCCAGGAAATATGGCCCCAAAAGTAAAATGAAAAACGACATGAGACACAACAACACGCAATTTTGGCGCAATTTTTTGTTTTTTTTTTTGGGGTTATTTTTCATTTTTTCGTTAGGGTGTTTTTGCATTTTAAGTGGGATGAAAAATGACCCCAATATCAAGGAATGAAAAATGGCCCCAAATAACATCACAATTTTTACTTTGGGGCTATTTTTCGTCTACTAATAAAAAATGCAAATTTTAAGAAATGAAAAATCACCCCAAACATTTTTACACAAATTTTATAAAATTCTATGTAAAAGTTTTTAGGGATAGTATAAAAAACCCGAATTCCAAAGAAGAGAAAGTCCTAGCCGGTTATTCAGAGATGCTTTAGTTAGCGAAGCCGGTGTTTGTTATGCCATAGAGGAAAACATCATTGAGCCCGGCCGAAGGCCGGCTATTAAATGAAGCTTTACTGAGCGAAGCCAGAGTCCGTTATACCATAGAAAAGAAAATCCTTGCGCCCGGCCGGCTATGTAGCGAAGCTTTAGTGAGCGAAGCCAGTGTTCGTTATACCAAAGAGAAGAAAATCCTTTCACCCGGCCAAAGGCCGGCTATATAGAGAAGCTTTAGCTAGCAAAGCCAGTTTTCGTTATACCATAGAGAAAAAATTCCTTGCGCATGGCCAAAAGCACAACCATGCTATCAATCGTACGATTTTTAAAACTAAAACAGTATAATTATCCGGATTTTAAAATCGGGATTCTAAATTTGTGATTTTTAGCTTCGGGCATATGAACGCCACCGAAAATGTTTAATGTAACTTTCTTTGTGTTCTTTTTTGGGTTCCAAATTCATTATAAATTTTGAGGTGATTTTTCATAATGAAGAATAACCCCAAATTTAGGGTCATATTTCATTTTATTTTTAGGGTTATTTTTCATTTTTTTGGGGTAATTTTTCATTAAAAAAATGGGGCCATATTGCATTATGAAAAATAGCCCCAAATTTTGGGTAAATTTTCATTTATTTTTTTGGGGCCATATTTCCTGGGGCCATATTTCCTGGGGCCATATTTCGCAGCGCCGATCAAGATAACGTTTATTCGACTTTACAGCAAGATCAAGTTCATAATAACTTATTATTTTTGAGTGATTCTGATGAAATCGATGGAGAGTTAGAAGTACCTTTGAAAGAGTTTGAGCGCATTAGAGGTAAGCTAAGTAAGGTCAATTAAACATTCCATAAGCAATAATGCCATGAATAAATTGTTGGATATGCTAAGAAGTATATTATTATTATATATATTTATTAGTATTTTAATACTTTAACATTTGACTTTGTTTACATTTATGTGTTACAAAATAAGATTATTTTTCACAAAGTTTATACATTCTCTTCTAAATACATAATCGTTTTGTTCATTTTTAATGTTATTTGATAATGCGTTAAATAATTTTAGTCTGTGGTTACTCGCAGGGTTGTCAGATTTTTTTGAGCTCCATCGCCAAACCGGATGTCAGAAATCGCCAAAAATCGCCAAGCGTCTATTTTGCTCAGTTTTCGAAATCTTTTTTAGTTTTATTAATTAAATTTTGCATACAAAAAAAAGCTGATATAATATTGCAGTCAAAAATCGCCAAAAACTGAGAAAACTACAAAAAAGTCGCCGAAAGTAAATTTTGCTTAGTAACTGTTATTTTTATTTTTTTTTTTAACATAAAATGGAGAAAATTTATTTAGTTGAAAAAACTAAAATTTAGCACACAAGTCTATAAGATCGTACACTTGAGGCTCATCGATTTCATTACTGGTGTTTTGGCCTGCATACGTACTATTAGATTTAAGCAGTGTTTAAAAAACTGCAGTCGAAGTTGAAAAACTGCCATCTCTTCCACTTCTTCATTTGTCATTGGTCAAAAAAAACTTTTGCTTTTACTTGTAATTCATTTAATGTAAATAGTCGCTGCCACACCAAATCAAAAAGCGAAAAATTGTGGACAAATTTACGTTTTTTGTTCGACAGGTTTTGGTTTCGACTACAGTTTTTTAAACCTTGGAATTAAATAGTGACTGAATATAAAATTCACTTAAAATGACAATAAAACAAAAATCATGTGAAAAAAATTAGCCAGACTTTTTTTAAATTATGCATGTATATATTTATATATATTTAGCTGGAGAGGCCTAACTCATCTTATGTGAACAAAAGTGCAAATCTTTTATTTCAAAATCGCTGAAATAATATGAATGGTAAAAATAGCCAAGTAAATCGCCAGTTATATCAAAAATCGCCACAAAAGTCGCCAATCGCCAAATGGAAAATCCCATCGCCAACCACGTTTTAAAATCGCCACGTTTGGCGAGAAATCGCCATATCTGACAGCCCTGGTTACTCGTTGAAGTTTAAAGTCTTCTGCGTTTCTCAATCATACGGTTGAACATCATCCACATATCGTACTTGTTCGCATAGGTACGTTCCAGTACCAAAAGACGTGAGAATACTCAAACAGACACCAAGAGATATCTGTGCAACAGAAATGGGATCTGGCACATATACTAGATTTTAATGTAGATGCCCTTCCTCTATCAAAAATCTCAAATAAACAAGTGTGGCCCATATTGTGTAATGTTGTTACTGAAGAATATGTTTCGAAATTTTGTTATTTATATTTCTTTACTTTCATAACTATTAATTAAATTAAATATGTAATATGCATGCATATTACAAAGTGTTTTGTTGTTGCTGTAACAATATAAGTACATTCTGATCTTTCTTGTTTCTGAATTTTCGCTAGTTATATTATTTTACTTAATTTTAATTCAAAATGGTATTATTCGTAACAGTAATTTACATGTTTAATTTAAAATAAAAATATGTGCCTTTATGTGAATAAAAATGCTAAATCTTCTTTTTATCATCCCAATTATATATTTTGGCGATTTCTTCCTATTTTCTTATAAGTGGTTATCTGGCAATAATGCTAGTTTATCATCTAGAAGAATCGCTTTCGTATTGCTTAGGAGTATTGCTATCGAGACACGTTTCCTCCCGAAGAAATTATCTTCCGCAATACGAAATCGATTATTGCCGCAATAATATTTTTCTTCGAAGCAATACGTTTGGCAATACATATGGAGTATTTCTGTGTTTGCTGGGTATGTATGCACGTACATATGTATGTATTATTTTTCTTATAAATACCTGCGTACATTCATTCGTATATATGTAAAATCTACTGGGAATCTAATGAAGTGGGTTTTTGATCGTCGACAAGCGCAATTTTTAATCGTAGAAGATTCCTCGCACGGAAGAAACTGTTACACAAGATGATTCCTCGCTTTTTTTTAATCGTAGAGGGATTCGTTTGAGATTTGTGTAACATCAAGAATCAGATGAGACTCATGTAAGAATTCTCTTACAACTCGTGAGATGCTCAGCTAGGCTGTAGGAAATATCGCCAAAATTTATCGATTATAGAATTAAGTTTTTTTTCTTAACTTAACGAAAAGAGTAATTGTTTAAATGAAATAGCACTAAAAGACTTTTCCAGATTTTAAAAATAAATTCTCATGATGTTAACAGCGAATAAGTTAAGCCTCAAAACAAAAAAAGAATCATTAAAAAGTAACACGCTTTTAAAAATTAGTAATTTCATGTAAGTGTTGTTTTTAATTCACTGTAAAATATTCAAGTAAATATTTTTATCAAATATGAAAGAGCACTTGTTATTAAATAAGAAAATGCAAAAACTTTGCCTAATTTTTCAACAATAACAATATAACGGTTTATTGTTATTGTTGAAAAATTAGGCAAAGTTTTTGCATTTTCTTATTTAATAACAAGTGCTCTTTCATATTTGATAAAAATATTTACTAAAATGAAAACTCAAAAAACGACCTTTTTCCAACTAGATTAGCCAAATCTTACACTGTGGAAGAGCTTTTTATGAATTTTGACATCGATTTTTTAGTGCATATTTAAAACTTTTTTGCATGTTTTTAGTAAAAGAAACTTTTTGCAGCATTTTTTAAGTTTTTAGCACATATTTCACATTTTAAAGAATATTTTGATACATGTTCAGCGAAAGAATAATAAAAAAAAAGTTGTTTAAACCCCGCTTAGTTACGCATGGATTTTCTGTTGCTTTAATTTCGCAATCTACATTTAGTTTTCACTATGCAATTGTAAGCCAAAGCAAGTTAACATTAAATATGTATAAATTTCCTTGCAAACTGTCAAATAATTTACATAAGTCTGGGATCACACTATGAAAGTTTTCTTTCAGAAAGTCTGAGTTAATGGGTGAGAGAGGAAAGAAGAAAAGCATGTTCTCTTACCCTCTTACCAGTAAACTCAGACTTTCTGAAAGAAAACTTTCATAGTGTGAGTCCAGACTTAGCAAAAAATAGGGGAAATACAATAAAATACGTTTGTTCTGCAGACGTATTCTGTAATTCGCTAGAAATAAATCTCTATCGCTAAAAATCTATAAAGTTGATTTAGCGATATTTGGCTACGAATGCAGTTCTGTAATGTGCATTGCTAAATTTGGCGATGCCATACAAATTTAATTCGACGCAGATTAAGCTTTAATGTCATCGCTAAAATTTTTAAGTTTTGTATTCTCAAAGGCAATTTAGCGATCGAGATTAAGTTTTAGCTAAGTGAATTACAGAATAAAAAACAAAATAAAATGTGTGCAATAGTTACAAAGAAATCTGGACCCAAGGTTTAGTTTCCGATCGACTCAGAAAAACTTTTTAATGAAATCGTTCTATGTCCATCCGTCTAGCTATTGTAGTTTTGTAGATAATTTAATAAAATTGGTAAAAACGTTAACTGTTATATGGATGAAGCCTATTTAAATGGTAAGAATCGGTCTATTATTTCGTAAAGTCCCCACACAAACTTTTTTCTGAAAAGACTCTTTGTGTTCATTAACCATATGCCCGCCCAGGCTGGCGGCGTCTTCTTTGAAAATGAGGTCGTCCAAGCAGTAATCGTGAATGGTGTTCGCTATCGCGAGATTAAAATGGCATTCTTGTAGCCATTTTGAGAGTATGTTAATCCTGAGGATATGCACCTAGACGATTTGTGGTTCCAACAGGATGGTTCCACTTGCCACACAGCAAACGAAACAATGGCTGGAGAAATTCGATCATGTGATTTGACACCGTTGGACTTCTTTCTTTGGGAATATTTAATAGAAAATGGTTAAGCCAATAAGCCAGGAACAATTCAAGAGCTAAAGGATAAGATGATTCGGTACATAAATGACATTGATCTACAATTATATCTCAGCGTCATTTCAAATACAGACCATCGGATAAAGGTATTATGCCACCGTAGCCGTGGCGAGCAACTGGACGATATTTTATTTCACACATAATTGTCTTTCTATCCTTCTTAGATTCTTCTATAATAATAAAACATTTTAAGATAGTACTCTGAAAACTTTTTATTTTACTTACAATTAACATGCTGCGTTTTGGTAGGACCACCCTTTATATATGAAAATCAAAGAGCCGATGCACTTGCTAAGGCCGCCATTACTATAAATTTGAGTGACATTAGTATTCTTTTTTAAATGTGGTAAACAATTAATTGCTTAAATAGGTTAGGTAAGGTTAGGTTCCATTGGCAGCCATAATCAAGCACCATTCCATTAATTAGTTCCCGTTGTGTTACCATGTCACACAGTCTCATAACTCTTCCTCGTCGCCCCAACTTATACATAAGTCATTATAAGGGAGCCCCAGTCTCTGGCCGTGCCTCCCAATGGGCCAGTGGCCAGTTATAACCACAATTAGGGGATTTCAAGACAACTGTATTGCCCGCTGTGTCCTTTTTTCTCTATGATGGGCCAGATTTTCCTGGTTTCCCCACAGGTAGTTTCATCGTGCCACCTCTGACTGGCAATAAGATGAAACTTGTGCGCTATAAGTTGCTTACTCCTTGGGAGTGAAATACCTACATTATATGTTAAACCGTCTCGATTCAAGGTAGTGCCTGCATATGACAACGAATCCGCCATGCAGTTTCGCTGTTTGTCCCCGTGTCCGTGGACCCAAGTAAGGGTGACCAGTGAATGTCTCGCTATTTCCTCTAGAGACATCCGGTATTTTCGGACAATTCTCAATATGATGAACACATTCTTAAATACTTCAGCTTATTGCTTGGGACAGATTGGGAAAGTTTCCACCTCTCTAGCGGGACGATATGCATATAATATAACTGAGAAAAATTAAAGTGGACACAACTGGTCGTTGGGCAGTTGCCGAATATGCTAGAAGGTTAATGGCCTGTTCGTACATGTAAAACAAAAATCATATTTTCTAATTTGCAACGATTTTTGTAGAAGCTAAAGCGATTTCTTTGCAAATATTTTAAATTTGCCTTGATGAGTCCCTGACTGCCTATTGGTTGCAAATGGGGTACAATCTCGAAAATTCGTCTGTAAAACCTGTGATGTTGGGCTTTACTGATTTGAATTTTTTATTTGTTTTTTTTATGCAAATATGCATATGACATTTTTGAAAGTTAATATTTTGTTTCTAAATAATCAATTTTTGGTTTTTTTTTTGCATATTTTTAACCAGTTTAAGTGCGTAATTGATGCGCAAAAACATTTTATTTAGAGCACACATTCCCTGGTGATAACAAATTTCGTTTTAGTTGGAAAAATTTTATTTTTGCGAGCTTTACCAGAAATTTAAAGAAAGAAACTTGTTTTGTAAAATATTTTAAGTGTCCGAAAATAAATTAAAAAAAATATATTCTAATATTTGTTTTACAAGACATAAATAATTGTTCCTTTAATTGTGCCTTAACCAAAAAAAAGTTTAATGTCCTTTAACTGCGATGACATACAACAACTTTTTTTTTAACAATTCAGCAAAAAAAAAAAAAGAAAAAAAAACATTTTGGTTTATCCACAAATCTTTAGAGATTCTTGAACTTCGTGTAGAAAGAATACTGCTTTAAGGATTTGCACATTTCATTTGTCCGCATAAACTGTCATTTTGCTACAAGACAAATCTTGCGAATGCCCTTTTATTTCTGGGCCGACAGCATTCAATGATAGAGATAAAGATAAAAAGTATTATATAGAAAGGTCATTAATACTATAATTCTAAGGATTAATGTACGTGTTTCACCAAACTATAAGAAATGTTTTAGTTGACTGTGACATAGTTAAGATAATATTAAATTATACTTTATCTTATTATTTTTAAGGCTGACAGGGATAAAGAAGATAAAAAATAAATAAATATAAAGAAGGATAGTGATATCTTTTTTTGAATGAATACAAAATTTGTACATACTGTACACACACACTCTACACTCATGCAAGTATTTAAGTAGAAAGTGAGAAAATAAAGCGTAGCTTATCTAACCGTATGATATTCGTCACCACTAACGAGTATGGATGGAATGATTGTATGGATTACATATTAGACGTATGGAGTATAATAGACAAACCACCAAAGTAATGAGGTTTAGGATACCGAAAAGATTATTTTTACCAAAACTTATAAAAATACGTAAATTTGTATTAGATTTATTCCTATTAAAGTGAATATTTATTTCGATGCGATTAACGTGGTAGGTCATTGTGCGTGTAATAGTCTGGGTGCTAATTTTGGTAGTCGTGATCGCATGCTTTTCTAATTCTAAAGAAATCTTATTTCTTATTCTTTTAGTCAATACTGAAAGAAAAGAAATTATTTTTTCATTATTGTTTAGCATTTATTTGAGTTTTTCCAACACTGAAGAAATAATTTCGACTTGTTCAGTATCGACTGAAGGAATCGAAAAATTATTCGAGCACGACTGCCAGAATTAGCCTCCAGGTAGAGTCGAAAGGACTCCGCATCGATTTTTGCCAGCAACAATATTTGTCATGACATAAGGTTAGGTAAATATGGCAGGCGCCCTAAGGCATAGCTCACATGGATCCAATAACAGGTGATAACACCTCAACCTAACCAACTGGCAAAAGTCGCTTTTAAGCCACTTCGCCACACAGAAAAAAATAAAAATTGATTTCAATTAAAACATTTATGATATTAATTAAAAAATTAATTTAATTTGCACAAATTAATAGTATCAATTAAACCAACTTATAGTATTAATTAAACGTTTAATTTACTTGATTAAACGTTTAATTCACTTAATTAAATTTTTAATTAAAACTGATTTTATTTTTGATTAATGCTTTAATTGGTGACAAATTTTGGAGAATTTTTTCTGTGCACTAAACCACATGTTCAGTGATTAAACATTTACCGTCTTAAGCCATCAAAGACAGGGCGATTGCAAAGAAAATGTTAAATCGACTCATCTTCTTCGTCATCGCTTTAGCTTCTACAAAAATCGTTGCAGGGATGTTTTAACCTTCTAGCATATTTGGCAACTGCCCAACCAACAGTTGTATGTATAAGGTTTCTCAAATAAACTTTAGGTAGATTTAGCGCATATGATGTCCTCTGCATGTTTATGATAGACCAAATACTGTTGGCCGCTGGAGAAGTGGAAACTTCCCCATCTGTTCTTAGCAATAAACTAAAGTATTTAAGGAATTAATTGCTTACCAATTGTAAAAGGAACACTAATACCGATCAGATTTGAAGTAATGGTGGCCTTAGCAAGTGCTGGATGGACAAATATGTGTGAAACAAAATATCGGCCAAATGCTCGCCACGGATAGTCCATATTTTTAATGACTCTCGGCCGTAATTGTTGTTCAATATAGTTAATGTGCAGAGTTTTCTCATCCTTTAGCTCTAGTTTTTTTCTTGGGTTATTGGCGTACACCTTTTATCTTTAATATCGTCAAAGAAAGAAGTCCAACGGCGTCAAATCACATATTTGTAGCGGCTTATTAGCATCGCCACGACGTGAGATAGCACGGCCATTCAATTTCTCACGCAAAGGTACTGGGCGAGCATGCACAGGTGTTTTTACATTTTGTAGAGACCGGGTTTGCTGAAATTTGTGCACAATTTTCCCGACTGGGGATACATTTAGTCGATTATGCTCACAAAAAAAAAAAAAAACCCGCGAGCTGTACAAAATGCATTTTAATAAGAATGCCCATTTCTGTAAAAGGCTTAAAAATCTTAACGCATTTCTCAATTGTGTACCTATCCATGGTTGAATTTGTCAAATACTGAAACAAAGAAATGTCAAATTAAATTGTGTCATAAAACTTGAATTTAAGGTGTGACTTACAATAAGTATCGAGCATAATGCTTGGACCACCCTTTATATATTTCTAGGTATACATACATATGAAGGTAATGCTAGTTTCACACTTGGTTTTTTGAACACGTTTAAGCAAAATATTGATTAAGCTAATCAAAGCCGTTCACATTATATTTGAGATGATTAAGATGACAGTTGATTAAGAAAAACTCACAACAAACAAATTTATATTTCTTTAAAGTAATCCAAATATATAAAAATACTTTAATAAAGTTATCAGAAGATTATTTTAAACTTATTAATGATGAAATTGTTAAAATTTATGAATATTTAAGGAAAAAAAAACATTAAGTAAAAATCGTGGTTGCTTGTACACATGAGGGGTACGTTCATGGTGGCCGATTTTACATTATACTCAGTGTGAGGTATGTTAAGAGGATTCAATGCGATTAAAGAAGTGATTTAGTTTTAATCATGACAATTTCAAGTGATTAACAAATCACTTAAATTTATGGGTTATCTTCTCGATGTGGATGTAATTAGAGCTTAATCACGTTTGACGTGCTTAAATGCGTTTAAAAATCCTAGTGTGAACATAGTTTAACTGATGAGGATCTCACTATCTCTTTAATATACGACCATCATTCTAAAACAGCTCTAGAATTGGTACACACATTCTAATTTGATGGCCGCTTTGCTATCATGAATATTACCGCCTAATATCGAATGTCACTGAATTTATTCTGCTGCTACTGAAATTTCCATTAGTTCGGCTTCATCCAAAAAGATTTCACAAAACCTAAAAGAAGACTTTAACCTGCCTTATTAAAAGTGTTTCATTATTAAAACTTAACTTTAAACTAAAGTGAGCGCTAAAGTAAAGTTGTAATAGTGTAGCACTTTTTATACGGCCGATTAAATCCTACCTTTAGCTGACGGTAAGTTGTGAAAACGGGACTAAGGCTATTTGACTTCGTAAATATTGTAAAGCATTTGCTGCAGAAACTTTCTTACATTCGCTTTTGAAACTACATTCATAAACAGTCAGTTTATCTATTCTTACATTTCCCAACAATTGTTTGGCATTTTCCCCCCACTAACTGCTTATTTCACGATGTCACTCGAACGTTTTCGTTCGCACAAAGTACATGCAAAACAAATTCTCAAAGTTTGTTTTTGTTTTACATGTTATTTGTGCGAACGAAAACGTTCGAGTGACATCGTGAAATATGCAGTAAATTTTGTTATTAGTGAGTAAAAAGAAAAACAAAACTAAAAGCAATTTGCCAGTTCAGTTTTTTTGCACGGGCACTCGCAAATTTATTATCAAAATTATTTTCGGGAATACAAATTTTTTTCTTTTTTTTATAGTGTATTGCAGCTTTCAGGTATTCGGTTTCAATTCTCTCCTGCTCTTTTATTCGTCTTTCCTCCTTCCCAGACAAATTGGCGGCGCCAATCTCAAATACTTATTTCGCAGCAAATATATCTTATATTGACCGGGACTTATCGAATGTTATATGTTACTGCATTCAGCCGTTTGGGCTTGGCACATTATCTTTTTAATTAATAAAGTTTCTCTTTTATTTATAAAATTTAAGGACCAATTCCTGCCAAAATTTGGAACCATTAAATAAGTTGCAACAAACCACACTCAAAAGAAAAATCGATCCATCCGTACTCAAATCAATCCGTGGCGGTATATATAGTACGGCGAGTATGGATTTTCTTGAATCAAGTACAGAAAGAATGATTCAAGTACGGATTTTCATTCGCGAAATACTTTTCTTATCCATAATTAAATCCCAAATTTGTACTTAAAATAATCCGAAAATGAGATTGATTGAAACAAATATTGAATCAATCTCAAAATGCGCTTGATTCAAGTATTTTTAAGTTGATTCAATCCCGAATTCGTACTTGAAATAAGCCAAAAAGGGCAATGAGAAGAAGAATTTTAGTATGATTGATTAACTTACCCATTCTACACCTTGCAGAATTTTTACTTTAAAAACTTATGGCCGATTTCACAAAATTATTTAAATATAAACAAAGTATATTTATTACAAGTACATGCAAGTGATCAGCTGTTCAGTTGTTTTATTTTCGATAGTGTCAAAATTTGCTTACATCTTAGTGCGCCATGATTTTTTTTTTGTTTTCTTTATGTTTGGCTGTTTGACAGTATCAAATGTTTTTACACAAACAAAATGAATGTTGTTTTTTTATTGTTGATTTGTTGTAGACTTGCATGTACTTGGTATAAATA
This sequence comes from Pollenia angustigena, assembly GCA_930367215.1. Classification (NCBI taxonomy): domain Eukaryota; kingdom Metazoa; phylum Arthropoda; class Insecta; order Diptera; family Polleniidae; genus Pollenia; species Pollenia angustigena. The sequence continues at coordinate 41,273,451 of OV884058.1, read as the reverse complement.
TACTTTGAATATAAATTTTTGTTAAAGATTCGATTTTCATGTCAAATAAAAATAAAATTATATGAAATAATGTATTCTGCGAGCAGAATACAGAACAACTAGACAAAAACTAAATAAAACTGGTAAATTTTCTTTTAAAATGAGAGACAACCGGCTTTGAACTTCGCTTTTCATAAGGACTCAGAATATATATACTATAAATTATTTTAAAGTCACGGTCGTTCCATTATTAAAAATTACATTTTTTTTTTGTGTCTGAATTCATTTATTATGGGTAGCAAAAAAAATAATATTTTTGTTGGTATAAAGAAAATTAAAGGTAATCGTTCGGAAAATGACACGTTACATTTATTTTGTATAATAGCGGAAAAATAAATTCAAAATAAAAATTTAATTTTTGAGCTATAAGGGGTCAGTTTCTGTGGAAACACCCATATATAATATTTAGAATACTGTCCAATTGCTTATTACTTTTTGAGCTGAAAAAATGTAGTATTTTGAATTGTTTTTGGTTTTTGTTACATGAACACACGCTTATAACAGCGATTTATATTTTCATCGCTCTTAATGTTGTTACTGTTATTACATTTTGTTTTGACATTCTTAATAAGAAGTTTAAGTTGGCCCAATATTCAATTAGAAAAATTCTTAATAACGGGTACATTAGTAACGAGGTAAGGAAAAAATATATAAACAAAACATTACAAAATTTTTTTTAGTTTTTTAGCCCATTTTTGGAGTATTTTGCTCATAAACTACCCATTGTCTAACCGATTTGATAGTTTTATATACCGACGTGTTAAGGAAGAATTTTAGCATTTACTTAAGTTATATTTATATAAAAACATTTATATATACTTGTATACATATATTTTAACAAAGTTAATTATAAAAAGAGTAATTTTTGGGGATTCAGTATTTCGGTTATAACTCAGCCATTTCTTAACCGATTTGACAGATTTATATACCGACGTGTTGAAGAAGAAATTTACCATTTACTTGAGTTAGAAAGCTTGGACTCGGGGAGATCTATGGTTCCCGAAAGTGGGTATGTAAAAAAAAAATAAATAAATTTTGGTCATAACTTTTTTGTATCTGAACCGATTTTTCCGAGTTTTTTATGAAATATGTTCTACTGAAAAATACCGATATTTTGCAGTATGAGTCGAATCCATAAGACTTATGGCAGCCCTAAATTTAAGGTTTTTTACAGCTTTTAATTTTTTTTGTACGGGAGGTACCACGCCATCTTCTCCAATCCCGCCCACATTTTGAAGGATGGTGTGTAATGACAAGCTAAATGTGTTTACCTTATTTGGAAACTTTGGCTTTTGCCGTTCCCCAGATATATTAGCAAAAAGGAATAAAAATACAACAACCACAAGGGATTTTTGGAAAAAATTAGATGTAGTCGTGGTTTTTGGTCATATCTCAGCCATTTGTGGACCGATCTGGCTGAATTTCAATAGAAAAATTATAATAAGAATACCTGACATAAAGATACCCCAACCAAGTCCCCATCATATCTGGGGGCTTCGGAAAACCCATTTCAACAGACAGATGGACAGACGGACGGACGGACAACCGGTTTTGAACTTCGCTTTTTATAAGGACCCAGAATATATATACTTTATAGGGTGTAGGATCAATGTTGTAGAAATTACAAACGGAATGACAAAGTTGAAGGGTATAAAAATACATTTAAATTTAAATTCAAATTTAAAAAGAATTGGTGAAATTGGCCATTAATGTACATATGGGTAATTCCATGTCAAAACGCCCAAGAGTGGGACACGACCCCTTCCGATTTCAATAAAATTTGGTGAGAAGGTTCCTTTTATCATATTAGGAACATATATGAACGAAAAAAAAATTTAAAATTTGTTTTTCGAAAGTTATGTCATATTCAAAATGTCATAATTTCGGAGAATTAGCCGAATGTGTTGAGCTTATTTCTTCAATATCTCGAAAACTACTTGACATACGAAGATGATTTTGATGTCATTTTAAAGAGAATACTTGGGGCTACAAACCATAAATTGAAAAAAAAAATTTATTTGAAAAATGAAATATCTGCAAAATGTTAAATTTTAAAAACGGACTAACTCAAAAAACCTATTTTTTTATTTGGCTGATTTTTTTTTGTATAATACCTCAAACTGTTCTTTAAAAATCCTGAAACTTTGAAGGAGGTGTTTTTCTTCGTTTTTAAGATATGATTTTTTTCCTTTCGCAACCCTTAAAAAAATAATATTAAAATAGAATTTTAATATTGTAATTTTGAGCAATAAGTACACTGTGCTAGTTGCAAACAATAGACCAGCCGCGCACCAGGCATTTTACCCTAATTGGGGACGCTGAATCCAGTGGTGCAAACCGTTTTTTTAGGTTAGCTCTTGTTTTCAAGATATACCGTTATTTCGAAAATGTAAGAGGTTGCACAGCATATATTCGCGTAACTCAAAAACGGTTTAGTTTATTGAAATAACTAAGAAAACCGAAATTCGGCAATAAAAAATAAAGTGGGGCTGGTCATACATTTGACCCATCTAGGAGCATCCTACGCTCAAAATTACAATATTAAAATTCTATTTTAATATTAAAGAATTCTCTTTAAAATGACATCAAAATCATCTTCGTATGTCAAGTAGTTTTCGAGATATTGAAGAAATAAGCTCAACACATTCGGCTAATTCTCCGAAATTATGACATTTTGAATATGACATAACTTTCGAAAAACAAATTTTAAATTTTTTTTTCGTTCATATATGTTCCTAATATGATAAAAGGAACCTTCTCACCAAATTTTATTAAAATCGGAAGGGGTCGTGTCCCACTCTTGGTCGTTTTGACATGGAATTACCCATATGTATATAACTGAAAATATAAACTAAAAGAGAAGGAAGAGTTCTCAATTTTGCTTTTTTAACATGAAAATAATGTGTTTTCGTCTTGTCCTGTTGTTTTTGTTATGTCTACACACAACAAGCAAATCGTTTTTAACTACTCGTGTGGTGTTGTTGTAGTGTCTGCAACAAACTTTGATAAGTTAAAAAAGATTAAGACTCTTATGGCCATTTTCTCATTAGGCAATTATCTTTTTTCCCAACGAAAAACTGCACATTAAAGAAATTTGGTTTTCTCAATGTCTCATTTGCTTCGATTTTATCGCAAAGCTAACCGGCACTCATCTGCCAATTATTTATTTTCCTTTTATTTGCCGTACAGATAAATTCAATCAGCTGACTCCCAACTTTTACATGTATTTTGAGTGGCGTTGCCAGCTGAAAACAATGTTTTTTGTCGGTATATTGAGAAACCCAAAATCGTTAACGGACAGTTTAACGATCCAATAAATTTATGTTGACATTAAGTAACAGACAGTTTGTCGATACATTGGGAAAATGGCCATTACTCTGTAATTTTACTCTCAGAGTAGCACTACCAACGAGAAGTTAAATCTTTTTTACTTGGTTTAAGAATTTTGTATTTATTTGAAGAAATTCCGGGATTGATTTTCGAAATAATCCCATTTAGGATTGTTTTAAGTACGTTTTAGTGTTATTCATACTTGAATTTTTAAGTACAACTCGTAATTAAAGTAAGTATAAAAAACTTAACTTATCTAGAGTGCTTTTCTTTCCGTGCACTTTTGGGATAAATTGTATATTAACACTAATACAGTACAGGTGGTTTATGGGAACTCCTTTTAGTTCAGTGTTATATCAAATTTTTTTTAACCGAACCAAATCGTAAAGCCTTATCTGTAGTTGGTGCTTCAGTTTTGGTAATTTTAATGAGCTTTTAATGGAACGACAAAGTTTAGTTGTGGGTATTTTTCCCATGTTTTCTTATAATTTCACAGAGCCCAAAATATTTTTATTTTATAGAGCCTAAGATAAATATTTTGTGATATTACACACGGAATGCCAAAAATATTGTACCCAAATTTGGAAGTTATTTTTAAATGGAAACTATTGTTTAGTATTGGTCAACTAATGAGATTGAAATTTGTGTAGATTCTATTTCTGTTTTACATATTTAATGGCCACACAAAACATACCGTTTTAGGCAAAATTCATTCATGGTAAATTATTAAGTTTTCTTAAAACTAAATCACTTCTTAATTTCTTCTAAATGATTACATAGATGTATGTAAGCTTTTTCCAACAAAAGTTTCATAATGATTAAATAATGAGTATCCAGGAGTTAGATAACTAATGCCTTAAACTCTAATCATTAAAGATATTAAGTCAAAATTAATTCCTAATTAGTAAATGAAAAAAAAAAAAAAAAAAAAAATTGAACACATTTACAAAACCAAAAGTTTACCTAATTTATTTATTGATTAACAAGGGAGTTAATTTAAGCATAGCAATAAGTAGTGAAGAAATATTTAGGGGCAAAAATATATACAATTAATACTATCCCAATAGGAATTAAGCTTTAAACGTAGAAGGCATGTTAGGGAGAAATGTAAAAGTTTAAGTTCCCACTTTTCAGCAATAAATTTTTGACGAAAGAAGCACTTTATTCTACGCATATAAAAACTATTATATTATTTAATACGGTTCGTAATTATTTTGAAGAAAGAGCCGAACATTATAAAGTGTTCTGTTTTTTAACGAACAATTGTAGTGTACTGTAGACAAACATTATATTTCTATAATGTTTATTTTTTACACTGATGAAGAAATGAACAAACACGAAATTTTGGCAACGACCGCAGCACGATAAGCTTGTGTGTGTGTATTGTGTATATGTTTTGTTTATGTAAATTTATTACAAAATTTTTTTCTTACGTGTATTTAGTTTTTGTAAACTTTTTGTTTGTTTTTTTTTGACAACCCAGTTGGCCACGTCTTTAAGACATCCTCGAAGACGGATGCACGACAATGTTAATTCCTGCACGACATGTGAGGGACAGCAGGAACAAATCGTCAACGACATTTTCGAACAAGTGTCGCGACAATCGTGCACGACACAAATAAAGACAATGTCGCCTATTTTATCATCAACGACTAGATGCATGACAATGTCGTCTATTTCCGCGTCCGACAAAAATTTTTATATGGTTATCTATTTCAGACAGTTTTTTAGTATAGTTGGAATTTTAATTTCTGTTATACGTTTTATATTCGACTCCTATAAGCAATCCTTAAGTTGACAGTGAAGTATTAACTAATAATTTCATCAGTATATTCGGTTTTACTGTTTGGAACTAATTTGTAAATTTGTTGTAGGTATTTAAATCAACAATTAAAAAAAAAAAGAATGTGAGAGTTTTAAGAAAACCAAGCAAGTGATTGAATAGCATAAAAGAAAACTTTGTCGTCAATAGCTTTTATACAAGACAACTTATAAGATAGTGTCGCTCATACTGTCCCACATAGAGTTTAAAAGAAGACAACTTATAAGACAAATTAGCTCATACTGTCCCATATAAAGCTAAATAGAAGACAACTTATAAGACAACATCGTTCAAACTGTCGTGCACGACGATTTCCTGGTAATTGTCTTCTAGAAAACATAAACAACAGGTGACAATTCAACGGCAGTCTGGCCAACTGGGAAACAAAAAGGACGATAAGCACAACTGAAATGAACGAACACTAATGAGCTGATTCAAACACAATGAAATTTGTAGTTAAAAAAACCGAACGGAATTAAATGTTCTCATCATAACCCCATCACAATAGTGGAGAGGGTCCCAGTTGGCCATGTCTTCAAGACAACGTCGACGACGCGTACAAGACCCATAGTAAATACCTGACGACCTGTTGGCGATAGCCCACGCAAATCATCGACGAATTTTTCGAACAAAGGTCACTCAAGACGTACACGACAATATGAGCGACATTATCATGCACATTGTCGTTAACGATCATATGGATAACAATGTGGTTAAAGTTGTCATTGGCGACTATATAAACGACTTTTTTCTCATAAAGTCGTTAATGCCCGATTAGCGACATTACTTTAATATTGTCGTTGATGATAGTATTGTTGACATTGTCTACGACTTAGTCGCTGATAGGTAAGTGACAATTAGGGATGTAACGAAAACCGATATATCGGCGATACTACAGTTTTTCCGATATAACCAGGATAAGGGGAACGGTAAAAGGATAAAGATATATTGAGGATATAGATACTTCAAGTTCAAATAGGTTTCCTGACAACTGCAGTATATTTTTGGCAGAGGCTCTAGGGATTTTGAAGGCCGTAGAATTGGTAAAAGGTAACATTGCTGGGGCTCGACAGTCACTATATATGTGGACAGTTCTAAGGGCCTTGATGGGCTGTGAATTTAAACTAGTAAGGGAATGGGTTCTGAACTAAACATACAATGTAGTCAGCAGGAACATTAATTTCTTTATGCTTAACCCATCAATTCACATATGTCCAATTTCAAAATTAAAGCACAGCCGCGATTAACGTTGTAAGTTACAAACTAATTGTTCAGGAGAGCAAAAAACGTTTTCTTCGTTCAGGATTATTTTTTTAATTTTTTATCAAAAATAACGATAATATCAAGAAATTTTAATTTTAAATTAAATAAAAATTTAAAGTTTATAATTTTTTTTAGTAGACGACAACGTAAGCGACCATGGCATGCATTTTGTCGTCAAAGTGGTTTGAAATACGACAAAATTAATGCAATGGTCACTTACGTTATCCTCAATAAAGTATTATTCAAGACAAATTTAAAAAATGTCTCCAAATATGTTATATAGGCGACAAATTCAAAAATGTCATAAAGACATTGGTGACGACATTTGCGTGTATGACCATTTTGCCAACGCCTTAAAATATTGGTCCCAGACCCACCTTAGAGCATACCGATCGACTCGGAATCACTTTCTGAGTCGAACTAACGATGTCCGTCCGGCTGGCTGGGTGGCTGGCAGGCTGTCCATGTAACCCTGTGCGCAAAGTACAGGTCGCAATTTTGCAGATAATTTGATAAAATTAAGGGCTATGAAAAATCACCCAAAAATATTATATGAAAAATAGCCCATTTTTCAGGCCATTTTTGATTTTTAAAATATCGTCAAAATCTTACATACTATTTTTCTAAATCATTCATTATTACTATACGTCGAACTCCTAAATGTTATTTATAAAAATAACGGGACATATTGCAAAAAGGTGGCATGTCATAACGTCCAGTGTCATAGTGTCCGTGGACAAACTCGAAAGCATAGCCGGCCTTTGGGCGGGCGCAAGGATTTTCTCCTCTTTTATAAAACAAGTACCGGATTCGCTAACTAAAGCTTCTCTGCGCCGCCGGCCTTCGTGCGGAGACAAGGCAGATTTTAGAAGCTTTACTTAGTGAAACCGGTACTTGTTATACCATAAAGTAAAAAATCCTTGCGCCCACCCAAAGGCCGTCTGCGCAGAAAAGCTTTAGTTAGCGAAGCCGGTCTTTGTTATATCATAGAGGAGAAAATCCTTGCGGCCGGCCGAAGGCCTGCTTTGCAGAGAAGCTTTAGTTAGCGAAGCCGGTTTTTGTTTTACCATAGAGTAGAAAATACTTCAAAATATTTTTGTTGGTTGTGACCATAATAAAACAGGGTTTTCTCTGCGTGTATGTAGATCTTTTTTTGTATTAAACATCTGTAGTAATTATGGACCTTATGAAATTTTTAAAAATGACATAATGTCCATTTGCAAAGTATCTTAATGCCCACGGACGTTATGACATTTTCAAAAGTGTCACAGTGTCCATGGACATTACGACACTGGACTTTATGACATGCCACCTTGCAAAAAGCTGTATTCTGTTTTGAGTAATTGATTATAACTATGCAGTGATTAATTAATATTTAAGTATTGAATAGTGCACAAAGTTTGGAGGAGGGCTCAAATAAGTATTACTGTCCATACTGCCGCGCAGCTGTCGAAGATACAATGCAATTTTTTACATAAAACTTACATTTGTATGTTACTAAATTTATATGAATAATAAACACTGTTTTGCATATTGGGTAATTTAAAAATTTTTTTTTTTTTGGGAAAAAATTAATTTTTTTTTTTGGGTAATTTTTCATTTTTATTTTGGGCCCTTTTTCGGTTCTTTTGGGCAAAATTTCATATATAACTTTTTGGGTAATTTTTCATGTTCTTTTGGGCGATTCTTCATTTGGACGATTTTTCCTACAGCCAAAATTAAGTTCTCAATGGCACAAGGACCAAGCCTATTGAAAATGGGGCAAATCGTAGACCCACGAGGGAAAATAGAGGGAAATTTCTTCCTCTCAGAAACTATTACACCGATTTTAATGAAATTTAAAAAACATAGATAGAACCATATCTATATGGACACAAAGGGGATGCATTTTTTAAAAAATAGGACCACGAGGGGAGATAGGGGCAATTTCTGTCTCTCAAACCGATTTTAATGAAATAGATAGATCCATTTCTATATCGTCACATAAGCTATACGGTTTATTAAAAATAGGACCACAAGGGGAGGTAGGGGGCAATTTTTGCCTCTCACAAATTTTCAAACCGATTTTAATGAAGTTTATAAACATAGATAAATCCATATTTATATGGACATAAAGCATGATGTGTTTTTTAATACTTTGGTGTAGGGTTTCATATGGTCGGGCTTGAGCGACTAAACTTTCTTACTTGTTTTTTTGTTGAGTTGGATAAGAACAGAATTATTTTTCTGCTCGAAGATGACAAACAGTGAAACGTTATTTTTTTAATTAATGATTAACTACTAGGGTATTCAAAGGATTAACCGTTATTCGATTAAACGATTAATTCTGGCTGTTCGAATAATTAAAAATTGCTTATATTCGATAAAAGATTACTTCGAATTATTTATGTATATTAATCGATTAATCGAAAATTGGTTTTTCACAGTATTAGTTTTTTTCTTTAATTTTAAAAGCAAGCTGGTACGTTTTAAATACCCTTTTATTGTTTCTGAACTCAGGCACATTTTCTTCGAGTAACAACTTTTTAAAATATGGCACAAATACTGAAACCAAAGAGTTTGGAAATATTTTTTATTATTAAAAAAAGTTTAATACAAACTTTAACCACAATGATTCAAATGATTTTTTTGAGACGAATGAAAAGTACATATTAAAATTTTAAAAAAATCAAAAAGAAATTCAAGTGGTTTAATGGAAGTCTACTAACTTTTGGAAAACTCAAGAAAACAGAGAAATTGGATATACTTTCTAAAGCCTTACTTTCAATCTCTCCAACGTCAACAAGAGGTGAAAGAAGCTTTTCTAAATCAAGTTTCATCAAAGTAAAAGAAATAATGAAACATAAACATTAACCCCCGTATTCATAAACGACGACTTAATGTAAAAAACGTTTATTAAGTAATATTTTTTTATATACAATTTGCTTTGTTAACCATTATCAAACTAAAAATATTTTTAAAAATACGGTAGTTAAAGATTTTTTAAGTGACTACCCAGTAAAAATTTTTACCATTTTGCGAAGCACTAAAGGTACATTTAAAAAAATAAGGGCACAATTATGCGCTACGCAATAACACATACAGAAATGCAGTAAAGTAAGTGAAAGAACTCTCAACAACTTTTATAAAAAAAAAATAAAATTTCAAGTGCTACGGCATTCCCTTACTACGAAGCAGGTTTGTAAGGGAGAATACTAAAAAATAACTGTGTTAAAACATTCAGTGTGTTAAGATGATCGTTACATCCAACAATATTTATGTGCGCTGAATAATGCGCTTTATGTGTCTAAAATGTATTGCTTCAAAGTGGGAACTCGCCATATAAAATTCATGTCTTCCGTAAGCGCAATGGTAAGCGAAACCCTTATGTTTCTCCCTTACAAACCTGCTTCGTTGGAAGCTCCATTTTTTATTGGGTAGTTTAAATTTTCATGCTATTTTTTATTTTAAAAGTTTTTCTCTTTTATTACATGAAGTACCTTTTGTAAAATTGTTGTTACTTTTTTAATAAAATTTTTATGAAAATTTTTTTAACCGAATAATAGTTAATTTTTTGATTAAAACATCGATTAGTTGAATACCCTATTTACTACACAAGCACTATTAGGACAAATCTACCTAACCGAACACTAAGGAGCGATATTAAGTCTTTATTTTTGAACACTGATTACAGCAACAGTGAATGATAAATTTCGTATAACAAGACCGGAAGGAATTTTATATGAATTACAGTAAAACAGTGATTTAGCAAAGTTACTTGTAAGAAATTTTTTTTTAAATATATCAAAAACAAAATTAATTAATTATCACAATTATTTGTTAAAAAAAAATCCTTAGCCAAATTACCGCATTGGGAACTTCGATCGATAACGAATGCCGTAATTAGGCCCCAGAATTTTTTTTTTAATAAAAGAAAGGCAAAAAAATTGTTTTGATTTCAAACAAAAAATCTTTTGATTCTACAATTTTTGTTTTTATTGAAAAGATAGTTAATTCTGTGTACTGTTGTCAAAGAAATTTGTGACTTTCTCCAAACTCCAAATACATAATTTATCACAAATTCGATTTTGGAATTTTTTTTCATTTTTATTTTTTTCAAAAGACATTACTGTCCCGTTACTTTACTTTCCCTTTTTATTTGGATGTTTTATTTTCCAATAAAATACATAACTGCATATACTTATGTAAATATAATGCATATGCTTGTGTTGACGAAATAACAACAAAGCAACAGCCGAACGTACATTGTCACAGACCACACAAATAAGTTTATAGTTTACATGTGTCGACGTCACACAAGCAGCATTTTTATTCCTATGCACGCGTACATACGATTTGCAATTGTGCCCTTCACTGTATTATACATAAGTATTTAAGCCAGTGTTCGAAAATAAACACTAAATATCGTTTCTTAATGTTCGGTTCGGTAGATTTGTGCAAAACACAAACGCTAAAAGTGTTTGTGTAAAAAATCTTTAAAAAAAATAACGTTTCCCTGTTAGTAATCTTTCGAACACAAAAATATTATTGTTTTTATCAAACTCAACAAAAGATGTGAACATTTAATTCCGTTCGTTTTTTTTTTTTTTTTTTTTTTTTTTTTGAAAATCCACAAACTTCAATGTGTTCGGTTCGGCTCATTAATGTTCGTCCCTTATGGCTGGTAAAAAAAACCAAACATTTTTTACAAAAACAAAATACACACACGAAAAAAACATTATAGAACAATAAAATATAATGTTTGTTTACAGTATCACTACAATTGTTCTGTTTTTTAACGAAGAACCGAACATTATATAATGTTCGGTTCTTTCCTGAAAATAGTTACGAACGGTATTTAGTGTTGTGAATGTCTACACAATCACTAAAAAAATAGATGTCGTTCATGGGTGTGTGAGCCGAACGTTAAATAATGTATTGTTTATTTTCGAACTCTGATTTAAACAAACACCGGTTTTTCAACATCATCTCGCTGTTGCAAATATTACTTGACTGCCCTTTCAACCTAAAAAATTCTTAGTGTTTTTAAATCTAAGCAGCCGTTACTTTTCAAAAATTACAAACAAAAAGAGAGGTATGTAAGTAATAACTTTGTCACTGCCGAGTATTATGTATATCTTTAAGATTTTTTTTTTAACATATCGTGTTCAATTATTTGTTATTTAACTGTCACTAGACAACATTTGAATCTAATCGTTACACACTAGCACAGCCCTTTTTTTTTTGTTCTTTAACATTTAGATTTAGTTAAACTTTATTTAACTAAATTTAACGTTTTTGGTAAATGCTTTTTATCTGTTATCTTATCTTATCTAAAGTATGAACAACAAATAAGTGTATGTTCGAATGGTACATACATATGTATAATCAAACAAAAAGAACTTTCAATAAAATTACTGCACATTAGGTTGGTACAAAAATTCTGTCTACACTCAAAAGAAAAATCAATCCACCCGTACTCAAATCAATCCGAAGCGGTATTAATAGTACGGTGTGTACGGATTTTCTTGAATCAACTACAGAACGATTGATTTAAGTATGGATTTTCAATTCCGAAATACTTAACTTGTCCATATTCAATCGCGAATTCGTACTTGAAATAATCCAAAAATGAGAGTGATTTAAGTAAAACTAAGACTGAATCAATCTCAAAATGCGCTTGATTTAAGAAATATAAAGTTGTTATAATTCCGAACTCGTAATTAAAATAAACCGAAAAGGAGATTGATTGAATTAAAACAAAGATTGAATCAATCTCAAAATGCGCTGGATTAAGTATTACAAAGTTTATTTAATCCCAAATCAGGAAATAAACCAAAAGTGAAGTTAGAACTAGAATTTTGATATGATTGAATAACTAACCCTTTTTTCACCTAACAGAATTTAAATTATAAAACACAAGCACTTAATTACATATATAGCATATATAGCTGAAAATATAAACTAAATGAGATGCAAGAGTTCTTAATTTTACTTTTTAAACATGAAAATAGTGTGTTTTAGTGTTGTTCTGTTATTTTTTTTTTTTGCTTCTACTCACAACAAGCAAATCGTTTTTTTTTATCTACTTGTGTGGTGTTGTTATAGTGACTGCAACAACTTTGATAAGCTAAATGAAATTTAAATGCTCACTTTGTAATTTAACTATCAGAGTGGCACTACCAACGAAAAGTATAATCATTTTTTTTACTTGGTTTAAGAATTTTATACTTAAGTAGTTATTTTAAGATATTCCGGAATGGATTTTGGAAAGTAATCTCATATAGGATTGCTTTAAGTACGTTTTAGTGTTATTTGTACTGGAATTTTTGAGTACAACTTAGACTTAAAGTAAGTATAAAAAACTTAATTTATCCCGAGTGTTTTTCTTTTTCTGTAGATGTGTTTAATAACGTCAATTTCGCTGTTCGATCGACAGTTTGGGTTTTCCAAAGACACCAGATAAAATAGGGAAATGATCGATTTAAATTTATGACTTGCTCTAATATCTATCCATAATCCTTAATCTTTTACTAGAAGTAAAACACTTTTTACTTTAATATTTGGGGCATAGGAAAATGAATTTTTAAACTAACCGTTTCATTACTAAAAGGTAGATAAACTATCACGATATTTTAACAGCGGGTGGATATAAGTATGACGTGTCGGTTTTTTCCGAAAAGAGAAAATAAAAACGCCGATTACGTCTGATAGTGGTCCGTACATGGACTGTACATATCGACCCCTTTGCGCGAAATTATCGTATATGCCATTTTTTTTTAATTGAGTTTTTGATACAATCTTGTTCTACATTCAAAGAGACGTCACCTGACAAAATATTGTAGGCGAATTCCACTTTGTTGCTCCAAAAATTGAATGTAAATTTTCATTTTTATTTTGCAAGTGATAGCAGAGAAAAGTAGAAAAATGGCTCTCCTGTAAAATTTGGTTTTTGTAGCATACGATAGATAATTTCGCGCAAAGGGGTCGATATATAGGGGTGGATTTGGGCTACAGCTTTAAAATACCAGCCAAGGATCCAAACACCTTGATATATTCCCTAAGAGCACCCCGATTGCGTTTCTGCGTTTATGAAGTGTATATGGTGGCTTCGGGATTAAGCGCTAAAATATCAACCAAGTATCCAAACAACTTGGTGATATTATAAAGGCTGGCAAGAGAGCTAGAAAAAGGCACAAATATTTAAACGAAAGAAAGCACTTCTAACCATATAAAAACACTTTCCATTTTTTTCCAAAAACCTTATAAGTTTCTATTTATTTAAAATAATTTAATTAATAATATTTTTAATTAGGCTTAAGTTCATGAAATTTAATTTTTATTAAATTATTTTTATGAAGAAAGGAATTTTTACAACATGAAAATTAATTAAAATTGTTATTGATAATCTTTCATTCTTGACGGGGCTCGGGCTCGAACCCTGGCCGGCAGGTTACCATGACATGTTTCGATCGCAACCACTCGATCTCCTCAGATGGATTTGCCGTCTTACACTCGCAGCCATCGACGACTGCTGACGTCACTAGTCAAACATCAATCCTTAAACCAAATTGTATTTTAACATTTGGTAGATCGAAATTTGCTTTCCTGAATGATTATCCATTTTTAATTGACTTTACATGTTTTTTCCTTTACTTCTGTTTTTTTTTTTTTTTTTTTTTTTTTTTTTTTTTTACTAATTATTGTTAAAGCTAAGGCACGAGCTCTATGTGTACATTTGTCCTTCAAGTTGTGCTGAAAAAGGTCAACAGAAAAGAGAAAGACAAAGTGAAAAAAAACAAAAAAATGTACTTGGACTTCAAGAAAAATTCTTGACGAAAGTACGAAAAAACATGTAAAGTCAATTAAAAATGGATAATCATTCAGGAAAGCAAATTTCGATCTACCAAATGTTAAAATACAATTTGGTTTAAGGATTGATGTTCGACTAGTGACGTCAGCAGTCGTCGATGGCTGCGAGTGTAAGACGGCAAATCCATCTGAGGAGATCGAGTGGTTGCGATCGAAACATGTCATGGTAACCTGCCGGCCAGGGTTCGAGCCCGAGCCCCGTCAAGAATGAAAGATTATCAATAACAATTTTAATTAATTTTCATGTTGTAAAAATTCCTTTCTTCATAAAAATAATTTAATAAAAATTAAATTTCATGAACTTAAGCCTAATTAAAAATATTAAAAATTTGGATTAAAAACCATAAATAGTTCAACAAAATAACCACAATACTAATTATAATTTAATTAATTAATTATAGAATCAAATCACAAAAAAAAAAAACAATTTAGTTACATAGTTTAAAAAGATTAAAATACTGCTGTCCAATATGGCTTTCAAACAACGATTCGACTTCAGTTACAAGAAGAAAAATTAACATAAAATACATACAAATTTAAGAAAAATGTTTAATAAATTACATGATGATAGTGCCGCCTCACGACAAATTGACAGTCTTAGGGCACATCATCATTCAAAATAGAAACCAGGGATGGAAAATCTGCTGCCTTTGGTTCGGACGTGAACAGAAAAAATAAAAATTTTTAATTAATGCCCTCTTGTTGATGAAATGCTATATGTATTTTTTGAGGAATCAATTAGACTTAATTAAACTTGTAAAGTCCGATTCAAGCAGAAATATTTAAAAATAAATCTATTTTTGAAAAACACAGATCATTTGAACGTTTTTAAACAGTCACTCATAAAGTATCGTTTTGGTTAGAGCAAGGTTAGCTTAACAACAGGTGGTGTCGAAACTACAACAATCCAAAACAACAGAAGCAATATATGGTTTTTTGCATTAGATTGTTAAAACTATTCCTAACAAATCAAAACAAATTGGTTCGAACTATTAACATCATATAGCGTTTCGACACCACCTGTTCTTTAATTAACTTTGGGTTAGAGTAACTTTTTATATGAAAATTTTGTTTATTGACTTTGTCGTCAGACATCGGAATTGAAGCTCAAAATGTTTTTGTCTTCGAAACCGATTGATTACATGTTATCGATAAATATTTTTGATCATAACGTCATTAACTGACTACTAACTAAAATCACTATTTTGTTGTAGAAGTTCCAAATGAAAAAAATAAATAAAAATAAAAAAATAGGACAAAAATATTTTTTTACCACCAGTGGAGCTTTATCTCAACAATAAGCCAATGGTGAAATATTTCTTGTTAATGGCATGGCAATTAGTTTACGCCTGACTAGGAATGCAACATCGTTCTGAAAAACATCGATGTTTCCACGATAAGCATTGATGCTAAAGACATCGGTAAAAAAACGATACATGTTTCGACATCGAAGTTTTAAACTACTGTGCATTAATTTTTACACACTGTTTAAATTCTTCTTTGCTGCTGAAAATCTTAAGGCCCAACTATAATATGCATAAGCTTGCATCAGCTTCTGTCAAAAATTAAAAAAACGCCTGTCAACTGCAGTTAAAAGAACAAAATAAAAATACATTTGATTCCGTACGGAAAGTGCAATCAGTTTCGCACTTTGCTTAAGCAAATGACAGATTAATAAAACTTAACAAAAAGTTTTCTTTTGTACAATATGGTTTGACACATATGACTTACATGTTTTCACACAGTTTCTTAAGCCAACTTAATCATATTAAGGTTAGGCCTTCGCACATGCACAGTATAAGAAATTGTTTCAACATTTCTTTAGTTTATAAAAAGGGTTAACCCTTAATACATATAGTTATGCAATGCATAGTATGCATGTACTTACATATGTACGTACATTGTGCTGCTATGCTTTGAAACACACTTTTTATATTTTTTAACAAACGATTTAATTAAAAATTAAAAAAGGGGCTTAAAGCACAAGCGGTTTAAGTGCCTTTTTATAAAATTTAATTTGCATATGGAATTATAGGTGAAGTTCGGAGAAGTTGTTCAGAGTACAAGAGGTGAATGTGGGATTCGCATCCGGACGCTAGATATGGTGAACAATTCAAGCACTTAACATTAAAATACCTTCTTCGCTTGGAGCACAAGCGAAACAACAGCTTTTGTCTCATTTTTTAACATAAGTCACTTGAAACCCTTGCGCTTTAAGCCACTCAAATGGTTTTATCGACGCTTACGTCCTTAATAACAAGTTTTTAAATATCCCATATATGGCTCCATCTGCTGCTTACTATAACCTCGCTAATGACAGTGCACACAATCATTTCTATTTTACTCATGTTGGGCAGTCTGACGTCTTATCCAGTTTGTTATCAATAAAATCTAATTCAGTTGGTGTGGATGGAATTGATCCTAGGTTTTTGAAGATCCTCATTCTTAAACTTCTTCCATTCATAACTTTTTTTTTAATAAGATTTTTACCACCAACCAGTATCCAAAAATTTTGAAACTGGCTAAGATTGTTCCTATACCAAAATCCAATTTTGATTACAGGTCAATAGCAATCTTGCCATTTTTGTCTACAGTTTTTGAAAGATTAATTCATAAACAAATTACACAATATATTGAAACAAATAATATGCTGACTGGTCGTCAATCTGGTTTCCGTGAAAATCACAGCTGTGTTACAGCTCTTTTGGATGTTGCTGAGGACATAAGACAACAGGAAGAATGTGGTAATGTTACATTTTTAGTTCTCCTGGATCATTCCAGGGCATTTGACACGGTAGACCACAGCATTTTGTGTTATAACCCAATAAAAAATGGAGCTTCCAACGAAGCAGGTTTGTAAGGGAGAAACATAAGGGTTTCGCTTACCATTGCGCTTACGGAAGACATGAATTTTATATGGCGAGTTCCCACTTTGAAGCAATACATTTTTGACACATAAAGCGCATTATTCAGCGCACATAAATATTGTTGGATGTAACGATCATCTTTACACACTGAATGTTTTGATGCAGTTATTTTTTAGTATTCTCCCTTACAAACCTGCTTCGTAGTAAGGGAATGCCGTAGCACTTGAAATGTTATTTTTTTTTATAAAAGTTGTTGAGAGTTCTTTCACTTACTTTACTGCATTTCTGTATGTCTTATTGCGTAGCGCATAATTTTGCGCTTATTTTTTTAAATGTACCTTTATTTATTTTTATTTTATTTGCTTTCCAAAACAACAAGATTAAAAATCTTATAATTAAAGTAATGGATTTTTGTAACGTAAAATATAACAAAGTTTTAATAATCTGTTTGGTACAAATTACAAAAAATAAAAATTATTATTTTATTGGGAAGCTTAAACAGATGTTTGGATTCGCATCAACGTAAATGATCTTCAGAGTAAACTCGAATACTGCAGGGTTAGATTGTATGCTGACGACGTCCAGCTTTACATTAGTTGCAGCAATACTGCTGTTGATGATTGTGTGAGGACCGCACATGTGTGAGGACCACACATTAGGTCGTGTTTATGATTGGGCTACTGCTAATGGTCTGGCAATAAATCCTATTAAGTCGAAAGCGTTAATTATTATTGAAACTTGGTTTTAATCCTATATTGTCCTTAAGCAACCAGTCCATTGATATTGTAAACTCGGTCAAAAATCTTTGTGTATATTTTAACAACACTCTCACCTGGTCTAACCACGTTAATTTTGTATGTGGTCGAACGTATTCAATGTTAAGAAATCTCTGGCAACCTCAGTATTGTACTCCAATTAAAATTAGAACTCTCCTTCCTAAATCTTACCTAATACCGATTTTATTGTATGGCTGTGAACTATTTGCCAGTTGTGATAATAAAAGTAAGAGAAAACTAAATGTGACCTTTAGTAACATTATTCGGTATATATATAGCCTTAGAAGATCTGATCATATCTCCCCTTACTCAACATTGCTTTATGGCATGAACTTTGATAATTATTTAAAGGTGCGCATTTTACTGTTTATGCATAAAATTATATATACACATCAACCGGAGCATCTTTATGAACGTCTAAGTTTTTCAACGCTTCCCAGAGGTAAACGAATTATTGCATTTGCTTATCAAACTCTGATCTCCAAGTATCAATTCTTTATTCATGCCATCAGTCTCTGGAACGGAATTCCCTATAGATTACAGACCATTAGTAACGCACAACAATTCAGGGAATATATTTTTTTTGCCATTTTTCACGTTGAATTTATATTTATATTTTTGCAAGATTTATATTGATTTTTTCTAAGATTGTCCTATAAAACTAAATTATAATTGATCCTATTTTCTTTTTTTTAATAACTTAATAATATATAATACAGTTTTGTTATCTGATTCATTGTATTTATGTAAGCTCAGTTCCATACTGCAATATAAGACTTAAGTCTTGTGTATGGGACATCGAAAAGAAATAAATAAAAATAAGTAGCTTTTGAAAAAATGTAAATAGCAGATTGAGTAGCAACAACACCTAGATATCGTTCTCTCTTAGGCCAAACTCTCACACTTCATGCGACTTTGGGTTTAATCTATAACCATCAAGTTTACCTTACTTTTGCACTCTTTTGTGACCTCATGCGTTTAAAAAAGCCCTCTACCATCGGAAAAGTAAGTCTTTCGCAAAGACAAACTTCCTGAAAGAAAGCATCTCCCGCAAGAAGCATACTAACGTAGGCCTCTGGTCCGGTGCTACCGGAGTCTTCTGATTCCCGTTGTAGCAGATCACACCACTGGTCAGCCACAATCGCAAGAGAGTGTGAAGATCTTTTGAGATATGTCAAATTTTAATTTTTGCAGAATCCCAGGCATTGAATGCACATAATTTCCCCGGAGGATGTAACAATAAAAGGTGTCATATCCTTGAGCTGATCGTATCCATATGACAGTTACATTTTTCTCCTTATTTTCATCCCCACAGCTGCGGCAGTAATCGTAGTATCCAGCTTTAAGACGCTATGCATGCCCGCTTATGAGACAGTGTCCGATAAATAAATATACCAGCAGATACGTCTGCACTTTCTGGTCATTATTAGTAGTTAAAATTTATCCTAATACATAATCAATTTTGTTTTCAGATATTTTAAAATATATGGCAAGAGTCTGTATTTACTAACTGCTAGATCCACGTGAGTTGTGCTAGATAGCGGCTGCCAATGGAACCTAACCTTTATATTCCTCAGCGAACGTGCGGACATACTTTTTTTCAGATTTTATATTTTAAAAAAGTACTTTTTTTAAGTAAGTAGAAAACCGTGTAAGCCATTTTCCATCCCTGATCTAAGTGTAACAGAGCACAACGGGATATTTAAGCAAAATTAAATCAAATACAATTTCTTATAACCTTAATTGATATTCGGTTCTTTGCTGTTGTACTCTGTATAAAAAACGGCCTTAAAAACTATTTCCTCTAGTCTCTGCCATAATGCTGCCAACTTATCATTTTTAAATAAGTATTATCTGTTAACATACTTGCAAAATATCGTTTTAGTGATTGTCCTTAAGACCCTATTTATCTAAAACTATCAATATATTACAATAACAGAAGTTTGTGGTCACTCTGTTGTGTCAACAAATAAAAAAAAGAAGAATATAAGCTTAACTACTCAACAGATATAATATATTTTCCCTTATCAAAAACACATTTCCGTAAGAGCATTTAATTCATTGCCAAAAGCAAAAACTTTTCTTTATTCCTTAGAAAATGTTTCATTTATTGATTGATGTTGTAAATAAATAAGACCAAATAAAATGTAATAAAATAATGAAACTATATTAAATGGAGGAGGGGTGGGGGTAGGGGGACGAGTTTTATTTATTGTTTTCTTAAGAAAACAAGACATAATGAATTACTGTTAACAAAAATGTGAAAAATATGCCCTTTTGTAAGTTTTACAATTAACAAATAATTGAAATTCCGTATTTAGCTGTGTCGAATCTTAAGGCCCCTCTACCACTGATGTTATTCACTTTTTGAAAAAGTCCTTAAGCAGCCCAAAAAAATCCCTTTTTCCCTACGCGTTTAAAAATCGTCTCTACAAAAATCCCTACGAACTGGCAACTTGCTTTATTTTGATTTTCTTGTGAAAATATTTTGTTTTTTCTTAACCTTCATACAACTACAATTAATATTGGAAGAATTCCAACCAATTATAGTGGGAAATGTAAGTGAAGATAAACTCATTTTGTTGTTGGTATTTTGATTAACCCTAGACCTTATACCCGGATACATGTGTGGCCAGTATGTAACTCCCAGAAATTTACCAGATCTAGGAAGATAGTGCAAATCTGCGACGATTGACATCTCAACTACTGTCTTAGGTTAAGACATTGAGGAGCTATGAGCCTTCAAAGTCGAGACCAGAGATCAGCAATGAGTAGTGAAAAAGTGAGTAGAGCTAAATCATGACTCATAAATTCTTGTACTTGTACGCACTCATACTTATTCCAATGTTATTCAAACTCATATTCACTCAAAAGTTTCATTTTATTCATCGTACTCATACTTAGCAACATTTGAAGTGTTTGATTTAGAATCTACTCAACTCAATGTGTATAGGCGAAGCAAAATGCGAGGTTGCCAGATTTGTCCCCGAAATAGCAAAGTGACGATTTGGCAATAACAGTTTACCAAAGTTACATGTATGAAGTGGACGATTTTTCGGCAAATTTATGTGGCAGCGCTGATTATTAACTTGTGTGTTTTATCTGTTGCGTTAAAACGGTAAATGGATGATCTAAATGATTTGAATCATTGTGAGTATTGTAAGTATTTTCTTGAAATTATAAATCAAGCTGACGTCATTTATGAGTATGCGCATAATGTCGACGTCGCACTCATAAATATTTCTCTTGTGAGTATGAGTGAATCAGAGTAGTTTAGTTTAAATGATTTCTACGTACTTATACTTGCAATTGCATGAGTCAGTATGAGTAGCGAGAAAACGATTCATTGCAGATCTCTGGTCGAGACCTCCAAGAACGTATAGAAAAGTACAGGTTTACTTGGTGTAATTTTAATGCAAATTTTTGAATTGACTGCATAATCAAATAAGGTTTTTGTGCTGTAAATTAATGTTATTTTTGTATACATATAATAATAATTACAAGAATAACATTAATATGATAATAATAATTTTTTTTAGCAGTTTGAACTAGCTTGAGTAAAATATCATGACTCGTAACCGTTTAAGCCGATCTTAAATGATTTTCAGGAGGAAAATTTAAAAAATTTCAATAAATTTTAAAAATAGCGGTGAAATGAGTTTTAGTGTTTATAGTGAAGGCTGCTTAATATGGGATCTAAGGTAAATTATGTCTCAAAATTCATAACATTTTTCTGGCCATATGAAACTAAGTTGGAAGGAATTTTACCGCAATAAATATATCTGCTACTCTTCTAGGCTTATTTAATTAACTTGCCAGAGTGGGCTTTATATGGGACCTATAGTAAATTATGGACCGATCATCACGAAATTTATAAGTGATATTTCTAGTCCTATAAAACTGTGAAGTAGTCAATTTTATTCTGATAGCATTATTTATTACGGTTTTAGGCGTACTAAGCTGTTTTCCGGCAGAAGGGTTTATATGGGGCGGAGCCTAAGGTAAATTATGGACCGATCTTTACGCAGTGTCATTTCTAGTTCTATAAAACTGGGACGTGCCGAATTTCGGGAGAAAGGGTTTATATGGGGCCTAGGGGTAATTATGCACCGATCTTTATAACATTTTATAGTGTCATTTCTAGTCCTAAAAAACTGTGATGTGCCAAATTTTGTTATGATAGCCGTATTAATTATGGTTTAAGGCATACTAAACTGTTTTACGAGAGTAGGGTTTATATGGGGCTTAGGGTTAATTATGGATAGATCTTCACGAAATTTTACAGCGTGATTTCCAGTCGAATAAAACGAACTTTTGCAAAATCTTATATATATATATATAGTTTTTGTAACAAAATTATAAATTTTTTAAGGTGGTGGCTCAACATTTTGATTCATAGCTGTGATCCTACTGAACCGATTTTGCTGGATTTCAATCCCAAACTGCTTAGGATAACAACAAGCAATTTGAACACAAGCTTGTGTATTTCTTTTGAGTTTTTCGAAAGTGAGCGTGTTTTCAACAGACAGACAGACAGACGGACATGGCTAAATCGACTTAGAATTACTCAAGGACCCAGAATATATATACTTTATGGGGTCTGAGATGAATAATAGCAAAGTTTCACACGGAATGACAAACTTAGTATACCCTCTTTACAATTAATTGTGGTGGAGGGTATAAAAATGAAAAGTGCAAAAAGTTTAAAGCAAAACCTAAACAGTATGTTTCTAGCTTACTACTCGTTACTTCCCTGCAAATAAAATTGGACCACCAGATCCATTTTGATAAAAAAACTAATCCATGGGCTGGTCCGATGTAATGCAAGCATGGACTATGTCATTGTTAAAAAGTGTTTGTAGTGAGACGACATGTCTTCGTTTTTTAACGATATGCTTTCGTTTTTAAACGACTTCAAAACTAGTCCTCTTGTGTATACAATGGAGTAGTTTTAAAACTACTCCTTAGTGGTCCAAAGGTGGGTTATATGGTCCTCTCCGAGGACATCGTAATGTTTAATAGAGCAGGTTTTTTCCATACGTTTGGGTTAGTTTTGGACTAGTCCTGGTCCCTTGTGGACTACTCTTTTCACGCGTGTTTGGACTGGTCCTATTATTTGCAGGGTTTGTATGATAAGTATGTATGTATGTGTGTTTACTTGTTTATGTATGCATTCAAAATGTACAATAGTTTGGAATTCGCAACATATTTTTCAGAAAAACTACCTTAAATTTTAGATGTTATTTACAACATACATATGTCAATCAAATATATAACAGGAAGATACAAGATATTCTGGTATTGTATAGAATCATTCCTAAGTATATGTTATATTAACCAATTCACAATGATTCGGCTAGAGTATGCTAGCGGGGCAATATTCATGACGTAATTTCCATTACCCATTGATAACGTCTTGTAAAGAACCCCCCACAGGAAGCGAATTCCAAAAACTAATTTGTTTATCACCTAATAAAGGTATCTTATCAGGGGTTAACTTAACCCTTTATAAGAGTGGTCATTTTCATTTGCAAATCAGTTGCATTTTATGCACACTTGTGGTAACATATTAAAAAATTTGTAGCAAATTGAAACAATTTTTTTGTAATGGAATATTCTGTTGAAGGTATGTACTATATTATGACTTATATTTTTAAAAAAAAAAATGTATAATTTTGGTGTAACATCAATTTGTAAATGTATAGATAAATCCAGCAAATTCTACATTAACTGTTAACTTTAAAGATTAGCAAATTTGTTTATCCACCTAGATTTTTTTATATGTAATACCTACAACCTTCAGAAACAGATTAATATATTCTATAGACCCCGAAAAGGCCCGAAAGTAAAATTATTTAATTTTTTCAGAACGAGTCTTGACAATGACGAAAATGGAGTTTTTTGAAGAATGGCTAAAATGTGACAAAACTGAAAGGAACAAGGCAGTTTTTATTATATGTCTGATGTTTCTGACGAAACTTTAAAACAACTCAAAATGAAAATATCAAGCCTTTCAGCAAAATTCAGTCAAAAGTGTACTTCTTTAAAGCGAAACATAAAGAATGGTTAGAGGGATCCGGACTCGAAATTACGATGCGTGTTAACCATCCGTGAACTTCAACATCATCAGCGGCTCTTTCCGTAGAAACACCCAGAAAATCATTTGAAGACTCATCAACGAAAACGAAGAGACGGAAAGTAAAAGATCTTTTGCAAACCGCAGCTGAGTTAGCTACTCGAAAAGAAGGGCATCGAAGTGTTGCTAAACAGTTCCATAACGTCGCGCTCAGTGAAACTAGAGAAAAGAATAAGTGTTCTGAACAAAGCCGGCAGTTAACACCAGACGAAGCTTTAGCTTATTATGTGGACTCGAAATCAACTTCTCACTCATATAAACTAGCAAGAAAGTGGTCAATGAAAACAAGACATCAAGTGTATCCATCGTTTTCTCTCTTTTCTTCTCTGTTATACTCTTTTTTTACGTACGTGTGCAGACACATTAAAGAGAATTTAACAACATTAACAACAACCCAGCGGGAAAAAGAAGGAGTACGGAGGCCTTCTAGGATAAACAAGGCCTTCTCGCTCCATTCCATACCCATATCTTTTTTACACGCGTTGTCATTGCGGAGAAGGCCTTCCGCTTTCCTTTCTTTCGCCAGAGCTTCTTAAAGGCATTCAAAAAAATGGCTCTTAGAAGGCTTTCAAGAGAATGGCTGTCAAAAGGCCTCAGAAAAAAGGTTATCTTGAAGGGTTTTAAAGAAAGGTATGTTAAAAGGCCTTTCAATTAATGGCTCATAAAAGACTTTTCAGACCATCCTTCTACAAATGCCTTTGATTAAAGGTCATATTGAAGGGCTATCAGTCTAAAACATTAACAAATATTTCCTTACAAATGAAATTAGAAGACTGAATAGGTTTCATGTACGTATTAGATCTCCAATATAGAAAATGAAACAACCCTTAACTTTTTATATAGTATACCCATTTTACAAACGTATGTTTATATATTTTATTAAACTTATTGTAGTTTAATAACACATGTAATAGTTTTTATTGAAATAATCAAATTTGCTAAATATTGTAAAATAGATTGTAAATAAAAGTCCTATATAATAAAAAAAAAACTTTTAAGCACAAGTACCTATCTTCCTTAATGAACAAAACTCAACTAAAATGATTTACATTATTGTTTTTATTTTGTATTTTAATATGTACCTACTTTGTTACTTTGTTTTTATAACGGGATCTGAATTCTTTCGCTTTGGCGAAAAAAAACAAAACAAAAAATTTTACTCTTTCTCTTTTCAACTTCAACTAAAATGATTTACAACATACATATGTTACTTTGTTTTTGTAAAGGGATCTGAATTCTTTTGCTTTTGCTTGTGCAAAAAAACAAAACAAAAAATGTTACTCCTTCTTTTCTCGCTTCTTTTATACCAAAGAGCCGAGGCCTTCTATAAGGCATTCTTAAGCAGTTACGTAAGAATAGTAATTAAATCAAAAAATTTTTTAAGCAGGCCTTTAAAAAGGCCTGAAGTAAGAAGGTCTTCTGAGTTTTCCCGCTGGGAACATATCGAGCCCTAACAGCGAAAATAACGTAAGCGACATGATTTTCAATTTTCGTTTTTTTTTTTAATAAATGACTTTATTGGCAACACTTGCATCATCTCCTAAGATATCATGGTCACATAATGTACCGTTACGATTTTATAGCAAAAACAATTTTAGTGTAAGCGACAAATTTCATACAAAATTAATATGAAATAAAACAAAAAAGCTCTCTCCTGTAAAATTTGATTTTTGGCGCTTACATTATTACAACAATAGAGTCCGGAACAGATTTATTAAACCAGGTCTCAGATACACAAACAATATCCACATCAGCACCCTCAAAGATATTACGAAATTCATCGATCTTATTTTTAAAACTCTGAGCATTTAAGTGACATATTTTAATACCTGATCGTTGTTTGCATAGAATGCGAACCATATTAGAGGTCACGTCATTCATTGGAACCAAAATCTGCACTATCCATTAGAGAAAAAATATTCTAAAGAGTGTTTACTATAGGCAACGCAAGCTAAGCATGTTACATCAGATTGTACATTAATAAAAAGAAAATATAATATAAAGTTTGACAAAAGTTTAATTTTAAAAAGAAATATTTAAAAAAAAAATATTCAAAAATACAAAAAATAAATGAAAAGCATTTGAATATAAAACAAGTAAGAAAGTATAGTCGGTCAAGCCCGACCATATGATACCCCACACCACAGTATTAAAGAACACATCATGCTTATATGTCCATATAAATATGGATTTATCTATGTTTATAAAACTCATTAAAATCGGGTTAAAAATTTGTGAGGGGCAGAAATTGCCCCCTACTTCCCCTTGTGGTCCTATTTTTGAAAAACTGTATAGCTTATGTGTCCATATAGATATGGATCTATCTATGTTTTGAATTTCATTAAAATCGGTTTGAGAGCCAGCCAGCCAGCCAGCCTGCCAGCCGGACGGAAATCGTTAGTTCGACTCAGAAAGTGAGTCTGAGTCGATCGGTATACTTTAAGGTGGGTCTAGGACCAATATTTTAAGGCGTTACACACATCAGCACAAATGCATAATACCCTCTCCACTATTGTGGTGTGGGTATAAATATATTTAAGCCAAAAATTTCATTTTGGATTAAATAAATTTTATATTTTTTGTTTTGTTGGTGCAGAGTATTTAAAATTCGTCACAGCCCTTTAAGGTATTTTAATTTGTTTCTTTTTTATTTTGTTGCTATTGGTGGTAATGTAATTAAATACTTAACATGTATAATTATCTTTATATTAATAGAGTTTTTCGCTTCTTAACACGAACATCCTTCTCCTAAAAAATTACATAAGATACGGTGTTAGTATGAAAGTACATAGCCAGTTTCTTTGGAAAATTAAAACTTTTTTAATTTAAATTAAAACTCAATAATTGATACAAAATCAATTAAATGCAAAATAAAAGAAAACCCAAAAAGAGTTAAATAACAATAAAAGCTATTAAAATAAAAATAAAACTTTCAATGGATTCCGCTCAAGGCTGAAAAGAGATCAAAATCAAGTGATAAGGAAAGAATTTTTTCGAAAAATATAGCACAAGTATTTTTTACAACCAAAACTTAAAAGATGGGGGTATATTGATTTTATCATTGAGTGTGTAAAACATTGAAATAATCATAGGAGGCAGCTAGATATAATTTGTTTTAATAGTAAAATACGGCTGTAGGTAAAATCGCCCAAAGAAAAATGGTCCAAAAAAAAAAAAAAAAAAAAATATGAAAAATCGCCCAAAAAAATTCCACGTAAAATTGGGCCTGAATTCATATGAAAAGTGACCCAAAATTGTTGGGCTATTTTTCGTTACTATTGGTTGATTTTTCGTTTTTTTAAATTTATATGAAAATAGCCCATTTTTTCGGGCATACTATTTGTCTAAATCATTCATTATTACTATACGACGAATTCTTAAATGTTATTTATAAAAATAATGGGACATACTGCAAAACGGTGGCATGTCATACCGTCCAGTGTCATAGTGTCCGTGGACAAACACGAAAGCATAGCTTACAAACTTGAAAGCATAGCCGGCCTTCGGCCGGGGGCAAGGATTTTCTCCTCTATGGTATAACAAAAACCGGCTTCGCTACCTAAAGCTTCTCTGCACAGCCGGCCTTCTGCCAGGCGCAAGGATTTTCTCCTCTATGGTATAGCAAATACTGGCTTCGATAACTAAAGTTTATCTGCGAAGTCGGTCATTTTTCATTTTTATTTTGGGTTCTTTTTCGTTTCTTTTGGGTAAAATTTCATATTTAACTTTTTGGGTAATTTTTCATGTTCTTTTGGGCGATTCTTCATTTGGGCGATTTTTCATTTATTTTTTTGGGCCATTTTTCTTTGGGCGATATTTCCTACAGCCGTTTTCAACAGACGGACAGACGGACAGACAGACGGACATGGCTAAATCGACTTAGAATTACTCAAGGACCCAGAATATATATACTTTATGGGGTCTGAGATGAATAATAAAAAAGTTTCACACGGAATGACAAACTTAATATACCCTCTTCACAACTAATTGTGGTGGAGGGTATAAAAACGAAAAAGGGCCCAAAAAAAAAAATGAAAAGTTACCCAAAAAGCAAAAACGAATTTTTTCAAAAAAAAAAAAAAAAAAAAAAAAAATAATTAAATATTGCCCAATTTGTTTATTATTCATATAAATTTAGTTACATACAAATGTAAGTTTTATGTAAAAAATTGCATTGTATCTTCAACAGCTGCTCGGCAGTATGAACAGTAATACTTATTTGAGCCCTCCGCCAAACTTTGTGCACTATTCAATACTTAAATATTAATTAATCACTGCATAGTTATAATCACATACTCAAAACAGAATATAGCATTTTGCAAGGTGGCATGTCATAACGTCCATTGTCGTAGTCACTTTTGAAAATGTCATAATGTCCGTGGGCATTAAAACACTTTGCAAATGTCATTTTTAAAAATGTCATAAGGTCCATAATTTCTAAAGATGTTAAATACAAAAAAAGATCAACATACACGCAGAGAAAAGCATGTTTTATTATGGTCGCAACCAACAAAACTATTTTTAAAGAAACTTATTTTACCATACCATGGTTGTCGGTGACAATGATTTGATTAAATTAAACATAATATGATTAAAATTTTTTCAAAAATGGTTTTGTTGTTTTTTCTCTCGGTGCATATACTAAAAACATATAACGAAAACACTTTTGGGCGCAAGGATTTTCTCCCCTATGGTGTAACAAAAACCGGCTTCGCTAACTAAAGCTTTTCTGTATAGCCGGGCTTTGGGCCGGGCGCAAGGATTTTCTCCTCTATGGTATAACAAAGACAGGCTTCCCTAACTGGCTTTGCAGAGAAACTTTAGCCGATACTTGTTTTATCAAAAAGGAGAAAATCCTTGCGCCCGACCGAAGGCTGGCTTTGCTTTCGAGTTTGTAAGCATGTTGTGGACATTATGACACTCTACAAAGTGACATAACGTCCACGGACACTAGACGTTATGACATGCCACCTTTTTGCAATATGTTCCGTTATTTTTACAAATAACATTTAAGAATTCGACGCATAATGATAATGAATGATTTAGACAAATAGTATGTAAGATTTGGACGAAATTTTAAAAATAAAAGATGGGCCGAAAATTGGGCTATTTTTCATATAATATTTTTGGGTGAAAAAACGAAAAATCACCCAATAATAACGAAAAATAGCCCATACATTTTGGGTCACTTTTCATATGAATTCAGGCCGAATTTTACATGGAATTTTTTTGGCGATTTTTCATATATTTTTTGGGCCATTTTTCTTTGGGCGATTTTTCCTACAGCCGTAAAATACTCGTCCAAATATATTTTGAAGTATTTTTAATACGTATTTTTCAGCTGACTGTACGGCTGGCTGGTTTGCTTGCTATCCATAGAAACTTTTGTGCAATTTTGAAGATAAATTGGTTATAAATAGATAGGACAAGCATATTGAAAATAGTGTGATTCGGTACATAATTCCACATGGCCCCCATACAAACTCCTCTCCGGAATAGTTTTTGTGCCCATAATCTATATAATTAGGTTGGTATTAAGATGAAATTTGGCTTAAATAATTTTTAGAGAGAATAATAACATCTAAAATAATTGGCTCATAATCAGTATGAAACTGTTTTAAAATTAAGCTAAGAACCCATAATATGTTATTCTGGATCCTCGGGTGATTCGAAGTCGATTTAAGCATGTTCGTTCGTCTATTTGTTGAAGCACGCTCACTTTAGAACGAATCAAAAGAAAAAGTGTTTCAGATATTTGTTTTATTGAATGTTCTTTATTTGAGCTGGAATAGTATTTAAAATGTATTTGACTTCTCTCATTACTGGAAACTTGTAACATTTTTCTTCCTAGCTTGAAAACTTGTAAAATTGTTCTTTCTAGCTTGAGAACTCGCCCAAAAGAGCCCATCCTTATGTGGTCGAGTGGCAGGTGAATCGTACAACGCATTACAGAGAGAATTCGTTTTTTTCCCGGACTGTTCGTATGTGGAATAACCTTCCTACAGAAGTCTTCCCTCTCACTTACAACATGATAAAGTTGAAATCGAATGTTCACAAACACTACTCCCTCTATCCTCCTTCCCACAACCTATTTTCCCAGTTCCAAAACAATGCAATGCATTAGTAGGGGTCATCCCCTGAGTGCTGGTCCTAACAGAAAAATACATTTAGATCATCAATAAGACAGACTGATTCATTAAATAAACTTGCAAGTGAACGGCTTAAAAAAACTAAACTGGCAACTTGCTTTAGGTTTTGCGAACACTGCGAATACTGTGATATACTTTAAAGATGAAACTGACGAAAAAGATTATTGTAAGTTAATTTGTCAAACATGAAGATTATAATTATTAATTAGTATTGTGGTTATTTTGTTGAACTATTTATGGTTTTTAATCCAAATTTTTAATATTTTTAATCAGGCTTAAGTTCATGAAATTTAATTTTTCATTAAATTATTTTTATGAAGAAAGGAATTTTACAACATGAAAATTAATTAAAATTTACTGATAATCTTTCATTCTTGACGTGGCTGGGGCTCGAACCCCGACCGGCAGGTTACCATGACATGTTTCGATTGCAACCACTCAATCTCCTCAGATGGATTTGCCGTCTTACACCCGCAGCCATCGACGACTGCTGACGTCAATAGTCAAACATCAATCCTTAAACCAAATTGTATTCTAACATTTGGTAGATCGAAATTTGCTGAATGATTATCCATTTTAATTGATTTTACATGATCATGATCCAAGTTGTGCTGAAAAAGGTCAACAGAAAAGAGAAAGACAAAATGAAAAAACAAAAAATGTACTTGGACTTCAAGAAAAATTCTTGACAAAAGTACGAAAAAACAGAAGTAAGGAAAAAACATGTAAAATCAATTAAAATGGATAATCATTCAGGAAAGCAAATTTCAATCTACCAAATGTTAGAATACAATTTGGGTTAAGGATTGCTGTTTGACTATTGACGTCAGCAGTCGTCGATGGCTGCGGGTGTAAGACGGCAAATCCATCTGAGGAGATTGAGTGGTTGCAATCGAAACACGTCATGGTAACCTGCCGGCCGGCGTTCGAGCCCCAGCCACGTCAAGAATGAAAGATTATCAATAACAATTTTAATTAATTTTCATGTTGTAAAATTCCTTTCCTCATAAAAATAATTTAATGAAAAATTAAATTTCATGAACTTAAGCCTGATTAAAAATATTAAAAATTTGGATTAAAGATTATAATTATTGTTATTATTGACTACTGTTTACTTTGTATTTTTAAAATGTTGCCAGATTTTAATAAAAACTCAATCCCTGAAGAAGTTGGAAAGAATACCAACGAAAGTTCGGATTTTATTGAGAATGAAATTATTTAAAACCTTTATTAACATTAAATTCATGACCTTGAAAGCCTGCATATAGGGAACTATATAAACTATTTTGATTAATCAAAAAAGGTCGATCAACACTTATAATTATGAAGCGATTTGTTTTTTTTTTTGGTTTTTTCTTAACCTACTTACAACTACAATTAATGTTGGGAGAATTCCAAACAATTGTAGTGGGGTATGTAAGAAAAGATAACCTCACTGTTTATTGTTGTTGTTTGTGTTTAAGCTTTAGAAGTGAAACTGTTGCTTATAATTCTTATTCGCTAAACAGTTTATTTGTTTGATATCTTTAGTTTTTCTTAAATCTTTGGATGAAGTTTCCTGATGATCTGGCCTAAGCAACCAGTGAAATGCGCATAAGAATAGCTTATCCCATCAACAATAAATTTCAGTGTTTTTATCACAAATAAAAATTGAGAATTAAGCACGGCAAGCAAAAACTTGTTAATTAAAAAATTTTGTATTCCCAAAAATTACTTTGATAAGTTTACTAAATTTTTAAAAAACTACTTTTCTATGAAAGATTGTTAAATTATACTTTTAAGTACCTAAAATATTTTTTTATGAATAAGGGGGTTAATTAAGAAATTTAATTTAAGTTTACTTTTGATTAAATTATTTTTGTAATCTGTTTTTACCACTTGACTTTAGTTTGAAGCGATGGGTTTATGAGAATTTTTTGTGAAAGCAAGTTGTTAAAATGTTATTATATTGTGATGCATAAGTGAATGTACATTAATTAGGGTGGTCGTTAACTGTATGGATCGAAAATTTTTCTATTTTTACAAGCTCTAACCCCCCAATTCGGTGGGTATTGATAAAAAAAACAACTCAAAAATTTTTTTAGGAAGATCGGCGAAGGCTAAGTCGTCCCTCAAGCCCGCCAAAGTTTGAGAAAAATCGTTAAGTCCGACTTGTATGACTTAAATTTAGGAAAATATTAATTTTACATAAAAATCGTTTTCTAAGAAGTTGTTGTTAGTAAAGTTTCCAACAACTTTTGCCTTAACAAGTTTTCTCTAAAACTCATATTGAACAAAACCTGATTAAAATAAAAAGTAAACAGCAGCATTGATGCGATTTTTTTCTTTAGAGCTGTTTTTTCTTACACACGCCAATTCAGCTTTAGTATTTGTGTTTGTGTGCGTCTGCTTAAAAAAAAAATATTCAAACGAACATCATTTGTTTCTAACGTACCACGGTTGATAAAGTTGGTGCAATTGTACTTTTTTGATACAATTCAAAGCCAAAAAGTACGGTGGTACCCCCGTGATTCATTTGGTACTATTTCCAAATTTTTCAAACCTATTATTATTTGATATAAAAGGGAAACTCGTATTTACTGTCCAATGAATATAAACGGATTTCAGTGTTTGGTGCAAATGGTTTTGCCAAAGTGCAAATGCAAAATTTCGTAGCATTTTGATGAAATCTTAAGGAAACTCTGTGTTTTTTGTTGTTGGATTTAACAAAACAGCTATGATATTTTGCATTTGCTCTTTGCAAGACCATTTGTAACAAACACTAAACTTCGCTATTGTGCATAGATTTTTGCACTTGATCATTGGGCAATTGCATATGCCACATTCTAAATCAAGTATCAGCGGCAGCATATTAGCCTTCATGCCAAAATATTATAAAAACAAAGGAACGAAATAGACCGTATGTACCAATGGTTTTAAGTGTAACCGAAACAAAAGTCTTTTTCTGTTATAAAAAAAAATTATTTATTACTATTGGGGTCGAAAAAGTACGATTTTAGAAGTTCGTAAGCACGATATTGGTTTTCTCATTTATCATCCCTGTAACATACCTGCACGCTTTCTTTAATCGCCCCAAGGGGATTAAATATATGACGGACCTTCAATAGTTTTTTGTGCTTAACATTTTCTTAAAACATACTTGCCTTATATCACTACCCTTTAGGGGGCTCCCATACAAATATGCCGGTTTAATATAATTCTTTAATTTGGACACTGCAGCGCCAAGATTGCCCTTAGTTGGGTCAAATGTATGACCAACCTCACATAATTTGTTTTACCCCATAGCCAAAAAAAATATTTGGTTTCTAAAAACACTACGCATATTGGAAAAACCTATAACAATTGTTAAAGGTAATATTATTGTGGAATTTCGTTTTTTTTAGTTTATTTTATAAACTAAACCGTTTTTGAGTTACGCTCAAGAGCTAACCTAAAAAACGGTTAGCACCACTGAATTCAGCGTACCCGAATTAGGGTAAAACGCCAGGTGCCCGGCTGGTCGGTTTTTATTTTTAAATAAACAATAAAAATGTTTTTCAACAAAACTAATTCATAGAAAATGCGTTTCTTTAATGAATTAAAAATTAGATTTTTTAGTAGCTTATTCGATATTTTCAGTTTATTTTGTTAATTAAGATATAAAGAAAAACTTGTTAACAAATTTTCTACAAAATTAATATTTTCTAAGTTATTAAACATGGTGGTTATTCTTAAAACATTAGTTCAACGCGAGTTCGATCCCCAGCTCAGCCAAGAATAAAAATTGTTAAACAATTTCATGTTGTAAAATTCCTTCCCTTAGTAAAAAAAAATTTAATGAAAATTTATTTTGATGAACTCAAGCCTAACTAAAAATATCAAAATTTTAAATTAACAGTTCAACTAAAAATCACAATTGTCCTAAAAATGGCTATGGCACAAGCTCTTATGATTACATTTGTACTTCAAGTTGTACAAATTAAATGTCGACGAAACTGGACAAAAAATGTACTTCAATAAGAATTCTTGACAAAAAGTATGAAAAAACAGAAGTGAGGAAGAACATGTAAATTAATTTAATTAGATAATTATTCAAAGCAAAAATTCGTTCTACCAAAGGTTAAATACAATTTTGCTTACTATTGATTATTGACTGCTAGCCGTCATCAATGGCTGTGAGTGTTGAACGGCAAACCCCGAGTAAGAGATTGATCGAGTGGTTGCAATCGAAACATGTAAGGTTAACCTCTCCGTGAAAACCTGGGTTTGGTTCCCAGCTCAGTCAAAATTATCAATAAATTTTAATTAATTTCATGTTGTGGAATTTCTTTCTTTATAAAAATAATTTAATAAAAATTAAATTTGATGAACTATAGCCTAATTAAAATATCAAAAATATCGAGCCCTAATAGCAAAAATGATGAAAGCAACAACATTTTGGATTTTTGTTTTTTGATGAAAATCGATAATTTTGAATCATTTGCATCATCTCTACAAATCTCATATCTCTGGGAAGTACCGTTACGAAATAAGAGCAAAAGCAATTTCAAACGAAACTCCAGACTTGAAGCAAAAATATTTAAAAAAAACCTTCTCCTGTAAAATTTTATTTTTGTTGGTTACATCATTTTTGCTACAAGGGCTCGATATATATGTTTTTTTTTTATTTTTTTATTTTTTTTATTTTTATTATTGAATCTTTCTTATCGAAATTTACAATATGTATGTATTCAAATCTTAATTCTACTTGTTGTTTATTAGTTGTTACCAGTGTAACCACTAACTGCTGTATTCAAATTTTAAAAATGACTTCTAGTTAGGCTCAAAGTATCGGTTGTTTTTAGCCTCTGGTGACCTTCGAACTGAAGCAGACCCCGAGCGAAGTAGTTAGGGTGGGCCATTAGTTTATCGATGTAACTTATTGAATATTTTTTAATTTCCTCCTGGATAGTGGGGACGTTGAGATCTCTGTGGATAATATATACCATGGGGCGCAGACAATTTGCCGTAATATTCTTTACTGTCTTCTTTGAAGCTTTTGGATGTTAGATGCACATGCAGTACCCCATAATTGGATGCCATATGTCCATATTGGTTTTATGATGGACTTGTATAAAAGAATTTTGTTGTCTAAAGACAAGTTTGAGTTTCCACCGAGAAGCCAATGTAGTTGAGCTGCTTTAAGTTTCATAGTCGTTATTTTCGCTTCAATATGACGCGACCAGGTCAAGCGTCTATCTATATGAATTCCCAAGTACTTAAAATGGTTTTCTACCGGAACAGTGATTTTATTTATTTTTACAGCTGGGCACGTTTGTCTTCTGAGCGTGGAAGTTAAGTGAGCACATTTAGCCGGGTTAACCTTTATTCTCCATTTTTCTAGCCAGACCTCTAGTTTATTGATGTGGGACTGCAGATTTTGCGATGCGACTTTTGGGTCATGGTTAACGCAAATAAATGCTGTGTCGTCTGCAAATGTAGAGGTATGCGTGCTCAGGTTTGTTGGCATATCCGCTGTGTATATTATATATAGAAGCGGTCCTAATATGCTGCCTTGGGGGACACCAGCAGTAATTTTCTTAAGGGGGGAGTATTTATCTTGCGACCTTACTATGAATGATCTGCCTGTTAGATAGCTCTCCAGAAGCTTGTGAGTGTTTTGAGGAAGCATTCGTGTTATTTTGATGAGTAGCCCATCATGCCAAACTTTGTCAAATGCTTGGGAAATGTCTATAAACAGGGCTGAGCAGTATTGCTTTTTCTCAAACGCCGTTCTTATAAGGGTGACAATTTTATGCACTTGTTCTCTTGTACCATGTTTCGCTCTGAATCCGAACTGGTGATCCGGGATGATGTCGTGTTCATTTAGATGAGGAGTTATACTTAAAACGAATATTATTTCGAAAAAGTCAATAGGATTGACAATAAGCTTATCGGTCTGTACGACGCAACCTGGCTAGCATCTTTTCCTGGCTTGGGAATCATAACAATTATAGACCTCTTCCATGAGGATGGGAAGTATCCGACTCTTAATATAGTGTTAAAAATGAGCAGCAAGATTCTGGAAGCAGACGATGAAAATATATATGTATAATACTAGCATATACCCACTACTTCGTTAGCGTCTCCTTTTTCTTCATGGACCTATTTGTATGCCAAAGTTTATTTTTCTAGGTATAAACTTGTTTAAATTCTAGAAGCGGGTTACTTTAGTAGAACTAAAAAGCTTAAGAAAAATGTAATATTTTCCGTATTTCCTTTTTTGGGTACTATATTTTTCCCCCAATAAAGTTTCAAAAATTTTAGTATTGTAGTGGCAGCCTATAATTTAGTACGAATGTGTCAATGAGTGGAGGCAAATGTTTTGTAAAAAAAGTACCAAAAATAGTAACGGTGAACGTCGAGTTTCGAAAAAGTACTATATTCATATGTATACGTATTTTTTGATAAGTTTCTTTGTTTCTATGTTTATTGGTTCAAAAGATGGATGTGGTGGCAAAAAAGTACTAAAATTCAGATTTTTCCCGTTTACTCCCTAATAGGGCCGAATTTCAAAAAAGTACCAGACACAGCCGCTTATTTTTTTAAAGAACAACAATAAGTATTACATTAATTTTGCACCTCTTTTAGTTTTGGAGATATTAGGTTACCGAATTTTCCCGTTTTTACCTTTTGTTTGCATCCTAAACATTCGAATTTCGACAAATCCCGTCTTAGTGGATCGATTTGGGGAGTGACCAATTGCTAGTCCAAATTTTAAGGGTCAGCGGTGTAGGCTGTGCGATGATAAATGAGTCAGTCAGTCAGTCACTCACGCAACTCTTTTATATATACATATATACTAGCTGACCCGACAGACGTTGTTCAGTCCAAATTAGGAAAAATGTTTGCGTTCGATTTTTAAAATCCGTTGAAAAGATACGAACATTTGAAAGAAAAATTAGTCAAATCAATGGAGGCGTTTTTTGATTTTAGGTAATTCGAAAAAAGTGGGCGTAAAATCGTCCAAATCGGTCAAGCCGTTCTCAAGTTATGCGCTTAATGGAAAAAGTGGGCGTTAAAGTAGGCGTGGTAAATTTTTCTTTCGATGAAAACTTAAAATGGGTTAATACGAACATTTGAAAGAAAAATTTGTCAAATCGATGGAGCCGTTTTCTGATTTTAGGTTATTCGAAAAAGTGGGCGGGACAAAATTTTCTTTTCGTATAAATCTAAGTTGGACCATGGCGATCATTTTAAAGAAAAAATCATCAAAATTATATAGATGTCATTGGTGGTGCAATATGAAAATTGGATTTTGCCACGCCCCTCCGCTCGCAGACCAAAAATCAGACTTCACAGTGTCTGAATATTCTGAAGATTTCCTGAAAATTTCATCAAAATCGGCCTCGCCGTTTTGGAGTCCATACGTTACATATATACACAAGTCCGTTTTTATATATATATGTAGATAGATAGATGTAACAGCGCATAGAGAATGGGACCTAAGGGTAAAAAAAAAAAAATCAAAAGTGTTCCCTCCCAGAGATATGCGTGTTTTATGAAATTGAAGTCGACGATAATAAGGTTCTGTGAAAAAATATTCGTACTAACAGAGTGTTATTTACGATTTAAAAGAATTATAAATGAGTATTTACTATAATTCACAATTAATAATTTCAGAAAATAAACCTGGATTCGGAAAAACGCGAGCAAAATTGATATCAAACTCATGGAAACAGCGCGCTAGGAAGAAAACAGTCAAAACCAACTACACGTAGGGACGACCTACGCGCATTTTCAAGGTTGACCAATTATTCCCGACGTCATGAGATGTGTCGCTTTCAAATGAGACCAATACCAACACGCTCAGTGATGGTACACCAAAGATACTAAGTTTACTTGTAAAAATTTGACGATTTTAAAAATGAAAAGAAAATTTTAATCACAATTTTTATATAGTATATATTTAACTACTAAAAGCATAAAACAAAATTATAATTCATTGTTAATTAGTAAAAAAAAAAAAAATAAAAATACTTCAATTGGTATAAAAATCATGCACAAGCCAAACTCGGACAGCCTTAAACTTTTCTTCTTTTACTTCTTACTTTAAAAGAATTAATACTTTGTGTGTTTCCCTTTGCTTTTTAAAACCAGTTGGAGTCTTTAAGGTATTGATTCCACTAACTTTCGACAATAGCATGGTGGTATTTTTTCCCATTCTTCCAATAAAACTCTTTTCAACTCAGCTTTGCTAGAAACCTTGTGCTCCTGCACTTTTCTTTTTAAATAGCCCCATAAATTTTCTATAGGAATTAAGTCAGGACTCTGTGGTGGGGTTTCCATGACATGGGGAACATTGTACAGTAGCCAGGATCGTACTTTATGGGCCTTGTGTTTAGGATCTTTATCCTGGTAAAAATACCAGCTGGTGTTTAGAGCAAGCTTATCCACACTTTTTGGTATCTTTTCCTTAAGGACTTCCAAGTATACGTTCTGATCCATTACCCCATCAATAAAATGCAACGATCCCGGCCCTGCTGCAGAAAATGAGCCCCACACCATCACTGAACCGCCCCATGCTTTACAGTGGGCTTTAGGTTATTTAACCGCAGCTCTTGATTTCGTCCCCTCCAAACAATAGGTATCCCATCGTTTCCAAATATATTGAACTTACTTTCGTCGGTAAACAACACGTTTATCCAAAAAGAAAAATCTTTATTTTGATGTTCCTTGGCAAATTGCAATCTTACAGCTTGATTTCGTTTGCTAATAAACGGCTTCTGACGTGCTTTCCTTCGAAGTTTTAAATAGTTACGTATGCTAATAGGGCCTAAATTTTTCCATTGTAAATTAAAAACACATTTAATTACCTTTTTCCCAACGTTGCGTCAATTTTTTGTTGACTTCTTCAGGGGAACATGCTTATTTTGTCTGTCCATTTAATCCATACTTGTGAAGCAAATTCCTTATGGTTGATGGGCTTACTTTCTTTCCCAAGTCTGAATCAGCTATAGCAGCAAGTTTTGGAGCACTTAAAAAGGGATTTGCTTTACTTTTCTTACAAGAAAGCGTTCCTCTGCTTCAGAAAATAGTTTGTTGTGTGCCGCTCTTGGCTTATTTTGCACCATTTTATAAGAGTTAAAGCGTTTTATGACATCGTGTACAGTTGAATGGCTTCTGTTCACCATTTTCGATATTTCGCGAATACTTCTGCCTTCTTTGGAATGCTTTATTATTAATTCCCGAACTTCAATACTGGTTTGCCCTTTTTGTCTCGACATCTTTAAAATTTAATATTTAATTTTTTTCCCAACTGACAAAAACTGACCTAACGGATATATTCTTAAGTTTTCAAGTGAAGTTGGTTGCATAAAATACTCAGGGTCGATATTTTAATGCCAAAGTTGCCATTGTCCGAGTTTTGCTTGTGCGGTGGTTTTAAGCAGTTAATATATTTTCTGCTCTAATATTATGTTTATTAAATTTATCATTGACTTGTTACTTGTTTTCTAGCTCTACTCCTGAAGCAAATATAGAAAATAGCTTCTACATTGTTTAATATTTCATAAGGGTAAAAATTTCTCTGAATCAAATATACAAATCGTAGTGTCCGACTTTGGCTTGGAGCGACGTATTTAAATCTTTAAAATGGCTCTCCTGAACAAAACCGGTTTTTATCCTTAGGTCCTTTTCTATTTTGCGCGTCACATACATATATAGATTTAGAATACTGTCAAATTGCTAATTACTTTTTAAGCTAAACGTATTTTTTTTGCAGTATTTTAAATTGTTTTTTTGGTTTTGTTACAAAAGCACATGCTTGAAAACGTATATAAATTACACATTACTAAAATAACCGGCTTATTTTCCAAAAATAAGCGTTTATTCGATTTTCGAAAAATGGACACTTTTAAATTATCCGACTTGGGCAAAACTAAAATAATCGGTTAAAACCGGACGAATGCTAACCGTTCGATCTCCCTATGTACGATGTTGTATGTTATTCGTATGCCAGAGAAGAATTAGTAATTTGTTGGCAACAAAGTGGCTCTAAAAATTTTCCAATGCTTTCTCTATTTTAATTCTTTTAAATTAAATTTGTGCTCAAAATTTAAAAGGTTTTAAAAGTCTGCTTAAGTTATGCCTTTCAAAAACTTTAAATGCTTCCATATTGACTCCTTCCTCTGACCTCGATACAAAAAATTTAAGAATTTACGGATTTATATGTAGGTAAATGTGTATGATGATGTTTAAGTTTAACTTACTAATTTTTAGTTTCTACAGTTTTAATTGGTTCGATTAAGTACTTTTAAAATAGAATATAATCCAAGATTCCGCTCAGGCGAATAAAATACTTTCACTTTTTATTCCTTAAAGAATTGTTTGCTTTTAAATTTTCATAAAACAAAGATTTTCTTAGTGGTATTATTCACATATATTTCATGTAATAAGCTGAATGCAAATCAATTAAAAAGTTATTTCGATACTAAAACTTGTTTACAAACAATTTTATTTTCTTGGAATTCTTTTGGATTCATAACAAAAGCCGCAAGATTTTTTGTGTGTTCTTTAAACTTATTAATACATAAAATTGTTTACAAACAACGTAAAAAAATTTGAAGCAAATCTTAAATTAAAATTAACAAAACAAGTAAGTTTGAAAACCTAAGAATTTGTAAAAAAAAAAAACAAGAAAGAGTGCTGTTTGCGGGGGAGTTTTAAAATTTATTTTATGCGAGAAGATAAATACACAAAATGGGATTTAATATTATTGAACACTTAATTTAAATTTAAAATAAAAGCAAAAAAATGTACTTGCCTTGCGGTGGGGAGTTAGTGAACTGACTTGATCAAGTTAAATTGAAACTGAAATAAGCAGTTGTTCTGAACTGTTCCCATAGTAGCAGAGTGTGGGTTCTCTTGCAAGGAGAGAAACTACACAGTTAGTAGTGACGAGCAGGGTTGTCAGATCGATTTTGACCTTTTTCGCCAAATTCAATGTCAAAAATCGCCAAAATCGCCAAAGCCTTTATTTTTACCTTTTTGACAATAAAATATAGATAATTTAAATTATTAAAAATATTTTTTATAAATCTTATAAAATAAATTTTATTCCAAGTCGCTAAAATCCGCCAAAAATTTAAAAAAAGTCGCCATAATATATATTCTGTTTAGTTTTTATTTAGAAGCAAGTAAAAATGATTAGTGAAGACAAAAAAGGAAATTGCACTATTAAATAATTAATAGTAGTCAACTAAAAGCAGCAAAGAAAGAATTTTTGTGGTTAGTTTTAAACAAATATTGGATTTATGTATGTATGAAGTTGGAGTTCTACTATATATCTACACTTCAGCGCCAAAACTCTCTTTGATCTTCTTTTTTGAAATACATTGTAAGTGAATTAAATTTTTTCAACGAAGGTACAAAAAAAGTGCATCATGTAGTATTAACATTCATATACAGTAGACGCTCGCTTATATGATTAATTTAGACAGGGCCTGTTCACTAAATGGAAAATTTCACATAACCGAGACAATATAAAATAAGTATTTCAAATCAATTTTAATATGTGTACATACATAACCTATATAAGTTTTTATTTTATATTAGTTTGTTAATAATATATGCACATGAAAGTAGTCGGTTATATTTTTTTTTGCTTTAAAAGATTTCTGTAATGCATTGTCCCTGCATTTTCACAATGCCAAATATCATTATCAGATATATTATTTTCACTCCAAGCAATAACTTTACAAACGCCAACCATCTTATAAATTTTCCTTTGCATTCGTATAAACACATTTACTAGCTTTTTTTGGGGAAGAACAGATTTATAATAAAGAGTGTTTTTTATAGAGTATCACAAGTTTAAATCATAATAAAAAAAGAAAATATATTTTTAATATCAATTAAACGGGCTTTATTGGAAAGAAAATTTTATGAAATTTAAATATGATTCCTGTCATGTGGCTGGCGTGTAGAAGGTGCCAATTTTCAACAACTTTTCTCATTTTGATCATCATCGTTTTTGAAGACATGTGGGCCAATGACTCCGCCAGCCCATAAAGCGCACCAAACAGTAATATTTGCGGATTTAATGGTCTTTCGACAAAAGCTTCTAGATTCTACTCACTCCAAATGCGTCAATTCTGCTTATTTACTTACCCATTCAACCAGATATTGGCTTAGTCGGAAAATACAATTTTGAGTGGAGATTCAAAATCAATATCAATTTGTGCTTCAGCCCATTTGCCGAATTATTTGATTAAAAATGTCAAATATTTGCGCGTTGCTCGATAAGTCGATTCATAATGAAATTTCAAAGCAAACTAAACAAAAAGCAACTATCAGCTGTTAAATGGGTGCTCAAATATAGCAGTGATGCCAACTCAAAGTTGTGTTACTTAAAAAAAACACCCTTTACAACAAATAGTTTCAAAAAAATCAACGGTTGCAAGTTGTTCAAAAAGCAGAGATAGGTCGTGTTCACTCTTTAGAACATCATGTGTAAAAATTTTGTTGTTCACTATTCTGGCTGTTCATATAACTGGGAATTGATATAACCGAACGTCTACTGTAATTTATAACTCGTAACAACGCGTCAAGAACTGCATTCTGCTTAGAAGGAGAGTTTTAGTGAAGTTCATTATTGAAAATACATTTTTAGCACAGTCATTACAAGTTGGATTTAGCACCATATAATGAACAGCCAAAGCAAGTTCTTTAAAATGGTACATACCTGACGTGTCCTAATAGCATAAGCTTTTGGCCAAAACTGATTTAAATAAGATGAAGTATCATCCAATTACAAACGGTCATTTTGCCCATTGTGTTTTATAAACATCCAAAAGTACGTTACGATTCATTAATATCTTTAATAACAACGAATTTGGTTGTGATAATAATTTGCCACATTTTATAATGGAGAAATGTTCGTAAACTTGAAATCGCTATATTCATGCTTTATTAATTCTTTTTTAAATATGAAAAACAATTTTCTCCTGGATTTTCAATATATTCATCAGCCATTTCAACATAACATAATTTAGTTTCAAATACATACTGACCATAAAAGCCTAAAATGTCATACATAAAAATACTAGAATAAAAATAATATAATTTTTTCGTATTGAATTTAACGAGTTTTAAAACAAATGCATGGCTCACCAAAAATAGCCAACAAAATCGCCAACTATTTTAAAATATCGCCAAAAAATCGCCATGTCGCCAAATCGAAAATTAGGTCGCCAATCAAGTTTGAAAATCGCCACGTTTGGCGAGAAATCGCCACATCTGACAACCCTGGTGACGAGTAGTTCACATAAACAAGTGCTTTGTTCGGCTATG
This sequence comes from Pollenia angustigena, assembly GCA_930367215.1. Lineage (NCBI taxonomy): Eukaryota > Metazoa > Arthropoda > Insecta > Diptera > Polleniidae > Pollenia > Pollenia angustigena. The sequence goes on along the minus strand of OV884058.1, from coordinate 41,229,907 downwards.
TCGAATCTTATATACCCTTCACAATGCACTATAGGAAGTTTTTGCCTTTTTTTTGGCAAATAGTAATTTTTTTTTAAATTTTGATATTTTTTTAAATTTATTACACCTAAAACATACCAGAATAAGCATCTGTGTGAGTTTTTTTCTACAATATGCACTTACTGTTACTTTCTAGTTACAAACATATAAGATTTTTTAACGAGTTAAAATCAATGTTTGAGTGCAGTAAAATACAGCTGATTTTTAAATAAAAGTTTTGACACAAATAACTTATGTTTATTAGAGCGACTCACCAAAAAATGTCCTCGATTCACCCTCCTAAAATTAACCTTGGACTTTTTTAAGATGACATTTAAAATATTTCAGCTCCAGCTTTGACCTCTCGTGAGCTGGACCATTTTGAAAAAGGGTAGTTCACGAACTAGCACTTATTTAAAAAAAAAGCTGAGACCCGAATTTAATTAAATAGACTAAAGATTAAAATATGTTAATTTGGCATTTTTATTACAAACAACCCCGAGCAAAAAATCAAAAAACGGTCTTTTAACAGAATATCCTTAAAAAAGGAGATGAATGATCATCATTGGACAAATTGTATATACAGTTGGGCGCGCCTTAAAAAAATCATTCTTATGATACCCATATTGTTTATGTTGGTAAGGAAACAGATTCTCAAATTAACAAAACATGCAAAAATAGACCCTTTTTCAAAATGGTCCTGCTCACGAGAGGTCCAAGCTGGAGCCGAAATATTTTAAATGTCATCTTAAAAAAGTCAAAGGCTCATTTTGAGGGGGGGTTAACCTTGCATACAACTTGAGTCGCTCTAATGTTTATAGGAAAATTAAATTGAAAATTAATGTCGAAAGGGAGTATTTTTTTATATGAATCGAAATTTTGGGGAATTCTTCTATTGGTAAGATTATAGCGGCAGTATTAAAGTGGATTGAAAATTAGTAAATAAAACTAAGAATTGGAATTTCACTTGGCTTTAAACAAAATACCTTGCATACATAAATATCAACAATATCTTTAAAAGGCGCATATTTCTAGGTAACTTAAGTGTGCCAAATTCTGATTTATTTAATTTATGGCATATAAAACGTTAGGAAGCTGACAAGCGGGCAGCTGGTTATATCTATTTTATACCATTTATTGCGTTCGTTTTTTGTTCGGTTCAGCTCATTAGTGTTGGTTCGTGTCAGTTATGCTTGGCTGGCAAAAAAAAAAAATAAAAAAATACAAAAACAAAATACACATATGAAAAAAACAAAAAGCCATCAAATTAAAATTTTACACAAACAAAACATATACACAATACACATACAAGCTGTTCGTGTTGCGGTCGTTGCTTAAATGTTTTGTTTGTTTATTTCTTTATCAATGTAACAAATAAACATTATAGAAAATTAAAAAATAATGTTTGTCTACAGTTTCACAACAATTGTTCTGTTTTTTAAACGAAGAACAGAACACTAAATAATGTTCGGCTCTTTCTCGAAAATATTAACGAGCGGTATTAAGGGTTCAGTTCGTCTACACAAACACTAAAAAAATAGATATCATGCCTGGGTGTGTGAGCGGTACGCTTAATAATGCTCTGTTTATTTTCGAACACTGCTTTAAATTGCATAAAATGCTATAAAAATTTTTTTTTTATAATTGTGTTGAAATTCTGTCCAATTAAGTGTTTTTAGTACTAGAAGTGACACTACCAAAAAATCCTCTCCTGAAAATTATTTTAAGCCCACTTCTGAAATATTCTTGCTCGTGGTGTAGGGTATCAGAGATTCGGCATAGCCTAAAATGGAACTTTTACTTGCTTAGTACAAAATCTTTATTGCCGGAAGACATTTCTTGGCGATAAGAAAAATACGAGTATGTATGTACCATTGGTACATTGTACCAAGTTTTAATAAATTATCTTAAAAATAGCAACATGTGCACATAGACAAACAAGCAGATAGCCAGTCCGTCTGTTCGGACGTCATAAAATCAAATCAGAAAGTTATTTTGAATCTATCGGTATTGCAGAAGGTGAGTGTGTTACAAACTAAAGCCGACACTCAGAAAAACCCCCCTCTTCACAAGTAACAGTGTAGGGTGTAGAAAAAATATATATGTGAAACAAAATAAAATCATCAAATTGCCTCAAATTAATTCCATAACAAGTTTTGCATGAAAGAATAATCTTAAATTTTTTATACAAAAAACCAAAAACACACCAAATAAAATTCAAATCGAAGTAACTCTCATCTCATAAATTATAAAAGAAATCACAGCCTACATTAAGGTGGGTACTTTGACAACGAGAAATGTTAGAGGTTTTATATCCTTGGATTTAACGAACATCATAAACTAAGCCACATGACCGTAATTGTTTGTAAGTGTACATGTACATATGTAATTGTGTGTTGGTAGAGTTGCCACATAGTTAAACAGATCCCTAGAGAAGGGATTAAGAAATCTGTAAACAAAATCGTAAAGTATATAATTATTATTATTTTATTAAAATTATTTGTAACGAATTTTACCACATGAAAATTAATTAAAATTATTATTGATAATCATCCATTCTTGACTGACCTGAGATTCGAACCAGGCGGCTGGTTACCCTGACATGTCTCGATCGCTACCACTCGATCTCCTCCGAGGGTTTTGCCGTCTTACTATCGCAGCCATCGACGACTGCTGACGTCAATAGTCAAACATCAATCCTTAAACCAAATTGTATTTTAAACTTTGGTAGATCGAAATTTGCTTTTTTGAATGATTATCCATTTTTAATTGATTTTACATGTTTTTCCTTTGTTTTTCCAGCCGCCTGGGTTCGAATCTCAGGTCAGTCAAAAATGAATGATTATCAATAACAATTTTAATTAATTTTCATTTTGTAAAATTCCTTTCTTCATAAAAATAATTTAATGAAAATTAAATTTGATGAACTTAAGCCTGATTGAAAATATTGAAAATTTGGATTAAAAACCATAAATAGTTCAACAAAATTACCACAATACTAATTTTTATTTGTAACGATTTATTTAATAAAAATAATCCTTACAAATTATTTTATATGTTTTAGACATGTAAAATTTCTTCCAAAATCCCTTCCAATACCCATATCGTATTTTTTTTTACAAATTTGTACAAGTATTAATAATTTCTGAAAATTGCTTTAATCATTTAATTGTTTTAAACTTATTAACACCTTGATTTATTTGTATACGTTCTAGTGTATGGTTTTATATTTGACTTAACAATTATGGACCAGATTTCATAAAATACAAATTAATAATTTAATGTAGTATAAAACTTTTTCGTCTCATATTAAAAAAAAAAAATCGGTAATAGTTTGGTTTTCAAAAACACGGTAGTCAATAAGCGGGTACTCCGGTACGCCCTTGTAGATTTTTGCACTTTTAAATTAGAAAATATTGTTTATCATCCAATCACATATTGATAGTGTTGCAAAATGGACATAATAGTGCGTCAGACAAACTAAAAAGCGGCGGGGTGCAATAACGCCTTAAGAAATAAGGCCTTTAAGGCTTTATTTCACTTTCAATTGAGAAATAAGACCTTTTTTGCGAAAAAGGCTTTACTGCTCAATTGAAAGTGAAATAAAGCCTTTATTGGAATTTAGCCAATGGTGCAATAAAGCCTTTATTTTATATTTTTTGATTCTTTTGTTACACTGTTCAATTTATCGATTTTTGTTGTTGTTGGTAGCAGCAGTTCGACCGATTAGTAGTTCCAATATCTTTAAACAACTCCTATCATATATATTATTTCTAAAGCACTTTTTTTGTAGGTTGCAAATATCTCCCAGACCACTGCATCAAATTTAATGAATGATATCTCATATTAAAGCTTATTTCTAACACTAATGACGAAAAATAATTAGAAATTGAAAAATAAATATTTTCATTGATAAAGGATTCGTACGGGCAAAAAGTTAACGAAAATGACAACTAACGGTGCGAAATATTCGCACGGGTCATCTAGTAATACATATTGCTCATAATGAACATGTAAGTATATATTTCCGGTGGCATGTCATAATGTCCATGAACATTGTGACACACGAATAGTGACATAATGTCCATGGACTGTATGCACTACGTATGAAAAAGCCACCTAAATCTTCACTTAATACAGTTTTTCTGCGTGGCGGCCTGCGGCCGCTCTTAGCGGTTTTCTCCTCCATGGGACGCGGCAGGTGGCTTCGCTGAATACAGTTTTCCTGCGCGTGACTCATTATCAACCGTAGTGTAACGCACCACCTGCCGCGTCCCATGGAGGAGAAACCCCTAAGAGCGGCCGCAGGCAAAATGAAAATGCAAAAAGAGCGAACGATGTGTATACATACACAAAAAACAAAGAGCAAAAGAGCGTAAAACCAACAAATGCAAACGTAAACAAACCAATACAATGCCACACATGCAAAGCTTTCAATGCATTGGTGCCCATACTTGTTTATGTGCCATCACATCTTGTTCTCTATGTCGAGTAACAATGGCCATTACCAGATTCTGGCCACTGCGACGTTTCCTAAGATTTGACGATGTAAACATCCAGTGAATGCGAATATTCAAAATAACCGTGGTAATTTGTAAGTACAAACAAAAAAAACTTGTAGGGGTACCGCGGTACCCGGTCATTGAATCGCGTAGGTGTCGAATGTAAACGGTTTTAAACGAAGATCTGGCTACATATATATATATATATATATATATATATATATTTTTTTTTTCTTTTTTAATGTTTTTTAAGCCCTAAATAGCGACGATTTGGAGTTTCATCGCCACATCTTCATTGTGAAAGATTTGCGAGCATTTTTAAGTTGAAAAGGTTACCCGGGAACCCGGTTATTGACCGTAGGGTTAAAGCAGTTTTTCGGGAGAAAACTTTATGCTGCACCTTTGGTCAATAAGGGGGGAGGGGGGGGGGGGGGGGTTATCTGGATGTAATATAAAAATTGCTAGATATTTATAACTTCATTTTCCCAAATTTTATGGCAATATCCCTTTTGATTAACGTTTTTAAAAATTAGTGTTTCTCCGTATGTGCTTACTAACTATGATTTATTAAAGATCTCTTTTCAATTTGACATCTTTACAAAAAGTCATATGGTTTTGTAAAACTAAGCTGCCATATCGTTAGATCGATTCCTAAAGGATATACAATTGTATCTTTCTTTCAAAGTTTGGAGTAATAAATTCAGTTAGTTTATAGCAGATATAATAAGGAGAAATCCTCTAGATACGTAAACAAACATGCATAGTTATTTAGGTCTTGGTTATGTGCCTGAAATTTCAGAATTCCAAATTTTAATTCCCGAATTCGAAAATTTTCGATTTTCGGAATCCTGAATCAAAAACAAAAGCTTCTCTGCATATCGGGTTTCGGCTGGGTGCAAGGATTTTGTCCGCTATGGCTTAACAAACACCGACTTTGCTTACTTCAGCTCCCCTGCTTAGCCGGCCCTTGGACATGCGCAAGCTAACTACAGAGAAGCTTTACTAAGCGAAGCAGGTGTTTGCGACCAGCAAAGAAGACAGTCCTTGCGCCAGGCTACACGCCGGCTATGCAAAGGAGTTTTTGATAGCGAAGCAGTATTTGAGTGCGGAAAAAATCCTTGCTTCAGCCGTGTGCAAGGCTTTAATACCATGGTATATAAGGTCATTATGGCTTTATCTCTCATTCAATAGGAAGATAAAGCCTTTTTTGTTTTTTTTTTTCATTTGAATGGGAGATAAAGCCATCATGGCCTTAGCTCACATTAGCAATATTAGAAAAAATGGCTTAATCTCTCATTTCAGTTCCGGAGACACTGAAGTTAAGTATGGAAATATGGCTTCGCATACTAAAGTTTGTCTGCATGACGGCCTGCGGCCGTGGTTAGGGATTTTTTCCTCCAGTGCGTCACAAGAATAAAATAATGTTTTTAAATGATAACTAAGTATTTTCCTTTTTACAGAATGTTACACCATGCATAGCTATTTTCTGAAAAATATGGCTTTATCTCTCATATGGCTCTCATTTCGCAAAATTTTAAATATGACCTTGCCTCTCAATGATTGGGCAATAAGGCCATTATGGCTTTATCTCCTATTCAATTGAGCATAAATGCCATCATGGCCTTATCTACCATGGTTTTGAAGAACCCACCCCCCCCCCCCCCCCCCGATTTTTCTCTACTATGGCAAAAGTAAATAATAATTCGGATAATAAATCTTATCCGAAATCACCCAAATATCTTTAAAAAATTTTTGGGCCATTTTTTACCAATGCTTTTGGCGATTTTGTATTAAGTCAATTTGCTCGCAGCTTAGAAGTTTATATTGTTCACATATTAATTCAAGGTTTGAATTCAGAGTTTTGATAAAACTTTAGAAAAGTTTTCCGAACGAATAGGAAATGTTCTAGTTCTACTTAGATTTATAAATGGGAAACAAATTTTAACGATGTTAAACATCATATTTATCAATTGTGGCAACACTGTGTTCATCTATATTCTGTATGCTTAGACATTTTTACTATTATTAAAACCTTAAGGGTGTGTGTGTGTGGGGAGGGGGGGGGGGGGGGGGGAGGTTTGAAAATTCTCAATTGATACTTAACAAATTTAGTCACGAACATAAATTTGGCTGTTGTTGTGTTTTTCGGTTTTACCTTGGTTTCCTATTGCTAAGTGTTATTGTTGCTACTTCTGTATTTTATGTGTGAAAGTTATACGCAACCTACATTGAAACTTGGGTAGACATTATGGTTGTACAAGACATTTTATCTAAAGTAACCACACCTAAGAAAAGGTAGGCTCACATACAAGTGTGTGTTGTCGTAAATGTACAGGGTGGCTCAAAAGTAATGAAGTGGTTTTAGTTGTCTGTAATTTATTTTTTTAATTAATGCTTAACCACCGCTAAAGGTGAATAGAAGTTTTCTAAGTTTGTCGTTTTGTGTATAGGAAAAGACAAGATAAGGTAACATTTTGGTGCAAAAATAAAAATAGGTCCAGCCCACTTCCGAAAACTTCTTTAAAACTCCCTTAACTGAAACAAATAATGACACTGCACCCAAAGAAAAAACATTTTTCAATATGGTCACCTCCTTTTATAAACAAATTTTTGTTAATTTAACCATAATAATGTCACCGCAAACATATTATGGCATAGTTAGTCCTTCAACAAGAATCCATGTTATGGTTGTCTTCAAAAAATATCTTACATAAATATGTTTAAAACTTAGAGGGAAGCGAACTGACACCAAAGTTGTCCCGTGATAAGTCGTTGGTGGTACAGACCGGTTCTAGTTTTAACACTTTCTATGAATAAGACCTATCACTTTTACATGGGGTTGTCATTGGAGGGGGTCAATTGACACCATTTGACCAGTCACAAATCTATTCTCAATGGACGTGTTTAGTGACAGTTACTAAAATGTAGTATTATTTCAATACGATGTAGTATTATTTCAATAAAACAAGTCCTAGAATTTAATTCAAGAGCCAAATTTTAGAAACTCCCAAAAAAATGTATCACACCAGCGGTGAAGACTGTACTGTAATTCATTATTTTTTCTACATTTTTGTTCTTCATAAACCAGTTACATGATTGGTTCTCCTTTCACTGGTCATGAGTTTTTCTTTTTGTACCTGTTCTATTTTCACAACTCCCAGGACCAGTCTGTTGGACCAATTGACACAAAAGGAAAAGGGTACCCTTTACACTCAATTTCATCACACACGCAGAGAAAAAAGGTTTGTCATAATGGTAAACGCCAGCAAAACTACTTTTAACGAAGACTTTTAAACTAATTTTGGTTAATTTGAACAATTTGTTTGTCACTGGCAGCCATATAATGGTAAAATTATATCTGCATCAAGGAGCCACCAACATATAATATTTGCCTTTTTTATTTCTTAAAGTCATCTTTACAATAATCAGTAAAGACATAAGAAAACATTTAAAAAAAAATTAAGTTACGACAAATTCAACCTCTTTGTTTCTTTTGAACAACCCTGTATATTCTTCTTAACATACTTTGCATAGATTTTTAATAAAAAAACACTTGTAATATACGCTCCTTTTACAAATTTAGGAAATGTTTTATTGTTATTGAGATGGTTTGCTAAGCTGAATTTGTTATTTCTGATTACACTGTAGAATATTTTTATACGCTTTTTTGAACGTCAAAGGAATTCTAATGAATTTGAATTTAAAATATGATTCATTGTGATTTTTAGTCGAACTGTTAATTTTTAAATTTTGATATTTTTAGTTAGGCTTGAGTTCATCAAATTTAATTTTCATTAAATTATTTTTACGGAAGGAATTTTCACAACGTGAAATTTTATTAAAATTTATTGATAATTTTCTTGGCTGAGCTGGGGCTCGAACCTGGGTTGAATTTACATGTTTCAAGAATCACCACATTCTTTCATCAGTATTCATTGAGTTCTAACCCGAGAACTGCAAAAATCACTATTTTTCTTGATTTATTCATACGCTCAAATTTACATTCACTCTTTGCTTGCAAAACAAAGTTCAACGTTGGCAATTTTTACATCGTTTGGTACACATTTGATTTTTGCATGTATTCGTTTTGTATTGAAAGTGTTTTATTTGCATTTTTGTTGCGCACGCAATATAACACAAATGTATAAATTCAAACGAAACACATTCTTATACTTTTGCATTCAAGTAGTCATTGTCCACTCGATGAGACGCTTTGTTAAAATTAACAACAATAACAACAATAAACCACTCGATGAGGCGCTTTGTTAAAATTAAAAACAATAAAAACAACAATAACAAGAATTTATTGTACTTACAGAACTACTGTACTTTTTAAGATGATGAAAAAGCCTTCTGTTTCTATGGAAATTGTTTGTACCTACATAAGTATGTGCGTTAAGTTTCATTTCAATTGTTTTTTTTTTCTTGTACTACATAGTAACTGCTGAATGAATACATGAGTAATGATTGCTTGATTTCTGGCTTTTTTGTTTGTATTTTTTTTTCTTTACCAAAACAATCATTGTCGCACCGAACACACAAACTTCTTTATAAAAAAACGAAGCTAACGATGGTATAAATAACAAAACACGATGTGCATTATTTGAATAACTGCAAACCAGCAGCGAATGTTTGCGGTTGCGCAAGTTTGATTGTATGACTGCAAGCGAGTGTATTTGTTGCTGTTCATTTAATGCGATTTTTTTGCAATTGCATAATGCCGTTCTCTGGTTCTAACCTCTGCACCACTGCGGTGCCTGCCAGCCAAGAGTCAAACAGCAATCTTTAACCAGTGGTACTGGTGGATCGTAATTTGCTGTATTTTAAATGTAACTAAAAATTTCAGAAATTAAAAATTTACAGTTCAACTAAAAATCAAAATTATTCTGAAAATAGCGTGGCACAAGCTCTAATAAAATGTCGACGAAAGTGGACAAAAAACATAATAAGCAAATGTTTTTCGGTTTTTAAGACAAAGAATACGAAAAAACAGAAGAAAAGAAGAAACATGTAAATAAAATTTTAAATGATAATTACAGCAAATTTCGAACCATGTTGTTTTAACGCTAGCCGTTTTTTAGGCTAGCTCTTGTTTTCGAGGTATACCGTTATTTCGAAAATTGAGGAGGTTGCACAACATTAATTCGCGTAACTCAAAAACGGTTTAATTAATTGAAATTATTAAAAAACCCGAAATTCCGCAATTTCCTTTAAGAAAGGTATTTTTTTCTAATATGCGCAGTCGCTTTGGAAACATAATTTTTTTTTGGGGAAAAAAATAATTTTTTTATCAAAATTTTTAAATTTTTGTTTTTTAAAAATTCATAAAAAGTAGGAAAGTGCAGTTGGGCTTCTAAGGCAGACATATAAAAAACGAAGTGCCAAACAATACAAGCCATAAATGATTAAAATCTGTTAGCAACTTTTGATTTTATTTACAAAAGTCGAAATTAAAGAATTGGATTAAACCGACATACATATTTGTATGGTTGAAATTCAACCCCACTTTATATATTATTTCAAACATTAATTTGTAATATATCTACCCGCCATCTCCATTCCTTAAGGGGCTCCCATACAAAATGTTCAATGCAGACTAGAAATATATTAAAAAAAAAGTCCCATAAATGCCCAGAAGTCGCCCCTAGTGGGATATACGCAATTAATTATTTGTTCTACACATTTTCTTAAAACATACTTGCCATATATCTCCACTCATAAGGGGGGCGTCCATACACATGTTGCCGTTTAATGAAATTCTTTAATTGCGCCCCTGCAGCACCAAGTATGCCCGTAGATGGGTCAAATGTATGACCAACCCCACTTTATTTTTCATCTTAATCATTTATTGCTAACATACCTTCCCGCTAACTCCATTCCTTTAGGGAGCTCCCATACAAATATTGCGTCCTATGAAATTCTTAAATTAATTAAATTGTTCGACTTTTGTGAACAAAATTAAAAATTGCACCATTTTCCGATTTTTTATGAATTTTCAAGAAACAAAAAGTTTCGAAATTTCAATAAAATTTATTTTTTTTTTTCAAAAAGCATTGTCAAATCAAACTATAATTTATTGGTAATTTTTATTTAATACTAGCTGACCCGACAGACGTTGTCCTCTCCAAATTAGGAAAAATGTTTGCGTTCGATTTTTAAAATCCGTTAAAAATATACGAACATAATTAGTATTGTGGTTATTTTGTTGAACTATTTATGGTTTTTAATCCAAATTTTTAATATTTTTAATTAGGCTTAAGTTCATGAAATTTAATTTTCATTAAATTATTTTTATGAAGAAAGGAATTTTACAACATGAAAATTATTTGTTAATTTCGAAAATTTAAAAAAAAAATTAGTCAAAGCGATGGAGCCGTTTTCTGATTAAAGGTAAATCGAAAAAAGTGGGCGTAAAAGTCGGCGGGGCAAAATTTTCTTTTGTATAAATCTAAGTTGGACCATGGCGATCATTTTAAAGAAAATATCGTCCAAATTATATAGATGTCATTGGTGGTGCAATATCAAACTTGGATTTTGCCACGCCCCTCTGAACGTATAAACCTAAGTTGGACCATGGCGATGATTTTAAAGAAAAAAATCGTCCAAATCGGTCAACCCGTTCTCAAGTTATGCGCCTAATAGAAAAAGTGGGCGTAAAAGTAGGCGTGATAAATTTTTCTTTCGATGAAAACTTAAAATGGATTAATACGAACATTTTAAAGAAAAATTTGTCAAATCGATGGAGCCATTTTCTGATTTTAAATAATTCGAAAAAAGTGGGCGGGGCAAAATTTTCTTTTCATGTAAATCTAAGTTGGACCATGGCGATAATTTTAAAGAAAAAATCGTCCAGATTATATAGATGTCATTGGTGGTGCAATGTGAAACTTCGATTTTGCCACGGCCCTCCGCCCGCAGACCGAAAATCAAAAATCAGACTTCACAGTGTCAGCCGCCTGGATATTCTGAAGATTCCCTGAAAATTTCATCAAAATCGGCCCAGCCGTTTTAGAGTCCATACGTTACATACATACCCACATCCTGTTTTATATATGTATATAGATTTTGTATTATTAATATATTAATATTAATTGTATGCTTAATAGTTTATTGAGCCCCTGTAATGTTCTTAAAATTTAACAGATTTCCTACCTTGGTCCAATTGTGAATAAAGAATTAATTAAAAAAAAAGCAGATCGTCACTCCCCACTGGTGATGATGGAACTTAAAAAAAATAATTAATTGTAACCTGTTTTGTTTCTTACTGTATATCTGAATTTTTGTCAAATTTTTGAAGGCAACGTCAGGGATTTTGAGTGTGTGAATTCTATGAAAAATAAAATGATTTATATTTTCTTATCTTTGAGTTTATAATAGATTAAATTTAGTTTTAGAATAAAAAATTTATACACACATAAAAATTGTATTAAAAATAGCAATACCAACAACAATAACAACAAATACAAAAACTCAAGTTTAGCTATTGTCCTATTTTTATAAACTCTCAAGGAAGTTTGTCATTCCTTGTGAAACTTTTTGATATTCACCTAAGACCCCATAAAATATATATAATGGGTGACCTTTTAAGAGCTAAAGGAAAGTTTTAAGAAAAAACACACATAAATTTCAGAAAAATGTCTGAAATCTTTATTTGAATCGATAGTACGGTCCATATAATTTAATGTTTGAAGATTATTTCATGCCAATGTTGACCGTGACTGCGCCTCAAATGGTCCATCCGCTTAGTCCAATTTTTTCATCCAAAATTTCGGCCGGTATCTCATGAATAAATGCTTCAATGTTGTCTTCCAATACGTCAATTGCAGCGGGCATGTGTGTATAGACATGAGCTTTAACATAGCCCCACAAAAAATAGTCTAAAGGTGTTAAATCGTATGATCTAGGCGGTCAATTGACCGGTCCCGCACGTGAAATAAAATAAGTCCATTGTTAAGCGTGCTGTGTGGCATGTGCCACAGTCTTGTTGAAACCACATGTCATGCAAGTCAAGCTCTTGCATTTTGGGCAAAAAAAAGTTGGATATCATCTCACGGTAGCGCTCACCATTCACAGATACGTTACGATACGCATCATCTTTGAAGAAGTACGGTCCAATAATGCCACCAGCTCATAAACCCCACCAAACTGTGACTTTTTCTGGATGCATTGGTAACTCTTGCAATGTTTCTGGCTGATCTTCACGCCAAAATCGACAATTCGGCTTATTAACGTACCCATTGAGCCAAAAATTAGCTTCGTCGCTGAACACAAGAAGAGCGCGATGAACTTTCTTAACTGAGCACGTATTTGATAACTAAAATCAATAATTTGCAAGCGTTGTTCGTTTGTAAGACGATTCATGGTTAAATTATAGACCAAACTGAAGATGTTTGACAGTGAAACAAAACACGCAACGTGCGTCACCTGTTTAATCCAGTGTTGCCAAAAAGATAATAGCCAAAAAAGCACCCGAAATTTTGGGTCCTTGAGTAATTCTAAGTCGATTTAGCCATGTCCGTCTGTAGAAAACACGCTGACTCTTAAATAGCTCAAGTGCAAAAAACACAATTGGTTCAAATTGTTTCGATAGTCTTGTAAGAGTAAAAATCCAGGAAATCGATTAAATATGCATAACACTATAGCAAATAAAGATAATTTGGTCCAACTAAGCTTTGTATGAGCTCCATCATTTACCATAGGACCGATATTAATCGGTTTTCGGAAAAGCATTTTAAAACGTATAAAACGCTTAAAAAACATCAACTACTGTATTAAAATTTGGTTCAATTCAGGTTTTTTAATAAAATAAATCACTCTTCTGCATTTTGTGATGATTGATCCATAATTTACCATGGTTCCAATATAAATGCACCTTCTGAAAATCATTTAAGTACGTCGAAAACTGTTTTTAATCATGGTATTTATTCAAATTAGTTCAAATGAAGTTTTATATTACTAGAAATAAAAGCATAATTAAGTAAAGATCAGTTTTTGTAAAGTTTGGTAAACAATTTACAGATCCCATATAAAGCCCACTTCTGAAATATTCTACTTTTGGTGGAGGGTGGGAGCCTAAGATGTCAGTCTGATGAGCCTTGAAGCCATAAGGTCGAGATCAAGTGCCCTTATTCCACCTTCTCGCGGTGGCTCCTGTAAACAGCTGGATATTTCCAGTTGAATAAGGGACAGGGTTAATATCAAGAAACTATACTATTCTTCTCAGGAAGTGTAGAAAAATACTTAGAAGACCGCTCTCTCTCAGGAAGTGTAGAAAAATACTTAGAAGACTGCTTAACCTCTTTGTGAAAATAGCGAATGATAAGATTAATAGATTAGAGACAAAGAAGTATTATTTTAGGCGCCACGGGCAGTTATATGGCCCCCGGAAGTCACGACCCGGAATGACTATATGGTTGTGGATCCTGCTTGCAGGATACACGTGGTGCTTGTCGGTTGCATCCTTGATGCTTGATCTTGAGATCGTTGTGACTCTAATTTTGAAACTGCTTCGTTCAGAATATGCAGTGGAGACTAGAAAGCTCCAACTCCTAAACAAGGAGGGTTCTAAGATTTTGGTATTGTACCGTAATTGCAACCTGTGTGTCACTGAACGATCCTGCACACACAGGGGCATTCGGTAAGTGCAGTATAACTTTCCAAATGGTTACATCCGCCGTGCGACAAGACCGAAAGGCATTCTTAACCATATCTGTCGGTGGACAATTGACCTATTCGGCCATGGCTATTTACCTAAACTTGGCGATTAAGTAAGTGTACTGGCATTCTTCGGAATCTCATACATTTTTAATGGAAGTGAATGCTTCATGGAAGCGGCATAAAACTACCGAAAGGCAGAGTTCCTTGGGGTCCTTTGGACTTTATGAACTCGAAGTTGTACCTAAGAACTTTAAATTAATAGTACTACGTGGAACAGTGGCCCCCGGTGCAAACCGATCTGACAACTGTTGAGGTCTCCGTTTAGTACGCTTCTTGCGAGTAATGCTTCCTGGCTTTCAGGTTGATTGTCTTGTGAGAGCTTTGCTTGCACGTACTGGCTGTGTTTAAAACCCAAAATCGTGTGTGCGTTGACCTCCTGTGAATAACTGATCTTTTACCTCGGGGCAAAGTTCGGTTTATAGAGACATACTTAGGTACTGTTGCTATTCGGCAGAATCAGCCCGAATTTGACGGAAAGACAGCTGCGGCCCTTAGACAAGGGATGAATTATGTACTCGAAATTTCTACCTGTGTACGCAAATGAATTCTAATTCACACAAGGGCATTTGGTAAAAACTAGTTTAAACTATCTCACAGGTCTTACGTTTTCCATAATACTTCGTGAGATAGAAATCTAATGAGTTTTGTTGCGACTGTCAAAAAATATTATTAAACATGACAGTTTGTGTTCACCCCATTACACAAAGTATAAACACTCACACATGAAATAAAATGCAACCCTAATCCAATGAAAAGTATTATTGTTTAGAAAATTTTCAAAAAACGATGAAGTCGTATGTGATGTATTATTACCAAGTATAATAGTGTAATCTAGCCTAAAGTGCTTAATATTAATACACCAAGTGGTTGAGATCCCCCATAAGATTAAGTCATATGGCAGGTACTCATGTATATCGAAAACACAGCTGTCGGTAGGGGGTTTGAAAGATTCGACACAGCCAAATAATCTAACTTGTTTTCATCCTTTTTTTTATCTTCAATTGAAGAATATATGTATGTAAATGTTAGCTTTTATTTGTGTGAAATTCAAGTTGAATTGTCTCAATCTGTAAATAAAGTATAAGGACACCGTTTCCAAAAGTTCTTTAAAGTTATGTAATTAAGGCAAATTTTTTTATTATTTGTTGAAGTCGCGAACCTACACGTAGATAAACACGTAGAAAAACATGTGTAAATATGGTCGCCTCCAACAAAACTATTTTAAAGACAATTTTAAACATATTATGGTTAAAACAACCATATAATAGTTAGCAACAACCTTATTATAGTTAAATTAGTCCTCCATCAAGAACCCACAACCATATTATGGTTACTTCTTAAAATGTTATGGTTAAATATGACAATAATTTGTTTTTAAATTTACAATAGTATTTTCCTCTTTCGCAAGAGCAACATACTATAGTTGAAAACAAACCATGCTATTGTAAGTGTTTAACAAATTTCAGTTATAATTGACCATAACATGCTTGGAGGCAACAATAATATGATAAGGGCTGCTTGATGGAGGCCTAATTTAATCATAATATGGTTATCGCTGACAACAATATGGTTAAAATAAACATAATATGAAAACTGGGAATTATTTCCTTCCGAAGGTTACTTTATATTATATTCAACATTTTTCATTTTTCGAATTTATTCTATGAGCTTAATTTCAGTTATGTATTTTATAAAGCTCATAGAATAAATTCGAAAAATGATAAACATAATATGTTTAAAATTTTCCTTAAAAATAGTTTGGTTGGAGGTGACCATATTTAAACATGGTTTTTCTCTGGGTGTACTTAAAGATTCCGATAGTTGCTCACATCGTATCAAAAATAACGATGAAGCATAGTTTTCATAATTGTAAAAATCCTAAAGTATGTATTTAATCGCAATTCTATAAACGAGATAAAAATTATCCGTTAATCACGGTTATCGATAACACTACGTGACAAAATTTCAACAAAGTCGTGACCAAATGAATCTGACAGCTATTAAAATTTTTGCATTTCAGTCACAGCATCCTTGTTAAAAACACAAATAACTGTTATTTTGGAATATCTCAAAAACTGTTCTACTTTTGACAATTCTGAATTCTGATATTCGGATTCAGCGGAAAATTTTACATAAAGATTAGGCGTCAAATTTATTTGGTCAAAAAATTGTCACGTAGTGTAATTAATAGGTAATACAAAATTACCCCCTTAAGCAAAAAAAGTTAAAGTTCACATTAGTTAACCAACACTTAAAACCCAGCAAAAGTGAACGGGATTAATCTATTGGTTAGCTAATGAGAACTTTTACTTTTTTACATAAGGGGTTAACCTATAAATGATACGACATGTCAATTTTAAATAATTTGCAAATAAGTGCCATTTATTAAGATCGTTTACAAAGCAAAAAAACGAAACAAAAAATTCTGTCGTTTCTCGGATTTATGAGAGAAAAAATGTCTGTATTTAAATGCGAATACAGACAACACTGATTCTGTTCTTACTGGAATATTTCCAGTAATTTAGTTTCAGATGCAAGCGAAACGTCAAAAAATTAAACTAAATTTGGAGCGAGTCCGATAACGTTTTGTGTACCCGGAAACGACTTCAATATAACTCTATTCGAATAAATAGATTAAAGTTAAATTAACTTAACGTTATCAGATTCGCTCCAAATTTTACTTCTTTACTTTTATAATATAAAGGAGCAAAAATGTGCCTAGCGGACTGGAATCAAAGCACTTTAAAATTTTCCATATAAATAAGAAGACCTTAATAAATTGGTAATAAAGTACATTTTAGTATATCGATCGACTGAAGCAAGCCACACACTGTGCGACTGTTAGTACAACATGAGGAGGATGCGTATGCGATTGTTAAGTGTGTGGTAGTTGTATGAAGTTGTATCTCGGTTGTACGAAAGATTTAAATCATTTAATTTTAAGGAAAGTTGTATAGATTGGTTGTAAAACTTAGGAGAATGTTGTATAACTTTATTTCATAAAAACACGAAAAAAAATACCAATGTTAAATTAACATGGCGAAATGTTGATTGAGAATCATATTAAATTTCATTATTTCTTATAAATTTAAATTAAAAATATTAAAATAACCTTAAATCAGGTTTATTTAATATTATTCACTGTGAAAATAACATTGTTCAATATTGAATCCATAAAATGCTGTTTTATTAAAACCAAACGGTTATCTTGTTAAATTAACATGCATGAATACTTAAGTAAGTATGTAGGTACTTATGCATGTACACACAGAAAAATATCAATGTTAAATTAACATGGAACAATGTTGATCAAAAATCATAGTAAATTTCTGCAAAAGTATGGACTCTATTATTACCATTGTTTTAAATTAATTTTAAATGAACATTTTTAAAATAACATTGTTCAATATTGAAACCATAAAAACCTGTTTAACCTGTTTTGTATAGAAAAAAACAACACCATAAAAAGAAAAACATACATTTTTTTGTTTTCATGCTTAAAATTTGTTATGAAAAGAAGAAAATTCAAGTATTCTTTTAGTTAAAATTATTTAGTTAAATAATACATAAAAGTTTTCAAAGTAGAATGATGACAAAAACCATATCGAGCAATTCTGCTGATGCTTCTGTTAACAAAGAGGAACACAAAATAAGTGAAACATCTGTTACAGGGGTAAATGTTTTGAATTATTCTTAAATAAATGCATATGTTGAAGCTCCTTCTCACTAATATATCACACTCAAACCGATTTGATTCTACATGAAACTCACGTTGTTTCAACTTGAAATAACTTTCATTCAAAGAGATTCGGTTTGATGTTGCAATATAAATGCTATTTTGCTCTAACTTTACTGCAATGTTAAATTAACATGAATTATAGTTATTTTAAAATAAGAAAATGTTGTTCGCAAGTTATTGTAAAATCATGTTAAATTAACATGAATTAACTATCAAGCAAAATCACTACCGAAAACGGTAAAATTAACCTTGCTCTCGACGATCCTACATTGATTTCTTTCTGTGTTTTCTGTGGAAAACAACCGTTAGAAACAAGAGATACAATTAATACACGCAATAAAAATACCCGCCGATGTCATCTTCACTCAATTTATTTTCTTATAAAATGAAGTTGTACACAGCGTTGTATAGTTTGTGCGTAAAACACACAACTTAGTAAAACAACATCTTGGTCGCAAAGTGTGTGGCTTGCATATAAATAACTTCCCGCCTGGCTGGTTGTCTTTCCATGTCAACATTTTGCGCTATGTACACGTCGCAGGTTTTGAAAATAATTTAACCACATTTGGTACTTACGTCTTAATTGCCTATTAGAAATTGTTAAATCGGAACAAAATTTTACACAGCCTCAATAGAATCATCTTTTTGGAAAAGAGTCTTTGGGCTCATAAATCCCATACGACTACCACTTGCGGAAATTGCTTTTAAAGCCATAACTCTTTTTAAAATTCTGGTATTATTAAAAAATTTGGTTATCATTATGTTCTGGTGAGTTAATGATTACCCAAGGTTCCCAAATAGGGTACACTCATGAAAATGTGTATGTTAATTCTGAACTATTTAACTTTACTTTTTTCTTTGTTAAAAATAAAATTTTTACTTTTTGGAAAATTTCTTTTAGATTTTTTTTTTTAAATGCTCTTTTTTGTATCAGTTTAGCAACAGTGTAGTAAAATTTTCTTAAATAAATGTTGTTGTGGTCTGCTGGCAACACATGTTATCAAATTTATTCTTAACATACCAGCAAGTAGTTTTCCCCAAAGGAGCAGAAAAAAATCTAAAACTTTTCTTAAGAGACAATGTCAGTTTTGGAAATATTCAATTTTCCTTAATTTGTTTTATGTGTAAGAAAACTATCACTTGCATACAAACGTGGCAAATTACTTAAAGTTTTTGGAAATTTTCGGTTAAGGAAATTGCTTGTTATTCTTCTGGAGATAAAAAGAATCAAGACAAGAAAACCTTTTAACCTTTATGTCAACAGCTACATACCCGGGTATGTTTTGCGTTTTAAAACCGCTATATCATGAAAAGTAATCATCGGATCGACGTGAAATTTCATGATATCCTTAATAAAAGTGTTCTATACCATATTCCTAGACCTGGAGGAAATTGGTTGAGTTGGGGCAAAGGGAAGGACAATTTTCAATTTGTACCCCTTACGTCAACAGCTGCATACCTGGGTATGTATAGACAAACGTATATCAATAAAATTTATTTTACATGCTTATTGCATAAAGTTAGTAAGTAAAATTAATTTTCAAGTTAAAAATGCACAAAACTAATATTAATCAATTGTAAATAATTAAACATTTTTAACTAAATATATTGCATTGCGACACATCAGTAGAATGAACTGCAAATACGGGTCTTTTGCATAATGTGCTTACCTTCATTTTTGGACGAGGTTTTTATTCAGCATCAAAAATATAACCGTTATTGCTGCCGCTTTTTCGGGTGGCTTACGTTACTCGCGTGTATTCCTGTTATCAAAACGTATGAAGCGTCCTATTGCCTAGAAGCGCCGTACACTTATCGCACCGCGATATAGCGGGTGTGCGGTTGTTTTCCACAAGTCTTAAGTGTGAACGTTGCCAAAACGTGTTACGCCACTTAGTAAGAGAAGACCAAAATACGAATCAAACTCGCTTTTTGTTAGAGCTTTCCATATACAATGTTGTCGTGTAGGGTTTTTTATATCCTCACGCTCATAGCATTATTTTCCTGCCTCAAGAATAATTAAGTCGCAAATTTCATCGGACATTATCAACCTGAATGTTTCCATAATAGAAATCCCTTGTATACTTCTTACTGGTTCATAGTTGGCAGACTTTAGTATGTTGTGGGAACGGAACCTGACAGTTTGTGGTGGTGCAGCAAACAAAATTATTCCATCTTTGCGAAAAGCTGTGTCCACTTTGACACCCTATGTCAGAAAATTCGTCACTGTCTTCAGTTCCATGATCTTTATTGTATTTTGGTAACTGGATTTTTTCCACATCGGAGTAATTTGGAGATACACCAGCTTCGGTTCCGTCCACAACTCCTTCGGACACTAATAAATCTTTGACGAATATGTTATTGTTGTTTCTCAAAATCAAGTGCACTTATTTGCCTTGGAGTGAGTCTTTCATCATCTGCCATTTTTATCTTGCTCTGAATTACCTGGTGTTATAACATTTTTACCAAAAATTAAGTTTGAAAACAACGACAAAACTTGTGTTTGCTGAAAAACCCCATTTTCCAAATATTTAAACTCACAAAACCACAAAAGTAAAAACCAAACTAACAACCACCTTTTTTTAATATTTAAATTTAAAATCGCCAACGCAAAACAGTATATAACAAAAAAAATCCCATATAATATATATGTGTATACCCGGGTATGCTTACTGTTGACGTAAGTATAATTTTTCAGCTGTTGACATAAAGGTTAAATTTGTTTGAAGTTTTTTGCATAAAAAAAAAAATGTAAATTTGTTGCAAATTTTTTAAATAATACAGTTTAAAAAAAATCTTTAACATTTTTTTAAAAGACTGGGAATAAGAGAACCGTCAGTTAAGAAATTTTAATATTGCAATTGAATTGAATCAAAAAAAAATTACCTGCTAGTCATTAGAAATGAATAATGTCTGTTAAAAGCACGATAAAACTGGCAGTAGGTCAGATTTGGTCAAAGAGGGCTTTTTATGCGACAAATTCCATATCGTACAATAAATCATAACCAAGCACAACTCGAAATTCAAAAATGTTTAGGAGAGGTAGAAAACTGGCTTATAATGATTTTTTTAATGAAACTATGATTGTTTTTTCTGCAATTTTGTGTCAAACTATTACCAACAGTTTGTTGCGTAATAGGAGAACCTGGGTTAGTTCGGCACTGGGGTACATTTGAAGCACAGCCGCGAAAAACGTTGTAAACGCCACATTTTGCAAAAACTGTTTTTTTGCAGATAAACGTTGACTTTACTCTCTTACACAGTTTAAACATCAAATCAACCAAAACTATGCACCTTAACGCCTTCAAAATGGCGTACAAAGTGTCAGCCAGTGGAAGAACATTGCAAGTTACTAACATATTGATGAAACCGAAATGGTTTTGCAGTGCGGAATAATGTTTTAAAAGCCTTTTGCATTAAAGTTTTTATTATCACTATTTTAAATAATAGAAAAAAAAAATTTTTAAAACAAATAATGCTGCTTGTCAAAAAACGTTTTTTTGCTCTCCTGAAAAATTATTATTTTGTAACTTAAAACGTTATTCGCGGCTGTGCTTCATTTGCCAATAACGTTTTCGATATGATGCACTTAATTTAATGTATCGAAAATCAAAATAGTTAACTCCCGCAAAGTTTTAGTGTTTTTGAAATATTTTGAATCTATTTCGTAAGTATTTTGTATTAAAAAATCATCCATATTTAAAACAAAAATTACAAAACAACAACAAGAATTGTGATATTTTCATAAAAAAAAATAAATTAAATCTATATGTTTGTTAAAGATCGGTGTATATGCCATACGAGGGGTTGGACGCACCGGGTACAGAGGTGCGGCAACTCACGGCATATGCAAGGAGGAGAGGTGCAATCCTTGTGTTGGGCTGCGATGCCAATGCTCATCACAGCCAATGGGGGAGTGCCGATATTAATAAAAGAGGTGAGTTAATGTTTGATTTTATAACTACTAACAATCTTATTATCTGTAATATGGGTAACACGCCGACGTTCAGAAATAAAGATAGGCAGGCAGTGATAGATCTGACATTAGTAAACCGTGACGAGCAAATTGTTGTTGATTGGAGGGTGGCAACGGACTGTACTTTTTCAGACCATAGTCGTATTACCTTCACACTGAATTTTGACCTACCTAGGGCTGCTCCATTCAGGAACCCGAAGGGGACAAAATGGGACTCCTTCAATGAAGGGGTCCAAACTGGGTTGGCGCATCAGGCCTTGGGCGACTTCCTGCCGACGGATCTAGAGGGGGTGGTGAATAGGTTCACTCATCTTCTAAGGGAAAGCTATGAGCAGTCCTGCCCGGTTACGTTTCTGGTTAGGCGTAAACAGCCTAAATGGTGGACCAGGAACTTCATGTTCAAAGGTCTACAATGAGGAGACTGCTTAATAGGGCCAAGCTTACGAGAGCACCAGATGATTGGAGTAATCACAGGATGCATTTCAACAGGTATAAGGCGGATCTGAAGAGAGCAAAGCGACTATCGTGGATGCAATTTTGTGCGTCCATCGATAATGTCAACGAGCTGTCAAGATTCCGACGGATTTTATCTAAGGACCCTAAGGCCCTTAGGTTACATCCAAAGAAATGACGGCTCATGGACTGAGTCTAGCTCTGAGACCCTAACCTTACTTATGGAGACGCACTTTCCCGGGTGCAGGGAAACCGGTAGTATGGAGGACGGTTAGTGGGACGCCATGTCCGTGACATCGGTTCATACTTCCGCTTGCGTCGATGAAATGGTCACAAGGGAGAAGCTGGCGTGGGCGGTCAATACTTTCGACCCATATAAATCACCGGGTCCGGATGGTATATTTCCGGCTATGCTTTGCAACATCCCGGACGATGCATCATTTCTGCTGGTGGATATATTTAGGAAATGCCTCAGTAGGAGGTATCTGCCTAGGGGGTGGAGAGAGGTCAGGGTGATTTTCATACCCAAGGCCGGTAAAGCAGGCCACTCGAAGCCGGGGGATTTTAGACCTATTAGTTTGTCTTCTTTTTTATTGAAGACTCTTGAAAGGCTAGTAGATTTCTATCTCAGGAGTAATATTGAGACCCGCCTTATTAGCAACGCTCAACATGCTTACCTGAAGGGTAAATCTGTTGAGAGCGCGTTACATGAGGTGGTGGGTTGTATTGAGCACGGTCTGAGGCATAAGGAGTATACTCTCGCCGCGTTTCTGGATAAAGAGGGAGCCTTCAATAACATTGGGACTGAGGCGATTAGGGATTCTTTGTTGGAGTTGGTAGTTGAGGACTTTCTGGTGGAGTGGATAATCTGCATGCTTGGCAGTAGGATGATAAACTCGAGCCTGGGGGATCATGTGATAAGGAGGAGGGTTACCAGGGGCACCCCACAAGGGGGGTATTATCGCCTCTACTGTGGTTGCTTGCTTAGGTCATTTGATTCCATGGGCAGGAAAGTTGTTGCCTATGCGGACGACATAGTTCTGCTGGTCAGGGGAAAATTTCTGTCCACGATCGGAGAAGTTATGCAGGTGATGCTAGGCGAACTCTCGGCATGGGCAAAGGATAGGGTACTGGGTGTTAACCCTGCGAAGACTGAGCTGGTGCTATTCACGAGAAGGTATAGGATAGAGGGATTTAGGGGGCCAGTGCTAGATGGCGTCGAGTTGCCTCTATCGGAAGGAGCAAAGTACTTGGGTAACGTTCTGGACTGCAAACTGTCTTGGAAGAGAAATACTCAGGAGAGGATGAGAAGGGGACTCAATGCATACTACACATGCAGGAACTCCATTGGTAAGAACTGGGGTCTTAGGCCTGATATGGTAAACTGGATTTACACATCGGTTGTTAGGCCAATACTTACCTATGGATGCACTGTTTGGTGCGGTGCGTTAAGAGTGGATAGCTATAGGAAGATGCTCAGCAAGGTTCAAAGAAGTGCATCTCTTGGCATCACAGGCGCAAGGAGAAGCACTCCGCAGGCAGCGCTGGACATCCTACTATATCTATCCCCTATCGAGCATTATGTGAGGAGTGTGGCAGCTAGGAACTTACTTAGACTTTACGAGTCTTCTTTAGTTAGACCTAGGCGGGATGATCACACAAGAATTTTGTACGAGATGGGTCTGCTTGATCAGGGTATTATTCTCGAGGGAATTTTGGATCATAAGACTATGACTCTGGACTTCGGTGCAACATCACCAGTGGAGTTCCCGGATAGAGAAATTTGGAGTGGATCCAATGGACTGTTTGAGAGGTGGGCAGTATTTACGGATGGATCCAAGATGGAAACCGGCACTGGTGCCGGTTTTTATATCGCGGACACCGAGGTAAAAAGGTCATTCAGACTCCCTGATGAGTGCAGTGTCTTCCAGGCTGAGATCCTAGCGATCTGGAGGGCGGCGGAGGTGATACTGGATCACATCGTGGGTGGATCTGAGGTGACAATTTACGTCGATAGTCAGGCGGCGCTTCGGGCATTGAAGAGCCATACGGTGCGATCATGCCTGGTTGCGCGGTGTAGGGACGCTCTTAGGGAACTCATGGGGGCATTCAACGTGAGACTGTGTTGGGTACCAGGACACTGCATGGTTGATGGGAATGAGGTGGCGGACGAACTCGCGAGAGGGGGTTCGGGTCTCGACTTAGTGGTGGGGGACAGGGGGTAAAGCCCCCCCTATGCTACTACTATGGGGTGATACGGGAGAAACTCCGTGATGACGTTGACCGATCCTGGAGGGGCAGAATGGATTGCAGGGTGTCTAGGGCACTATGGCCCAATTTGGACGCGGGGGCAACCAGGGTTCTACTGGGATTGGATAGGGGTAATCTCAGAACACTTATAGGGTAAATTTGGTAAATTAATTAAATAATACGCCTAAAACGTTGCAGGTATAGAAACAATTTTATGCAATATTGGTATATCACAATTTATAATTCACCTTTGATCCCATAGTTAGCAGCCTACTGAAATTTACTGTAAACGCTAAAACAAATTTCACCGCTGTATTGAAATTTATGTTTTTTAATACCAGAAATCACTGTGCAGAATTTTGTTATGATTGGCTCATAACTAAATGATGGCTCCACTATAAATTCCCTTACTGAAAATCATTTAGGTTCGGCTTAAACTGTTGCGAATCATGATATTTTACTCCAGTTAGTTAAAGTGGCTAACAAAAAGCATTAAACTTTCTGATTGTCGGTCAATAATTTAATATGTTTACGTCTAAACTGAGGGCAGCGGTTTTCCCATCCCAGATGTGTATTGTATGTGAAAGGAGTTGACAACTTGAGGCGCCACCGTCATTAAGGATTTTACTTTTTCAAGTATTATTCGTTAAGTTTAGGTTTTTAACTTATAATATATATAGTCGAATCGTTGTTTTACCAATATATTGTTTGGTCATATATTGAATTGCAAGTTTTACGTTTTAATTAAATTGTAACGAAACCAAACTTTTGTATAAGATAAACTTGTACATATGTATGTATTTAAATCGTTTGGAAATTTAAAATTTTGCCATTAAATAAATAGAATTTCATAACGTTTTGGAAAATAAACCAGAGGAAAGTGTTTTTATATGGTTAAAAGTGCTTTCTGTGTTTTTTGAATATCTGTGTTTTTTTTACTCTTCTTTTATAGCCTTATTAATATCATCAAGTTGTTTGGATACTTGGGTGATATTTACGCGCTAAATCCCGAAGCCACCCTACACACTCCACGAAACGTATAGGCGTTTCGCCCGGACCACGCAATCGGCGTTCTCTCGGGGAATATACCAAGGTGTTTGGATCCTTGGCTGGTATTCTGGAGCTGTAGCCCAAATCCACCCCTATATACAGTCCACACTCCACAAAACGTATTGGCGTTTCGTCCGGGCCATAACAAGACGTAATCGGTGTTTTAAATACATGTCTAAGCCGCAACCAATTTAAATGCAGATGTCTGTTCTTATAAAAATAAATATATAATAAATAGATATCATATAGATATCACTCCTGAAATATTCGAACTGTCGGTGGAGGGTATCAAAGAGTCGCTGAAGTTGATGGTTTTAGTTCACTAAAAGTTGTTTACAAACAAAGCAAAAAGGCTGCATTGACTCCATGTCTTGGTTAAGCCATTTATAAATCAGTTCCCAGTCTTTCCAATACTTTGATATATCACGCAATATTTCGTATCATGAAAGGACCTGCAGCTATGGTAACGTTATCCGTCTCATGTCCGTAATTTCTACAAACAGATATCTGGTGGGGACGTTATACCAATGTTAGAAAATACACAGTACATTATTTAGCGTTCGGCTCACACACCCAAGAACGATGTTTATTTTTTAATGATTGTGTAGACGAACACAACCCTTTATACCGTTCGTTACTTTTTTCAAGAAAGAGCAGAACATTATATAGTGTTCTGTTCTTCGTTAAAAAACAGAACACTTGTAGTGGTACTGTAGACAAACAATATATTTTAATATTATATAATGTTTCTTTTTTAACATTGATAAAGAAATGAACAAAGAAAAAAATTTTAGCAATGACCGCAGCACAAACAGCTTCTGTGTATTGTGTATATGTATTGTTTTTTTATGTTATTTTGTAAAAAATTTTTGGTTTTTTTTAACCAGCCAAAAGGGACATACATAAATGAGCCAAACCGAACGGAATTAAATATTCTCATCTTTTGTTGAGTTTGATAAAAACAAATCTGCGAATCCGAACACTAAGGAGCGACATTTTGTGTTTATTTTCGAACACTGCGTTAAACGATAGATATCTGTACACAGCTAGATATATATCTGAAGAAATTACGGGCATCAGACTCCGAAGTTTAGTCTTAAAAAACATACATAAAAGAGAAAATATGTATCTTATTTTTATTATGTCTGCATATGGTATTAACCTTTTAAATGTTTAAAAAATATTAAAATTAAAAATATTATTGACGCAATTAAAATGTTATTAGTTGCAGTTATGAAATAATTTTTAGGAAAATATCAGTATTTTTTGTTCTTAAAAATGTTTCTTTTAACTTTATGTATTTGCTAACGACATGGGATCGTATGAGTATTGTGTATTACCAAGTCGCGTATTCATACGCACTGTGACTATGTGACAATATTTCACACAGTGCACCTTCTCAAAAACCTCAAAAACTTTTTTTTTTATTTTTAAAAAAATGTTGCATCAATATTAGAGCTAACTCTTCAAAACAAGGAATTAAACATTTCGATCGCAACCCAGCGGTAAATATTGAAAGGACTGCAAGTTTCAGGCCTTTTTGAAGGCCTCTATAGTCCTTTCTAAAAGATTCGCTTCGCATGATATCCTGCTTTCAGAAGTATGCCTTCTAGACGGTATAAACTTATTTTTAAAAGACCTTCTGAAATTTTCAGAAAGGAAGGTGTTCAGTTTTATTTACTTTTTATTTTTAGTGACCTTCATTACTCCCTTCTTTGGGAAGGGATCGAAGTTGTTTTTAAAGGAAGTGTGGAAGGCATTGCGCCCAATGACAACCTGTGTAAAAAATAAATAAGTATGGAATGCGGCGAGAAGGGCTTCTGACTGCTTGTAACTGCTAAATAAGGCCTTCTATTAGGCCTCATTACTCATTCTAGTTATCGATGGGAATATACAACCTACTTTGACTGTATGAGTGCCAAAATTTGAGGGGTATAGATGCAAAGGCTGCAATCACTACTTTTTTCACAAACGTAACTAATAATAGCACTTAGTTGTATTTAATGAATGCTTCCGATTAGTGAATATGACATTACCCGATACACTTTTATCCCATAAAAAAGTATGTTCAAAAATTAAGAATCGATGCAAAAACGGCAATGTCCATTGGAGATTGTCGTTTTAGCAATGATCACAGTTTGTTAATAAGCTCTATTTCTCTCAACTATTTTCGAAAATGCATGCTATTTTTTATTTTGTTTCTTTTTTGCAAAACAAAACTAAAAAGAAACTAAAAAAATATAACAAATTATTTTTTATATGAAACAATTAGTTTTATTGTTCATTTTATAACTTTGTCATTAATCGTAATTATGGAGCTAAGTTGTTATCAAGTTCCTCCAAATCAATCAATTTTTTTAAGTTTAAGAACTTTATAACTACTGCTTTTTTTAAGTTAAGATATTGCAGTCTTTGCATCTATAACTCTAATTTTAGCTAATTTCGTTATTTATTTTTAATACAATTATTTGGCTTTTTGAACAACGATGTCGAGGTTGGCTAATTTTTATATTTATCATATAAATCGAATATTCGTCGGTGTTCGAAAACTGACCCTCCTTTATGTCAACCACATTATTTTTATAATTTTGACGTGGGCTGCTTTAAAACCATTTGAGATAAGGCCATAACAATAATTTAATAAAAACAAGTAAGAAAGTATAGTCGGCCAAGCCCGACCATATGATACCCAGCAACACGCTATGCTCACTAATTCTAAAAAAAAAAATAACAAATACTCTTTAATTATCAAATTTTGTACGAATATTTTATTATTCAATATCCAATTTTCTAAGATTCAGATTAATTGATGATTGATTTACTAAAT
Organism: Pollenia angustigena; assembly: GCA_930367215.1. Taxonomy (NCBI): domain Eukaryota; kingdom Metazoa; phylum Arthropoda; class Insecta; order Diptera; family Polleniidae; genus Pollenia; species Pollenia angustigena. Next base: position 41,201,375 of record OV884058.1, on the reverse strand, counting down.
CTTATTCAAGAAAATAAAGAATATTTAATAAATTTTGTTTTTTAAATATTTTGTTTTGGGATTTAAAGTTCAATCACGTGAATTATGTACATGTAACGTCTAATTAGATCTTAAGTAACAAATCAAAAACAATTACGAGGAAGTTAAGAGATTTTTAATATGTACAAAAAAGCTTAAACACTAAAGCTCAAATAAGACGTGACATAAACATAATGCCACAGCCGTAAGGGCGAATTTAGAAACCAAAATTGAATTGGTTTGTATGGTATGTTTATGTCGTTTTGTTAATACAGTGGCTATGGTAATACAGTTTTGATATGGTTATGTCACGTCTAATTGCACCTTTAAAGGTCCAATCACCACTGTATTACCAAAACGACGAATTTAGAAACCAAAATTGAATTGGTTTGTTTGGTATGTTATTTTGTTTTGTTAATACAGTGGCTATGGTTGTACAGTTTCGGTATGGTTATGTCACGTCTAATTGGTCCTTAAATAAAAATAAATTAAAAAAATGCTCTAAAAATTTTAAAAATCCTTTCAAAAATACTCTAAAAATGCTCTTATGACAATATAGCGCCCGGTTAGCGCCCAACTTTTAAAAAATAATGAAATTTGTTTTTATTTTGGTAAAACGTTATTAATTAAAGTAAAATAACACAAGAATTCAAATATTTATTTATTTTTTTTTAAAATATGGAAAATATTACCTGTCCTATAAATAGGACGCTGGGACTTAGAGGTATCATAGGTGATATGAAACCAAAATAAATTTATTGTTTTATTGAAATAAAGCGCAGACTATTTTGCATGATATGGGATAAAACAGTCTTTGCAAAGTGTCACATCACATTTGGCGCAAAATGAAAGTGATCTTTGTCCCTGGCATCTACGCTGTTTCTCAATTTTTTTCATAAAATGTCCTTTGTTATCATATCTAGCATCTGAAAAAACTTTTAAAGAAGACGTTCTCGGTCAGCCGACAGACGACTTTTGAGTCATCTTCAAGTAAGGGATGGCGACAGATCTTTTTTTACTCTAGCAAATTAATGCCATTTTCGTTTACTAGCTTATAAACAATCCACGAGTTCGCCATAGCCATATCTATACATCTTATAAATAGAGGCTAGTACCATTTCTTGGCTCTAATATTTGTTGCGTATTTACCCACCAACCAGTCATGTTGATCAAATCCACCCATGTAACTGTTATAATTTTTCAGCAAAATCGGTTGTTGTATGTTCTTTTTTTTCTTTAGCCTATCGATCACACCTGCTTGCTTTATTGATAGGTTCTATTGCAACAAAATTGGTAGCTATTGTCATGCACTTGTTGTCATTCCATTTTTCGATAAGTATTTCGGAATTTTGTCGAACCGGAAACAAACCACGATCTTCCTTTCCAAGAGATTTAGAGTCTTTAAGAGGACATGATGATAGTCTGTTCTCCCTATATTTGATGACTTGCGGGTTCTGATATGCCAATTAACATGTCAAGTACGACTCTCGATCCCAACGCCAAATCTTCCCGATAATTTTTTGCAATGGATTTTCCCATGTATAAGTCAAAATTATAGCAATATCCACTAACGCCACAAAGAGCCAACAATTTATACCCAAATCTTATAGGCTTCCCGCGGATAATTGCTAATTCTTTTTCAAACACTTGGAACTTTTTAAAGTTTTCATTCATCATTTTTAATAAGTGTCTTACTTTGAATCCTTTATCATCCTTATCTATTATTGAGTTATCGGCAAAATGTATATATTTTTAATTTTTTAATATTAATTTCTGGGCATACATGCCTTGACAATATTTATTCCAAGATCTTCTTCCTCGCTCCAATAATTTCGTTCAGATTACAACTGATGATACCCGCTGAAAAAAAAAATGCCTATAAACGATTTTATTTTGTCTATTATCACGGTAAAATCTGGATCAGCTTTGCTTCTTGCATATTTTAGCGTCTCTTCAACGATATAATCACAAACGGCGTCCGTAAAATATTCTTCAAAAATTTCCACACAAGATTTTCCCGCTAGATGATTTTTTAGATTATCTCTATTTATACTGGCCGTTTGTAAAACCTTTGGCAATTGAACTGAATATAAAAACAAAAACTGTAAATATTTTGATAACGCCAAATACCAGTGTCATATTAATAGGACAGTAACATTGCACCTTCAGTTTTTGGAAGCATGTAAATTTTTTTAGTACAGAAACTTTGTAAACAGTTTGGTTGAACGCTTTTTAATATAAATAATAGCATATAATTTCGTTAAGGTTTGAGTTATATGATTTATAAACATATGTATAATGTCGCCCAAGATTCATAAAAATCCGCTAAGTCTAATAATTTCTTACTGGAAATTTATAATAAAATATAAAAGCAAGCATAGATATAAAGACTTGTTGGGATTATACCTAATGAATAAAAAAATATTTTAAGAATACAAACTATATAAGTGACAAAAAAAAACATGATTTTTGTAGTGTCCTATAAATAGGACGCTGGCCTAAAATGGGTTAACCTAAATTATTCTCTTAAAGCTAAAATATTTTCTAACAAATCGATGCCAGATTTCTTAAAATCTGCTTAAACAGATAAATACCTTATCCATTTATTAATGCACAGGAAAAAACATGATACGGCATATTTTTAGTTTCCCTGGTTATAACTAGTCAGTTAAAAATGTGCTCCAAAAAGAGCAGGTCTCCAGTTCTTCCATTCTTGTCTCCAGTGTACGTTTTGTTGTTCCTATATAAATTAGCTCGCATTGCTGTGTGTCCTTCCCTTCACCTTGTAATTCGTATACAATGTTACTTTGTTTTTATTTATTAATTGGCGCCTTTACTCTAGAAAAAATTGTACTTACCCAGCGGTAAGGTAAGGACGGTTGAAAGGACCGCAAGTGGCAGGCCTTTTTGAAGGCCTCTATACTCCTTTCTAAAAGATTCGCTTCGCATGATATCCTGCCTTCAGAAGTATGCCTTCTAGAAGGTATAAACTTCTTTTTAAAAGACCTTCTGAAATATTCAGTACACATTCGCTACTCCCTTCTTTGAGAAGGGAGAAAGGAAGGTGTTCAGTTTTATTTACTTTTTATTTTTAGTGACCTTCCTTACTTCCTTCTTTGGGAAGGGATCGAAGTTGTTTTTAAAGGAAGTGTGGACGGCCTTGCGCCCAATGACAAGCTGTGTAAAAAATAAATAAGTTTGGAATGCGGCGAGAAGGGCTTCTGAATGCTTGTGACTGCTAAATAAGGCCTTCTTCTAGGCCTCTTTACTCCTTCTAGTTACCGCTGGGTAATGTCAAATTGGGTTTGTATGCAAAACAGATGTTTTTTGTTTTTATTGACGACCGTATGTTATTGTTATCGGTTAACCCAGGTATGTTAAATTTGTTCTCTTCTTTACCTATGTTTGCAGATTTTTTGTGGTTATTTCTGTCCTAATCCAATTGTTTAATCGTATTGTCTATCAATGTAGATGTGAGTTTGGTGGGGAAGCTATTGTTTTTTAAAATGTTTGTTATAATGTGTTTGTTTTTATTATGAAATTGTGGATCACTTATGTTGTATACCCTAGAAATAAAATTTTTTGCTGTGTTTATAATTTGATTTTTGGGTTGTGTAGCGTGGTAATTCATTAACCTTCCTGAAGATGTTTCTTTAGTGAACCAATCACTCAGAATCATATTATTTTTGCGTACAATTTTTGAGTCTAAGTACGCAATTTGTCCGTTTTTCTCAATCTCAGTAGTAAATTGTATTTTAGGGTGTTGTTTGTTAAAAGTTGACAGAATTGTGTCCTTGTCTTCTATGCGAGTTTTCGCCAACATGTCGTCTACATATTTGGCGATTTATTTAATGTAAATATTTTTATTTTCTAGTTCTGTAATTGCATCGTCAAGTAGGTTGTCAAGTATGATATCCGTGGGTTCCCCATTGGCATACCAAAGATTTGGGTATAAATATTTTCACCAAACATAAAATAATTATTGTCGTTTAGACAAAATTTGAGTATTCTTAAAAATTGTGAGCTGGACATCTTAGTATGATTTTTAATAATATTCCATTTTTTCATGATTGTGTTTATTGCCGCCTGAATTGGGATGTTCGTGAATAGTGAAATCACGTCAAGCGGTATCATAATTTCATTATTGTTAATTTTTACGCCGCTCAGTTGCTCCTTTACCCGTAGCGAATTTTTAACATTGTATTTGTCAAAAATTATAGCTTTAAGAATATTACATGCCAAATATATTAGATAATTTTTAAGTTTTTGCCAAAGTAAAGCACATACACCGATTCGACGTCCAGTATTGGAGCTTGTTGTATCTGCAGATACAAATTGGATATTTTTAGTTATATTTCAGGTTTCTAGCATTTGAAACACTGCACTGGCTTGATCTTCTCCCCTTCCTGACGAAAGTGGTACTACTCCCAGAAGCTTGGATTCTGAATTTACGTTTACACTAACAGAAAGCCGATCAGTTTTTTTCCTTTTATTCTTTAAGTCGGGCATTATTTTTCCATCCCAATGTACTGTTATGTTATTTGAACCCAAACTCAAACGATTTCCTGATGGAATCTGCAACAATCTGTCGCTGTTTTATACGTTTTCTCTAAATTGAAATCTTTGAGCATGCAACTTTTGCAATGTTCCGACCGAGGTCTAAGCAAGAATTCAGGATAAGCGAAGCTTTACGGAAACTTAATCCGGCTCTGCCAAGACTTGCACACAGCTGATGGTTTTTTGAGAAAGTTGGAACATCTGTATGGACCAATTTTATTGTAGGTTCGTAAATTGAACTATCACTATCAACGCTGCAGTTATCTTCGTTTTCCAAAAATTTTGATTTGGTTTTAACAACTCTATATGATCCTTTACATTTTTCGGAAGGTTGGGCTTTTTCTCCAAACAAGTTCTTCATGTCGTTCATGAAGTTCCTTCGTTTCTTTATCTGGATTTTGTTTTTTCTAGATTTATTCCTACTTAAAAGTACCCACTTCGAGTGTAATTTGACGATTTAACGAGACATGTTGCGGATCTCTTGATTTGTTTGCCACATATTTTTAAACTGTTTTTCTTTTATTGTGCTGCTCATTGCGACAGTATATTTTTCGACTAGATGTAATTAAAACAATCTTTGCAGTATTTGCAGTTTTGTCGGCGGTTTGGCGGGATAAAGGGCATCAATCATTTTTCTAACTAGCCACACACTTCTTGTTTTCACTAAGCACATATATATTTTTAAATAAAATAAAAAAATTTTTTTTTTTGCTATTCCATAATAAGAAGGACTTACTGGTGCAATAATATAACAGTTTTACTAGATATTTGCAATAAAATACGCGATTTCTTGAATTCTCAGTATTTAAAGCAAACGAAAACTTGTATGCCCACAAAACGTTGTTTTTTTAATTTAAATTATCGGTCAGCTGATCGCAAAGTAAAACAATAGAAATAGGAAAATTTAATTTTAATCGGGTACAAACCTTAAAAATGGAACAACTCAGGAACGGTAAGGCCAAGACCGAATTTTAATTGTCTAAAATCTATCCATCTTTAAAACAGCATCACTAGTTTTTATAATTTTTAAAATTTTACAAAATTTATGCAAAAATTAAGAACATTTTTAATGTAGGGTGCATAAATTAGCAAATGCATTGCAAAAACTTATAGTCTTTATATACCAAAATAAAGCTTGGACATTTTCTTTTAAATTATTTCCTTAAATGTGAAGAAAATCGTCGTTTTTGACAAAGTTATGAAGAAAACTTAAAAAAAAGCCCGCCGGCAGATCCGATTTTTGGCAAAAACTCGACTTGAGCGACCTCTAAACCTCTTCCGAAAAATCTGAAAAAATCTCAAAAATACTTTACCCTATAAGCTCTTAACCCATTAAGGCCCTGCGTTGCGTTTTCGCAACTTTCACTTAAAGCTTCCCTCAGGCATTTTGTTGTTACGTGATAGTGTTATAAAGCACAATGAAATAAAATTTAACTAAATATCTAATCGACCTGTTTTTGAATTTGTATCATACATAAGTTTTTTTTATAAACATTTTTAATCTAAATTTTTAATTTTTCCTGTTTTTTGGGCACTTTTGAAAAAAGTTAAAAAAAATATAGTAATATATAATATACCTATCTGAAACTTCTGAAGGAGGTAGCTAACATACGAACATTATTATTTCTACTGAAAAATCCAATCATCGTAGACATTTGAGACTTTTTTTATGATTGTATTAATCCGTGATGCGAAAACGCATCACTGGGCCTAAACGATATACAAATTATATACAATTTTCAAATACAAACATTTTTATACAATCACTTGCTATTTAAAACAGCATAATAAAAACATGTATGTATGTTAATTACACTACGTGACAAAAGTTCAACAAAGTCGTGACCAAATGAATCTGACAGCTAATCTTTATGTAAAATTATCCGCTGAATCCGAATATGAAGTCAGAATTGTCAAAAGTAGAACAGTTTTTGAGATATTCCAAAATAATCGTTATTTGTGTTTTTAAAAAAGATGATGTGACTGAAATGCAAATATCCAAAAAACAAAATTTTAGCCTATTTCAATACGAACATTCTGACTTCATATTCGGATTCAGCGGAAAATTTTACACAAAGACTAGGTGTCCAATTCATTTGGTCAAAAAATTGTCACGTAGTGTTATAAGTTGTTGTTATTTATGTGTTTTGAAATTTTCGAAAATTTTTTCACCTTTTTCAAACTAATTTCCAATTTTGAAAATGCAGGATATTTCGCAGAAGGTAAATTCTCTATGACAATTCCTTTTTTTTTCTTATGCCCAAAGTGTGTTTTTTTCCTAAAGGAAAGCGAACTTACACCAAAGTAGTCCCGTTAAAGGGTTTGGTGATAAGATAAGAAATATCACTTTAACATGGGGTTGTCATTGGTCAATTGACACTATTTGACCCGTCTAACATCTATTCTCAATGAACGTGTTTAGTGTTAGTTATAAAAATGTTAGATTATTTCGATACAATGCAGTATGTCAATAAAACAAGTCCCCAGAACTAGATTTAAGAATCAAATTTTAGAAAGTCCCAAAAAAAGTGTCACAACATCGGTGAAGAATGTACTGTAATTCATTAGTTTTTTACCTTTTTGTTCTTAATATACCAGTTAGATGATAAGTTCTCCTTGTTCTTATTTCACGAATCCCAGGACCAGGTTGTTGGAACAATTGACAGAAATTTCCCCCAGGGTTCTTCAATAGGTACAATAAGAGAAAATCGAACAATTAATGTGAAATTATCCTCTCCCAGGATATTAAAGAAAAACCAGTAAGAGTGCTATATTCGGCTATGCCAAATATTTGATACCATCCACTGACAGCTAGGATATTGCAGGAGTGGGCATTATATTGGACCTGTGGTAAATTATGAACCGATCTTTACGAAAGTTGACAGTGTGATTTCTAGTCATTATAAAACTGTGACAGAACAAAATTTATTACAATAGAATTATTTGTTATGGTGTTATACTACTAAAGTGTTTTTCGAGAATGGGCTTTATATGGGGCCTATGGTAAATAATGCCGCAATCAATTACAAACGTGAGAAATGCACCCAAAGTGCTTTGGAACATATCATAATTGAATTAAAAATGAAATATATATGAATATCTTTTTTAATTTTGTTTTTCCTGTGAACGTGAATAAAAAATTTTAATTTAAAATGTTTGCAAATGCGCTTAATTTTTATATCGTTAAGGCCCAACGTTGCGTTTTCGCAACGGGGGTTATCTGGGCTCCCACGTATCCGATTTGCCCAAAATTAGTTTTCTTTCTTATTTAGGTATAAACAATAAAATTTTAAAAGTTTCGTCATTATAACTCAACGGGATCATGGCTCGGGCCTTAATGGGTTAAATTATGCTTGAGCACCCGTAAAAAATTTGGGTTTTTTGAAGCACTTAAGAGAAAAAGCGCATAATCGAGCGCTTCAATAAAAGAGCTCTTATACAGCAGTAAATTATAAAAAATAAAAAGCTGCTATTTTAGTGCTGAATTTTAAGTGCTGAGAACGAAGAAGGTTTAAAAAAAAAAATTTAAATATGTTATGGTTTACGAAAATTATGTTTCGCCATAATACATTAATAATATAAATTTTGAATTTAAATAAGAATAATAATAACAATAATAATAATAATAATAATAATAATAATAATAATAATAATAATAATAATAATAATAATAATAATAATAATAATAATAATTGATTGATGTTTGACTAGTGACGTCAGCAGTCGTCGATGGCTGCGAGTGTAAGACGGCAAATCCATCTGAGGAGATCGAGTGGTTGCGATCGAAACATGTCATGGTAACCTGCCGGCCAGGGTTCGAGCCCGAGCCACGTCAAGAATGAAAGATTATCAATAACAATTTTAATTAATTTTCATGTTGTAAAATTCCTTTCTTCACAAAAATAATTTAATAAAAATTAAATTTCATGAACTTAAGCCTAATTAAAAATATTAAAAATTTGGATTAAAAACCATAAATAGTTCAACAAAATAACCACAATACTAATTATTGTTAAAGCTAAGGCACGAGCTCTATGTGTACATTTGTCCTTCAAGTTGTGCTGAAAAAGGTCAACAGAAAAGAGAAAGACAAAGTGAAAAAACAAAAAATGTACTTGGACTTCAAGAAAAATTCTTGACGAAAGTACGAAAAAACAGAAGTAAAGGAAAAAACATGTAAAATCAATTAAAATGGATAATCATTCAGGAAAGCAAATTTCGATCTACCAAATGTTAAAATACAATTTGGTTTAAGGATTGATGTTTGACTAGTGACGTCAGCAGTCGTCGATGGCTGCGAGTGTAAGACGGCAAATCCATCTGAGGAGATCGAGTGGTTGCGATCGAAACATGTCATGGTAACCTGCCGGCCAGGGTTCGAGCCCGAGCCACGTCAAGAATGAAAGATTATCAATAACAATTTTAATTTATTTTCATGTTGTAAAATTCCTTTCTTCACAAAAATAATTTAATAAAAATTAAATTTCATGAACTTAAGCCTAATTAAAAATATTAAAAATTTGGATTAAAAACCATAAATAGTTCAACAAAATAACCACAATACTAATAATAATAATAATAACAATAATAATACCAAAAAATGAATTTAATAATACTTACCCTATAGTACTAATTTGATTTTGTAATTACCTGTAAACTCTAAAATTGCTTAATATGTTAAATATAACTGTATACAAATTAAGCATCTTTTATATATAAGAAATAGTAAATAAATACTTGCAAAGTGAATTTTAAACCAATCGGTTGTGTTTTATTTTAGTGAAGTTTTTAAAGTGCCCAAATTAATAAATAACGTTTAAATAAAAATTTTAATTTTCTTAAAAAATATTAAGAATAAACAGGTATTTAAACAAGTAAAAGCAAAACAATAATGAATATGTTAATATAGTTAGCCCAAATGAGCAAAAAAAATAACCGAAACTTATAATATCCGCTCAGAGAAGTAAAGTTTGATTAGTTTTCTCTAAAAACAATTGGCTTAGTAACAAAGAAAATCTTGCTTATGGGCCGAGTAATGAGCAAAATTCAAAAAAAGTCGAGAAAACCCGGTTTTTGGGTTAAATTTTTTTTAGCGACCTCTAAACCTCTTCCGAAAAATCTGAAAAAAATCACAACAATACTTTACCCTATAAGCTTTCAGAAATGCTGGGGTACCTTTAAAAATCTAAAAAAAAGATTTTTTGGGACACACTAATATACATTACAGGATCTATGGTCTAGAAATCCCGAGGATTTTAGGAGGCCCAATATTTTGAATATCGTCCGGGTTCCAGGCTGACAACACCTGAGTTGCCCGGGAGGATGTAACACCAAAAGGTGAAATATTCTTGTGATGATCCGAACACCCGTCGGGGGACTCTGTTTACACAGTATTTAGTTTTAATAATAACCATTAATTTTCTTTTATTGTGATAAAATGATATATTGTTATTCCAGAAAATATATTAATTAGACGCCAACTTGCATGACGGAAATCTTTATTTTATCTGTTTTGGCGAAAAAGTACCAACATTTTGCATAAAATTGGGGGTACGCCCACTTCTAAAGAACATTGTAAATGCAAAAAAAAAACCGAAGCTATAACACAGAAAAAATTATAAGCAATTTTTTATAAATTAAAAAAATTGTTTAAAAAGTATTTAAATTTAATTAATGAGATAATTAAATCAAATTTTTATTTGTTGAAAGAAAATTTTAAATATAGTTTTGATTTAATAAACTTTTAAGTTGTTTTGAAATAAATTTTTAATTAAATAACAAAAAATCATAATTGTTTTTTTTTCGTTTAACATAAATAATACAGTGCAACACGAAAAAATAAAATATACGGACACCACTACTTGATAAAAGACCAAAAAAAAGACCCGTGTCTCCTAGTTTTGCCCAAAGTCATGCACTTCTCTTTATGGGCGCCCAAAGATTTGGGGCGTCGTTGGCATTTTTGCAAAAAAGTGATCATTTTCTCAGGCTCATATCTTGCAAACCGTTCGGAATTTTGATTTACCCTCTGAGACAAAGTTGTATATCTTGCCATAAAGAACAAAAATTGTGAACATATAAAATCAAAAAACTTCATCTTCAAGATGAAAATCACAAAAATCTTTAAAAAACTCAAATTTTTTAACCTTTTTTCCATGTTCTAGTCCATAGGTAGCAAATTTTTAATTTTTTCTGTGAATACAATTTTGTCTTCCGTTGTTCATTAAGACTGGCTTCCCATCATACCACCAAATGTTGCAATGAACGGTACATTATTTTCCATTAGTACTCTTTCAAGCCAAAGTAATCCCATTGTTTAATTTTTGTAATAATCGGTTCATAATTTACTATAATGATAAGCGTATTAAAATTATTAACGTCCTAAACATTTAAAAAAATACTAGTTCTTGGTGAAGGGTATCATAGATTCGGCGCAGGCGAATATATAATTCTTATATGTCTTATTATTACTTCTTCTTTTTCAATTATTTCCCCTTAGAGAATAAAATACCAAATTTGGTATTTAGAATATTCCAATAATATCCAATTTAAAACATAAAGCTAGAGATATATGTAGTATGTCAAATAAATAATCTTACTACAATATTAAAGTTTATAGTTCATTTAACTTTAAAACCATTTTCTTGTAAAATAATAAAAGAAATATGTATTTCTTTTTGTCATGTCTTTGCATTGTATTCAAATTAGAAACCATAAAAAAATCGAATAAAATACAAGGAATATCCTTAAGATAACATAAATTTTGTTTTATCTTTGTAATTTAAATTTTATGTCAACATCTTGTATGGATTGTATTTTCCACATTGTGTGTGTATCTCTAACACCCATTCTTACCACATGGGTTTAAGAAAAAAATATTGAATATTTCATTCATTGGTAAACCATAAAATTCATGAATGAGTCTGCATATAATTTGCAAATATGTAAAAGCAGTAAAAACATTCAATCATTACTAGAGGATTTGGTAAAAAATAAATACAAATGTTATAAGAATATTAGTTGTGGCATAATAGTTATTTTACCGTCCTTCACAGAAGTTACCAAACTTCTCCAAAAGCATTTCCGTACTCAAAAATTGGTGAAAGGAGAGGTTTCGCAAGAGGGTATATCTTATTCTTAAAGTATACAACTAGTATTCCGACTCTTTGACAAGTTCATAACTCTAATCTGGAAAGTTCATATCTTGTGTTTGTATTAGTAAGAATTTTTTGTTTAAGTATTGGTATATTATTTTCAAAAGATTTTGTTATTCGTGCTTAATTCCCAGTTTTTATTCTTGACAAAAACACTTGAAATTTATTGTTGATGGGATAAGCTATTCCTATGCATTTCACTGGTTGCTTAGGCCAGATCATCAGGAAACTTCATCCATAAAGGTTTTAGACAAACTAAAGATATTAAACCAAATAAAACTGTTAAACGTATAAGAATTATAGCAACAGTTCTACTTGTAACAATATCAAAGTTTAAACAAAACACATCAACAATAAACAACAGTGGGTTTATCTCATCTTACATTCCCCGCTACAATTAATTGTTGCTATAATTCTTATACGTTTTACAGTTTTATTTGGTTTAATATCTTTAGTTTTTCTAAAATATTTATGGATGAAGTTTCCTGATGATCTGGCCTAAGCAACCAGTGAAATGCGCATAGGAATAGCTTATCCCATCAACAATAAATTTCAAGTGTTTTTGTCAAGAATAAAAACTGGGAATTAAGCACGAATAACTAAATCTTTTGAAATTAAAATTTTGTATTCCCAAAAATTGAAATTACTTTTTGATTGGTATTTTATATTACACTGGGGAACAGTTATTTTGCGGCCTGGAACTTTATTGCAAATTTTAGGTCGCTGATTTCAAATCAAATCTCTGTTTCTGCTCGACTTTTCGAGATATGCCGTTATGTCCAAAATTAAGACACTTTCACTACATATATTGGATTAACTTGAAAACGGTTCACCATACTCAGTTTAAACAAATTCCAAAACTCGGCAACAATATTATATTTAAGTCTTATGGCCAATTTTCAGGATTGATATTAAAACACATTTATTTTTAAAATCGCTTTAAATACAAAATTTTCTTCTTCACTAAAAACTTAAGTGAAACTTAAGTCACCGATGTGGAACACTTAATTGCAACTTAAGTTTCCATTGTAATATTTTAGCAAGGTGGCCCCAATATCACAACAATACAACAACAACAGGCAAAGCATTAACAGTGAGCTGTCTTTCAGACCACCTTGTAAAAAATACACTTTTTTATATTTTTTTTTTTTTGTATTTAGTAGTGCTAACATACTTTTATCTTAATTCATTTGGCGCTGCTGTACTCGTTTGAGTACAGCTTAACTTTTATCAACAATTTTAAGATTTTAAAAGTTTTAGGATTTTTTTACGCTTTTTGCTTAAAAGAAACGTGCTTTTTATTAAAATAAAATTAAAAAAAATAATATATATACAAATTAAGTTCAACAAAATTGACCTTAATTTATATAAAATTAATGTGTTGAGATAACGACAGATATCTCTATTTTTTTAACCTTATTTGTATGGCTTGCTTCTTTTTTTGTTTATTTGTTTAAAAGTGATCATTCGTATAAATAAAATAAATGAAAAATAATTGGTCTGCCGAATATTTTTACAAAGTTATAGTAATAAAAATACCACTGTACTCAACTAAGTACAGCGGCGGAATCCTTATACAAATTGTGGCATACTCTAGTTGTAAAAATTGCACAAAAATTAAATTATACTTAAATATTCGATGAGTTCTAAACGTTTTAACGCTTGTATTATGTATTGATAGCGATTCTTTGTATTATTTTTGTTTTATGTTATCAGTTGAAGAAGAAGATGCCATGAAGAACATGGTTACGGACAATCCAGGTAACATTGAATGGCAGCGAGGATTATCCATTGCCAAAAAGGAAAAAGAAGCTGTAGTGAACTACAACGTAGCACAAGTGGTTACAAAGGTCCTCTTCTATGACTAGCACAAACACGAAGATATCAAGAAGTTTTTTAGTAATATGAACCTATTATTTGCGTACCTATTATTTGCTTAAATGCATACTGTTGCCAATTGGCTACATACCAGTTCAAGCTAATTTTCTTTATGTTCCAATGTGAGTGCATTTATAAAAGTTCGTTTCTAAGCACACACAAGCAGTATGAATAAAAATAAATCGTTACTTTGTTTTTAGTTGCTTTGATTTGTATTTATTTGGCATTTCATTGAGGTGGCTGATAAAGATCAGTTTCTTAGTTAAAATCAAATTTTGTATTTTTTTGTTTTCTAAGGACCGTGTATTATCACATCGGAAAAAAATAAATTTGCATCTGTTGACAGGTTAGCTATGGCCTGGTCATGTTTAATTTAACAATATTACTGAATAAATGCAATATTTTTGAAAAAAAATGTATGTTGCCAAATGTCTACAACATGCGTTTGTGACATAAATATTACTTGACGGTTACAATTTGTTTTGGGTAGACTGTGGTTAGACTGTGCCGTTAAATTTCCCGTTAAACGAACCTCATAATTTATTTCGACAATTATTATACGTCAATTCCATTAAAGTATTACCTATGGACTCAGGAAATATACTTGTTGGGCACAATTCACATAAATCGGATTGGAAAGAATTGCAAATTACCTGCCGCAAAAAATTTATGAAACGGTCTGTTGCACGGGGTTTCTATGAGAAATTTGTTACAAATTATTAAAGTATAGCTATCTCTGTGACATGCTGAAAGGAGAATAAGCTTGTTACGTAAGCTTCAAATGACGTAGGCACGGAACCTGTTGAAGATGCCAATAGATATGAAAAATCGCAAAAAACACAAACTTTAATAGCTTGTCCAAAAACTATAAAATATATAAAAATTATAACGCCCATATGGGAGGAGTTGACCTTATGATAGCTTTTTAGGCAGGTATTAAATAGCATGAAAAGTCGTAAGTGGTACTTAATTACCATATGACGTAATAATTTCATGAATACTCTAAAAAACAAACCACCCAAACATTAAATTTCCAGATTCTAAATCAGATCTGGCGGAAACATTGTGCTCCTATAAATCATATGAAAACAAACGAGGAAGACCTTCAACCAGAGAGGCAGATGGTGGTAAAGGCCCCGAGGACCTCCAAAACCTATACCGACACCAGATATACGAACCGATGGTATATGACATACTGAAAAGAGATGTTCCACTAAAAACAGGTGCAAACTTCCAGAGTGCAATGGATTTTCACGGACTGAGTGTACTAAATGTATAGTTGCTTTGTGCCAGATCAAAAATGTCATTTGTTTTGTATTGTTTCATAAATAGAAACAAATTTCTGAACACCTGTATGTTATATAAATATATATGTGACTATTGTTCATGTCTTAAAAATTCAAGTACCAAACGCATATTGTTGCCAAAAGTCTACATACCGTTTTTATCGAAAATAACACTCAAAACTAATTTCTAAAATTTTTTTATTATTTTTTACGAAATCTACGCCTTAGTTTCTATTTAAAAACATTTTTTTCAATCCAAAAGAAAAAATCATGCATTTAAGGGTTAGAGAAGTCATTTTACAAAGAACTGATTATTTTGTTTTATCAGTAATACTGTATATGCTTACCAAAACAACTGACATAACTTCCCATGTGACGCCAGGCTTATTAATATTGTGTGTATATCAGTTACCCAAAGGCATATTTATATTGTGTATATCAGTTACCCAAAGAATATTTACATTGGTCTTACGATAATGTTAGAATAGAAACAGTATCAAAATCAATGTCTAGGCAAAGATATCCAGACATCAAACTGAATCTACATCCCGTAAAACAATTTCTTCCTTTTAATGAACGAGTCGCTTGCATGAAATAAGGCAAATTGATATCATGGATAAATTTTTATTACAACGTTCTATTACAAGGTTCATTTGAAGGCATCTTTCATCATTGAAACTAAGGTTACCTTAAGATGGTATAGGTTTCTACCCCTAAAAAGAAGAAAAGCCATTAGGATGTGTTTTTTGTCCTGCAAGAATTCGTTGGAGATGCAAAAAATGTTTTATAACATTATGTAATTAATAACAATGTTCTAAAATTGTTCACCTATATCCCGCCGCTGTACTCGGTTAAGTACACCCCTCCTACTCCAACCATTTCTAATTTTTAAAATTTTTTTTATACCTACATATATGCTACTTTTGTGTACAATGAATATAAAAATAAACTTTTGTTTTAATTATCACTTCTAGTCTAATTTTGGCGGTTAATGGGTTAAATAAGACTTTTCAAATAAAACTCAAAAAACCAATCTGTTTTAATTACGATTTAAGTTTGTTATGAAAATTAACTTAAAATTGATTTAAATACTATCCTGAAAATTGGGCATTAGTGCTTAAATCATTTGTAAATTTGCCCAGTAATTTCAGAGCTATCGTTGAAGCTTAAACAAAAAAGTATCGAAGTAATTTTTGGGAATACAAATTTTAATTTAAAAGATTTTGTTAATCGTGCTTAATTCCCAACTTTTATTTTTGATAAAAACACTGAAATTTATTGTTGATGGTATAAGCTATTCCTGTGCGCATTTCACTGGTTGCTAAGGCCAGATCGTCAGGCAACTTCATCCATAAAGGTTTAAGAAAAACTAAAGATATTAAACCAAATAAAACTGTTAAGCGAATAAGAATTATAAGCAACAGTTCTACTTAAAACAATATCAAAGTTTAAACAAAAACATCAAGAATAAACAGTGAGTTTATCTCTTCTTACATTCCCCACTACAATTGATTGGAATTCTTCCAACATTAATTGTAGTTGCAAGCAGACTAAGAAAAAACAAAATGAAAACAAAAACAACAAAAATTGGGAGTTAAGCACGATTAACAAAATCTTTAAAAAAAACACAAAATATTTTTTGTTCTTTAAACATTCATAAAAAAGAAAAACGCGACTAAATCGCAATTTTGTTTTAAAACATTAAGCTAAACATGTTTCGAATCAAATGAGCTTTATTTCATTATAATCGGTGCACATTTATTTTATTCACAATTTACTGAGAAAACCGAATTGATAAAAATCGCGATTTCCATAGAAAATAAAAATTTTTAATGAGTGTGTGTTTGCTGCTGATCTATTTATGGACGTCTTTTGATTCAGTTAACTATTAGGTACCTTCAGTTAATTGTGAATAAAAGCGAAACGCGTTCATCGATTTATCATCTATTGGTGTTTTCTTTTCTATAAAAAAATGTGACATTTTAATTAAAAAAATGCAATTTGGTGTCTGTTTCTTAAAGATTTTACTCCCGAAAAGGGTGAGTTTTTTAGAATAAAGCAAGCCACCCTTTACGGGACCAAAATTTTTAAGAAACATACACTAAATTGCATTTTGTTTTTAAATAAAATGTCACATTTTTTGTAGAAAAGAAAACACTATATGTCTTATTTTGATCGAAGATAATGTGAGTTTACGTAAACGTAATAAGACTTTAATTTTTTCACGTTTTTCACGTTTTTGATTTTTTTATAATTTTTAAAATACAAAGTTTGTAATTTTTATTTACGTAAATAACCATTATTTAACCATTTGTTTTCCAAAGTTTGATTGTTTTTCAAAGCTTGCAATTACATCTTAAAAACAAAATTAAAATCACTTAGTGAAGAGTACAATAATGATTTCTTGAACTTTTAATTTTTGGAAAAAAGTAAAAAATACGAGTAGTACCTGTAACTTAAAAATCCAAGCCGATGGAGATTAGATTTGAAACCAGTGACTTCAAATTAGTAAAAACTTGCAATAAAGTGCCTGGCCGCACAAAAAAGGTCAATATTGTTCCCTTGCGTTATCACATAGTTGCAGAAAATCGTATTAACTGTGGGAATTTTCTAAGATCAAACAATTTTGAATTTATTTTAGTTGCCAAAAAGATACAATTTTCCCAAAAAGATACATATTGAAAAAAATTTGAAAACCTATTTATAACGTTTAACATTTATTAACATACTCTTTTATTTCATATTTAATGAATATTGTAAAGAAAATTATCAGGTATTTTTTAGGTTTCGACTCGAATTGAAAATGAAAAAATTTTTTGAATCCGGATAATTCATTGTTCTCAAATCCATATGTTTTTGTGTATTCGAAGTTTTTGTTCGAAAAAACTTTAGTTGAACTAAAGATCGCTGATTTGCTAACCGCAGCATGATAGCAAAGTCTTATATTTCGCGAAAAATTGCAAACTTTAAAACAAATACTAAAATTAATTTGAAATCACTAAATGGTTTAAAAAAAACAATATTTCGGAAAGTAACAAAACAAAAAAAAAAAAGCGAAATTTCACAAAAATTTTTAATAGTTCTCCACAAAATTCATTTTAAGTCCCTTAAACAATAAGGAATGGCAAAAATTCGTTAAAAATTACTAAATTAGCGGAAATTAGCATAGTATACTTCTTATTATTAATCGTATAAGCTGTAAAGAATTAGAAAACTTACAGGAACAAGTCGCGTTTATCGCGAACATGGCTAAAATTCGCGAAACATTGCAAAATTTAAAACAAACTCAAAAACTAGACCGGCCTTACCCTATGTGGTACAGGAACTTTAAAAAATCATTGTGACATAACCATTGATAATATTTTTTCTTTTTATGTTGAAGGTATTACTTTTAAGTGTTTTTAATAAGTGAAAAATAAAAAAAAAAAAAATTTATCCAGATTTTTTGAAAATTTGAGAAAAATACCCCGGCAGAAAAGTAAAAAAAAAAATACAATTTCTTTCAAAAGGTAGTTTTATCTTAATTTATCGGGAATTCTAATATTTGCGTGTATTATTTAGAATAGATGACTACGTTGTCTGTTAGTGCCACAAAAAAATATAGAGTTTGGTCTTTTAACGAGAAATATTATACGCTAAAGTAGGTGTACCTCATGTGGTACAGTAGGTCTATGCATGAGCAATATATACAAATGCTTTTCTTTTGTTTGCTTTATAGCTTTATAGCACGACATCGCCACAATCCTAGAAGAAGACGATAATAACGACAACCATGGTAAAGATTTATATATTTTTGTACTTCCACTTGACACCGCCAATGATGACCAGACTGACTGGATTTGGTTAAGAAGATTCTGTCAGCATACATAATTTACCACCAAACTTGCTTCGAGCTCCCGCAGAGATTTCTGCACATACAGACGGACTACCAGAGTTTCAGCAGGATGATGAAGCGTGCTAGAAAGTATAATTAAAAAAAACAAGATTTGCAATCAAAGCAACCTCTTTTAGATGTTTCACTTATATGATTCTCTTTATGAGGACAGTGCTCAAAAACGTTCTCAGAAAAGTATAATGAAAACCATTTTATTGGAGTTCGAACCATTCTATTGGAGTTCGAACTCCGTAGAATGGTTTTCATTATGCTTTTCTGAGAACGTTTTTGTGCACTGTCCTCATAAAGAAAATCATAGCATTGATGATTTCTTCACTGGTTTGCCATTAGTCGATGAAAATCACGAAAAGGGGTTTCCGTATAACTGGAACTATACGAGCAAATATGACTGGAAAATGCTCCTTACTGGGCAACAAAGAACTAAAATATTAATGTGATTCTTTGAAAGTGGCGTGATAATAGTATGGTGTCTGTATGTTCCAATGCAGTTGGTATAAATCCTGCCCACAAAACTGAACGCTATTCTTGTCAACAAACGAAGAAGATACTAGCGTCTTAACCTCATCTTATTCAGCAATACAACAAAAACATGGGTGGAGTAGATCTATCGGACCAGAACATATTTTCACTACGAACAAGCATTAGAGGATAGAAGTTATACATGCCTTTGCTTCTCCACTGCATTACAAAACGCGTCGTTGCTTTGTAGGCAGAATGGGGGTAATAATATAGGCCTTCTAAACTTCCGACGTCGTATTGCAAATGCAATTATTGAGAGTAATAAACAACGTGAAAAACCAGGTCCTAGTCTTTCATCTTCTATAACATCTGATGCCCGATATGACGGAAAAGATCACTATATTTCCAAGCATAAAAGCGAACAAGGTGTAGGCAATGCCATAAACAATGCCCTAACAGATGTATCAAATGCGACGTTGATGTCCACGTATAATGTTTTCTTATATATCATACAAAAAATAAATAAAAAATTAATTTTAAGTTCAATGTTTCTGTCCACGAAAAATGTATCATATTAAAAATAAATTAATACATCAAATTCAAAATTTGTATTTTTTGTATGCATTTAGCCCTACTGTACCCTATATGGTACGGCCCCTATATAGCCCCCTATGCACTTGATATTTTTTAGGCATTTTTTCAACGTATTTTAGGCTGTCCTTAATAACAATTAGTAAAAAAAAATAATTTCTTTAACAAAAATAATTATAGGTCTATATTGCAAAATTTAAAACAAACTCAAAAACTAGTTAAAGATCGCTTAACCAATGAAAAAAAACAACTTGTCGGAAAATAACATAAAAAGTGTTAAAAAAATGAGCTATAATTACAACAAAATCAATGAAAAAGTCGATTCTAAGCTTTGGGTTAGTTAGGGCCTTTTACGATTTAGGTAACGAAAAGACCCGGATACCATATAAATTAATTAGAAACTGAGAATTAAAAAATATGTTGAATATAATATAAATGAATTTTTGTAATTATTTAAGTCATAAATATTAGGTTAGTTTTTACTAAATAGCTTTATCAAAAAGTTCATATATATTTCCTGAAAATAAGAAAGATGTTCATATATCTTCAGAACAACTTCGCACTACTAGTAACTACTTTATGCTTTCTTTCTTCATTATTAAAGCTGCTATTGTGTTAGTATTGAGTCGGCAACGATGATCAGTCTTCTAATATTTTATTTCTGTACATTTTGCGTACAGATTCAAAAGATACGAAAAATGTCAGGATTATACATGGTACTTGAAGTCATCAAAAGATACGAAAAATGTATCTTTCGTATCCTAATAGCAAAAGTTTTTTCAACTATTATTCTGCAAAATCTGAAAATATTGGATTAAAATAAGCTTTAAATTTGTTCATACTATAAAATGCTACTCTGCCAAATTCATTTATCGGCGCTGCGAAATATGGCCCCAGGAAATATGGCCCCCAAAAATAAATGAAAGTTGACCCCAAATTTGGGGCTATTTTTCATAATGCAATATGGCCCCATTTTTTTAATGAAAAATTACCCCAAAAAAATGAAAAATAACCCTAAAAATAAAATGAAATATGACCCTAAATTTGGGGTTATTCTTCATTATGAAAATCACCTCAAAGTTTATAATGAATTTTAACCCCAAAAAAGAACACAAAGAAAGTGACATTAAACATTTTCGGTGGAGTTCATATGCCCAAAACTAAAAATCCCAAATTAAGAATCCCGATTTAAAAATCCGGATAATTATACAGTTTTGTTTTTAAAAATCGTACGATTGATAGCACGGTTGGGCTTTCGGCCATGCATAAGGATTTTTTTCTCTATGGTATAACGAACACTGGCTTTGCTTACTAAAGCTCTACGTTATAGCCGGCCTTCGGCCGGGCGCAAGGATTTTTTTCTCTATGGTATAACGAACACTGGCTTCGCTAACTAAAACTTCTCTGTATAGCCGGCCTTCGGCTGGGTGAAAGGATTTTCTTCTCTTTGGTAAAACGAACACTGCCTTCGCTCACTAAAGCTTCACTACATAGACGGCCTTCGGCCGGGCGCAAGGATTTTCTTTTCTATGGTATAACGAACTCTTCTCATAATAGCCGGCCTTTGGCCGGGCTCTAGGATTTTTTCCTCTATGGTATAACAAACACCGGCTTCGCTAACTAAAGCATCTCTGCATAACCGGCAAGGATTTTCTCTACTTTTTTTTATAAGAATTCGGGTTTTGTATGTTATCCCTAGAAACTTTTACATAGAATTTTATAAAATTTGTGTAAAAATGTTTGGGGTGATTTTTCATTTCTTTAAACTTGCATTTTTTATTAGTAGATGAAAAATAGCCCCAAAGTAAAAATTGTGATTTTATTTGGGGCCATTTTTCATTCCTTGATATTGGGGTCATTTTTCATTCCACTTAAAATGCAAAAACACCATAACGAAAAAATGAAAAATAACCCCAAAAAAAAACAAAAAAATTGCGCCAAAATTGCGTGTTGTTGTGTCTCATGTAAAATTTTGGGGCCGTTTTTCATTTTCCTTTTGGGGCCATATTTCCTGGGGTCATTTTGCGTACCGCCTCATTTATCCGGCGGTACATTAGTAAGGAAAGTAGTTGAAATAACAGACAGAATGACCCCAAGAATTCACATGGGATATGGCCTCAAGATGAAAGTGAAGAACGGCCCCAAAATTTTACATGAGACACAACAGCAAGCAATTTTGGGGAAATATTTTTGTTTTTTTTTTGTGGTTACACTCAAAATATTATGTAGTTAAATTCAAACGAAAATTCATTTTAAACAACTTAAAATTCATTTAAAAACGGATCATTTACATTTCATTTAAAACAAATGATTTTTACATTCATTTTAAAATTTTTTATTTATTAAACAACATATTCCTTAAAATTGAATAGTTTTTACTTTTAAAAAATTAAATTTAACCGACAAAAATCAAACTACATAACAAAACAAATACGAAAAAACATTATTTTTTTGTAGTTTGTTTTTTGAATAACAAACATAACTGTTCAAAAATAAAATTATTCGTAAAATAACTATATTTTTATTTAATTTTAGCACTACGGAAAACGAATTTAATAACCCACAATCAGTTACTGTAATAATTTTATGTGTGTATTTTTCATTTTTTCGTTAGGACGTTTTTCATTTTAAGTGTAATGAAAAATAACCCCAATATCAATGAATGAAGAATGGCCCCAAATAAAATCACAATTTTTACTATTTTTCGGCTATAGGAAATATCGCCCAAAGAAAAATGGCCCAAAAATATTATATGAAAAATCGCTCATTTTTCGGGCATACTAATTGTCTAAATCATTCTTTATTACTATACGACGAATTCCTAAATGTTATTTATAAAAATAACGGGACATATTGCAAAAAGGTGGCATGTCATAACGTCCAGTTACATAGTGTCCGTGGACAAACTTGAAAGCATAGCTTACAAACTCGAAAGCATAGCCGGCCTAAGGCCGGGCGCAAGGATTTTCTCCTCTTTGATAAAAAAAAATACCGGCTTTACTAACTAAAGCTTCTCAAGGATTTTCTCCTCTATGGTATAACAAAAACCGGCTTCGCTAACTAAAGCTTCTCTGCCCAGCCGGCCTTTGGCCAGGCGCAAGGTATTTGTTACAACATAGGGGAGAAAATCCTTGCGCCCAAAAATGTTTTCGTTATATGTTTAATATATGCACCCAGAGAAAAAACAACAAAACCATTTTTAAAAAAATGTTGACCATACTATGTTTAATTTAACCAAATCATTGTCACCGACAACCACATTATGGTAAAATAAGTTTCTTTAAAAATAGTTTTGTAAGTTGTGACCATAATAAAACATGTTTTTCTTTTACATTTGTAAGTTACTAACTTTATATGAATAGTAAACACTGTTTTGCAAAATGGGTAATTTTTAATTTCTTTTTTGGGAAAAAATTCGTTTTTTTCTTTTTGGGTCATTTTTCATTTGGGCTCTTTTTTGTTTCTTTTGGGCAAAATTTCATATATAACTTTTTGGGTTATTTTTCATGTTCTTTACGGGCGATTCTTCATTTGGGCGATTTTTCAAAATTTTTTTTGGGCCATTTTTCTTTGGGCGATATTTCCTACAGCCCCATTTTTCGTTTACCAATAAAAAATGCAAATTTTAAGAAATGAAAAATTTTTACACAAATTATATAAAATTGTATTAAAAAGTTTCTAGCGATAGTATAAAAAAGCCGAATTCTTAGACCAAAGTTAAGAAAATCCTTGCCGGTTATGCAGAGATTCTTTAGTTAGCGAAGCCGGTTTTTGTAATTTCATAGAGGAAAAAATCCTTGCGCCCGGCCTGCTATTTTGAGAAGCTTTACTGAGCGAAGCCACCATAAAAAGAAAATCCTTGCGACCGGCCGAAGGCCGCCTATGTTGTGAAGCTTTAGTGAGCAAGCCCAGTGTTCGTTATACCATAGAGAAGAAAATCCTTGCACCATTCCGAACGTGAAGCTTTAATAAGCAAAGTCAGGGTTCATTATACCATAGAGGAAAAAATCCTTGCGCGTGACCGAAAGCCCAACCATGCTATCAATCGTACGATTTTTAAAACCAAAACTGTATAATTATTCGGATTTTGAAATCGGGATTTTAAATTTTTAGTTTCCGGCATATGAACTCCACCCAAAATTTTGAATATAACTTTCTTTGTGTTCTTTTTTGGGGTTAAAATTCTTTATACACTTTGAGGTGATTTTTCATAATGATGAATTACCCCAAATTTAGGGTCATATATCATATTATTTATAGGGTTATTTTTAATTTTTTTTGGGGTAATTTTTCATAAAAAAAATGGGGTCATATTGCATTAATCACAATTTAAGGTTGTAAGGTTATATGATTTAAAATAATTACAAGAAATATATATGAATGCTGTGGGCAACCGCTTATAATTAAGACTTCTACTGTACAGTTATGACGAATCAATGATAACAGCATTACAATTTTTATTTTGTTTGAAACACAACAATATTTTTTTTTAAACAATTGTAGAATATTAATTAGGACATTATGATGATATGACTTGTAGTAGTTCTTAAGAGACTGCAAATAATACTTTTCTAAAATATGCTGCCAAAAATATTTTAAAAACTCTTAAGTAGTTTTAGCATATCTTCATGCTTAAAACAACAACATACCGGCGGAATCAACGATATGGGAAAATTCATCAGTTTTATTTGTTGAAACACCAAAAACTTAAAACAAAAATGAAGGAATCAAACAATTGGGGTGTTCAAAATGTGTGCTAATTTGTCAAGTTTAACTTTGCGTATATTAATGTCAAGCTTGTGGACTAATAAAATATTTAGTGATTAATAAGTCGTGACGTTGAAGAACGTTGAATAAGTTGCAAAGGCAACTTATAATATTAGGGCCCTTTAGGTGCTTAGCCTTTGTCTTTTAAATCAGTTTAAAATATCACCAGAGCTGACATCTTTATAAAAATATATAAAATATTTAGAATACTGACAAATTGCTAATTACTTTTTAAGCTGAACATTTTTTTTTTGTAGTATTTTGAATTGTTTTTGGTCTTTTTTTACAAAAACGCACGCTTATAAAAGTGCTGGTTCACACACGTCAAGTCTTGAGTTTTTAGGAGGGAGTGAAAGCTCAAGACTGGTCGAGCCAAACTTGACGTGTGTGAACCGGCACTAAGCGAATTGTATTTACATTGCTCATAATGTTTTTTGACTTTGGTTTAATTTTGTTTTGACATTTTTAATTAATTATTAAAAATAATTAATTATAATTAAATTACGGGCGAATTTATAATAAAACTAAGGAAAATGTATATAAATTACACATTAGTAAAATAACCGGTTTATTTTACAAAAAAATCCGGTTTATTCGATATTCGAAAAATGTTAATTCCAAAATATCGACTTGGGTAAAGTTAAAATAACCGGGTTAAACCAGCCAAATACTAACTGTTCAATCTCCCTACCAATTGCCCAAGTAGTGAAATATCAACCCTCGAAGCAGGCTTTTAAGATCTCCCCTTGGTCCAAGCTATACCCACCAAGTGACGCTCAGCAAATAGTCAGTCTAGTGCCGCTTCACTAGGGGATACTGACTTCTGCGGTAACATATAGGATCTCTGATCAGCCGCGATCTCAATGGATTTGTCAATTTTCAATTGTCCCGAAATCCAGGTGTTGGATGCTCCTGATTTTGTCAGATGTTTTGACACCAAAAGATAAAATATCCCTTAATTGTCTCTCTACACAACCCTGGATGTAGGTGAGAAAAAAATTATCCTTTCCGGTTTTTTGTGCGTTAAGTAAATAGTTTTATCTGCAAAAAATTTCATGCATCAAATTGGCGCTGTGAAATATGACCCCAGATTTGGGGCCGATTTTCTTGTATTTCATACAAAAATATTTAAGATCGGGACAAGTTTGAATAGAAATTCCACCAAGTTAGGTTAAAAATATGCAAATTAAAATTTTCAATGTCGGACGGTATTTTAAAAAATATTTTTAAGACTGAAGCAGCGGACGCTTTAAAAACAGCGAATATAGTTACGACTGTGGTGATGACTTCTTTTTTAAAAAAATACATTTTTAAATGTACCAAAGAATCCTATTTTCTTGAGAAGATTTAGAAATACTTCCGCAAAATTTGCAAATATCTGAAGAAATAGATAGCGATAAACTGATAAACTATATACACATTACTGCTGCCTTGGTGAAGCATATAAAGCTTTTTGCCCAACTTAATTTGGCGAGCATTTGGCGGATATATGGTTTCACACATAATTGTCATTTTATTACAGTAAAAAATATTAGGATTATTCTCTGAAAAATTTTTGTTTGTATACCCTTTATAAATAAATTTTCTGAATAATTTAAAAGGGTATCAAGGAGTGCGCAGTCGAAGTATATTTGGTTAAACTAGTTAGTCTTTGTTTCCTTTTTTTACAATCTTAAAGTAAACTGTTTGTTCCTTAAAAATACATTCCATTTTATACAACACACATAGATTTTCTTTAATATACATGTGTATGTAAGTTTTAATAGCATCCCTGAAGGAATCCTGGGTGCAAGTGTCTCCAAGTCACCAGTTTTATCGACTATATTGGTAACATTGTCAACGAAGTGTCTACACTACATTACATTTGCGAATATATTTGGCTTAAGTACGAAAAAGATTTTATAAATAACAACTGAGAAGTTCAATTCCTATAAAAATTGAAGAAATAATAAAAAAAGATTGGTATGATTTCGTATTTTTAAAGCTCAGTTAGCCGGGAGTAACAGTAACGTTGCAAATCAGCTGTTTCTTTTAGTTGTATGTAAAGCAATTAGAACGATCATAGTTAGCAATAAGATGTCTTACTTTTTTACGGTAAGGTAACTGTTACTGTTACTCCCGGCTAACTGAGCCTTTAGTCTGAGTTCATACGGCTCATGTCTTATTGACATGATTCTTCCTTTTTCTTCTTTGAACATGAATTAACGTTCAAATAATGCGTGTCAGGTTGGCGACATGTTTTTTATTTTGTATAGTTATGCGTATGCATTTGTGCTTTTTTGATATTGAAAACAATAACAAAATAAAACAACAATGCATCTGTGTACTCGTTTCTTTTCCTTTCGTCTCTCTCGCCTATAAAGTAGCAATCATGTCAATAAGACATGGGCCGCATAAACGTAGACTTACAAAAAATGTAGACTATTTTTACTAAAATGTACAAGCGATTCTCTGGTTCCAATGTCTACATATGGGCTAATCCGAAAATTTTTAAACCAAAGGCAGAAATTTAAAGTAGCCCAAAATCCAAATGTTTGTTAATGGAATAATAGGATACATATTCACGCTTCCACATATATAAACAATACGGTTTTACGGTGGTTTTTTGTTCTTGGCAGAGGCTAACCTAAACGTACCTCTTGAATTTATTTATTCTTGTAAAAAAAGGGTATTTTCCATGGTCAAAAGTGGGCAAAACAATCGTTTCAGTATTTAGCGTTTAGCAAAACTGTAATTTGCCATATTTTCTTTTATTTAAGATAAAAATCATATATGTAAGTTATCTAATATATATTAAAAATTTGAACTAAAAATGAGTAACGTCCGTAACGGAAAATGGGGTTTTTTAAATTTAACAGAATGAATTTTAATAATTTTGTTTTCCAAACAAGCTTTATAAACAGAGTTTTTTATGCACTTTAATCTGATGGAAAAAAGAAATACCTTTATTACGCTTTTTTTTCTTAATATAAATGACAAAGTGTGTAACGTCCGTAACGGCATGAAAATACCCAAAAGTTTTATTTTAATATTATGAGGTGGAAGTAAGTGTTTATAATGGATTGCTCTAGGTTGCCGAGAATCCGAAAAACATCACCTCAAAGTAACAAAAAGTGCGATCCCCCAATCTGCAACTTAAATTGAGATGAATTTCAAATTCTTCTGAAACCTAAAATAATTCCTGAATATCAATAATTAGTAATTAATAACCATGTTGTAAACCGCAACCTCCATGCACCCCTTCAAATATTTGGTGGCACGCCCATGCTTGCAATGTTTACGTACTGGATTTTCCGTTAGAAATCTTTAAGCAATTCTTGCTTTGATCTCAAAATTTTGCCAAAATGTTGCGCGTGGTGACAAATATATTCGTATTAATTAAAATGTGTTCAAATGCAGACAGAGCAAAAAAAATTTGTGCAAATTTGAAAATAATACTGAAAAACTGTTGGTGTTTAAAACTAAAAAGGCAGAAAGAAAGCGAGCATATCTTGAGAAAATCAAATAAAAGTTAAAAAATAGCGTGTCACCGGCAAAAAGAGATAAAAGACAACGAGTGGCCAAATTTAGAGAGGCACATAAATACATTGTGAGAAACATTACACAATTCGAAAAAGAATGGAATGTGAGTTGTTTCGAACGGATTTTTGTTTTGCTACTTCGCATGGAAAAGGAGCGGTGGACGGTGTTGGCGCTGTTGTTAAGCGAAAAGTTTGGCAACTAGTAAAAACCCAAAATCTCATCTTAAAAAACTTTCGATATTTTCACAAATTAGCAAAAAAATATAAATGGCGTTTTCCTAATTCACGTTGGAAAAAATTATGAAAATATTCCAGCTCTTTAATCATATCATTATTTTTTCGGGCTTTTCCAATGACAATACTATAAGAGTAGCTCGAACAGCTGGGTCTATTAAGCATAAGATACGATGTTAACAAATTAATAAATGAATATAAGTAATATAAGAGTAATGAAATATTCTATAACTTTTTTGTAACTAATAAATTAATAATTACAAGGTTAAAAAGATTTTTAAATACATGAATGTTTTTTATATACACAATTTGGTTTAATGGAAAAAGTGTAACGTCCGTAACGTAACGTCCGTAACAGACAAAAATTAAGATTTTTATTTAACAGGACTACTAAGCCTTCTTTTCTAAGATGGATTGATATGGTCATATATTCCACTTAATTTTTTGTATATGGACTTTTTTTGTTTATTATGCAAAATTAGCTAAAAAATGTGCAAATGCACATAAGCCTCAAAGTCGACTTCCATTTTTTGTAACGTCCGTAACGGAACTTTAAGCTAGCATAACTTTTTTTCAAAAACAGTTAACCTTTAAGTTTAAAACAAGTTTTAAAGTACTCCCAAAGGACTGCATTTTGCAGAAAATTTCATGAAAATATTCCAATGCTAACGCCAGCTGTGTCAATCTTAACAAGCAAATTTGCTTGCGAATGTACCGTCCGTAACGCAGGATTAGCCCATATGTTCCCAAAGGAACTAACTAGTCAGTAGTACCAACGTCAGTAGTAGAAATCCAATGACACGCACATGTTAAATGTCTATTGTAATTAACATTGCCTGGGGTATAATAAGTCACAAGCACTGGTGACTGTGTCAATAGTGAATCAGTACAGATTCACTAGTGACATTTCCTGCAGGGGTACTACTTTAAATGCAGAAGAACAACGACCACTAAACGCTTAATATGCTTTAAGTGTTTTAACAAAAAAAAAAAAAAAAAAAAAAAAAACATATTGCTCTAAAAATTGTGTGTTAAATGTAAGGACGTATTCTCATATTGGAAATAAATTTATTTAAATGTATATTTAAAGACTACAAGACGCCGGTTTATTTTTTCGTCTGTGTATGGTTTTCTAATGCAACTTAAGTGGATAAAATAAAACGCAATTGTTATAATTTTATGGCATCTAATGCATGACATAAAATCATATAATGGCACTATTGTGTCAACATTGTGCAATAAAAGACCTCCTTTTTCCTCCTTAACGAATGTGGGTGTAAGAACGTATGTATATAAGGACAAAATATCTGAGAAATAACCGCAATAGCTTTACATTCAAAAAAGGAACAAACAAGTTAAAAAAGCAAAATAAAATTAAAGTTTTAAAACTATTAGCATAGCCTTTTTTATGTTTAGCACCAAGAAGACAATAAGAGTTGTGCTGTTGCAATTTTTCGTTAATGAAAGTTATAAATGCCTAATAGCCTTTTTACACTGATCAACATCTAACATCTACCATCAATTTCCCACCATTTGCGAAAATGTTAACATCTTTCCATAAGAAATACATAGGGCTAAAAAACAACATCTTTCAACATCTTTAAAAGATGTTCCTATCTCATTTTATTCCACTCTACATCTTTCGATTATTTTAGTGTCATCACTATAAAAGTGTCAATAAGTTCTATTATTATTGTGGCATCACTGACAAAATGGAAGTTGCTTTGAAAGCAGCGTTACCATTTGTCAAGTTTTATATCTTAATGCAATGTTTTTTTGTTAAGTATTTTTTATATTTTTAAACAAATTGAACTTCAAATACATTTTTGAGTTTTCTTTTTAAATGTTGGCACTTTTGTGAGAAAAAAACATTTTTAATTTAATAAATTTTTTTTTTTCAAATATGGTGACATTTTTGTTTGATGGCAGATGTTAGATGTAAGCAATGTAAACGAGTGTTTCACATTTTCTACATCTTTGATGGCAGATGTTAGATGTTGATCAGTGTAAAAACCCTATAAGATGATCTTGGTTCGCACAGTGTCGTCATTTCATTTAACAAGTGGCCATAAATAGAAGATCTTATTGCTTAACGACAAAGTTTTGTACCCTTTTTTTATCCATAAAAGCACTTAAAGTTTACAGCCTGTCGGAGCAAGGATTCAAACCTTTCCATATTTCTGGAAACTAAAAAATTTTATAAAGAAAAGAAAAAGTGAAACAGTCCGAGATGGACCATTGCTTCTGCCACAAGTTTACGCCAACTATTTATATTTGCTGCTCTAACAACCCAGTTTGAGACATAAAGTTTTCTCAACTCATTCACTATGTCTGTCTTTCACCTTTTTCTGGGTCTCCCTCTTCTTCAAGAACCTCCCGGGATCTACTCATACATTTATCTTTTTCACCACTCTTTTGTAAGGCATTCTTATTACAAGGCCAAACCATCGAATTCTCTGGGCCCTAATGCATTAACAACACTCTGCTGCTCATTCAGCATATCTAATGTTGTCTTCCAATGCGTCAATTGAAGCGGGCATGTGTTTATAGACATGGGCTTTAACATAGCCCCACAAAAAATAGTCTAAAGGCGTTTAATCGCACGATCTAGGCGGCCAATTGACCGGTCCCGAACGTGAAATTAAATGTTCACCGAGCTCGCCTCTCAATAAGTCCATTGTTAAGCCTGCTGTGTGGCATGTGGCACCGTCTTGTTGAAACCACATGTCATGCAAGTCAAGCTCTTGCATTTTGGGCAAAAAAAAGTTGGATATCATCTCACGGTAGCGCTCACCATTCACAGTTACGTTACGATTCGCATCATCTTTGAAGAAGTACGGTCCAATGATGCCACAAGCCCAAAAACCGCAACAAACTGTGACGGATGCATTGGTAGCTCTTGCAATGCTTCTGGCTGATCTTCACTCCAAAATCGACAAATCGCTTATTAACGTACCCATTGAACCAAAAATGAGCTTCCTTGCTGAACACAAGAAGCGCGCGATGAACTTTCTTAACAGAGCACGCATTTTGATAATAAAATTTCAATAATTTGCAAGCGTTGTTCGTTTGTAAGTCTGAGTTCATACGGCTCATGTCTTATTGACAAGATTCTTCCTTTTTCTTCTTTGAACATGAATTGGCGTTCAAATGATTCATGACATGTTGACGACATGTTTTTTATTTTGTATAGTCGTGCGTATGCATGTGTGCTTTTTTGATATTGAAAACAATAACAAAATTAAACAACGAATGAAAATGCAAAACGTTTTTTTTTATTTTCCCCTCGTCCCTCTCGCCTATAAAGTAGCACTCATGTCAATAAGACATGAGCCGTATGAACACAGACTAAGACGATGCATGGTTAAATTATAGACCAAACTGAAGATGTTTGACAGTGAAACAAAACACGAAACGTGCGTCAGCTGTTTAAACCAGTGTTGCCAAAAAGATAATAGCTAACAAAAATCACCCGATATAATTTTTTTAATTAATTTTCATAATATTTTTTTTAATATATTTTCCTTTTAGCTTTTTCCTCATTAAACATTTAATCATTATAAAAGAGGCAATCCAAAAAAAAAAAAAACTCAATAATAATCATACTTTATGTAATTTTTAAATAAAAGCTGCAATATCATTTTATTAAGTGAAATTTAACAATTTTCCTACCAAAGCCAACTGCTGAATAATCTATGGAGCATACAGAGCTACCATAACCATAAGCCCTTCATTAATAATAAATCATCCATTGTTGGTTTAGCTAGTGTTGGTCGTTTTGCAAACAAGTATATGTACCAAGACCCAGAACTTTGTAGCTAAAAACTTCTTAACGCTAAGTAGCTATTTTGCAACACTTTGTGTGTGTTAATGTGCTTGTTGCCTGCCACAATGCAACATGTACACGTACATATCGTCGGTACACATTTACTTTATATTGTTGTAACTTGTTAAACTGGGGCATAAGAGCAGATTGTTTGCTGTTAAAATATTTGTGTACACCATTAGGACTGAGATTGAATGTTTGTTAGAAAGTAACACCCGCATAATGCATACGAGATTTTAAAGGATGTTTTTGTTACTTAATGCATTGTATTGATATGCTATTTAGATATGGGTTTTAGTAACTGCACATTTATGGTGAGCTTTTCGATTTGAAGAAAATCTTAAAGTTTTAAAATAGTTGAATACGGAAAATTAAATTTCAATCAAGAAATAGATTGCAATAGAAGAAGAGTTTAAACAACATTAGCAGATTAATATTTTACTGAGAATGTGCCATTCTTAGGTCCAGTACCAAAAATATGCCGGTATGCATAATTTTCTGCGAGTGGGCTTCTTACGTGATCTTCTTCCTTTCATTCTCAAACGTCTTCGACTAAAGAAGGAAAATGAGCGCTAAGTGGCGTAAGATGCGTATGCGTAGGTTGAATCGTAAGCGCAGAAAGTTGCGTGCAAGATCCAAATAAATCCGGTGATTGCTCTATACTGGGCAAGTACAATGTTTTCTTTAAACTACGTGAAACCTATAAAATGGACATCATCAGGTTCTAATTGTTGTTTCTTGGTGTTTTCGGAACTTGTTTTGCCATTGCCTGGATGCATTTTTCAACTGTCTTTTTACACATTCAATGTGAAAAATAATGTTTTAAAATAAAGAGCTATTCTTTGGATTAGGGCTTGAAGAGTGATCTGAAAATAGTAAACACTCAGGAGCCTGATGCAAATTAATCATTTTCAAAATAATCGTTTTTAGCAGGTGTGATGAATTACGACCGATTTCCACTTCTGAATTATAGTCTTAATTTTTGTTTAAAATACAGTTCAATTAGCATGTACATTAGAGTGGTTCGAAAAAATTTTTTTTGTCAGTCCCCCCTAGGATTAAAGATAATGTCACGCCTAGAAATACCGCCCTTTTAGTTTTTTGTTTGACTGTGTCGCCATTTTAAGTCCGATAATAACATTTTGTGTATCGGTGTTCATGGCTCTGTAACGGCTACATTTCTGTCTTTAATAGTTTTTTTTTGTACAGAAGTTGTATCAAAATAACACAGCTTTATTTTAGTTCAAAAATAGTTAGCGTTTGGGAGGGTATAAACCAAACTTTTGAAAGACATGACTAGAATTTGCCTGGTATAAAAAAACTGTTAAAGACAGAAATGTAGCCCTTACAGAGTCAGGGGGGGGGACTGACAAAAAGAATTTTTTCGAACCTCTCTAATGTACATATAATAAACATTTTAAATAATATAACTAGACAGGAAAAAAAACGAAATTATAAAAGAAATCAATTTTTAAAGCTACATAAATCGATATTATTGATTTTAGATCGTTTTGTTTTCAAAACCTATTTCCATCACATACCTGACTTTCTGAAAATTGTTCAGAAAATAAAAATTTTGGTTTCACTGTTTCAATTAGTTCTTACCATAGAACTGTTTTAAACAAGTTGTGATTTTCCGGATCTACTTCACTGAAACCTGCTATAAAAACGATTTATCGGTTGACAGTGGGAGATTTTGGAAACAAAATGGAAACAATTTTGTAAACAGGTAGTACGATTGGAATAAAATTTCAGGTGGGGATTAAAGACTTGTATACGAGTTTAAATTTTTAGGCGTATCAAGAGGGCCGCCATAGGTTCCCAAAGTGGGGCAAGTCGGCTAATACAATTATTAAAAAAAAGATCCAACGATTGTTAAAAAAATTTGCCATATTTGAGCCATGTACTTTTCTTTAGTATTTTGCCAATAGCAGCTTTTGCAAATGTGAGTTACTAACAAATGAATATATGTCACTGTGAAAAAAAGTGACGGTTCGTTAGTGTTTTCAAAATACTGGCGATTTCCCGAAGGATGTTCTACCTAAGGTACCCATTTTCGGAATAACGCTCTTGGCCTCTTCAAATTTTCAGGTGTTAAGGTGATAATTGTGAGAGGCAATATTGCAGAAACGGTTACAAATTTCATAATACTCAGGACGTCATAGAATCCAAAGTCGGTTTTGCAAAACCAATATTGGTTTCATTTGGTGTCATGAAAACAAGTCGAATTTGATATTTTCGAAAACAAATAAAACCGATATTCTAATCGGCTGTTTTATGTTTTTGCTCATGTATTTACAGCTTAAAATGCAATTTTTGTTTGACAATTTTTTAATTAGGATTTTTGCGCTAAAATATAAAATAATAATAAAACAAGTAAAAAAGTATAGTTGGTCAAGCCCGACCATATGATACCCTACACCACAGTATTTAAAAACACATCATGCTTATGTGTCCATGTTAATATGGATTTATCTAAGTTTATAAACTTAATGAAAATCGGTTTGAAAGTTTGTGAGAGGCAGAAATTGCCCCCTGCCTCCCTTTGTGGTCCTATTTTTTAAAAACTGTATAGCTAACGTGTCCCTATAGATATGAATCTATCTATGTTTTAAATTTTATTAAAATCGGTTTGAGAGGCAGAAATTGCCCCTATCTCCCCTCGTGGTCCGATTTTTTTAAAAAGTTATACATTTTGTGTTTATACATATGGTTCTATCTATGTTTTAAATTTCATTAAAATCGGCTTGATAGTTTCTGAGAGGAAGAAATTTCCCCCTATCTTCCCTCGTGATCCTACGATTTTCAAAAGGCTTGGTCCTTGTGCCAATAAAAGGATATGACCCAAATTTTATCAAATTATCTCCAAAATTGCGAACTGTACTGTGCGCACAAGGTTACATGGACAGCCAGCCAGCCAGCCTGCCAGCTAGTTCGACTCAGAAAGTGATTCTGAGTAGATCGGTATACTATAAGGTGGGTCTAGGACCACTATTTTAAGGCGTTACACACATCAGCACAAATGCATAATACCCTCTCCACTATTGTGGTGTGGGTATAATTATTATACAGTTGAATTGTTAGAGCATTAGCATCTTAGGCCATCAGGTGTTACCATAAATTGAGATAACTTAATATCTAACATTCGAGTATTTACAGTGGGGTTGAAATACAATTATCCACAACAATTTTAACATTACATCTGTACATTGATTTTTACAGTAGAAGTCTGCGTAACTTATATAATAACAATTTTAGCTAATAAAATAACTAACAAATACTTAATAACTAATCAATACAAGATAATTAATAATTACAACTAATTCTTAAACAATAATTACAACTAATTCTTAACTTAAGTTACTTTCGTAACAATATAAAACTGTATGTATGTATATATGTATGTAACGTATGGACTCCAAAACGGCTGGGCCGATTTTGATGAAATGTTCAGGGAATCTTCAGAATATTCAGGCGGGTGACACTGTGAAGTCTTACTTTCGGTCTGCGGGCGGAGGGGCGTGGCAAAATTCAATTTTCATATTGCACCACCAATGATATCTGTATAATTTGGTCGATTTTTTCTTTAAAATGATCGCCATGGTCCAACTTAGATTTATACGAAAAGAAAATTTTGCCCAGCCCACTTTTTACGAATAACCTAAAATCAGGAAACCGCTCCATCGATTTGACAAATTTTTCTTGCAAATGTTCGTTATAATCCATTTTAAGTTTCCATCGAAAGAAAAATTTACCACGCCTACTTTTACGCCCCCTTTTCTTATTAAGCGCATAACTTGAGAACGGCTTGACCGATTTGGACGATTTTTTCTTTAAAATGATTGCCATGGTCCAACTTAGGTTTTTACGGAAAGAAAATTTTGCCCCGCCCACTTTTTTCCATCGATTTGACTAATTTTTCTTTTAAATGTTCGTATTAATCCATTTAACGTTTGCTTCGAAAGAAAAATGTACCACGCCTACTTTTACGACCACTTTTTCTATTAAGCGCATAACTTGAGAACGGCTTGACCGATTTGGATGATTTTTTCTTTAAAATCATCGCCATGGTCCAACTTAGGTTTTAACCGAAAGAAAATTTTGCCCAGCCCACTCTAACGCCCACTTTTTTCGATGTACCTAAAATCAGAAAACGGCTCCATCGATTTGACTAATTTTTCTTTCAAATGTTCGTATCCTTTTAGCGGATTTTAAAAATCGAACGCAAACATTTTTCCTAATTTGGACAGGACAACGTCTGTCGGGTCAGCTAGTTTACTATGAAAATGCTCTCAGTTCCATGGTAAAATGCTGAAATCGAGAGGGTTTTTAGCCCAGTAAACATCGTTTGAAGAAATTTAAGAAATAGATTCGGAAAATATTTTAACCATTACAATAAAATATTTTTGAAATGTTTTGACAGCGACTGTTCACATTTGATGAATTAGAAGTAAAAGCAACAGTTTTTTTTTTTTTTTTTTTTGCCGATGACAAATGAAGATTTGGAAGGAATTACAGTTTTTCTACTTTGACTGCAGTTTTTTAAGCCCGGCCATAACGACAATAGTGAAGAGGGTAATATGCATTTGTGATTATGTTTGCAACACCTGATTGACTCAGAATCATTTTCTGAGTCCAATTAAAGATGTCAGTCCGGCTGGCTGTCAGGTTGTCCATGTAAACCTTGAATGCAAAGTACAGGTCGCAATTTTGAAGATAATTTGATGAAATTTCTAAAGTGGTGTAGGGTAATATAAAGTCGGGTTTGACCGACCATACTTTTTAACTTGTTTTTTATTTTTATTTTAATTGATTATGATTAACATTTAAAATATTTAAAGCTAATGATTCCTATTAGATGATGAATAACGGCATTGAATTTACTGATTTCTAAATGCTAAAAAATTAATTTACGTTTTTTCTTATGTAAAAAATTGATCACGAATTACAATTTTAATGTAAAAATTGTTAATGAATTATTTCTGTTCTGTTATTGAATTTTAATGTGTTTTTTTCTTTAACAATTTTTTTGCCATTTTTTATCCACTTTTTCCCGTAAATTAAGCCATTTGTGGCCACCAAGTTTTTGAAACACCGATGGGTACAATTGTATCTTCGCGTATTTTATGTGAAAAAAAACTCGAGAAATTTTACACGATTAACACGCAAAACACTTTTTGACATTGCAATAACATTAAAGATCTTATGATTGGAATGGGTCTTAAATACAAACCGAATAATTGACGTCTTTTTATTGATTTGTCGAAAAACAGTCTGAATGCGGTTTTGTTGCAGATGTTGAACACGAGAAAGTCAGTGCCCATTTGCCACTAGACTACTGCAACGTATTTAGAATTATAATAGAATTAT
The DNA here is from genome assembly GCA_930367215.1 of Pollenia angustigena. NCBI lineage: Eukaryota > Metazoa > Arthropoda > Insecta > Diptera > Polleniidae > Pollenia > Pollenia angustigena. The sequence goes on along the minus strand of OV884058.1, from coordinate 41,163,819 downwards.
AATAGTATTCTGCGATATCAAGGTTATGAACCTACTGTGGGGCTTTAATGAATTATTTTAAATGTTTTCAGATGTTAAACTGTAATGAGATTTGCTGGTAAGTAGGTAAAGCTCTTAGGCTTTAATTCTAGGGCCATATTATTCTATGCATCCGAGGCAAATTTTATGCATTAAAGAATTAATAAAACTTCCCGCTTGTTGAGTCAGAATTAAAAAAAGGCCGAAAAATGGCTTTTTCAACACTTTGCCAAAAAAAAGTCGATACAAAAAAGTTTCTTAAGTATTGACCTTCAGAAATAAGACAAGACAAGAGCACTTCGTCGAAAACGGGTACCTCAGGGAAAAATCATTTGGGCAATCGTCATCATGTTGGCTACATTTGTATGTATTTCACAAACAATACTTGAAAAAAATGTCATTATAAGTTTGTGTCTTCTCTCTGCAAAATAATAAGCCAAGGCAAGTCAAAAATAGAACATTTTAATATTCAATGTCTGTTATTTCACAAACTGCAAGAGATAAACTTTGCACATCACTAACTTTTTTGTAGAACACATCTAACAGATTTCATTGATAAGAATGTTATCAAATTGGGATTAAATTGAGAGCTCTGGGTCGTTTTCAATTTACTGTAATACTAGAGTTTCCCTACTTTGGGAACGTATGGCAGCCCTCCTGATACGTCTACAGATTCCAAATCCAACTTAAACTCGCATACTAGTCCTTAATTGCCACCTGAAATTTCTTTTATTTACACTTTTTTCGAAAATCTCCTACTGTGTCATCCATCCGTCCGTCCGGCTGGATGGCTCAGGTTAACATTTTTATGTTAATATGGTAGTGTATGTTATTAAATGGTCGGTCTTGAACGCTATACTTTCTTACTTGTTTTGTATTTCTTTTACACAATTTTACATAATCAACAACTCGTGACCATCAATGGTGTTCTTTTTTTATTCAACATGTCTCTTAATACAAATTAATCTGCAGTTTCAACAGTTTTTTACTTTGCTGCCTTGAAATCATTTCTATTACTAAAAGGGGAATGTAAATAAAGTTCTCTTATGGTTGTCGTTTGACGTTATTTAATCTTTCGTAGTAAAAACTATGATACCATATTTTTTTTTTTTTTTTTAACCAGCCATCTTACATAGGGGCTTAATGCGGTCTTTTTACGGATTAATAAAAAAGTTCCGGTACTGTGAAAACTAAGAAAACTAGCTTGAAGTGCTTGACATTCTACATTACTAGACAAAAAAAATAAATGTCAAATATGTAACGGTGCCTTTGGAGTCGGGCTTTCAAACTAAACATTGTGGGAGAAAACTGAAAAAAGGCTGGAAAAAAGTTACAAATTTGCGTAAAAAAATGCAATTTAAGTTGACGTTTTGGGCAGCTGGTTTGTTTTCTGCAGACAAGCGTAGGGCTTCGCGCGTGGTAATTAAAAAAAAAATCAGTAAAATAGTGAAAAATCAATAAACCTAAACATGCAACCATTAAGTTTAGGTATTTATTCAAATGTTCTGCTAAAATTTGTAACAGAAATAGACATTTTTACACAGTTTAAAAGTTTTTTTTTTAACCATTGCAACTGATTCTTATGTTTTTTTTTTGGCATGATGAAATCAAAGATGAACTCAGTTTTCTCTCATCACTTTACATTTTTCAGCTAAAAGTCCAATTGTGCTTTTCGCTGTGTACTTCTTTTTTAGCCACCATCCGGAGGCAAGTGGTGGTTCAATTTCAATAATGGTTTAAACAATAAAATTTCATTACGTTTACAATTTACTTGTAAAATATGAGATATACCAATATTATTTTATTTTATTTACTTTTTTTTCACAAAATCACAACTGTTCTTAACCCATTTACGCTTGCTGTGCCAATTTGGGAACACTTCATTATTTGCGGCTTATGACAAAGTTTTAAACATTATTCAATATGTGTTTGCATAATCGATAAATTAAAAGTTCAGACATTTCTATAACATAAAAAATTTTTTTTTTTTAAGTGACCACTGTGTCTATTTTGGTACTGTTTAATTTCCAAAAAAAAAAAAACTTTTTTTTTTTTTTTTTTGATTTTTTGTTTATTTGTACCCTAGAGGAAAGCGAATTGACACCAAAGTAGTCCAGTGGTAGGCCTTTGGTGGAAGAGACCGGTTCTAGTTTCAACACTTTCTATGAATAAGACCTATCACTTTTACATGGGGTTGTCTTTGGAGGGGGTCAATTGACACCATTTGACCAGTCACAAATCTATTCTCAATGGACGTGTTTAGTGACAGTTACTAAAATGTAGTATTATTTCAATACGATGTAGTATTATTTCAATACAACAAGTCCTACAATTAAATTCAAGAGCCAAATTTTAGAAAGTCCAAAAAAAATGTATCACACCTCCGGTGAAGACTGTACTGTAATTCATTATTTTTTCTAACTTTTTGTTCTCCATAAACCAGTTACATGATTGGTTCTCCTTTAACTTGTCATGAGTTCTTTCTTTTTGTACCTGTTCTATTTTGACAACTCCCAGGACCAGTCTGTGGGACCAATTGACACAAATTTCCCGCAGGGTAATGAATTTAATAATAAAATAACAAATATTTTATTTTTTGTCCGGTAGTTTTTGTTTGGGTTTAAATAGGTTAATATAATTTTATTTGAAAAAAAAAAAAAAAATATTATTAATATTTACATCTTAATCAAGAGCTGTAAATTAATGGAAAAGCTAAAAATGTATACCTTCGACTAAAAAATTCTAAATACGTGCTGTACGATAGAAGCCTTTTTTTAATGCTAAATGAGTATAAACAAGTTAGAGTGCTATATTCGGCATGGGGTAAATGTGGAATATGGGGCCTAGGGTTAATTTTGGACCAATCTTCACGAAATTTGACAGTGTGATTTCTATCTCCGTAAAACTGTGGCGTACCTTATTGCGATAGCATTATTTATTAAGGTTTTAGGCGTACTAAACTTTTTTCCAAGAGTAGGGTTAATATCGGGCCAAGGGTAAATTATGCACCGATCTTCACGAAATTAAACAGTATGATTTCCAGTCGCATAAAACGAATTTTTGCAAAATCTAATATTATTCCGTTCATTATTCCACCATTTATGTTAGTTTTTGTAACAATATTATCAATTTTTTAGGGTGGTGGTCCCACATTTTGTTCCAAAGCTCTGATCCTACTGAACCGATTTTTTTTGATTTCAATCCCACACTGTTTCGGATAACTACCATCAATTTGACACCAAGTTTGTTCATTGCTTTTGAGTTTTTCGAAAGTGAGCGTCTTTTCAACAGACGGACAGGCGGACAGATAGACGGACAAGGCTAAATCGACAAAGAATTACTCAAGGAGCCAGAATATATATACTTTATGGATTCTTATATAGTTAATAAAAAATTTCACACGGAATGGCAAACTTAGTATTACCCTTATTCACCATTAGTGATGGTGGCATTAAATATGCTAATTGGCAACAGTGGTGCCCAGTAATATTCTGAAATAATTTTTATTTAATTTTTTCCTTAAATCATCTTTCTATTGGAATTATTTACATTGTTAAGCGTTGAACTGGCTGGAGGTTGTCAGGGAAAAGTCCAAATGTGAATGTGGAAAATTAACTTTTATGGGCATATTGCAGCCCATTTCAAGATAAGCATTTAAATTGAATTATTTACTATTATAAAGTCGGCCCTCGAAGCCATAAGCACTTCAACAATTTTTTAACGACTTCACGACTTCTCTTCGTCACTTCAGTGGATGCCAAGAAAAAATATCACATAGTGCAACAAAACTTGTCCATATCCTTTTTTTTAGCCTGTCTTAACTTGTGCACAAAGGTCTCATCTTATCAAATCGCTAAGAATTTCATTTGTTTAAAAAATTTGTTTTAATAGAAAGTTTAATAACTCAATTAATTTTCAATCGATTTAAAAAAAAAAACAAAGCCGCGTTTTAAAATAAGGTGTTTATTAGCACGTTTCCTGTACAAAAATTTTGTGTAAGAACGTCCCGAAAGTGGGAAAATAACGAAAAATCTCATATGATATATTTTATAAAAAATACTGTTCGATGGTCTTCTTCCGCAACCACGTAACTCGATTTGTCCGATTTTTGTTTAAACCGGAAAAGTAATCAGTAAATAATGCCTTACAATTTTGCAATATTTTTGTTTGGCGGAATATAGAAATTTTTCATAATTCTTGGATTATAAAAGAATATATAGCAAAAAGATTCAAATATTTGGTAAGAAATAAGTATTTTTGCGGGCTGTAAAGTGAATACGGGTATAAAAAGCCCGGTTTTAATACGTTACTCAATATTTTTAAGGTGTTGTTGTACTCGGCAGTACCTAAAAATAAGATAGTATCGCATCCCAGCAATTTCTTCTTTATTCTACTTTGTCAAACAGTGTAATTACGTTAACTGGGGACACCAATTTCGCCCCTTTTGCAGTTTGTTCTAAGGGTTACACACATTTAGTAGTTCCGCGGACAAAGGAAATATTTGTATGGGGGTCTCCACCGCCTTTACTACCAAGATTTTGTTGGGACTTTCTGTATGTTCTAATAGCTACCCACATAAAATTAAGTGGGCCTTACTTTTGCAGTTGTGGATATATGAATTGATACGCGAAAAAAGGGCTTTGGCGCCACTCTGCGACTTCGAAATCCAATCAATGAATTATGCAACATTTTTTTTAATTCTCAAAGCAAATCTCTCAAAGTTCTTCGCTTGTCAGCAGGAAATAAGCCAGAGTCTCTGGCGGGAATCGTACCCGCAACCCCGGTGCTGATAGACTAGATCACTACAAGCTAGCCTACCGGGGCACCCCAAATATGTAAGGGACAAAAGATGAACATAAGTCAGCAAATTAAGAGCTGAATGTTTGAGTACCTTTTAAAAGGATTTTTTAATAAATTTTATTAAATATCTATGAAAACGTTGCTGTTCAATACGTATCATTAAGTAAAATAATTGTGGTAGCTTTACATTGTGCAAATCGGCTAAATATTAAGAATTCTAGATTGTTTTTAGTTTTTGTAAAACCCAAGCTGGTCTACTTGGGACATCTATGAAGGTCATCCTGATACGTATGTATAAAGACTCGTAATTCTAAACTCTTACTCAATACAAGTCCTTAATTATCACCTTCACTTAACTTAATTGACTTAACTTAATTTCAAGCGGACTAACCGTTTACAAAATCCAGAACTATTTCCATTTTTTTTTTTTAAATCTGCCACTCTGCAAAGGTCAATTTTGACTTTGTAAGTTTTGGGCTAAGGCTGTAACACCTCATAATCCCTTTTTGAATCGATCTTACGATGTCCGTCCATCCGTCCGGCTGGCAGGCTGTCCATGTTAACCTTGTGCGCAAAAGACTGCAGGTCGCAGTTTTATAGATAATTTAATGAAACTTTGGTGCATGTGAACATTGTCAAAAGTACCAAGGCTATTGAAAGTCGCGAGATGTTCAAAATTTTACGTAGCCTACATACAATCTTCTTTCCGGAATAGAGTCTTTGGGACCATTGACTATCATACTATGTTGGTGTTTAGATTAAATATGAAACATCATAAAAAATTTTTTTAGAATCTTTCCATATTAGAGACTATCAACGCAGAAGTGTAGTAACCCCAGACTACTCATTATGAGGTAATGAGGAGTTAACACTACACACAGAAAAAAAATCAAGTTAAAAACGTCGAAAACAAGGTTGATTTAAATTTTTTCGGTGGTGATTTTGCTTCATACGGGTTTCATGTTAATTCAACCTGATTTTACAATAACTGCGAACAACATTTTTTTCTTTTGATATAACTATAATTCATGTTAATTTAACATTGCAGTAAAGTTAGAGCAAAATGTAATTTATATTGAAATAACAATCGGAATCACGCTGAAACAACGTGAATTTCATGTAGAATCAAATGGGTTTGAGTGTATTTTAACAGTGTGAAGAAGCTTCAGACAACATTTGCATTTATGTAAGAACTAGATGACCCGTGCGAATATTTTGCACCGTAATTTTTATCAATGAAAATATTAATTTTTCAATTTCTAATTATTTTTCGTCATTAGTGTTAGAAATAAGCTTTAAAATGAGATATTATTCATTAAATTTGATGCGGTGGTATGGGAGATATTTGCAACCGACAAAAAAAGTGCTTTAGAAATAATATATATGATAATTCAAAACCCTGTAACACATGTTTCACTTATTTTGTATTCTCCTTTGTTAACAGAAGCATCAGCAGAATCGCCCGATATGGTCATCACTCTACTTTGAAAACTTGATGTACTATTTAAATAAACAATTTTAATTAAAAGAATACGGGAATTGTCTTCTTTTTATAACATATTTTAAAAGTGAAAATAAAAAATGTACATAATTAAGTAGGTATGCATATTAATTTAACAAGATAAACTTTTGATTTTAATACAAAACAGGTTTTTATGGGTTCAATATTGAATCCAGATTTATTTATATTTTAATATTTTTTATTTTTTTATTTTTTTAACAGTGAATAATATTAAATAAACGTAATTTAAGGTTATTTTGATATTTTTTATTAAAAATTAATATGAAATAATGCTAAATTTAAGTAAAGGGCATAATTTTTCTGAAATTTAACATGATTCTCAATCAACATTTTTCCATGTTAATTTTACATGGGTATTTTTTTCTTGCTCTATAGTACTTGGTCGTAACGGCCCGTGCAAAAACTATGTTTCTAAAGGGTGGTTAAATTTCAAGGGCCGATGTTGATTTTGAATAAAACACAAACTATTTAGGAAATTATTGTAATTTTATTTTATTATGATATATTGGTATTATTCAATTATGTATGGAACAAAATATGGGCCAAATGGGCGCCGCGACCACGGCGGCACACCTCCATCCGATGGTCCAAATTTTCGATGACCCTGAGGCATAATGGAGGTTCTATGCCGTTAATGTGCCGAATTATCTCATCCTTTAGCTCTTGAATTGTTGCTGGCTTATCGACGTACACCTTTTCTTTCAAATAACCCCAAAGAAAAAAGTCCAACGGTGTCAAATCACATGATCTTGGCGGCCAATTGACATCGCCATTACGTGAGATAACACGGCCATTGAATTTGTTGCGCAAAAGAGCCATTGTTTCGTTAGCTGTGTGGCAAGTGGCACCGTCCTGCTGAAACCACATATCGTTCACATCCATATCTTCCAATTCGGGCCATAAAAAGTTCGTTATCATCTCACGATAGTGAACACCATTCACAGTAACTGCCTGACCGGCCTCATTTTGGAAAAATACGGCCCGATGATGCCGCCAGCCCATAAACCGCACCAAACAGTCACTCTTTGTGAGTGCATTGGTTTTTCGACAATCACTCTTGGATTCTCATTCGCCCAAATGCGGCAATTCTGTTTATTGACGAATCCACTGAGGTGAAAATGTGCCTCATCACTGAAGATGAATTTCTTCGAAAATTGATCATCCACTGTTGCCATTTCTTGCCACCATTCTGCCCATTCACGACGTTTGGAATGGTCAAGAGGCTTTAGTTCTTGAGCCAATTGCACCTTGTAAGCGTGTAAATGCAAGTCGTTTTGCATAATGTTCATCAACGACGAGCGTGAGAGGTGCAATTGTTGGGCACGACGACGAGTTGAGGTGGACGGCTCTTCAGCCACACTATCGCGAACAGCAGCAATATTTTCTGCAGTACGAGCTGTACGAGCATGCACTGGTGCTCTCACATCTTCTACAGACCCGGTTTGCTCGAATTTTTCCACGATTTTTGCGATTGTACGCACATTTGGACGATCAAATTGACCAAAGAAATCACGAAGTGCACGATATTCATTTTGATTTGAACGCCCATTTTCATAATAAGTCTGGACAACTTTAACACGTTGTTGGATTGTGTATCTCTCCATGGTTCAAATTGAGTAAGTCTGAGATAGAGAAATGTCAAATAAAATTCGGAAAAAAACTTGGCGTTTAGGTGTGGTTCACATTCAACATCGGCCCTTACAATCCCTTTAGATCGATCTGTTTTGGATACAAAAAGTTGGCATACTCGACTATTGCGCTGTAAGGAACAGTGCAAAGAACATATCTTTCACCAGAACCGTAGCCAAATTAAATTGTCGGCTGCACCACTTCTGCGCTGATAGCCTCATTTGGCCATAGCATAGATACAAATACCTTTCCCGAAAAAAAGCTTTTATTACCATAATATCCTTACAAATGTTGATACCGGTAAGTCTAGAATTGAATATAGCTTCTATTTAAATTTTGGTGGCTGTACGAACTTAGTCGCCAATGAAGTATGTCCCCAAAACGAAAATGAGCTAAGTCCCCAAAATTAGGGAATTAGTTAATTATGAATTTAAAACGAATTCGGAACATGTAACAAATCCGCAAAAATATGAAATAATCCTCTTAACAAAAATTAACTAGAGCCCCATTTTTCGAAACATTTTTCACAACGATATAAGTCCCTACATAAGATCCCTGGAGAATGTGTTCATCACATCGAGAATTGTCCGAGAATGCCGGATGTCTCTGGAGGAGATAGCGAGACATTCACTGGTCACCCTTAATTGGGTCCCCGGTCACAGGGACATACTGGGACACTGCATGGCGGATTCGTTGGCGTATGCAGGCACCACCTTGAATCGAGACGGTTCAACATATAATGTAGGTGCTTCACTCCCAAGGAGTAAGCAACTCATGGTGCACAAGTTTCATATTTTCGCCAGTCAGAGGTGGCACGATGAAACTACCTGTGGGGAAACCAGGAAAATCTGGCCCATCTTAGATGAAAAAAGGACATGGCGGGCATTACAGCTGTCCAGACATCATCTTAGAAACCTGATTGCGGTTATAACTGGGCACTGGCTCATTGAGAGGCACGCCCAGACTTATGTAGACGTTGCGGCGAGGAGGAGGAGGAAGATTCAACGGAACATATTCTCTGCAATTGCCCGGCATTCGGAGATCTAAGACTCAAAATGTTTGGTCGAAGAGCCCTTGGGGACAAAACTTGTCTCTCTGATGTTGATGTAAACAGGATCAACTCGTTAACTGAATCGACCGGATGGCTGCGTGGGAACAGTAGCAGCCAGATAAAATAGTACCCATGGGAGACGGTGTGACATGGTAACACAACGGGAACTAATTAATGGACCCACGTGAGCTGTGCATAATCACGGCTGCCAATGGAACATAACCTAAGTCCCTACTTTAAAAATGAAACAGAGACACTTTAGTTAGCGAAGCCGGTGTTTGTTATGCCATAGAAGTGAACTCCTTTGCGTACCGCCGAAGGCCGCCTATCCGAAGAAGCTTTAGTTAGCGATTCGTAATTTTGGAATTCGGAATTTTAACATGGCGATCCCCCCAAATCTCAAAGAATACAAAAATTCGTATATTCAATGCCTATGTGAAATCCACACTGCTATATGGAAGCGAGACATGGCTTATGACGAGTACTATAGCGAGAAGACTGCAAGTTTTTGTTAACAAATGTTTGCGCATAATATGCCGTATCTTTTGGCCAAACGTAATCACCAACATCGATCTCTGGCGATTGACAAACGAAGTTCCCATTATTCGCCAAATTGCAAGATGAAAGTGGAAGTGGATAGGCCACAAATTGCGACGACCAGTTGGCAGTATCACAAGAACGGCATTGGAATGGAATCCTCAAGGCAGCAGACGCTCTGGCCGCCCAAAGAACACCTGGCGTAGAACAGTCATACAAGAACTCAATATGCAGAACAAATCGTTTAATGAAATAAAAGATGTATGTAATGATAGAATAAGTTGGAATTTACTTGTAGAAGCCCTATGTTCCCAAGTGGAATAAATAAAGGAAAAAAAAAAGTTTCGGGCATTTGACCCCAACCATTTGTTCATTATGAATCAAGAACCCAATTTTTAAAATTAATGTTTTTTTTCTTTCTTGTTAATAAGATTTTTGGTACTTGGTACGTACAGTAATTTTCGGTATTGCAAACCCTACCTCATTTATGACTAGTGGTGGGTATTCTTAAAAAAGATATTAACAATTTAGTTCGCATTTTTTTTTTTTTTTTGCTTAAATAGAAAAGTTTTGAACACATTTAATTTTTTTTTAGAAAATTTCAAATAATTATTACGCTTCATCAATCTTCTTTTTACATTAAAATTCTAATTTTATGATTTATTTATCTGGAACTTTGTTTTTTCTGCGACAAGAGTTATGTTGTTGAATTTGAAAATGAGGACACTTAATATTCTGATCCAATAAAGTCAAGCACACTTGAGACATAAATGTCCTTCAGTTGTAACAACAAATGAAATACATCGACAAATCTTTCACAGCCTTCGAAGGTAAAAAAGAAATGTAAATACACGTAGTATATACATACAAACATATGTACATAATAACATACATACATATTTCTGGAAAAAAGAGAAACCATAAGTTTTTTTTCTAAACCTGGTCACGTAATTTACAGAAACAGTTTCGACTGTCAAGGTGACGATAAGTCATGACAGATTCTTCTTTTCCTAAGAGGACAAAAATTATGTTTTTTATTTTTGTTGCAGAGAAAAAATTTTTGATAACAAATATAATGTAACTCGAAATGATTGAATTACACCGCAGGGATTTTGTGAAGTAAATTAATTGTTTGTTACTTTTGTTCACATAAAAAAATTTATATATTTGTGGAAATGTAATTTAAGAGTATGCGTAGAAAAGTTCGATACGAATCATATTAAAATGCTTAGGAATTTCCCATTCCCAAATATGTCGAAAACTTCAATTGTCAATTGACCAGAAAAGATGTTTTGTATAATTTTAATTAAGTTGTGCATTTGATTTCTTTTAGTGATTTGATTTAAAAGTTACTCTTATCCCAAGTTTTATTGTAAAGTTTGTTGGCTAAATACCTGAAGTTTGGGTTTTATCCATCTTAGATTTTTTCTTTCAAACTTATCCAATAGGAAGTTTTCAAACAAAGATTTTAACAATTAAGAAAATTTCAAATAAACCAGTTTAAAAGAAAACTGTTCATTTAGAATGAAAGTTATAGTCGTATTATGGTAAGAATTCTATTATACACCTGATAAACACGAAGGTTTGATTGAAAATTAAAAATGGTTTAAAGCGACGAACATTAAAAATGTATTATCCATTCCTGGGAAAGGTTCAAACGTGTCGCAACAAGTTTAATTCCCAGTAAAAACTTCGCCTACAAAATAATGTGTTGAGTAATCAGAAAAACATAAGAGCACTACTTACAATTCTACTGAAAGAACCAATGAATTTTACAAGGCATGTCTCAAAATGAACTCATTTAAAAGTAAGTCATTATTTTTTTACTTAATTACATCCAGAAGAAAGTAATAATAGAAGTTGTTATACATGTAGTTATAGAAGAAAGCTACAAAATAATGAGTTAAAGAAGCTATTCATTTTGAAAAAGTAGGCAAAGTTTTTACTGGGTACTTTAAAAATTAATTATATTTCTTACCCAGTAAAAACTTCGCCTACTTTTTCAAAATGGATAGCTTCTTTAACTCATTATTTTGTAGCTTTCTTCTATAACTACATCTATTACAACTTCCATAACTACTTTTTTCTGGATGTATCCAGGTAAAAAAAATAATAACTTACTTTATAATGCGTTCATTTTGGGACATCCCTTGTAAAATTCATTGGTTCTTTCAGTAGAATTGTAAGAAGTGCTCTCATTTTTTTCTGATTACTCAACACATTATTTTGTAGGCGAAGGTTTTACTGGGTATTTTAATTTAATTGTGTCCAAAAATTAATTTTTTACTCTCTTTTTTTTGGTAAAACGTCAAAAATATCCCTTTGCTATAACTTGAAGTACAACCAAAAGAAACCAATAAATAGAATTGTGTTTTTAACGAAAGATTTGACTAGCATGTTAAATCTAACTTCACTTCCCAGTAAAAATTTCGCCTACAAAATAATGTGTTGAGTAATCAGAAAAACTTAAAAGCACTACTTACAATTCTACTGAAAGAACCAATGAATTTGACAAGGGATGTTCCAAAAAGAACGCATTCAAAACTAAGTCATTATTTTTTTACCTACATACATTCAGAAATAAGTAGTTATAGGAGTTGTTATAGAAGCAGTTATAAAAGAAAGCTACTAAATAATGTGTAAGAGAAGCTATTGATTTCGAAAAAGTAAGCGAAGTTTTTACTGGGTTGTTTGTTAACCATCAACCAAAGCGGTGAGCATAAAGCTACGTTCACAATCAAAAAAACACTTTCATTTGGTGTTCATAATAGAGCAACAATTTCTTTTGCACCCACACACATTTTGCATCAAGAAACCGTTCGCAAATTTTAGCCACAACATTTTGTTAAAATTTTCATTCAAAACTAAATAAAATTATTTTAAACGTCAGAAACAATTTCATACAAATTGTTGCTGAAGTTCTAGTTGACTCAAGTTAAGTTACATTTTTAAAAAAGTTTCAGCTACATTTTTGTTATAAAAATGAAAGGAAAATATATGAAATACTTTGGGAAGAAAAAAGATAGAAGATAAAACGAAATTGTTTTTTTGATTGTGAACGTAGCTTAAACCTAAATAAACGATATTGTATTCAATTCCCACCAAACAATTTATTGTGATTTCCTTTTTTTATTCCCCTCATATTTGGAATACCAACGCCTTATTTTGTGGAGCAATTGTTCTCTACACAACCTTAACTAGCCGTCAGCTGCTGGACACTTGTACTTCATTGTACACATATACCAAAATTGGAAGGGTAGGCTTCCCTGACTACTACTGACATAGGTCGAGCCTCGTCAGTTTTAAGCAAAACCCCCAGTGTTTTGTTCAAATTGACATTTGAAAAACCCCGTTCAAAAGAAGCATTATTGTTTGGTGGACAAAGCGGTATTTATAACAACTTGGCTAAAGCTTCAAATGGCCGTGACCCAGCGGCATGTTGATATTAATAAACCCCTGTTCAATTAATCGGGTTTTACTTTTGTTCAATTAAACGATTAATCGATATTTGGTTTTTTTTAACTTATTCGATTAAGCGAATAAAATTTTAAAATTAATTGATTAGTCGAATAAATCTAAATCCAGAAATTTTATGAACGTGGTTTTTTTTTCGAAAATTTTAGAAAAAATTAGTACTTGAGTAAAAAAACATTATTTTTGAAGTTGTTGAAGAACATTAACGTACACACAGAAATAACTCAAGTTAAAAACGTAGAAAACAAGGTGGATTAAAAATTTTCGGTGGTAATTTTGCTTCATACGTTTTCATGTTAATTCAACCTGATTTTACAATAACTACGAACAACATTTTTTTCTTTTCAAATAACTATAATTCATGTTAATTTAACATTGCAGTAAAGTTAGAGCCAAATGTAATTTATATTGGAATAACAATCGGAATCACGTTGAATGAAAGTTATTTCAAGTTGAAACAACGTGAATTTCATGTAGAATCAAATTGGTTTGAGTGTGTTTTAACAGTGTGAAGAAGCTTCAGAGACAACATATGCATTTATTTAAGAATAATTCAAAACACTTACCCCTGTAACACATGTTTCACTTATTTTGTATTCTCCTTGGTTAACAGAAGCATTAGCAGAATCGCCCGATATTGTTTTCGTCATCATTCTACTTTGAAAACTTGATGTACTATTTAACTAAATAATTTTAATTAAAAGAATACGGGAATTGTCTTCTTTTTATAACATATTTTAAAAATGAAAATAAAAAATGTACATAATTAAGTATGTATGCATGTTAATTTAACAAGATAAACTTTTGATTTTAATATAAAACAGGTTTTTATGGGTTCAATACTGAATCCAGATTTATTTATATTTTAATATTTTTTTTTTTATTTTTTTAACAGTGAATAATATTAAATAAACGTAATTTTTCATTTAAAATTAATATGAAATTATGATAAATTTAAGTAAAGGGCATACTTTTGCTGAAATTTACTATGATTCTCAATCAACATTTGTCCATGTTAATTTTACATTGGCATTTTTTTCTGTGTGTAAATACATTTTTGGACACCTGTTAAATTTAGCTTTCTTAAGCTACGGTCACAGTTAATCAAGATTAAAGGAATTAAAAAAAAAAATGATTAAGTAGTTTGCTTGTTGGTCCAGTTTTTTTTCGTCAAATATTTGACAAGCCTAGCCTTGGATTAATCCCGTTTTTTTCGTCAAATAGTTCTATAGTTTGACCTAGCTTTAGAACTATTTTGTTAAAAAAATACGGCCGTGTTCTAGAAATCGAAATGAAGTGGATTTATAATCAAGCAAATTTTAAAAACGACCCTGTAATGACAGTTCATAAAAATATTAAATTTTATCTACTTCTTGAGTATCTATTATTTTTGCAAGAACAACACTTTAAACCACGAAAAACTAGGGTCATTTTGTTAATAGTAAAATAATTTAAATTATCGTTCAATTTCAATTTCACTTCATTTCGATTTCTTAAAGCAAGTCGATAAATTAATATAAATATTTGAGTTAACATACCTTTGTCATTTTTTCTTTTGTCCTTTATTAACAACTGAATTAAATTACATAGCATATAAAACAATTGTAAAAAGTTCAAAGTGAACATAGAGCATCGACAAGCGCTCTCCATCTAACTCTATCGTTGGCCAGTGTTTTTGCGTGATTCCAGGGTATTTGGACTGATTCTAGTTCTCCCTTAGTACAGCGTATCCTGGTGTTTCTTGGGCGGCCTCTTCTACGTTGCCCTTGGGGGTTCCAGTCTGAGACAGTTCTGGCGATATCACTGTGTGGGCTGCGTTAGATGTGACCTAACCAGGTCCATTTCCTTCTTAGGATTTCTATTTCGACAAGACTAGTATTTGTTCGTAGTAGCAGTTCTTCATTTGAAATTCGGTTTGGCCAGAAAATTCTCAATAATTGGCGTAGACAGCGGTTGATAAAATCTTGGAGTTTGCGAGTTGTTGCCTGTGTCATACTCCAAGTTGTGGAATTATATAGTAAAATGGATTTGACACTGCAGTTGAAAATTTTTATTTTTGTTTTGCGCGAGAAGTTGTTGCATCTCCAAATTTTATTGAGTGCAAGAAAAGCACTTCCAGCCTTGTTAATACGATCGCGGATGTCTGCTTCTGATCCTCCGTCTTTGGTAGTTTTACTGCCGAGGTAGCAAAAGCTGTCAACGTCTTCAATGACCTGCCCGTCTACAGTAAGCGGATTAATATTTGTTGTGCCTATTCTCATAAGCTTGGTTTTTCTAATATTAATTTTCAGACCGATCTCTGCATCATTTTCTGACAGGCATTTAAGCTTGGCTTGAATGTGTTCGAAACTGTGCACGAAAAAACAGATATCGTCAGCGTAGTCGATGTCACCAAGTAGGTCATTATTGTTCCAGCGAATGCCACAAGGTGCCTGACTATTTGTTGATTCTAAGGCAGAATTCAGGAGGATTAGGAATAGGGATGCATCCTTGCTTTACACCTTTGTGGGACTCGAAGGGTAGACTTTCCCTTCCGTTGAAGCGAACTGTAATTTCAGCATTTCTGTACTGCTCACTAATCAGTGTGACAATTTTTAAAGGTAAGCCTTTGTTCATAAGAGCGTTCCACATAGCGTTGCTATAGACAGTATCAAAAGCTCGTTCAAAATCTATGAAAAGAAGATATAGATGTGTGTTAAGTTCTACTGACTGTTCAATGATTATGCGCAACGAGATAATGTGATCGGCACAAGATCGCTCTGGACGAAAACCAGCTTGTTCTCAACGTAAACTGGAATCAAGCGCATGGGAGATGCGTCAAAGTAGCAAACTTGCCATTACTTTGCTGGTTGCATTTAATAATGTTATTCCCCGCCAGTTTTTGCATTGGGTGAGGTCCCCCTTCTTTGGGATTGTTATCATTGTTCCTTTCTTCCATTTCGTGGCAAAGGCGTTTGTACCCAGTAAAAACTTCGCCTACAAAATAATGTGTTCAGTAATCAGAAAAATATGAAGGCACTTCTTACAATTCTACTGAAAGAACCAATGAATTTTACAAGGCATGTCCCAAAATGAACGCGTTTAAAAGTAAGTCATTATTTTTTTTCTTAAATACATCCAGAAAAAAGTGGTTATAGAAGTTGTTTTACATGTAGTTATAGAAGAAAGCTACTAAATAATGAGTTAAAGAAGCTATTCGTTTTGAAAAAGTAAGCGAAGTTTTTACTGGGTATCCTATGCTTATCTTATAATTGGGGTAATAGCTCGGGCAATGGGCTCTGATCCATATCGGAGCAGTTCTGCGTGGATGTTATCGGGACCGGCTGCTTTGCCATTTTTGAGCGACTTCAGGACTTCCTCAATCTCTTCACAAGAAGGTGCGGCCGTAGATATATCCCTTCCTGGGTTGCGGCGGATTGCGGTGGTTGCAGTGATTGACTGTGTCTCGTTGGTTATTGATCCTTACCACTAAAAATTGTTCGGGATTCGTAAGTTCGGATCCGTTATCATCTTTGATTGTTGCCGTAGGTCTTATATTATTACCACTCATTTGTTTTATCGCAAATTTCCAATGTTTGCAGCAGTTTGAGCTTGTTGGGCTAGCTTATTGAAGTAATTGCACTTATCCCTGCAAACTAAACGCTTAACCAGTATGGCAGAAGCGCGGTAGTTAGTTCTTTCTGTAGTTTTCGCTTCATCTGTTTTTGTCCTTGGGAGAGTGTTGTGAAGTCGTTTGCAGTGTTTTATTTCCTCCAGAGTTTCATTGCTTATTCACGATGTTGGACTTCGTTGCGCAGGACCTATAACGGTAGTAGCTATTTCCGTACACGCTGTTGTTATCTCGGCCCAGGTGTTCATGTTATTACTTTGTAATCTATCACTTAAAGCCGACTTATACGCATGTGTAGTTTATGGGTTTTGTATTGCCGAAGATTGAATTTTGTACGCTTTGACTGAGATCTATTTACGACGGTTTGGCGCAAGCGAAAAGTAGCAACTAGCAACGTATGGTCACTGTTAATGTCAGCTCCGCGTCTAGTTTTTACATCCATCAGCGAGCCCAGGAATAGTTTGCTTATGAGTACATGGTCAATTTGATTGCGCGTGCGACCATCTGGTGATTCCCAAGTGTATTTGTGAATATTTTGGTGCGCAAATTTTGTGCCACCAAAACTAGCAATTTTGAATTCTTCGAACAATCAATTGTCTTAAATTGTTTGATTAATCGAACAAAAACTTATCGACTGAACACCCTACTTATTAGATTTAAAAACATACCTTTTTTACTTTTAATGACAACAGATCGGTAGATCTTTCTTATTTCTTCATCAAAACCGTAGCCCAAATCCACTGAATCGAATGCTCAGTGGGATAAATCTGTTTCTATCTCCTTAATTATTTTTGTAACGTCTTCACTAACTAAATGCACTCATCATGAAAAATGCCATTACTTGAATAAAAATACAATAATAAAAATTAGACAAAATCGCCAACAAAATCGTCAAATCAAATTTTGTATCCCCATTTTGGGATAAATCCCCAATCTGACATCAGTGGTGATACAAAACATCCTCCGAAATGACAATAATTGTTGAAAAACGCTAAAGTTCCCATAAAATATTTGCTTTATTCCACTATTTCTTAGGAATTTTAATACGATGAAGGCCAATTAACTACTTTTCGACGCGTACTTTTCAATGCTAATACACAAAAAACCTCAGAATAAACAAGTTTTAATTTTAATTTTTGTTTTATTTATTTATTTTTTTTTTATTTCGAAGCACGTAGTTGAAAAGATTTTTCTAGCTCAAATTCATAACAAAATGTTCAATCCAAATAAATATAATTATGCAAATTTATTTAATAACACGTGTTGTTAAAGCGTACTTTACTCTATCACACATGTCTTACATATTCCATAATACTTTGTAAGATAGAAATCTAATGAGTTTTTAATTAATTGTATTTGCACTGTCACAAATGAACATGCTTTTGTTAAAATGCAACCCCGATCGAACGAAATATGCATGTGACAGTGTAAATAAAACTGAACTGGCAAAATAAAATAAAGAAATTTGTTTTATTTTTGTTTTTTCTTTACCCACGTAGTTGTACATTTAGAGTTGACAAAATATCAACCAATTGTGGTCGGGACTGTAAGAAAATATAAACTCACTGTTTATTGTTGTTGTTTTTGTTTAAGCTTTGATATTGTTACAAGTAAAACTGGGGCTTATAATTCTTATTCACCTAACAGTTTTATTTGTATGATATCTTTGGCTTTTTTAAAATCTTTGGAAAAGTTTCCTGACGATCTGGCCTAAGCAACCAGTGAAATGCACGTAGGAATAGCTTATCCTATCAACAATGAACTTCAGTTTGTCAATAGTATGAAATGGGAATTTAGCACATTATAACGAAACCTTGATAATTAATTTTTGAATCCCAAGAAAAACTTTGATATGAAAAGTATTATTGTTTAGAAAAATTTAAAAAAAACGATGAAGTCGTGTAAGATGTCAAATTTTTTTTCGTAATAAACTTGTCATTTTCATAACACATTGCATTCACACTATCTCACCTTTACATATTACTTGAGTTTTTGACATGTCTTCATACAAAGTATAATAGTGTAAACTAGCCTTAAGTACAATGACACTACCCTGTAGGAAGTCAAACACATTAATAACTAACTTCAAACTGGTTTTTTTATAACCACATCTAGTTGATTAAGTGACTTTTTTCCTTGTCGACGACTCATTATTTTAACATGGGCATGTCATAGGCAGTAGTCAATTGGCCATCTTTGCATGACTTTTTAACTGACTTCTAACTACTTATTTTTTAACCTATTTGTAATTAATTAAAAGTATTGTCAGTTTATAATAAATTATTTAAATTTTAAATAATTTTTGTCAAAAAAATATATGTACATATGAACCTGCATACATATGTATATCTTTATATATGTATGTATTTTGTTATAGAAATAATTATTTATGAAAATTTTGCATTAAACTGCCCTAAATGATGATGTATAATAGTCCTGAAGTAAATACGCCACGTAATTACTAGTACATAAACAGATTTGTATTGATTCATTTTTATTTATTTATTTTATTTTAAAATGTTTGTATATATTTTTTTCATTTGACTTCATGGCATGCTTGTTTTACTTATTTTGATTTTATTTGTGTTTTACTTGTGCCTTTTTGGTTGATATCTGCATGAGATTTAAACCAATTTGTAGTCATTTAAAAAAAGTTAATTTATAGTTAGTGTTTTTTGCAACTGACTATTTTATTTACTACACGGTACAAAGGGATCGTAGTGTAATTGCAATACATACATATTTACTAACTTAGTGTAAAATGTAGGAGTACTTCATTGTATTAAATTCAAAATTATTGCACTAGGCATAAGCCTGAGTACATGATACGCTTAAACACAAGCATATTGCAAAAAAAAGCAGATCGACATTTTAAAAATATTTAAAAGTTTAACTTAATCATTTCAACTGATTCTTATATTTTTTGACATGCTTAAGCCAAATATGAGCTCAATTTTCTCACATCATGTTATATTTATCAGATGACGCTATACTGTACATTTCATTTTCAGTCGTCATCTAGAGTCAACGGCCGATTCAATTAAAAGAAGTAATATCTTGTCTAAAAGTATTATGGAATACGTAAGACTTGTGTGATAGTATAATGAACGCCTTAACATCACATGTTATTATATATATTTGTATTTCAAATTTTGTAATGAATATGGGTAAAACTTATCCTTTTACTTTCTTTAAATTCTAGGAAAGTTTAGCTACGTGCTTAAGAAAAAAACAAACATAAATAAACAAAATAAAAATAAAAATTAACACGTGTTTTTGTTTAACCCTTAAGCGAACACCAGGTCCTGGCCAGCCATTTTTTACTTTTTCCCGTTTTTTTTTTTAATATAATTATTAAATTTAAGATCATGAAATTTAAATTTTCATTAAATTATTTTTATGAAGAAAGGAATTTTACAACATGAAAATTAATTAAAATTGTTATTGATAATCTTTTCATTCTTGACGTGGCTGGGGCTCGAACCCCGGCCGGCAGGTTACCATGACATGTTTCGATTGCAACCACTCAATCTCCTCAGATGGATTTGCCGACTTACACTCGCAGCCATCGACGACTGCTGACGTCAATAGTCAAACATCAATCCTTAAACCAAATTGTATTCTAACATTTGGTAGATCGAAATTTGCTTTCCTGAATGATTATCCATTTTAATTGATTTTACAGGTTTTTTCCTTACTTCTGTTTTTTCGTACTTTTGTCAAGAATTTTTCTTGTAGTCCAAGTACATTTTTTTGTTTTTTTCATTTTGTCTTTTTTCTTTTCTGTTGACCTTTTCCAGCACAACTTGAAGGACAAATGTACACATAGAGCTCGTGCCTTAGCTTTAACAATAATTAGTATTGTGGTTATTTTGTTGAACTATTTATGGTATTTAATCCAAATTTTTTAATTAGGCTTAAGTTCATGAAATTTAATTTTTCATTAAATTATTTTTATGCAGAAAGGAATTTTACAACATGAAAATTAATTAAAATTGTTATTGATAATTTTTTCATTCTTGATTATCAATAACAATTTTAATTAATTTTCATGTTGTAAAATTACTTTCTTCATAAAAATAATTTAATGTAAAATTAAATTTCATGAACTTAAGCCTAATTAAAAAATATTAAAAATTTGGATTAAAAACCATAAATAGTTCAACAAAATAACCACAATACTAATTATAATTATTAAATATCAATAATCTGAAGAGATCTAGTGGTTGTGATCGAAACATGTCAAGGTAACTTGCCGGCCAGGGTTCGAGCCCCGGCCATGGTCAAGAATCAAAGATGATCAATAACAATTTTAATTAATTTGTATGTTGTAAAATTCCTTTCTTCATAAAAATAATTTTATGAAAATTAAATTTGATGAACTTAAGCCTAATTAAAAATATTAAAAATTTGGATTAAAAACCATAAATAGTTCAACAAAATAACCACAATACTAATTATTATTAAATATATTCGAACGAAACTTTATGTTTTCCTCAATCAAAGTGTTTTTACAAGAAAATGAGAAAAAAGTGTAAATTTAAACACCGTGGGCGTGGAAATTGGCCAAATAAAAATGTTGTGCATATTGTATCCACCAGGGCCTGGTCACCCCCAACTCTATTATATTTGTACTGTTGTAAATAAAATCAAAACGAAACGTATTAAAAAGCATACGCAGCACATAAGAATCCTTTCTTTACTTTTTTTTCAAAAAATTATTCTATTTGACAACAAAATGTGCCTGCCATAGCCATAAAACTCCATATATATGTAGTCCCAGCCAGGCCCAGGGGTTCGTTATTGTGTGAGTTTTTTCTATAGCCACAAAAAGCTCCATACAAAATACAAGAATCATTTTGGTGTTTGCTTAAGGGTTAACTCTGAGGTTTTTTGTGCATAAGTGACGTACATAATTTCGATACCTTCCCATAAGAATGTATTAAGCGACATTTCTAAAATTGTGTAGGAAACGAAAAATAACGTCTCACTTAGTTATTTATTTGTGTATTTTATTGAAAGGAACATATTTGGAAAGCGATTTTCAGAATACAAAACATATTTAAAAATGTGGCTTAGCATAATTTCTTAAGCGGATAATACAAATTACAGGGTGCAACATTATTCCAGTGATAAAACTTGATGGTTGATAAAATTTTATTTTCTCTCTAGTTTCCTTTGCATCCATGATAGGGCAGCGCAACCTAGGCCAAAATGTGGCGCTTAACTTCTAGTATAGTTCCACATCAAAAAGTCATTTTCGAAAAAAGTGTCGCTTAATACATTCTTATGGGAAGGTATCGATTTGTTTTTATGTCAGCCATTGCAAACTTTTCTTTCGTTCTTTTTGTTCCTATTTAAGGCTGTTTTACACTATCACACAAGTCTTACGTATTTTGACGAAAATGCATCTCTGATCTAATAATTGTTTGAAAATTTTCTAAAAATAATAAGAGATTTCATAATTTACTGATTCTCGTGCAGTACACATTTTCTTTTTTTTAGTTTTTTCATTTTTTTTATTTTAAAATATTGGTTTTTAAACAATATTCACAAGATATGCACTATATACACTAATAAATTTAACATGTTAACGATGGTGTCTTATTACTATTTTATATGAATGTATGTATGTATGTGTATTTTTGACAGACCCTGCAAATAAAATTGGACCACCTGATCCATTTTGATAAAATGGACTACTTCATGGACTGGTCCGATGTAATGCAAGCATGGAACATGTCATTGTTAAAAGGTGTTTATAGTGAGACGACATGTCTTCGTTTTTTAACGACATGCTTTCGTTTTTAAACGACTTCAAAACTAATCCTCTTGAGTATACCAAAGGTTGGTTATATGGTTCTCTCCTAGGACATCGTAATGTTAAATATACCATGTTTTTTCCATACGTTTGGGTTACTTTTGGACTAGTCCTGGTCCCTTGTGATCTACTCTTTTCAAGTGTGTTTGGACTGGTCCTATTATTCGCAGGGGCTTTCTTATAACAACTGGCTCATAACATTTATTGTAACATTAAGACCCGTTTTCACAACTTACCGATATCTAAAGGTAAGATTTTATCGGCCGCATAAAAAGTGTTCCATTATAACAACTTTACTCTAACCTACCAGGTAGGATTAATCTTAATCTACTTTATTGCTCACTTTAAGTTAAAGTAAAGTTTTAATAATGGAACACTTTTTAACGGGCCATTTAAAGCCTTCTTTAAGCTATCGGTAAGTTGTGAAAACGGGCCTAATACTAACACTATTTGAGACTCCACAGGTAAGATAAAACTCTCTGCTATTTGACGTTTGCTGATATAAAAATCTTATATATTATTTTAGGTGGAGACTCCATGTTATGGCAACGCCATCACATAATAATATCGTTAGATCGGCAGAGAGGCGAGAATTATTTAATTGCGGTAAAACTAGTGTTGGTCAAATATACTTTTTTTGTAACAATGCGTCAATCAATTACTTTCGTTGAAAGTTTAATATTACAGAACTTTTCTTATGTATGCCCCCCCCCCCCTTCATTTTTAATTTATGGACAAATGATGTCTGCATGAATGTGGGGAAAAGCCGATTATGTTCAGTCCTGGATACTTTTAGTAACTAAGACAGCAGAAAACAGATGTTTAATGGATAACTTTATTGCCCTGGCATAATAACTTAATAGGATTTGTAACTAATTATTTTCATTCTTGCCATTTGTTATTTCCTTGTAAAAATCTGCTTGATTAAATGTTCAATTTGTTCCCTTGTCATATTGGGTATTTGAGAAATCCACAAGTGAATTTCCTTCAAAACTTATTAACTTTAACCCACATAATATATTTTATTAACTCTAATGTAATTAGTAATTTTTTTTTCATTATTAATAAAAGAAATTACCAAAATCCCTTATTCGTTATCGTATTTGTTCGCATTGAAGAGATAAACATAATTATTTATTAAGAAAACTTTTATACATCTTGTATTAATATTTTTATTTGATGTTTTTTTCTTTTCTTTTTTTTTGACAAAGTTAATATTGAAAATATGTTGTAGTTGCCGGTTATAAAAAAAAAATACCTTTTCTCTACGTCCTGACATGTGCGCACATTTACTTTTGGGGTAAACTTTTTTTGGGGAGCTCACTCATGAGAAAATCCAAACATATGTCGTGATATGTTTTATCATTCAATTTGTGTCTGCAAAAAAAAAAAACAAAAAATAATAAAATTATACAAAACTTTTACACGTGTGATGATACTTAAAACGATGATGCCGGCAATAAAGTAATGATAATTACAGGAAAAGAAATGAAAAAGATGTGAAGTAAGTGAGCAATATTCCCAGAATCTTTAAGTCTATTGACCAAGAATCTTAGGATTTTATATGGAAGAAGTTTTAGGATTTTCTGCTTATTAAAAACCCCTTACTTAAGGTGTTATGATACTTGCAATTTTTTGTATTGGATTTTTTCAGGATTGACTGAAATTAACAACAAATGCGAGAAAGAACAAGAAATACGATTTGATAAAATGTAAACAAAACAAACAATACTGCCCACGTTTTTTCCCAACAAAAAACCGTCATAAAAGCTAAAAATCGCAAAAAAAAGTTAAAAACCGTTTCTTTCGATCAAAAACTAAAAAAATTGGCAACAGTGCTAACAATTAATCTGGAAATGTAAATTTTAAGTTAAAAAATTGTATATTGTTTTTGACAGTCTTAGATTATTTATCGATAACACATGTATATTTGTTTGACATTTCAAGATTTTTTATGATATAATCATACTCTTTACACTTAGTCAGTTTTCCTATGCAAATATATTTGCACTGTTCTCCAATATAGAAAAAATACAAAAAATAGCAAGTATCATAACAGCTTTATTATGAACAAGTCTTTTTATGGTGTGATTTCAAAATTTAATAAAAATTAAAAATTTTTGCTCTGATCTGAAATCAGAGTGGGATCTGAAAAAAACTTTTTAAAAATGCATTGACATTCTTCAAGTACAAGGCAAAATTTTACTTTTAATAAAACAGTACTTATTTTTTAAAGAAACAAAAATTTAAATTAGTTATTTAAGTTTCTAAAGATATTTGAATAACAATATACCGAATTTTTTATATTTTTGTTTTAAGTAAAATGAAAAAACGATTTTTATGGACATTTTTTAAGTTGCACTAAAATATTTTTTTTTAGTACATCTAAAATCTACTTATGACACTCAAAATATATGTACGTACCAAATCTCAAAAAATGTTCTATTAAATTGCGAGCTCTGTACATTGCGCACAGGGCTTACAAACAGCTTGACGGACGGACGTCGCTATGTCGATTCAAAAAGTGTCTACTGGTTACTAAAAGGCAGGTCTTGAATCAATATTTGTATATGGTATACACATCTGCATTAACGCATAAATAACCGCAGTACCTTTGATCGTGTAGGGTTAAATTCAAACTACAGCTTTTGTGTGGTAAATTTAAACGAGTATTATCAGTGTTTTCCCACCCATACATGCTTAGTTCGACTCAAATGTGATTCTAAAGGTAGGTATTGGCCAAAAATTTTTTTTTTTATTGCAAATATCAAAACAAACACATAATATCCTGGCAAATTATGGTGGTAAAAGGTATAATAACAATAAAATTAAGTGCTTTATTGTCTCTTGTAGTATATTTTTATACCTTTAAAAGATAATTTACAAAGTAAAACACATGTTAAACCTTTCTATAGCTAAGACAATTACAATTCTTGTGAAATTAAATAAATTTTCAATTATAAGATCCATAAATTAGAAACAACAATAACAAAACTAATTATAGTGATAATACGTGCATATACTTAAGAGCTTGGTTGTTATAGACATGTTTGCAACATAAATTAATTTAACACACGACACAAATAAAGCAGAAGAGGAAAAGCACTACTAAAAGTGGAATGGTTAGACTTCACTTGATACCCTACACTTCTGACGAGTAAAGACAAAATAATACTTTTGAAAGTAACCGTAGGGGAAAAGGAATTAACACCAAATTTGCCACGGGACAGCTCTTAAGTGGAAACAACCGGTTCTAGTTCTAACACTTTATATAAAGAGGACTTGTCACTGGCGATGTCCTAGGAGGGTGTTCATGGGCATCTCTTTTGACACTTTGTGACAGGTCACTGAAATAACCTAAATGAAAACATCAACTTCCTTTTTTTTAACCCTTGACAAAACTTCCTCATAATTAAATAAGCAATGTTTTTTTTGCCATTTTTAATTGCAAAAAGTAAATTATATACGTTTAATTTGTTAATCTTGGTCATATAACAGATAATTCTTTGAAAAAACAAATATTATTATGGTAACAATACTAGAGAGCCCTAATAAGAGCCACTGTATATTCTAATCCTTATATTTTTAACTATTGTTTATTGTAGTTATAACTTTTTGCCTTCAATAAACGATAAAAAAATGAAAACATCAAATTTTGGTTAACATAATGCCTGTAGTAGATATTGTCCCGAGTGAACCATGTTAATATGATAGAATTTCCCTTCATATAAGGTAATTCCAGATAGAATTAGCCACTACCAGCATAAAATACAATCACAAAACTAGTTTTGTGTCAATTACCTCTCTTCCAGAGAAACTATACTTCAAAAAAATTATCACCAGTAAGGTGATACGTTTTGTTTCCACCTACCACAATTCATTCCGTTTTATTATAATATTCACTGGTCACGGGATAAGTGTTTTAAGAATAATTAAGACAAATTGCCCGCAGGGAAGTGGTAGGTTTTTGACCTATTCGAAAAAAATTTCTGGTGCGGGACATACTATATTGTAATAACACTAATTTTTTTGATTTATGTGGCGCTTTAATTTTTATATCAGGAAAGCGAAGTGATAATTTACCCACCACCATCATTGTCAATATGCAGATTTATCTGTATTTTTCAGTTTTTCTAAGAAAGGTGCAGTTTGGGGGTTTTGGTTAACAAAAGTTTTTGGTTAATTGTGCCTTCATACATTACAGTTTTGTTATATTATAATTTACTTAACAAATACTGGCGTAACTGGGAAAGGTTTAAGAGCTAAACTAACCACACAAGTGGCTTAGGAAACACACACTTTCCGTTTACTAATAAACGACCCTAACAAATAATAAAAATACACTGAAAATATTCAAAATTTTTCACTAATTAGAGCATCAATCAAAAATAAAATCAGTTTTAATTAAAAATTTAATCAAGTGAATTAAGTCAAATTGCAATCCTCAAAAGCTTTTAAACTTTTTTAATGGTCTTATTCCTTCAATATTATGTAGGAATATTTTCTATACACTACAGCCTCGTAACAGAAACATACAAACGAAAATTCTGATAGTGTATAGAAAATATTCCTAGAAAATATTGAAGGAATAAGACTATTAAAGTATAAAAGCTTTTGAGGATTGTAATTTGACTTAGAACATATTTACATTATGTAATTAATGCCGCAACTTTCGCATGCAACTTTTTGTTTGTTTGCAAGAGGTGTAGGGAAGAAAAAATGCATGAAAAAAATGTAAATGTAAATGTGAAAAGAGTTTCGTAGCAACTTCTTTAAAAGAAAATAGTAAAAAAACTCGGCGTTAATTGCATATTCTAAATTAGGTCTTAGAATACACATTCAAATAATATCAAATAATATAATAAATGTTACTCACCATGAGAAATAAATTCCTAGATTCTATTTGTTAATTTTTAATGTTTTTCTTTAAAAATACCATTTTAAGTCGCTCCAGAAAGGCAAACAAATTTTTTTTTTGATTTTAAACGGAATAAAACAACTTATGAATATATCGAGGGCTTATATTCAAACAAGGCTATGCATATGCAATATGTTCAAAAATGAGTTTTTTATAGCAGCATGTTCAATAAAGTGGGTCACATAAATGTTCTCGAATCATGTTCAAAAGCAATATTTTTTGTCTTACGTTAAAACAAATAAAAATTGCTAAAAAAAAAAAAAAAAAATTAAAAAATTCACATTTTGAGCCTGCGCTGGAGCTCCAAAGAATTAAGTATTTTTGAAAAAAAAAAACGCTGCATATCTTGTGGCGTTGATAATTTTTAAATGCAATATGTATTTCTGTAGAAAGCAACAACAAAATTTTTAAACATTTTTGACATTGTTTTTGCTTTCAATGTTATTTTTGGGATTGCGTTGCGTTTTACAAATTCAGGGCCTTAATATTTTATTTTCTATCAATTATTACACGGTGAGACAGTCCAAAAAACCTGGGATTGGATATCATTTTTCTTGTAGGGCTTGTCGAGTAAAACAAGATTCCAATAGTGAAATATGCCGGACACCTCAAAAATCCGGATTTACGGTTAAAAAACCGGTTTTTGTACCTTTGCGCACTTATAAGCTTGTAATTTTGTTGAAAATGATCCGATTTTCAATTTCGTACTAGATTTGGAAAAAAGAAACTGAGATCTTTCGAACGATATAAAAATTAGATGTAAACGGCGATGCTTTTTGTCATCTTTGTCATAACTTTAATTTAAATTGCACACGATTTTTATTAAATTGCAAACGTTTTTTTTTAATACACAGATTCAAAGTGAAAAAGAAGACATTAACAAAACGTCATATTAAAAAAAAAACAATAATTTTTTTTTTTAAAGCTCTCATTACAAATATTTGTTGTAAATCTAAGTTGTGTTTAGGCTAACAGTGATTTGTAATTTTAAAGAAAGTGCGTAAAAAGAACACGAAAAAAAAACAATTTTTTTGAATGACTTAAACTCTAATTAAAAATTTTTTTTGTGTTTAGGATAACATTGTTTAATTGATTAATAAAATTTTTATAAATGTTTAAAAGTTTATTTTCATGAAAAGTTAAATAACTCAGTCAATTACTTATCTATTTTTAAACCTAAATATGCGTTGTAATCGTTAATAAATGTACTTTTTGAATAAACTCAATAGTATTATAGTTTCTAAAGAAAATAATGTATAAAAACGTCACTAAATTTGAAATTTTTTAGAAAAATCTACAAAATTTGTGTTTGATCGACAATAACACCCAAATTTTTCCAGTTTTCTTAAATAAATTATACATTGTTCGAAAGAT
The DNA here is from genome assembly GCA_930367215.1 of Pollenia angustigena. Taxonomy (NCBI): domain Eukaryota; kingdom Metazoa; phylum Arthropoda; class Insecta; order Diptera; family Polleniidae; genus Pollenia; species Pollenia angustigena. Next base: position 41,135,065 of record OV884058.1, on the reverse strand, counting down.
CTCAGCTTCTTCTTTCCAAATCTAGTAAGAAATTGAAAATCGGATCATTATCAACAAAATTACAGGCTTATAAGTGCGCAAAGGTACAAAAACCGGGTTTTTACCCGTAAATCCGGATGTTGGAGGTGTCCGGTATATTGCACTATTGGAATCTTGTTTTAGTTGACAAGCCCTACAAGAAAAATAATATCCGGTCCCAGGTTTTTCTATTTCATTCAATTTTGTAACACTGTGTTATTAATTCCAACTGAAAAAATTTTTAATTAAACGTAAAAAATTAAAACTTTGGTTCTTTATACAACATAAAACAATAAAATAATATTTTGGTTACAAAATTTTGTTTACTGTCAAATCTGGACATCTCTCTCTCTCTCGTTTGATTCAAGTTTCGTCTGTATTGAACCTTCTCTTGATTTTTTTTTTATCGAATCTGCAACGTAGTGTTCAATGATTGAATTCGCATCGGTCATTTTTCCCTCAATTCAAAGCGCGGTGGCCGGAATAGTTTTTTTCGTTTTCCTGTAAAATTGAGATTTTGCAGATAGCACCTTTGGAATATAAACCTTCGATATACACTTTTTGCCTATGGTAAAGGGTATAATTAATGTGGTTCCCAGTAAAAACTTCGCCTACTTTTTTAAAATGAATAGCTTATTTAACTCATTATTTTGTAGCTTTCTTCTATAACTACATCTATAATAACTTCAATAACTACTTTTTTCTGGATGTATGCAGGTAAAAAAATAATGACTTACTTTTTAATGCGTTCATGTTGGGACATCCCTTGTAAAATTAATTGGTTCTTTCAGTAGAATGGTAAGTAGTGCTCTTATGTTTTTCTGATTACTCAACACATTATTTTGTAGGCGAAGTTTTAACTGGGTTTTGAATTAAAAAAAAAGAAAAAATAAATAGCACTACGTGACAGTTTTTTGACTAAATGAAACTGACACCTAATCTTTACGTAAAATTTTCCGCTGAATCCAAATATGAAGTAAGAATTTTCAAAAGTAATATGTTGAGCGTGACTGCGCTCACCATTCACAGCTATGTTACGATTCGCATCATCTTTGAAGAAGTGCGGTCCAATGATGGCACCAGCCCATTAACCGCACCAAAATGTGACTTCTTCTGGCTGATCTTCACTCCAAAATCGACAATTCTGCTTATTAACGTACCCATTGAGCCAAAAATGAGCTTCGTCGTTGAAAACAATAAGCGCGCGATGAACTTTCTTAGCAGAGCACGCATTTTGATAATAAAATTCAATAATTTGCAAGCGTTTTTCGTTTGTTAGACGATTCATGGTTAAATTATAGACCAAACTAAAGATGTTTGACAGTGAAACAAAGCACGAAACGTGCGTCAGCTGTTTAAACCAGTGTTGCCAAAAAGATAATCACTAAAAAATTTTTAACCATGGGTCGTTTGTGAAGATGAGTCAATAAATGGCAAAGTTATATAGTAGACAAAATTTCAAACTTCATTATAAATTTTATGACTTTTTGCAATTTTGCTCTTTTCATGTTTTTTTTTTAAACAATGATTTAAAACTCCTAATGTTTTATTGTCTGCGACAATACATTATTTTAATATGAACATTTTTCACCCAACAAGACAATGACTGGTACAAAAATAATAAAGCTACAGAAGATTCAGTAAATTAACCCACTATCAGATTCATTTGGTCACGACTTTGTTGAAATTTTGTTACGTAGTGAAGTTAAAAAACAAAATTATTAAGGTACCTAAATTAATTTTTTCTCTTTGACATTTTTGCCACAGATTTAGTTGTCATCGGCCACCAGCGAAATCGGTCAATTATTTTACTTACACAAGTGTTGCGACAGCAACTAAATTTTGTGTTCCAAAGTTAACGGCTTGGAATAGCAATAAAACAATTCTTTTATGTTAATAACTTGGCGTGTTTTATTATCTAAAATCAATGAAACGAACATTTACAAAGATATATAGATGAGATTCTAAATTAATTAAAAAATAAGTATAACTTACTCTATTCCCTTGGTACGATAAAATTAATATTACTTATTGAACTGTGTCCAATTAGAAAATGGAGATCATTCTAGTTAGAATAACCAAGCGATTACCGCCAAAATATAAATGAGAACTGATTACTGGTTAATCAGATCAGTATTTGGTATTAAAAAAACACATTTGTCAACTCTGACATAAAAATACTTTAAAATACTGTTAAATTCAAATATAATTAATTAGTTCATAACATCCCAGCCTCCGTGAGTCGTTCTGGAAGACTCACCACCAACGTCAAGTACCGCCAACTTCGATGCAGGACGCCTTAGTTTGCCAGTTGTTGTCCTCACTACCGCCGAACGAACCTGCCCATCTGCCGCAATAAGTACCTCCTCAACAACACCTCGCTTCCATTGCCCACGTGTTTCATTGTCATCACAGATTATAACCACGTCGCCAATCTGGATAGGTTTAACTGGCACATGCCACTTTGTACGACGGGTCAACTCCGGCAGATATTCTTGTATCCATCTCTTCCAAAATGTTTGTTTTAACTGCTGTTATATTTGCCACTGCTTTCTCAAACAAACTTTATCAGGAACAGCAGGTGTTTGCAATATATTTGGACATCCAATCAAAAAATGGTTGGGTGTTAAGGGTTCGGCTTCAGAATTCTCGATTGGAAGATGCGTCAATGGTCGCGAATTTATTAAATTTTCCGCTTCTATTAGTAGGCTGCAGAAGGTCTCAACCTGGGGAGCCTTTTCGTTCAATGTGAAAGCTAACACATTTTTTACTGAGCGTACCATTCTTTCCCACGCACCGCCTGCCGATGGATTTGCTGGAGTGTTAAACCGCCATTCTATACCACGCTGTGCGCATTCATTTAACAATTTTGACTCTTCAAAAATAAACTTCTCCTTGCTTGCCCCTACAAAATTGGTACCCCTGTCGCTCCTTATTCGTACGGGCAACCCTCTTCTGTTTATAAAATTTCGTAAGCACAATATCACTGCATCCGTCGACAAATCTTTGGCAATCTCAAGGTGAATTGCCCTTGTTGTTAAGCAACTAAAAATAGACACCCATCTCTTTTCATGTCGCCGGCCTATAGAAACAAAAAATGGACCAATATAGTCGATACCAGTATAAGAGAATGCTCTAACATAAGGGGTAACCCTGTCCTCAGGATGTTGGCCCATTAAAGGTGTTTTTGGAACAGCATACGTATTTTTGCAAACTTGGCAATTTCTTTTCACAGACCTTACTAATTGCCGTAGACATGGGATCCAGTACTTTACTCTTACTGCGGCACATATCGATTCCTGATTTTGGTGTCTGAAATTGTCATGGTATTGTTTGACTATGAGCATTGTAAGGATGTGCTTTTTACGCAATATGATTGGTTCCTTTGTACAACGAACAACGCAAGTGGCGTTATTGATACGGCCAGATAAACGTAGTAAACCCTCTTTGTCCAAGAATGGAGTAAGTTTAAAAATCGGGCTGGATTTGGACACAGTTTATTAGTTTTAAGCTGGTTATACTCCTCAGAGAAAACGTCCCGTTGAGCAATTTTACACAAATATTCCGCTGTATCGTCAATTTCTTTTGAACTTAGCTGGGAGCCAGACTTCGCTTCTGATTTGCCATAAGATTTAAAAATGTTAACAGCTCGTCGAAACCAACACATAACTCTAACCAACCTTTTAAAGCTTGAATACTTTTGAAATGGAATTATTGAATCCTCATTTACAACGAACACAAATTTTGTTCTTTTCTCAACGTGACACTCATGCTTATCAATATCATTTGGGAGCTTCGGCCAACTTTCCTCTTCATCCTTCAAAAATTCTGGACCATTCAACCAACTGGAAGTCAAATATGACTTTGAAAAATTCTGAGGCCTTGTTGCTTCGTCTGCGGGATTAAGTGCACCAGGTGTCCATCGCCATTGTTCCATCTCAGATAATTCAAGTATCTCCGCAATACGGTGGGCAACAAATTGTTTATAAATTCTACAATCAGAACGAATCCATTTTATAACCGTTTTTGAGTCTGACCAAAATGTTATTGCCTTGGGCCTTATATCATGACAGGATATTATAGTCTCTTTCAATCTTACGCCAAGCACTGCCGCCTGTAGCTCCAGACGCGTAATGGAAAGTGGCTTCAAGGGAGCGCATCTTGACTTGCCGGCAATAAAAACGATATTAACATCATCACCGTAACATATCTTCCAATAAGCTACAGCAGCAAAGGCAACCTCACTTGCATCCGCAAAGATATGCAGTTCAACTTCTGCTTCATTACTAAAAAAATATTGTCCATAACACCTGGGTACTTTTACTTCACATACTTCATATAGACTTCTGTACCATGCGTACCATTTTGTATAAATTTCATCTGGAATCGGCGAATCCCAACCAATTTTGGCTCTCCACAATTCTTGTAGTAAAATTTTCGATTTAATAATCACGTTTGCAAGAAAACCAATGGGGTCAAAAATTGACATTGTCAGGCTTAAGAGCTCACTTTTTGTTGGCTTTCGATCACCCTTTAAAACGGCTTCTGGAACCTTTGTAAACTTTAAAACGAAACAAAAACTATCATTTGTCTGCCTCCAGCGCATTCCCAAAATTTTTTCCGCTGTAGCCTCGTGTTCGCATAGCTTAGCTAAAACTAAATCATCACTTACAGATTCGTTATTGTTTATTGCAGCCAGAACTTTTTTTGAATTTGATAGAAAAGCTCTTAGCTCAAAACCGGCTTGACAATGGATTTCAATTACGTCTTTTGTAACGCTGATGGCTTCGTTCTCATCGTTGAAACTGTCCACATAATCATCGACGTAGTGGCTGTCAACAATCGCTTTATATGCCTTGGGGTTGGTATATTGTGGTATATTGCGGCGTTAAGATTCTTGACATATTGTGCAGAGCAGGGAGAGCTGACAGAACCGAATATCATTACTTGCATAACGTATTCATCGGGTGGTCTATTAGACTGACCATTTCGCCACAAAAACCGCTGAGCCGTCTGATCTTCTTCTCGAATTCTGACGCGATGGAACATCTCTTTAATGTCGGCACATACTCCTATTTTCCCTTGACGAAAACGAAACAATATCGACAACAGTGATTTGGGTTGGTATTTATCAGGACCTTTCATTAACCTGGAATTAAACGATTCACCATCTACACATGCAGCAGCATCAAATACCAGACGTCTTTTGTTTTCTTTGTTTGCATTCGTAACAACGAAATGGGGTAAATACCAAGTACGGCTATTTTTAACTGCAGCTTCTTCTGGGGATAGCTTCCTAGCATACGATTTATTAACGTAATCATTTATTTTTTCCATATACCATTCAGAAAAATGTTTATCCTTACGCATTTTGACTTCCATATTGTTTAAACGTTTAAGCGCCATAGGATAGCTATCTTTTGCTTCAAAAACATCACATTTCCACAAAAGGCCAGTTTCAAATCGTGATCTTTTTTTTATTGTAGTATTAAAAAGTATTTCTTCAGCTCGTCTATCATCGTTTGATATCACTGGTGTCAATAATTTAATTCCTAAGTTTTCAATAGTAAAATATTCTAAAACTTGTTTATTGATATTATTTAAAATATCTACATCAATTTTAAATACTGTGGCCTCAGTCGAGTCTTCATTGGATCCAAATATTATGTTACCCAAACTCGTTTGATGTAAGGCAAAACATCCATCTAAATTCAAAACTTTAGATGGGCGAACGAGACTTATGTGGGGAAGACCAATTAATAATTCAGGCCGAGAATCATTATAATCTTCAGTATCAATTTCATTAATAATAGGAAATTTAGTTTTAAATTTCTTGAACTGCAGATTTTGTGGAGGTAATCTTAAATTTCTTGTGGAAAGACATTTTTCATTTGGAAACTGGAACCATTTTTATTTACACCATTAATTTCAATATTCACTTTTCTTGACATTTCGTTACTTGTTTTTCCTCCTATCCAACTAAGGCATAAGTTATGTGTCATACCCTGTAGTCCAATTTTATTTGCAACCTCATCCTCTAAAAGCGTTATTTTAGAACCTTCGTCTATAAAAGCCACAACTTGTATGGTACCTTTTGGTCCCGTCAACTCCACTGGTAAATATTTAAATAAAGTTTTTTTATCTTAAGAATCCTCAACTATCGTATTTACAGATCCGTTAATGTTTTCCCCGTTTATTTTTGCTATGCTCATTGTGTTGTTTACTTCACGTTCAACTGTATTACCTTTGTTTACATTTGTTTTGATATCTTCATGTAACAATCTATTATGATGTTTAGTACATTGAAATAACCCACATTGACGTCTGTTTTTGCATTTCAATGAACTGTGGCCAGCTCGAAAACATCCAAAACAAAGGTGATTATTCTTTACAAATAGCCACTTTTCATTTGTTGGGATTCCTCTAAATTTTTCGCAATTATACAACGGATGACTCTGTTGGCACATAGGACACTTGGTAAGTCGATTTTCTTCAGCTAAGATCGTAAATGCCGGATTAATTTTATCTTTTTTATTGACTATTACTTCATTTTTACTGACGTCTGCTTCAAGTGAAAGAGAAACATATGTTGTAACCTCCTGCAGCCATAAACTAAAATCATGTACACTTGGGTACGGGCCAACATTATTTACAGAGTGTTTCATCCATTCCTCTCGTTTCTGAAACGTCAGCTTATTGATTAACTCGTCCAGCAACGTTGGATTACTAAGATGAGTTGTTGCATTTGCATTTATTAAAAAAGCGGCCAAATTTGACACCATGGTATTAAAATTCAAAATATCATATATTTTCTTTTCAGATATAGGTGGAAAAGATCGCACCTTAGCAATCTGGCTGCGGATTAATACTTGAGGACGACCATAGTGAAATTCGAGTGCACTGATCACATGACTAACAGTATCAGGGTGAATCAAAAATGGCTTTGGCATCCCCCTTTAAACATTTTTGCAATCGAATTAAATTTTCTAAATTAGAATAATTATAATTTAACGTAGTTTCTCTATATGCAACTATGAACATAGGCCACTGTTCGGGCTGACCAGAAAAATGGGGCAGGTCGTGGAGCTTACGAAGTTGGCGACATTCGTTCGCAGGTTGTAAACCGGGCACATGTGGAGGGGCAGATGTCACATATGGTGGCAAGTTTGTTGTTACTGGCGTAGTTCCCGTTTGTGCTGATGTGTTACCTTGTGTAAAACGTAAGTTTTCTACCGAAGTAGGGAAAAAAGGCACGGTGGTTGTTGTAGGCACATATGAATGTGTTGCAATAAAGGGCATAGAGGTTGGCACGATTTGTTGTGAGGCAGAATAGGGCATAGAGGTTGACACGATTTGTTGTGAGGCAGAATAGGGCATAGAGGTTGGCACGATTTGTTGTGTGACGGAATAGGGCATAGAGGTTGGCACGATTTGTTGTGCGGCAGAATAGGGCACACATGTTGTAGTAGGCGCAAACGAAAGCGCGGCAGCAAAGGGCTTGGGCAAATTATATTGAAAAGGCATTGAATACTCACATGCATCTAATTTTTGTTGCATCGAGGCCGTTGCTGCTGGCTCGGTGGTTACATTTGACGTTGATGTACCTGGCAAGGCATCGGCGATAGTCGTCACAACGGGCATTTTCTTCTCTGTAGTCATTTCGGCTGATGAAGAAGTACTGGATACATATTCTCTCAAGGTGCGCTTTAAAGCTAAAATTTCATCCTTCAACTCGGCAATAGAGGGTTCTTTCGATTCAATCATTGTCTTCTCACTGTCACTTTCAACCGGAGAAGCTATTGGGCTATTTTCTTCCTCTGCAGACATATCTCTTTCAGATAAGCGTTTGCTTCGGCGTGGCATTTGATTTGCGAATATAATAATAAAAAATGTTGCGACAGCAACTAAATTTTGTGTTCCAAAGTTAACGGCTTGGAATAGCAATAAAACAATTCTTTTATGTTAATAACTTGGCGTGTTTTATTATCTAAAATCAATGAAACGAACATTTACAAAGATATATAGATGAGATTCTAAATTAATTAAAAAATAAGTATAACTTACTCTATTCCCTTGGTACGATAAAATTAATATTACTTATTGAACTGTGTCCAATTAGAAAATGGAGATCATTCTAGTTAGAATAACCAAGCGATTACCGCCAAAATATAAATGAGAACTGATTACTGGTTAATCAGATCAGTATTTGGTATTAAAAAAACACATTTGTCAACTCTGACATAAAAATACTTTAAAATACTGTTAAATTCAAATATAATTAATTAGTTCATAACAACAAGTGTTCTCCCAAGTATAGGGTTTTGTTACCATTGGGTTCATAAATAACAAGCTAGGTTTATAGAATTGGGCTCAATTAATCTATTCTGTATGTATGAGATTTGTTGGTTTTTTAAAAAACAGCGAACATTTGCTCTCGAAACAAAGATTTTGACACGATAGCACCCATACAATATAAGCAAATGGCTATTTAATACTATGGTCAATGGTTAATGAAGATCAGCGTTACAGTTCAAAATTTTCAAAAAGGGGCACAAAAAGGGGATTTCAAAGGAAAAGTGGCACAAAAAAAGGAATTCTGAGAAAAAAGGGCCAAATTTGAAAATAAGAATATTTTCATATATATTAAGTTATTTTCAGCGTTTAAAAAACCGCAGTCAAAGTAGAAAAACTGATATTTTATCATTTGTCATTCCCCAAAGAAAAACTGTTGCTTTTACTTCTGATTCTTTAAATAAAAACAGTCGCTGGCAAACCAAATCAAAAAGCGAAAAGTTGTACACAAATTTTTGGTTTTTTTTTCGAAAGTTTTTGGTTTTGACTGCAGTTTTTTAAACCCTGGTTATTTGCACTAAAAGGACAAACGTTACAAAAAATAAACCTCTTCTTATGTATACATAAAACATATATTAATGTTCATAAATAGTCGAACTTCCCTATGATAAATCTGCATGGTACCAAAAAATGTCCTCATTGTGCAAGACTCACATTTTTTCCACTTTTGTTTATAAAAACTGGTATTTCTGTTAAGATAACACTTTCACGTACTAAATAAAGTGCTGGAAAATAAACTGCTAGGCTTTAAAAGTTTTTTGTGCTGCATTTTTAACTTTTAATAATCAAAATTATTTTAACAGAAATGCTTCTACATTTTCGTTCACTGTAAACGAGCGACTGCTGTCAAAATCTTTATCACAGATACTTTTTTCTTTTAACCTTCATAAGGTCTTCGGGTCAAATCTGACCCCTTTTGAAGTTAAATTTACATTTTTTCTCAGAGTGAGTTACTTATATTTTTTATATTTTATGACTTTTATTATATTTTAAATGCCAACAACTTCGTTAGGTTTTCAGAAAAAAATATTGGCGAAAAAAATATTAATAAAATTTTTTGCACTTAAGGCCTTTGGGTCATATTTGACCCGTTGCAAAATTCTTGAAATTTCGTTAGAAATTTCCAGTTGTTATTTATTTTTTTCACCTCCTGTGACATGCGTTATTTTGAAGTTTACTAATAATGCAGGTAAATGTATTTGGTATTGATTGGACTGAAGTGGCGACATCAAGATTTCGCATTTATTGGTTCTCTAGTTAGCTGAATTGTATATACCAATTAATAAAAGTTCAGACAGTTTGTGAGAGTTGTGGAAAGAAACCCTATTTTTAGAGCAATCTTGCAGTACTAAGATTTAAAATCTATGGGTTGATTAGTTATCCCTGGAATATACAACCATATACAGGCAAATAAATAGGAACTTTGTCTTGATTTGACAGTTGGTTTAAAATGTCACTCTATGACTGCAGACAATTGTTTTACATCGTACTAATTGTGACAAGAATTGCCAGAGAATCAAATTACTTTAGTAGGAACTATATGTAAAATCAAAATTGAATTGCCACGAGAGCTTTTGGCAACTAAAGGCTATCATTAATATCAGCTAAACATGGCTAAAACGAAAACTGTTTTGCCAAACGTCGACAGTTCTTAGAAAATTTAGGTTTTCAACTTGCCGCGCCCTGTATCAAGCAGCCAGAAACATTACCGAAAGACTAATTTTCACAAATAATTGCAAAAAAGTAGCTGAGCAGGAACAGCACCCGTCATCTTCAACAAAAATCTAGGAAAAATATGCTTACCAGTCAAAAATAAGTCGTTGCAAATTATGTCACAAAACAGATACAACCACTTTATGTTAAATGTACTTTTGTATTCGCAATAAAAGTTAAAATAAATACCGCTTCAATATACTGAATAAATCTAGAAATAATATATCAACTTTTACAACATACGTAATTGAAAAAAGTAAGTTTTTATATTTTTATATTTTTATATTTTTGACCCGAAGACCGTAAACGTCAGAAAAGTTGAAGACCTTATGAAGGTTAATCCCGTTTTCCTCTTTGGGAATCGCCGAACAGAAAATTTTTTATATGGAGACAAAAATGTATGAGTGTCTAATTGATATTTAAAAAATTGCTTCATTCTGAAGAAAACTTAACGGTATGGAAATTCATTATAAGGAGATCAAATTATTCTAATTTTAGAAGTGCACTATAGAGAAGTTTGAATGTATGTATATATACTAGAGGTCTGCAAGAATAAATAAAAACCAATTTCAACACACTCATTTGTTTTTCAACTACAATGTGTCGAACCCCCAATAATAAAGAAACAAATGAAAGAATAACCAAAGACAAAACGAATAAAAACTCATTCAATTCAGTCAATTCAAGTCAAATGAGTGAAATATTCATATATAATTTGAATGTAAATTTTCTGTACCTACACATTACGTATGTATGTGTAAGCTTAACTCTTACAAATAAAAGAAGCCACAAGCTTACACACGTATTACGTCTATGTATTCAAATAAATGTATGGACATTCAATAATTCAAAAATTATTCGAATATCTTTTGTAAACTTGCTCTCTCTAACGGGTCATTCCACTGTTTTGTTATTTATGAATGATTCTCAAATTCATTTACAGTAAACAAGTATTTTATTCAATTCATTCTCTCTTATTTTTGTATATGGTTTACTCTTTTCTTACATTTTTGAATGTTTAATATTTGAGTAAATGTTGTGCACTTTGAATAAAGGCAAACAAGTGAATTATTCAAAGCAAACCTCTAATATATACATAGTGGAAATACACGTATTGTTAGCAAGTTAACTTGTATGTACTGTTGCATATAATTTTGCCCTTCACCACAGCTGAAAATATATAAGTTTGTCATTTAATTTTTATTCATTTATTAATTAGTTCATAAGTTCAACATGGACTGCCAGATATCTACTTTCAGTTTATGGGACAATTTATTGTTTTATAATGCTAAGTTAGAAAAAAAATTCGTTCAGCGGATGCTCTACTAAGCGGTAAAGTAAAAACTAAGGAACATATAAAAGCTGGAAAGTTCATCTGCGTTTATTGATTGCCAATATAAAAAATTTCAGTTCAAAAAGGGACACAAAAATATACAAAATGATACAAAAGGGGATTTAAAATAAAGGGGCAAAAAGTGGCAAGGCAATCAGAAAAGACGCAAAATGCGACTTTAGTCGCATAACGGTAACGCTGATGAAGATTGGGGACAGCTGAATATAGTTATTTTACTTTTTTGACTTTTGTTTTTTGTGAAACAAAAAAAAGTTTGTTAATACCCTGCAAATAATAGGACCATTCCAAACACGCGTGTAAAGAGTAGTCCACAAGGGACCAGGACTAGTCCAAAAGTAACCCAAACGTATGGGAAAAACATGGTCTATTTAACATTACGATGTCCATATAACTACTCCATGGTATACAAAAGAGGACTAGTTTTGAAGTCGTTTAAAAACGAAAGCATGTCGTTAAAAAACGAAGACATGCCGTCTGACAACAAACACTTTTTAACAATGACATGGTCCATACTTGCATTACATCGGACCAGTCCATGGAATAGTCCATTTTATCAAAATGGATCAGGTGGTCCAATTTTATTTGCAGGGTATTTACGAAAAACTAGGTTTACGACGAATTCGTTAGTTTTGTAGAGGTTCAAAAGTTATCAAGAGCCGAAACTCAGGAGGTGCTTTGTTGACAATCATTGGCACTAGAAACTTTAAGCAGCTATTTTTTGAGTGTTAATGAATTAATCAATATATAATTTGGTGTGCACATTAGACCGTACAAAAAAAAGTTTTCCCGTAGCACCTTTTATTTAAAGTATTTTTGCAAGGAGGTTTAAAAAAAAATTTTTTTTTTGCCGAAAGGCATTTACAGTCCGATCTTAAAGTATGACATATTAATATTTTTATCTCGAGAAGATCCTTAAATATCCACATACCACTTTAATGTACCATCGGATTTTTGAGCATTAAAAGGTTTTCCAACATTTTATGGCCTTTTACTGTCTAATAAGCGTATGTGTTGCTTCCAGGTAACAAAACGCTTGAAACCCCATCATAAGCAAGATTTTTTTTTTTAAGCAATTGCCGATGAAAATATATTTTTTAAATAATTTTTACAGACATTTATATATATTATTAATGCAGTTTTTGGAATGGGTTATGAAAAAACCAATTTCATAATGAATTTTGTAAATACTACTTAAGAACGAATTTCAATGAATAAAGTCAGTGTTTAAATAAAGTGCTATTGAAAACAATTATGTATATAAAAACTGTTGGAAATTCAACTATATTATGTTTTTGTATTAACTCAATTATTTATTGTAATTACAGGACGACCAAAAAATCTTTGAAAATTGGGTTTTACTGTTCCTGAATTAAACACCACTAAATAACCATCGAAGTGCGATGTAATAAATATACAATTAAGTGTGTACATCTTTGCAAACCATTTAACTGAAATACACTCATTTACATATTATTGTTTTAGTTCTTGCAGGTTTAATGCAACACGCTGCCAAATAGATATTAAATCGAATTAAGATATGCACATACTGCACATTCTGCAAATTTTAATTCATTAATACTATAAAATTCTGTTTAATACAGCTGTTGTCTTATTTCCATTAAATCTAAACAATGTAATCTGCCAGAAGTTTAAGCTTCTGGTTACTTAAACTTTGTTGGCTGGCGTCCTTGTTATCTTAAATTTGTAAGCTGTTGTCACCTGTTTGCTTGTCGTTTATTGATAAAAATCAGCATTGAAACGAGTCTTTATTGTTGGGGACACTTGATTTATGTTTGCCTCGCATTTGATTTGTGGCAGCAGACCTTTTGTTGATAATGCATCAGTGTTGTGTGTTGATGAAGGACTTAAAGTTAAGCCTTCAACAAGATGTGGTGTGAAAATTTGAATTATGTGATGGATGATTTGTTGGCAAAAAAAAAAAAAACAATATTTGAAAGCAGACATTTTATACCTTAACCCTTCTGCACTCCTTGGGTCAATTTGACCCAATTTTGGTTTTCAAACGCAAAATTTGTCCCTTTTAATATAAGATATGGACGTGAAACTTCAATTTATCCATTACAGGGACAAAAATTATAAATTTAAATGAAAATAATAAAATTTTAGTTTTTCCTTCCCCCTCCAAAAAACACGATTTACACACATTTAATATCCTTTGGGTCAATATGACCCAACATGCGATATTGCAAGTTTAATTCCACTTTAAAATTTGTTTTCTATTGAATTGAGTTCATCTTCATTCAGAATAATCGATCAATAATTTTTTCGGTCAAATAATCAATAGAAACGCTTTTGTTTTTATTACACTTAAATATGAAATGCTGTTAACATTTTATTGTTGGGTCATATTGACCCAAAGGATCATAGGAAGGGCACATATCCAAGGGATGCAGAAGGGTTAAGGAGTAGAAGGATTAATGTAGGAAAACTTAAAGGTGCAACTTTATTTAAAGATTAAAGACTAATTAAAACAATTTGAAAAGCCACATTTTTTTATTATGACCAGCACTCAGGGGATGACCGCTACTTATGCATTGGATTGTATTGGAACTAGGAAAATAAATTATTTGAAGGAGGGTAGAGGGAAGAGTGCTTTTGAACAAGTGTTCGAAAATAAACAGAACATTAATTAGCGTTCGGCTATCTATTTTTTTAGTGTTTATGTAGACGAACACAAAAATTAATACTGTTCGTAACTGCTTTCAAGAAAAAGCCGAACATTATATTGAGTTCTGTTCTTCGTTAAAAACAGAACAGTTGAAGTGATACTAAAGACAAACATTATATTTTAGTGTTCTATACCCAGCGGTAAATATTGAATGGACCGCAAGTGGCAGGCCTTTTTGAAGGCCTCTATACTCCTTTCTAATAGATTTGCTTCGCATGATATCCTGCCTTCAGAAGTATGCCTTCTAGAAGGTATAAACTTCTCTTTAAAAGACCTTCTGAAATATTCAGTACACATTCGCTACTCCCTTCTTTGAGAAGGGAGAAAGGAAGGTGTTCAGTTTTATTTACTTTTTATTTTTAGTGACCTTCCTTACTCCCTTCTTTGGGAAGGGGTCGAAGTTGTTTTTAAAGGAAGTGTTGAAGGCCTTGCGCCCAATGACAACCTGTGTAAAAAATAAATAAGTATGGAATGCGGCGAGAAGGGCTTCTGACTGCTTGTGTCTGCTAAATAAGGCATTCTATTAGGCCTCCGTACTCATTCTAGTTACCGCTGGGTAATGTTTCGTGTATTGTGTATATATTTGGTTTGTGTAAAATTGTTTTCCTGGATTTTTGTTTTTTTTTGTATATGTATTTTGTTTTTGTAAAAAACGTTTGGTTTTTTGTTACCAGTCAAAAAGGGACGAACATAAATGACCCGAACGGAACACAATGAAGTTTGTGGCTTAAAAACACCGAACGGAACTAAATGTTCTCACCTTTTGTTGAGTTGGATAAATTTAATTTTTTATGTTCGAAAGACGACAAACAGGGAAACGTTATTTTTTTAATGATTTTCTACACAAACACTATTAGCGTCTATTCTATTCTATGTCTATTACTCATTTTATTTTACTACTACTTACAGGTCGTCCAATTTAATGCAATCATGGTACATGTAATTTGTAAAGAGTTTGTAGATAAACGACATGTTTTCGTTTTTAAACGACATGTCTTCGTTTTTAAACGAGTTTAAAACTAATCCTCTGGAGTATACCATGGAGAGGTTTCGAAATTAAGCCACTGGGAGTGTGTACGAACATGGAGTAATGCAAAGCTGGGCTTAATGGTTTAGCCCTGGACATCGTTATGTTAAATATACCATGTTTCTTAATATATTTTACCTTTGTACTAGTCTTAGCCCCTTATGGGTTATATTTTACATGCGTGTATGAACTAATCGTATTATTTGCAGGGACTTTTCATGCCATAACTTTTTTTATGTTGGTAGTGCTATAAACTTTTGCAATGAAAACTGTAAAAATAGCAACAATGTATATTAAGTATAAGCTTCCTCCAAAACCGTTTTAAGGCCTGTTTTCACAACTTACCGATAGCTAAAGGTAGGATTTTACCCGCCGCGGCGCACCGTATAAAAAGTGTTCCATTATTATAACTTTACTTTAACTTACCAGGTAGGATGAACCTTAATTTACTTTATCGCTTCAACCTAAAAAGTAAAGTTTTAATAATGGAACACTTATTATAAGGCCGGCTAAAGTCTGCTTTTAGCTATCGGCAAGATGTATGATTGTGTTAGTAAGAAATTTGTTTACTTCGTTGTTGTAACATAATATATACAGAATAAGGGTATTTTTTTTTTGTTTGTTTTGAGACAGTTTCCGTTCTATCTTCTATGGTCATGGGAATGCTATAGTCATTTTGTAATTATTCAGCAGCAGCATTAGTAGCAGAGACAGCAGCAGCTGTTGCTTCTTTAGATAATAAATAAAAGAAATCAACAACTAAATTATAATTTTTTCTGCTTTCAACGCCTTTTTGTTTTCTTTTTTGATATCATTATTATTGTATTATTTCAAAACTTTTAATGGTGGAATTACCAGCTGAAACTTTTTCCCATCTCTTTTCTGATATCTCTAGTGTTTTGTTTTTGTTCGGGTCTAGAATGTTTATGAATAAAAATTTTGTAAACAAATAAAAACAAGTAAATTACTGTTACATTACTAAACAACTTACTAAGAGTAATAAAAAATAAATATTGTCCTGTCAACTTCTGTTGGAGCGAATTTGTAAAACACCCAAACTGTCCTGCTGTCCTATACAAATAAACATGCACAGTGGCATCAAAAAGGAAAAAAAAAGTGGAATATTAAATTTTAAAACTAATATTAATTTCTGTTTGTATAAACACCAATTAGCTAAGAGATTTTCGGATTGATCTAGCTAGGATTCCTAAATTCAGGATTCTAACGACTTCCAGGAGTGCATAAAAATCTTCTTTAGTTTCCGTAATTGACCAGGAATTTGTTTGAAAATGTATATAAAGATTGACTAAATTTTAAGATAAGATAATATCAGTTTAAATGCTTTTAGAGCTTCCTCGCATAGCAAAGAAAATTATTATTTTTATTTTAAATGCTATTTTACGCCTTGAATACTATCCTGAAAAAGGGAAGGTTTCCTTAGTTACCATGATACCAAAGCCAGGTAAAGATCATACAAAAGTTGAGTCCTACAGGCCTATTTGCTTATTATCAAATATGTCAAAGCTGTTTGAGAAATTATTAGTGTCAAAATTAACACTGATTTTAAATGAAAATAGTTGTTTTCCAAACCATCAATTCGGATTTAGAAAAAATGCAGCACAATTAAACAAACTCATCGAATATTAAATGTCATAAGAAAAGCATTTGAAGAAAAAAAATATTGCTCAGCACTCTTCATCGATATTTCGCAAGCTTTTGATAAAGTCTGGCATGAAGGCTTATTACATAAGTTGAAGCAAAATTTACCAGCAAACACACGCAAGCTGTTAGAAAGCTACTTAGTTGGTCGTCAATTTATTATTAAAGAGGGAAATTTCTTAAGTTCACCTAGCCAATTGGCCCTGGAGTATCCACAAGGCAGCATCCTGGGTCATCTATTATGCTTAATTTATACTTCGGACATGCCAACAAGCAACCACACCCAAACTTCAACATTTGCAGACGATACAGCTTTTCTAAGCGTTCACGAAAACCGTTATGAAGCATCTCGTTACTTACGGCATCATATATTTCAACTAGAATTATGGTTAAGACACTGGATGATAATGGTCAATGAGCAAAAATGCGTACATATAACATTCACATTGCGCCGGGAATCTTGCCCCCCTATTAAAATCCATAATCAAGTAATTCCTCAACATTCGTATGTAAAATATCTCGGCATACATCTGGATCGGCGATTAACGTGGAAATGCCATAAACAATAAACTTCGTCGAATAATTACAGCCGCTCCATGGTATGTTAAAAACTCAAACATTCATAAGGATCTCAATGTGCCATTAGTTAAAACTATGATAGCAAAATATGCGGTAAAAAATTTAAAGAGGCTTGAACAACACCTCAATCCACTAGCTCGATATATTTTATATGATATCGGCCACACTCGCTTAAGGAGAAGAGACACTGCAGCACTTACCCATTAAGATGAGCGATAAACACCTACATATGTGAACAGAACTCGTGATGAAGAAAATTTTTGTCTGGCACTGGCAGGACAAAAATACAGTATTAGGATAAGATTTGATTAAATATTGTTAGTTCATATTCAATATATGAAGATTTTGAATAAAACAGAAATTATTTAGGAAATTATTGTCATTTCTTTTTATTATGACAATGTTGGTATGGTTCAATTATGTATGGAACAAAATATCGGCCAAATGGCCGCCGCGACTTAGGCGGCACACCTCCTTCACTTAAAACAATCCAAGATGGGATAACTTTCGTGAACCAATATTCTTGCATACGCGTGTGTTTATAAAAGTTCCTTGTATAGAAACAACAACAACACTACAAGAAGTGTTTAAAGAGTAAAATAAGAAGCAATATGTATATAATATTTTTAAAGAAGAATGATGACGGAAACCATATTGTTAAACGGGTAAGTAAATTAAAAATTTTCTCTCTGGTTCTTCGGGGTAAGTGTTTAGGTTAGAATTAATCAATCTAATCTCACTTTCAGATTATTTCAAGTACGAACCGAGATTAAACCGTCTTTGAAATTCTTAAATCAAGCACAGTTTGAGATTAATTTTATCTCACTTTAAATTAAGGTAATTCTGTTTTCGGATTATTTTAAGTACGAATTCGGGATAAAATATGGATAAGTTAAGTATTTCGCACTTGAATAATCCGTACTTGAAGCAAGCTTTCGGTTCTTGATTTAAGGAAAACGGTACTTACGGTACAATAGCTTCGGCTTGATTTTAGTACGTATTGATTGGTTTCTTTCTTCAGTGTACATTTTGAAAGAGATTTAAGGTCGTATGTTATGTACGACAGTTTGCTGGAAATCAAATAACTTGTCCCTTCTAAAAATTATATTTAAAGCGCTTAGCGTCTGAACATTTTTAAAATATTTTAAAAACTTGTTTATGTGTTTTCAAACATAAACAAAGTTCGGCTCCTCATATTGAATGCGTTTGTCATTTGCTTCTGGGTCAAAGTATATTTATACCAAGTACATGCAAGTCTACAACAAATCAACAATAAAAAAAACAACATTTATTTTGTTTGTGTAAAAACATTTGATACTGTCAAACAGCCAAACATAAAGAAAACAAAAAAAAAAATCATGGCGCACTAAAATGTAAGCAAATTTTTACACTATCGAAAAAAAAAACAACTGAACTGTTGATCACTTGCATGTACTTGTAATAAATATACTTTGTTCTGGGTAAAAAACTTTTTTGCCTTTATTTCTTTCGACATTGACAAAAACTGTCATTTTGAATATTTAAATGTTACAAAAACTAAAATTGCAAATTTTTAAATTTTTTCAAGAAATTCCCCGAAATTTTGTTTAATAAGAACTCTACATCGTGTCTTCAAGTGGAGCTCGAATCAATTAAGGATAGAATCTTTTGGTAAGACTTAATTGGAAGCCTACAATTTAAATAGAATATTGGCATAAAGTAAGGGATAAAAAATCGATCTTAACATCGATCATTTTGATGGACGGTACATCGCCTAAACTAAAAAACATCGACATGTTTAATTCAATATGCGCGATTTTTGTACGATATTTATGCTAGATGTTAATACTACAGGACGTTAAAAGTATTTTGCAAACATTACTCAAACATGACAAAAATACTTAAGAATTTTCAAAGGAAATTTTTCAGAGTTCCTACAGAATTCTCAGACATTTTGGCAAAGATTTCGGAACCACTCAAATGATTGATACATTTTTAACTATTTAATGATAAAAAAATGGATTGTTTCTATTATTGATGTTTTTTAACCCCGATGCTAATTGTGGAAACACCGATTTCTTTTGAACAATTTTGCATCCCTAAAGGCCTTATGACACCATATTTTGAATGCATTGTTCAAGTTTTGGTAAACAGTGCAAATATAATGTAATAGAAAAATGTATTAAGTGCAACGAGCTTAGCTATATTAAGATAAATAGCAAACTTTCAAATATTTAAAAAAAATTTTAAATTGTTCAACTTAAAATTGACATTTCCAGCTTGAAATATTAAAAGTGTTGCTGATTCAGCGGTTTATAGGCAAATCCGCCGATTTACCGCTTTTGATTGTTTTGTTTTTATGTTTCTCATAAACAAAAAGTTGACAGCATTATATAAAATAAACAAAATGATAACAAAATAAAAACTGAAAACAATTTTGTTTACATACATATTTTATAGTTTGCATTTACATTTTCTGTTTTTTTCTATCAATTCTATATTAACCCATTAGATCCCAAGCTTCTTTTAAATATAAAATTCACACGTTTTTCTATTAAATCGAGCTTATAAGAGTTCAGTTAAGGAAAAAATATTAAAAAAAATTTTTTTGAGTGTGTTTGATTGTTTTTTGACCTGTACTCGTACGAGTACAATGGGACAATGGGGTGTATAATAAATTAGATCTTAAAGAACACAACATTTTCGACAGCGGTCTAATTTTCGCTATTCTATCACTTAAATCCAATCGAGAGTTATCAGCAGTATGTAAGTAGCGTTTAATTTCCTGGAAACGATTTCTAGACATGTTATTGGAAATAAATGGTAAGTGCGTATCCTCGTCTAACTGCCAATACATGCGCTCTCTTGGTAAGGAGTGATAACCGCTGTAGAGAAGAATGCCAATAAATACGTTAAGCTCTTCTGGAGTTGTGTTAAACTTATGCATGTTGTGTTGTGAGGCGTATTTCATAGTTTGGTCAATGATTAGATGCACAACATCATATCAACAACTGTTTCAAAAACTTCTACAGGAGATTTGCATAAAAGTGCAGTGTTCATATTACTCCTAAAAGTTTCAAAAGAGCTCGGTATATCTATATTCATGGGTCTCTTCCTCCATTTTTATTGCCGATGGCCCTAACATCGATTTCCTTAACTCTGAGAGTGGAACATCATTATCATCACTGACGCTATCTCCAAGCAATTCTAACCTGGCGTTTACATTTGCCAGTACTGGCAAGACAGTAGCAACACATGCAAATCTTTTCACTAATACATACACACTTTTCCAACTGTCTTGTCTACTGTCTAGCAAATTTTGCAGACAGTAAAATTGGACAGTGAATTGACATTTGGTAACAGTAATCTAAAGTTTTATTAGCAAAAGAGAAAAAATCCAAATGTAAAAACAAAATTAAAAATATTTTGCTTTGATTTTTTATATCTTAGTCAAGTTTTATTATTGTTCACAATAATAAAATAACTTTCAAGCTTTTTCTTAATTTATTTCGTTTATACAAAATACATTTAGTTGGACTTGCGCTGCATCATTCACGCTTGACATATTTTAAAAAGTGAACTGTCTTAACTACTGTCTGGACTCCTACGTCACGAAGACAGTTAGTAGTGTTTTTGGCAACTAATATGTATTTTCTTACTGTCTTGCCAGTGCTGTCAAATGTAAACGCTGTGTAACTCCAGTAGAATGTGGAAAATCATTACGTACTAAATTTCCTTCGTCAATTTCTTCTTCATCTGTTTCGAGATCGGCATTTGGAGGAATTATGGTAAAGCCAAAATTCATGGGACTATTACTTTCAGCATAATCAAATGCAGCAGCAATATTTTCAAATTTTTTACCATAAAACATGCTAACGTCCATTGCAAAATAACCACAATTATTATATAAAATTATAACATGTATTATCCCATTGTACTCATACGAGTACAGTAATAATATTGCTTACCAAAAAACACTTTTAACCACTTTTTCAACAAATTTTAATAATTATACTTAAATTTAGCTTTAAATTTCAAGCGATCTACTCCGCGTCATCACTAATCACTAGCAAAATATAAAAAAATAGCAATGACAAGTGCAAAATACTGAAAAACGGGGAATAACCTTTTTCAGAATATTAGAATATTAGTTGACTCTTACACATGTTTAGTTTCTTTTGATACAGAATTACTCTCTACCCTCTAAAGTAACATTTTAAGCGAACAGCTCTTCAAAAAAGATAACGATATTGTAACGAGGGCATAAAATTCGGTAATTTTCTGTACTCAAGCGAGTAGATCCAATGGGTGAATGCAATGAATAAAAAATGTATTGTCATAAGGGCTTAATCAATGAACATTTGCGATCCTTGTTTCTATTCTATTAAATATTCAAACTCAATGGGTCCTGATGGTATACTAAGCAGTATTTTAACCAAACGACTGGAAGCTTTAGCAATGGTTATATCCTAAAAATTTGGAAAGAGTCTTAAGGGCCGATGTTGATTTTGAATAAAACACAAATTATTTAGGAAATTATTGTCATTCCTTTTTATTATAATAATGTTGGTATGGTTCAATTATGTATGGAACAATATATCGGACAAATGGCCGCCGCAACCTCGACGGCACACCTCCATCCGAT
Organism: Pollenia angustigena; assembly: GCA_930367215.1. Classification (NCBI taxonomy): domain Eukaryota; kingdom Metazoa; phylum Arthropoda; class Insecta; order Diptera; family Polleniidae; genus Pollenia; species Pollenia angustigena. The sequence goes on along the minus strand of OV884058.1, from coordinate 41,113,050 downwards.
GGTCCAAATTTTCGATGACGCTGAGGCATATTCCTATCTTTAGCTCTTGAATTGTTGCAGGCTTATCGACGTACACCTTTTCTTTCAAATAACCCCAAAGAAAGAAATCCAACGGTGTCAAATCACATGATCTTGGCGGCCAGTTGACATCGCCACCACGTTAGATAACACGGCCATTGAATTTGAAGCGCAAAATACCCATTTTTTTCGCTAGATTTTAGGCAAGTGGCACCGTTCTGGTGAAACCACATATCGTCCATATTAATTTCTTTCAATTCGAGCCATAAAAAGTTCGATTTCATCTCATGATAGCAAACACCATTCACAGTAACTGCCTGACCGGCCTCATATTGGAAACAAAACTATGGCCCAAATGTGGCAATTCTGCTTGTTGGCGAATCCACTGAGGTGAAAATGTGACTCATCACTGAAGAGGATTTTCTTCGAAAATTTATCATCCACTCTTGCCATTTCTTTCCGCCATTTTGACGACGTTTGAAATGGTCAAAAGACTTTAGTTCTTGAGTCAATTGCACCTTGTTAGCGTGTTAATGCAAATCTTTATGCATTGTTAGGCTCGACGACACTATCGCTAATATCAGCAATATTTTCTGCAGTACGCGCTGTAATAAACTGGTGTTTTCACATCTCCTACATTCCCGGTTTACTCAAACTTTTGCACGATTTTTCCGATTGTACGCACATTTGGACTATTAAATTGACCGGAAAAATCACGAAGAGCACGATATGCATTTTGATTTGAACGCCCATTTTCTTAATAAGCCTGAATGACTTTAACGCATTGCTCGATTTTGAATCGTTCCATGGTTCAAATTGAGTTAGTCTTAATTTGAGAAATGCCAAATGAAATGCAAAAAAAAAACTTGACGTTTAGGTGTGGTTCACATTCAGCATTTGAGATTTATTGGTTCAAGTTTCATTTTCTTAATAAGCCTGAATGACTTTGAACGCATTGCTCGATTTTGAATCTTTCCATGGTTCAAATTGAGTTAGTCTTAATTTGAGAAATGCCAAATGAAATGCAAAAAAAAAAAAACTTGACGTTTAGGTGTGGTTCACATTCAGCATTTGAGATTTATTGGTTCAAGTTTCATCGTTATAAACACATTTTCAAAACGGATTTCGCAAAGAATCATCAACTATGACAAATATTTTAGAACTAAGAACTTTGGTAAATTAAGGTTTTTTCAACAACCAAAATGCCGGCGTTATTTGTACCGACTTCAGTAAGACACCCCTAGAGGGAAGAGAACGACACCAAAGTAGTCCCGTGGTAGAGACCTATAACTTCTACATGGGGTTGTCATTGGAGGGGGTCAATCGACACCATCTGACCAGTCACAAATCTATTCTCAATGGACGTGTTTAGTGACAGTTACTAAAATGTAGTATTATTTCAATACGATGTAGTTTTATTTAAAAAAAAAGTCCTAGAATTAAATTCAAGAGCCACATTTAAGAGAGTCCCAAAAAATGTATCACACCACCGCGATGCATATTTATTATTACTGTTATATGGGGGTGGGCGTATCAGTTCTCCGATTTTGTCCAATTTTTAAAAATAGATGCGTAATTTTATGATAACACCTTGTTAACAAATTCGTAGCTTTACTTTCGATAGTTTTCAAAATACAGACTTAAGTTCCCCCAAAACGGCATAATCTGACACTGTGCACCGGTGAAGACTGTACTGTAATTCATTACTTTTTCTACCTTTTTGTTCTTCATAAACCAGTTACATGATTGGTTCTTCTTTCACTGGTCACGAGTTTTTTCTCTCCCAGGACAAGTCTGTTGAACCAATTGACACAAATTTCCCGCTGGGGTAAATCACAACCTTCTTCTGAAAAAATTTATATTATGGTTCGACAAAATTTGTGTAAGCTGGCTAAAATCATATCTACTCGACAGAATACAATGCGTTAAATTTGGAGTTTCAACTACTAAACCCATATTGGTAAAAACCTTGGCCTTTTTTTGCTTCAGCTCTTTATCAACGACATGCCTGAAATTATTAAACATTCACATATACTAATTTTCGCAGACGGGTCATTGTCCTTAACTCTATTATAAGGTTCTCTCCCAAAAAAAAAAAAAAAACTCGTTCCTATATTGGGCTGAACAACAACGTAAAGTTTTCTCGCAAAAAAACTCTATACGTTGTCGAGATTTTTTTTCAAGCTTTTTCTTTCAATTTTACCCCATTATGAAGATGTTCGTTTTCGTCCTTGCTTATGTCTTTGTCCTATAAAGTTTGATTTATATGGATGGCTGCATGTGGTGAGTTGTTATCTTTAGTTCTTTAAAAAAAAAAAAACGTTCAAAATACAAGCATTATTTTTTTCAACACAACAAATGAGAGGATATAATCGGTCATGTCGAATTAATGCTACCCACCAGCATTATTGCAAATAAGACAACGGAATGTTTTAAAACACAATTGAAAAAGACATTTCGAAATATTAAATAAAAAGGTTAAAATTAAACTATTTAAATGTTAAAATTATTGTAAACTTGCGCTAATTAAGTTAACCGTACGTATGAGTAATAAATGCAATATTGCTCATACTTAGTTTTCTGGCAGAAGCCAAATGGTTAAACCTAGAGTTTGCTAAAAACCGTAAAAATGTGAAACCGCGGTTTCGGTTTTAAAATGATTAAAACCGGTTGGTTTCGGTTCGGTTTTCGGTTTTGAAATATCAAAGTTAAACTGCATACAAAAACATACTTTTTTCTAGTGTTTTTTTTTTTTTTTATAATTATTAAGTATATTAGAACGAAACTTCATGTATTCCTGAATCATGTTTTTTACAAGAAAATGAGAAAAAAGTGTAATTTAAACTCCGTGGGCGTCGCAATTGGCCGAATTGGCCAGGCCTATCATATATGAACTGCAGAAAATAAAATCAAAATTAAACGTATCAAAAAGCATACACAATACAACAATTCTTTCTTTATTGTTTTTTTTTTTCGAAGAATTATTCTATTTCCCAACAGAACGTTCCTGCTATAGTCATAAAACTCCATACATATGAAAGAAGTCCCAGCCTTGCCCAGGCGCTCGTTAGAGTGAGTTTTTTCTAAATATTAACATTTGTTCTTCTTAGTTCTTTTTTTGAATTTTAAGAACTTTGAAATACCTTGTCATTGTTGCAGGCTGTTATCTATAACGTTTTTGTAAATGAAGTACGAGTATTATGTATAATTTGCAATTTCTTCAAGCATAAATTTATTGTTTAAGTAAAACCTAAGCCCGTGATTTTTTTGTCGGTTTTCGGCTTCGGTTTTGAAGCACTTAAAACCGCGGTTTCGATTTCGATTAAAACCGAACAGCAATCCATAGTTAAACCGATTAGGTATGGGAAAAGGTGCTTTATAAGGCTAGTAAAAATATTGAAGAGAATTAATGGGTCTATTCGCTTAACGTTCTGTCTATACTAACATTCTAAAGCTGAAAAGTTTGCCGGTCCGATTTTTAAAATGTTTTCAAAAAAATTAAGAACGGAACCTACAAACGGATAAAGGCTATAAAAGGTTCCTCTAAAATGCTTCGAAGAGGGTCCAGAGGCGCTAAAACTTCTTTACTCAGAAAACATTAGTTATCGTTTTAGAAGAGAATTATTATTAAGTTTCCGTACTTAAAAGAAAAACAAACCCATTATAACGTGAGTAGGCTGTTCTCCCTCCATCGTGCCTCCAGTCTATCTGTCCGCTCAACCGAACCATTAACGAATGCTAAAGTGATTTTTGCGTGTTCTACACTTTATCGGCTAAATAGCTGAACCGATTTTGATGAAATTGGAAATATATGCTTCTTCTTTCTTAAAACTAGGATCAATAGGGGGACATATGGAGAGTGTCTGCCCCTCCGAAAATATCTTACCAATTTTGATGAAAATTTTTTCTTAAATAGATCAGTGTAAATTAATGACCGGCTTTATATTTTTTTCAAAGCTAGAAATATGAAGATACAGATTTGCAATTTCTGCTTTTCAGAAACAATCCTACCGATTTTAATGAAATTTAAAAAAAATTTAGATCAATCTACATACAATAATACACACAAAACTTATATGATTTTCAAGCCTTGGACCAATAGAATCAGAAAAGCTATTTCTGCCTCTCCGATTCTTTAGTTGGTCAAAAATTAACTCTGGGCGGGCGCGGCTAGTTACTATGGAAAGTATTGTCGCTAAAGTTGATTGATCCAGTATGACCAGGTATTGTGCCAAAAGTCTTAGACAGAATGTACATTTGTATGGGGGCTAGATAAGATCATTGGCAGATGGTTTATTTTTATACCCACACCACAATAGTGGAGAGGGTATTATGCATTTGTGCTGATGTGCGTAACGCCTTAAAATATTGGTCCTAGACCCACCTTAAAGTATACCGATCGTCTTACAATCACTTTCTGAGTCGAACTAACGATGTCCGTCCGGCTGGCAGGCTGGCAGGCTGGCTGGCTGTCCATGTAACCTTGTGCGCAAAGTACAGGTTCGCAATTTTGGAGATAATTTGATGAAATTTGGGTCATAGGTTTTTATTGGTACAGGGACCAAGCCTATTGAAAATGGGCTAAATCGTAGGACCACGGGGGAAGATAGGGGGAAATTTCTTCCTCTCAGAAACTATCAAACCGATTTTAATGAAATTTAAAACATAGATAGACCACGAGGGAAGATAGGGGCATTTCTGCCTCTTAAACCGATTTTAATGAAATTTAAAACATAGATAGATCCATATCTATATGGACACATTAGCTATACAGTTTTTCAAAAATAGGACCACAAGGGGAGGTAGGTGGCAATTTCAGCCTCTCACAAACTTTCAAACCGATTTTCATGAAGTTTATAAACATAGATAAATCTATATTTATATGGACACATAAGCATGATGTGTTTTTAAATACTGTGGTGTAGGGTATCATATGGTCGGGCTTGAACGACTATACTTTCTTACGTGTTTTTAATGTCAAATATTATGGTTGCCTCTAAACATGTTATGGTTAAATACAACAATAATTATAATTTTTTATTAACAATTATATTTTCCTCTTTTCCAATAGCAACATGCTATGGTTGAAAACCAACCATGTTGTTAGTGTTAAACATAATTAAGTTAATTTTAACCATATCATGTTCGAAGGCAAACATAATATTGTTATGGTTTCTTGATGGGCAACTAATTTAACCATAATATGGTGACAATTAAATGGTTGTATTAAACACAATATGTTTAAAATTTTATTTAAAATTGGTTTTGTTGAAGGTGATCATATTTAAACATATTTTTTCTCTGGGTCGTATAATGTGTTATAAACAGAGTGACAAAATAAACAGAGTGACAAAATCAATATACCCCTAATATATTTGTAGTGGCTAAAGAAAGACATGGGTAATTCCATGTCAAAACGACCAAGAGTGGGACACGACCCCTTCCGATTTTAATAAAATTTGGTGAGAATGTTCCTTTTATCTTATTAGGAACATATATGAACGAAAAAAATTTTTAAAATTTGTTTTTCGAAAGTTATGTCATATTTAAAATGTCATAATTTCGCAGAATTAGCCGAATGTGTTGAGTTTATTTCTTCAATATCTCGAAAACTACTTGACATATGAAGATGATTTTGATGTCATTTTAAAGAGAATACTTGGCGCTACAAACCATAAATTGAAAAAAAAATTTTTTTTGAAAAATGTAATATCTGCAAAATGTTAAATTTTAAAAACGGACTAAGTCAAAAACCTATTTTTTTATTTTGCTGATTTTTTTTGTATAATACCTCAAACTGTTCTTTAAAAATCCTGAAACTTTGAAGGAGGTGTTTTTTTTCTTTTTTAAGATATGATTTTTTTCCTTTCGCAACCCTTAAAAAAATAATATTAAAATAGAAATTTAATATTGTTATTTTGAGCAATAAGTACACTGTGCAAGGTGGAAAAAATCAGAAGAGCCGCGCACCTGGCATTTTACCCTAATTTGGGACGCTGAATCCAGTGGTGCTAACCGTTTATTTAGGTTAGCTCGCGTTTTCAAGATATACCGTTATTTCGAAAATGTAATAGGCTGCACAGCATATATTCGCGTAACTCAAAAACGGTTTAGTTTATTGAAATAACTAAAAAAACCGAAATTCGGCAATAAAAAATAAAGTGGGGCTGGTCATACATTTGACCCATCTAGGAGCATCCTACGCGCTGTACCATACAAATATTGCGGCTTAATTAAATTCTTTAATTTGGCTCCTGCAGCGCGTAGGATGCTCCTAGATGGGTCAAATGTATGACCAGCCCCACTTTATTTTTTATTGCCGAATTTCGGTTTTTTTAGTTATTTCAATAAACTAAACCGTTTTTGAGTTACGCGAATATATGCTGTGCAACCTCTTAAATTTTCGAAATAACGATATATCTTAAAAACAAGAGCTAACCTAAAAAAACGGTTAGCACCACTGGATTCAGCGCCCCCAATTAGGGTAAAATGCCAGGTGCGCGGCTGGTCTATTGTTTGCAACTAGCACATTGTACTTATTGCTCAAAATTACAATATAAAAATTCTATTTTAATATTATTTTTTTAAGGGTTGCGAAAGGAAAAAAATCATATCTTAAAAAATAAAAAAAACACCTCCTTCAAAGTTTCAGGATTTTTAAAGAACAGTTTGAGGTATTATACAAAAAAAAATCAGCCAAATAAAAAAATAAGTTTTTGAGTTAGTCCGTTTTTAAAATTTAACATTTTGCAGATATTACATTTTTCAAAAAAAATATTTTTTTTCAATTTATGGTTTGTAGCCCCAAGTATTCTCTTTAAAATGACATCAAAATCATCTTCGTATGTCAATTAGTTTTCGAGATATTGAAGAAATAAGCTCAACACATTCGGCTAATTCTGCGAAATTATGACATTTTGAATATGTCATAACTTTCGAAAAACAAATTTTAAAAATTTTTTTCGTTCATATATGTTCCTAATAATTTATTAAAATCGGAAGGGGTCGTGTCCCACTCTTGGTCGTTTTGACATGGAATTACCCACATAGAACATACTAAACGAATGTTTTCGTAGCGCAGCATTCTGTGGATTGTCGTTCTTCCTGGTTAAAATAATGTAGACAAATAAAACAAAATAAATTATCTTAAATTGTATTGTAAATTATGGTCATAAATAATTGTGGTTATGTTGGGTGTTAAGTGTACTCGCAGTTTAAGTGTGTACATATGTATGTTTCTGTACGTTATAGTATTTACGGTTATGTCTTTGTTCCATTTAAATATGCGAAGCGATTAAAGTTTATTTGTATGTGTTTTATATCTTAAAGAGTGTTAAGTAAAAGTTATGTTTAATTATCTTTAACAGAGCGAAAGTGTAAAAAAGTTATACATAAAAAATCTAAGCAATTCGGAAATTTAAAATTTTTTAAACAACTTCTTAACAACTCATCTCTTTGTCCTTCTTTACTCCTCAATGGAGCATAGGGCTTCAACTCATAGATAAATAAAATTTTAATAGAGTTTTACGATGGCAAGAATAATACAAGCCTTTTAGAGATAAATAAATGTATTGCACGTATGCAAATTGCAAATGAAACAGTCCCAACTGCGGTAGGTTGCCAGTCGATTCTAATCATAATAGCGATTAGCCTCACCTTTAAATCGGTATCTAAATTGAACTAAAATTTCTGCGAATACAAAAAAAAAAAAAAAAAATCAAAACTTTTCTTTACAATAAAATAGTCTAAGAAAGTTTTACCTCCGCCTTACTAACGACTTAAACTTATGATGAAAAAAAGTTTAGAACACAATTTTTTTCAGAACTTTACAATGTTTTCAGTGAGTTTAAATTTTCTTTTTACTAAAGCATATATAAGTAAGTTATTGGAGAAATAAAACCAAAATGGTCGCCTGGGTGGGGGTTTGTAAGACAAAGTTTAACCTGTGGCAAATCATTTCAATAACCAGGCCAAGTTTTTCAAAATGTGCATATTTTGCACTTTAACCCTTAAGTGCATTTAAGATACATTTAAGATACAACTATCAAAAAAATCCCATTCCATATATAAAAGAAACTACACAAGTCTGTTTAGAAATCACTAGAAAATCATCAGATTTTTAAGTTTAAATAGCCGTAAACTTTTAAAATTATATTTTTTAAAATATAAAACCCAAAGGGCTATTTACAACGTTAAATCTCAGATTGAGCGTAAATTAAGGACCAGAATAAAATATAAGGTAGTTCGAATATATTGAGCTCTAATAGTAAAAATGATGTAACAACAACATTTTAGATTTTTGTTTTTTGATGAAAATCGATAATTTTTGATCATTTGCATCATCTCTAAAAAGCGCATATCTCTGGGAAGTACCGTTAAGAAATAAGAGCAAAAGAAATTTCAAACGAAACTCCAGACTTGAAGCAAAAATATTAAAAAAAAACCTTCTCCTGTAAAATTTTATTTTTGTTGGTTACATCATTTTTGCTATAAGGGCTCGATATGTCCAGACGCTATTAGCAATAACCTAACAAAATTTGGTTCGTGAACCCGCCATAAAGCTTTGTCCAATGGTTGGCTCCATGGTGAAATAAACAGGTGGCAGCACTACGCAAGATGACGATTTATTGCTCTTGCATTGTTTGTCTAGGTTTATGTCCTAAAAAGATGTGGAGTACTAAAGAAGTTTTATTGTTTTTTTTTTTTGATTTCTTTTTTCCTTTTTATAATAAATATACACATAAACATATTTGAACTTTCGGATATTTATATTTTTAAATTTAATCCCCTTTAGCTTGTTCTCTTAAATCAAAAATTACAACAACAAAAAAGTTTAAAATAATGCGTTAGCTTAACGAATATGATTATCTTTTTAGTGTTAAGAAGTGGACACGTCCTTTCGTTTAAAATTCAGCATGAACAAATTTTTTTTTATAAAATAATAAATAAAAGATTCTTTTGTCTAAATATATCCTAATAAATAAGCCTTTTACACCTGATTCTAAATGTTTTCATTATTGAATTATTTAAAGTTTCAATTTATACGTAACATACAAACATACGTAAAGTATAAGTTATATTTAATTCATAGATCAGTTTCTAATTGGCGAATTGGACGTAAGAAAAACGACTAGAGTAGAAACTTTTAAGCAAATTAAAACGAAAAATAAAAACATATTTCTTACTAGCAGAATCATAAAGTAAGGTTTTTTGACAGCTAAGTTGGGTTTTTATTCTCCTCTCTCTTTCACATTCTTTCTTACCTTTTTCAATTCTTGTCGTTTTCTATGGTTGACACCTTGAAATTGATAGGTAATGATAAAACAATAATAATGATGAAAAAAAAACGTAATAAATTTGGAGTGGAAATTAAAAGGCATCCTTGGCGCATTTCCACATCCCACTGTGGGTAATTTTGAAAAAACTGTGAAAACAAATATGAACTTTTAAAACAATTGTAATTGTTTGCGCAACATATATATTTAGGATGCCGATTGGGGGAAATTTCACGGGTTTTCTTAACTCTATTGTTTACCTAGTGGTCGAAATTCTACCATAATTATTTATGCAAATATAAAACGAAAATACATATAAGTATTAACTTGTGCTGGGATACTATCGATATTTTCCACTATCGATATTTATCGATAGTTCAGATTTCACTATCGATATATCGATATTACTATCGACTGAATGTTTGTACTTGTGCAGGAAAACTTTAATTATTTTTTATAAGGCTACAGTCCGTTGTTTTCATCCCTTTATTGAATGTATGAGACGTATGTACGCTGTAGCCGATGTTGTGCTGAAACTGAAAAATTGTTCCTCAGGTCATTTCGGAGCAAAAACGTTCCGCGTCGAAACCGATTTCTAAAAGCCCTTTAAGATTTTTTTTATAATTTTTTACATTTCTTAATGTAATTATATGATTGTTAAAAAAATCACAATCTAAAAACTATATTTGTTAAGTGAAATTAACTTAAGATTAAGACACATTGGAAAATTAACTACACTAAAAGAAAAACAGTTCAAATTACATGGATTAGTATTTACAAACCACTGGTTTGAAAATAAAACGAAATACGATATCCCGATGGAATGTAAGTGGATATTATCACTTGGCAGAAAGTTCGCATTACCAATAGATAAACATAACTTCTCCCCATTACATATAATAGCTGATGTAGAGCAATGTATACAGGCCATGGATGGGAATTTTGACAAAGAAAAGGACGTCGCTAGAACAAAATTAGCAAACCATGTATCCGCTTTTAAAAGAAGCATTAAAAATACTAAAAAGGATAAGTTTATCCTGACAATTTTTGAGAAAACTAAGAAACTTTTAAGAAAATATAACGACATAATTATTATACAGGCGGACAAAGGAAATAAGACGGTAGCTATGTATAAAAATGAGTATGAGGGGAAAATGCAAGCACTTATAGGAGACAAAAACACCTACAGAATTTCAAGAGCAGATCCAACTGACAAACTGCAGAAACAAAACAATACCATTATTTCTGATCTCTACAAAAAAAATATTATTAATACAGGTGAAAAACGTAAACTTCTTTGTTCTGCGGCTACTGCACCTAGAATATACGGCTTACCCAAAATACATAAGGAAGGGACACCCTTACGACCTATTGTGTCGTCAGTTCAAGTACCATGTTACCAATTATCAAAATACGTTGGTAATATTCTTAAAGTCATAATTTCTGACAAATATAATGTTAAAAATTCGCTACGGGTAAAGGAGCAACTGAGCGGCGTGAAAATTAACAATAATGAAACTATGATATCGTTTGACGTGATTTCACTATTCACGAACATCCCAATTCAGACGGCAATAAACACAATTATAAAAAATGGAGTATTGTTTAAAATCATACTAAGATGTCCAGCTCACAATTTTTAAGAATACTTAAATTTTGTCTAAATGACAATAATTATTTTATGTTTGGTGAAAATATTTATACTCAAATCTTTGGTATGCCAATGGGGAACCCACTATCACCCACTATAGCGGATATCATACTTGACAACCTACTTGACGATGCAATAACTGAACTAGAAAATAAAAATATTTACATTAAATATATCGCCAAATATGTAGACGACATTTTGGCGATAACTCGCATAGAAGACAAGGACACAATTCTGTCAATTCTTAACAAACAACACCCTAAAATACAATTTACTACTGAGATTGAGAAAAACGGAGAAATCGCGTACTTAGACTCAAAAATTATACGCAAAAATGATAAGATTCTGTTTGATTGGTACACTAAAGAAACATCTTCAGGAAGGTTAATGAATTACCACGCTACACAACCCAAAAATCAAATTATAAACACAGCAAAAAATTTTATTTCTAGGGTATACAACATAAGTGATACACAATTTCATAATAAAAACAAACACATTATAACAAACATTTTAAAAAACAATAGCTTCCCCACCAAACTCACATCTACATTGATAGACAATACGATTAAACAATTGGATAAGGACAAAAATAACCACAACAAATCTGCAAACATAGAAAAAGAAGAGAACAAATTTTACAGTGTAAAATACATACCTGGGTTAACCGATAATAATCATATACGGTCGTCAATAAAAACAAAAAACATCTGTTTTGCATACAAACCCAATTTGACATTAAGTACAATATTTTCTAGAGTTAAGGCGCCAATTAATAAACAAAAACAAAGCAACATTGTATACGAATTACAATGTAAAGGAAATGACAAACAGCCATGCGAGCTAATTTATATAGGAACAACAAAACGTACACTGGAGACAAGAATGGGAGAACACAAGATGGACATAATGCGGAGAAAAGAGACAACAGCACTAGCACAACACATCCTACATACTGGTCACACAATTAGGTTCGATGATGTAAAAATTCTAGATAAAGAAAAGAAAGAAAGAAAGAGGTACACAATTGAAAGCCTAAGAATCCAACAACAAATTAATAGAACAATGAATTTGAAGGAAGACACGAACAAAATAAATGCGAGCTATATTGTTGCCATTACTTAAGCTGTGATATAGTTAAAGTTTAAAGTAATATGTATTTTTTAAATATTAAAATTAATTTTTATATTTGTATGATCCTGAGTACAACTAAAACTTTTTAATGTGATTAAATTTTCATTTTGTAAGTCTTTAATGTTTATGTGGTACATTATTGTATTTATTTTATTGTTTTTATAATTTTTAAATAGACAATCCCTTGAAAAAGTCGACAAACAATCGACGAAACGTCGGGAACAAAATATTGTAATTAAAAATTGAATTTTATTTACATTGAAGAAATTTAGGCCCTATTAGCTTGACAAAAATAATATTCATAAATTCATCACTCTGGCCAAAGAAACAACTACAACAAGAGTTTGTGTTGATTTGCATTGGGGGAAAATATCTTGTACGACTTTGATGGCGCGTCCCGCACAAATGTTGCTGCGTTGTGTTTTTGGAATTCTTGATTAATCGTTCACACAATGTCTTAGAAAGCATTTCTGAGCATTAGTAAAGCCCGATAATGATTTGTTTAAGGCTTCGAAGTCATTTTTATTGTAACAATGGTCTGAAAACCAAGGGCCACATAAAAATTCGCATATTGCATATTGCAAGAATTGCAAGAATTGTTTATCACCATAAACAACTTATAAACTGTTTATGGTAAAGGTTTAAATGCATTATTACTGATCCCAAACTTAATTGCATTTGACGCGAAACCCTTTTTAACGATATCGCCAATCTAAAGATACAGTTTTAATTGTTTTTTATGCACTACATGATATGGATACGCCATTTTGATATTTTCAAAAATTGTAAAAAAGTTGTGTCCCTAATGTATATAGGCACGTTATTTTAGATGGTAGTTTTTTAAAAATTGATAAGTACCTTTCGGAAGGACCCGATGTAAGAGGGACTATAAGATATTCCATTGCAACTTTAAAAAATTTTCTTAATTCTAAACCCAAAAAGGTAATCAATCTAGCGGACTTCGTCCTATGCTTGCAATTGCAATTGCATTTGGATTTGCATTTTTTTTAACAACATTACAAAAATATTTGACATTTCAGCCCCTATATAAACATGTACAAATTTCGACTTAAAGGCCTTAATTTAGCAGTAAAAAGAACTGCTAAGTAATCCATACCACTTGCCATTCTTGTTGTTTATATTCATTGCTGTAATTCAGCGCGAATTAATAATAGCGAGTACAAATTTGCGGCAAAAAACTGTGTGTGTATAGCTGCTGTTAGATGTCTTCATATCTGTATTTTAAATACTAAAAATATCGATATTTATATTTTTCCTATCGATATTTTCGATATTTTCAGACTATCGATAGTCTATCGATAGTTTCCCAGCACTACTATGTAGTACAAGAAAAAAAAATTTAAATGAAACTAAACGCACATGTAGGTACAAACAATTTCCATAGAAACAGGACGCTTTTTTTATAATCTTAAAAAGTACAGTAGTTCTGTATGTAGAATATATTCTTGTTATTGTTGTTTTTATTGTTGTTAATTTTAACAAAGCGTCTCATCGAGTGGTTTATTGTTGTTATTGTTGTTAATGTTAACAAAGCGTGGACAATGACTACTTGAATGCAAAAGTATAAGAATGTGTTCCTTTTGAATTTACACAATTGTGTTATATTGCGTGCGCAACAAACATGCAAACAAAGCACTTTCAATAAAAAACGAATCCATGCAAAAATCAAATGTGTACGAAACGATGTAAAAACTACCAACGTTGAACTTTGTTTTGCAGGCAAAGAGTGAATGTAAATTTGAGCGTATGAATAAATCAAGAAAAATTGCGATTTTGCAGTTCTCTGATTAGCCCATACCCATACCCATACCCATATTATTTCTAACTGCAGGAGATCTCTCAACACACCGAAGACCGCCGACAAAGCCTTGTCGCCGAAAACGATAAATCAGTCATTAAACTGCTGACACACTAGATGCTTTTTAGAAATTCTAATATCATCGCCTAAGAGTGTAAACCTGCTCATTAGCTTAAGAACTTTATATTTTAGGTTTTGTTACTAATATAGCTTAGATTTCCAAATTAAAGTAAATTTTTTTCTTAGTCGAGCCTTTTTCAAATGTCATATAATGTAAACAATGGATTAAATAGGTTAACACTCTTAGCCGACGCACATAGGGGTTTTTTGCCAATCTAGCCGGACATTACTTTTTGTTTTAGCTTATATTGCTTCTTAAAAGTTATTGAGTGTCCCTAGATCGATGAAACTTGGCAGAAATATGTGATATTGTCATAGGCAGGTAAACCTGAAAAATAAATAAAATCGGACCAAGGAGGAAAAGGTTCCCCCTAGAAGAACTAATCCAACCTCTGAAAAATGCAATTTTTTTTTAAGTTTTCCCATACTTCTGATTGGCAAATGCAACTTTTAACGTCGGCGAAAGTTAAAAAACCTACAATTAGACCCATGAGATCGTAAAATTAACTTTTCGCCCCCGCGCCCTTTTGAGGGCGGTTACATAAAATAATATTAAAAAAAATTTAAATATTAAAAGAAATAGATTACTAACGCCTTAATACTATAAAAATTAAATTTTTGAACTTTTATGGGTAGGGGGAGGTATCCCTCCAAACCCCGCCCCCCCCTCCCCCGGAACAACCCTGTAAAATTTTTTTTTTGCTAATTTCCAAAACATATTAATTTTTAAGATTTTATGTATTTAATTTATCTGAAAATAATTAATATATTCGTAATTATAACTTATTTATAATAGTAACAGCAAATTTTATTTAAAATAACTTCTCTTTTGCACTAAGATGATGATGAGTGCCATGATTCTTCTTCGTCTGCTTCTTCAAAATCTTCTTCTGAATCTGAATTCCCTTCAGAGCCAAGTACAGTTGGAAGCATAAAATAAATTGCTTTTTTCGTAAAGGGTAATGACTTTTTTTTGGAGTTGGTCTTATACTAGTAATCAGTGGGTCAGAACTGAGCAAAAGTCTATTTATAATATCTTTGTTACACTGAACCCTCGAAAACTTTCTAGCAAAATTCTGCCTGTAAAGCAGAAAATGTTTATTTCGTGCCTCAGACGCTTCTTCTGATAATAGCCCGATAGGCAAAATGCCTCACTCATTACAGTTGCGCCATGTATTATACACTTTTTCCATTTAACCCTCAAAGCTTCAAAATGGTTCTTATAACAATTTTATGCTATAACCACAATATATATTAAAAAAAACTAAGTACCAAGAGCCCAGATTTGATTTTTTATTATATATTATTTTTGTTGTTAATGATTTTAAAAGTAATGCAAAACAGGTACATATATTTTGCTCCATAAAATAACGTCATTAAGCGGCCGCACAGGTGGTTAAAACCCGTTACTGTTTCGCACATCCCTTTTTTACACAGGTAATATTAGACTTAGATGTAATAATTTAAATAAAAACGTAGAACCAAAACATTTTATGACTGACGAAAGTGTTTCTATCATATGTACCAGGCGCGGATTCAGGGGGGGGGAAATAAGGAAATTTCCCCCCCGTAAATTTATAAAAACATGTTTTGTTAATTTCGATAATACAAGAATTCCTAATAATAATACTTTTTTTTATGTACAAAATTTAACGAAATTTTCAATAAGTATCCAAATCTTAATCCTTATAGTTATTTATTAGATATTTCCAATGAAACATCTAGTTTACCGTATTCAAATACTTATTATTCTACATTGAATCCCAGCAGGTGCCATCTATATCGAAAGACTAAACGTCTGACTTGATAATGCGTTCGATTGAATTATTAATAAGCCTTAGTAAATGCAATATTTATGTATATATGTGTTATATGAATCAAAATTCTATTCGATAATTTTTGACGAAAGCACGGATTTGTCGGGGAAAAGCCAGATTTCCTTATCTTTAAGATATTTCAACATACAACAAAAAAGTTGTAAGGGATGAATTTATTGGCTTTGTTGTAAAAGCATTTGAAGAGGCTTCAAAGTATATGGATGACGTTGATGTGTCAAGTGATGCGAAGGCACTTTCATCAATAGTTCTTAAAGCTCTGACAAATTTTGGTCTTGACCTAAAAAGTTGTGTAGGAGTTGGAACAAATAGGTGTTAAAAAACCTGGAGGCTTATTCTGAATTGCGATGCGAAAATCAATGCGATGCGCAAATGAAATGCGATGCGAAAGAAAATTGGTATTCTGTTAGACTTTCGCAATCGCATTCGCAATTTATTTCAAATTGTGGCAACGCTGCTCAAATATACGTAAGTGTCAATAAACGTCAAATTAAAAATAATTAAATTGTTTGTGTTTGGCTGTGAAAATTGTTTAAAAAATGTATTTAGGACATTCTGTAATAAGAAAAAATAATAAAAATGGATTTTGTGGCACTGCGGTTCGACGACGAAGAAAATGTTTTGTGTGTACTTTAAAATAGGCCCAAACTTATTAAAATTAAAGTTGAAGGCAAATATTTTTTAACTGGTTTATATATTTCATGCTTTTTCCATCCTGCAGCTTCTCTAATAGGTGGTTCATAAAAATTTAGTTCTTCAGTGAACGTTTGTCACAAAGTATTTGCCGACTGACTTGCATTTGGTGCTTATTCATAAATTCTATCATTATCATTATTTGAAATTTACGCAGTTTGGTGGTCTAAATTAATTAAGTGAATTAAATAATAAATATATGATGAATAAATAAATAAAATATTATCTTTCACTAACATGTTTGTACTTTGCGAATGCTATTTTGTTGTCGAATAAATTTTGCGAATTTGACATTTGTTTTCGCAATGTAGAATACCGACTTGTCACCTTTTCGCATTTGAAATGCGATTAAAAAAAAACTTGCGAATATCGCAATACAGAATAGCAATTGTTCGCATTTATGCATTTTCACATCGCATTGATTTTCGCATCGCAATTCAGAATAAGCCTCCTGGAAACCGCGAGAAATGCGAAACAAACGCCATGCTATTCCCACAAATCAAACAACTCAATTTCTAAAAGCAATAAAGTGCCACTAATACAAAAAGTTGTATAATTTGTTAAAGAAACGACAAAATTTTTTAAATATAATCATCCCAGGCAAAACACAGTTTTAGTAAAGTATTTGGGAGCCAAACTCTCTACATTATGCGAGACAAGATGGGTGGACCGTCACAACTCAATTTTCACTTTGCAACAAGTGTCCATCATATAGTAGAAGCTTTGGAAAAAATGTCTGAGTGGAAAGATTGTATCTCTACCTTTATATTAAGGAACTCCTTAATACTTTTGAACTTATTTGCGGAATATCATATTCAGTGTGATACTTATTGTAACACAGCCATTAAGTATCATTTTACAAAAGCACGATATTGATC
Source organism: Pollenia angustigena (assembly GCA_930367215.1). NCBI lineage: Eukaryota > Metazoa > Arthropoda > Insecta > Diptera > Polleniidae > Pollenia > Pollenia angustigena. The sequence goes on along the minus strand of OV884058.1, from coordinate 41,095,627 downwards.
TTCAAAAAGGATCAAGCCTGATCAAAACTTTAATCATGTGCCTTGAAGAGCAATGATAGAAAGCCGAAGAACAATTTAAAGCGATTTTTGGAAAAGTTAAAGTTATTTGCGTTCAGATCGATGTTTCATTCAAAAAGACAAGATTTGAACGAAATAATCACTTCCAAAATGTTGAAGATTACTACCGAGTTGTAGGTTACATTCCTCTTATTGAATTTATTTTAGAAGATTTCGAAACACCTTTTCCAATAGATATCCTAAATGTTTTGAACATACTTAAACTTCTACCTCAAAGTGAAATCAAGTCATATGGGCAAATCCTGCGTAACGAACGCTACATTCACACGTGTTTTCTGATTGATATATGAGCAACTTCAAAAATTTACGACACCTAGACATTTTTTTTTTTAATTTTTTTTTTTGGTCTGACATCAATGTTGATTTGCGTGTGTATAAACCGATATTTGAGCATGTGAAATCCGTTCGCGTTAATCATTTTTATTACACGGCGCAAATTTTACTGCGGTTTAAAGTTAAAAATTAAAAAAAAATATAAAAATTACAGTTTTTGTTAAAATTGAAAAAGGATAACGCGAGTGGATAATACCCCTTAAGGGCTTTCTTAGCACACTAAAATATTTGTAAAAGCTTGAATACTTTTTAAAATACACTGGAAAAAAAAAATATAAAAAAATTTTTTTTGATCGTGTATGCATATAAAAATTTATTTAAAATTGTTAAACATTTTACAAAATTACGGCTAGTATAAGACATAATTTGCAATATTTTGGGAAAAAAACTATTTGGCTGTCGCTAATGGCTTAAGAGATATAACCATTTAAACTTTACCACTCATGATTTTTTTACCAAATTATATATTTAGATCAGTAATACTCAAATATTTATTCTTAGAAGCACTCAGCAAAAGCTACTATGATCATAATTTGTTTCGCTTCTCAGTTTTTTTTAACGAATTTTAGAAATTTTAAAATGTATATTCTGAAACCAAATCAAATATTTCATACAAGGATGCTTTTTGAGGTTAGAAACATTTTGTTTCTCCATAAAATTTTAAATCCTTAAAATTTTTTGGTGCGTTTTCAATTTTAGTATCAAGCTCAGTAAAGTCTTCTATTCGATGTACGTTTGAGCGGAATTGATACAGCGCTTCAGTTGTCACAAAGCGAAATGTGTTTGGAAAAAACTGCCGCTGCACGCGCCAGGGTTGAAAAAAATTATTTTTTTTTGCACTTTATCAGTTTAGTCCGTCGCGAAGAATCTATTTAGATAACTTAACATGTGCCCATGACATGTTTTGATATAAAAAAAAGCTTAAAAATAAATTGTTTTTTTGCAAAAATTTTCAAAAGTTCATAAAATTTTTGCGTTTAAAAATTTTAAAGTGCGTTTTCGCCTCGGAGGTGCCCTTTCCGAAGTTACTCACATCACGCAATACACTAGCCAACTTAAAAGGCAATTCAGATTGTCAGACGCAAAAAAGATACATTTTTAAAAAATTTACGCTAATTTCTTTTAAGTTTGTCCGTGATACGTTATTGGTGCGCTGACACCAACTTGATACACTTCAAACTTTATAAAATTACGCAGTTTTTTAATTCTGCGCTTAAAACTCATTTTTATTAAACGGCGCAAAAACTCTATGCAAAATCTTCAAAAATTTCTAAATTCGGAAAATTTTGGTTTCACTTTAAAACACCATGCAACTTTTCACGCAGCAGCGATATCAAAATTTTTTTTTTAGTGGATATATCCTCCAAGTCTAGTGACTAAATTTTGTATGGGTTTGGATCTAAAAGCTTAAAACTATTACAAAGAAAACGGAATGAATGAAAAAACTCTTGGAAGTTTCAAGTCGTTTTTTTAATTTTTCGAATTTTAGATGACCACCAATTCTTAAGGTGAAGACTTTTCAACGTAAAACTTTGCACGTCATATCCTTCAAGAATAGTCATCCAAACCCTGTACAACGTTTTTTTCAATTCATAAAACTTAACGAAATAAGAGCCATAGTATGTCGGTTTCAGCAGGTGCTCAAAAAATTTGAAGTAGCCCATATAAACTTTTTTTAGCATTTCAACAGAGATAGCTTCAACTTATATATAGTACTTAGTGACATTAATATGTACTTACGAATGGCATATATCATAATTTCTTAGCAGGCTTTTGTTGCGAAATAATTGATCACAAAGTTTTGTGACGCACGCCACAAAAATTAGAAGCAACTTTAAAAGTTGAAGTGTGTTTTCATAATTTTTAGCGAATTTTGCATCATAAGGTATACAAAGTCTAATTCCTAAAAGAAAGGTGAATATGAGAGAACTCTAAAATCACTTATTCGCAGCTTAAAAATGTTGTAATTTTTTGATAAAAGCCGTGAACCCTTTGTGACGCACGCCTTACAACGCACGCTACAGTTTTTCAGTACTATACCTATAATAAACCCGATTTTATTTATTTTAACAAAACAAATTATATATATAAACTAATTTTGTGATTATTAATGAATGTATAAATCAATATCAATCTTTTTTTTAACGAAATTTATATTGTGATGAGTCTTCTGTAAGTGCTATTTTAAGCTCAAAAAGCACCTAAAATAATGTTAAATTCATGTATAACATTAAGAGATCAGGGGTGGGGTAGTATTTGGTAACAATTATTGTATTAATGATCGTCGAAATAGATATTTTTTTAAATAAAAATTAAATTATACATCGAGTCTTATATTCCATTAAATATTATACCATTTATTTTAAAACCACAACTAGCTGATGAGCGGATTATTTTTGATAAACGAGATCAACACATCTTAACTTGAGCCTGAACTGTTGCATTGGCAACAAACATGGAAAATATCTGAAAATCGTTCAGATAACGTTGTAAATGTTTTAATAAACTGTGATGAAGATATCTACCGAAATCTAAGAAATATATTTCAAATTTTCGTGTCAATGCTCGTCAGTAATGCTACGAGTGAGAGGTTATTTCCTACGCATCGTCGAATAAAAACATGGCTCAGATCAACAATGACCGAAGATAGACTGTACTATCTATTTGCCTCACAAGGAAATCACAATTTATTTATTTAAAAAGATTAATTTTATATTTTATTTAACCTTATTGTTTTGTTTTTTATTTAATATATACATATTGTTTTTAATAAACTTTTAGTACAAGTTTTTTACTTTTTTGTACCATACAAAATTTCCCCCCCGTAAGGCTCGAGCTAGATCCGCGCCTGATATGTACCTATGCAAGATGAGCAAAAACAGAAAAAAGGTGAAATTTTCAAAAAATCATAAAAAAATGGCGCAACAACGTGCAACGTTTTTTTTTTAATTTAAAAGTAGAGATTTCAAATCTTATCGTGATGTATAACATTTTTAAGAACTCAGCGGGCTTCACATTCAAAAACCTTTTAAGGTATTCAATTACCTTTCCAACGATATGTCATTTATTTCGATCGGACTTTTTGGTTGGGCTCCACAAGGGTTTGAGTGGGACCATACAACGAAAAACACAAAAGTACCGTTATCTAAAAAACGGTACTTAGAAAAAATAAATAACAGTCTTTTTCGTGTTCAGAAGATCCCAATTAACTTATCTAGGCATGTGGCGTTCTTGGTATTTTTCCAAATTAAAAATTTGTAAAGCAGTGTAATGAATTTTGAAGTTTTGTCCACTATAACTCAGCCATTTAATGACTCATCTCTTCGAACGATCCATGGTTATTTAATTAATTTTATAACCTCTCAATAAAAAGAAAGAAATACATAGTCCGTTCAAAATTGTTGAAGATATTTGCATTTCAGTCACATCATCTTTTTTAAAAACACAAATAACGGTTATTTTGGAATATCTAAAAAAAATAAAACTGTTATACTTTTGATAATTCTGACTTCATATTCGGATTCAGGGGAAAGTTTAACATAAAGATTAGCTGTCAGAACCATTTGGTCACGACTCTATTGAAATTTTGTCACGTAGTGTAATCACCAGGCAAAGAATGCGAAGATATGGGAAAATTTCGGTGTTATTTTTTTATTTGATTTTTTCTGGATTAAATATTCATGTTAAAGAAAACTAACACAGGGCAACATTGTTCATAAGATATAGCCCTAGAATATTTGTAAATAAGGTTTTTCTCTAAAATAAATATTACGGAAGTTATCAACAATTAAAGCGACCCATAGTGAGAAAAATAGCATTTTAGCAAACTTTGTGGGCTCAAGGCACGGCTAATAACTATGCAAACGATCTAAAATTTTATATATTTATTTTTTTTCTAATTTGGAATCATTTTAAGGGGTTTGCCAAGTGAAAATACGAAAAAAAACTTCCCATATAACTTGCGGTCACACTAATGAACACGCATGCAATTTAGTCAACTTTCCTGGTTTTAACAGTGCCCCAAAACCACAAATCTCAAGCAGAATGCAGAACTTTGTTGTCTGTCGAGCTGCGTTCTTAAATTTTTCCATTTCTTAAATTTAATTTTTTGCTTAATGTCCGTCTTGATTGGCAAAAAACCCCTATGTGCGACGATATGAATTTTATCTCTTAACAATCGAATGATAACGTTCAAATTAAATAAATTATCTGTGGTTCTTTGTTTTGTGCTGAGTCTTTCAATCATTCATAAACCTAGTTTTTGAAAGTACGCAACCGATTTGTTTTTCACTATTTAAATCGCAATGTTAATAATACGCCACCCTTTATTTGTTTTAAATACTGCAATATATTTTTTATTTGCCAAATGAGATAATTAAACAAAAGCGATTTTACACGATAATTTATTAACAAAGCTTTAGTCAAATTTCTTTTGAATAAAATTAAATTACAATTAAAATGAATGCCAATTTATTTCAGGAGAAAAAAGCCAACATTTTTTTTGTAGGCAAAAATTCAATAATATTATTTAAATTGTTTCAGATTAAAATTAACAACGATTGATGCTTTAATAGATTTTTATTTTCCACTGATTTGATATATTTGTCTATTTAACTGCCGATAAAAACTCACTTGTGAACATGTTAATGCAAACGTTTTTATTGCCTTAAAAAAACCTATCAATCACATATCTAATGATCATATTTTTTTGCTATCAAAAAACAACAATAAAAATTAACATTAGCTGCAAAATAAACAAAAAAACAAATGAATTTTTTTACAAAATTTAGTTACGAGTATTCCAGCTCATTAAAAATATCAACTTAACCGTACAATAAACCGCCATCAATAAACATAAGTACATCGAACAAATATGCAAATTTATTTTCATGTTTGACGACGAACATAAAGACAGGAAACATAACACAAAATCTGTAGACTCATCAGAAGTACCAAATTGATTATCTTGGCATACGTTAGGGGCTAGATTACTTTCTTAACTTAGAGGATGATAAAATAGATAGCAAATGAGCAGGCCATGTTTGTCCGTAACGAATCTTAACTACCCAACAACATTAACTGAAATAGAACAAAGAAAAATAGTTAAGAAATATTTATCATTACAGGGAGCGTAAATACCAGTAATTAAGAAAATTTAAACTCAAAAACTCTCCATATAAGAGTCAACAGAGATCTTTACTTTCAAATATCAATCTTAAAAAACGATTTCAACTCCACAGAAAATTATGAAACAGAACTGGGGCTGAACGAGAGTGTAGAGAGGAAATAAAAGGGGTACACAAGCGCATGTACTCTTCGATTCGTTTTGTTCGCTCATTCGTTCACTCATTGTTCTCTCATCTGACGAAAAATCGAACAATGTAAATATAAGACCGGCTTCAAAGAGGAAGCGACAATAATCGCAAAGACAAAAATCGTATCATGTAAATAGGGACTTAAGCCAATTTTATTTTGAGGACTTTTTTCTAATGCTCTTACATATAGACACTTATTCTGTTAACAATCCCAATAAAAAATGGAGCTTCCAACGAAGCAGGTTTGTAAGGGAGAAACAGAAGGGTTTCGCTTACCATTGCGCTTACGGAAGACATGAATTTTATATGGCGAGTTCCCACTTTGAAGCAATACATTTGTGACACATAAAGCGCATTATTCAGCGCACATAAACATTGTTGGATGTAACGATCATCTTTAGACACTGAATGTTTTGATACAGTTATTTTTTAGTATTCTCCCTTACAAAGCCGCTTCGTAGTAAGGGAATGCCGTAGCACTTGAAATGTTATTTTTTTTTTAAGTTGTTGAGAGTTCTTTCACTTACTTTACTGCTTTTCTGTATGTCTTATTGCGTAGCGCATAATTATGCGTTTATTTTTTAAATGTACCTTTAGTGCTTCGCAAAATGATAAAATTTTTTATTGGGATGCTACCATACTTTCATTCAATTTTATATATTTTGTAAACAAAGAAAAATAAATGCAAAAGAAAAAGAAAGACTAAATTCTGTTTCATTATTTAAGTGTTTCAAAATATTTGACTCTTTAACTTCAGGCAAAAAATGCAAAGCCCATAATAAAAAGGTCGCACAGTGTCGTGTTTTCATATAACGAGCGGCCAAAAATAGAAGGAGTTGTTGTAGAGTTATGAAAATTGGAACACTTGTTTGAATTGATGATAAATAGTCAAATTGATAATCAAATTTCATCAAAATAGGCCCAGCCGTTTTGGAGTCCATACGTTACATACATACATACATACATACATGCATACATATATACATACATACATACATACATACATACATACATACAAAATATTAGGGGTCCAGGACAAACCACCAGACGATTAATTGCCACGGTAGCATACTAACAGGTGCTTTACGCAGCTCCTGCTTTCAGTGATGCTGTCAAAAAAAAAAAAAAAAACAGGAAACTAAGGGATATCCTGGAAAAAGTGCGTAGGACCTGCTCGGTACGAATAACGACAGCTTACCGGACTATATCCAGCGCGGCCGTGTCTGTACTCGCTGGTGTACCACCGATCGATCTGTAACTGACCGAAAGAAATGAAAAATATGAAAGACGAGAACATATGTTATACAATTGGTTCTGTAATGTATTTTTGTTTTGCATTTTGCAAGACATAATAGGATGGAAAGCAGCCTTTGTCAAATTCATTAACAGCTGTCCTCATCATATTATACTGTCTATAAGATAAATACATGTCCATAAAAATGGCCAATGCTTTTTCTTTAGAAATAGTGGTTGAAGTTGTTGGACTTAAAAATCTTTTTAAAGCTTTTTCTAAAAGGGTTAATCTTGTTGATGCCACAAGCTCTTCAACTTTTCTCCTTTTGATACGTTCGGAACAACTTTCGAAGTTTACTAAAGGTCTGCCTCTTCGACTGTTGCTTGGTTTTTTTAAGAGGTATTACTTAAGTACAAAGAAATTCAACTTATGTTATATACTAACAAAATTAAAATTTTTATCACTAACATAAAATGGGATATCTTTCTTTCACGTAATGACACTTTTTCCCCTCCTTTCGAATTTTTAGTAATATAAAATGTGCTTCATCACTTTCCTTTTTATGTAGTTTTATTTCGTATAGTTTTTCTAAATAATATACTATTTCACGCTCTGCTGCACTTTGTGTATTATGCCTTAGCCAAATATTAAAAAACTGACGAATTTGAACCTGATTAGCCACTGAAAATCGCGAATTAAAATTAGAGGTGGACGAAAGTGGAAGTAAAACCAAGTTTTTTGGAATAAAATTACTTGCAGAAATCTTATATTAAAGTATAAAAAATACCTTTTTTTATCTTTTTTTTTGTATTGTCCACTGAAGTTAAAAATTTCTAACATTATTACTTTGTGACACATCACATTGTAGTAAAAAGCATAGTTGCTAAAGTTTAACACCACTGCATTTATAATGGGTGATTTTTTAAGAGCTATAGGAAAGTTTAAAAAAAATGCACACATAAAATTCAGAAAAATTCATGAAATCTTTATTTGAATCGATAGTACGGTCCCTATAATTTAATGTTTGAAGATTAATTCATGCAAATGTTGACCGTGACTGCGCCTCAAATGGTCCATCCGCTTAGTCCAATTTTGGCATACTCTTTCCAACATTTCAGCCGGTATCTCATGAATAAATGCTTCAATGTTGTCTTCCAATGCGTCAATTAATGCGGGCATGTCGCTCATTTGCTGCAAGACCGGCATAACTCAAAAAACTAAATTTTGGAGTTAGAGATGCAGAATTGTTCGCTATGTTTTTCTTATATTGTGTATTAAATTCATTTTTATATATTTTATACTTTCCCAGTTCGAATAGAATGTGTCTTCTTTTTTTCTAAGTAGTTAGAGCAAATCAAAAACTTTAAATTCGTTTATCTCGATTTGGATTTTTTTGAGTTATGCCGGTCTTGCAGCAAATGAGTGGTGTGTGTATAGAAATGAGCTTTAACATAGCCCCACAAAAAATAGTCTAAAGGCGTTAAATCGCACGATCTAGGCGGCAAATTGACCGGTCCCTAAAGTGAAATAAAATGTTTACCGAACTCGCCTCTCAATAAGTCCATTGTTTAGCGTGCTGTGTGGCATGTGGCACCGTATTGTTGAAACATCGTGTCATGCAAGTCAAGCTCTTGCATTTTGTGCAAACAAAAGTTTAATATTCTCTCACGGTAGTGCTCATCATTCACAGTCACGTTACGATTCGCATCATCTTTGAAGAAGTACGGTCCAATGATGCCACCAGCCCATTAAGGGCACCAAACTGTGACTTTTCTGGGTGCATTGGAAGCTCTTGCAATGCTTCTGGCTGATCGTCACTCCAAAATCGACAATTCTGCTTATTAACGTACCCATTGAGCCAAAAATGAGTTTCGTCGCTGAACACAAGAATCGCGCGATGACCTTATTTAACAGAGTACGCATTTTGATAATAAAATCCAATAATTTGAAAGCGTTGTTCGTTTGTAAGACGATTCATGGTTAAATTATAGACCAAACTGAAGATGTTTGACAGCGAAACAAAACACGAAACGTGCGTCAGCTGTGTAAACCAGTGTTGCCAAAAAGATAATAGCTAAAAAATCACCGCTGCTTTGTCGATATTTTGTTTACCAATTAACTCTATAAAGTTATAGCATTTTTTCAGATTTTGTTCAATGGTTGTGTATTTACTTATAACTTTGAACTTTGAATGCTCAGAACTACCTTAAAAATTAATATTTTTTAAAAATTCTTTCTGATTTTTCTTAATTGGAATGTTCTTAGTAAGACCATATTAACATTTTTTTTTAAATTGGATAGTTGATTTTTTTTATTTTTGGCCGCCCTCACGACACAGTGTTCGTTTTTTATTGTTGTTTTCAATATAATTTCTTACTCATTCACTTGTACACGTTTTCTAAAAACAGGCAGTAAATGTCTATATATGAAAGCATTAGAAAAAACGTTCTCAAAATAAAATTGATTTTATTTAACGACGGTTTTCTACAACAAATTTTTATATAGACTTGAATGGAAAATGTGGTCTCGACGCAGTTGTGTTTGAACCAGTGTTCGAAAATAAAAACTTATTATCGTTCCTTAGTGCTCGGTTCGGTAGATTTGTGGAAAACACAAACGCTTATAGTGTTTGTGTAGAAAATCATTAAAAAAATAGCGTTTCCCTATTTGTCATCTTTCGAACACAAAAATGATACTCTTTTTATTCAACTCACCAAATGCTGAGAACATTTAGTTTCGTTCGGTTTATTTTTAAAACCACAAACTTCATTGTGTTCTGTTTGGGTTATTAATGTTCGTCGCTTTGGGCTGGTAAAAAGAACCAAACATATTTTACAAAAACAAAATACCATTCGAAAACAAAAAGCCAACAAAATAATTTTACTCAAACAAAACATACTCACACAGGCTGTTCGTATTACGGTCGTTGGTAAAATTGTTTGTTGGTTAATTTCTTTATCAATGTCAAAAAAGAAACATTTTAGAACAATAAAATATAATGTTTGTCTACAGTATCACTACAATTGTTCTATTTTTTAGCGAAGAACAGAACATTATATAATGTTCGGCTCTTTCTTGAAAATAGTTGCGAACGGTGTTAAGGGTTGTGTTGGTCTACACAATCACTAAAAAATAAACATCGTTCTTGGGTGTGTGAGCCGAACGCTAAATAATGTACTGGTTATTTTCGAACACTGGTTTGAACACTAAATAGAGTTTTATTTCGCCGTCATAAAATAAAACTCTTTTGAGGAGTTTTATTTGTCACTTCTAAATAAAACTTATTTGAGCAGTTTTGTTTTCCCCTCATAAAATAAGACCCATTTCATGAGCTTTGTTTGTTTTTCCGTTTTTATTCTGTTAGGATCAGCACTCAGGGGATAGGACCCCTACAAATGTATTGCATTATGTTGGAACTAGCAAAATAGGTTGCGGAAAGGAGGATAGATGGAGTAGTGCTTGTGAACATTCGATTTGAACTTAATCATGTTGTTTTCGGCAAACTTTGGGTGTTGGTTTACGTGAAATGAGATTTAGTTTCTGTTGACGAAAATAAAAGTCATAAAATGAGCTTTATTTTGAAACGTCTATAATGTATACGTACTTGAATGTATATTTTATATACATAGACAAACTGAATATGCCCTCATTCACCACTCGTGTTTTTGGAAATTAAAGTAAATAAAGAGAATTTTCATAAATTGTTCACATGTGGCAAGGAGTAGTAACCGCTATTAAAACTACACTTGGGGTATTCACAATGTGTGCTATCATGTTATATTGTCATAATGTTCTAACATTTTACAATGGTTTAAAAATATTGTTGTTGCTTTGTTAACAAAAAGTGTCTTAAACAAATAGAACTTTGCTTGCTATGTTTATTGTGCTGTCGTAATTAATCCTAAGAGATCCGCGCTGAACGGCTGACCCGAGCCGCATTAGTTTTGTAAGCCGTTGCCGTTGATGCTAAGATTTTATCCGCCTAGCGATTTTTGCAACAAATCACTTGCGGCGACAAATAAGATCGGCTTAGGACTCTGCTGTTTGGTAAACAAACAAAATAAAATTAATTTCTGATTTGCGTCTGAAAAATGGAAAATAGTGAGGTAAGATCTAGTTTGATTTATTTATGCATGGATTTAATATAAAAAAGATCTTTATTTTAGGTAAATATTTAATTTTTACATTTCTTTTAAATCAGCTGCTATAAATTCAAAACTGAATTATGAGGGGTTGTACATAGCAGTCGTATTTTTTCATGTTATTATTTTAAGACATTTGACTTTATGAACCCTTGTAAGTCCCCAACTATATTTAGAACCTACATCATAACAGGTGGGGAAAGTACTGTGCGTAGGTAATTTTCTAGACGATATAACGATATGAGTATAATAATTTCGATATAAATAAACTTTACTTAAAAAATTCTGTGGTGATAAATTTAAAAATGCGAGTTTTCCGAATTTGTACTCTATGGGTTTACATACTTTCGCTTGTGGTGTACGGTATCGATCATTTAATTGGTTGTCAGTGATTTGTAAATAAAAAAAACATCCTTAAACCCAAGTTAGAGTTTTTTGCAGAAAGCTTTGAACTAAATTTGTCAGGCCAAAGAAGATTATTACCTATTCCAAAACGATTTTTTCAAAGGAAAAAGCAGTTTATTAGAAAAAAGCGAAAACCAGCGACACAACTTTAGAGAAAAAAATAAGTTAGAGTGCTATACTCGGCTGTACCGAATCTTTTATACCCTCTACCGACAGTTTGAATATTTCAGGAGTGATATCTATATGATATCTATTTATTATTTAATTCTAATTATTGTTAAAGCTAAGGCACGAGCTCTATGTGTACATTTGTCCTTCAAGTTGTGCTGAAAAAGGTCAACAGAAAAAGAAAAAGACAAAATGAAAGAACAAAAAATGTATGCAATCGAAACATGTCATGGTAACCTGCCGGCCGGGGTTCGAGCCCCAGCCACGTCAAGAATGAAAGATTATCAATAACAATTTTAATTAATTTTCATGTTGTAAAATTCCTTTCTTCATAAAAATAATTTAATGAAAAATTAAATTTCATGAACTTAAGCCTAATTAAAAATATTAAAAATTTGGATTAAAAACCATAAATAGTTCAACAAAATTACCACAATACTAATTATTTAATAATCTTTATAAAAACTGACGTCAGACCTATATTAAGTTATTGACCGGCAATCAGAAAATTTTATGCTCTTTTTAGAAATATGAACAAGTTTGAGTTCAATAACTTTTAATACAACGGTGAAATTAGTTTAAGCGTTTACAGTGAACTTCAGAAGGCTGCTAAATATGGGATCTAATTTAAATTATAAACCGTATATCACAAAATTGCATGCATTTTTTTTTGGCCATATGAAGCTAAGTTGGAAGAAAGTTTACAGCAATATCCGTATCTGCTACGGTTTCTGGCGTATTTAATTAATTTACCATATATATAGACCGATCATCACGAAAATTATTTGTGTGATTTGTAGTCATATAAAACTGTGAAGTATTAAATTTTATTCTGATAGAATTTTTTATAATGGTTTTAGGAGTACTAAGCTATATTCCGGCAGTAGCGTCTATATGGGGCCTGGGGTAAATTATGGACCGAACTTCACGAAATTTCACAGTGCCATTTCTAGTCCTATAAAACTGTGACGAACCAAATTTTGTTTAGATAGCATTATTAATTATAGTTTGAGGGGCTCTAAACTGTTTTCCGGGAGAAGGTTTTTTATATGGCCGGGCGCAAAGATTTTATACTCTATGTTATAACAAACACCGGCTTCGCTAACTAAAGCTTCTCTGCATAGCCGGCCTTTGGCCGGGCGCAAGGATTTTCTCCTCTATGGTATAACAAACACCGGCTTCGCTAACTAAAGCTTCACTGCATAGCCGGTAACCATAAGACACTGCAATTGCAATTAGCAAAATTTTCTTCTTTGATAAACTTATTCAAATTGTATTCAAATAGTTTGAAATATCCCGTTATAAATACCGTTTAAAATTTTAAACAATTTTAAGAAATTGCAAATAATTGAAAATCAAAAAACTCCCACAAAAAATGAAATAACTCCCACAGCAAATGAAATAACACCGAAAACCAAAATGAAATGAAATAACTTCCACGTTAATTTTTTCGGGGACTTATTTCATTTGGATTTTATTTCATTACAAAATAACTCCCAGGCAAAAAATGAAATAACTTCCAAAAAAATTAAATGAAAATGAGAGGGCTGGGAGCTATTTCATAATGAAATAACTCCCACATTTGTATGAAAAATTTTTGGGTCTGGGAGTTATTGCACGGTGCCTTCTAGACCAATGAAACTGTGACGTACCACATTCTATTATTATATTATTATGATTTATTACGGTTGTAGGCGTACTAAACTGTTTTTCGGGAGTAGGGTTTATATGGGGCCTATAGGGTAAATTATGGATGGATCTTCACAGTGTGATTTTCAGTCCAAGTAAACGAACTCTTGCATAACCTTATATCATTCCAAGCGTTATTTCACCATTTATGTGAGTTTTTGTAGCAAAATTATCAATTTTTTAGGGTGGAGGTTCCACATTTTGATTCATAGCTCTGATGCTACTAAACCGATTTTGCTGGTTTTCAGTCCTACACTGCTTAGGATAACTACAAGCTATTTGATACCAAGTTTGTTAATTTCTTTTAGTTTTTCGAAAGAGAGCGTATTTTCAACAGACGGACAGATGGACAGACGGGCATGGCTAAATCTACTTAGAATTGCTCAAGGAGCCAGAATATACTAAATGCTTTATGTTCTAAGATGAATAATAAGAATGTTCCACATGTTATGGCAGACTAAGTATACTCTCATTCACCGCTAGTGGTGGTGGATGGTATAAAAAAGAAAAATGTTTTGGAATTTTTCCATTTTATGAAAATTCCAACTGTGTGACTGACTTTATATACCACCTAAGTTTTTAGTAAAACTTGAGTAAGGAGAATAGCAAGAAAACAAATTATGTAAATCTATTATGGGGATTATTATTTAACTTTTTACAAGGGGAGGTTAAACGTTTTTTTTTTAATGCCAGCAAATATAAGATTTTTTTTTGATAAGATAAAACAAGGAAGATGCTATGTAAAAACTTCTCAAAGTTTTTAGAAATATTTAAATGTTTCTTTTGTGCTTTATAACAAGATTTCTTAAAGTTATAACCACATTTTGACAAGGTATATACATACCTAGAGATTTGATTTAACAATATTTTTAGGAAATTTTAAAGAAAGTTGAGAATGTAAATGTTGGCATAAATAAAACAGTTAATAAAAAGAATTTAATTCACCCATGTTTAAAAACAATATTTATAGCAGGGGAGGGTATTATGCGCAGTGATGCCAACTTTTTGAGAGCAAAAAGCACTTTAAAATTTAAAAAAAAACACTAAAAAGCACTATTTCGAACAAAAAAAGCGTAAAAAAGTACTAAGCCATTTTTACAATTAATTTAAACATAAAACAAGTTGAATTCGGCTGTGCCTAATATTACATATCTCCAAAATTTAAAAAAAGGCGACGGCGTTGATGGGGGACAATTTACATAATAATATCATTCAAATAATTTTTCATCATTAGCTGAGTTTGAATTAAACATAAAATAGTTTAAAAGTTATACAGTGCGACCTCGATTTTAGCAGCTCGAAAAAATCTGGCCTGTTGCAATTACCGAAAATTTGCAATGACCGACCATTGCTTACAAAATTTAATGACAGCCCATATTTTAATACAAACCTTATATTTTATCGTTTAAATAAATCTAAATTAAAATCGTGGAAAGTTTAATAAAACAATTGGCGTATGATACTATCCAATTAACCTATGTACGCGCTTGAATAAAGAACACACATAAGATGTAAAATAGAAAAAACATGTATGTTTGTACTCTGATATATTTGGAGACGAGTGTCGGGCGTTTGAAAACTAAAGCTCATATAAAAGCATCCGACTGCATGTTTTTTAACTTTTGAATACGTTTTTACTACATGACTCAAACTCGTTGTTTATTTTTCCATTCACAATTCCTAATATTTTCCAAACCACTTTCTATTGTTGTAACAGTGTCTACATTTTCAAAAAAAATTTTTACCGAAAACAAATACTTTGTTTTTATTACGATTACTAAATATATTGTCAACGCTAAAAAGTGCAACGTTTTGTAAAATTTCCAATTTGCTAGAAAGCATAGCTCTAACCTCGTAAATAAAGTTTTTGGTAAAACGAATGCAAGTTTCTTTTATCACTTTTTTATCATTTAAAATCTTAACAGGCCTTCTCAAAATTGTACTCCAAATAGCAAATCTCATATTAATCACCCTCTATATAACAGAAGTTTTAAAAATGGTAGCAAAAAAATATAAATTGTAAAAAGCACCAAAGGCACTAACGAAAAATTTAAAAAGCACCAAGTCAGTGCTTTTTCTTGGTTTGGCACTAAGGATACAATTTTGGCGTTTTGAGGCATCAAAAAACACCATAAACAGTGCCAAAAGCACTAAGTTGGCATCACTGGTTATGCGTTCTTATGCCCTCAACCACAGTCAAAATGTGTTTTTTGAATTTTTGCCAATTAAATTTCTCTTAGCTAATTATATGTGAGTGACATAGATACCTTTCACTAGAGGCAACTGTCAGTTTAAAAAAGTGTTTTTGAAGAAATATTTAATTGTAAGAAATTGAAAATTTTCGTGAACTGACGATATCTAGTTTACCTGTACGTATGAGTAATATTTTGTTTAACTGTACGTATGAGTAATATTTTTCAATTGCAATATTAAATAATTTTGTGATGTTGAACATTTTTAAAAACTCTTTGCGTAAAACAAGAATTTATGTTACATTTGCAATCTGAAAAAAAAAACAATTGTATACTTGCCTTAAACAGAATTTTTTTATACCCTTCACCACAGGTGGAAAAGGGTATATATAAGTTTGTCATTCCGTTTGTAATTTCTACAATATTGATCTTAGACCCTATAAAGTATATATATTCTGGATCCTTATGAGGAGAGTAGTTGATTTAACGATATCCGTCCGTCCGTCCATCCGTCCGTCCGTCCGTCCATCCGTCCGTCTGTCCGTCTTACGTTTGATATGCGTTTTCCGGAGACTCCGGACATGACAGCGGCTACGTTGTTTAACATTTATGTCACATATAGTCCACCATTTCTTGCTATTGAAATTCAGCCAGATCGGTCCAACAATGGCTGAGATATGACCAAAAAGCCACGACTGCCTCTAATTTTTCCAAAAAGTCCCTTGTGGTCGTTGTATTTTTATTACTTTTTTCTGTATATCTGGAGAATGGCAAGAGCCAAAACTTTAAAATTATGTAGAAACATTAAGGTTATAAATATACACCATCCTACAAAATGTGGGCGGGATTGGAGAAGTAGGCGTGGTACCTCTCATACAAAAAGTATTAAAAATTGTATAAAAACCTGAATTTTTTGACTGTACTATGACCTATGGTTACGCCTTATATATCAGAAGATCGGAAATTTTTAATAGAAAATATTTTCTGAAAAACTCGGGAAAATCGGTTCAGATACGAAAAAGTTATGACCAAAATATTAATTTTTTTTTGAAAAATACCCATTTTCAGGAACCATAGATCTTCCCGAGTCCACGTTTTATAGCCAAAATGACTGGAAAATTTCTTCTTTAACACGTCGGTATATAAATCTGTCAAATCGGTTAAGAAATAGCAGAGTTATGACCAAAATACTGAAATCCCAAAAATTACTCTTTTTTATAATTAAGATTGTTTTTTATACCCTTCACCGAAGGTCTATATATATATTCTGGGTCCTTATGCAAAGCGAAGTTCAAATCCGGTTGTCGTCTCTTCTTCCTATCCCCTCACCCCACCTTCGTATTTGTTTACATATACTAGCATAATGCCCAATATGATTTTCGTTATCACCCTTCTTTATTATTTCATAATAAAAAATATTTACCAGTTATTGCTTTTTAAATTTCATTTATAATGAAGTTGTAAGTATTGGTAATATGTATGTATATGTAAAAATTATTTAGTTGCTCTCTATTCTACTCGCGCAATGGTGAAGGGTACATAAGATTCGGCACAGCGGAATATAGCACTCTTACTTGTTTTTTTTTTAATTAATTTTTTTTATAATTGAATCTTTCTATTCGAAATTTACAATATGTATTCAAATCTTAATTCTACTTGTTGTTTATTAGCTGTTACCAATCGATACACACTATTTGCATTTCGGATTTCTTTACAGAAGTCCAAATGCGAGAAGGGATATTACCTTATCGGGCTTCGACTCCCTTTCCGACTCAATAGCGAAGATTCTTGAGAATTGTCCCGACAGTGGAATCGTTGTTGCTGGTGATATTAGTGTCCACAATTCTTCTTGGCTTCACCACTCGGGCCGTACAACTTATGATGGCCAATATGTTGTGCTTTTTGCTGCGCACAACCACCTCGTGCAACTGGTGAATGAACCAACATATATACCGTGTGTTGATGGGCACCAGCACAATACCCTTGACCTCTTCCTCTCTTCGCACCCTCAAAAGTACGAAGTTGAGGTTCCAGCACCTCTCGGCAACTCGAATCGTTGCACCATTTCCGCCTCTTTTTCGTTCTCCGAACTTCGCCACGTTTCACGACGGGCCACGAAACGATCAATATTTGTTTACGGAAAAGCACGTGGGGCTGAGCTCAATGACTTTTTTCGGCATTTCAATTGGAAACTCTGTTTCCTGGACAATGACGTCAATACCATGGCGAAAATGGTTGAAAACATACTGCCTATTTCATGATGTCACTCGAACGTTTACGTTCGCACAAATAACATATAAAGCAAAAACAAAATTAAAAAATTAGTTTTTGGTTTACATGTTATTTGTGCGAACGTAAACGTTCGAGTGACATCGTGAAATAGGCAGGTAATAACGCTAGGAATAAAAATCTTCATTCCAGTTAAAAAAGCTTCGAACAAGCCTCGATCCAAATTTTGGTTGATTCAGTCGTGCAAATCAGCAGTCAGATCCAGAGAGGAAACATTCAGAAATTGGCGTAAAAATAAAAACGCTGATACTGAATTGCTACGCAAAATGGCAATGTCTTCGTGTGCCAAAGTACTTACACGGGGAAAAACTCTTCACGAGCAACGTCTTCGTGCTGAAGTTCTTGCTGTTCCCCGGGGTAGTAAAAGCTTCTGGTCATTCGTTAAAAGAGTAAAGATTTATGCTAGTTCTAGTTCAATACCAACTCTTTTAAAGGATGGCCGATCATTCACGGACCCGGTTGATAAGGCTAATTGTTTTGCCGAATATTTAGCTGTTAAAAGGGTTCTTGCGGATCTCGACATAAACAAGACTCCTGGGCCGGATGGTATACCTGCACTGGTCTTGAAGCAGTGCTCTTCGACGCTAGCTCGTCCCTTAGCAAATCTTTTCAGCACCTTATAACGTGCCGCCAATTCCTAAAAAGGGAACCGCTTATAACCCTGAAAATTACCGCCCAATTGCAATTTGCTCGGCACTTTCCAAAGTTATGGAGAGTATGGTAAACAACCATCTTGTTAAATATTTAGAGTCAAACTACCTACTAAGCGACCGCCAGTATGGCTTTCCTAGAGGTCGCTCTACTGGAGACTTACTAGCTCTGTTATCGGAAAACTGGTGCCGTTCCATTCATCATTTTGGCGAAAGTAAGGTAATTGCTTTGGATATTTCCAAGGCGTTTGACAGAGTCTGGCATTATGCATTCTTGTCAAAAACTCACTGTTTATTGTTGTTGTTTTGTCTAAGCTTTGATAGTGAGCAAAAAGACTTGAGTGTTTGAAATTCTTATTCGCTTTATAGTTTTGAATGCATAATTTTTTTAGGTTTTGCTAGGAACTAGCTTATTGCCAAACAATAAATATCAGTGTATTTATCAAGCATATAAATTAGAAATTAAGCACATCATAGCAAAAACTTATTAATGAAAAATAATCTAATTACTTACAATTATAATGGTACACCTACATAAATATTATAAGTACCTAGAAAAACAAGCAGGACGCACAATTTATTATTATCTAAGAATAAAGAAAATTTCTTGGCATTACAAACATCAGTACAAACGTTAAATAGCCTCCATATTGAATGAAAATATTTTCTTTCGTTTTGCACTATAATTTCTATGTAGTCTACGATATAAAAGTGATTTTATGTTTTCATAAGAAATAAATTGTTTTCTTGGAACGTCTGGTTTAAGAAATAAATATTATTCAATGATTTACGATTGTTTTTTTTTTTCAAGAAGAAGAAAATATGGTTTTGCCTAAATATAAGTATTTTATCCTTTACGCTAAAGAACGTCTTGTTTGTGGAATAAATTTCCATTTTATATTTTTAATAAATTTTTCTGTGAAAATGTCTCATTTTTGTGGGAAATAAAATTGTTTACAGATTTTCGCTCTAAGACTTTTAGTTTTGGCAATAAATACATTTTTATGTTTTCACATAAAAAATCAATGTAAGTGAAAAAATTAAAGGTCTACACAAAAAATCTATATGATTTATTTCACTCACATAAACAAAAAAAATATAATTTTAAGGCATTTCAATTTAGTGCCAAATATCATAACATTGCCATCATTCCGCTACCAATTTAATGAAAGTTGTTTTAGGCGCGTTTTTACATGAAGTGAACACTAAAAGAAAAATGCTTCATATATTTAATGAATCATTTTCATAAAAAAATTTTCCTTGTGTAAATGAAAATGTTCATTGTTTAAATGGAATTTCATAGTTATAATGAAGTATTTTCGTTAAAATTGCTTCATTGGACTTCGTAATTACGTTGAAAATTTTCATTGGATATATGAAAACTTATGTTTGTCCAAGTTAAACAAAAAATTTTAATTGGGAGCATAAAAAATAAATTAATAATATAATTATAGTTTCCTTAAAAAAATGTTTAATTGTTAATTAAACAATGTAAGATTTAATAATTTCATACATCTTATGTTACATGTATGCCATTAAATTTATGAAATCAATTTCAATAATTGCCTTCATAAATTTAAATTTTCATTATGACAATAAAAATGTCATTATAGTAATGAAACAAAAACTTTCAATCCACTTTCAATCAACGTTGTTATTGTTATTATGGACAATTTAATCTCATATTTACGCTCTGAATTGAGTAAAAAACAAAGTTTTTGTATTAAAAAACTACACTGCCCCGGTAGACTAGCTGGTAGTGAGCTAGTCTATCAGCACCGAGGTTGCGCGATCGAATCCCGCCAGAGACAGAACAAAAAATTAAGTTAAATAAAAAAAGAAAAAATAATAAGAAAAAAATAATTAAAAAAAATAAAAAAAGGAAAAAATAATTTAAAAAAATAAAAAAAAACTTTCAGCCATGTCACAGAGTACAATTCCGTTCGGAAACGGAATTCATTCCGTATTTTGGTGCTTCAGAAAATGACGAAAAACTGTTTCGGAATGAAACCATTTTTGTTTTCATGAACGGTATGGGAGTTGTCTGTATCTGAAAGGCCATAAAACTATCAAAATACACTTTCCATCAACAAACAAATATGTTTTCTTCAATTCCGAACGGAATTGTACTCTGTGACATGGCCCTTTGTTTACTTTATTGAAAGTATTCATCCAATGAATAATATTCATAGATATAATGTAATGTTTCATTAAATCCTTTTAATGAAACAGGTTTCATTGATCCAACGAAGCGCTGCATAGGTTCCTTTTTAATGCAATTTTTCATTGGATTAATGTCAAAATTCATTGGTATTGCGAAGAAAATTCTTTCAGTGAAGGTTTTCGTGATGTAGCGCCCACTTTAGTAAGCAGATCAAAATGGGTTTTTTACAAGAAAAATAAAATGTACCTAGTACATATTAAAGAAAATTAAATTAATGTTGTTTCAAGACAGTAACTACTGCGTAAACCGTATAAACGAGTAAATATCAAGTTTATAGAAGATTTTCCACATTTCGGTCTATTTGTCTTTTCTACTAATCCTATTATGAACATTGTCAAGAGAACTAAAATAACAATCTAATTATTCAATCTTAATTATTCAATGACCCAGGATATTATTTCGGAATGACAAAGTAAGTATACCTATTTTTACCGTCCACCATTCGTGGTAGTGCTCAGCAGCAGAACATTGTGAAATTTAATAATATCGTTTCTGCGGTTTATTTTAAAATGCTTTTTTTTTTTTTATTAATTTTCATATTAATTCGGATGTGTATTCTAAGTTAAATTACAATTTATAAAGCTTTTATACTTTAATATGAAAATTTATATAATAAATGTTACTCAGTAGAAGAAATAAATTCCCAAATATTTTTTTTTTTTTTTTAAATTTTTTAATCTTCATAAATTAAAATATGGACCAACAATAGTTAAAAAAATTATTTTTAAGTTTATGTCCTGCCAGTGCCACAATTCTCTTAATCACAGTTTCAATTCATTTTGGTGCTTATAGATCTGCCTGCGGTATCTCTTCTCCTTAAGCGTGTGTGGCCAACCTCTGTCATGCGTAAGTTTTACTTAAAGTTCATAACGGTAAGGAAATTGGGCTCACTTGCCAAAATATGGCAAAAAAAATTAGTTTTTCCCGAAAATCGCAAAATTTAAATCACAGTTACAGAAAAATCATGGCAGGTATGGACATAATTTTTTCGTATTTTTATTCCCTTTTATATCCTTCATAAAACCCAATCTGGTGATCAAAAAATTCTCAGATTTGTTTAACAAAATTACTAACAATTTTCTAATGGAGTTTTTAAACTGCCGTTCAAAAATTTATGTTTTTTCCCGCGACCGCGGCGCTGTCTGCTCAGAGTTAATTTTAATGTAACTATAAAGGTAAAATTAAAAATCAATACACATCATTTTTAAATTGATCTTGCCCAACTGTTCCTTCTTATTCTTAGTTTTGAAAAAAAAACATAAGCCCTGTTTTTTTTTGCGCTGACCCATCTGCATACAGATAAATAAATATAGTTGGGTATGGTTACGGTAACAACACTATGTTTTTTGAAACAATATATTTTTGTCGTACATAAAAAACTTTTATTTGTATTAAATATCAGCAAAATTATATATTTACTGTAAACATATTAATGTTTATCGCAATTATAAATTTGAGTATTGTTGACTTAAAAATAATAATTTTTCCAACAACTAAATATTGATAACTTTGGACACATATTTATATTACTTACAACCATTTCATGATATTTAACAGCCACAACATGATAACTTTCTATAAGTGTACTCATTATATGTTTAAGATGCAAACAAAATATCTTTACTCTAATAATATTTACATTAAAAAAACTGAATTTTTTATTGTTGTGAAAGTAGTGATGTATCATAATATGATTACTTCTTAACTTATTATGATTAAAATGCTAATAATATGATAACTTCTTAACTTATTATGATTAACGTCATAACATTGAATTATAACAGCATATAATAAAAACAAATAAGGATCATGAATCTTATCATCAAGGAAACCATAAATATGCAATTGCATGTTTTTCCTTGTGCGACCAATGAAGGCAGAAACAATATATTTTTGCATATTTTACCGTTTGCAGCATTTTTTTGCATAATTTAGTTAAAAGAGCCTTTTTTCAGCATTTTTTAGGTTTATAGAGCATACTTTGCCTTTTTAAGGCATATTTTGATACAAATAAAACTTTTTTAGATGCCTACACAGAAAAAAATAATTTTCATATTTGAATACGAAAATCGCATATTTGATAAAAAAAATTTTTGAATTTTCTGCGATGACGATTTCTGCATTATTGATAAAAAATTTTGTAGGTATAGTTATTGAATTTTTAGTCAACAACCAAGTTTATTGAATCAATAAAAAAAAGTGGTTGCCCAAAATAATTTTTTTCAACAAAATGTTTGCGTGATTTGTTAAAATAAATTGTTGGAAATGTTGAATAAATCAAATAAAATGTTTATCGAATCTTTATTTATTAATGGTGACGTGCTTAATTGCCAATTTTTTTCCATTATAAATAAATACACAAAAATTTATTATGGGGGGATAAGCTAGTTCCCATGTGCGTTTCGCTGGTTGCTTAAGCCAGATCATCAGGAAACCTTTTTTTAAAGACTTTGGCAAAACTAAAGATATTTAACCAAATAAAACTGTTAAGCGAATGAGAATTATGACCTATTATAAAATGAACAAGAGTTGTAAAAATACTGTTTTAACGTTGATACAAATATTTTTTTTTATTGAATATCAAGAAATATTTAAATATTTCATTATTAAATATGTTTTATTGAGTGCTTTTTTGTAAAGTGTATATTTGATAAATTTTTTTCATTGAATCAAACACAAAGTTTGTTGAACAAAAATTATATTTTTAACAAACTGTGTTGTTAAAAATTTTCTTGAGATATTTTTTTCTGTGAACAATAGCTTTCGCAGCAAATAAAAAATTTTTTTTTCGGAAATCTGTTACTTCAATTATGACGCCTACATTTAATTTTACTCTTAAATTGAAAGACAAAGCAGGTTGTCATTAAGGATAAATGTTATGCGATTTGTATCTAGACCAATCTTTTAGTATTTCGATCGACTCAGAATCACTTTTTAAAGTGATCTTACGATGGGCATCCGTCCGTCTGGCTGGTTGTCTGTCCATGTTAGCCTTGTGCGCAAAGTACAAATTCCAATTGTGTAGATAATTTGATCAAATATGGACGAAGTCTATGTAAATGGTGAGGATCGGTCTTTAATTTCACATAAAATTTAGACTCTTTGTGTCCGCAAGCTATCTAATTATGATGATAATTGAGTATATGTATGTACTACACCTTTTTGATCATTGAACTTTATCCATTGTTTTAACCACTCCCTAATTAAAATATATGTTCCTATAAGCATAGAGATAATTCATGACGGTGTTCGTGTTTGGTGATGGGTGTGGTTGTTTGTTGGCATGTCCGAAGTATATATTAAGTATAGTAGGGGACAAATGATGCTGCCTTGTGGGACACCAGCGCCAATAATCGTAGGAAAACTTACAAAATCCTCGTATTAAATAATTTATTCTTGGCCAACTAAATCACTTTTTAATTTCTTTTTTGTGTTTATAGGTAAAGTTAGCTTCAAGTTATGCTATTTGTTTTCGGAGATTTAAGACTGACTTGAAATGCTTGATCGAAGAGCCCTTGGGGACAAAATTTGTCTCTCTGATATTGATTTGAACAGGATCCACTCCTTTATTGAATCGACCGGGTGGCTGCGTGGGAATACTACCAGCCAGAACATGGAACTAATTAATGGGCCCACGTGAGCTGTGCTTGATAACGGCTGCCAATGGAACCTAACCTAACCTATGCTATGCAAAATTTTCTTGGTTCAAGCCATATTTATTTAATAATTCTTTCTGTGTATGGGCAAAAACAAAAAAAAAGTTGAATATTGAAAATTGCCTGAAAGAGCTTATTTTGTTCTTTAACAAACATTTTCCCGAAATTAAACGCTAAAGTTTATCAGAATTTTAGCTGCCATGCAAACGCATGATACTTTACGAATATTTATTTAGTAATTTGCCAGAAATAACGAGAAAAAACTTCATATTTACTTTTCCCATGTCATTAGCATCAATTTGGGTGTTTAAATGTCACTGAGTTGATTTTCTGGTCTAAACTCAATTTAAATTTCCGCGATTTCAGATTTTCTCCCTATAATTTTGTAATACTTTTGTTATATAAAAATATTTTGAGTTTTTTCTTTTTTTTTCGATTTCTAATGTGTCAACATGTGGCGGTGTCCTTTTGAAAATATACATCAGTGTTGACACTTGAAAAAGATTAATTGTGTATGTGCATTGAATGCTGAAACAATGAACAATTGGGTTTATACCTTCCACCTCCACTAACATAGATAGCTAATGTTGGTATATTAAGTTTTTCATTTTGTGCATTAAATTTTCTGCAAGGAAAATTTGTTTGTTATTCTATTTCTATTTTCAGAAATTAAAAACCGAACAAGTTTGAAGTTATGATACTAAATTTTGATCAAAAAAAGTAAGTTTTTCGCATATTTTTATTATAAACTCTACCACCTGAGCTGCTCTTGGAGATATGTGCAACAAAAAGATTGGTTTAAGGTCCACCGTTTCGTACATGGATGACTCGGAATGACTTTCTGGATCAATCCGTCGGTTCGGCTGGTTGGCCGTCCTTGGTGCTTAAAGTTCAGATCTCAATTTTGGAGATAATTTGATAAAATTTGGTTCATATGTATGTACATTAGGGAGTTTCGAAATCCATACAACAAAAAAAGTTTTGCCAGTCAACCCCTAGTGTGAGAGATAACACTAGCCAACAAGGTTTTGGACTGGAGCAACCAAATATATTTTCTAGGTTAATTTGGTGGGCTGACTTCGAATCTGTAATTGGTTTTTCTCTTTCACGTCAGGTTTTCGGGATACAAAAAAAAATGTTTTTATTCGTTTCTTACATAAAAAATCACTGCTTATGTAAAAATCAATAAATTTTCAAAAATGAATGGCGTTATTTGAACGTCGTTTGTATTTTGTTGATTCAGATTCACGTATTAGAGTCCAGCAATAGTCTCTTAGCATGCTTTTGTCTCAAAATCCTTGATAAATTCTTTCAATTTTCATTAAATCTCGGTGAGCTCGCTCCCCTTGTTCGCACTCACTGCCCCTAGTTTTTTTTTGGAAAAAAATCTAGATGCGAACACCTGTCGGTGTCTACGGGTTTTCCAAGTTTCTGACTGCAAACCAAAATAATGTAAATATGCATACTTTAATGATTCTGATATTGCATATCATTTTTTTTCAACCAAATATTCACCACACACAAAGCAAAAACAGCTTGAATCAGTAATACACGATCTCCCTGACATGCTTAAATGATACTATTACACCCAGAGAAAAAACATGTTTAAATATGGTCACCTCCAACAATACCACCCAGTAAAAACTTCGCTTATTTTTTCAAAACGAATAGCTTCTTTAACTCATTATTTAGTAGCTTTCTTCTTTTACTACTTTCTATAACTACTTTTTTCTGGATGTATGTAGTTTAAAATAATAACGACTTACTTTTGAATGCGTTCATTTTTGAACATCCCATGTAAAATTCATTGGTTCTTTCAGTAAAAATGTAAGTAGTGCTTTCATGTTTTTCTGATTACTTAACACATTATTTTGTAGGCGAAGTTTTTACTGGGTATGTTTAAAGAAAATTTTAACCATATTATGTCAAATAAATAATTGTACAGTTTTGCCAGCATGCGATACAAAATGAATAAGACGTGCCCAATTTTTATGCCAGATTCGAGTTCTGCGCACCCAGATTAGTGAAAAATCCTGCTTCGTTTCTACAGTCAATTTTTTCCAAAGTTCTAGACCAGTGTCATTCAATGAAGAAAAAAAGGAACAACATTTTCCTTTGCCACGCCCCCAAATACAGCATTTTTTGTTTTTTATATTTAAAGCTGCAATTTAAAGTTCGATCTCACCATATCGCAAATTGTTGTTTATAGATTGGCTATGGCCTCATATGCCTTTGGTGACTTTTTAATCCGACATCAAATACTGGGCGCCACTAATGCCATCTCGGATCTGTTACCCAAATGTCAAATTTTTTGACCGTGCCAGGAGAGTCCTTCTTAAACTTAGTATGTCTAGTGGATATAGTATACTCACTGTTATACAGTCCTTATAAAATTTTATATTGCCTGCAGCAAGAATTATAATCCTTGCTGGAGGGTACCAAAAATTTGGCACTGCCGAATATATAATTCCTACTTGTTATTGAATAGACTTATGGAATTTTCCATTGCTGTTTTTTCCCCCAAGTTCATTTAATACATTGAGGAGTTAGCAAAAATCCAATAGGATTGTAAAGGAAATAGAATTGTACAATTTCGAATGTACATTTCAATGTAATACCAAGAACTGTTATAGGCAAAATTAAAAAAAGCTTAAATAATTTTTGCCAGTTGGATTAAACTGAAAAGTTTATTTCAATTCCATATGAATATGAAGACTTAGGCCTTTAAAGGTTTTTATTGTTTTTTTTTTTTTTAATAAACTCAGAAAATTATTTAAGGTTAATAAAACTATTAACTTGAAAAACTTAAATTCTTAAAAAAATAAACTCAGTAAAATATTTAAATTTATTAAAAATACAACTTTATATTCTTAAAAAAAAAATACACAATGCCTGTCCTCACCAGTACTTTTAACAACAAATTTCGTCCTTCAAAATTTTTATGCTTTGTTTGCACTATCAATAACTTTATTTAGTTAAAAAAAACTTGTAAATAAAACTTTTATTGCTTTACAAACGTTTTCTTAGAATTAAAATAGTAGATTTCTCCTTTACAAATTATTTTTTTCCTTCGTTTATGGCAAAGTTAAATTTCATTTTATTTTTTGTCCCTGTTGAAGTTAATGGCGCATAAACAGTTTTGTATTGCAATTTATTTCTTTTATTTATAAGTTTTTGAAAAATATTTTGCACATTTTGCATTTTCTTTTCTCTAAATAAAAGCGTTGGGAAAAATTTTTCAACATTACAGGGTGTGACCAACAGAAAACTTTCTAAAAAAAATTTTAGATAAAAGCACTGCTGCGCAGAACAACTGCCTGTTTTTAGAAAGCGAGCGCAGAAGTGACTCGTTTAGCTAACATTTAAAACAAAATTTCAAAATTTTGCGCTCGCGTTCTAAAAACAAGCAGTTAGTCTAAGTTTACCTTGATTTCTTTCATTTTGCTGGATTTAATACTCCTCCAATAATTATAGCATTTAAAGTCGATTTATGCTAAGTTCACACTTGGGTTTTTAAACGCGTTTAAGAAAAATGTTGATTAAGCTAATCATAGCCGTTAACATTACATTTGAGATGATTAAGATGACAGATGATCAAGAAAAAAAAAACACACAAAAAAACAAGAAACAAATTTAAATTTCTTTAAAGTATTAAAAATGGATAAAAACACTTTTATAAAGTTATCAGAAGATTATTTTAATCATTTTAATGATGAAATTGTGAAAATTTATGAGTTATTTAAGGAAAAAAATAAAAACATTAAGCAGAAATCTTGGTCGGTTGTATGTTCAGTGGATTCTACGTGATTTATGAAGTGATTTAGTTGTAATCATGTCAATTTGAAGTGATTAACAAATCACTTCAAAGTATGGGTAATCATCTCGATTTTGAAGTGATTAGAAAGAACAGATATGGCCTTATCTCATGGTGGATCTTAGCCACATGGCAAGTAAATATATGCACTTGCCAAGTGCCCCTGTATGTGTTGAGGATCATTTACACACACAGGCCGCAATCGAGTATCCACCAAAAATGATACACCCACCCTTTGTTTAGGAGAAGGACCTATCTAACCTCCACTGCTATAGTTAGTCCAAGCAGCTTCTATTTAATAGCAATAGCATCTGTGGAGGGCCACAGGCCAAACTTTCCCAGAAGGGTGAACATTTTGCATTCTATGCGAACAACACCCACGCTGCGATTTTAGGTATAAACCACAGCCACCACATGATTCCCGAAAGTATCCCTTCAAAGAAGAGCAAGGCTTCCGTAAAGATAATATTCGTCAAAGACAGCAAGCATCTTAACGGAGGCGTCAACTAATATTAAGACCGGTGCTTGCATTCACCGGGTGCTAGTGACTCCCGTGGCACCAAGAGAAGAAAGTACTCCCGTATTACTTCGAACTCCTTGAAATCTTTAGTCCCCAAAGAACGCTTTCATTTGGATGATTGCCGCATCCCTGGCATGCACCTGTTATTAACCCCAGGAGGTGTAACATCAAGACGTCTGATGCGGAGCACATCCCCCGGGAGAAACAGAAAAGAACAATTTGATTTGTGATGACTAGTTACTATCTTACCATAGGGCCAATTTAAAATACTTTCCTAAAAAGCCCTTTTAAGCGCCTTGATTTATAATTTATCATAATTCACATATTAAGTTTTCTTTTGAAATATTCTTACTTACAGTGGTGGGTATCAACGATCTAGCTGCTTATGTTGGTTTTAAATAGTAAACACTTTGTAAGCAAAATGAAAATATACATTTTTAGTTTTCAATTGAATCCATAACACTTTTCCAGAAAAGCGGATTTTGCTGCATTTTAATTGCAAACGGCTTTACATAACTTTACGTTATAACACGTTCAAATCATTATTTTCCATTCGAAAGTAATTATGTTTTCAACAGGCATTTTGGACATGAAATGAGAAACTTTAAACACAATCATTCATTCACATCCACAGTGATTCAGGGCATAAACCATAACAGGACATAAATCTTATAAAATATTTTAACCAACATGTTTTATCTCTTTCTGATATGAAGTTTAATTCGTGATGATTTGATGTTTGTTTGAAGTGCATTTTGTTAGTTAGTAAATTCGACCAAGCCTGTTCATAAAGTACCCTACAACACTAACATGTGTATTAGAAAAAAAAACATTAAATAATCCGAAGTCTTAGTCGTTTAAAAATCTAAACCATTTATTGGTGTAGGTTATTATTTTTTCTCTCTACTTAAATTCGCCTTAAAAAAGCCGCAGAGATAAACGCATATAAAGCACATTTAAAACTAATTTGCCATAAAATTCTATACTAATACTTTGAGGTTATTTATTGTTCATAAAATTCATTGAATTTTGGTCCATTTGAATGAACCACCCTTTATGCACCTATAAACATTATATATCGCACACTAAATCATAAACATGTTCAACTGAAAATACAACAATTTTTAGAAGAGGCAGAAAACTGGCTTCAAAAGCATGGCTGCAGTTTTCTAATCAAATTGAGTTTTACAAATGAGTCGTTCAGTGGATAAAGGGAATGAGTCCATTTTTGGTGTTTTTGAGATTTAGCGTGGATGCACTTCCTTTTATGACTTACAATGTATGGTAAAAAATTTCGTTTTCACATTTTTACGGAAAACCCCTTTTAAAGACAAAACATTTTTTTGTACAAAACACAAAATTTTTATTTTCAGTGGAAAAAGGGAATTAGTCCACGCTTGCATTTATATTGCATTTATCATTTGTTAACTTTGCTTTTAATCACTCTTTTTTGTTTCTATTTCTTGCCTCTCCTCTAGCTTACGCTACCTGACAATTTTTTGTGTTTTTTAAATTGTTGTTGTACTTAGTTCATTGCTGCATGAGAGCAGCAATCGGAGGCGTAATTGCAATCCAACTTTATGCTTTATTACATATGAATTCGACGTTGATCGCTGTTATAATATCGCTGAGTGCAGATCGGTCATAGCCTTCGTCGTCAATTACCACCTTCCTGCTAAAAAGCATTTGAAAAAGATTTCTTCAAAATATTTAAATTTTTTGACATGCGCATATTAAGTAAGTTAAGTTGAATAGTATTTTTTTAAATATTATAAATATTAAAGTTAACTATTTATAGCTAAATAGTGACAAGAATGGACGACAACAACAACAATGAGGTCAATGCCGAAAACGGTGATTCCAATTGTTCATCAGTTGGCTTTGTACGTGTCTCAAAAAGGCGAGTGACAAGAATTATATCCTCGGATTCATCATCAAATAATGATGATGAACTGTCAACGATCTTAGTTGGGCAAAAGCGACGACGAAATAGTAATGGCATCTTGTGTGGTCAAATACATAAAAATGTTTGCTGATACGCACGATCGGATTGTTTTGTGGTCTAACTCATGTATTGAACAAAATAGAAATATCAAGACTGTTTTAAGTTTACTCAAATTAGTTCAAAGTACTGATATAAAAGCTAAGTCGATTGGAATTAAATTTTTAGTAAGCGGACATACCTACTTACCAAATGACGCCGGGTTTGCCATTATTGAGTCTAACGCAAAAGAAATTCAGCACATCTATTCGCCAAATGATTGGATAAATATAATCACAACATGCAAAAGAAAGGAACAGTTTCGAGTGGCTAAAATAACCCATTTTGATTTTTTTTCTCTACAAAATCTATGGAAAATAACGTTTGCAATCGCAAAAGCAATACCGCGGGAAAACCGGTAAGCTGGCTCCAAATGAGGTGGATCAAACTAGAGAGATCGAAACCATGGGTAATACAATATCAAAATAATTTCGATAACAATTTTGGATTTGAAAATATAAACATAAGAAAGAAAGGTAAAGTAATGTTATTGAATAGCGTGAGTCAAAGTCTATTGTATCCTGAAACTAGAGCTATAACAAAAGAAAAGAAAAAGGATATGATTGATTTATTAAAATATATTCCTCCCGTGTACCATACTTTCTATAAAAACTTGAAAACAGCATCAAGTCAGAAGAAAGATTATTCTGAAGAAGACATATTATTTTGTTAAATTTGTTATACTTACGATTCATTTAAAAAGAAGAAATTTTTTATGTTATTTTTTTAAGTTCATTAAAAATAAAACTGTGCAAACTTCTCACTGAAGAGGCGGAACAACTTTTACGCTGGTATAAACACTTTGTCGAGCTTTTCAATGTCCCCAGTGAGACTTCCGTCAACTGAACGGAATTTGTGCCAAACCTGCCGGTTTCTCAAGTAACGCGTATCAACACACAATGTCCCACCATCCCCGAGATTGAAGCAGCTATTCAGAGCATGAAAAGGGGCAAAGCGGCTGGAATTGACAAAGTGCATGTGGAACTTTTTAAAGCGGATTCTAAGCTATCTGCACGAATTTAACACGAGCTATTCCAGAAAATATGGGAACCCGAAACATTTCCCACCGACTGGCTACAAAGGATCATAGTCAAAATACCTAAGAAAGGAGCACTAAGCGACTGCAATAATTGAAGAGGAATCATGATTCTATGCAGCTGCCTAAAAATCTTTTGC
This sequence comes from Pollenia angustigena, assembly GCA_930367215.1. Classification (NCBI taxonomy): domain Eukaryota; kingdom Metazoa; phylum Arthropoda; class Insecta; order Diptera; family Polleniidae; genus Pollenia; species Pollenia angustigena. The sequence goes on along the minus strand of OV884058.1, from coordinate 41,063,701 downwards.
AAAATCATAATTAATCGTATTGAAAAGAAAATTGACGATACGCTCCGGCGCCAGCAAGCCGGATTTCGCAGCCGCAAATCATGTATTGACCATATTGCTACTGTAAGAATAATCATGGAACAAATAAACGAGATGCAGGAATCAATCTACATTGTTTTTATTGATTTCCAAAAGGCTTTCGATCTAATTAATCACCAAAGCATATGGGCAGCGATGGGCAGAAAAGGCGTTCGTGACAAGATCTGTAATCTTATCAAGTCACAGTATCAGCGTTTTGAATGTAGCGAAAAACATGGCAACAAACTATCGCCTCCTATATCTCTTAAGTCTGGAGTGAGGCAAGGATGCGTCCTGTCACCATCTTAATCGGGGCAATTGACAACAACCCTAATGGTTGTGTATTGTGGCACCAATTACGCATGGAACACATGAACGACCTAGTATATGCTGATGACGTTGTCTTAATTTCTAAACGACAATCTGATGTTCAAAGTAAAATAAACGACATCGATACTATATCTAATATGGCCTTAAGATCAATGCTGACAAGACCAAATCGCTATATATAAACACTTTACACACTGAACCACTTACTCTGTACGGTCAGGACATCGAATCAGTCACAGACTTCACCTACCTAGGCAGCCAAATTACACCAGACGGAGGTACTCGTGTTGATGTACCACACAGAATAAGGAAGGCGAAAGCTGCTTTTGCTGGCCTATATAAGATCTGGCGTAGTAATCAAATCAGCACCAAAACAAAAATTCGCCTCTTCAAAAGCAATGTTCTCTCTGTGCTGCTTTATGGATGCGAAACTTGGCTCACGTCTGTTGAAATTAACAGCAAGTTGCAAACCTTTGTCAACAGATCTCTGCGTCATGTTATCCACATATGGTGGCCACACAGCTGGGTATCAAATAAGGAGCTATACCGCAGAACCAAAATAAAACCAATTGCTGTTGAAATTCGGTTAAGGAAATGGAGATGAATAGGACACGTGCTACGTAAGCCAGCCAATGGCATATGTAGAAAGGCCTTTGATTGGAATCCTCAAGAAACGCGAAGAAGAGACAGACCACGAGGTAGCTGGAGACGAAGTCTTGAAGAAGAGATAAATCTTCATCCGGGAAATTTATCATGGAATAGAGTAAAACATTTAAGTTCAAATAAAAATGATTGGAATAGTTTTGTATTGGCACTATGCGCCCACAATTTGGCGTAAAAGCAACAAATTATTATTATTAAAAATAAAACTGTGCGAATGAAGTAAAAAACAAATTATCTGCAGCCTTTTTTGCAAAATTATAAAAAATGTAATCTTTCCAAAATATACTAATTCAATTAAAAACACTACGCGAGGTAAACCAATATTTAGATGGATATTTTTTCTTTTTATTTCCGAACGAACGCTCAAAGTCAAAACATAATAATTTGGGGGGGGGGGGGGGGTGCTTTAATACCATGGCTTTATCTCTCATTCAATAGGGAAGTAAAGCCATTATGGTCTTAGCTCACATAAGCAATATTAGAAAATGGCTTTATCTCGCATTTCAGTTCCGGAGACACTTAAGTTAAGTGTTGAAATCTGGCTTCGCATACTAAACTTTTTCTGCGTGGTTAGGGGTTTTTTTCCTCCAGTAGAACGCGGCAGGTGGCTTGCTGAATAAAGTTTTCCTGTGTGCGTCACAAGAACAAAAAAATGTTTTTCAATTATAACTAAGAATTTTCCCTTTTACAGAATGTTTACACCATGCATAACAATATTCTGAAAAAATATGGCTTTATCTCTCATTTGCGAAAAAATATGGCTATATCTCTCATTTCGCAAAATTTTAAAAATGACCTTTCCTCTCAATGATTGGGCAATAAGGCCATTATAGCTTTATCTCCCATTAAATTGAGCATTTGCATTTTTATGCTATCAATTTTAACAACAAAAAATTTGGTGGACTTATTACCTTTCTCCACTGAAACTCTTATCAATAAAAACGTATTTGTATCATATTAACAGGTTTTGTGAACACAAACACTTACATACCCTAGAGGGAAGCAAACTGACACCAAAGTAGTCCCGTGATAGGTCTTTGGTGGTAGGGACCGGTTCTAGTTTAAACACTTTCTATGAATTAGACCTATTACTTTTACATGGGGTTGTCATTGGAGGGGGTCAATTGACACCATTTGACCAGTCACACATCTATACTCAATGGACGTTTTTAGTGACAGTTGCTACATTGTAGTATTATTTCAATACAATGTAGTATTATTTCAATAAAACAAGACGTAGAATTTAATTCAAGAAACTAATTTTAGAAAGACCAAATAAATTTGTCACACCACCGGTGAAGACTATTCTGTAATTCATCACTTTTTCTACCTTTTTGTTCTGCATAAACTAGTTACATGATTGGTTCTCCTTTCACTGGTCATGAGTTCTTTCTTTTTGTACCTGTTCTATTTTCACAACTCCCAGGACCAGTCTGTTGGACCAATTGACACAAATTTCCCGCAGGGTACTAACATTTTATATTTACAAACTGTAAAAGAAGCCCTAATAATTCATTTTGGAATTTTATTTTTGGGTTTTGTTGTAACAACTAGTTTTAAAGTCAACGTCAACTGTTCTGTCGTTTTTCTAAATTTAAAATTTTTGGACTCATTTCCTTTATCCACTGAACGACGCAAATATAAATGAAGAAAAGTTAAAGAATAAATATATAAAATAAAATAAAACTTTCATGGTCGCTAAAGATTTGATTTACAAACTGGTTTATGAAAAAAAATGTTTGAGTGTTGGCTGTTTATGATTGAGTGTGCGATATGTATAAACTTTTGGTTTATTTTCTAAGTGAACAAATATAAAAGTTGTTCGTTTCTTTGCATACTTGAGCATTTTAATACAGCATAACAAATAGTTTTATGCATTTCATAAATCTTTTTTTTTTTCTTTTTAATTTGTTTTATAATTTTATAACCTCCATTCCAAGTGGTAAATGAGAGTAAATAAAGTTTGTCGTTCCGTATAAGCATTAAGCAAATTGATGTGTCCTAACGATATATCCTAATTCAAATTAAACATTTAATGACGAGTCTACTTAGTTGGACGCTACACCCAGAGTTGTCAATTTAGCCACTTAGCGATTTTACATCTTGTTTAGCTACGACAGAATTAATTTAGCTATTTTTGTTAAGCCAAACTTTTATCAAGTCTTAGACAAATAAATGTGCTGTTTCCAGGTAACAGGCAATTAATTGTGTAGAACAATTTCTATGAAAATCACTCAGTTTTTTGAGTACTTTTCACATCAATTTTACTACACAATCAATTGTTTGTCACATAGAAACAAAATATATGACCAAAAATGTGAGAAACTAGTTGTGCTGCAAGTTACAGCCTGTAACGTTGAATTTGTTTTAACTAATTAACGCAAATGACTTTTGCGATAAATCAAATACATTTTACCGGAATTTTAAATTTCTCGTTTTTCAAACATTCTTATACCCACGCCACAATAATATTAGTCCTCTTATGATAACGATCCGCTCAGAATCTCTATGTGAGTCGATCTAACCACTTCCGTCCTTCCGGCTGGCTGACTATACATGTTAGCCTTCTGTGCAAAATAAAGGCCGCAATTTAAGCCATACTTTGACAAAATTAAGTTCACACGTTCGAATTGTCACAAGGACCAAGCCAATTGAAAATGGTGACAATCGGTCCATAATTTCACATAGTCCCCATTAGAGTTGTCACCCGGTGTAGAATAACTCGATTTATCGATCAAACAAAACTAAACTCTTGTTCGAATAATTTTAAAATGGCAATTTTCGAATAACGAATAAATCGACTAATCGAACAATTTTTTTTATTAAAAAATAAATAAAATAAAAGCTTAGAATTTGATTTATTCTGATACGTTTTTAATGATTTTTTATTATACATAAAGATTTCAGAGAAGTATCTTAATATTTTGTATTGTTATAGAAGGATCTATGACAACTCTGTTTAAAACAAAATATCGACCAAAGGCTCGCCACGGCTACATTGGCATAGCTCTTTCCAATGGTCCATATTTTCAATGATTCTGAGACAAAATTAAAGTTCAATATCGTTAATGTGCTGAATTATCTTATCCTTTAGCTCTTGAAATGCTCTTGGCTTATTGACGAACAATTTTTCTTTTAACACGACCATTGAATTTCTAGCGCAAAAGAGCCAAAATTGCGCAAAAGAGTTGGATCCACTTATCTTCCATGTTCATATCCTTAATTTCTGGCTACAAGAAGGCTATTATCATGTCGTGATAGCGAACACCATTGTCGAAGAAATGCAGCCGGATGACGCCACCAGCCCATAAACGAACTGCGCGAGCATGCACATGTTTTCACATTTTCTACAGACCTGGTTTGCTGAAATTTACGCACAGTTCTCCCGATTGTGGACACATTTGGTCGATTATGCTGACCAATAAAACCATGAAGTGTCCGCAATGCATGTGATTTTGAACGCCCATTTTCGTTTAAGGCTTCCATGGTTGATTTTGTCAAATACTGAAACAAAGAAATTTCAAATTAAGTTTGACAGAAAAATTGGTTGGACCACCCTTTACAAAATGTAGAAAAGTTAAAAAATATTGTAGCCCTAGCCCTGATTGCAATTAATCCCAATGTTTAGTAAGCAAAAACCGTATTTAGTACTCATAGTATTTCAAAAATGTATTTTATGTTCTTATTAAACAAATATTTGACAAGCAATTATAAAAATAAAGAAGATAGTTGTAGATGAATGGAATGGAATAATATCTATTTATAAAACGTAATTTTTTTGTATAAATAAAATTTTTTTATTCTTTATTCTCATCGATTAATCGAATAATTTTTTATATTTAATCATTTGATCGAACGAACATTAACAAATATTTGAATTATTCGAACAACGTTGAAAGGCGGATAATTGACAACTCTAGTCCCCATACAAGCATCTTTCCGAAAAAAAGTCTTTGTGATTAACCATCTTTTTTTTATTAGTATTTGGATTAAATTTGGTCTAAACTTATTTTATTACAATCTGAATCATCCAGCCTAATTTAATTAAATACAGAGTTGGGAATTTTCGAAAAGTCGCACAAAAATTCGTTTTATAAAAATAAAGTCGCACAAAAAAGTCTTTTGAGAAAGTAAAATTCGCACATCTTGTTTTTACCTTTTTTAATAAAAAAAAAAATAACCAAAAAAATCAATAAAAACAAAACAGTCAGTTTTTGGATTTTCAGAACCCTTTTTATACCCTCCACCACAATTAGTTGTGAAGAGGGTATATTCAGTTTGTCATTCCGTGTGAAACTTTTTTACTATTCATCTCAGACCCTATAAAGTATATATATTCTGGGTCCTTGAGTAATTTTAAGTCGATTTAGCCATGTCCGTCTGTCTGTCCGTCTGTCCGTCTGTCCGTCTGTCCGTCTGTTGAAAACACGCTCACTTTCGAAAAACTCAAAAGAAATCAACAAGCTTGGTGTCAAATTGCTTGTAGTTATCCTAAGCAGTTTGGGATTGAAATTCAGCAAAATCGGTTCAATAGGATCTGAGCTATGAATCAAAATGTGGAACCACCACCTAAAAAAAATTGATAATTTTGTTACAAAAACAAACATAAATGGTGGAAAAATGCACAGAATGATATAAGATTTCGCAACAATTCGTTTTATTCAACTGGAAATCACGCTGTGAAATTTCGTGAAGATCCGTCAATAATTTACCCTAGGCCCCATATAAGCCCTACTCCCGGAAAACAGTATATTAAGCCTAAAACCCTAACTAACAATGCTATCATTACAAATTTTGGTAAGTCACAGTTACATAGGACTAGAAATGAAACTGTTAAGTTTCGTGAAGATCGGTCCATAATTTACCATAGGCCCCATATAAAACCTACTTCCGGAAAACAACTTAGTACGCCTAAAAACGTAAAAAATAATGCTATCATAACAAAATTTGGTACATCGAAGTTTTATTGGACAAGAAATAAAATTGTGTTATTTCGTGAATATCGGTCCATTACTTACCCTGGGCCCCATATAAACCTTACTCCCGGAAAACAGTTTAGTACGCCTAAATCCGTAAAAAATAATGCTATAATAACAAAATTTGGTACATCAAAGTTTTATAGGACAGGAAATAAAACTGGGTAATTTCGTGAAGATCGGTCCATAATTTACCCTGGGCCCCATATAAACCCTACTTCCGGAAAACAGTTTAGTACGCCTAAAACCGTAAAAAATAACGCTAGCGTAACAAAATTTGGTACGTCACAGTGTTTTAGGACAAGAAATAACACTGTGAAATTTCGTGACGATCGGTCCATAATTTACCTTGGGCTCCATATAAACCCTACTACCGGAAAACAGTTTAGTACGCCTAAAACCGTAAAAAATAATGCAATCATAACAAATTTGGGCTCGTCAAGTTTTATAGGACTATAAATGATACTGTGAAATTTCGTGAAGATCGGTACATAATTTACCCTAGGCCCCATAGAAACCCTACTCCCGAAAACAGTTCAGTACACCTAAAACCATAATTAATAATGCTATCATAACAGAAATTGGTACGTCACAGTTTTAAAGGACTAGAAATGACGCTGTGAAATTTCGTGATGATCGGTCCATAATTTACCCTAGGCCCCATATAAACCCTTCTACCGGAAAACAGTTTGGTTGCCTTAAACCATAATTAATAACAAATCGTCACAGTTTAAGATAATAATAACATCATACAGACATTACTCCTTAAACATTCGAACTGTCGGTGGAGGGTATCAAAGATTCGGCACAGCCGAATATATCACTCTAACTTGTTTATATTATTAATGTGGTTTTTTCTATATCGCTGAAGATGATTGTTTTACTTTACTAAAAGCTGTTTACTTCAGCCATGCATTTCGAACAATATTTTTGCCCGGACAAAAATTTTTTTTATATTGAGTTTGACGGCTTAGAGAGAGAGAGCGAAATTATTTTGTTCGGCAAGTTTTTTCTCGAGTTGGTTTAATTGTTGTTTAGAACAAAATAAACTGAGTTGCCACTTTTCAATTTTTACATAACAGTCGAAATTATTGTTTTTTGCTAAATAATTAAATATAAAAAAAAATAATAAAATTAAAAATAATAAAATCACTTTCCTTTTTTCGTAAATTGTCATTTACACACTTTTAAAAAACAGTTAAAAAGAAGTGGTTTGCTAGTTGTGCTGCCATTTTGTATAATTGTTTTCATCTTTTAAGCATATGGTAGCTTTGTTTTTCCGGACAAATTTTCCGAAATGGGCGAATCGTCTTGCAGAACACTCTCAGTAAAAAAATTATTCTCCGGACAAAAAAAATATTCGGAATGCATGGATGAATCCACTTTTAATGCCGAATTGTTCTGTTTTATTGTTTTTAAAGTAGGTATTTAAATATACCGGTAATGCCGATTTCTTATTAAAATCTTCTTTCACCGCCTTTTGCAATGTCAGTTTATGCAATTTTTGCAAAGAAAGATAAGCTTCACATCTGCACACTTTTACCCAAAATAAATAAGAAGAAATAGTCGTATTGCGAATTTGCAATAAATTTATTTCTTTGTCATACACGCAAAGAAAAAACATGGTTGATGCAACCACAATCGCAAACTATCATTAATGTTTGTGGTTATGATTGTGTCAAACTCGTCTTAAGTAAAAATATATGTCAAACATAATGAAAATAGATTGTTATTGTCTCAAAAAAAAAAAAAAAAAAAAAAAAATAAATAAAATAAAATAAAAAAAAAATAAATAAAATATTTAAACAAATACAAAAGAAATAATTTAAACTTAAAACAACAAAATATTTACATAGACCAAAAATTTTACATATTGAACTAAAAATGCAAATTCCAAAAAAAAGAAACAAAATAAACACAAAACATAACTGAAAATATTAAAAAAAAAAAAAAAAACACAACACTTAAGAAGAAAAAACAATAACAACATTCACTTAAAAACTGTTGCTTCAATTGGAAAAAAAAAAAATAAAACAAACAACAAAAACAATAAAACACATTTCAACTCTTTTAAAAATCAAATTTACAATAACAACTAAACAAGTGCACAATCATCTACATAAATAACCCACAACACACATCAAATACACAACCACACAATATCAGGATACATTTACACCTCGATATACGCGATTAACAATATAGTTTTTTGGCAATGACCAAACGAGGGGCTTTTATGTCCCCGTTTACAGTGCCATTGCTGTTCACTTTTCCCATACCATTCTTCTACGAAATTTAATTGGCATCATGCCAGATTGCTGTTGGTTACTTAATGACAAAGGTATAACACTGGCCATTGAGTAACTTTCTCAACAGCGGTTTGGTATTTTTGTCACGTTTATTATCGTAGGGAGTATTGCCTTGAATCTTCTTAATTTGTAATGACAGGTAGATTTCGCATAGACTTCTGCAATATACGCGGATTGAGAGCGAATTATTTCTCTTTATATGCTCACATTCGCTTCCATCGGCCGGATGTTTTCGCCTTATGTGAAACCCAGGTGTGTGGGGATGCTGATCCACAGGATTTTCCCATACCTGGGTATCAACTTCTATCCCTTTTTTCTCTTCATAGGGGCCTTGCGATGTACATTCGCAACGATGTTGTGTACCAGTACCAGCAACATCTTACATGTGGTGATGCGGAATTTAGTTCCCTCTGGGTTAAATTCCAGATCAGGACACACATGTTGCATTTCGGATTTCTGTATAGAAGTCCAAACATGGAAACGGTGGCTTCTCTTAATGGCTTTGACGCCCTTTCCGATACCATTTCTAGAATCCTGGAAAGTTGTCCGAACAGTGAAATTGTAGTTGCTGGCGATTTTAATGTTCATAACTGTTCCTGGCTTCGCCATTCGAGCCATACAACTCCCGTGGGCCAATACGTTGAGTTATTCGCCGCGCATAACCACTTAGCGCAACTAGTAAATGAGCCAACACACAATTCGTGTGTTGTAGGGCAATCTCGGAATACTCTTGACCTTTTTCTCACTTCTCACCCTGAAAAGTACGAAGTGAGAACACTCGATCCTCTCGGGAATTCGGATCACAATACCATTTCTGCTTACTTTTCATATTCGGCACTTCGTAGCGTCTCGAAAACAGCCCCGAAACGCTCGATTTTTATTTATGAAAAGGCTCGTTGGGCCGAGCTTAACGAATTTTACCGGCATTTCAACTGGAAACTTTGTTTCCTTGACGATAATGTTGATGCCGCTGCAAAAATGGTCGTAAATGTCATTTTGCTTGGAATGAAACTTTTTATTCCCTCGAAGCAAATTTCGGTTAAACCAAAACTTAAGTGTTGGTTTAACCAGACGTGCAAAAATTGAGTCAGATCCAGAGAGGAGGCGTTTAGTAGTTGGCGTTTGAATAAAAACGCAACTACTGATCAGCTACGAAAGAGGGCAAGATCTGAGTGTGCCAAAGTACTTAGACGGGAAAAATTTCTACACGAACAGCGTCTTCGTGCTAAGGTCCTTGCTGCTCCTCGGGGCAGTAAGACCTTTTGGTCCTTCGTTAAAAGAGTAAGGGACAGTGCTAGTTCTTCTATCCCAACGCTTTTAAAGGACGACCAAATATTTACTGACCCGATTGATAAAGCTAACCTCTTGGCTGAACTGTTTGCAAGTAATTCGTTCTTGCCGGAAAGCAATCAATCACTGCCCGTTGTCGAAAGAGTATCATGTACTATGCCCAAGATATTTTTCCGATCACGCGCAGTCAAAAGGGTTCTTTCGGATCTTAACGTAAACAAGTCACCGGGGCCGGATGGCATATCAGCACTGGTATTGAAACAGTGCTGTTCGACGTTAGCTCGTCCATTGGCCGACCTTTTCAGCTCTTCGTACCGTGCGGGAATCTTTCCCTCTTGCTGGAAGGTGGCTAATGTTCAGCCAATCCCCAAGAAGGGTGAGGCTACTAACCCTGATAATTACCGCCCAATCGCAATTTGCTCTTCGCTCTCGAAGGTGATGGAGAGCATGGTTAATTACCATCTTGTGAAGTATCTGGAGACAAATTCACTTCTCAGTGACAGACAGTATGGTTTTCGTGGTAGCCGATCTACAGGAGACCTGTTAGCGTTTCTTTCAGAACGTTGGAGTCGGTCCATTCACCGCTTTGGTGAATGCAAAGTGGTTGCTCTGGATATTTCCAAGGCGTTTGATCGGGTGTAGCATGGTGCGCTTGTGTCAAAGCTTATTGCTTTTGGTGTCGGTAATGATTTCTCTCGATTTATATCGAGTTTCCTCAGTGATCGCACTATACGTGTTGTTATAGATGGGATTGCATCAAACGAGTTTCAGGTAAATTCAGGGGTACCGCAAGGTTCTGTCCTTTCTCCTACGCTATTTCTTATATTTCTTAATGACCTTCTTGGTCATACTTCAAATCCTATCTACTCTTTTGCAGATGACAGCAACATTTGTCATTCATATTCCTTCGATCATAGGCCAAGCCTTGTTGAGATTGGGGGCAAAAGGCAAAATATGAATGACACTCTTAATCAGGACCTAGCTGCAATCTCTGAGTGGGGTCAAGTGAATAGGGTCGAATTTAATGCACGCAAGACCCAATGTTGTATGTTGACCCACAGACGGGCCGTGGGACCAACTATGTCATCTGTATTAATGGGTGGCATTGATATTAAGGAATCGGATACTCTTGATGTTCTGGGCATGAGAATACAGTGCGATGTCCGCTGGAATAAACACGTTTTCAAAGTGTCGAAAGAGGCATTCAAGTGTTTAGGTTTTTTAAAACGGTGCAAGAATTACTTCACTTCCTCCGATCTCCTTACTATCTAGACCACCTATATCCGACCGAAGATGGAATACAACTTCCATATATGGGCAGGGGCTTCAAAGTCTATTTTGAACCTTCTGGACCGTGTACAAAGGAGGGCGGTGAAGCTCATCAATGACAGTAGGGTATCCAACTCTATTGACTCATTGGGGCATCGTCGGAATGTGGGTTGTGTGACACTTTTCTATCGATATTACCATGGGAGGTGTTCCACTGAGAGAAGTGAACTTATTCCACCCGCCCGAGTATTTCTTCGTAATACTCGCTCATCCAGTGGATCACATCCGTTTGTAGTCGATTGTCCTGTGTTTCGCACAACGCATTATAGAGAAAATTCGTTTTTCAGTCGAACTATCCGTATGTGGAATAAACTTCCCGCAGAGGTCTTTCCCGGTACTTATAATTTATTAAGATTCAAGTCAAATGTCCACAAACACTATTCCCTCTTTCCTCCTTCCCAAACCTTATTTTCATGATCAACACAATGCACTGCATATATAGGGGGCATCCCCTGAGTGTTGGTTTATCGTTAAAAAAAAAAAAACATATTATTATGTTTAGAAGAAAAACGCAAACGATCTTTTAAATCATGTTCCTATACTTCCTAACACCATGTAACATGTCTATTACAACATGTTATATGGTTTTCGCAATAAAACCAAATACAATTTTATTTCATAAAAGATATTTTTTATTAATACATTTATGTTCACATTCTTTGTATTCTATCTAAAATTAATAAAATAAAATTAAATACATACAATTATGTGTGTGTTTTAATTTAAAAATGTTATATTTCGTTTTTGTGGTACAAATATATTTAATAAAATCAGCATATGTTTGCCTTGATGACTTCTTTTTGAAAATTCCTTGTTGATTTACTTCTGCACGCAATCACACTTTTTAATATATTTTATGCCGTGCACTTAAGAACGTTTAATAACTTATATCGCTTGGAAGGCAGAATGACCTTTTTCTCCCCGAAAAACATTTTAGTTATTTTATTTTCATTCACGCGACCCGATGAACTGACGCTCGCGGACGGAAAATAAACACACACTGTTTGTTTAAACATTATGATTATACTGATATAGTTGAAAATAAATATTTTAGTAGCAAACATTTCGTATAATTCAATATGTTTAGCTAGACCAGAGTATCATTTTTAGGTGTAAGACACCATATACTATTATTATAGCGAATTAAAAAATGTAAAGGACAAAAATTCTTTTTTCTAGTTATATTAGGACTATAATAAATTTATTGGGGTAAACATATTGGGCAAATATGAACAAAAATGGTCGTAGTGACCACCCATTAATCATGTTTTTTCTCTGCGTGTATGCCAGCGAATGCGAACAATTCAGTACCACTTGATAATGGTTAGTGTTAGTTTACAACTATTTTAGTAAATAAAGTTACTTTTAACCTTAATAATTGTTTTTTTTTTCTTTTTTGTATTTTATAACATTTAAAATAAATGTACAAAATAGTTTTTAGTTGTGTTTTTGTTAACGCTTAATTTTTTAACATTTTTTTTAACTTTCACACTATTTCTCTCTCTTTGTACAAACAGCAAACAGCTTTCTCAATTATAATAGATGTTGGTTATTCATTGTTTTTGTGTTTCATACGAGGAATTAAGTCAGGGAATTTTAAAATTCTTCTTGTTGGCCTAAATTCTTCTTAGTTGTCGTACTACGCTCACTCTTTGACAATAATGATCAGTACTCTGACAAATCGTCATGACTAGATTCACGCTTGAACCATGATACCAAATTATCTAAATTAGTCATTGGAACAACGACACAGTTTAAAAATGTTTATGTGTAGCTGTGGACTTATTTTATGTGCACTGGAAGAAAAGTTTGTGTTTCATGTTTAAAAAAATATTTTTGTATGTTTATAAATAATTTAAGAAAAAAAATTTTTAATATTTTTTAATAATTATTAAAATTGTTATTGATAATCTTTCATTCTTGACCGTGGCCGGGGCTCGAACCCTGGCCGGAAGGTTACCATGACATGTTTCGATCGCAACCACTCGATCTCTTTAGATGGATTTGCCGTCTTACACTCGCAGCCATCGACGACTGCTGATGTCAATTGTCAAACATCAATCCTTAAACCAAATTGTATTTTAACCTTTAATAGATCAAAATTTGCTTTTCTGAATGATTATCCATGTTAATTGATTTTACATGTGTTTTCCTAACTTCTGTTTTCTCGTACTTTTTGTCGAGAATTCTTCTTGAAGTCCAAAGTACATTTTTTGCTTTCTTTTTTCTGTTGCTTTTTTTGATTTCTGATCCATACAAGCCTTTCATCTTCTTTAAATATATTTAATAATAAAAAAAACTTTTGTATCCCAATCTACCTTCCATATTTAACTATTTAAAGTGCTGAAAAAGTGATACATTACATACAGCTTCTTAGTTAAAATCTCATATACAGCGGCTTGAATATGTGCTTGAAGTTTAATTTATTATAAAAAACAGCGAGGACGCACAGTGCTATGTCTGCATATAGTGAATCGGCAAAACAAGACTAGTTATCGTAGAAAGATGAACTTCCGAATACTGATACTTTGTATCTTGGTTAAGAAAAATTTTAACTTTGAGAAAAATCGGTTTAAGGATATGCCTCCCATACATCCTGAAATAAAGAACTTTATTTTTAGCTACATGCAATTTTACATTTCAGCGCCGTTGTACATTTTGGTGCATTCGGTGCAAGGACATGCCTATCTTTTTTAAAGAACTAAATTTTAACTGCATTTATGATTAGAATACACTAAAAATAAATAAGTGTTACGAAAGTAATCAGTTAAAGCTTTGTTGTAAATATGATTTTTTTTCCTCTGCTTTTGGAAGAATACCAGCAGCATCTGCTATAAGCAACAGCACCTAGGGTGAAACATCGCTGGCCGAACATCCGCTTCTATGTGCAGTTCTGCCTCCCAGCGATTTTTGGTATAAGCTACAGCCACGATCTGATTTTCAAAAGCACACCTTCGAAGGAAAAGCACTCGCCGCACAAGAGCATTATCTTGGGAAAAACACATCTCATAAGATTATTAAAAACCAACGCAATGCGTCCTTTACCAACATAACAACGCAGACCCATCTTCAACCGTAGTACCTCTTGCCCGCTTTACTTCTCATTTCACAGTCCTTCAACCCTACACTTTACTAAAAAGTCTGCCAGAACTTCACCACAAACAGCATTAACACCTTAACTTTTTGGGCAACTCATAAAATATGCTCCGCAGAGAACTAAGACTTATTACAAAGACAAATCTCCCTAAGAGAATATGCCGCCGGGGGCCACTGCCAGCAGTCAGTTCGATGCCGTGTCACCGGGGGATATTGAACGCCATGACACCAGAATGAGAAAGTACTGTGGTGAAACGCCGGACTCAAGAAACCAAAGGACTTCAAGGCCCAGTCATTTCAAATGTTGATCCCAGGTATCTGATTTGCATGGGAGGATGAAATACCAAAAGGTAAAATATCCCTGATATGGTAACAAGGTTTATTAAATTTAGCTAATATTTTCCCCAAATATTTGTTTGGTACCTGGAATCTAAATGAACCTATTTTTTCTTCTAGCTGTTAAAAAAATGCTTTCTTTTAGTACAGTTATATATCGTTATCATTTGTTGGGTGTATCAAAGATTTGGAAATGCACTTGATTTAAAACAACTGAGTGATCGAAATAATCATTTATTAATAGTGATTTTGTTTTTAATTGTTATAATTATTTAAGTATAATTTTGATTAAAATATTTTGCATTTAATAACAATTTTGAGGTTTTTCTGCGTACTTGTTTTAATATTTCGAGGATATATATAAATGTGTAAAATATTTAGATGCACAAAATGTGTCACTGGCTAAATTTTTGATTATAACGTTTTAATTTTAAAATAAACATAAAAATATTTTATTCTTAACATGGTTGAATTAAAAAACTTTCGGTCAATAATAATTTTAATATTTTTATTTATGAGCTTTGAACAATTAGCATTTTCATTAGTTGTAAAATTTACCAATTTCAAATGTCTTGCATACGATAAACCTTTTGCCGATATTCCAAAATGTTATTTAAAAGCACTGGCCAGGGACAAAGTCAGTTTAAATTTACATGTAAGATTACATCAAGTACCAGTCAATAATGTATCGGTAAGTAAAGCTAATATTCTCATATCCTGCAAATAATATTGGACTACCTGATATATTTTGATCAAATGGACTACTCCCTGGACTGGTCCAATGCAATGCAAGCATGGAACATGTCATTGTTAAAAAGTGTTTATAGTGAGACGACATGTCTTCGTTTTTAACATGTTTACGTTTTTAAACGACTTCAAAACTAATTCTCTTGAATAAACCATGGAGTAGTTTTAAGACTACTCCTTTGTAATCCAAAGCTGGGTTATATGGTCCTGCTCTAGGACATCGTAACGTTAAATATACCATGTTTTGCCCACATGTCTGGGTTACTTTTGAAGTAGTCTTAGGACTTATAAAACAGTGCAAGTTAAACTCTCTTTTTGGCTTAAAATGTGTTTAAACCAGCAAATCTTTAATTTAGTAAACATTTAAACCATCTCTTAACGCATCAAATTGGGCGTTTAAACTACCAATACAAGCCATATGAATTTGACAACATTTATCGTAGTGCTGTCACATTGTTATTCTTTGCACTACATATAATGTATTGTGCACTAATTTACAGCTGTTAAGTTTAAACTATAAATAAATTTAAGTTTTGTTCAACTAAACCAACGTTTAAACATTCGTTGATTTATTAGTTATTAGTCCCTTGTGGGCTACATTTTACATGCGTATTGCGACTAGTCCTACTATTTGCAGGGTATGTGTGTATATACATATGAACTAATTAATAAATCTGTATATGTTTTTCCAGTTTACAGGGACATTTTTTCACAAAGTTTCTTCGCAATCTTACCGACCATTTCTATATAATAATTCTGTTGATTTTTGTAAATTTTTAAAAAATCCACACCGTTTTCTCTTCTGGAAAATTGTTTATGATATAATTAAGCCAGCCTCCAATATTAATCACACCTGTCCCTATAATGTAAGTAACATGACTTTTAATCTATTATTCAGAGATTGTGAATTGTCTAATTGTGCTTTAAATTCTAGCATGATATAATTGTTAAAAATCTTATATTACGTAGCAACAATTTGCAAATGACTCCATTTCCATCTGGAGAGTACCTGGTTGTATTACGTGTCATGGCCTATAACAATTTAAAGGCCGAAATACGATGTTATTTTTCTTTACAGGAGTAATATAAAATATTTCTTGCAATTTAAGTGAATGGATTTTAATATATTAAACTATTAGCACTCTTAACGTATTTATTACTTAATCACCCCTATTATGTAAGTCGTCGTCAACGTCGACAATAATTTAAATTGTTGTCACATCCAGTCGACTACTACATCACTTCGAAGTTAATTTGGTATTTTATTAGAATGTTGTGTCGACGTCGACTAGTTATCGAAAATTTGTAAAAAAAAAATCCCAACTCGAATTTTTTTAAAAAATTTTCTTTAGCTTCACTTCGGAAAATCAAATCTTGTAACGTTAATTTAACCGCCCGACTCTACTCAAGGCAAATTAATGAAACTTTGCAGGCATACATATTCCCGATGACAATACACGAATACATGGGCGTAACCTGGATAAAATATAGGGGGGAGGCGTGGGGCAAAATTTTTTTTTTGGTAAAATGCTTTTTTGACTGCCATTTTACTGAATGCAAATGGATGAAACTTTGCAGGCATGCATATTCCCGATGACAATAAACGAATACATGGGCGTAGCCAGGATAAATCTAGGGGGGGGGGGGGAATTTTTAAAACCTTTTCTTTAGCTTCACTTCGGAAAATAAAATCTTGTAACGTTAATTTAACCGCCTTATACTCAATGCAAATGGATGAAACTTTACAGGCATAGATATTCCCGATGACAGTACACGAATGCATGGGCTTAGCCAGGAAAAAATCTAGGGGGAGGCAAAATTTTTTTTAAATGTTATTTTTTAAGAAAAGCGTTTCTTAAAAAATTTTTTTTAACGTTCTTATTTTGTTCTTCATCAATATTTCTTACTGTTTAACGCTATTTATGCTATTTTCCGACATATTTTTTTAACCGATTTAGCTTTTTCAGGTTAAGTGTAAGGTTTGTTTCCAATTGAGAATTTATTCGCGAATTTTTTCCATGTTTTCGATAAGAGATATTTGGTTATAAGTTTAACAGTTTTATTTTGTTAAATATCTTTAGTTTTTCTAAAATCTTTATGGATGAAGTTTTCTGATGATCTGGCCTAAGCAACCAGTGAAATGCGCATAGGAATAGATTATCCCATCAACAATAAATTTTAAGTGTTTTTATCAAGAATAAAAACTGGGAATTAAGAACGAATAACAAAATCTTTTGATATTTTTACTGTAAGTTGTCTGATTCTTTAAAGCTTTAACGTTTATTTATAAATATAAGACTTTTATATCATGCCGCTGTTAGATGTTTCGCGAATTCGCACTATTTTTGCTCATTTTGTTTTTTTTTAGCCGATTTCAAATCAATTTAAGGGTTTGTTTCCAAGTTTGCAATTTTCGCGAATTTTAGCCATGTTTGCGATTGAAGCAATTTTTCCCATACATTTTCTGATTCTTTACAGCTTTAACGATTTTTAATAAATATAAGACTTTGCTATCATGTCGCTGTTAGCAAAATTTTGCAAATTTTCGCTACTTTTGGCAAACTTTTTCGAATTTTCGCGTTAAATTTACTAATAAAGTTTGTGCCCATAACCTCTTTTAAATTTGCATTTTTTTATTTTAAACGTGTTCAATAAGTATGTTTACATTTCATTCAAAATTCTTTAACTTTCATTTGAGGCGTCGCAAAATTTCCTGTTGACTAAGACAGGGACAATTCAACTCGACGTCGACTTAAAGGCGCCTAAGAAAATATCAACTGACTGTCAATAGTAATCGATTATTGTCAATAAAGACTCAGAAAATACCATTACTGTTCAGGTGCCGTCGACTTATGTCTATTTTTATGACATTTAAGCAAACTACAATACAAGACCTTTAAAGATCACAGAATCAAATGATTCTAAGTCTTTTATCGGAAAATTAACTGTCCAAGAATATGTTTATTGCATTAAAATGGTTTGAGACAGTATAAATGTGAACAGTTTAAATTTCTTAAGAGTAAAGATATTGTTTTAATGTTCATTTCAAAGACTCATCTTACCAATAAATATAAATTTTATATTTCAGGTTATTTTTTTCAATTTTACCAACCTTCCTGACTGCAGAACAACTTTAAGCCCTAGCTGAATTCTCGATGGAGTTTATGCTAGCCACATCCAGTGTTTAAATAGCTGCGGTCGATAGCAAGAACTGTCCAACAAAAAACAAACATTTGTTTGCAACTTTACGCTTTTTGAGTTGGTTTAACAGCGACTGTTTACAGTTAATGCATCAGAAGTTAAAGCAACAGTTTTTTTTTTGCCAATGACAAATAAAGAAGTGGAAGAAATTACAGTTTTTCTACTTTGACTACATTTTTTAAACGCTAGCGACATCCATTCTTCTTGAATGCTTTGATAACAGTTTAATTTTAAGCTCTGTTTATTGTCCTCTGAGATTTTTAATGGACTTAAATAATTTTGAATAATTCTTAAACTCTCTAGGAGATAGTTTGCTAGCATGTGGCAACTGAAACCCAAAACTCACCTATTGGAGTGAGTTCTCGTCTAATAAACCTGTAAAATATCTCAAAACTAGTCTTGATTTCGTATCCCCTGAACGTACATCCTACTGGCGGACGGATCCTTAACAATATCGGGATCTAATCGACTTTGCTGTAATTAGAAGCATAAATCGAAGCTCAATATCTACAGATATATTACTTGATTTATCTTTTGACCATTCCCCAGTTATTGTTACATATTTGGGGAGAATGAGAAAATCAAGCTCAGTATTTATTACTATACCTTTTAACCAGGGTTGCAGTCGAAGCCAAAAACTGTCGAACAAAAACGAAAATTTGTGTGCGACTTTTCGCTTTTTGAGTTGGTTTGACAGCGACTGGTTATATTTAATGGATCAGAAGTAAAAGCAACAGTATTTTTTTTTTTCTCCAATGACAAATGAAGAAGAAATTGCAGTTTTTCTACTTTGAATGCAGTTTTTTAACCTGATAGCCCAATAAATGATTTTTGATTGTTGTTAAATATAAATAAAGCAACAAACTGGTTGCTGTATTGATGATTATTCTTTTAGGGTGTTTGGAGTAGAAATTAATAATATGACTTGAGGCAGTTGGTTTTTGGTACCAGTCAATTTTGAGTAAACCATTTCTCCTTACCACAATTGTGTCTAGATTTGATAACGTTTTATTGCACTCTTCCTCAATAGCAAACTTAATACTTAATACATCAATACAGCAAATAATTTAATAAGAAGGGTGTTATCCATAAGTAATACAGAGTTCCACAAAAACAACTTTAAGAAGATCAGAAAAATACTTAGTCTGTGTTCATACGGCTCATGTCTTATTGACATGATTGCTACTTTATAGGCGAGAGGGACGAGGGGAAAAGAAACGAGAACACAGATACATGTACTGTCTTTAAGTTTAGCTTTTTCATTCGTTGTTTAATTTTGTTATTGTTTTCAATATCAAAAAAGCACACATGCATACGCACGACTATACAAAATAAAATACATGTCGTCAACATGACATGAATCATTTTAACGCAAATTCATGTTCAAAGAAGAAAAAGGAAGAATCTTGTCAATAAGACAAGAGCCGTATGAACTCTCAGACTTAGCGACAACAATTTTCCGGCTAATCTAATTAATAAATTATTTTTTGATTATTAAAAATACAAAACAAAGAAGTTGTTCACCAACTACCAAAAATATATAAATCACTTATATTTGTTCCAGGGTTATCTGAGAGATTTGAAAAATCTAAATTATTTAATAATGAACTGTACGCAATGGCCCATAAATCTAGTAACACATTGGCAAAATTATACAGTAAAACCAAAGATAAAATAGATAAATCAAACGCTATTTATAAAATACCATGCAATGGCGGCGAATTTGGAATATGTGACAAGGTTTATATAGGTACCACTATAAACTAACTTAAAACCCGAATTTCAGCATACAAATCAGATATAAAATTACGAAATAAAATTCCAACACAAAAAACCGCACTGTTAACCCACTGTGCACAAACAAAGCACTCTCCTGATTTTGACAATGTACAAATACTACAGAGTGAAACTAATTACAAAAGACGTTTCACATTGGTAATGTTACATATTATTAAAACAAAAACAATGATGAAGTTTAAAGCCGATGAGCCGATGTTGATGAGAGTTCTGCGATAGTATACAGACATCTAATTAACAAGCAAACATAGTGCAATATTTATTTATTTTTAGCTCAGTTCATAATTAGACGATATTGACACAACATAATAACAATTAATTTAAATTTTTTCTGTTTTTGTACGTTAATAATTTTTTCTATGTAAAAGTTTTTTATTGTTTTTGTATACATGCGTGTTTAAAAAAATTTGTACTTATACATTTATTTGTTCTTTTTGTTACTTCTAATTTCTAGATTATAGCCCAGAAGATGTTTTTCAATGAAAAACGAAATATTGGCAAATTAAATATTATAAAATTTAAATAATTAACAATAAAACCAGAACCTCGAGCTCAAAAGAAAAAAAAGTTATTTTATTAATACATTATAAAGGTCGATTTAAGCACAATATAAGATTTAAAGCAACAAACTGTTAATTTTTTTCATTCTTACATACCCTTTTTATTTTTTTATTCTTGTTATACATTTTTTGCACAATATTACCCACTCAATAGAAGAAAATTGAATGAAAACACTTGTTGTTTTGACGAAGACACACAAGAGAATGAGATGCTAAATGAAAGTTAATTTTACATTCTAATGCTGGGTATACACAGTGCCATCTACATGCAATCTGTTTTAATGCAACCTCAAAATATCAAAGAGTTTTGATGTTGATGCAATCTAGAATGAATGAAAATGAATTTAATTCACTAGATTGCGTAAATGCGTTGCGTAGTGTGTACCCAGCATAAGTGTTGCTGTAAAGTGGAAAAAATAGCGTCCCTTAACAGGCACCTTATGCACTAATGGGTTAATTGTGAATAAAATCAACCTTTATTTAACGATGGTTATGAAATATAGTTTTTTTTTATTTAGAAAATATGCAGTTTTGAGAAAATGTTATAAAAATAGTAAGCTTTCTCCATTTTCAATGGTTTTACAAGTTAAAAAAAATCTAATTTTGCCAAAAAAAGAATAAAATTTTAATTTGCATGCATAAAAGACAGTTTTATTTCAAGTGCTGTAACGTGTCTGGTAATCAAATTGGATAAGCCTTTCCTAAGTTATGATAAAATCCGTGGAACAGCCTCTTCCTAAACTCCAAAAATTAAAAAAAGGATTACCCAAAGAATTTAAAATTTCGACAGATTTTGTAGTTAGGCGACCATAACACATCAAAATTGGAACATATTAGGCATATTTAAGGCCGTCAGCGCAAAAGTGGTGGAAGCCTCAATTGTTTCATACCCTGACTTATCTACGCCAAATTGATTAAAACTGCGAAAATAAAATAAGAAACTAGTTCATCCCTTGTTTTACCAATCACTAACAGAAAGCGTTGCAAAAGTTTGTATTGCATTTATTTATTTTTGATCTACTTTTAATACAAAACTAGGCATAAGCCACACAAATATGAAATAAATTTTATGTGGCTTACACCACTTTTGAGCTGACAGCCTCATTTATTGTATAATTTTAAATATTTTTTTAAGACAGGACAAAAAAAGACCCCAGAAAATGAATTACATAGGGTTAATTTTTTCTTCAAAAATATACCATATTTTTTTTTTTTTTTTTTTTTTGTATAAATCCATTTATACCATTTAGCTCAGAAATACTTTACACTGGTTTGACGTAATTACCACTGCTTTTATTCATTTTACATATATTGCACGAACTTTGGGACTTCGAAGACACCTTGAGAAATTTGATGCAGAAAATAAACATACGTAGAGCAGTTTAACTCTCTAAAGTGTCGTTTTAGTTTACTTTTGTGTGAAAGTTAGGAAAATATCTTAAAACTACAGTAAGTCTTAAATTACACTAGGGAAATTTCTTGCCGGACAGACGAAGTTTGATGGCGAGGGGTCGAAAATGTAGAGTGTGTAGTACATGACTATCTGTACTGGACATTTTTTCATTTCTTTTTCTTACTTTTCGTAGTTTACATACAAGTATTAATTTCTGTCTGACTTCTTATGTTTCATATGTAAACGCTTCAGTGGTGCGATTCACTAACTTTTAACGATCCGACAATCGTAATATTTGTCGACATTTATATTCGCTTGCAGTAACGATAGTGTGATTCTGTAACTTTTTTTAACGATAGTACACAGCTGTTTTTTTTGTAACATCTCTGTCTACAAAATGTTAAAAAAAAAACGAAAAGCACAAAAGAGAATAAAATAAAAACATATGAAATTGTTCTTAACCCCCCTTGTTACACATATTTTTTTCATTTAAAATGCACTGAAAAAGGTCTGACCAGACTCATAAGTAAGACGAAGGGTTAATTTGTGGTTTTATATATTTTTTTTTTGTGAATTTTACATTTAGAATTTTATTTTTGTTCTTAATTTGCTTTCTTTTTGCAAATTTTAAATGTATTATTTTGTTTTTGTTCATACATATACATACATATGAATATATCTCTGTATGTATGTAAGCTATTTTAAACATAAAAAACATTTTATCGATAAAATAAACACAAACTAAATTATTGTCGCTAAGATAACGACAAAAAAATTGCTTAAAGTAACAGCTGACTTTAAACGACAGCGAATATCGTTAAAAATTTTACAGAATAGCATATTCGATAAATTTTCGTTATACTTATTTTAACGATTCGATTATCGTTATAAAAGTTAGTGAATCGCACTACAGGTAAGATTAAAAGAGAATTAAAAAAATGTCCGGCAAGAAATGTCCCTAGTGTAAATTGGGACTAAGAGGGTTAATATATTCTTAGAAAAGAAATCATTCTATAGCTGAGTAGTACCCCAGTAAAAACTTCGCCTACAAAATAATGTGTTGAGTAATCAGAAAAACATAAGAGCACTACTTTCAATTCTACTGAAAGAACCAATGAATTTTACAAGGGATGTCCAAAAATGAACGCATTCAAAAGTAAGTCATTATTTTGTTTACCTGCATACATCCACAAAAAAGTAGTTATAGAAGTTGTTATAGGTGTAGTTATAGAACAAAGCTACAAAATAATGAGTTAAAGAAGCTATTCAATTTGAAAAAGTAGGCGAAGTTTTTACTGGGACATTAACTATATTTTTTTGACTTATTCCAAACGCCTTTTCAAAAAATTCAAAATTAAAGGCCCGAAATTTAGAAAACTTTTCAAAAAGCTTTGGCAGGTTTGCTCTACCAGAATTTTAGTTTAATTTCGTGTTGCAAGTATTGAGGCTAGTTTTTTGTTTGTTGCACAGTGTCTTAAAAACGTTTATTTATGGTAGGAAACAAAGAATATGTGACAATAGAAGAAAAGATTAAATCTGGCGTTTCACAGGGCAGTGATGGTAGGCCTATTCTCTACTTAATATAAACATTCGATTTGCCCATATGCGACAAACTAACAAGCTTCACCATTTCTACCGCTATTCCAATTTCACATGTGAACACGCAGGTGGCTTGGCGTCAATTTAGTGTCTGTCTGGTTTAAGCGAAAACTTGTATATTTGGCGAATTCGAGTAAAAGAGTTAAAAATAAAAATGTTACGTTAACACTTAGGGGAGGAAACTGCCCAACTGTAAGACTCAATAATGTAACAATATAAAGGAAATGAGTAAATGGTATAAGAGAAATGGGAACATCCTTAAAGACTAATGCCCGTATTTATAAAATGTTTTAACATTTAGAGATTCCTCTGGTAAAAGATGAGTTTCGCGAATTCATTGCGAAATGTATTATTCAACTGGAAAGCCATTTATCTAACCCCCCCCCCCCCACTAGCTCTTCAAAAATCTTTGCCGTTTAACTCAACGCTTTTGCCGACGGCTGGCAGTTACAATTAAAATAGATACTCATTTTGTTTAAAGTTTCATATTTGAAAATTGACTGCCAGCCGTCGTCAATAGCTGTGAGTGTTAAACGGCAAGATTTCTGAAGAGATAGTGTGGTTTCTATCGAAACATGTCAAAACAACCTGTCCGTGAACGTGGGTTCGATTCCCACGACAGTCAATAATGAAAAATTATCAATTAATTTTAATTCATTTCATGTTGTAAAAATCCTTTCTTCATAAAAATAGTTTAATGAAAATTAAATTTGATGAACTTTATTTAGCCTAATTAAAATATAAAAATTTTAATAAAAACCATAAATAGTTTAACCCATTAAACCCGATTTCGTGGTCCGATTTTGATGAAATTTCACACATTTGATATTATGGGCATTTAAATTGACATTGCGTTTTTTTTTTTTATTTTTATATTTTTACCTGTCAAACCTTGGCCCCTGTAAAAACCAATTTCCGATAACTCTTACCTGAAGTTAGCCAGAATTTTTCGACGACGGCTCCGTTTTTGGGTATTTAAATACCCATCAGCCCTTAATGGGTTAATAACATAATTAATTCAGTTGGAGTTCCATTAAAATCTTTTGATAATTTTAGTTCACCCTTTGCATAAATACACTTAAAACACTTTTTTATTTGAAGTCTCTTTGTTAATTTTAACTTAATATTTACCCAGTAAAAACTTCGCCTACAAAATAATGTGTTGAGTAATCAGGAAAACATAATAGCACTACTTACAATTCTACTGAAAGAACCAATGAATTTTACAAGGGATGTCCCAAAATGAACGCATTCAAAAGTAAGTCATTATTTTTTTACCTGCATACATCCAGAAAAAAGTAGTTATATAAGTTGTTATAGATGTAGTTATAGAACAAAGCTACAAAATAATGAGTTAAAGAAGCTATTCATTTGAAATAGTAGGTGAAGTTTTTACTGGGTAGTATTACTTAGTTATTGTTAATGAAATAAACTTTCTCTGCCGAACTACATATACCCGGCAAATACTTTACTTACAATCCTACTTTTAATGACTTCAAGAATTCATTACTTTGTAGCTTTATTCGCCACTTTTTGGATTATTACCCAGTAAAAACTTCGCCTACAAAATAATGTGTTTAGTAATCAGAAAAACATGAAGGCACTACTTACAATTCTACTGAAAGAACCAATGAATTTTACAAGGCATGTCCCAAAATGAACGCATTTTAAAGTAAAGTCATTATTTTTTTACTTAAATACATCCAGAAAAAAGTAGTTATAGAAGTTGTTATAAATGTAGTTATAGAAGAAAGCTACTAAATAATGAGTTAAAGAAGCTATTCGTTTTTAAAAAGTAAGCGAAGTTTTTACTGGGTAGTTATATCTTAAATACCCAGTAAAAACTTCGCCTAAAAAAAAATGTGTTGAGTAATCAGAAAAACATAAGAGCACTACTTAGAATTCTACTAAAAGAACCAATGAATTTTACAAGGCATGTCCCAAAATGAGCGCATTCAAAGTTAGTTATTATTTATTTTACCTGCATACATCCAGAAAAAAGTAGTTATAGAAGTTGTTATAGATGAATGATAGAACAAAGCTACAAAATAATGAGTTAAAGAAGCTATTCATTTTAAAAAAGTAGGCGAAGTTTTTACTGGGTACCCAGTAAAAAAAATAATGACTTACTTTTGAATGCGTTCATTTTGGGACATTCCTTGTAAAATTCATTGGTTCTTTCAGTAGAATTGTAAGTAGTGCTCTTATGTTTTTCTGATTACTCAACACATTATTTTGTAGGCGAAGTTTTTAACAATAATTTTGATGTTAAATCCATGGAAAATCTAAAAATCAATCAAATGTATGTAACTATATACATAAATGTGCTCCAAAATTACCCTCACAGTATATTTTTGTTATTAGAACACTAGTTGTTATATCGATCTAATGTAAACGATGTATTTTAGACAACATAACATTTACATTTACGCATTTGTATTACAGTGTTAGAGTTATAAATGATTTTGTGCAGCTTCTTATTAAATGTTTTCTTACAATTCGAAAAATTTATTATTGTGTACACTTTCATGCATATTAGAGCAATTTAGTTTACTGTATTTTAGCATTTTTGAATTAATTTGCAATAACTTATTATACTCTTCACCACAGGTGGTGAATAGGGTATATATAAGTTTGTCATTCCGTTTGTAATTTCTATAATATTGATGTTAGACCCTATGAAGTATATATATTCTGGTTCCATATGAGGAGCGAAGTTGATTTAACGATGTCCGTCTGTCCATCTGTCCGTTGAAATAGATTTTCCGAAGACTCCATATATAATGGGGGCCAGGTTATTATACATTTATGTCACATATGGTCCGGAATTGTTTGCTATTGCAATTCAGCAAGATCGGTCCACAAATGGCTGAGATATGAGTAAAAAACCACGACTGCCTCAAATTTTTCCTTTAAAGGTCCAATTAGACGTGATATTATCATACCAACACTGTATTACCAAAACGACATAAACATACGGTCATACAGTGGCTAAGGTAATACAATATTGGTAATGTGGTTTTTTTGTTGTTTTTTTTATACCCTTCACTACAAGTGGTGGATTTTATTTGTAATGTGTTTAATTTTACGCATACACATACACATTAATGCATGTATATGATATGCCGCTCAAATTAAGAAACAAACTCATAGACTCAATATATTTTAATTTAACGCTTCTTCAGCAAAATCATTCGTAGCCGAGTTGTTAAGTTCTCTCCCGAGACTGAAGATATTGCCGGTTCGAATCCCAAAAATAATTTTTTTTATTTAATTTTTTTATGTTCTAAAAAACGATTTTTAGGTTATAAAACGAATTTCAAACATCATATACTTACATATATAAATTTTTTGTTTGTTTATATTCTTCGGCATGACGAAATGAAAGTTGCACAGAAAAAATTTTTCAAAATTTTTCACTAATTAATGCATTAATCAAAAATAAAATCAGTTTTAATTAAAAATTTAATGAAGTGAATTAAAAGTTTAATCAAGTTAATTAAACGTTTAATCAAGTAAATAAAATGTTTAATTGATACTATTAATTTGTTTACTGGTGCAAATTTAATTAATTTTTTAATTAACATCACAAATTTTTTAAATTGAAATCTATTTTTATTTTTTTCTGTGTGGCGTGGCTCAATTAATATTAATATAATAATATTAATACCTTTCTAAAGAACGTTATTTATGTATATAACTTTTTGTTCTTATCTCATCATGGTGAAGGGTATATAAGAATCGACATAGCCGAATATAACACTCTTACTTGTTTTTGGCATCTTTTCTATATATTTTTATAAAATTTTTAAGTATAAAAAAACATATTATTTTTTAGGTTATAATAGGCCAAATTATAAAGGATTACTTTTGGGACATCTCGAACAAAAATAAGTACTTTTTCTACAAGAAAAGTAAGTAGTCGGCTCGCCAAATTCATTATTTTTCTGCTTATTTTGTAAGCAAAGTTTTTGCTGGGTATGTTTAAAAACTGTTTAATGCAATCATTATTAAAATTTGTTTTTAGCTTTTACCCAGTAAAAAATGGGCTCCAAAAGGATGAATTCATTCCTCAAATCGCTTCCCTGCTGATGGGATGTCTGATTTTTGTATGGGGTGTTCCCGGTTTGGAGGACTATTTTCTGCTGACAGTAAGCGCTTCTTTAAACATGCATACAAAAGCACTCCTAAAGAGCTTTTTGAAGGGCTAACTAAATAAACATATTCATTATTGTTTTGCTTCTACTTGCTTTAATGCCTTTTTTTCAGTCATTTTCGTAGACCATAATATATTTTTATTTTTTTTCGCTTTAAAACGTTCTTCGTTGTCAGCACTAAAAAAAGCAGATTTTTTGTATATTTTATTCTTTATCATTTACTGCTGTATACGAGCTCTCTAATTGAACCGCTTGACTATGTAGTGCTTCAAAAAACCCAAAATTTTTTTACTGGGTATAGTTTTAATTTGTTTTGTCATGTTAATGTATGTTTTAAAATTTTATTACTTTCTGGTTGAAAACTAGCGTTTCGATAGTTCGATCAAAATTAAATTAGACAATTAAAGTAGAAATTTTGTTTAATATCGAGTGCTCTAATATGTCGCTAGATAGATTTTTTTTTAAATATTTTAATACTTTCTTAACCCCTTAGCTTTTTTTTTGGGTAAATATGACCCTATTATTTCTTTCAGTTTAATTTTGTTCATGCTGATGATACAGCATCGTCCTTAAATTTGTTTTATACTTAACTGGAATGGAAATAACTCTTGGGAGTTAGGTGAAATAGGCTTTAGTAAAAACATAACGCATTTTGAGCTTATTGGTTCTTCTTTCTTTCAGTTGGTATCAATAACTTAACCCTCAAATCACCCTCAAAAAACTAACGTTTTTTTCCTCTTGTGTGGTTTTTCATACACATGCAATATCTGTTCACTTTGCTGTGGCGCCATAGTTCGTTTGTAATCAAATTCATGAATTACGTAACAATAATGATGTATTTTTAAAGGTCTGCGCATAATAATCAAAATTTTCTGCGTTCTTCTTTACACAACCTTCAATCACAGTATTTCACTTTAATCTTAAATAGCAAAACAAACATAACAACGCATGACTCTCCCCAAAATAAAACAAGTAAGAAAGTACAGTCGGTCAAGCCCGACCATATGATACCCTACACCACAGTATTTAAAAACACATCATGCTTATGTGTCCATATAAATATAGATTTATCTATGTTTATAAACTTCATGAAAATCGGTTTGAAAGTTTGTGAGAGGCAGAAATTGCCCCCTGCCTCCCCTTGTGGTCCTATTTTTTAAAAACTGTATAGCCAATGTGTCCCTATGGATATGGATCTATCTATGTTTTAAATTTCATTAAAATCGGTTTGGGAGGCAGAAATTGCCCCTATCTCCCCTCGTGGTCCTATTTTTTAAAAAATGCATACATTTTGTGTCTATA
Source organism: Pollenia angustigena (assembly GCA_930367215.1). Lineage (NCBI taxonomy): Eukaryota > Metazoa > Arthropoda > Insecta > Diptera > Polleniidae > Pollenia > Pollenia angustigena. Next base: position 41,034,559 of record OV884058.1, on the reverse strand, counting down.
TAGATATGTTTTTAATTTAATTTAAATCGGTTTGATAGTTTCTGAGAGGAAGAAATTTCCCCCTATCTTCCTTCGTGGTCCTACGATTCGGCCCATTTTCAATAGGCTTGGTCCTTGTGCTAATAAGAACCTACGACCCGAATTTCATCAAATTATCTTCAAAATTGCGACCTGTACTTTGCGCGCAAAGTTACATGGACAGCCAGCCAGCCAGCCTGCCAGCCAGCCGGACGGACATCGTTAGTTCGACTCAGAAAGTGATCGGTATACTTTAAGGTGGGTCTAGGACCATTATTTTAAAGCGTTACACACATCAGCACAAATGCATAATACCATCTCCACTATTTTGGTGTGGGTATAACAAGCATAACTTGAAAAATAAAGTAATTTGTTTTTATTGTTATTTTTTTTTTACCCATTTAGAGATGAAAAAAAATCAACTAATTGAAGTCGGGACTGTAAGAAAAGATAAACTCACTGTTTGTTGTTGTTGTTTTAGTTTAAGCTTTGATATTGTTACAAGTAGAACTAGGGTTTATAATTCTTATTCGCTTAACAGTTCTATTTGTATAATATCTTTAGTTTTTCTAAAACTTTTGAATGAAGTTTCCTGTCCTGACGATTGGCCTAAGCAACCAGTGAAATGCACATATAAATATCCCATCATTAGAGACTTAGTTCGTAGTGCCATTAGAATAAACATTATAAAAATATTGCGCATAAGCTCTCAAATAGAGTACCGCATAAACATTTCTATACAAATCTTAAAATCTTGAAGGTCCATTTGTCGTCCACGCTCGATCACTGTACTTAGTAGCTGTGTATAGCTACGTTTTACCGAAAGCATATTTTTACAACTTATACCCTGCATACCATAGTTACGGACCGAACATAAGACTTTTATTAAATTCATGCACTCAAAAGAATAATCAATCCATCCGTATTCCAGACAATTCGAAACGGTATTAATAGTACGGTGAGTACGGGTTTTTCGAATCAAGTACATAAAGATTGATTTAAGTATGCATTTTCAATCAAGCAAAATACTTAAATAATCCATATTCAGTCCCGATTTCGTACTTTAAACAATCCGAAAATGAGATTGATTTAAGTAAAACTAAGATTAAATCAATCCCAAAATACGCTTGATTCAAGAATTATAAAATTGTTTTAATCCGAATTCGTGCTTAAAATAATCCTAAAATGTGATTGATTTAAGTAAAACTAAGATTGAATCAATCTCAAAATGCGCTTGATTCAAGTATTATAAAGTTGATTTTATCCTGCATTCGTGCTTGAAAAAACCCAAAAAATAAATTAAAAAAAAAGTTATTATGATTAAAATTTAAAAGATTTTGTTATTCGTGCTGAATTCCCAATTTTTATTTTTGATAAAAACACTGAAATTTATTGTTGACGGGATAAGCTATTCCTATGCGCATTTCACTGGTTACTTTGGCCAGATCGTCAGGAAACTTCATCCAAAGATTTTAGAAAAACTAAAGATATTAAACCAAATAAAACTGTTAAGCGTTTAAGAATTAAATGCAACAGTTCTTCTTGTAATAATATCAAAGTTTTAACAAAAACATCAACAATAAACAGTGAGTTTATCTTTTCTTACATTCCCCACTACAATTGGTTGAAATTCTTCCAACATTAATTGTACTTGTAAGAAGGTTAAGAAAAAACAATATAAAAACAAAAATAACCTGATTTAAATAATAAAGTGTTGCCAGTTTTGGTTTTTTTAAGCCGTGCACTTGCCTGTTTATTATCAAAGTAATTTTTGGGAATACAAAAATAGGAAAAGCTTATCCCATCAACAATAAATTTAAGTTTTTTTTATCAAGAATATAAAAATTGGGAATTAAGCACGAATAACAAAATCTTTTAAATTAAAATTTTGTTTTCCCAAAAATTACTTGGTTATTATGATTTATTTACTAATCCGAATTACACATAACAGAATGAAAAAAAACCAACATCATGCCTCATATGGTTTTAACTTTAGAAATCTTATGTACATATTTAACCAAAAATATAAACTAAATGAGAAGCAAGAGCGCAAATTTACTATATAACCTTTCGTGGTACACATAAGTCTGGTCAGCCCTTTTTTCAATGTGTATGGAAAATCAAATCATGCGTAAAGGGGTATTTATATATGACATAACCATACCAAAACTGTATTACCAAAGCCACTATATAGCCAAAACGACATAAATATACCATGCAAAACAATGCAATTTTAGTTTCTAAATTCGCCGTTATGGCTGTGGCATTATGTTTATGTCACGTCTAATTTTAGCTTAAGCCTGAGGGTTAACACAACTAAAAGTTTAATCTTTTTTTTACTTGATTTAAGATCGAAGCCTGTCCGTGCCAAGCAAAATAAAACTACTTTAAGGAAAGTCTCAACGTCTTTAAAATATGGTAGACCATTCTAAGCTTCAATGGTCTTTAGGGGGCTTCAAAATTAGCTAAATTATATAGAAACACAATTTTGCCAAACACCTTTTCCTCTAAATTCACCGCTCGTAGTCCATTCGACTTCGATTTGACTACTTCAGGCTATACTCCATTGTAAGGCAATTTTCGGCTTCCTATGTCATTAGGAGACTTTAATATAAGCTAAAATGCTAAAAAAAATTCCCAGGTGTTTTACTTTATGCATGCCAATTTTTAGCTTTCTACCCCATCAGTAGGCTTCATAAAGCTCTGGATAGGCAAACAAAGAGGAACACACAAATAAAAAAAATCATAGATATAGTTTGTTAACAATCCAGGAAAAAGTCCTGAAGAAAGTTAATTATTTATTCGTTAATAAAAAAACTTGCATGCATTTCTATTTTAGATTGACTTTCAGAGAATATACGACCGCGCAGCATATATTCCCCTGATGGAAATGGAATCTTTTTAAACATGCTACTTTCCAAAACTAGATTTTCAACGATCATATCATGCTGCAAAGTTTAGAAAAATTTATTAACTCAAAATTTTTAAAAAGCATTATTAAACTAAAAACTTACATTATACGGACAGGTATGATTGATATTCGAAAATGGCTTTACCATAAGATAAACAATTTTCCAAAATGCGAAACGATTTGGATATTTTATAAAATTACAAAAGTCTACTGACTGATTGTAAATGAAGAATTTATAATCTTGAGTGTAATCCCTTTTAAAAAGTTGAGCGTTAACCTAAAAAAAATTTTTTTTTTTTTATAAAGTCAAAGTGTTCCAAAGCTAACAGAAAAATTTACCGAAATAGCTGTAAGTGGCAGCTGATGCAGACGAATGTGTACGTTCAAACTCGATTTATCCCGCGACAAAGCCTTCAACGAGCATTTTTTTAAATCAGCATATGTTTTATCGTATCCAAAACATGTTAGTTTTGTTATCTTAACGGTTGAAGTCTGAACTGAAGAGATCACTTTAATAATAATTAACAAAAATGTGGTAACATTTTTAATAGTTCTTAACGTATACATGGTAAAACAAATACTGACAAATTTTAGTTTAAAAATGATTTATTTATATTTTCTGTACAGAATAAATGTGATTAATATCTTGCACTGATTAAAAGATAAATAGTTATTGGCACACTGGTTTCAATCATCAAATAAATGAATATAAATATAAAAATATTAAGAAGGAAATCATTTAGTTTGAGATATTAAAACTTATTTTTTATAAATTTTTTTAAAGCAGAAGAAAACATGAATTTTGAATTAAAAACAAATTAACCGCCATTAATTTCTGAATATCTCCGAAACTATTGGCAATAGAAAACACTATTGTAAATGCGAATTTAATTAAAAAAAATTTTCTGGTAATTTATTGATATTAGAAAAATCGGTCTCAAGTTTTGATGAAATCTAATAGCATAATTTTAGCATAGACCATAAAAAAAATAAAAAAGGTCTGAGCCCGATGGAAAAAAACTGGATAAACCCCGGCATAATTAAATGGTTTATAGACACAAATAGTTTATTCCGGAATAAAGCTTGTATGGGTGATATGGGATCGATTATCACCATAACGGTTTTTGTGGCGTAAAAAATTTGCATGGACAGCCAGACAGCCCGTAGCCCGCTGGACGGATGGACATTGTTAGATCAACTCAGAAAGTGATTCTAAGTCGATCGGTGTACTTTAAGGTTCTTTTAGCTCCAATATTTTAAAGTGTTACCAGCATCGGCACAAACGCATAATACCATCTTTACTATTGGGATGTTGGTATAAATGACAGGAGTTCACATTTGTTGCATTGTGTAATTAGTCGTAAATAAGTCATGAGTTGCAAATATTGACGTTTTCTGTAAAATATATTTTCCAACTAAAGAACTAAAATCTCTCAAGTTAAAAATTGTCTTTAAAATATTTTTTATTGGTTATCATACCCTTCACCACAATTAGTTGTGTTTGGGTCCTTGAGTAATTCTAAGTCAGTTTAGTCATGTCCCGCTGTCTTTCCGTCTGTTGAAAACACGCTCACTTTCGAAAAACTCAAAAGAAATAAACAAACTTGGTGTCAAATTGCTTGTAGTTATCCAAAGCAGTTTGGGATTGAAATTCAGCAAAATTGGTTCGGTAGGATCAGAGCTATAAATCACAATGTGGAACCACCACCTAAAAAAAATTGATAATTTTGTTACAAAAACTAACATAAATGGTCGAAAAATGAACAGAATGATATGAGATTTTGCAAAAATTTGTTTTATTCGCCTGGAAATAACGCTGTAAAATTTCGTGAAGATCGGTTAATAATTTACCATTAAACCCACTGTGCTTTGTTAAATGACTAAAATAAAATGTAAGCAAGAATGCCATATTTGGTGCGGCCGAACCTTTGGTACTCCCACCAAAGGTTATAAATCAATCATGACCACCAAAGGAGAGTTCGCTTTATATCGGATCTTAGTTAAATTATGGTGCAGCAACATAAATTTGTATCTACTTAATTATTTTTTTTTTTAATTCCCTAAGCTTATCCCCGCGAAGTTGTACGCTTGTCTGCAGGAAAGAAAACAGAGTATCTGGAGGGAATCTAACCCGCAACCCCGGTCCTGATAGACTAGCTCACTACTAGCTAGCCTACCGGGGCACTCATTAGTGTTCAAAATTCGTTTTGGTTTTAGGCGTATGAAAGGGATCAAATTCGGTAGTGTGCCTTCTGGTCGCACTTAATAAAATAATCATTTTTTAATTCAAATCCTTAGACGTATTGTAGTGTTTACCGTTATTCGTTATGGTTTCATACGTATTGAAATACCTTAAAAGATTCAAACGAAATGACAAACTTAGTATACCGGTATTAACCGATCGAGCGTGAAGATATAAAAAAATGGCCATTATAAAGCAGTTAGAAATAAAACCAATTTTTAGCACATTACTAACTTTTTTTATAGCAATGCTTTTAATGATTAAATGACTATATTTTAAAAGCTAATAAAAAACTATTTTCCAACAAAGCGGGACGGAGCAGAGTAAAAAATTAAAGGTTCCTGTTGTTTTTTTCTGTCAAACTCGAAGATTCTTATGAAAATATAATCCCGGCAATTCCCATACCGTCAATAATGAAAAATAAACTGATTTGTTTTCAAATATTATCAGTACAAAATTAAATTAAAACAAATTGCTAATTCCGATTTTTTCTTACTACACATTTTCAACATTCGGCTAAGAGAGTGATCGAAGGTAGATTCATTTATTTCTTCACCTCTCCATCAGTTTCCTCATCATACATAAGAGGGTTCAGTATTATATCGCCTGGGTCATCTCCGACCTCTATATTTCCATTGTCACGGTCGCTAATCTTTGTCACCTGGAATTGCCGGGTCCATTAAACTTAAAAAGGCGGTGATATCTTTAAAAAAGAAAAAGGACCAATATTTTGGGCATTTTAAAAAAAAAATATTTGAATTTTGCAACAATTACTATTTACATTATACTTAAGGGAGCTAGTGGCTACAACTAATTTTTTATAATTATGTTTATGAGGGACCGATTCTCTCTAAACATTTGAAGCACAGCGGCGAATAAAGTTGTAAAAGTCACTTTTTGCAAAATCTGTTTTTTTTTGAAAATTATCGATAACATTACTCTCTCAAACATTGTTGAAACATCATATCATCCAAAATTATGCACCTTAACATCACAGAATACTACAGAACTGTCACGAGATGGAAGATTTTTGGTTTTTGTTTGTCTCTTTTAAAGAAAGCTGCTCTTTTGAATTTCTCTTTTCATCATCTTCAATGCCGCAATACAACCCAGCGGGAAAATGGAATTAATAGGAATCGAGAAAGTAATACATATCTTGTATACTATTTGATTCAAGAATTCGTTATTCTTAACACAGACCATGTCCTAGTATTGCAATAAATTATTTTAATGTATCCTGCGAATGAATTAAATAATTCATTCTTTAGAAAAAATTATATTATTCAAAAGCCTTATAATAAAAATCTTCTCCAATGCCGTTTGGAATACATTTTTTAATAAATTTTTCTTTAAATAACTTTGGCCCACAGACATAATTTGTGCTTTGACCGTACGCTTTGAAACACAAACTGCGACTAAAATGAAAATTATAAGTAGGCGACATAAAGGCCAGGGTTGTCAGATTGATTTTGACCTTTTTCGCCAAATTCAATGTCAAACATCGCCAAAATCGCCAAAGCCTTTAATTTCAAGTTTTTGGCAGTAAAATACATATTTTTTAATTTATTAAAAATATTTTTTATAAATCCTTAAAAAATTAATTTGTTCCGCATCGCTAAAATACGCCAAAAATTCAAAAAAAGTCGCCATGATATATATTTTGCTTAATTTTTATTTAGAAAAAAGTAAAAATAGCTAGTGAACACAAAAATGGTACGATGTTTACTGTAAAATAGTTTAAAGCAGCAACAAAAAACGATTTTTTGCAGCTAGTATTAAAAAATATAATTGAGGTTCTATCTCATCCTTTAGCTCTTGAATTGTTGCTGGCTTATCGACGTATACCTTTTTTTTAAATAACCCCAAAGAAAGAAGTCCAACCGTGTCAAATTCTTGGTGGCCAACTGACATCGCCACCACGTGAGATAACACGGCTATTGACTTTGTCGGCGCAAAAGAGCCCTTGTTTAGTTAGCGGTGTGGCAAGTGGCACCGTCCTGTTGACACCCCAAATCGGCCACATCCATATCTTCCAATTCGGGCCATAAAAAGTTCGTTATCATCTCAAGATAGCGAACACCATCCACATTAACTGCCTGACCGGCCTTATTTTGGAAAAAATACGGCCGGATGATGCCGCCAGCACATTAACCGCACCAAACAGTCACTCTTTGTGGGTGCATTGGTTTTTCGACAATCACTCTTGGATTGTCATTCGCCCAAATGAGGCAATTCTGCTTATTGACGAATCCACTGAGGGGAAAATGTGCCTCATCACTGAATCACGAAGTGCACGAAATGCATTTTGATATGAACGCCCATTTTCATAATAAGCCTAAATAACTTTAACGCGTTGCTCGATTGTATATCTTTCCATGGTTCAAATTGAATTAGTCTGAAATTGAGAAATATCAAATGAAGTGCAGAAAAAAACTTGACGTTTAAGTGTGGTTTACATTCAACATCGGCCCTTAAAATTTAACCAACCTTTACATTTTTATATATGTAGTTGCAGCTTTATTATGTATCTTAAACGCTTCACCGACAAAGCTCCCTATTTGTCTGCTTTTTTGGAATACATTGTAAGGGTATTGCATTTATTCAACGATGGTATAAAAAAAGTGCAACTTGTAACACCTAATAACGCGTTTAGAAGTTCGTAATGTATTCTACTTCGAAGGCGAGTTTTAGTAAAGTTCATAGCTTAAACACAGGCATTGCTAGTAATAATTACCAGCATATAAAGAACAGTCAAAGTAAGTTCCTTAAAATTGTACGTACCTTCCGTACCGTTTCAGCTTTAACGTTTTGGCATAAACTTGTTTATCTTTCCAATTAACTAACGATAATTTTTTCATTGTGTTTGAAAAATGTCCAAAGGTATGTAAGATTTCATAAAAATATCACTAACAACAACGTATTGTATATGTGATAACAAATTACCACATACATATAATGAAAAAATGTTCATAGACTTTAAATACATTTATGTTTAATTCTATTGATTGATTCTTTCAAAAGCACTTTATTTTCTCGGAGATATTCATTATCTTCATCAGCCATTTGAACATACTTTCAAATACTGACCATTCTTCTTATAAATGCCTCAAATTTCATACATAAAAATACTAGATATAAGTATAATAAAAATAATATTATTTCTCAGTATTGAATTTAACGAATTTTAAAACAAATGCATAGCTCATCAAAAATAGCCAACAAAATCGCCAACTTTTTTGTTAAATCGCCAAAAAATCGCCATGTCGCCAAATCAAAAATTAGGTCGCCAAATAAGTTTGAAAATCGCCACGTTTGGCGAGAAATCGCCACATTTGACAACCCTGATAAAGGCAGCAAAAAATAACGGATTTTTATTAAGGAAATATGTATTTTAAGCAAAAATACGAATAATTGTTACTAACAGAAACAATACATTCCTTGTTCTGCAAATGTGGGAAAATACGAATAATTGTTACTAACAGAAACAATACATTCCTTGTTCTGCAAATGTGGGAATATACGTGGTAATCAATGCATAAATTTTGTGTCTGATGAAATTACCTTCTCGATTCCAATGAATGCATTATTATTCTTTCGAAAATAATGCATTATTTTTTTAATTATTAATGTAATCAATTCCTCATTTTCCCGCTGGGAATGAACACAAATTTATTTAGTTAAGATTTATTTGCAAAACTGTTCTAAAAATTAACTCTTAAGTTCACCACAACGCGAGTAAATAACATTTAAGTAAGAAAATAACATTATAAAACAAAACAATATTAAGAAATAAATTTTTTGCACAAAAAACAACGTTAACAGAACTAATGCATTTGTTTAACGTGGTTTGTGTTTTGTTATTTTTGTTTTGATCACGCCATTTGTGTTGATTGTTGCGGCCTGCTTTAACACCTTGCCACTTCACTACCAAAAAAGTTTTCTTTCTCTTTCTTCGAAAGCTGCCCTCGCAACTGATTTGGGCCTTTTTCACATTTCACTTTTTACAGTTCTGTGTAATCTGTGCTTAAAATCTTCAAAATGCTATACAAAGAGTCAGCCAGTGAAAGAACGTTGTAAGCTACTAAAAAAATTATACAAACTAATGATTTTGCAAATTGGAATAACGTCTTAAAAGCCGCTTGCGCAGCGGAAAACATTTTAAATGACATCACGATTGTGGATATGAAACGTTTTGTCACTAAAAAAAAGTTATAAACTGTAAATTTGCATGTTATTTCAAATTCAAATTTGTTGATATTTTGCATACAAGTTTTAATTATATTGATAATCTAAAAAAAAATTTAAAAATAAGTAGTCCAGCCTTTTAAAAACGTTTTTTTCTCCTGAAAAATTATTATTTTGTAACTTACAACGTTATTCGTGGCTGTGCTTCATTTATTAACTCGTTCGCTACTTAGCAGTTATTTTTGCGTTTTCCGGAAAACTCAGGAAAACAATTTGGCACAAATATGGGGCTATAAGTGCAGAAGTAGTGTAACCCAAATTTAATTTGGTTACGGTTCAGGTGTAAGATATGTTCTTTGCACTGTTCTTTACAGTGCAATAGTCGAGTAAGCCAACTGTTTGTATCAAAAACAGATGGCGCTAGAAACATTGTTTTTGAACGGACCGTTAGAACCAAGTACTATAGTGCAAGAGTAGTGTTAACTCCTCATTATCTTATAATAAGTAGTCTGACATGAGTTTTCCAAAACATTTTTATAACAGAAGCTGTGTGTCACATTTTTGTGACATAAAGTTAAAGGCCCAATTTTAAGGGTTAACCTACTGTCAAAAATTACCAAAAAGTCTCTCAAATGTATTTAAAAATCAATAACAAAATGAAAAAGCATTTGATTCCGTACGGAATGTGCGATCAGTTTCGCACTTTGCTTAAGCAAATGTCAGTTTCATTAAAGTAAACAAAAAGTTTTCGTAAGTTATGGTTTGCTTCATATAATTGACATGTATGCGCACATGTGCTTAATCCAACTTAAGCACATTATGGTTAGGCCTTTAAGTGGTGTCACATATGTATATGAATCCCTATATGGTTTGATTTTTATATATGAAACAAAAATTTAAAAACATATTATTAAAATTTTTTGCTATTTAAATGTCGCACTTGTTAAGCCTGTAGTACACGAAATGTAAAAAGCCACACGCGCATGTGATTCTTACGTAATTTTGTCGTCATCACACAACACGAACTGGCTATTGTGGCTTTGTAGGGACGTCAAAATTACGTCAGAGCCACATGCGCATGTGGCTTTTTACATTCCGTGTACTATAGGCTTTAAACATATGGGGTATTCACAAGGTGTGCTATCATGTTATATTGTCATAATGTTCTAACATTTTACAATGGCTTAAAAATATTGTTGTTGCTTTGTAAACCAAAAGTGTCTTAAATTAATAGAACGTTGCTTGCTATGTTTATTGTGCTGTCGTAATTAATCAGAAGAGACCAGAGCTGAGCGGCAGAGCCGTATCGCGTTAGTTCTTGTAGCCGTCGCCGTTGATGGTATATTTTTATCCGGTTAACATCAAAATTTTACCTGCGGCTAGCAATTTTTGCAAGAAATCACTTACGGCGTCAAATAAGATCGGCTTATGACTCTGCTGTTTGGTAAACAAACAAAATAAAATTTATTTCTTATTTGCGTCTGCAAAATGGAAAATAGTCAGGTAAGATCCAATTTAATTTATTAATTCATGGAAAAGAATTAAAAAATATTTTGATGTTAGTTAATTATTTATTTTTTATATTTGTTTTAAATCAGCTGATTTAAATTCAAAATAGCACACTAAATTATGAGGGGTTGTTCACAGCAGTCGTATTTTTTCATGTTATTATTTTAAGACATATGACTGTGAATCCCCCAATTGTGTGTTAACTCAATATTTTTATTTATTCACTTTTTGGAAAAAATCGACACTTAATATTCATATCTAACAGCTGTTAAAACACCGTGCTATTTTTTCTACTTTTTGGTAATGAAAAGATTAGCTTAAAAATTTACAGCCAGGCCCACAATGTCACACGTTAACGTTCGCATAGAAAATTACATTTAAAACAAAAACAAATTTTAGAAATACAGCATTGTTGAACAATTGCGATATGAAGACATTTTATTGACTATGCCAAATTTTAAAATAATGATATCATCATAATACAATTATTTTCCCAGTATCTCTAGACCCCACATAATAACTAATGCCTCATCAAATATTTGCATAAAATATTATTTTGTTAGATTCACATTACTTCAATTATTTTACACTCCACCACAATTAGTTGTGAAGAGCGTATACTAAGCTTGTCATTCCGTGTGAAACTTTTTTTTTATTCATCTCAGACCCCATAAAGTATATACATATATATTCTGGCTCCTTGAGTAATTCTAAGTCGATTTAGCCATGTCCGCCTGTCCGCCTGTCTGTCCGTCTATCCGTCTGTCCGTCTGTTGAAAACACGCTCACTTTCGAAAAACTCAAAAGAAATAAAAAACCTTGGTATCAAATTGCTTGTAGTTATCCTAAGCAGTTTGGGATTGAAATCCACCAAAATCAGTTCAGTAGGATCAGAGCTATGAATCAAAATGTGGAACCACCACCTAAAAAAAATTGATCATTTTGTTACAAAAAGTAACATAAATGGTGGAAAAATGCACGTAATGATATAAAAATTTGCAAAAAATCGTTCCATTTGACAAGAAATAACCCTGTAAAATTTCGCGACGATCCGTCAATAATTTACCCTACTCCCGCAAAACCGTATAGTACGCCTAAAATCCTTACTAATAATTCTATCATTACAAATTGTGGTACATCACAGTTTTATACGACTAGAAACACGACTGTAAAATTTCTTAAAGATCGGTCCATAATTTATCCTAGGCCCCATATAAACCCTACTACTGGAAAACAGTTTAGTACGCCTAAAATCATAATTAATCATGCTTTCATAACAACATGTGGTACATCACAGTTTCATAGGACTAGAAACAAGACTGTAAGATTTCGTGAAGATCGGTCCATAATTTACCCTAGGCTCCATATAAACCCTACTCCCGGAAAACAGTTTAGTACGCCTAAAGCCGTACAAAATAATGCTAACAGAATAAAATTGAATACTTCACAGTTTTATATTACTAAAAATCACACTAATAAAATTCGTCCATAATTTGCAATAGACCTCATATAAAACCCACTCTGGTAAAATAATTAAATATGCCTAAAACCGTAGCAGATTTAGATATTGCGATACTCTTTATTCCAACTTAGCTTCATATGGCCAGAAAAAAGTTTATGCAATTTTGTGATATACAGCCCATAATAACCCTTAGATCAATTTAAAGCAGCCTTCTGAAATTCACTGCAAACGCTCAAACTAATTTCTCTTCTGTATTGAAATTTATGTCTTTTAATACCAGAAATCACTCTGCAGAATTTTGGGATGATTGGTTCATAGCTTACCATGGCTCCAATATTAATTCTTCTCCTGAAAATCATTTAAATTCGGCTTGAACTGTTACGAATCATGATATTTTACTCAAGCTAGTACAAATTGCAAAAAAAAAGTCATAAAACTTTCTAAAATTCGCGAAAAATTGCATACTTTTAAACAAACACTAAAATTTATTTGAAATCGCTAAATCGGTAAAAGAAAACAAAATGTCGGAAAATAACAAAAAAAAATTGCAAAAAAAAAAACGAAAAATTGCATAAACTTTTAATATTTCAAACCAGCCATATAATTGATTAAAAGTCCCTAAATCTATAAGGATTGGCAAAAATTAGGTAAAAATTTCTAAATTCGCGGAAATTTGCTGACATCGGCATAATATCAAAGTCTACTATTTATTATAAATCGTTAAAGCTGTAAAGAATCAGAAAACTTACTGAAACAAATCGCTTCTATCGCGAACATGGCCAAAATTCGCGAAAAATCGCAAAATTTTAAACAAACAAAAAAACTAGTTTGAGATCGCTAAATCGATTAAAAAAACAAATTGTCTGAAAATGAAATAAAAATCGTTAAAAACAAATAAGCTGTAATTACATCAAAATAATGAAAAAGTGGATTTTAAATTTAGGGTAAGTTATGGGATTTTGCATTTTAGATAACGATATATTTTTGATAAATTGGATAAAGAAGATTTTAAGCAAAAAACAAAATTTATTTTTTTGTTAAAAATGTTATCAAATATAAAAATAAAAGTCGATTCGTTTTACTTTCACCAACCCAATACTACTCTAATTGAAAACGAATAAAAACTTGTGGATGTAAAATGCAGAACACCAAAAATGCTTAAGTAATCCACTTGCGAGTGGATTCGGATTCTAGAACACACCCGATAATAACATTACAAAATAAAAAATACAACTTTTAAATAACTACTTATCCTATACCCAAACTGCTGCAAATCACATTGTAACAGAGACACAAACGCACAAGAAAATTGTTTTCAACAAACTTCCACGAAATTATAGATTATGAAAATTCTATAAAAATCTGGCAACCTGTGAGTTCCTGTGAAAACCCCCTTACATATAACTATCCCCTATTAAAATTGTCCCAAGGAATATGGTTTCAAAACCCCAGCTACAGCCGGGAAACAATACTTAAGCCCCGTGCATTGGCATTCGCGGGTTAGACCACTTGCACCAAACACTTAACTCCACCAACACTACGTATACGTTATGTCACAATTTTTAAATATTACTTATATGTAGAGGTGAACAAAATTTTTTCTAATGTATAACCCAGTGTTCGAAAATAAACAGTACATTATTTAACGTTCGGCTCACACACCCAGGAACGATATCTATGTTTTTAGTGTACCGTTCGTAACTATTTTCAAGACAGAACCGAACATTATATAATGTTCGGTTCTTCGTTAAAAAACAGAACAATTTTAGTGATACTGTAGACAAACAGTATATTTTAATGTTCTATAATGTATTTTTCGTGTGTATATTTTGTTTTTGTAAAAATGTTTTTTTACCAGCCAAAAGGGACGAACATTAACGAGCCGAACCGAACACATTAAAGTTTGTGGATTTTCAAAAAAAAACCGAACGGAATTAAATGTTCACATCTTTTGTTGTGTTTGATAAAAACAGTAATATTTTTGTGTTCGAAAGATGACTAACAGGGAAACGTTATTTTTTTTAATGATTTTCTACACAAACACTATTAGCGTTTGTGTTTTCCACAAATCTACCGAACCGAACATTAAGAACCGATATTTAGTGTTTATTTTCGAACACTGGTATAACCTTTAGTTAAAAAATATTTAAAAAAAATTTTTCCTTTATTTTTGATAACTTTAAGGCGTTTTACTTGAACTAGTGCTAAGGGCTTCCTGAAAATGGTACGGCCAAGCAAAGTCCTTCTAATTGTTTTATTTGCAATCTTAAAGCTTGTCGCAGTATTAAGGGTGGCAGTCCTATAAACAATCGCAACCCGTTCATTTATATAAATACTAAAATCACTTTTCTTGCCTATAATCTAAAAAATGCTTTGGTATTAATAAAATTTTTGGCGCAAATTATTACCCAATTCGAACATAGAAATACTTCAACGATATCAATCAAAATCTCTTCGAACGATAGTAGATGCTCCATGGTTTGTAACTAACGAAACGATCGACAGAGATTTAGTTATATCAAAGATTAAAAATGAAATAAACGTGTACAGCTCGAGGTTCATTGAAAGACTTAGTAACCATTCTAACCCACTTGCTATTAGTTTACTAGATGATAGCGAGGAAGTACATAGGCTAAAAAGGCTTCATGTGCTTGACCTTCCGTACAGAAAATAAGCATGTAAATATTTAAAATAGTTACTCTACATACTTATGTAAATATAGAGAACAAATTGTATACATATAAACAATTGCATACTTATAATTGTACTCAGAGAAAAGAGCACTAATGTAAATATGATACATGTCAAAATTTTTGTGTGAAATAATCAATGTTGCTCAACATTTTTCACAAATTTCAACAGAGTACTAGGCTTAATATAATAAAAAAAAAAATTATTCAGGTATTGAAATTTAAGTAGTGTTCATTGACACGATGAAGATGCATTTATTAAATAATTCATATAAAATATTCGTTAAAGTAAATAAAATGTTCTTAGGGGTAACGAAACATTTATTAAGTCTTGTTAGTACAAATGCCTATTAATTTTAAAAACTCGTACGTTAAAATTAACATAGTGCTATCCCCACGCATAAAATTTACATTTGATTTGTTCGCTCAACGAACTCGTACGTCGCAGTCAAAAAAGTTTCATGGGGGTAACATGACGTTTGTTAAATTGATTTTTTGTGTTAGTTCAGCATTTTTTGGCATTTCTTTTTTTTATTATTCGATTCGAACCAGTTCTCATTAAAAAATTGTTTAAACAAATACAAAAATGCAGTGTAAAAATAAATATATTGTCGTGTCTGTAAAAAACACCATTTCAAATTAAATAAATATGAAAAAGGACATTTGTGAGTTAAATTCGATTCAGAAAAATGATTTGCTATCTGTGTTAAATAAAATTAAGTGCGGTTGATGTGCTGATAGTTAATTTAGATCAGCTTCAAGTGGTTCAAATTACTTAAGGAAACACCAGTTGTTTCCATTGAAAACCAAACGAGTGCAATATTAAATTTAATTTTCAAAGAACTTTGTAAAAATTAAAGATAAACTATATGTATGTATATATCATCATATGTATATACAATAGGGTGGTTACAAGAAATCAATTTTAGATTTTCCATCGGGGCAATCCCCTAAGAAATACGAATTTAAGTGAAAAATCGCGATTTTTCCTAAATTTATGCTCAGTGAGGCACGTGTTGACGATTAGGCTTAAACTTTGTCAGTCTGATTTTCTAGGCTATTGGCACATTTAAGAGGGGTGTTCAAAAGATAGCCTTTAAAAAAAATTCACCATATACCTTGTAACCACCCTAATATACAATCAATATTATACATACATAAATATATGTACTACAATTACTTGGTTGTGGACTAAAAATTCAATAACTATACCTACAAACTTTTTTATTAATACCGCAAAAATCGTCATCGCAGAAAATTTAATTTTTTTTTTTATCAAATATGCGATTTGAAAATTATTTGTTTCTGTGTAAATATTCCTAAAGAAATGTCTTGGTGTCGACTACACCAATTCCAATACATAAATGAGCGAGTAGCTCTTGATGTCTTATACAAAACCCTAATATTTACAGTTATACCCAATTTGTGATTACGGTCAGAATTAAATTGAACTGAAATGTGACTTTCAATGTTAATAGAGCGAAGTAAAAAACGCATGTTAGTAAATGTATTTAACCAAAACGTTAATTTTAGACAATGATATATTTTTAATTCATTATTGGTATTAAATTGTGTTGGTTAACTAATGCGAACTTTAACTTTTTTTGCATAAGGGGGCTGAACTTTTATTTAGATTAACTGATATGAGGAGTTCCGGAGTTACCCATTAGAGGTCAAACAAAAACTGGCCACAATTTTTCAAGATCAACTTTATTTATTGATTAAAATAAGTATTAAAAAAAACATAAAATCGAACAAATGAAAAAAAAAAACTTTTTTTAACTGAGTTTTTGGGGTGTACTCAACTGAGTTCACTGACCTCTTATGTATGAAAATTTTCAGAACATTGTTTTTCAATGCATAGTATTCTAAGCAATTCTTGTTCTGCCAACGAGCTTTTATATGGCAATAAATAGACCGCAGATGGTTTTGTGAAACAAATGGATCAGAAGATTCCACATGCGATCTTTTGGAGTACAAATCTAGCTTTCAGCAATAGCCACTACCCAGTTGTTTAAGCCGAATCGAACTGGAGTTCCTCGAATGAATTGCTGGGAGGGATGGTGGTCAAAATGTTTTACCATTGACTCGTGTTTAGGAATATTTTGGCCACCATCCCGCTTAGTATTTCATTCGAAGAAAGCCAGGTCGATTCGACTTCAAGAACTGGAGGCTATGAGGTCAAAAACAATGTAATCAAAGATTTTTCAAATAGTTCTTCACGTACACTTTTTAATCTTTCCCAAACTTCAGACTTCTGCTGAGGGGTTCAGCTCTGCGATGGAAAGCATTTGCAAATAGGATTTATTTGCTTTGCGAAGTCTTGCCGAGTTTTCTTTGGTGTGAACGGTTTATCATCTCTATCGTCACTGACGTCGTTGTCAATCATTTCAAGATTTACGAAAACTTCAATAGTACCAGGTTTGTCTTTTGGTAGACATGAAATCGTTATATGTTCCTAAACACCTCCTTCTTCATCACATGATATGTTATCAACAGCTTTTTGAAGGCTTTTGATCACTTTTGGGCGGTACAATGTTCTTTACTAATGGTTAATATCTAAAAAAAAAACTTAATTTTTACCTATGCATGTTGTCAGTGTACTCAAACGAGTACAGACAACTTTATACTGTTATACTTTTATTATTTCTCTTATGTAAGCAATTTGTTTTTGTCTGTGAGTTATTCTGCTACAATTTTAATTATAAAAATAAAAATTATCAAAATAAAAAAATAACCTTCACATTGTTTTCGTGACACAAATCAGACTTATGGCAATTTTCTCAATGTATCAACAAACTGCCTGTTACTTAATGTCAACATAAATTTATTTGACAGATAAACTGTCCGTTAACGATTTTGGGTTTCTCAATATACCGACAAAAAACATTGTTTTCAGCTGGCAACGCCATTCAAAATACATGTAAAAGTTGGGAGTCAGCTGATTGAATTTATCTGCACGACAAATAAAAGAAAAATAAATAATTGGCAGATAAGTGCTGGTTAGCTTTGCGACAGAATAGAAGCAAATTAGACATTGAGAAAACCAAATTTCTTTAATGTGCAGTTTTTCGTTGCGAAAAAATGTAATTGCCTAATGAGAAAATGGCCATTAATATTTTATACCCAAAAATAAAATTCTTTTTTATCTACTTTTGGTTTTATTGTTGTTAACATAAATAACAGTAAAACGATTAAAAAATCTTGGTTTTTTGTTTGGAAGCTTGTAAAATGGTAGCTGTACTCATTTGAGTTCAGTGACCTCTAATGGGTTAAACGCTTATAAAGATAAAGATTTTGAGTATCTTTTTGATTGAATTCAATTTCTCAAAATAAAAAAAACATTTGTAACTTAAAAAAAAAAATACCAAAATCAATAAAATTGTAATAATTCAATATCAAGAATAAAAAACTGTTAATATCTATAAAATTATAACTTTCGAGAAATTAGTAAAACCATGCAAGTTTGCTGTATTTCGGTTTCCCAGCTAACATAAGACGGATCGTATCAAAATCTTTATTCAGTGACCATATTTGTTGGTGTTAAAACGGTCGAAAGTGTCTATTTTAACTATCCAGCTTATTTTGCATGGAATCTATTCTAACAAATCCGTAAACGGTGTTTAAGGGTGTAAACATCTTCTTCTTGAACAAGTCGATTGTTTAAACCAGTGTTCGAAAACAAACAGTTCATTATTTAGCTCTTACCTCACACACCCAAGAACGATACATATATTTTTTAGTGAATGTGTAGACGAAGACAACCCTTAATACCGTTCGTAACTATTTTCAAGAAAGAGCCAAACATTATTTAATGTTCTGTTCTTCTTCAAAAAACAAAACAATTGTAGTGATACTGTAGACAAATATTATATTTTAATGTTCTAAAATGTTTTTTTTTTTTTTTTGCATTGATAAAGAAATGAACAAATGAAAAATTTTAGCAACGGCCGCAGCACGAACAGCTTGTGTGTGTTTTGTTTGTGTAAAATTATTTTGCTGCCTTTTTGTTCTTTTTTTCGTATGTATATTTTGTTTTTGTAAAAAATTTTTGGTAGTGTTACCAGCCAAAAGCGACGAACATTAATGCACAGAACCGAACACAATGAAGTTTGTGGTTTAAAAAAAACCGAACGGAATTAAATGTTCTCATATTTTGTTTAGTTAGATAAAAACAGTATTATTTTTGTGTTCCAAAGATGACAAACAGCTAAACGTTATTTTTAATGATATTCTTCACAAACACTATAAGCGTTTGTGTTTCCCACAAATCTACCGAACAGAACACTAAGGAGCGATATTTAGTGATTTTTCGAACACTGGCTTAAACCAGAAAGAAAATATTAAATTGTACAATTAAAATTATATTTCAATGTTATCCTCATTGTAGTCCTCATTTTTTTAATTAATTATTTAACAACAATTTGTACACTATTGTTTTGTTACAGCAATATTTTTGTATGTAGTTCAATGTTACAATTAAAATAATTATGTATAATAAATCATGAAAATTACTATCTTAGTAGTTTTTTATTTTTGGAAAAACTTTTTTTTAACGAAAGAGATTATTTTAACATAAATAATTACTTTATTAATAACTTAATTGTTTAATTGAATTGCCGTTCAGTTGAATTAAGTATTTATTACAATGAAGTAGTTGTAATTGTAAATACTCTTTCGTTTGTAATACCCTGGACGGCGGCATGAAATAACCCCCCACGAAATAAGTCCCCAAAAATATTATGAAATAATTCCCCAATTTTTGGGGTCTTAATTCATATGAAATTAAGGGGGGAGCTTTAAAACCATGGTAGATAAGGCCATGATGGCATCATTGCTCAATTGAATGGGAGATAAAGCCATAATGGCCCTATTGCCCAATCATTGAGAGGTAAGGTCATATTTAAAATTTTGCGAAATGAGAGATATAGCCTTTAGCGAGGCCGTTTTATTCCAAAATGTTCTTCATGAATAGGTTAAACAAATTGCACGATAAGTTATCCCCTTATCTGAGACCAATTTTGGTAGTTAATGGTTCAGAGAAGTCCGCTCCAAGTCTTTCCGAACATTTTTTGTTACAAAGCATAATTCTGTTAAGAAGCACAAATTTTGCTGAAAACCCGTAGTCAGATAACAAATATTTGATTTAATAACTGATATATTATATAAATGGTGTAACCAACAATTTAATTTGGTTACGGTTCTGGTGTAAGATACGTTCTTTGTACTGTTCTTTTCAGTGCAATAGTCGAGTAAGCCAACTGCTTGTATCAAAAACCGGTGGCGCTAGAATTTTTGCACGGGCCGTTACAACCAAGTACTATAGTGTAGGAGTAGTGTTAACTCCTCATTATCTTAAAATAAGTAGTCTGGGGTTACATCACTTCTTCGCTGATAGCCTCATATTAAAAAACTTTTAATTAAGGTGTTAAAACTGCTCGAAAGATCTGCAAAAGTAATTTAATTCTTTTTTTTTATTATTTATAGAATTTTTATTTGTTTTATGCTTCTATTTATTGTATTAAGACTTTTTTTATTTATGGCGAGCTTCTAATAACTTCAAAAAATATATTTTACAATGGCTACAATCCCATATAAAATAAGCACAGGTACCCCGGTTAAGAAAATAGGGGCCTTTGCTGCAAATAAAAAAAAAAATAGCTGTACGGCTACAATTTCTTGACAAAATTTTGGTTGAAATCGTCAAAGCTACCCGGTAATTTAAAGTAATTTAAAACTTTCATACCTTTAATCCTTTTTTTAAATTTATGCCACTGTGCATAATCCTACATGAACAACCAAGCACACACTTCAAATGCAATTAAATATTCATAAAATATAAATATTTGGCTACAAAAAAGCTTCACAAATATTTGCTTAAACAAAAAGCAAAAAAAAAAAAACTTGCTGACTGTGTACAAAACGAATAAACAGTAACTTTTGTTTTTAAAATATCTACTTAGAAATATGTTGCTTGCCAACTTGCGAATGTATTTATATGACAGCAACCGGAAGTATTTTAAATGTTTACATATTTCCTTCTTTTCTTGTTTTCGTACATTTCAAGCACAGAAACATCAGACAAATACATATTTCGAGACTTATGTACGTACATACGTATGTAATAACTGTTTGGTTGTAGGCTTAATTACTTTTTTTTAAATAAAAAAATGTTTTTTTTGTTAAACTTTTGGTGAGTTTCAGGTTTAAAAAATAACTTAATCGCTTCTTCATTTTTATATTGTTCAAATCGTGTGGCGATATGGGATGTTTCGTGGGACGAAGGAGGATATTTAAAAAAAAAATTAAAATTTTGAATGGTTTTGATTTTTAAAACATCTTTGAAAAAAAAGTTAAACCGAAAACTAGCCTTGGGCACTGCCAAATTCGTTATAGATCTTCAGTTCTCTGAATTTAAAAGGTTATATTGACGAAAACCCTTCGAAGACCTTGATCTAATAAAATAGTAAAATTAACAAAATACAAATTATCCAAAATATATTGTTACGAAAGTAACTGTATTTAGAACAAGTTGAAATTATTGGTTAAGAATTAGATTAATTTATGTGTTATCTTGTATTGATTAGTTATTAAGTATTTGTTAGTCATTTTATTAGTTTACATTGTTATTAAAAATTGTTATAATTTTCACTTCACTACACTTATATCCCAACGTGCAGAAAGCCCTAGAAATGACCGTTAAAAAAGGTTTAGTATAAGACATTATGTAAACATAAGCGCCGCCATAAATCATAAAAGACGATAGAATGGTGAATAGTAAAGCCTCAAACCTTCGAGAAAAATTTCGAATGTTCTAGATGGCTGAATTACAGTATAAATACTTGCGGCGGCTAGCATAAAAAAACAGTTTTAGTTCAGACTTTGTGAAGTTTACTATAAACTTTGAAGTGTGCTGATTTCAATAGTGAGTTGTAAATAAAAGCTGTAAATAACGGTTGTTAAAGTGGCTAAGTTCTTAATAAATAAGTGTTATACATTAAAGTGTTGTGTTTATTTAATTTTATTTGAATTGCAATAAAAGAACTCAACAGGTTAATTATAAAGGAAATAAACCAAAACGTTACTGAAAGGCAGTAACGTAACAATATATTGTTACGAAAGTAACTTTAGTTAAGAATTAGATTAATTTATTTGTTATCTTGTATTGATTAGTTATTTAGTATTTGTTAGTTATTTTATTAGTTTTAATTGTTATTGTATAAGTTATGTACAATTCTAGTGTAAAAATCAATGTACAGATGTAATGTTAAAACTGTTGTACATAATTGTACTTCAAGCCCACTGTAAATACTACAATGTTCGTTATTAACGCCTAAAAGTATGCCTTAGTTTATGATGCCTAATAACTCAATTAATTCAGCCATATAGATAGTAACTATAGATGTGTAAGTTCAATTAACAAAATAGCCGTTTTGAGGCGAACTTTCTAGAGCCATCTAGATGTTACTTGTATCATCTACACGTCTGGTCTAGAGTATAAATAGCATCGCAAAAGATGGCATTAGATCATTCTAAGTTCAGACTTTGTCAAAATTATAAACATTGTAGAGAGTTGTGCATAAAAGCTGTTAACTACGGTTGTTAAAGTGGCTACGCTCTAAATAAAGCTGTGTTAATAATAAATAAGTGTTATAAATTAAAGTGTTGTGTTTATTTAATTTTATTAAAGTGCAATAAAGAACTCAAGAGGTTTATTATAAAGGAAATAAACCGAAAACGTTTTTGAAAAGGCAGTAATGTAACAATATAATTGGGTAAAGCTTTATAACAAGTAATGCTTAAAAAAGTTGGCCGTTGCCTTATATTTAAATTTTATTTCAGTCTTATAAAAAAAACTCCATTTTTATTTCTATAGGATGGAAAAGTTGTTCACGTCAGCACCTGTCGTGTCGCGCTTATCCCATGGTGGATCTTTTCCGCATTGTCCCAAACAATGCGTTTACCGTTTTTCCCCGATTGCAGCAGAACCCAGCATACCCAGGTAACAATTTGAGTGCATACTCCTGCAAGATGAACTGAAGCTATCTAAACTCCGCTGCTTTTCGAAAAATGCTAGCAACATCTGTTAAGCAGCAACAGCACATATATATTATCATCTGAGGTCGAACTCTTTCACAAGTGGATTTTCAGGATAATCCTTCCAGCAATTTAGGACTTAAGCCACAACGTGATCCCCGAAAGTATCCTGCCACCGCACGCAGAAAACAAACATTTTTCAATATGATCACCTCCAACAAAATTATTTTTACCGAAAATGTTTAAACAAATTATGGTTAATTTTTTTTCTGTTAGGACCAGCACTAAGGGGATGACCCCTACTAATGCATTGCTTTGTGTTGGAACTAGGAAAATAGGTTGTGGGAAGGATGATAGAGGGAGTAGTGTTTGTGAACTTAATCATGTTGTAAGAGAGAGGGAAAAAACCAATTCTCTCTGTAATGCGTTGTACGATTCATCTGCGAATCGACCACATAAGGATGGGCACTTGAGGAAAATGTGTATTGCGAACAAACGTATGGTTTTCGGGATCCCTAATTTCGTCCGAAAACATCCCATTGTAGTAACGATATAACAGGCAAATACAACCCACATTGCGACGGTGCTCAAGGGAGTCAATAGAATTGGATACCCTACTATCACCAATGAGAACCTTCGCCCTCTCCTGCACGCGGTCGAGAAGCTCGCGGTTGGATAAAGGTGGTATAAATAGTAAGGAGATCAGATGGAGTGGAGTATATCTTACACCGTCTTAGAAAACAGAGCCACTTGAATGCTTCTTTCGACACCTTGAATATATGTTCTGTCCATCGGACATCACATTGTATGCTCATGTTCAGATCATCAAGAGATTCCGATTCCTTAATTATTATACCACCCATAAATACAGATGAGGCACCTTTATCTGTCGCGCGTTTATGCGTCAGCACGCAACATTGGGTTTTTCGGGCATTAAAAGGGACCCTATTTGCACGACCCCAATCCAAAACTATGTCAAGGTCTCGACCAAGCGTATCATTTATATTCTGCCTCATAGCACCGACATCGGACACGCTTGGCCTGTATTCGAATGAGTACGAATGACAAAGGTTGCTGTCATCTGCAAAAGAGTAGACAGGGTTGGAAGTTTGACAGAGGAGGTCATTTATAAAGATAAAAAATGGTTAATTATTATGGTTAATTTTACCATATTACAGTCACCAAAAATCATATTATGGGTAAGTAAGTCTTACATCACGAAGCCACAACCATTATATGGTTGAATCTAAGCATGTCGTGATGAAATTTGACAGTAATTGTTTTTTAAATTTACAACAGTATTTTCATCATTTCTAATAGCAACATGTTATGGTTGAAAAACAACCATGCTTATATTAGTGTTAAGCATATTTTTGTTTATATTAACTTAAACATGTTCGGAGGCAACCATAATATGGTTCTTATTTAACCATAATATGGTTGCCGGTGACTATAATATGGTTATAATATGTTTAAAACTTTTTGTTAAAAATTGTTTTGTCGGAGGTGACCATATTGAAAAGGGTTTTTTCTCTTGGGGCCAGGCGAAACTTCTGCAAAGACAAACTTTCTGAAAGACAGGAAACATTTCGCACAAGAATCATACTAAGGGAGGATAAAATATTTTATTTAAAACCAACTATATTCTTCTGAGTTAAACTTTATTTATAAATGAGGAAACTTTAGCATCGCATAATCGTCGAATTCTTCCTATAATTAAGACTTTCTTTAACATTTTTCTTTGCTACTGCTCGAATTTTTTCTAGAAAATTATTTATTTACTACTCAGTAAATCGGTTTACCGAATAATTATTACCCGATTAACGATAAAACCGGTTAATTTCAGTCGATTAATCGATAAGCCGATGTAACAAAATTTTTTAAGTTAATAGTATTTTAACATAGTTTTGTATGTATTTTACTATTTGTTTCGTCTCATAAGCCAAATATATTTCTTCTAGCAATAAATTCTTAAAATACAGTACAAAATCAGAATCTAAGGAATTCGGAAATAATTTTTTTGCAGAATGTTCGGTACTGGGCAGAGACCTGCGCCGTGGGATTTTAAAAATTAAAATAGGACTGTAATAGCATACTGGAAGTTTTATATGTTTAGAGAAATCCAGGAAAATTACTCAGATATAAGATAATCTGTATTATGGGTTGCTTTCGATTTTTCCAATATCTTCGATAAGTAAAAAACTTTTTCCAAGTCAAGTTTAATTAAAACTAATGAAAAGAATCGCTTAAATCCTAAACATATAAACTAAATTATTTTTGTAAAAGAACGTCCTAAAAATTAATAGTTTTTGCAACGCATCGTTATTGTTAATGAAAAATGGATGCATTTTGACTGCTCGTAGGTCCTGGTGAATAAACCGAATAAATATCAAAGCCAAATATTCATGACATCAAGAAAATACGCTGAAGCTGCTGAAACCTAAAGGATGTCCCCTAATATGAAGTGCTGAAATAGAGCCAGACAATCACAGGAGACCTGTGACGAGTGCATTTAATTTCTTTGAAATTAGAGATAGGGCCCAGTTTATGCTTGAAGACGTTATGTTCCATTATGACAACACAATATTTTTTTGTTCAGTGTATCCTTTATGCATATCGGCAAAAGGAGTATGAGTGTATGAGGTACTGTAGTCTTTGGTGACTTTTTCTTTTAATCTTTCTAGCGCCCTTTTAAATTACTCGCATTATTTACATATGAAACTTCTCATATATGGAAGTTATTCTCTTTTTAAGTATATGTATATATGCAAATATATGTAAGAATTCATATACTTGTATATACATACTTAAGCGTGTATAAGCAAACATGTATACTCTTTACTTATTCAAACACATATTAGCATACATTAGGGTGGCTTCACATTATCGTGCGCAAAAAATGTAAGGCTTGGATATTTTTTATTAAAAAAAAACGAGTTCGTTCAATAAACTATTAAGCAAACATTCATATTGTTACGAAAGTTACTTTAGCTAAGAATCAGATTAATTTATCAGGTATCTGGTATTGATTAGTTATTAAGTATTTGTTAGTTATTTTATTAGTTAAAATTGTTATTGTTTAAGTTATGTACACTTCTAGTGTAAAAATCAATGTACAGATGTAATGTTAAAATTGTTGTGCCCAATTGTACTTTAACCCCACTGTAAATACTCGAATGTTAGTTATTAAGTTATCTCAAACTATGGTAACGCCTAAAAGTATGCCTTTGCTTATGATGCCTAATAACTCAATTAATTCAACCATATAGATCGGTAACTATAGATGAGTAAGTTCAATTAACAAAATAGCCGTTATGAGGCGAACATTCTAGAGACATCTAGACGTTAATAGTTTCATCTACAGGTCTGGGCTAGAGTATAAATAGGCTCGCAAGAGATGGCATAAAATTATTCTAAGTTCAAACTTTGTCAATAAGGCATCACGCGGAGAAAATTATAAACATTGTAGTGAATTGTGAATAAAAGTTACAAATTAAAGTGTTGCATTTATTTAATTTTATTTAAGAGCAATAAAGAACTCAAGAGTTTAATTGTAAAGCAAATAAACCGAAAACGTTAATGAAAGGCAGTAACGTAACCATATATTAAAAATATAAAACGATTTTATATCTTTACAATCTAACTCGTAAAATGTCAAGGCCGAAGCAAACTGTGCTGGAAAACATAAAGTGGATCACCCTAGTATTTATGTGTAAAAGAATATAAATATTCAAACATATTTTTTTAATTCTCTTTAATAACAAAAATATTTGTAGTGTGTATTTTTTCATTATTTTGTATTTAACACACTTAATTATAAAAATAATAAAAAAGAAAAATAAACAGATAATATAAAAAAATTACTAATAAATAATTACAACCATTGTGTGGAATTTGTTTTTTAAAATTTTAGATAATTATGATTCTGAAAAAAAAAAATGTTTCTAATTTACAAACAAACAACAAACAAATATCGCAATTAAAATTTGGTCGTCATGGTTAATTAGTTAGTGCAAAAAGTATAACAATTTTTTTTTATTTAACATAAAACGCACAAAAAGTTTAAGTCGATTAATTTTAAGGGCCATTTTCACAACTTGCCGATAGATTACGGTAGGATTTTATATATACTAGTTAATTCGACCCGAGTTCAATACCATGTTGAGTCATGAAAAAATTATCAAAAAAAAAATTTTTAATTCATTTCATGTTGTAAATTCCTTCCTTTACTAAAACTAATTAAATGAAAATTAAATTTATTGAACTTATGGCCAATTTTAAGGATTGATATTAACACACATTTATTTTAAAATCGTTTTAAATACAAAATTCTCTTCTTCACTAAAAACTTAAGTGAAACTTAAGTCACCGATGTGGTACACTTAATTTCAACTTAAGTTTCCATTGTAATATTTTAGCAAGATGGCCTCAATATCACAACATTAAAACAACAACAGGCAAAGCATTAACAGTCAGCTGTTTTTTCAGACCACCTTGTAAATAAATACACTTTTTTATATTTTTTTTTCTGTATTTACCATACTTTTCAAATAAAACTCAAAAAACCAATCTGTTTTAAATACGATTAAGGTTTGTTATGAAAATTAACTTAATATTAATTTAAATACTATCCTGAAAATTGGGCATTAATATCAAAAACTCTAATTTTAAGCGATCTTTAAAAAAAGAATTAAGACCCAACCAGAATGTGTCATTTGCATAATATATTTATATATGTTCCCGAAGATCCTATAAGGAGCATAGGGCCCGAAAATATAGTTGAGGTTTCATTAATAAGTGTTATCCTGGTGCTGGGGCTGCCAGCAACCTTTAGGCAGGCAATTTGTAAAGTTTTTCAAAGGCAGAGATTTTCCGCGTTCCTTCTATTTCATTAGACGCCCTTAAGGAGCCATCAGCGTACTTTACAGAAACTAAGTTTCAGAAGTTCTTCCTACTGACCTGAGACGTCTTTCAACCATTCAGGTTACTTAGCCGCCTTCTCACTCTAGCTAGCCTCTGAACGGCCATTGCCCGGGGAATACCTGGTAAAAACCGCAGGTAGTGAGCTGCTTTGATTGTGACGCAAAGGAATCATCCTTGGCCACTCCCAAGTGAGTGGCAATCAAGAACTTTCAACCTTTACTTGTCACAGTCCATCCCCCTTAAGCAAGGTGCGAAACTAATCGCTCATTTCGTACGGATTCAATGTTTTTTATTTTGTTTTTGTTATTTTAAATGCATTTGAAAGGCTTTTTGTTGCTTAAGTTTGTTTATGCACATTCTGGTTAGGCCTTTACTTGCAAAGATTAATTTTCCAGGGAACATCAAAATGTTGTTATATTAAATAAAATCTTTCCACAAGGATATGGTATAAGCCAAAATTGTAGAAAATGTAGCAATACAGAGAATAAAAAACTCGTGATATATAAAGTTTTTTATACTCACTTTAAGTACGAGTCGTTCTCAAAATTTCAAGTACGAATTACATTTAAACGTACTTAAAAGAATACTATTTGGGATTACTTTCGAAAATCAATCCCGGAATTTTTTTAAAATAAGTGCAACATTCTTTAACTAAGTAAAAAAACAATTTAACTTTTCGTTGGTAGTGCCACTCCGAAAGTTAAATTACAAACTGAGCATTTTAATCTTATTTAACTTGTTAAAGCTTTTGTAAACCCTACAACAACACCACACAAGTAATTAAAACACGATTTGCTTGTTGTATGTAGACAAAACAAAAACAACATTACAAAACGTAAACACATTATTTTTGTGTTTAAAAAGTAAAAGAGAGTAAGAGAGATCGAAAAGGCTATTTGCGATTTAAGCCCCAAGAAATCCCCTGGTTTTGATAAGATCAGCAACAAAATGCTTTTGGAACTACCCAGCATAGCAAAGAAAATTATTATTTTAATTTTTAACGCTATTTTACGTCTAGAATACTATCCTCAAAAGTGGAAGGTTTCCTTAGTCACCATGATACCTAAACCAGGAAAGGATCACACAAAAGTTGAGTCATATAGGCCTATAAGCTTACTATCAAATATAACAAAGTTGTTTGAGAAGCTATTAGTTTAAAAATTGACCCAAATTTTAAATGAAAATAGATGTATTCCAACCACCAATTCGGCTTTAGAAGAGAAAATAGCACAATTGAGCAAACCCACTGAATAGTAAACGCAATAAGAAAAGCCTTTGAAGAAAGAAAATATTGTTCCGCTCTCTTCATCGATGTTTCTCAACCTTTGATAAAGTCTGGCATGAAGGCTTATTACATAAATTGAAGCAAAATTTACCAGTAAACACACACAAGATGTTAGAAACCTACTTAGTCGGTCGTCAATTTATTATTAAGGAAGGAAATTTCTTAAGTTCACCTCAGTCAATTGGTGCTGGAGTCCCACAGGGCAGCATCCTGGGCCCCCTATTATACTTAATTTATACTTCGGACATGCCAACAAACAACTACACCCAAACTTCAACATTTGCAGACGATACAGCTTTTCTTAGTGTCCACGAAAACCGTTATGAAGCATCTCGTTACTTACAGCATCATATATTTAAACTAGAAATATGGTTAAGCCAATGGAAGATAACGGTCAATGAGCCATAATACGTACATATAACATTCACATTGCGCCGGGAAACTTGCCCCCCTATTACAATCAATAATCAAATAATTCGTCAACATTCGCATGTAAATTATCTCGGTATACATCTGGATCGGCGATTAACGTGGAAATGTCATATAGAGGCAAAATTAACTCAAATGAAACTAAAAGCCATTCAAATTCAATGGCTTATTGGAAGAAATTTTGTCCTTAGTCTAGATTGCAAGCTTCTACTTTACAACTCTATCTTAAAGCCTATCTGGTGCTACGGTATTCAACTATGGGGCACTGCCTCGGCCTCTAATATCGACAAAATTTAAAGGCGCCAAAATAAACTTCTACGAATAATTACAGCCGCTCCCTGGTATATTAAAAACTCAAACATCCATAAGAATCTCAATGTGCCATTAATAAAAACTATGATTAGAAAATATGCAGTAAAATCCAAATCCACTTGCTCAAATTATTTTACATCATGGCGGCCACGCTCGCTTAAGAAGAAGAGACACTGCAGCACTTATCCATTTAGATGAGCGATAACCACCTATGTATGTGAACGGAACCCGTTGAAGAAAATTTTTGTCTGGCACTGGCAGGACATAAATAAAGTATTAGGTTAAGATTTGACTAATTATTGTTAGTTCATATTTATTATATGAAGATCCAAAAAAAAATAATGAAAAAAGTAAAATTGAGAACTCTTGCTTCTCATTTAGTTTATATTTTCAGTTATACATGTACATTAAGTTTTTTAGGTAAAAACCATATCGGGAATGATTATAATTGAAATCCTGTTAGGTGTAAAATGGGTAAGTAAATCAATAATAATAAAATTCTCCTTCTAACTTCACTTTTGGCTTATTTCAAGTACGAATTCGGAATTGAATTAACTTTACAATTCTTAAATCAAGCGAACTTTGAGATTGATTCAATCTTAGTTTTACTTAAATCAATCTCATTTTCGGATTATTTCAAGTACGAATTCGGAATTGAATATAGATAAGTTAATTGTTTCGCGATTGAAAATTCGTACTTGAATCAACCTTTCTGTACTTGATTCAAGAAAATCCGTACTCACCGTACCATTAATACTGCTTCGGATTGATTTGAGTACGGATTAGAGTTTTTCTATTCCCGGGAAAGCGGTATTTATTTTTCAATTTCCCGTTTTATCGTTTTTATTTCTCTGGCAAAAACGAAAAAGTGCTTAATGGCACCTTAAAATCTTCCTGTTCACAAGTACACATGGGCAAAATTTCAATTATTTTGTAAGATTTTTGAGAAAGGTTTAGCAAAATTAATTTTTGATTATTTTTTTTTTTTTTCAATGTGAAATAACATTTGGAATAATAAAAACTTCCGATCTGTGACATTAAGAGGGTTAAGGAATAAAAACTTAAAAAACTATAACCGTAGAGAACTGACGATTATATAAAATTCGGCGTAAATTTCCTAATGCCACCTTTAAAGTTTTAAATTGTTCTTCTATAAAACTAAACGAAAAGACTTAAGCACTTATGGCCACAGAAATTATTAAAAGCCAACAGCATTTATATAAAACCAAAAAAGTTAAATTATTTAAACAAATAATTACAAAATATTTCTCTTAAAATTGGATTTAAGTTTAGAAAAAACATCTACAGAATCGTTTAAGAGCCTATTTTTGATTTTTATCAAGAAGATTACAATGAGAAAACAAATTTCCTTTGTATGGAGGTTTGCCTTTATAGTCAAAGAAACGTCATAAAACATAACATTTGCATTGCCTTCAATTGCGTTATGATCTTAAAACAATATTTTTTAATTTAAACTAATTTCATTTACTCTTTTGTAAGTACCCATCGAAAACTTTACTTACCTGGTTATCTAGCAAGTAATGTTGGACTTATTTTTCGACTGAATAACTACTTATTTTTGTTCGAGGAGTCGACAGAATTAAGTCCTTACAATACACTTACTAGCAGTCAAAAAATATCTAGTTATTATTTAACTACTAGTAAGTTGAATTGTAAGTACTTACAATATACTTTCTAGAAGCCAAATAATCACTAGTTAATAGATCTAATAAGTAGTTTTTGAAAACTTTACCAGTAAATAAATTTTAAGTACCAAAACCAACACAATCAATAAGTACTTATTGAGCTGATTATATCCCAGTTGGCCATGTCTTCAAGACAACGTGGAGGACGCGTACAAGACCCATAGTAAATCCCTGACGACATGTTGGCGACAGCCCATGCAAATCGTCGACGACTTTTTCGAACAAAGGGCACTTAAGTCGTAAACGACAATGTGAGCGACATTATTATGCATATTGTCGTTAATGATCATATGGGTAACAATGTGGTTAAAGTTGTCACTGGCGACTATATAAACAACTTTTTCCTCATAAAGTCGTTAATGTCCGATTAGCGACATTACCTTAATAGTGTCGTTGATGACAATATTGTTGCCACTATCTACGATTTAGTCGCCGATAGGTAAGTGACAATTAGGGATTAAATGAACACCAATACTGATATATTGGCGATACTTCAGATTTGCTGATACATCCAGAATAAGGGGAACGGGTAAATGGGCATACCTCGAGGATAAATTTACTTAAGTTTCTTAAGGTCTTGATGGGCTGTGAATTCTAACTAGTGAATTCCAGGGCCTTGATGGGCTGTGAATTCCAACTAGTGAATTCCAAACTAATGAAATGGCCGATGAGTTTGAGAGACTGTGCTCGAAAATAGTGGATACTGGATGTGTGGAGATAGTCAGACCTCCAATAGGCTTTAGATTAATAAGGGAATGGCTTCTGAACTTAACATATCGTCGACATAACATGCAAACCTGCTAACTTCCAATAACTTTTAATGGAAACAACAAACTTTTTATATTTCATATGCGCAACTTGAGAGAAACCCTAAAAATATAGATGGTTTAACACACTTTAATACTCAATTTGAAGAAAAACTACATGCTGGTCGACGAGGTTTATCTTTCTCTCCCTTACGGCATTAAAATCTCAATTTACCAAAAAGTGGATTTAGGAGGTTTGCATATTGCGGTTACGTTATGGCAATGTAGTCAGCAGGAACATTCACTTTTTGTGGTTCTTGTCCTATCCATTCACGTATTCCAATTGCACAATTGAAACACAGCCGCGAATAACGTTATTAGTTACAAAATAATTATATTTAACAGGCAGGATTATTTATTTTTTAATTTTTTTTATTATCAAAAATATTGATAATAAACGCAAAACATCAAGAAATTTTAATTTTAAATTACATAAAAATTTAAAGTTTTGAATTTTTTTTAGTAGAGGACAACGTAAGCGACCATTGCATGCATATTGTCGTCAAAGTGGTTCGAAACACGACAAAATGCATGCAATGGTCGCCTAAGTTGTCCTCAATAAAGTCTAATTGAAGATAAGATGGGCGACAATTGTATGTATTTTGTCGTCAGTGTGGTTTGAAACACGACAAAATGCATGCAATGGTTACTTACGTTGTCCTCAATAAATTATTATTCAAGACAAATTTAAAAAAATGTCTCCAAAAAAGTCGTAAATACGATTTTTAACACGACAATATACACGTTTTCTTACTTAAGTTGTCGTCATCAATGTTATATAGGCGACAAATTAAAAAATGTTCGGAAGACATCGTTGACGACATTTACGTCTATGACCATTTGGCCAACTGGGTAAGTAAGCAAATATTTAGTAGTGAAAATAATAGAAGTAAAAAGTAGTTGCTGAGGTCATAACTAGTAAGTACTTATCGAAGTTTTCTGAATTATGACAATTGTAATGACAACTACATACTTAGCAGGAAACGTATGAAATAACTACCACCTATTACTAAAAATCAAAAAGTTTTTTCTAGGTTTCTATCTATTTTAAAACACACATATAAAGTATTTTATATTTGCTTTATAAAAAAGGAATTTTAATTTAATTGTTTTAGGCTTAAAAATGTGTTCCCTTTTTAGCTACGGTTTTTAATTTAATTCTTCATAGTGGAATATTGTTCCTATAAAAATTAACTAACCCAACACACACATTACAGACTGAATATAATACACAGTGCAACAAAATTTGGGTCATTGCCGCCAGCCTCAATACTTGTAATGCAAAAAAAAAACTAGACTGCTAGTAGAGCAAATCTGCCAAAAGATTTTGAAAAGTAAGCTCGCCTTTTAGAAATTTCGGGCCTTGAAGTTTTTGAATTTTTTAAAAAGGCATTTGGAAAAAATGTACTTCTGAGATTAAAAATTATTTAAGATGTTTTCAGTAGAATTGTATGGCGAATCTTTTATTAGAATATATTAACCCTCTAACTCTCATTTAACGGGTAATTTTTGTCCTATTTCCCAACTTTTACACAAAAATATACTTAAACGGCACATTTGAGGGTAAAATTTTTTTCAATATTTATTTATTGAATCTTCATATACTAAATATGAACTAACATTAATTAATCAAATCTTATCCTAATACTTTGTTGTGTGTCCTGCCAGTGCCAGACAACCAATTTCGTCATCACGGTTTCTGTTCACATATGTAGGTGTTTATCGCTCTTCTGATTGGGTGAGTGCTGCAGTGTCTCTTCTTCTTAAGCGAATGTGGCCGCCATGATTTAAAATAATTCGAGCTGGTGGATTTGGGTGTTGTTCGAGCCTTTTTAAATATCTTACTGCATATTTTGTAATCATAGTTTTTACTAATGCCACATTGAGATCCTTATGGATGTTTGAGTTTTTAACATACCAGGGAGCGGCTTTGATTATTCGAAGAAGTTTATTTTGGCTCCTTTGAATTTTGTCGATATTAGAGGCCGAGGCAGTGCCTCATAGTTGAATACCGTAGCACCAGATAGGCTTTAAGATAGAGTTGTAAAGTAGAAGCTTGCAATCGAGACTAAGGACAGAATTTCTACCAATAAGCCAATGAATTTGAGTTAATTTTGCCTCTATATGGCATTTCCACGTTAATCGCCGATCCAGATGTATACCGAGATAATTTACATGCGAATGTTGAGGAATTATTTGATTATTGATTGTACTAGGGGGGAAAGATTCCCGGCGCAAGGTGAATGTTATATGTACGCATTTTTGCTCATTGACCATTATCCTCCATTGCCTTAACCATATTTCTAGTTGAAATATATGGTGCTGTAAGTAACGAGATGCTTCATAACGGGTTTCGTGGACGCTTAGAAAATCCTTATCGTCTGCAAATGTTGAAGTTTGTGTGTAGTTGCTTGTTGGCATGTCCGAAGTATAAATTAAGTACAATAGAGGGCCCAGGATGCTGCCTTGTGGGACTCCAGCGCCATTGGGGTGAGGTGAACTTTAGAAATTTCCTTCTTTAATAATAAATTGACGACCGAATAAGTAGCTTTCTAGCAGCTTGTGTGTGTTTACTGGTAAATTTTGCTTCAATTTATGTAATAAGCCTTCATGCCAGACTTTATCAAAAGCTTGCGAAACATCTATGAAGAGTGCTGAGCAATATTTCTTTTCTTCAAATGCTTTTCTTATGACATTTACCATTTACTATTCGAACTGATGGTTTGGAATACATCTACTTTCACTTAAAATCGGTGTTAATTTTGAAACTAATAATTTCTCAAACAGCTTTGACATATTCGATAATAAGCTAATAGGCCTAAAAGACTCAACTTTTGTATGATCTTTACCTGGCTTTGGTATCATCGTAACTAAGGAAACCTTCCATTTTTGAGGATAGTATTCAAGACGTAAAATAGCATTAAAAATAAAAAGAATAATTTTCTTTGCTATGCGGGGTAGCTCCAAAAGCATTTTATTACTGATTTTATCTTAGTGTTTAAGTCACAAATAGCATTTTCGATTTCTCTTATCTCAAATCTGAAGGGAATAGCTGCTCTAGCAGCAACAGGTGGTAACTCAACCGCAATATTGTGGGATATATTTGGTGTAAATACATTTTTCAAGTGAGTAACAAACAGATTTCCTTTTTCAATATCGTTTCTTGCCCTACTACCATTCAAGTAGGTGGCTTAGATATTACTGGCCTTTTTAGATTTTTAGCTGCACGCTATAATGAGTAGTCAGATTGTGGAGTTGCATTAAGTTCCTTAAGATATTTTTCTAAAGAAGCCGTTTTCTGAGTCTGCAGTTACTTTCTTAGCCTTTTTGTGCACTCTTTTAATAGATTCTTAAGTTGCGGGGATCTGTTCTCTTCGAACTCTCCTTTTTTCAGTCAAAAGCCGCTCGACATCTGAAGAATATATTTTATTATTTTTCATTTTTTTGGGGGTAATGCTGGAATGTTGAACAGCTAGTTTAAGATAACTGTCAAAGTTAACAATGGAGAGAACCACATTCTCCGATGTACTAAGCGGAATATTTTCTGTGCAATGGGCACTGAGAAATTTTTTATATTTTAACCAATTTATTTGTGTGGCTGACGTCGCTAAGTAACCTGACGGAAATACAATTCTATTTGGGTTCGATATAGTAACAATTGTAGGTGTGTGGTCGGAAGATAATTCTTAGGAATCATCAACATGAATCGTTTCTGTGGGGATGTTTTTAACCACGCCAAAGTCGATAACATCTGGAATTTTTTGCTGATCAGTACTCCAATATGTTGGTTTTCCGCTCGCGACCACATTTTAACCCAATTTAGAGATTGTGTTAAACAAAACACGACCTTTTGGTGTTATAAGTCGTGACCCCCAGAAGTTATGTTTAGCGTTATAATCGCCAGCGGCCAGGAAACAGGGTCCTAATGATTTATAATATTTATAATATTGGCTTTCTGATATGGAAAATCTAAGTGGAGAGTATAAAGAAGTAATAACTATGTTTCGATTTAGCTCTTCAACACAAATAGTCGTTGCTTGCAGATAATCTTCACAATGATCAAGCATTAAGTAGTAATTGTTGGCAGAGCCTCCCCATGCTTTATCTCGAGGGTTCTTAGTATCATATAACATATAACCATTGATTGAACGTATTTCTTGAGGTCAAGTGAGTTTCAGAAACCAACATGACATCTATTTGTCTGTTTTATAGAAAATATTCTAATTCATTTTTATGTTGGCGGATGCCGTTTGCGTTCCAAAAACAGATTTTTAAACAGTTCATGGCTTGTTAAGTACAGCTTGCAATAACATCGATTGCATTCTAAGAATTTCCTGCATCATACTACCCATTGTGTTCGTAAAATTATTAACTGTTTGCACTTATGTTTCAATGGTTTTTCAAGACGACTTAAATTAGAAACTGGAGTTTCTTCATTAATTGGCGAAGCACCTTGCATTGGCTCATGGTTTGATTTTAGGACGTTAGCGTAGGGGGTTCTGTTATTACTAGGCTGTGGAGCCTGAATGTCATTAGTGTTTAGTTGATTTGTTACCTGCATTTGAGGGGATTAGCTTTGGGTTCAACCGACTGCTTGATGATAGTGTATACAGGGCATCCTCTTTAATTGGCAGTGTGATTACCGCCACAATTGCTACATTTTTTAACGTTGGCGTCATTTTTTAATTTATAGCAAAGAACTGTACCATGTAATTCACCACATACTACGCGAACAGGGGGTAGGTGGCAGTATGACTTAGTATGACCAAATTCTTTTAGGGTTAAAATGTTCTACGAATATTTTTTACATCAAATTTCACTAGGGGTCTTCGAAGACCAAAAGTTCGTGCAATATATGTAAATGCTTACTAATGGAAAATTTAAAAGTGGCATATATTTTTATTTTTCACAAAATCAGTGTTAATTAAGTCAAAACAGTGTTAAGTATTTCTGAGCTAAATAGTATATTAAGATTTATAAAAAAAATATAGATTTTCTTTAAGAAAAAAAAAAAACCATATGCATTTTTTCATTCCCTGCGGCACTTTGATAATTTAGGGGCAAAAAATCGGCAAAATACCGATTAATATGGCAGGCCTGATGTGAGAGCATTTGAAAAAACCGTTCTCAAAATAAAATAGATTTTATTACACGACGGCTTTCTACGACAAATTTGTGTATCAAATTGTATGAAAATGTGGTATCGACTAGGGTGTTCAGCCGATTAATTTTTGTTCGATTAATCGATCAATTTTAGACGATTAATTGTTCGAATAATTTAAAATTGCTAATTTCGATTAATTAAAGGATTAAGAATTCATGCCGATTAATCGAATTATAATAATATGTGGTTTTTCTGTTAAATGCATAATTTTTTGCTAGGTTTTAAGTCAAAGAACCAAACGAAATGTATGTGTTCATTGGAATTAAAAAAAATCAGTCATGTTTAATAAGTAATACAGCATATATTTTTGTTACATTTGCTTAACACAATTTAATAATTAATTTCACAAAAGAAAAAAGAACAAATTTATGTTTATTCAAATTTATTTTTTAGCTAACTTATTCATGGGTTTCTCTCTTTAGAATTAGCTTGGTTGGGAAATATTTAACGAAGGATAAATCTAATAATGGTAAATGTAACAGGTGTCCAAAAATTCATAAAACTGAAAGTTCTTCAACATCTTCACTAATTTCCCACTTACACAATGACTACAACATAGTGCTTGAAGAAAGAAGATGCTCCACCAACAAAATCAAAGAAAGCTTAAAGTGGTCCAATGAATAAATATGTTAAACAAAATACTTTGATCGATTCTCTTGAGGAAATGATTTGCGGAAGCATAGCAGAGGATGGAATGTGCTTAAAAACTTTCAAAAATCCAAAATTATATTGACTCTTTTAAAATCTAAGTGCACGAAAGTGAAGCAAAAATTTGGAGCTACATTAACAAGTTTTATTTAAAAAAGAGTGTTTATTTACTCAAGTACATACAAATTTTTTCTAAAATTATTAATTTATAAAATTTCTGGGTTTGGAATTATTCGATTAATCGATTAATTTTAAAATTTTATTCGCTTTATCGAATAAGTCAAAAATGTCAAATATAGATTAATCGTTTAATCGTACAAAAAAAGTAACCCGATTAATTGAACACCCTAGTATCGACGCAGTTCGGTTTGAACAATAAAGTGTTCCTAACAGCGTTCGTCTAAAATAATTTATGCCGTTTTGAAATTAAAAAAAATATTGGTAGTTCTAAGCTTTACGGTAAAAGTTCTTTAGTGTGGCAACAACGTGATTGTTCAGCTGTCGTTTAGTTTATCAACCTTGATATAAATATACTAATGGCCATTTTCTCATTAGGCGATTATCTTTTTTCCCAACGAAAAACTGCACATTAAAGAAATTTGGTTTCCTCAATGTCTTATTTGCTTCGATTTAATCGCAAAGCTAACCGGCACTCATCTGCCAATTATTTATCTTCCTTTTATTTGCCGTACAGATAAATTCAATCAGCTGACTCCCATATTTTACATGTATTTTGTGTGGCGTTGCCAGCTGAAAACTTTGTTTTTTGTCGGTATATTGAGAAACCCAAAATCAGTAACGGACAGTTTATCGGTCCAATAAATTCATGTTGACATTAATTGACAGACAGTTTGTTTATACATTGAGAAAATGGCCATAAGACCAGTTCTTTCACAAAAACTGTGTCCAATGTGTTTTTGAAACATTTAACAGTTTTCTTACCGTACCGTACCGTACCGTCCTGATATTTATATGGAGTGTTTAATATAAAAAATGTTCTCGATCGGTCCATTTTAGCCCCCATACAAGTGTTCTTCCGAATTTCGGGCCCATACTAAACAAACTAGGATGATTAAGTTAAGCGAAAATATTCTCTGCATTTGAGATTTTTAAGCTATAAAAAATAGCGAACTCTTTTTATAATATGCTCAAGGACAAACGAATGTGGCACAGTAGCGTCCATACCATATGAGCTAAAGAACAATTGGCTTTTGAATACTTTATTGAAAATTTGGCACAGCTGAATATAGCACTTTTATTTATTTTCTTTTTTAATTTTCAAGTGCTTTAAAAAGTATAACTGATGCGATCGTTTAAACCGAAAATGCTATTGAATTATGCATGGCGTATAGCTTAATGCATATATTGGTTTGTTTATATGAAAAACAAATGTTTAGGAGATAGTTGTAGGATAACATATCGCGACCTTAGGATAACAAGGTTCTATTTGCACCTTAACTAGATGTAAGGCACAAGGTTCTATTTGTCCTAAAGACGCAACATACATATATGGTAAAAAAAAAGAAAAACAGAATTCTTGTAAAACAATTCTGGAAAAGAAAAAGTTTAAAACAACCAAAGAGTAAAACATAACAATGCAATGCAAAAAAACTCTGTTGTTTTTGTTACTTTTAGATTGTTGTAGTAGTGCCACTACCTGTATTCGCCTTGAGTTTGTTTTTAAACATTTTAAAGCATAATCATATAGACAAATTTATTCATGAACTCTATTAAATTCGATGTTACCATTAAAGGCGAAAATTTAAGAGTAATTTCACACTCTCTTTGAATTCAGAATTTATCTGAACATTTAAAATACTCTTATACTAAGAGAAATTCTATGTTTTGTTTATTTCTCGTACTCTCTTAACCAAGTAAACTTGTTGAATT
The DNA here is from genome assembly GCA_930367215.1 of Pollenia angustigena. NCBI lineage: Eukaryota > Metazoa > Arthropoda > Insecta > Diptera > Polleniidae > Pollenia > Pollenia angustigena. Next base: position 40,994,342 of record OV884058.1, on the reverse strand, counting down.
CGCCTTAAAAATTACTCGGCTATAACCTGTTGTGTTGTTCAACAAAAAAAAAAGAAAAAAAAAAGAAGAAGAAATTATACACACACACATACACGAACACGTACAATTTATAACGGTATTTTCTAAACGAAGAATTTTCTACAATCAGAATAATAGAAACACCCCCTCGTACACAAAGACGCATTCAATTATGCATTGACTTTTTCCACAATAATAAGAATATGAAAACACACACACAAATGAACTTTTCATTCAATTTGGACACACACACATACTCTCTATACAACCAAACAAGACTTGTTTGTGTTCTTCGGCTTGCTATGAAGAAAAATTGCACGAACTTTTAGTGTTTGCAATTCAGTTGATAACAAAACTTCAACGCAAACGGTCGATAAGAACGGATAAAAATCAATTTGTGTACACGGTAAAACTGTTTAAAAAATAATAGTGAATTTTTGTGTGTGCTTATTTAAATAAAACAAAAATCTTATAAAAGATGTTGTGAATTAAAAAAAAACACAAATGTTAGAGTAAAAAAAAAAATCCTAAAGATATTATGGTTATAAATTTAATAATACTTATACGTAAAGTTGTGCTAAGTTTAAATTACATAATTAATATTAATCATACGTAGTGGTAAAAATTTTATAAGTTTAAAACAAAATATGTAAAGAAAATGATTTTAAATAATAAATAAATAATATTGGAAATAAATGATAAAAGTTTTAATATTTGAAAAAAAAATGAGAAATAATATTTGTATATGTATCATTAAAAAATAGTAATCAAGCCCGTTTATACATGATATTTATGTGAAATAAAGTGTCACAACAATTTTCAGTTTTAAACAAATATATGTTTTTTTTTTTTGTGCATTTTTTGTTTTAAATTACGAAATATTTAATAACAAAACAAAGAAATATACAAAATTGCTCCTGGTCATAAAAAAATTTTTTTTGCTAAACGTTAAAATTTTTACAAAAATTTGGAAATTAATGAAAACTTATAACACGCCATTTAAACATCAAGTAAGTAAAATGAGTCTAGTTTGCACTAAAAGTATGCACTTTTTCATAAAATTTCATTATTTTGAGAGTTGTTGAACCCGCAACCGAAAAAATTCAGTGATAATGTTTTGCCTTATAATATAAATTTTATTTAACCAAACCAAAACAGCTAAATTTGTAGCAGCTACGAGTGGCGCTGTTAAAGAACCCCACACAAGGTAAAGAGTATGCAACTTTGTAAATAAGTTCAAATTCGGATTCCTCGGTAGAGTACTCGATGGAGAGTACTAGGGCAAGGGATTCAGGTTCGATTCCCACCAGAGACTGATCTATTTTACTATAACGGGCTAAAGGTCTAAGTTACTAGTGCATGTTAAAAGATAATTTATAACTATATTTTTAACTCTTAATAAATAATAGAGATACAAAAATATCACATTTAGATTATGCAACTAACGCCGAGTTTTTTCTCTGTGTTGTCAACAAACCATTTTCTATTATTAATAAGCGATTAAAACTTCTATCAGATACTACACAGATACAAATAAACAGTGGCAATCGCAACTTTTTTAATATATAATACATTTTCTATTATTATACAAATACATACCGCACTTGATCATAAAATACCATAAAATAACATTTTGTATGTAAATCTTTATAAAGTATTCAGATTTAAAATAATCTCTTTAACTTATATTAGGTTTTTATTAAAAAATTTACTTATCTTATCATATCGGCTTTCTGGAAAAATTAAAATTTCACATATCTACTCTTTTAGAAATATGTAATTCTTAAAAATATATCTTTGGACATACATATTTGAGAAGCAACACGCCAATTACAAGATGCTTAAGATGTTAAAATGCTTAATCTTGGTTTGTTTTTATCTTTTAATTGTAAAATTCAAAATCGAACTTTGCTTAACCCATCTTATTCTACCGGTCGATTTTTCGACCAGTACCTTTATTAGCGTATGTCTTTAAAGTTTACTATAATTTTTTTGATCTGTTTTCACAAAACTAAAATCTGAAATGATTTTTAATATACATACATATGAGCAATAAATTGATTTTTTAAAGGCTTTATAAAATATTTTGGTAAATGGATTAAAAAAGCCCATTTTTGACACATTTTTCCATTTAAAAAATTTATTAAAAAATATAAAATTCAATTTTTGTTTTTCATAATTTTTAAAGCACACATATTATATTATCAGAATCGACAAAAATTAATTTGAAGTTGACAAATTTACCGACTTATAAATGCCCATAATCTTTGGTGGTCGAAAAATCGACCACTGGCCGGAAGCACTACAATAGCATTTTCACTAATTGGCAATCGGTTCAGATCATCTAAAAGGTATTATCATCTGTCAGATAATAGTCGGTAAGGTACAACATATTGTTTTGTCAATGTTCGCCAACTTGTTGATGTCACAATAACAATTAAATGAAGTTTATGGAAATTCGTTAAGAGAAAACCAATCAGTATTGAATTTAAAACATTTTGCATATTCTGCGAAACTGAAGATTTATTCTTTAGTATTTTAGGTGGCTAAAACTGTTCTGTAGTTACACAGAAAAAAATATTGCCCCAATAAACGCATTAATCAAAAATAAAATCAGTTTTAATTAAAAATTTAATCAAGTGAATTAAACGTTTAATTAAGAGAATTAAATTCACTTAAATTAAATTAATTAAACGTTTAATTCACTTGATTAAACATTTAATTCACTTGATTAAATTTTTAATTAAAACTGATTTTATTTTTGATTAATGCGTTTACTGGGGCAAAATTTTTTCTGTGTACTGGATAATTAACGTACCTAATCCCGATTGTCATATACATAGTTTTTTTTTTGTAAATTTTTTCTTATCATCTCATCTATTTATTAAATAGCCGCGGGAATAACAGCGCTGTAGCAAATGTAATAATCAATAACTTCTCAGTCGTACCAATGGCTAATGTTAAGCGGTATTTCAAAGCCGAAAGCAATTCAGGAGTATAATCATGATATGGATGGTGTCAGCTTTCATGACAATATACAATACAGTTAAGCATTTTTATATGTTCCTCAATCCCCAAAGGCTATGTAAAAACATTTGAAACATGTGTTACTTCCTCTGGGCAAACCGGGTAGTCGGCATTGTTCAAAGTTGACATATTTCTTCAGATCGCAGCTTACCAGAGACCTTTCTGGTACCAGGGTAGTCATTACCCCCGGAATCAAGAATGCGGCCTGCCTATTGGTTTATAGTCACGGGAAGGAAGATCTTAAAAAGCTGACTTCAGAGGCTGGTAAACGCACTATTTGTCGCACAGTGGTGCTTATGTCAGTCTTTTTTACTCATACTCCTTCATCCGCCATAATAAACTCAATTATTAGACACATACTTTGTTCATTTAAATGCAAAAATACATATATTAAAGGCTGTCAGCGCAGAAGTAGTATAACCCGCAATGTAATTTAGTTACGGTTCTGGTGTTAGATACGTTCTTTGCACTTTTCTTTACAGTGCAATAGTCGTGTAAGCCAACTGTTTTTATCCAAAACAGATGGCGCTAGAAACATAGTTTTTGCACAGGCCGTTACAACCAAGTACTATAGGGCAAGAGTAGCACTAATTCCTCATTATCTCATAATAAGTAGTCTGGGGTTAAGATTTTATAAAAAAAAAAAAAAACAGTTTTATATAAATTCTTATAAATTACGCGTAAAGAAATATTTTTGTACAAAAAAATAGAATAATTTTTTTTTATGTATTCGGCCATTGGTCGATTTTTCGACCAGTCCATATAAAGAGAAGTACAAATCGGGAGATAAAATTTTGGGAAAAATATTCTTAACTGAAGTCTCAAAAGCTCTTGCCTGCAAAGGATTTAAAAAATTCCTGCGTTTTATGGTAGCGGCCAATAATGGGTTAAGTTGGTTTTTTAAACCTTAATAAATTAAAAATATTTTTTAATGAAACAACATTTCGAATAAAAAACATTTAAAAACGAAAAAAAAAAAAACATAACAAAACTGACAAAAACGAATAAATTGCCTATCCTTGCGTCGTCAAGCAACTTTTTCAACCACGTTTTTTCCCCTACACCTCTTGCTAACAAACCAAATGTTGCATGCAAAAGTTGCGGCATCATTTGCATAATATAAATATGGTCAAAAAGTTAATTTTCACTCGAAACTCATTTACAAATCTTTTAATCTATTATGAAAATAGCAGATTTACAAAAGCCGTATTTAACAAAATTGTTAATATTTTTGATATTTAAGCCAGTGTTCGTTATACCATAGAAAAGAAAATCCTTGCGCCCGGCCGAAGGCCGCCTATGTAGTGAAGCTTTAGTGAGCAAAGCCAGTGTTCGTTATACCAAAGAGAAGAAAATCCTTGCACCCGTCCGAAGGCCTGCTATACAGACAAGCTTTAGTTAGAGAAGCCAGTGTTCGTTATACCATGAGAAGAAAATCGTTGCGCCCGGCCGAAGGTCGGCTATAACGAGAAGCTTTAGTAAGCAAAGTCAGTGTTCGTTATACCATAGAGAAAAAAATACTTGCGCATTGCCGAAAGCCCAACCATGCTATTAATCGTACGACTTTTAAAACTAAAACTATATAATTATCCGGATTTTGAAATCGGGATTATAAATTTGTGATTTTTAGTTTCGGGCATATGAACTCCACCGAAAATGTTTAATGTAACTTTCTTTGTGTTCTTTTTTGGGGTTCAAATTCATTATAAATTTTGAGGTGATTTTTCATAATGAAAAATAACCCCAAATTTAGGGTCATATTTCATTTTATTTTTGGGGCCATATTTCCTAGGGCTATACTTCGCAGCGCCATTTTTAATACAACAACCTAAGGAAAGCTTGAATTAGAAAATTAAACAAACATTTTAAGTGGACTGGCTTAGCAAGGGAGAAAACCACCACTGCATATACGTTCCAGTTGTTAAACTAAAAATTACGTCGCTCTATCGAAAAGCCATTTGGACTTCATATGTATGTATATGAATCACATGGATCAAAACCTAAAATATTTCAAAATATTTATTATCACATGTTCGTAATTAACTGACCAGCAAGCATTTTGTATCATAATCTAATCATTTAGGAATCAGTTTCAAGGGTAAAACACCCGTATATGAGCTCATTTTTTAATCATAAATGATACTCTAGTTGTGATGAATGGCCTGAAAGAATTATTTGTGATACAACTTTCTGATTCCTTTTTGAAAATTTTATTGTTAGTTTTTCTAATCATTATTGAATCGTTTTTGTCTCATTTTTAATCGTTAATTTTATAGTTTCTAATTATATGTACATAGGTATGTATTTCATATTATTTTTTAATCATCATGTTTTTTTTTTTAATTTTTCTCCGAAAAATCAGCACCATTATGGTTTTTGAACCAAACGAAAAAAATTGTTTTTTCGCAAAGAAGTAAAGAAACAATTTGCACTTACATTTATGTTTATAAATTGTTAATAATTTTTGGGCTTCTTTTTTAGCCAAGCTTTTTATTTGTTTGGCTGACATGAAAGTTTCTGTTTTTATATTTTTTCATTTGGCAAAAACAAAAATTCAAAATATTTAAAAATCATTATATAAACATATAAATGAATAATCATATGTATATGAATCCTTTTTTAATCACTCAAATGATAAATCAAATTTTAATCATCAAAACTGATCTGAAAAAAATCATTTGGGTGTTTTTTACAAAAAATAATCAGTCAAATGCTAGCTGGGTTTCACTGTCTTCTATTCTGGTTAAAGGTTTTTCTGTTCTCGCTGACAACGGTTATTCTCCCAGTCGCTCTAGATCTTCCAACGCCTCGCTGTCCCTGAGAATACCATTCCAAGGTAGAGTGTGTAATTTCGCTTTCATCTTTTCTGAGCATATGTCCCAGCGATAGGAATTTGTCGAGCTCTATTTAGAAACCTTTCTTTAGACTTTGTTTGAGGCCACCGTATTCTTAAAATGTTACGTAGGCGTCTGTTGATGGATGTTTGCAACTTCCGAATAAGTTCCTTGGTAGGGAACCATGTTCTGAAGCCGTATAAGACTTTAGATTTAACACAAGACTCAAATATTCTTCATTGTATTGGAAAAAGTGTTTGATCTCCAGACATTGGTTAACATAGCAAAACAGCCCTTTGCTTTTACAAATCAGACTTACAGACAATGTAGCGATTGCGTCAAATACAATATCCATTATGATAATAAATAATAGTGGTGAAAGCGCACATCCTTGTCTCACTTCAGTGTTCGTTGCAAAAGAATCGCTGAGAGCACCATCATGTAGCACCCTGCACGTTCACTCTTTTTTTTTTTTTTTTTTGGTAAGTTAATCTATGAACAATATAATTCAAATAACAATTGTCTCGCGCCAAAGATGGTTTAGTGAAACGAGTTGATAAAATTGGCGTACCTTATTATTATGTAACAATAAGTTTTATAAATATCGACCCTTTGCGCGAAATTATCGTATGTTGCAAAAAACAAATTTTACAGGACAGCCATTTTTCTACTTTTCTCTGCTTTCGCTTGCAATATAAAAATGAAAATATACAAAATATATATTGAACAATTAATTTCAACATTTTTCATTTTAAATAAACATGAAACCAAGATAATTTTAATTAAAGTCCATACTTTTGTAGAAATTTACTATGATTTTTAATCAACAATGCACAATGTTAATTTAACATTGATTTTTTTTCTGTGTGCACATGGTAACAACACGGGAACTTCTTACTGGCCCCAAGTGCCCCATTCTTAATTGCGTTACTAATGGAACCTTACCAAAGGAATCTATTAAACAAGCAAAACTAAATAAATAAAAAGGAATATATTATTATGGCTTCTAACAACTACACACCGAAAAAAATATCAATGTTAACTTAACAATTCGAAATGTTGATTAACAATCATAGTAAATTTCAGCAAAAGTATGGACATTATTTAAAATTATCTTGGTGATATGTGTTACAACGTTAATATGATAAAAAAATAACAAAAACTTTTAATTCCATGGCCTTTTTCTGACATTAAAACTATTTTGACCCTAAATTCCAAAATTGTTATCAGCCAGAAATGAAAGGAAAATACTTAAAGAAATTCGTAACACCCTCATTTATCTGCTCCAAAACTGAATGATAAGCTGAGGGACATGAGACATAGAGTTCCATGCAGCAATGTTAGCAACGAAACACTTCGTAGAGTACTACGATCAAACAACTTTAATGCTCGAGTAGCAAGAAAAAAACCGCTAATTTCTGGAAAAAATTGAAATAAGCGATTATCCTTCGTTAATCAACATGTAACCAAAGGTTTTGAATTATGAAAGTCCCTAATATTTAGCGATGTCTGATGGACGACGCATGATTTGGAGAAAGTCGAATAAGTCCCTTCATATAAAAAATATCAACCCGATAGTAAAACATAGATGAAGTTCTGTTATGGTTTGGGGCTGTATGTCAGCCTCAGGAGTTGGAAATCTTATCTTTGTAGATGGAATTACGGACAGACATGTGTATCTGACAATTCTTAAAGAAAACCTTAACCCGAGTGTTGATATAATGGGACTTCCAGCAAGAGGTTTTTATTTCCAACAGGACAACGATCCCAAACAAACATCCTTATATGTTAAACTGTGGGTTCTTTTCAACACCAAACATTTGCCAATGGCTCCTCAAAGTTAGGGCTTGAACCCAACAGAAAATTTATGGGCGTATTTGGAGGAAAAGGTTCGTCAACACCACATATCTTCGAAAACTAATTTGAAACAAGTTTTGCTACAAGAATGTGGAAAATACCTCAAGAAAAATGCTAAAATTTGGTGGAATCTATACCACTAATTGTCGTGCTGCAGTTTCTAAAATGATATGGCATAAAGTATTAGCTGTGACATATCCATTGCTATACGGTAAAAAAAAGTGATATTTTTTAAAAGCAAAATACTTTTGTGACCTTAAAAATGCACTATATTCTTCTAAAATCTCGTATAAAGACCCTGCGGGAAA